>OX421429.1:14688848-17088848 GCA_949126915.1 Musotima nitidalis
AGATGAGAAACACTAGTCTTCGCCAATCTATCTGAGGTAATCCCTCCCTTCAGAGAACCAACCTTGTTTGTATTGGGACATCAATAAATCAGTTTAATTCAAAATAAATACTAATTCACACATTAACGTCTAATTTTGTTCGTACACTAAAATATATGTCTAGTTTAGAAAACAAAACCAATATCTTAGGAACGAGATTATGCCTTACTCGCCTCTGCGTTATATTTCCAATGGTCACTAGCATAATTATTATAACGTATAGACGTAAAATCCTGAGAAAATTTTTGCTATTTATCAGAATTTTCTTGTTTTTTTTGCCTCCAGTACATAGGTAGTGAGTTGTTGCGTAGCATACCTTTCCAGATAGTAAAGCGCACGAATCTAGCAGACTTCGCTACAATGAACAAAATTAACGGAGACAAGTAACGGCGGTCCGTTCGTAAAAGAATTCTAAACGTTTGGAAATGAAATGTCATTATGGTCAGCTAATGAGCAGTCACTGTCGTCCATTTTAGTTGATGATAGATAGAAATTAAATTTGCCATATAAGAAGACACAATTTGAATGCTTAATTTATGCATTTCACTTTGAATGCATAAACTAAGCATTGCTAGTAGCAGTGCTGGAACCGTGCTCGCTGAAGATAGTAAAATATATTTTTAACACGAAGGTTCCTAACTGAAAGTTTGTGGGTTCGTAGGTGGGATGGGAACACATAACAAAAATATTTTTATGCGTGAACATATTTGTTTCGTATTAAGGATTTATATAATTATGTTTATGGCGTTGTACTATAGCTGTATAGTTTGAGGTTCAAAGCGCTGTGTGAGATGGCCACCAATATGAACATTAATAATAATTTATTATTACCTAACACATAAAAACTATTTATTTTATTCAAAGTACCTAACTTCGTACAAGTTAGGTACACATTGAAGGTTTAAAGAGGACTGTTGGAGATTGATTTTACATTAACAAGGATTTTGAGATGCGCCAGCTTTGCAACTACAAATCCCATATAACAAAGTTATCTCACAGCCTATATTGTGTTAATTATACAGTCATGAGTACTGTGTGAAAAAGACTGTGACTCTAATATAAAATAAAGTGTGTATTTTGAGTGGCAGTGTGAGATGTCATTTTGTAACGAACGCGAAATATGGAGTCTTATGACTGAAGTTTACTTTTTTTAGAATTCTAAATGTGAGTTAGTTTCCATAATAATAATGCTTTATTATTCAGAAAAAATACATTGAATGCTCAAATAATAATAAAACATACATTGAATGCCTTAATTACACTAAGTTTCACATTGAATGTTTAATATCAGATAGAAACACATTAAATGCCTAAGCTACAAATTGAATGCTTAACCAATAACTATCACAGATTGTTTTTGAGCGCACAGTAACTAGAACTTCATGAGATGCTCTTAATATTTATGCAACTAAAAATCCCACACAACAACGTTATCTCAAAGCAGATGTATTGCTAATTATACAGGCATGAGTACTAGAACGGCTGTGACCCTAATGTCGAATAAGTGTTTATTTTGAGTGGCGCCAAACGAATTTGACCCCAATTAACTCTGGTAATAACTTTACCGAATTGTTGCAGTGGTGACTCACACTTGCGTTTGAGTTATAAATAAATAGGACGCCAGTTAAATGGGCGACGACGGTTATTTTTAGCATTTATAGTTAAAAGTTGATAACTTCGTAAGTACTAGGGTTTTGTTTGTCGCTGTAAATTTGGTTGAAGTGATAATTAATAACGCTTGTCCCGATTTACATAACGTTTGATTATAACAAATTAATATGGCGTGAGAAATAACTAACCTTGGCGATTTTCTTGCCCGTTCTTTTACGATCAAGCTCCCCGCCCGCAGTGAATGGGCGCGCTAGTTTTTAATTTTGACCTTCATAAGAGCTCTGTTGAGCCAAACTAGAATTAAATGATTTTGAACTTTTTGGACTACAAGTCCATAAAAGATTTTTATGTCTTTTTTTTTAATTGACAAAAAAAATTGTGTTGCTCTTCGCGCTAAGTCAGTGGATGCAGGCTGGTCGGAATCGATTGACGTGGAAACCAATTGGGCTTTTGTCCACTGTTGAACATCCCAATTGTTTTTCACCACACTAAAAAGTGGCTGAGATGACGATGCTTATGATGATGACTGGCCGAAATTACCCGGTACAACAAGGAGGAACTGAGGGACGAACGTTGGCTAGAAGATTATTCCAAAGACGAATTTAATTTTACAGAGTACCAGTTTGAAAACAGTCCGAAACAAGGTATAGATCACAATTGACTTAAACGTTTAGTATTTGATATGCAATATTTTATTTATAATACACATACATAAATAATATCACGCCTGTTTCCCGAAGGGGTAGGCAGAGGCATATTATACGACCACATTTCGTCATTATTATTGTTGGTCCCACGTTATAATTGCGAGCCTATGGCCGCTTACCGGGAACTTTTACATTCGCCAGAGCCTCGTCCGTTGTTCGGCAGGTGCACCAATTGCAGGTGAGGGTGGCTTGGGCTCTTCAGATCTTGGTAGGATCGCTTTATAACAATTTTTATAGTAAAACTTTTTATTTAATAAAATTTTAATGAACAATTAAGATTAAATTATGAATTTAATCGGCTATTTTTGTTTTATAAAGGTCGCTGGATCACGATGGATGCAGGTCGCCTACAATAGGTCACGCTGGAAATTCATGAGGGAGGGCTATGTCCAGCAGTGGACTTCCTTGGTCTGATGATGGCGTTTCAACGATATATGAAACCAGTGACGTACAAACATAAATAATTATATTTATTGTGAAGAATTACTACTTCAAACTCAAATTTCTATGAATTCAGTTAAAAGCTAACAAGTGCGATTACTCCACGGTTCTAAGTACTGCTTCAACAGTTACTGTCATTTTAGATAATATTTTTACTTAGAAACGGCATTACTTTATTTTTAGAGGTAGTAATGACAGACAGACGTACATTTAATTAAGCTCTCTGCTCTTTGAAGCTAAAATAGGGATAAGTAGCCGAGCTTAATTATGCTAATTTATTAATTATTTTTAAAAAAGTTTTTTTTCTTTCATGACCACTTGAGAAGAGTTTATTTTGTGACTGTTAATTTCCAATAAGCAATTAGCTTTCTACCTTCTAACTTCAAGGCATCAGGCCAAGTAAAGCTTTGGGCAGAAATATTGCAAACGATCACCCAAGTCATGAAGAATTTATCTTGAATGGGCAATAACCTTTTGTTTGTCATTCGATATCGAGTGTCTTTTCGCTACAGAAGGCAAGTTATGCTGTTATGACCAATGACCAAGTTGGCCCCATTCATTTATTTTTGGATTAGGAAACTTATAAGAATGAAACACCAGGACGCCTCTGCCAATTCTCACTAAGTCCTCGTGGTAGAATACGACCCGAAGCCCTCTTACCCTGGGTCCTGCGAAGTCTCATGCTCAGTATTGGGACGTTTTAAGATAGTGAAATATTCATAAACATCTATAGTTCACAGTGCTCATTTATGTAACTTACTACCAACTATATATGTAACTGGGGAACCTACCAAGAGCTGAGGAGCCCAAGCCAACCTCACCTGCAAGTGGTGCACCTGCCGAACAACGGACGAAGCTCTGGCAAAAATAAAAGTTCCCAGTAGCGGCAATAGGCTCGCCGTTATTACGTAGGACCAAAAATATAAATGGCAAAATGTGGGCACATAACATGCCTAACCCTTCGGGGAAACAGGCGTGATATCATGTAAGTTTGTACTACCAACTTGATCATCACCTCATTCGATTAAGATTACTTCTACTAGCAAGGACTTTTTTCACAAACAAAGGTGAGAGGGACTCGGGTCAAAGTATTTACTGATACACCTTGACAAATTCTGACAAATAATCCATTTTACTTTCATTTCTCTCTATTTCTTGATTATGATACTTACCATATCTCTTTCATTGTTGTTAAAAAATTCATAGTATTTCAATTATGTTTGCAAAAATTTGACGATTCTAAATGATCCTGTTGATCTTAGAGAAAATAATGAATATATTTTTCTATGTTTGTCGTTTTTCTATCTCAGGCCATCCATCCGCAAGGATGACCTGAGATTTTGTCAGTGTGTCTGAGGTGTTGTGAGAGAAAGGGATAAAAGAAGTTTATATGTTTTTATGTGTAATCCTTGTTATGGTGTACAAAAAAGAGTAAATTATTATTATTATTATTATATGTGTGAGATTTTAATCTTATATTTAACTTTTACTGTTTTGATAATAAGTGTAATTGGTGTATTCCGTTCCAATTAAATAAATATCTTTTTTTTTCTTACGAACCGAAGTAAGATACTCCGGACTCTATGCGGATCCAGTGCATTGTATAGCCCTCCCCCTAAACCCCTTGAGTCCTCAGTAAAGATGTGGGACTATACTGAGATCTCACATGGACTTCTTGAGAGAATCAACTTCTTGACGTGCCTTCCGAAGCACGATATTATTACTTCGATATTAAATACCACACAATCGGTCACCCATCCAAGGACTGAGATTTGTAGTGTATGCTTAACTTCAGTAAACACTTATTGCTTGTTTTCATAAGTAATCTTCCAGCAAACAGGTGCTCAAGCAATAACAGTAGTTAAATCAATTTCAAGTTGCAGAACACTTATGTCAATACAATACGTAATTGCATAAAATATTATAAAGCAGACACTTAATTAAATATAATTTGTCTTAAGCTTCGAGACAAAGAATAAACAACATGTGCAAGCTAGTGCATCTGAGTCACGGCAGCCATAGTTAACTGAGAACAGTAAAATATTTCCTTGTTTCCATCGAAAGTTAATAAAATATCTTTACTTTATTCTGTTTTTTTTATTAGGAGATTGGGGATTTATTTCTCTCGCGAGTTTTATAGCTAAGCCACGTACAGTTTTTTTATGAGTTTCATGAAGATAATTTGGCAATACAGAAGCGTTTTCGTCGCTTCGTCGATGATTACTGTACAAATCAACAGCAACGGTTTTTACCAAATGGTTGAACAATAAGCCGCAAGATGGCGCTTCAATTTACCATGTTACTCATTTCGCACGCTAAAACAGATGCATATATTACGCGACCTAGGCGTAATATACCCGTATTACGCATAGTTGAAAGACATGAGCAAGGTCAACGGCGTATTATTCACATCTACACAGCTTTCTCAAGTTGTGGCTCTCTCAAGAAATCTTTTACTAAATTGGGATGCTGCGCGGCTATGTTACTCCCAGTTGACTAAGTCAAGCAAAGTCAACGGCGTATCTACACATCTTTACACAGCCTTGTCAAATGGTCTATCGTTTAACAAGTTTACTAATTTGGGAGGTTAGGTTTGTTACGCCCAGTCGACTGATCCCGCTTTTATCAAATGGTCGGTCTTATAAGAGGTCTTCTACTATTGTTACTTCAGTATGATAGCGCGAACAATGATGTATGCGCGCATGTGGGACGTGGATAGGATCGATCTGTGCGCCGCGCGTCGCGTTGACTTGATATTTAAATGCAAACAGTATGAACTATTCTTTGTGATTTTACATAATAAAATAATGTGAAATTTACGACGCCAGGCCAAGAAATAAAAACACAGAATACTGGATGACTAAACGAAAGTATATTTATGTTTCAAACCAAACTCAACAAACTAATTCAAAATTACAACATCAAAATATACCTAAATATTATACAACTATATAATTATAGCGCGAATCAGAAACTGATCACAATAGTACAGCGTCATCTATTGACAAGGTTGTGTCAACAGACATTCAAAATGTAACGAACACAATGAATCAATAGGTTATTATTATTTATTTATTAATATTTCAGTTACACTACTACATTTACATATAAGTTTAAAAAAATTACCAACAAAACTGTTTAAACAGTTTGACTAAAGGATCAATTACTATAAAGGTGACGAAATTAGAGGTCCGTATGACATGACATAGATGTTCATATCGACAGTCGCAGCAGCAAAAAGTCTGATTATTTTCTTGTATGTCATCATTTGCCTTATCTTCACCACTAGCATAGTATGGTTCATCCACAAGGAATGTCGAAGACCCGGCAAAGTGGAGGCATGTAATAGGATAGCGGACCCCGGGCCTAACTGAACACAAGCTTATCGAATCATTTTCTGAGTCGATCAGGTGAAATGCAAAGCTCTATAAACGATATTCAGAGTACTGAACTCACTATTGAAACTAAATTTTATAGAGATTTAATATTATATTCTCTAGGACATTTTCGAATTATTTCAGCTGTATGTTGTCCACTGCTGTACATTAACCTCCCCAATAGTTTACATTCTGTATGGGGTTTTTGATCATAATCACCACTTTGCATGGTGATTGCAGTTCTAACCAGTACGCAGGATGACGCTGCTGCCCATCATACGGTAGGATTTATCTTTGTAGATTCTTACGACTTCTCATGCGATAAAAGGAGTGGCACTTTTCTAGGCCACTACTTGCAAAAACTTCACAATAATTCATATAATGGGAACATTACAGGAGTAGACATGGACAAACAAGCGTTACATCTTCTTGAGATCTTGCACTAGTTAGGGCTTGCTTTTTCTTCACTGACTGTAACATATGGTTCCAAGCAGGCCGTACATTCCAAACATATTTTCCATTGAAATCAGGATGCTTTTTGATTTCAACAGCTTCACGGCTTGTTCTAGAAATCAATAGAATCTGAGGTCTCACGCAAAACTAACAAAATGGTTGGGTGGGTTGAAAAGTGCTCATAGTTACATATAACTTGTATATTCCTACATACTGCAATGGAATATGTCCTCTGAAAAGTCTTAACAATTGGTTAATAGTGCTTTGTCCCGAAAAATTGGTTTTTATTGACCCGCTTCATAAGATTCCCAATTTCATCAGCGACTTTTCTCATGTATTGTAGTACTACAGGACGCCGCGTTTTATGAGATGAATTCTAGTATGTACTATTCTTGTTATCAATAAGTACGTACTTGACATGTCGTGGTTCAGCTGCCAGATGTTTATAATTATAGATGCTGCGAGCTTTTTGAAACTAAGATTTTCCTACAGTACCTAGTTTACAAAGTTTGGTTTAATAGTGTGTAAACCTACTAATATAATAAAAACAAAATAAATAAATAATAATAAATAAATATATTCTGACAATTACACCAATTATGTAGTTCCTAGATAAGTATCATTAAGAACTTGAGTCATGGATACTAAACAACGGATAAACATACTTAAATACCTTTTTTTTTGTAAATGCATACTTACAAAAACAGCCAGACCACAAACAAATATTCATGTTTATGCACACAAAGATTTTTCCTGTGTGGGAATCGAACCCACGGACCTCTAGAGTGAAGTGTAGGTATGCTGACCTCCACGCCATATCGGTCTTCAAAAAGTTTGTTGATACGGATGTATGTTCATTACTCTTTCGCAAAGACACATAGGGTGTTTTTTATCCCACTGTTCCATCTGAAAAAGGGACCACGCGGTTGACACTGCGGAGCGCTACTAGTGTAGTATAACCTCTTTGTACAAATCTCAATCTCAAGCCGAGAGAAATCATCAACGCAGCTTAACTTTATAGAAGACACAGAAGTTAGATTACCATGACCGTTTATGTGGAGTTTGATATGAAACACCATAGTGCTTCAAGAGGCAAGGTGAGACCTAGTTCCCGGTTAATATTGAAAGGACCAAGGCTGACTTTCCACGAATCTGCTTCAACAATTTCATAATAAGCTTGCGATTGGAGTACCAATAGATTATCTATTGGTATAATCATCATTACTGACGATAAATCAGTGCTGCAAACTAATTTTGTACACAATAGACCACACTAACTCAAATTCTTACAATAGGACTACAGTGTTTCAAAATTGCATAGATATGTTTCAGTAATCGAGTCGCTTAAATATCTTTGTGCATAAGTCATTAGTTATTTCATAAAATTTTATAGGTCCATTTAAAACCAAGTAATTATGCGCTATTTACTGTTGCGTCATGTATTTTCCATAATAATCTACTTAATAATGGATATTCAATAGCTTTCAGAAAATTCTTGGGAAATGTTATCCGCGTGATGACAATTAAATGATTCATCATCGTCGGCGTCATTGTTTATCTGTGACTCAGGATTGGGATGAGCAACGATTACGAGAATGTCACCGAGAATGTATCATAGTAGAGGAAATGACAGGTCTGTTCCTGATGGATTTTCCCGCGGCTAGGTCTAATGACAAAAAATATAATATATAGTTAGATTTGTCTGATGATGTTAAAAAAAATCCTTGATAGTATTCTATATTTTGTATTTGCACCGATGTACCGACGGGCGTGTATGAGGAGGTCAATCAGTGTGAATGAAGCTAAAAGTGTGTGCCAAGATCGTAGCAAGTGGAAGGATGTGATCTCTGCCTACCCCTACGGGAAAGAGGCGTGACATTATGTATGTACGTGCCTATAAACTTATTCATCATCAGCCTATACTAGTCCACTGCTGGACATAGGCCTCCCCCAAATCGCGCCATTTTCCCCTGTCTTCGGCTTGCCGCATCCAGCATCTGCCAGCGACCGCTCGCAAATCGTCACCCCACCTGGCGAGTGGACGTCCTACACTACGTTTGCCAAGTCGCGGTCTCCACTCAAGAACTCGTTTACCCCATCGGTTGTCGGTCCTTCGACAGATATGGCCAGCCCACTGCCACTTCAGCTTGCTAATCCTGTATGCTATGTCGGTGACTTTGGTCCTCTGTCGGATAACATCATTTCTGATTTTATCTCTCAGAGAGACTCCAAGCATAGCACGCTCCATAGCTCGCTGAGCGACCTTGAACTGGCGAATCAGTCTTACTGTGAGTGTCCACGTTTCGGCACCGTAGGTCATAACAGGTAGGACGCACTGATTGAAAACTTTCGTTTTCAAACATTGTGGTATAGGTGACGAGAAGACTCGACGGAGTTTCCCAAACGCTGCCCAGCCAAGTTGGATCCTCCTTTTGGCTTCCTTCTCAAAGTTGTTTTTGCCTAATTGCAGAATCTGCCCGAGGTAGGTGTATTCGGAAACAACTTCAAGTAGGTGGCCATTCACGACAATAGGTCTCGGAACAATGCGGGCATTGATCATGACTTTGGTTTTATCCAAATTCATGCCGAGACCTATCCGTCGCGAGGCTGATGCCAGGCTGTTCAGCATCTGTTGCAGCTCCTCCAACGTTTCCGCCATCAAGACTATATCGTCAGCGAATCGTAAGTGCGAGATGTATTCACCGTTTATGTTAATGCCCTTACCTTTCCAGTCCAGCGTCTTGAATAGGTCCTCCAGCGCGCTTGTGAACAGTTTCGGGGATATTACATCCCCCTGTCTCACCCCTCTGCGCAACTGGATAGACTTAGACTGCTGGTTCTGTACTTGGACATTCATAGTGGCGGATTCATAAAGACATCTCAGCACTTCGATATAGCGACAGTCTACTTGGCACCGCTGCAAGGATTCCAGAACCGACCAGATCTCAACAGAGTCAAAGGCCTTCTCATAGTCCACAAATGCCAGACACAGAGGCTGACTATACTCCTCGGTCTTCTGTATAATCTGCCTTACTGTGTGTATGTGGTCTATGGTGCCATATCCTCTGCGAAATCCGGCCTGTTCCGGTGGCTGAAACTCGTCGAGTCTTCTTGCTAGACGATTCGTTATAACTCTAGAGAACAGCTTATAGACATGGCTCAGGAGTGAGATGGGTCTATAATTCTTAAGAAGGGTTTTATCGCCCTTCTTAAAAAAGAGAACCACGACACTTCCGCTCCACGCCTTTGGAGTTCTCCCACAGTGAAGGACAGAGCTGAAGAGGTTCTGCAGCTCCAGAAGTATCGGAGCTCCTCCAGCCTTCAGAAGCTCTGAAGTAATTCCATCCTCACCAGGGGCTTTTCCATTTTTTAGTTGTCTCAGAGCCAGTACGATCTCGTCTTGGTCAATGTCTGGCAGTTCGTCGGTGTAGTGGCGTATCAGGGTGGCTCGAGAATCTTGGTTTTCACGCTGAGGACAAAGAGCATGTGCGGCGTATAAACGGCCGTAGAAATCCTCAATCTCGGCAAAGACCTCCGACCTCGTCAAGGCGGTTCTACCCTCGTGCGTCGTCAGCTTCGTCAGATGGCTCCTTCCAAGCTGCTGAGTGAATACTTTGGACCCTCGGTTTCGCTCTGTCGCCTCTTCAATGAGGCGAGTATTAAAGCTCCGAAGGTCTCGCCGTACCATCTTCGCAATGCGCTTGTTTAGGTCTGACCTTTCTGACGAAGTGAGCTGGGTAGTTTCTCGCCTTGCTTAAGTAATTAAGTAAGTTAAACTGTGTCAACCTCTAGTGTACTGTAGTGTGTGTGTGTTTAAGTTAACTGTGTCAGTTGAGCTGGGATATACCGCCTCCAGCCGGTATCAGGAAGAGGAATAAGGAGTGGTCAATAGTGGAGGGAGAGGGGTATATGGATGCTTCTGTCACGGAAGGGATAGGGAAGTGTGACATTTGCAGCTCGTGTAGTCCGGGGTCGCGTACCCGAAGTGAATTTTGCCGGCTATCGGACAGATGCCCGGAGAATTCACCCACTGAATTACTTAAGTTAAACTTATTATTTTTTTTATAATGTTATATCCATTATTAACTACCTATGCATGTAGGTGTGGCATCATGGCCGTCACATATAAAAAATTTCTAATCTAATCTACGTGATTAATAAATTATGACATCATAAAGGGTGATATGTAGGTATGCCAATGGTTTATCTACAAAGAATACTTAAATACTTTGCTAAGTGAAGGCAAAAGAACAAGAAAGCGGACCTCGAACCGGGATTACACTCGAATGACGATGACAAGTAAATGAGTATAGTAAACTCTTCACGTTGAACCCCCTTTTTGTATTTTCGGTAAACTTGATTGAAATTAAGACTCTTTGACAAGAAACATTGCATAGGAGGTCAAACCGCAAGATAGACGGAGGATCTAGTAAAGATGGCTGGATCACGATTAATGCATACCGATCACGTTAGAAGTCTATGGGCCAAGGGAAGCCTAAGTGGGCTGATGAAGATAATTAATCCTGATAGTCATTTTTATGGATGTATAGGGCTGCTACCAAGATCTGCCGATCAACGGACGAGGCTCTAACGAACATAAAAGTCACCGATAAGCGGAAATAGGCTCGCCACCTATTACGTGGAACCAACAATATAACTGGCAAAATGTGGGCGTATAACATACCTCTGCCTACCCCTTCGGGGAAACAGCCGTGACATTATGTATGTATGTATATAGTCGTTTTTTTGACAACGAAGTTACTTTGGATAGTGATGGGATTGCGTGGCGTTAAGCTTATACTGTCTGTTAATAAAGTTAAGACAAAGTAAAATATAATCTTGGTAAGTTCTGTGGTGTTACAGTTTTATCTATAAATATTTGTACTTATTAAATTATTTCCATGGAATAAGTTACTCTCAAGTTGCATTCAAGTATTTTGACCTTGACAAGTGAATGAATGTCTGTCATCAAGTAAGGAATGACATTAAAGTTGGCAACTGATTTGTCAAGCTGCCACTAACGCTCTATTCGTATTTGAGAACCTTATTGTATGTGTGTTAAAGTTGAAAATACATTAAACGAGATTTAACAATTATAGTGCAAATCAAAGATCGTGATCAAGGTATTACGTTAGGGCTGAGTAATACGTTTAAAGTTAGTTTAACTGCAAGTAAGATTAAATATGTATTAAATTTTCAATTACACTCTGTTCTGTAAACTTCTGCATTTAGGTAAATTAAATTTATGTTTTCATTATTTTGGTTTATATATTAAGAATCATGTAATACTCATCATCAGCGTTTTTGTACTGTTTTTTTTAAAGATATAATTAATAAGTAATATTAAAATAGTTCGATAGATTTTATAAATAATTCGTGAGAATATCGCAAGTCTTCAAATGTTACCGTACTAAAGTCCCATCCTCCCATTCAACATCCTCATCTTATCCTAGCATTATCCCGGTTGCCCTAGCTAGACTTAAGGGCCTAGACCCTGCTTACTAATCTAACCAGATTTGGCTGAATTTCAGTTATATACATGGAGCAACTGCCGTCTGAACTCCTCAACCAAGGAGGAAACATCAATCTATGGTTAAACCAGCTGTCAGGACGTCAGAAGGCCCTAACTACCTAATAACGACTGCCATAGATGTTCATGACAGCCGGGACCAACAGCTTAACGTGGTTTCCGAGATACGGTCCAAGCGATAATTACGCACATAACTACCGAAAGTCATAGGCACGGCACCAGGGTTTGAACCAGATTCCCTCTGACTTTGAAGGCAATGAGTCTCGCCACTGGTCTGTCGCCGCCCGAGTCTCGAACAGTTACTCTATGTATGTATTAACCCTTAAACAGGCAGAATATGTTGAAAATATTAATTGCCTTTCCACCTTAAGCTGACCGCATAAGGTTCAATTTATGGTGGTCATATATTGACCATTGCCTGGTAAAGGGTTAATAACAATAGGTGGTGATTAGCTATAGGCTTGAATGGTCATTTACCTAGTCCTAGCAAACAATAGAAACCAATGATCCGGATGTCGAAAGGCAGGCATTATTTTCTACTCCGAGTCTTCTCATGACTTATGCATCTTTTACTTTCACTTTGGGAAGATGCAGCTTTTGCAAATCAATGCTGAACAGCCAATGAGGGCAAGCCAGTGACAAGAAGACAAGGGTTCTGCTAGCCTCTTGCGTACACTTCGAACCAAAGATGAGGCCACAGAGTAACACAAAATGCCTTCATGTACTCATTAAAATGTAGGGGTAAAAGACCTAAGGATCCCAAGCTAACCTCACCTGCGAGTGGTGCACCTGCCGATCAACGGACGAGGCTCTGGCGAACAAAACAGTGTCCGGTAAGCGGCAATAGGCTCGCCACCTATTACGTGAGACCAACTATATAATTGACGAAGTGTGGGCGTATAATATACTAGAATTGTGGACATGTCTTGCATAGAAATAAAATTAACCTTATATAAAACAAATATTTTTACAATTTAATTTGTATTGACAACCCTATGAGAAATGTTGCACGTCAACTGCACTAACATGACTTTTAAGTTATATCAGAAATAAAATGTTAGCAAAACAGTGACCTGTTTCAAGCCATCAAAGGCATATTTTTGATTGGCATTAGAGTTTAGTCGTTCTCTTGCCATTAAATAACTTATATGATCTCGTATATATTGTACATACCTTTATACATTTGTAAGTTAGATCGTGTATTGGTCTTGGACTACATATCATTGATATGGCGAACTAACTTTTTATCGTGATATATGAAAACGGCTTTGACTCATGTTACGCTGTTTGAATAACAATTAAGTAGTAAGGGAATTAATAAAAAATATATTTTTTATTGTTTATTCTATTCAGGATACAAACAGTCATTACACATAAAAATTAATTTTTAACATAATTTGCTTAATACTAGACCTACAGATCCCTAAATTATATTATTTCCGAGTGGAAAGCGGTCTGACAACTCGGGCGCATATTACGCTGAAAATGCTAAAAACTATGGGAACGAGTAAGTGAGAACCCCGTGACTTGACGTGAGCTCAGTTTAGCGGTGCAGGAGGCCACGCTCCTATATCCTATATATTGTACGATTACCATCAGACACTTACTAATCGGCAACGTTAACTAGTAGATAATCATATAAATAATTATCAAGAAACCATAAGGTTTTTACTAAAAGGCTGGTCAAAAGTAAAGCGAAGATAATTTTCTTACCAAGTCGAAGGAAGTGATCTGCCTACCCTCATGGGGGACATAATATGTATATAATAATATGTTTATTTAAAGGTGTATAGGGCTCCTTCCAAGATTTGAGGTGCCCAAACAAACCTGTGGATCAACGGACGAGGCTCTGGCGAAAAAAAAAAAATTTAACTGGCGAAATTTGGGCTCATAATATGCCTCTGCCTACCCCTTTGGGGAAACAGGCGTGACATTATGTATGTTTATTTAAATATTCTTGGACCCAATTGAAGCAGAGGTTGTACTATGGATAGGTTTTGGAAAACATACACTTATAAACATATTTTTATAGAGTTCTAGACCCAAAGGAGAAAAAACGGAACCCTATTACTAAAACTCCGCTGAACGTCCGTCCGTCTGTAACCTGACTGTACCTCAAGACCCGTGATAGTCAGATTGTTGAAATTTTTACAGATCACATATATCTGTTGCCGCTATGACAAAAATACAAAAAAAAACTAATCAAATAAATATTGAAGGGGGCTCCCATACAACAAGCGTAATTTGTTTTGCTTGCATTGGCAAGATATTGATAACGGTGACTCTTGAAATATTCATAGAATATTTAGTTATATATTCACTTTAAAAGATGTTAAAAATTAAATTCATATTTCAGGAGGGTCCCCATCCAACTCTGGTACGGAACTCTTTGTGCGCGAATCCGACTCGCTCTTGTCCGGTTTTTTTTAGATAAATGGTGATACTGAAAAGTTCAATTAGTTAAAATCAGGGTAAAATTCCACAATGCAACACAAATTTAATCAAGCTTCCTCCAACCATTTACATAACTAGTAAAGTATACAAAACTAAACAGATAGCAATAGATAACCAATTCCTTTTATCGTCCATCAGCCTGATAACAACCAGGGCTATCCTTCATTCCGATCCGATTCAGATTCTAGTTTTATCTGGAACATTAAAAGCATTCCGATTGAGCCGAATCAGGAATCGAATCCGCTAAAGGGCTGATGTCGCAAGCTGCTCGCAACACAAATAACTTGATTAAGGTTGACAACAGGATCAGTTAAGATGACCAGTATATCTTGAGCTCTGACTTAGTTTAGTAATAGAAAATTGTTATTTCTTAATATTATAAACAAAGTTCCTTAAAAACCTTCTAGAATAATAATTGCTGGATATCCTAAAAGTTACTTAATCAAACTACAGTCGTTATTTTTATTATTGTATTCAATATACAATAAAAACATATCTGTATTTAATAAAATTTGAATTATATAGGCTAGATCAGTAGTTCCCAAACTTATTTTTCTCGTGGACCACTTTCAAAATGTTACTAGTTTCGATGGACCCCCTGCTGCTACATTTCTACCACATTCTTAAAGTCGCCAAAAAATGAAAAAGTGTCGCTTCTGAGTTCTGTCCCTATATTCCGATAGGTAAAATAAAAACGAAAAATGGTACATTTTATATCTCCCGTGGACCCCTGGGGGTCCACCTGGACCACTTTGGGAATCACTGGGCTAGATGATTTCATTTTGAAAAAAGACGAGACGAAAGAGACGTCTGTCAATTGTTAATCCAATAGATTTAATATATTCATAGAAACATGTGTACATACATGTGTCTGCCGTGTGATATTGGCCAAGAATAATGCCACCCCCCTCAAATATCGACGGGTCGTAACAGTCGACGAAGAGAAAACCTACCAGATGATGGGCAGCAATGTCATCCTGCGTACTGGCTGGAATTGCGATTACCAACCCTCCTGCCCAGCGTGGTGATTATGAGCGAATACCCCCAAAAGAATATAATCTATTGGGGAGGCCAATGTTCAGCAGTGGACTTTATAAGTCTGATATGATGATGATGATGATGTGTACATAAAGATGGTAGTAGAATTATTTGATCTTATACGTCGAATTTTTTTCAAAACACAGTACTAGACTTTTCCATCAAACAAACTGATACTTGTTTTTATTTATCACCAACATGTTTTTTAGTTGAATTTTAAATGACTCGACCGTACACTCTTTATTATTTTTAGTTGTTTGTTTTATATCACTTTGAGCTTGCATGCATAGTTACAAAATTTTTAAGTGCAGAGGCATTTTAGCAATTATAAAAATAAATTAAAAACTACCTTAAATCAATTGCGTTAGGTTAAAAAGGGTTTCGCCCCCGACTGATCTCCACCTTGTCGTGGTGGGGGGCTGAGTACCTCCCGGTAGGGCGCAGGAGGCGCTACGGAAAAGGTAACACCCAGATATTGGCGACTCTGGGTGTCCTTAGTACTGACTACCGGGGGGGCAACTAAGAGGGACCTGTGGAGGGCGCAGCGGGCAAGCGCAAGGAGGGTCTTAGGCAGCGGGGGCTCCTGCTGTCTAACCATGGACCCTCCGAGAAGTCGGCCACACACGCTATGGTCGCACAAGGAGGTAGGAGGGGCGCGTCCACTGCGTCTCTCTGAGGAGGTCCTCCCGGTTTTGGTCCGGGGGACGTTGGCCGCGGGCGGGGTGTCAGAGCTGCAACCCACGTACTGGCCCCCCGCCTCTTTCTCAACAAGCGACGGGCGTCGTCGGAAGATTTTTAGTGGGTATTAGCGGTCGTGTCTGCCGGTGGTGAGTCCCACAAACCTCTCTCGGTCCCCCTTTGGCCGGGAGACAGTGCGTAAATGCATTTTGTTACCGACGTAAATCAAAAAAAAAAGGTTAAAAAGGGTTTTCGTAAGCTTTACTGATTGACTGAAGAGTTGCAGCAATGTTGGATATTAAATTGCCAATCATTAAAATCAGCTTACACTGGAACTGGTGCAAACTAAGTACATTCTAATACTAGATAAGCCATCGTAAATACACTCAGAGACCAGCTAATACTGGTCACTGTCCACAATTGTTTGACAGTGAGTTTTGTGATTGAAATCATTTGTATTGGCTCTCACGGGAGTGCCTTCATGGCTCAAAGCTGAACATAATCAGCCTTGATTGTATGGAATTTGTGAGATCAAAATTGCTAAGAAATGTTTTACTTTTGGTATTTGCTTGTTGCTATTGTTATTAGAAAATAGGGGTGCATAGGGGGTATCCCCACCTAGGATAGGTAGGTAGGTAGGTAGAATTACCATGATCTGAGAAGCCCAAGCTAACCTCACCTGCAAGTGGTGCACCTGCCAATGAACTGACGAGACTCTGGGAGTATTACTGTTCCCGATAAGCGGCAATAGGCTCGCCACCTATTCCGTGGGATCAGCAATATAATGGGCTATGTGTGGGTGCATCATGTGCCTTTTCCTACCCCTTCGGGAAAAGAGATGTGAAATTATGTATATATGTTGTTAGAAAATGAACGGTTCTATATATAAGTGTTCAGGATCTATCCTGAGACAGGTTGTCTATTATATCTAAGGATATTTGGCGACCGATATGGCGTGGTGGCAAGAATATAAGCTCTCCGCTCCTAAGGTCGTGGGTTTGATTCCCACGCAGGACAAATCTTTGTGAGCTTAAACATGATTATTTGTTCTGGTCTGGGTGGTTTTCTATGTAATATTAAGTATGTATTTACGAATAAAAAGTATTTATGTATGTTTATCCGTTATTTAGTATTCATAACATAAGTTCTTAATGATACTTATTAAAATTAAATATTTATTTATTTTTTATCGCTTTTTCATGTTATTCGTCAACAAATCTGATTAGTTCTCAAAAAAAGATCTTTTTATTATGTCTCAAAAATCATCTTTTCGAGTTAAGTCAGTATTCCAAGCCAGCGATAGTGTGTGCATTAATATTTATTAAATAACAAACGTTCTTAATGATACCTTCTCTACCTTCTAATATCTTTTAACTAAATATGTGGTGTGATGCTACCGGTGACAAGAAGGCTTACAGCTTCTTCTGCCAGTGTATTGGCCTGGCAATCCAAAGAGGAAATGTTGCCAGCGTTCATGGCACCATACCCATGGGCCCACAGTTGGAAGACATCTTTTATTTATAGTTTTTAGTTTTTCTTTTCAAAAATTATATAAGAAAGTAGAGTTATCTGTGAATATTTAATTTACAGCCGATGTTTATTTTTTTCAAAATTGATACCATGTATAAATGCACCGATTAACCTGTATAAAAGCAAATGTAAGCACGCAAAATCAAAGCAAATAAATCTATGTGGTGTGATTAAATTAAATTATATATGTAATATTTTTACTACATAGTGCTTATAATTATTTGATGAGTTTTGTACTATAGAAAACAACTTGTCCGCGGTAACCCGGACAGAAATAGAACCTACGGCTTTTTGGATAACCGGTCTACTGCTCTCATCATTGAGCTACCGGGGACTCTGATGGACGCGTTGAATTTTTCTTGTACTTTGTGGTTTGCGTTTCAAGACCGCGTTTTATTTTTCTAGCAAATAAAAACGTTTCATAACGATAGCATTGTAAATGCTAAAAAATTTTTTCTTTAAAAGTTCTGGTTATAAGTTAAGCAGAGTTTGTACTATGGATATTAGACAATAAACTATCATCATCATCACGATCATCATAGCATATTCCCGATAAAGAACCAGGATCTGCTCACTGGTCTAACCTAATTTGGCTAACTTTCACGGAGCGACTGCCGTCTGCCGTCTTAAGCGAAATTTCGTTATACCTTACTCTTTCACTCTCTAGGCATATCATTATCGAGTGAAAATAATGGGTATAACGAAGATTAGTTTTTCGTTGAACTAGAGTAGGCCCTCAGGTGTATAATACATATAGGTAGCAATTAATAATGTCGTAAGTGAAAAGTCATTGGTTTTAACAATATCGTAAGTGATAAGTCTATACATTTCACTTACGACAATATTTAAAGTAACGACTTTTCACTTACGATATTGTTCATTGCTACCGTCGATATGTCAGTCGTACCTGTAACCTAGAACCACTGTACAAAAACCAAACGTCGTGGAAGTAAACGCGAATCCAATGTCGCTGTGAATTTGGCTTTAATGAGGCAGCTCTCAGTGCTATAGTATATTTTAAGCTATGTAATCCGTTTGATGGTAATCTGATATTTTGTACCTTATTACATTGCATGGGCTGCTGTAGGTACAGTTATGGTTATTTAAACTTGTACTTGCTAGTTAAGACCCATAATAATGTCCCAATTGTCCAACTCTAAATAATCGAAAATCTAAAATATTTATTCAGTAACAAATATTACATTTAGGTTAACAGTGTTTGGGGACCCCTTTTAATTAAACATATACCTGTGTTAGGGGAACCCGCTCTTATACTTAATTTGTTTTTTCATAGAAATTTCAATTGCTATGACTCATTAAAATTGCTATGACTATATCGGAACAAATCTTTTATTGTCCAACTGCTGCTTGAGGAATAGTCCTTAGTATTACTTCTCATAAACAAAGATGAGGGATTTAGGTCTTACCACACCGTACGGACCCAGCGTGTATTTGCGGAGCCAGTTGTGAGAGTTTAGCTCAAGGATTATCAATATCGCTTTAGGGTCATTAGCTTGAGTTAATGACTATATACAGATATAACCTTCCGAAGCACAGAAGCATTTATGTGGTATTTGATTGATTGATGAATGATGTTGTATCAGACTTTCAGTGACTAAAAACCGTTCATGTTCCTTCTTGAGCCTGCTACAGACGCTACTCTGAGTTACAAAAAAAAAAACAAGCGCGCCCATTCACTATGGGCGGGAGATTGATCGTAAAAGAACAGGCAAGAAAATCATCATGCTTAGTTTTTACTCCCGCCAGTTCCGTGAAAATGTACTTAAATGTAATGTACAAAAAGACAGATATTTTTTAGCATAAACGTAAAACTTCTCTTATTATACCTAAGTTTTTTTCAAGTACTAAGTGAGTGACAATTGTTAATAACGCGGCATATTAATGGTCAGTTTAAGTTTCTTTTTTAAATATGCTACATATCGCCAGTCCAAACAAACCCTTAGTCCCAAGTAAGGCACGGAGGCAGTTAGAATGTTAATAAGGCTGTCATTCCAACAAATGAATACGAAATGAGAATGTAGCCATTGACACACATAGCTTACATAGTTGTCTAGCTTAATCTTAAAGTCTAGGTTTTTATACTGTTTTCCATAACTTGGTTTTAAACGCTATAAAGTCCCGGTGTTGTTTGCTCTAAGAAAAGACTAGAAAATATCAAGTCTAAATATAGGCTTAGTTTCAGGGTCCAGTCTCCCACAAAACTACATTATAATTAATAATTTATTACTATTGTAAACGTAGCCCTCAAGACAAGTTTTGTAAAAAAAAAAAAAAAATTTTTATTATTATAATTACCCTACTTCGGCCGTCTACTGAATCCTCAAATTCAACATCTATCATCGGTCAACACTACCCTTGCTTTGTTTTCTGGCACGTGTACGCCACTGACGAACTTAATTCACTTAATGGCCGTCAGTTCTTCTGTGCTATGTGTTTACAATCGTCCACTACAGAACTGTAATCTTGCAAACAAGTCAAGTCAACAAGACAACTCTTGTTGACTTGTTGTCTCTAATCAACTTTAGTGATCCTTTCATTAAGGGATCACGAAGGGAGACTCTAGGTGTAGCTTTCTTTTTCTCACGTTTGAGAACCTTGAGCTGTCTTATGGGGCCTACAGAAAATTACTACGCAGACAAGAAAAGTCTCTGATGAACCATCCTGATGACTTGAAGGGTCATGATGTCCAATATTGTCTTAACTTGAAGTAAAGTATTACTTGGTCAAAATATGAAGCTGTAGTTAAGTTATCCATGGCAGCAGTCAAACATAAGTATAAAAACCAAAGGTTAGGTATAGAGCGCTTATTAAGTGCAAGGGAACGGTGCTTGATTTCGTATTATGCTATTCCTAAGCTTATACTATCATGGACATGTCATATTGTTCAAAAGCACCGCTCATATCGCTCAGCTGACCCCGAAACTTTTCATATCGACTTTAACATACAGCTACAATTGGGAACCTCGTCTTTTCTCTAATTGCAGGGGACTATACATATGCCTCGGCTAGTCCTCTCTTAGGTCCGCGTTGTGGAGTAAGACCTGAGCCTCTTTCATGGTCTCCTTGCCCGATTTTAGGACGTAAGTCTGGTGAGATGTTAACAACAGGCTCTACAGACGTGATCTTTATTTATTTATTACATTTAGGGCGACTAACAAATGATAACAAATACAGTTAGTACTTAAAAGCTAAGTGCTGTTTTACTTACAAGTCACCACGGCATGCACTGACACAAAATAAGAAGGTACATACAAACAATTTTACTTAGGTATAAAAACACAAAAAAAAACAATAAAGCAACAACTCGTATGACATGACATTCTTGATAATAATTAATACTTTTATCAAGAGCAGTTCTTATCCGCTTATATTGTGATATAAAAAATATAGTTACTATTTATTTTTAGCATTTCCTCATTTAATATAGTATAGGATAATAGAGTTGATATTTCTGGTTTGTCTCATAATCATAATCTGCATGCAAAAGTGCATTATACATTCAGCTCGAGCCACTAGCTGTTTAATAAAGATATTGTTTGTATGAGACATGTTCCGAGCTTTGAATCATAATGACTTAGAAGCCGGTTATCACTTAATAGGCATAAGCTACGGCATCATAACATTGAGCCATAGGACTCATAAACAGTTGTTAGTAAATTGTATTTATTATAAGCTGTAAAAGATTTTTCATTTAGTTTTGAGCGAAAGAGGAGCCACCGTCTAAACTATATATCAACGGTAATAACAAATTCTTAAGTAGATTTACTCAAATGTTTGTCTGGTTCTGGGTTATGTATTGATAAGTATTTATGCGTCAAATGTAGAGCATACTAGGTATCTCATAGTTACTAAACATTTAAAATCTGATAAATATAAAACGGCTATCGCAAAATACTAAGATCGTATTGACTGAAAATGTTTAAAGAAACAAGAGCTTTTAAATCGAAGTGTCTTAGAAATTATTTAGCTTCTAGGATATGTAACAGCATGTTTTATATAACTCTGTGTAAGAGTACACAAGCGTTTCCTTATAACATATTTCCACAATAAAAACGCTTTATTGGTATTTTGGAGCGTATTTATATATATATTTATTTTATTCATATTTTTCAATATTTCTTTCTTTTTAATTTTACTTTTCAAATAAATTAATTCAATTTTTTGTGTACTTGTTCCCACAGTTCTTGTTTTTTATTTTTTATTTTAATTTGTTTTGTAATTTTTATTACTGCTGGCACCCGCTAAACATTTGTTAACGTACACTTGACCGCCACAGGACAGGCAGTGCCTAGTGTGGGGTTAATAGTAATCGCTGCCTCATGCCAAATATTGCTTATTCTACGATTGATTAAAAAAATTGTATATGTACATTGTAAGCATTTTTTAAATAAATATTGGTATTTGTATTTGTACATACATACATACAATCACGCCTGTTTCCTCAAAGGGGTAGGCAGAAGGTATTATTACACGCCCACATTTCGCCAATTATATAGTAACCAACGTAATAGGTGGCGAGCCTATTGCCGCTTACCGGGAACTGTGAAGTTCGCCAAAGCCTCGTCCGTTGATCGGCAGATGCACCACTTGGAGGTAAGGTTGGCTTGGGTTCCTCAGATCTACCCCCTCGACTGGTCTCCACCTTGTCGTGGTGGGGGGGCTAAGTACCTCCCGGTAGGGCGCAGGAGGCGCTAGGGAAAAGGTAACACCCAAAGATTGGCGGTTCTGGGTGCCCTTAGTACTGACTACCGGGGGGGAAAAATAAGAGGGACCTGTGGAGGGCGCAGCGGGCGGGCTAGAAATGCCCCTCAAGCAGCGCCAGGAGGCTCTTAGGCAGCGGGGGCCGGGGCCCGCTGCTGTTTCACCATAGACCCTCCGAGAAGTCGGCCACACACGCTATGGTCGCACAAGGAGGTAAGAGCGGCGCGTCCACTACGTCTCTCTGAGGAGGTCCTCCTGGTTTTTCCGGGGGACGTTGGCCGCGGGCGGGGTGTCAGAGCTGCAACCCAGTTACTGATCCCCCGCCTCTTTCTCAACAAGCGGCGGGCGTCGTCGGAAGATTTTAGGGAAGAGTGGGTATTACTGCTGGCGGTCGTGTCTGCCGGTGGTGAGTCCCACACACCTCTCTCAATCCCCCTTTGGCCGTAAATGCATTTTGCTACCGACGTAAAACAAAAAAAAAAAGGGTTCAAGATCTGAGCTTGGTTGGACCCCTATTCACCATATGTTTGAAGCGTAGGTACGTCATTACGAAGTTTGCCGATGATTCAATTTAAAAAAAAAGCACTGGCATGTCTATTCATTGTCTTATTAGCTCCGCATAACTTAGGGCTAAAAGGAACTATGTTAAATGTCCAAATATATTAGTATTATAATAATTATAAGCTATGCCTTATAAATATAATACTAGTCATTGGTTTCTCTTTGTAAAGCTACAATGTAATGCAACAACAAATTGCTTACAAAATCTCAAAGCAACGATGATTTAGCAAAATGTTGCAGCTTTGATATCGAAATGAGGTACTTCAGAGCACAATTCCGCTTATAATAATAATAAAATATAATTCAATACCATATTTAGAAATGTTGTAATACCTTTATTGAGTAATATTACATAATTACATTTTATTTTCAATCAGAATATATGATTATATAATGTTACTAACAGTTATACATAGTTTAATAGCAATGCAAAATACATCCAATTGAGACAAGAAGATTATAAAACACAGAAAACCACGCGGATTAAATTCTAATCTGAAGAGAGACACAGATATACAGGTAAGTGCCGTCCTGCTGTTAAAAAACTCAAGCCGCCCAATTGGACATCATACCAATATGGCGTGGTGGCGAGTATACCCGCACTTCGCTCCTAAGGTCATGGGTTCGATTCCCACACAGGACAAATCTTTGTGGATATTTGTTCTGCTCTGTGTGTTGTCCTATGTATATTAAGTATATATTTAAAATAAAAAGTGTTTATGTTATGTTTATCCGTTATTTAGTATCTATAACACAAGTTCTTAATGATACTTATCTTGGAACTAAATGATTGGTGTATTTCTTAGAAAATATTTTTATTATTAACCTACTATCTATGTGTACGTACAAACTATAACATATCAGTCATAAACAAGACCAACAACTTCACTTGGCATAACGTCCTACCTAAGGACGAAAGGTCTCGATATAACATGCCACACAAACGGTCATCTATGCTAGTGAACGCTGCTTTCTGATGCTGTACTTCGGTGAACGCTTTTAATTACCTAGTAGTGCCGCAAAGCTTAATCTCTCTTTAAGTTAGTAGAATCAGCCTGCCGATCGTACTATTGATGATGCACTCGATAAGGGGATTTCAATCAGGATAGTTTGCTCAGTAAAGCATTACTTAGATAAGATAAGATATTTATATTCTCCATGCCTCGGAAAGCACGTTAAGCCGTTGGTCCCGACTGTCATAAACATCTATGGCAGTCGTTATTAGGAAGTCAGTTCGTTCTAACATCCTGACAGTAGGTTTACCCATAGAATGATGTTTCCCTTTGGATTGCAGAGGTCAGATGGCAGACGCTCCACGTTATAACTGATATTCAGCCATACCTGGTTAAGCGAGTGAGCAGACCCTGGGCTTGAGTCTGGGGCAACCGGGATAATGCTAGAATATGATGATGATACTCACACTATATACAAAGCTGGTACATATACTGGCAACATAGTTAACTCAGTTAAATTGCCTTAACAAATAAACCGCTGTGGTTTCCTTTGAGGTTTTTACGAATGTACGCTTATGTTATGTAATATTTTAGATTAAATATACCGTAAATAAAAAAATAAAAAACTATGGGCGACTCAGCCTTAACAAATAAACCGATATTCTTTCAAGGTTTTCACTAATGTGCCTTTTGTTATCCATTTTATTTTTATTAAGTAAAGTAAGTAAAAGTTTTTTATTTCATAAACTAACACATAGCACTTGCAAACGTCAAAACAAAACATAAATTTAAAAAAAATTAAACATTACTACATTAATCACGAAGCTTAGTTTCTCTTACATGCAAAAAAAACAAATATTAAGTGTAAGTAAATCGGAGTGTATATTATACCATAAATAAAAAATAAAAAATATAAAGTTCGCGATGACGTTGCTAGCGGCAGCTGGTACTGTAATAAGTTTTAAAAATAAGCTAAAACGACTTACGTATTCAAAGATTGAACTAAACGAAATATCATTATATTCATGAAGAAGCAATCAGATGATAATCTCGAATGGCGATGATGCGCAAAATGATTGTAATAATGATAGCTGCATTATTAAAATGATCTTAAATGAGAATTACTTGTAGGAGTTTGAAATGAACTACTGAAAATGTAAATACCTTAATTTATTTCCTTCTTACCAAGATCTGAGGAGCCCAAGCTAACCTGCTGGTGCACCTGCCTCTCGACGGATGAACATAAAAGTGCACGAAAAGCAGCCATAGTCTCGCCACCTATTACGTGGGACCAACAATATCAATAGCGAAGTGTGGGCGTATAGTATGCCTCTGCCTACCTTTTCAGGGAAACAGGCGTAAAATTATGTATGTATTCCCTTCATACAATTTTATATTTTTTTATGTAGCAAATCGCGTAAATTTTGATCAACATGAGTTATTCTAAAACACTGTGTTTGTGTTTTCATAATCATGTGAACTATTATAAATTCATTTCTAATTTATAATTACGTACAAATTTTTATGTTGCCTTCACTTGTTTTCATATACTCAAATATTTGTTCTATGTGGGAATCGACATACGATTTCATGTATCTAGTTCAGAATTACCTTCAATTATAGCTGTTACCTCTGTTTTAAAGCGTTGGAGTGAAAACAAGTTTGTAATTTAGGTATGACTGTACTGTTATGGTATAAAAAATCAGTCAAAAACTATAATGACTACGATTTTAGTTCTGTAGCCTTTTAAGTTTAGACCTTTATATCCCAGGCACTGGTCCATCGTTACACAAACAATTTTAATATCTGAACAATTTTGAGTAACGAATAAAACGGACTAACAAATAAAAATAAAATGTCTTTATTCGTACGTCACGACTGAGTCAAGCTACAATGTCGTTAATTGCAGCAATTAGTCGCTTGCAAGTCTTTAAAGTAGATGAGTGAACAATGTGGGCCTATAACGCGTCCTTGTGAAACTCCTTTACGGGTCGAGCTCTTCGTAGAGAGGACTCACTTGATTGCTACATTAAAATTGCTGAGGGTTCAGTCGGCTTGACGACTAATTGTGATCGACTTCATTATACTACTATGTTGGATGATATTACATTGAATTAAGGATAGAAGAAATGAATTACATCCATTCTAAAAAGTATTTATTCTTGGCAAAATTAATTAGTTTTGGAAGATTATGTTAAAGTTTAATTGTGAAAAACATATTTTATGTAATTGATGCTAAAAAAATAATTATTTATTTAATAGTACAGAAAGCAAATTGTCTTTATACACGTATTTTTATATCGCAAATAAAATCAAAGTAACACTATTACTACTTTTGACAATTCAACAATAGCGCGATAGTACCCTGTAGCTTATGATTGCCAGTTGATTGAAGGTTTTATGTTTTTATATTTCTTAGAGATTGCAGAGCTGATTATTTTAACATTTATTTGATCCGCAATTTTGGGAAATACGGTCTTGACAGACAGACAGACAGACTTGAAGATAGACGGACAACGAAACGATACAACATTACGTTGCATATTTTTATTTGACTGAACATAACAAATAATTATATGTAATGTAAATAGTATTTTCAATTATCTATGTTTACTGATTGCTAATGAAGAAATAACAAAACTAATAACCATACAGAAAATCCCAAGAAACCAGTTTGCGTCTCCCACTACATCTATACGGCCACCTAGATATTCTTGCTTATCTAGTTTTTAGAAAAGTACCTAAGATTCAACGGAATCCAGTTCAGTCACGGCACAATGTAAGCGGTAAAATTATCTAGAATCTATTGTTTGCAGATTTATACGACGCGTTTGACTAGTTTACCATTAAACATTGTCGTCTAGCCACGCGATCGATTTAAACGTGTAAGCTGCAACACGTGTAAGTTGTTTCTAAGTTTAGGTAGCAGTGATAGCCCAGTTACGAGACCAACAGACTACAATGCAGTCTTTTGTAGAGTCTCAGGTTCAAATCTTGGTCGCAGACCTGATTTTTCGAAGTTATATGCGTGATTATCGGATGTTCCGTGCCCCAGTAATCATGAACATATTGAAAATCTAGGATAGTCGTTATAAGGAATTGTAGTGCCTTTTTATATCCTGACAGCTAGTTTAATCATAGAATAATATTTCCCTCTGGGTTGTGGTGGTCAGACGGCACTCGCTGCATCTAATAACTAAAATTCAGCTAAAATCTGGTTAAACCAGTGAGCAGACCCTGGGCCCCTTAAGTTAAGTTCTCTCAATGGTTATTACTGGTTTATACACGCGTAAGCCTAACATGGTCTATCTATTAGAAACATGTTTTGTTTTACATGTCTCTCTTGACTGCCATCGGTGTGGCTCGTTAGGTAGACTAAAACTTTAATTATGCATGTCAAACTTAATTTTAACTTGGCTTGCTTACTTATTTAATTAAATTGAAAAGGAACATCTAGTTGTTTTCGTAGTTCCGTATCTGCAATTCAGCCAAATCTGGTGAAACCAGTGAGCAGACCCGGGACTTGCTTTAGTCTTTGGCAACCGGAATTATGCTAGGATATGATGATGATGCTATCGTAGTTCAGTATTTCATAGTATTACTAAATTTATTCGGAATCCTTATAATTAAGTAGGTTCTGTAATAAAGACTTGAATATACATACAAAACTGAAACTGCAATTTTGAACTTAGAAATTGCAACTGCAATTCAGTCATAATTTAGTTAGTCCAGTGAGAAGGAATGCCTCAAGGAACTCATCTCGGCTTTTTTCAAATTATATGTTATCTCATACAATACAAAAAAATTATCGCCCAGTTGTTCTTAAAACTACAAGCAGCTAACATCTATTTAGATAAGGAAGAAAGGAGCAACTGTTGTCACTTCCAGGCAGCCTTGACATTCTTAAAATCTCTCACACTATAGCCTTCTGGCACAATGGACAATATACGTAGTTATTAAATGTATTTATAGATAAATTTGCCACATCATCCGGCAGCGTATTGTACATGCAAATACTTATTATACCTGCAAAAAAAAACTTTATTGAGCCTACACTACCTTATTCATCATCTCATATATGGACGGTGAATGGTTTAATGCCTATTTCCTTAAACTTATCTCTCAATGAGTTGCTAGATCGCATACCATAGATAGTACGAACAGTCCTTTCAGCGCATTCAAAGTCTGCAGCATACCCCACATTAGTAACAATTTGGAAGTAGCTAAAGTAAACTAGACGAGCTGTTATGTCTGTTAGTTTTTGGATCTTCTTCACGGCATAGGCTGCTGAACTTAGTCTGCCTGAAACATTGCCAATGTGAGAACCCCATTGCAATTTAGAGTCTAGTATTAAACCGTCGCATTTACCAATTCTATTTGATGTTTGAGCAAGCCCTTTTTTGCAGCAGAAAGATACATTCAATGTCTACAGCATTACCCCACAGTGGTATGCCTTATGTCATAACATTGTGGAAGTAGCTGGAGTAGACTAGATGTGCTGTGTTACGTCTGTAAGTTGTCGGATCTTCTTCACGGCATGCTGCAGGAATTAGTCTGCCCGAAACTTTCCTGATTTGAGAACTCCATTGCAATTTAGAGTATTTCATTCACATTTAGTTTTATTTTGATTTAATAGTAAATTATTGGCAGTAAACCAGTGGATTATCTTAGAGAGCGCATTGTTTACGTCGTGAAGTTAATTGTTCACGTTACGAAAATAAATGTTTATGTGACAACTATATTTTTAAAAGTGTTTCCCTAAAGTTTTTTCAAGTTAGTATAATCTACATAAAAATGGAAAACTAAAAAAAAAAAAAAAGTGAAGAAAAGCTATACTGTGTAACTGAGTTTAACAAGAGACGAAGGTGGCGCCGCGCCGTTGATGTCACGGCAAACACTGGAACTACCATGGGGTGGTTTTCATTTCGGCATGCGCGTTGTACTTACCGTCAAATACAGATGGCGCTACTGGTATCCAAAAATTCCATCTGCAACAAAAGTAATTTCGCGATTTAGTTTTATTTACCTTATGTTCTATAAATAGTTAATTTTGCATAGCTCTGTCATGTTTATAAAGTATAATAAAATATTTTTTTCACTTGGGGTGAAGCTATTTAAATATTATTTTCACAGTGTCAAAACATAAATTGTCTAACTCTAAATAAAAAGGTATTTAAATGTATTTCGATAGTATTTAAGTCCTTTTTTGAATGAATGTTTTTAATTATGTGACTCGTAATTACATCCCGGCTTATGGTAAGCTGTCGATTTAACAATCTAACCCATTAAGGTCGGTCTGCATTAAAGCCGTTTCACGCCCCGCAAAAGAACATGAAATAAAGAAGCTGAGAAACACATGCACCGGAAAAGAATTCAAAGGTCTTACAAAGGTACGACAGATAATTTTTTTGGGTCGATTTCTGACATTTTACAAGTACCTATGTTCTAAAAGTACACATATGTCAGTCACTAAGTACAAACTAAGCCCAAAAACCAACAAGAAAACTGGCACGTTTAAAGTCTTACCAGAAATAAAAACTTCTTGTTCGAATCAAAAATCGTTTCAATGGGAACGATAAAGGGGGCGAAGCAGTGAAAAAATCGATGGGCGTAACCTACCCAATGCATAGTGGGGTGAGTAAACTACAGTGGGGGTCACTTGCACACCAATTTTTTGGTTGACGCCACAAATTATAGGGTGACACGGCAAAAGACGCTAATACCGAACCGAGTGTGTCTTTTTTCCATATTTCAAGTGATAATTAAGTAAATTGCTCCGGTACTTAATAAAGGTATTATCGTAGTTGAGTTTTTTTTTAATATTTTCGTACTTTTTAATTACTAGTAGGTACCTACCGTTTGTCGCGTATCGGTACCTACTCATGAATTATTGTAAAAGAATAATTGCTTTTATTAGATTATTTGGTGTTTTGTTTTTTAAATATTGGCTTCGTGCGTTTAGCACAGTGAAGTATCTCACTGTTTTATTTCATTGTTTTTCTATGTATATTGAGTATTCATTCACAAAAAAAAGTTTTATGTATGTTTATCCGTTATTTTGTATCCATAACACGAGTTCTTAATGATACTTATCTCGGAACTTAATAATTGGTATAATTGTCAGAAAATATTTATGTATTATTATTTATGTATTTAACAACACGGTTAATAATACACCGTCATTACACAATAATGTTCAACATATCATATTTTTAAGAAAATTAAACAAAACTGCTGACATGAGGCTTCACTTTACCGCCGAGAAAATCGTGTTTTGTTGTATCGATTAATGAACGACTCTTTTGTTTTTATGAGACACGTCATAAGGACTACAGCTTTAGTATATTCTATAGCTTCTGCTCGTGTCTTTGTCGGCATATTTTATATACAATACCCGTCATTAGATTGCATATCGACCTTTAGAAACGAAAATAGTTGATAACCCATTATCGAAGTTCACTTAACTATTTATTTTTTATAATCAGCATGTTAGGAACGCAATGTAAATAATTTCTACAACCGGTCATATTTAAAATTAAAGAACTTGAGTTACGACTGGCAATGTTTGAACTCTATGTCAACTGTTTTTTTGAACCGAACACTCGATTTAGCAAAACCGGAGAGGGTCAAAAAGAAACTAAATTGAACGCTTTTTTATTCATAATCATTTATATCATTATAATCAAGGTTTAAAACTAGTGCTGCAACATGTCTAGCTTTAGATCTTATTTATTTATTTAATAAGGCACATCAACAATATACATAAAAATACATTTTTTAACTTTATGGCCGAGACAGAGAACTTCTATGTATATCTCTAACAGATGTACACAACATTCACTGCATGTAAACATAAACAAAAAATACTACAAACTAGGGTGTTAATTAGTTAGGAAAATTATTTTAAAACATGGACGGAATTAAATAGATACAAATAAAAAAATCAACATATTATCAATAACTTAAAAAATAAAGATACAGATAAAAAAACATGAAATCATACATACATAAAATCATTTAAAAAAATCGAGAACAAAATATAATTAATCGTAATTGAAATATATTATTATTATTGTGAGATCAATTTAACGCTTAACACTACATTGCACTTAAACTTATTGTAGGGATAATGAAAAATGTCAAAATTGTCCGAGCTCCCGCACAAAGAATTGTATTCACTGAAGATAGATAGATAGATCTTGTTTTGTAACAAGCCCCATAATGTTTTATACTGGTTAGAAAATATTTTAAATCTTATCAATCAAAAACTGACTTCCAATAAAAAACAATTCACTCCAGTATTCTAGAAACCACTTATTACACATACATATTTTAATAAAACACGAATGAACTTTTTTTTATTTACGTGTATTTCCGGGAATAAAATGCGGGAAAAAAAGCAGTAAGTAACCCCTCAAATTAGGGGTCGGTCGAGGGCAGGGCCTTCATTGTTTGGGGTGCAGCGTGGGGCGGTCAGTTCTGAAATTAGATTTTTTTATTTGGCCGGTAAGCTTCCGGCTTGTCACTACCCCGGGCTCCCTGTATTGAGTATTATTTATTATGCACTAGCTACCTCTTGTGGATTCGTCTGCTTGAATGTGAATTTCACTGTGTGAAAATATATGTTTTTTTACGAATTAACAAACAAAAATAAGTACAAAATAAATTTAAAAAAAACACTATTATGGTGTAAGTGAAAAAATTGTCATTTATTTATTTATAAAATTAGTTGTAATATATAAAAGAGTATAAAAGAGACTGTGACCCACAGAGAAACCAGTCAAACGGTTTTGTGGGATATATTTTTATACAACTTGTATTATTGAAAGGAAATAAACGTTTTATCTATCTATCTATTTGTTAAAAAAATTGCTTTTGTGTAAAAAAAACCATACTGTCATCCATCATGTCGCTATACGTTTTTAAATCGCTCAATCAATAAGTGTTTCCATTTGCATAATTTGTAAATGCATTTAACCCTGTCTTCTTCTATGCTTAAACTGCTGAAAGAATATTAATTAAACTTTAGAGAGTTTGAGAGTCCATATACGTTGAAATAGAATTAATCAATTCTCAAGTATCGGCTATCTTATTTATGCAAATATTTAGTCAAAGTATTCTGCGCTAAACTGTTAGTCTACCACAAGATAGTTGAAAATTTTACACTTTTATTCGAATGTGTGAACTGTAAGCTATAACTTCTGCCGTTCCTTCCATGCCTGAAACATCAGATATCCAGCTTAACATCAATAAATCACTCGAAAAATCAATAGCCGTATTGATCCGATCGAAAAATCGCCCCCTGCGCCTGCGCATTGTGACACAAACGATTTGCATTCCAAAGGCTACATTTGCATATCGTGTTCCGCATTTGAAGTTTTGCATAACAAAAATGATGTATTGTTGGTACCTACGTGTAAAAGAGGGTTAGAAATTACCTGCATATATAGGACCTTTTCTGAATAATAATAATAATAACATTCTTTATTTATATTAATATAACGATATACACTCATAAAAATTACTGCATGAGGCTTATCAAAAAGGGCGTGAAACAGCTGGCAACGCGCTAGTGATGACCCTGGCGTTAATCTATTGGGGAGGCTAATGTTCAACAGTGGAATTTATATAGATAATAATTATGATATTGCCTGAGACCGAGATAAGTAATTGCAATCATAAACACGAATGTCCCAAATGGTACTCGAATCCACATTCTTTGAATTTAAGAACGAGTACACCAACTTCCCCGGTCGGTAACAAGACTTCTTGGCGGGAAAGAGAAGCGTCATGACTGTAATTTTGTTATATTTTCTTAAATTTGTCATATATCGAACATTAACGTGTAATAACGGTGGAATATTAACCGTTAAATGTTTGTGAACGTACATGAGTGTTGGTAAATGAAACAAAATAGTGCAACATCACATTTCAAATTCTCTCAAATAGTCCATGTGAGATCTCAATATAGTCCCACATCTTTACTGACGACTCAAGGGGTTTAGGGGAAGGCATTTTATTTAGCATTAATCATCTTTATCACCATTTATTTTCATTTACTATTATTTATATGTTATTAAATTATCTCTTACTTGACACTGGCTAAATGTGTAAGCCGCACCAAGCAATTATTTAAAAGGAAAAAAAAGCAAACGTCATACAATTCAGATTGTAATTATCATCTTCATCATTATCAGTCCAAAAACATCCACTGCTGAACTGAGGTCTTTCCATTAGCTTCAAATGTCACCGATTGAAGGCGGCCTACGACGTGTGACGAAGGTTGTAGTATCCTTTATCAGATCGCCGTTCATCCTGCAGGGGGATGTCCGAGTCCGACGCTACGTTTCCTATCGAAGAGTTTCATTCCAAAACAATACAGCACCAACGGCCGTCACTTAATCGTGCCATGTGCATTGCTGCATTGCAACAATAAAGAAAGAAATTCCCAATACCTTCAACAAACCGATTTAACTACACTAACTTTATCAATTAATATTGCTTAACCCTCAAATATCACTGCGGGTCGAAAATGCCCTTGCTGCTATTTGATTCCCAATTGATTGAAACCCTACACAGAGTTAACGATTCCATACAAAGGCGTATGCAAATATAAATCATGTAACCTTCAATGTTGCATTGTCGTGCTCAGGTGCTCCGATCATCGGCTGTCACAATGGCAGTTGGAAAAAACGTATTCTCATTATTGTCGACTTGGGGACACGAAAGTAGTCTATTTAATATTCGTGTGAATATTTCTCTTGCAAATTGTGTAAAGAAAGTTCTTTATAAGGAACACTTGGTCGTATGGATTTCGCTAATGACTTTTCTATAGTACGTTTTGCTATTGCTATTCACGCAGGTACATTGAGTTCATAGGTATTGGTAATTTGCATTGGTTGTTAGTGTGTTTTAATAGGTTCTAAAAAATCATGTTGTAAGATTGCAATTCTTAACTACTTTACTAAGAGTTTTTTTAAGTCTAGTTAAGATTCAGAATACGAAAAGTGGTCTGGTGAAGTATTCTACGATTGAAAGCATGACAAAATATTTGTTGATATTGCTGTATGTCATTGTATTCTTCATTGTTGTAAAAAAATATATTATATTTCCATTCTGTTCATACAAATTCAACAAATGTAAATGATCTTGTTGATCTTAAAGACAATAAATTATAGTTTATTATGTAAAAACGTTCAAGCAGTACCTGGAGAGTAGGTGTACTCCATAAGTCTATAATATCGATATTAAACAGTTATATTAAAATACTAAAAGCGAAAGTTATCCCATACAATAAGCGTCAATTACAAAGACCCTATATTGAACTCTCGAAAAAATCCCACGTAAATCATCTTGACACAGATTGCATTGTACAAACTCATCTCTGGCACAAAAAAAGGATTCACTTTCTACGCAGGTGTCTTATTCGACCCGCAGCAGGAAGGGTTAACAGACAATTGGGCAAAAAGGTCTTTTCGACCCTCTGTTGATCTCAGGTGGCGCAGCACCGGTGACGGGTTAAACACAGGTTGCGAGAAAGTGAATCATGTTCTTGCTAGGAGTTTTTTTACATTTAACCTACTTGTATAGTGCACAGCTGTTTAAGGCGTTTCTCTTAAGTAAGTTTTTTACTTAATTAAGTTGTTAGTTAGTAAGTTTCAAAGATCGATTTTAAGTTCGTGTGTTCAATTCTTATACTAAACGAAATACTTTTGCTCTACGGAAGAAACATTAATAATTACACATTGAGGTGTTTCTAATGTATTATAAGTAAGTATTAACAATAGAAAATAATTACATGAGTAACTTTATCCGTTTTCTAGTTCTTAGCCTGTGGCCAGCACCACAGTGTATTTGTCTTACAATATTATGTGAAAAGTCGCACGGTTTAAACTTCTATGGCTACTAAGCAATTTTCATCATCAAGGTGAGAGGGGGTGGTATTATTTTAGACTGGTACCACACGACACAGATAATATAACTGACATATATTTTTTTAGCACATATTTATAATCTATAGAAAATAGGAGAATAGAATAAATTTTCCAATCAAGCGAAGCCACCGGAAAAAGTTAGTATGATATCATAAAAGCATCATCGCTGTACAATATTTTTTTCCATGCAACAATTAAAACTGTAATCACTAATCAAAAGCTAAGTGGCATTTATACGGACTTGTAAAAAGCATTTTATGCATATTTATAATTATGCAAAACTATAAACTGCTTATTTCAAGAGCCTACTTGATACAAACAGTTTATTGATTTGCATAATTCCGTAATATGACAGGTTGTGACGGGTGTCCGTTTTGTTTATGGGCCGCTAAAGGCGATGTTTTATACGTGAAACGCAAAAAATATTGTTGTTTAAAGGTGAAGTACAGACAAGACAATGTACAAATTGTGCACGAATAAAAAGTGTTGTAACATTTACCGATACATAGCAAAATTAACAGATCGTCTAGTAACAACCAATAATTTTGCGCAATTTGTGGTAATGAATTTCTTATAATATTTACAAATTTCTACTTAATAAAACAAATAAATACACTAAGCTAAGCAATTAGCAAAGCTTGTGTTAAATTAGGCAACGAACAAATTATGTAGACGTAAGACAAGATAAAAAATGATTTTCGATAATTAAATAAAATTGTAAAAAAGGACCTAGTATGCTTCCTCTCTCCTAAGTTTGCCGTGTCCAACAGGGTCCATAATTGTAACTTGTGTGATGTAAGACCTTATGTGAAACATTATGGAGTGCAATAAACATTGGATTGAATTGAATTGAAAATAAAAAATTACTTCCGTCTAAACGTAATGAAGTAAGGGTTCAATTTTTTTATGGAACTGTATCATTTCTAAACTTCGACGTATATTTTATTCATTAATGTTTTAGTAAGCACGGGCCCAATTATAAACATACATATGTGCACTAAGATGGCATTAAATCAACTGAATGAAACATACAAATTAAAGTTAAAAATACAATTATAGAGGACATTCATATTTGCAAAAGACGACAACTTTGTCTGGATTGATTCCCAGTTATCTACGAATATGTAACAGTGTACTGGCACATGAAAGCATTATGGCTTATAAATATTGCATAATGATTATAACTGATATGGCTTCATATGAATAAAAATTTTCCTCATAGAGGAAATCGAATTAAAAGAATGAATACGAACGGCGACAGCCCAATGTCAAGACCCATTGCCATCAAATTCAAAGAGTCGGGTTAAAACCCTTGGGATGTACTTATGACTTTTCGAAGTTATGTGCGTAATTATCGCTTGCTCCGTTCCTTGGACAGCACATTAAGCCGTTGGTTCCGGCTGTCATAAACATCTATGGCAGTCGTTATTAGGAAGTTAGTGCCTAATAATATTCTGACAACTGGTTTTACCATAGAATAATGTTTTCCTCTGGGTTACGGAGATCGGACGGCAGTTCGGAAATTCAGCCAGAATCTAGTTAAGCCGTAAGCAGCCCTGAGCTCAAGTCTAGGGCAATCAGTGTGATGCTAGAATATGATGAATTAAAAGTATCAATAAATAACACTCAAGTAACATTTTGCACCTTATAACATACAAATTTAGCATAAAAATTATGCATTACAAAACAATTAGTCACTAGTAGTAAGAAGCACTTAAGCGATGAAATACGATAATATAAAATAGAAAACATAATTATAAAAACGCAGAGATATAAAAAACGCATTTGTAAAGAGCTCATAAAAACTCTGAAGCTCCTTAATTTGTGCTAAATGAGTTGAAAAACATATTATTAACGATCACTAATAAGACATCTGTAGTGACAGTACAATAATATTTATTAAAATACGTAATTTTGCTTCGGACATCCTTTAAGTATTGTATTAAGCTCAATGAAGTACAGTTAGCGTGAAAAATATATTTACTTTTACTAATTGACTTAATGTATCAGGATGCAAGGTGTCAAGATTAGAGTGAAATTAAGTTAGAAGGACCGTTGTTCTGCAGAGAACTTATTTCGGTTAAAATAATGGTGAAACTACTTATAGAATATAAAATGTATGTATTGATTAACCTTTTGTGTGCAGCGAATGACTGAAATACTAGTTTTTTGTTAGAAATAGCAAATTATTGTCTCAAACCCGCGTCCAATTAGAGGTACAATTTATATCCAACCATCATGTTTTTGTTGTCGATCACACTTTAAATTCACTTAAGGCTAGGCTTTGAAGATGGTTGAAGACTCATAGAAGAAGATTATAGGTGAAAAGAATCTGTCGTCGAATTGTTAAATAACTATAGAGAAATTTATTAAATAACAAAAAAATCACATAAATGTTTAATGCGTTTGTTTTAATTATTATAAATTCCCCAACTATGTTAAGCTAAGTTTAGTTATTATGGTTACTAGAACATGAATAAACATTCATTTTTAAAATATATACAATAATAAATGCAAATAACAATAAAATATATAATACTAATAATAAATAAAAACCCCCAAACCAAGTAAAGTATTTGTCGTGTGTGGGAAACGAACCCAATTCAGCTGGCATTTAACAAAGCGCTCATGAGATGTATTACTATATAATCAATAAAAATAATAGTAGATTAGTAGTCTAGAACCTATCACGTAGTTTATAACCTCAAACTTGGCAGACCTAAGCTATTGGCAGATAATACTTACATTGGCAATACCCTGACGAAATACTGGTACCATTCAAGCAAATTTACGACCTTAGAATCGAAATACTGGTATACTGACTACTATATACATGCCGTTATATTTAAAGTTTCGAAAAAGATACCTAAGACTTGGCCTTAAATGATAAGTGATGTGGTATGACTGATCGCGCATACGTTTGTCATAAAATAATTGGCACTGCATTTAATAACGCCGACAACCAATAAGGTGCGGAAGGTCGACCTGCTCCTCGTAAGGTCGTGGTGTCGATTCCCTCATAAGGCAAGTACTTCTAGAGATGAATTTAATTACAGAAACTATTTTCTGTTACTTTAGCTTTAGCATATATACGGTTTAGCTCTGTTTTGTAAAAATTCTGTTATGTATCTACTCTAAATCTAGACCTTTTAGCTCATAAGCTGAATGACAATGAAAAATATATATCGGAATGCAAAATGTATTTTATTCGTTGTACTTCTTTATTGCTCTCCGCAAACAATAACATGATGTTCTAATAGAAAGCAAGAATATTTGATATAACAATAATAATAAATAAATATTTCTGACACTTACACCAATTATTTAGTTCAAAGATAAGTATCATTTAGAACTTGTGTTATAGATACTAAATAACGGATAACCATACATAAATACTTTATTTTTTTGTAAATACATACTTAATATACATAAGAAAACACCCAGACCAGTACAAATATTCATGTTTATGCACACAAATATTTGTCCTGTGAGGAAATCGAACCCTCAACAGCAACAGCGAACACAACCTCATGAGTGAAGTGCGGGTAAAATAGATGCAGTAACTTTATTAGATAATACATACAATCACTTTTGTCTCCCCGAAGGGGTAGGCAGAGGCATAATAAATACCCACCTCTCTCCAAAAGCAGATCAGGTTTCCGAAACCGTGCAAAACTTCCGCCATGGAACTCGGCGATCCTAGAGAATTTGTATATAATTACATGGAGAGTCGTAAGAGTCGGCGAAGAGAAATGCTACCGGATGATGGGCAGCAGCGTCATCCTGCGTACTGGCTTGAACTGCGATCACCACCCGCCTGCCCAGGATGGTGATTATGGGCAATTATCTTCAGTACAATGTTTTTGGGATGTCAATGTTTAGCAGTAGACTTTATGTGGCTGTGATGATGATGATAGAGGACTTTAGATGACAGGCATTGTGTTACTAGTGTTGATTAAAATATCATATGTATGTATACAGAATCTTTGTTTCACAAATAAATATTCATAGCATTTAAACAACTTACGTCTAAAAAGCTACATAGTGATTATCTGCCTGGTTTGAATTAATTCACATTAAATCCTGTACCAGAAGTCCAGTTTCAGCATCCGGTCAGTTAGACTGAGATGATGACAGTAAACTTTAACTACACCAATAAAGTAACTAGACAAGAATGCAGTCAACTATTATGAAATTAAATTATTAACAAGCTTTAATTATGAATATTAAATACTTGTGTAAGATACTTATGTTACGACTGCTAGCATAAACAACAAAATCCATTAGTCTAAGTAAGTATTTAAACATTAAACTTCCTTAGATTTTATATTCCAGTTTTACCATAATAGCATTCGCTAACCGCCAACCATTGCAGAACTAACAATTCGCCATTAATATCATTAAATTAGAATATGGATACCAAACTTAACCAGTGTGCAGTAATTCGTATCGACTTCAGCCGTAGGGTGGCGGTTCCTAATACGGCATTCAATTTTATCATTGCAACAGTCGCCACCGTCCACGTTTTTGCTTCATAATCTTACTTACATTTATTTGTTTAATCTCGATACCATTACTGGATAAATAAAGACTCGAAGGTATTTGATATATCTAAAAGACCCTGGGCGCAATGCGCTAATGACGGACAATCAGCCAAGAAAAACTAAATCTATTATACTGTCGCGTCCATCAAAATAATTACGACACAAAAAACCAGACACAGAATGGCTGGATAATAAATCTAAAATGGCGGCTTACACCGGAAATTGTAACAATGATAGCATATCCTTAGCAGCTGCTTAAAGACCTAATGTTCTTATCTATGAACTGATAGAATATCTAATTCTAACGCGTAGATCGATTACGAAGTCCGCACGGAGACAGGTGGGAATGATGCCGCAACAAATTTATCGACGTTTGTCGAGTCTATGGTAAAAATAGTAAAACACAATGCGTTTAAATGTCAGCTTGTCGAGAACGCCTGTTACACGGACAGTTTAGATAGACATAAGGCCCTTAAAGTGGACTAAAGGATAGACATATTGCCGCAAACGAATGGAAATTGCAATGTAATTAATGTGCAAGTTGTGCCTTCGGGGTGTCGGGGGCAGGTGCGTTTGCACTATTATTTAGAGCAATATAAAATATAAAGAAGTTTTAAACTTGATTTGTGAGATAAGTAAAATAGTGCATGCATAGAAAGTTTTTATTGCGGAACAATGGAGTAATAAAATATATGTTTTTATACTTCTGGGTAAAATGCCTACAGGATATGGCCTGGGAGTAATTTTTTAATTAAAAGTAATCGTGAAGTCGACGTTAAGCTTATTAACTATCTGCTATCTCTTCGGGCATAAAACGGTAATATTTTTATACAATTTAGGCTTTAAGGAAACCAGATACAACCTGGAATGCCTGTGATCGTAATTGTTTCGAAAGAATTGTATTTTGAAAAACGTTAGAGAAACTGTTTGTTTGGCATAGTTAGCAATTATTTGGGCATTTATTTAGAAGAAATAAAGGGAATGAAAGAAAGAAGAAAGAGATGAATAATTATTACGAATGTCACATATAAAGAGTAACTGAATGATCTAAATAAAGATAGATTTGGTTCGTGAATAATGATATGGTGCATAGGGATCCTACCAACATCTAAGGAACCCAAGCCAACTTCACCTGCAAGTGGTGCCCCCGACGATCAACGCACGAGGCTCTGGCGGATATAAAAGTTTCCGATAAGCGGCAATATAGGCTCGCCACGTATATCGTGGGACCAAATATATAATTGGAGTAATGTGGCCGTAATATGCCTATGCCTACCCCTTTGGGGCAAAAGTCGTTATTGTATGTATTTATGTGTAAAAATGATATTATCACTGATAAGGGGGTGAATAGTTCATGACGAATAATCAAGATGAATGTAACGAAAATACATGCCACGCAGATAAGAGCTGTTTTAGCTAATAAAAGTGCTATTTTGCACTTAGCAATCCCAAAAGCTTCTTAAATAGCACTGTTATGATCACTAAGTAAAATATAATCAAAAATGGAAAAATATCTAACTATAAATTCAACGTTAAGCAAAAATTGTAAGCGAGGAGCAAAGCAGGAAACCTTTTTAGTCTCAATTTCCTAAGACCATAACGTAAGTCAGGCAGTTAGTAACAAAATTTGAATGCAATACTTAACCGTAAATGCCATTAGTGAATTGGAAACATGCCATTCGATGCCTGCACGAGACAGTACGCGTCGTGATCGTGTCGGCACCGCCTCGCAGTCGTAAACATGCGGCTAACTGCCGAACAATATCGTGTGTGTTGATTGTGAAATCGAGAGAAATTTGTACAACATACAAAGAAAAAAAAATGGTTAAGAAAACATGCCACTCCTTAACAACATTCCTGTGTAGAAATATGGGTCCATATGTAACCATGGTAATTATATAGAGTTTGTCAAAAAGTCATTTACGAAGTGTTTAATTTTATTTATAGTGTATTTATGAAGACCTATCGTTTGAGAACAAAAAAACTTAGCAAGCAAAATTTGTCTTATTACATTTTCATTGGAAACCTTACCGCTGTTTTTAGGAAAAAATATTTTAGCTAATAATAACATTTTAGCTTTTAATGAATTTGCCGTCTAGCTATATGTATTAAACAATCATTTCTTAATAAAAAGTCTTTATAAATCAATTAAAATGATTACACTAATCGTTAAAAGTAATAGAGGATTCTAAGTCACTAATTCAAAGACAGAGTTTTATAAACTACGCTTCACTGCAGTACATGTTTACTACCGTCAATATTCACAGTGCGCTTAATTAAGATTCCGAAATTACTCATGCAATTCGCGTGAAAATATTCTCTCGATGCCCGAATAGCAACCATTTCCTTTGCCAATGTTGCAGAAAACTTGGAATCGGTTATTGATTGTAGTGAATTATAGTTTTCACAAATACTAACATTGCAATACAGTGTAATGCCGGCTCCGGAGGCAAATCGGGGAGCGATCGGGCTCTTACCGTTATTATGGCAATAAACTTACTAAATAAATACACGAGTATTTTTGGCACTTTATTTGTATTACCATACAAGCCATTTTGACAGTCTGAAGCTTTTCAGTTACAACCTTTTTCTTCCACATAATTTCTATGTCGTCTTTTTTAGAATTAAAACATTACATTCTTACTTACAGGGCGTAAGGTGACAAATATTCGCTTTCATAACCACGGCGTAAGGTGCATTTATATATTCTTTTCTGTTAAATAATAGTTCTTGAAGTAACAAAACGACCAAGACACATGTTTTGATTAAGGTGTAGAATTTGTATAGTATATTTTAATACCACAAGATGGCGTTAAAGTATACTTCCCAACTGATTCAAAGTGGTCACCTCAGCCCATGTCTGTTTGCAACACCAAACTTCAAATTTTAAACTTCAAACTTCAAATATTTATTGCGATCATGAGTAGATACATAGGATGTTATAAAAGGTAAAGGTACATACATGATACCCTGTTAGGGCGCAGTTACGGGCATGCAGAGTTAGAAGATTGCCTCGACATGAAATCTGATTTGAAAGTGCGAATCATGGCCCTTGGTTGATCTAAATTCGGAAGGTCTCTGGTTCAAACCCTGGTGTGCCCATAACTTTTCGAAGTTATGTGCGTAATTATCGCTTGCTCCGTGCCGGTCCCAGCTGTCATGAACGTCTATGGCAGTCATTATTAGGAATTCAGTGCCTTCTAACGTCCTGACAGCTAGTTTAACTATAGTATGATGTATCCCTCTGGGTTAAAGAGGTCAGATAGCAGTCGCTCTATGTAATAACTGAAATTCAGTAAAATCTGTTGAAACCAGTGAGCAGACCCTGGGCCCTAAGCTTAAGTCTGGGGCTATCGGGATAATACTAGGATAGAATAATAGCCCTTTGATACTCCCTTATGGCTTACTAATCCTGTTTTTACACATACTGCGAGCCAATTGACAGGCATCCTATCTTCAACGCACTTAAAACCTTACACAATTCTACCAATTGAAGCCTCTATACATGTAGGAAAATAAAAAAAAATAATTAAAAAAATAGGCGAATGTCTTAATGGCAAAGCTGGTGGTGTCGCTAGTTAATTTCTGATAAAATGAAACATGTATCCCGACTTTCATTTTTATTTCGTGTTACTTAATATTGTAACGTGAAAAAAACTCATATAATATTAAAACGTCGACATGAGTCGTTGTAAATCTCTTGTATGTAAATAGTTAGTTTTATATGTGTTAGCTAGCACGAAGCCATTATTTATAAAAAAATGGTTGCCTGTAAAGTCGTTTTTACGGGCGAAGATTTTACGTGACAACGTCTTTTTCTCGGTAGAATATTTATTGATATGAATATAATTAAATTGCACAATAGGAACAAGGAATTCTAGTGCTGCGCGCGCGGCAGACCGATCATAGTTGAGTGGGAGAGAGACGCAAGGCATTCGCCGGGCCTCTCTCTCGTTCGGTGACTCATCGTAACGTTACCGAGCGTTACACTTTTTCATAAGTGACTCCCAGCCGCAACCTAATTTAAGACGTTGTCACGTCAAAATAAAAGTCTAAGTCCTACAGTAGAAACTTTGTGTAGACTTCACTGGAGGTTTCTATAGTGTACTGGAATCTACACGTAAAATCAAAATCACTGCAATATACTACTTTTCTACATTTGTATACGTTGCTGACGAAGTTTTTGCTAAAAATTTACTATATTCACACATAAAAACTTGAATTTACACCAGTTTTAGAAAATAAAACATGGTCGCGATGTGTCTTTCCCGCGTTGCCGCCAAAATTTATCTACGAGTATATTATCTTGTCTCTCATTGAAATTAAAAACAAAAGACAATACGAATTCAAAATACCGAATTTCAATAATAAATGCTTACATAGGTTTTAGGCTAAGCTCTTATCAGAAACTGGGGTTTCAATTTGGGATTCCAGCGGATATCCCGTCCAGACAAGATACAACGGGTACAGTCACCACCAGAAATACTTATACAACTGCCATTCTTCATAAATGGTCTCTATTCCTTTGACAATAAGCCTCAAAAGCTTTCCAAAAAGTGAACGTTTTTATGAAAACTGAACGTGTTTAGAAATTCATACCTTTCATTTTGAAAATAACCCTAAGTTAAATAAGGTAAGGTAAATTTCTGTTCTTCATTAGTGTCTAGGTTCTCCCCTAGTTTTAAACTTTCTAGATATCAGAAATATTGAAGTGTTTGACAGGTGGGGCATCGAAATCGTATTTCAATAGAACTTTTGTTTAGAATTGCTTGTTTTGTCGTTATGCACTGTTTGATGTCGCATGTCTTCAGCTTAGAATATGTTTGAGAGAATTATATCTCGTTTAAAGTCAATGTGAGTTAAGCATTTCTCATTAATTCACACGTTTTATCTAGTTAGTGCTAAAAGTGATTTTTGCTATATTTTTGGGCGTGAGATTGGAAATCAATAATTATTAGAAAAACATGTCGCCAAATATACGGGAACAATGGCTTAACGTGGCTTCTAAAGCACGGAAGCGCTCGATATTGAGTGCTACACAAACGGACACCCATCCAAGGACTGACCTCTGTGTGAACTTTGTTTTACTTCTGTGATCCTAGCGATCCCGCGCTTCCTTTTCCAGCATTTGAAACAAATCGCATCATAACATTAAAATCAAACGATTTGTGATAACCCTGCAATATGCGTAGATTACGTAGGTATATAGCAAGAATATTGACAGCACATTGTCGTGAGGGGTGTGCTGTACACACGCATAGCCTGTCGAATGGCCGTACAAACGTGGGGCAGTGTACAAACTACCTCGGCATTACGGCGACCATTTGCATACCACATGAATCGTCATGGCACGCGGCCGATGTTGCTTTGACATGAAAGATGAGTGGCTTGTAGCTGGCGAGTCTACTTGAATTTGGTATTTCAAGTTGTGTGTGCCCAGGACAATATAGTTTTAAAGATAAGCATTAATCTTGAGTTGATATTTCAAGTAATGTTTCGATGACAGAACAATTTTCTATGGTTGAATCTTAGCTAGCTTTGGGTAAGTTTATATTGCTAGAACCAAGCAATCAGTTAAAATTTGATACTAAGGTGTGAATATGGTTGCTAGAAACCAAACAAAGAAAAGGAATAAAATCGATTTATATGGCGTAGAAGTCTAGTGGGCATGAATCCGTATCTTGCCTTTCCTCTAAGTGTTTTTCATGCTTTCGTAAGAAAAAATTGTTTGAAGTATTAAAATTTGGTCGTTCCATGGTTCCTCCCAGGGCATTCAACATCACCTCCAGGTACTTCTGAGAATTTCCCATTAAGAAAATATCGCATGAAAATATTGACGCCGCGTCCGTTTCGATCGAGTGTCTTGAAAATACTCTCTAGCAAATTGGTGAACAATTCATCGCCGAAAAGATTACGTCTGTCTTATGGCTTACCCCTCGACGCAACTGGATTAGTATTGTGTCCTACAACTTGGTCATTGCTGCGGCTTCTCACAATTCCACACCTAGATATATCGATAGTCGTTATGGCATAGATATCAGAACAAACCAAATCTCGATCTCGTTGTATCGAAGCCAGACACATAGGTCGGTTCAATACATTCGGTTCTACTTTCCATCTTTTGTATTATTAATTTGAGGGGTAACCTATATAGACTATCGGAGCAGTCGCCTTTACGAAACACAGCCTGCTTTATATATTGTTTTACCGGTGTAGATTGAAAAACAACGATCACATAACACTAACAACTCGGCCAACCATCTACTGCTGAACAATTAAAAGCGATGTAACACCAAGTAAACTCGACCACTCAAACGCAGCACAGACTAACCGTTCACAAACCGATGACTCGAACGGAGCATTTCGCCACTCATTTCCGTGCATGGCTTACATAAAATGTTACTGTAACATGTTTTATGTTCACCAATATACATGCATGAGTGCGGCCATTTTGGATTTACGACCCGAGCGCTTTTTTTTCATAAAAGTAAGCTAGTTCCTTTTCCGTATAATTGTGTCTAATAGCTTTAACTATGTTGCAAACATCAATTTCAAGGTACTGATGAAAGTAAATGACGCGTGACGCTTACGTTTCTATGATCGCTTATTTTCCTGCTTAAGGACATAATTGTAATGCTTTAAATGATGTTAACAGTACAGTTAGCACCTAAAGCACCATATTGGAAGACACTCTAACGCTCCTGACGACAGAGACGTGTTTCGATCAATATGACACTTTGGATGTTACTAACTACATGACGATGACTGTACATTAAGTTTACTGGAAGTTAATTATAATGACTTAAAGTCATAAATATGATACTTTGTTTCAACCCCAGTGGGATTAGGTAGTACATTATTAAAAGCATTAATTCTAATTAGCCGATGTTCTGAGTACTAATTATTGTTTTAGTTAAGGATAGTATGTACGTGCAATGAATTAATTTATACGTATGATTTTCCATGATACAAAGTAACGTTCACAGTAACAATTAAATTTAAAATAAATTTTTTTAATTTATTTCACACGATTTTACGTACACGTAATAAAGTGGAATAAAACTGGGATGAACAATGGAATTGCTTAGTCCTATAGAAATTGCTTCTAGCAGTCCGAAATAAGGACAGAACAAATAAAACTTTTATTAAAGAATATTATCGTCATCAGTCTGTAGCGAAACTGTACAAGCGATAAACGGAACGTAAAAAATGAATTAAATTCTGAATCGCGCAAACAGAATTCCTCAAGCTCGTTGCTATTATATACAACACAAAACTATCTTCGGTTGGGCCGCGGCCCCCGGGCACATCCATCCGCACAGTTGAAGATCTCCCGTTTAGTAGGGAGTACCATACCCTACAAGTCCAAGATCAGAAGTCCTTGTGGTTTTGCTGAAGAAAGGCCTCCCACATAAACTTCCCATTGCCGATTGCGGGTGGCATATTATCCAGCTTGATCCCGCGACATTCGTCAGGTCTTTCGTCCAGTTTGCAGTTAGTCGACTGCTATTCATCATCATCTCGGTTCATTATCGTTCCACTACAGAGCACGAGCCTCCTCTCACATATCAAGGTGTGTGGGTATTGGGTAATACTCCACCACGCTGACCCAGTGAGGATTGGCGGAGGCAACTGCAATTACTACTGTTTAATCCAAGTTGTATAGGAATCCTACTACGAAGCCGCAGCCAACCTCACCTGCAAGTGGTGCATCTGCTCTGGCAAACGTAACAGGTCCCGGTAAGCTGCAATAGACTCGCCAACTATTACGTGGGAGCAATAATGTAATTGGCGAAGTGTGGGCGTCTAACATGCCTATTCCTTCGGGGGAAAAGGCGTGAATATTTGTATGTATGTTAACCCAATATCAGTTTTTTTTAAATAGTAGTAGGCAATCTAAGAAATATTGCAATTTAAGCATTTGCAGAACATCAGCTGACTACAGTGAGTATTGATAGACAAGGAATTATTCGATTACCGAATTCTTTAAGAACTCTTTTTCGTTGTGACTTTTGCTATATATTGACTTCAATATCATAACGAAATTCTGGAGGCACACCTGACGGTGACGATAAAGATACTAAGAAAAACAAGAAGAAATTACTTCAGGTCCAACAATCATAATTTTACCAAGAGAACTATTCAAAACCCGCGACGAATGCAAAAAATAAATTCAGAGCTTCACTCTGTAGTATTTTGCGAATCCCATGCACACATATAAAAAGCGACAAACGACAGTCTACGTATACGCCACTATGCGTGAGGGTATAGAAATATCGTAGTGTGGGTGATCTAAGCCTTTTACTGCGCTGGTGTGCGATATTCCTTTACGGCTGATCTGTGACGTTTCGATGTGAGCGTGCACTTAGGCGTACACAGGGGCATTGTTTTAAGGGTAGGTATGATGGGGAAATTTTTAGGTTAGAAAATTTTAAAAAAATATGATCAAGATGTTCAATATAGCGACAAATCTAAATCGCAGTTTGTAGAGGTTTAGTAATTATTATTTTTATTCTTTACTTTAAGGATGTATCATCTGGCGGAGGAAAAAACAAAACTTGACGATTTTCTTGTTCTTTTACGACTAAGCTCCTGGAACAGGCGCGTTAGATTTTTAGGCATGACTTTTACAAGAGCTCTATTGAGCCAAACTAAAATAAATAATTTTGACTTTGACCTATCTACATAATAAATACTGTAACGGAGTACCTTCCACTATTCAGTGTTTCCGATATCTTCAAGAACAAATGAAATAAAATGCAATCCACCTCAGCACGCTCAGCTTCATATGTATCGTTTGCGATACACACTATACTAACACTTGTGTATATTTTCGATACACGATCACCATTCTAATATATAGCCTCCTGTATCGTTAAAGCGCACGGTTTTCATACATTTTATACACGATGCTTAGGTTCACTTACAAGCAACAAAACAATTAAAAAACAAATAATATTGAAGTGTAAGTGAATGACGTGCCAGTTCCAAACCACCGCTCTGTTAGAAGAACTGGCGAAAAACTCACGGGCTATGCTCTTTTATATGCATCATTGAATCATTATCCCAGGTTCTTAACGTCCAACTACTAGGCTCAGGCCTTTTACCTAAATCAGCCCTAGATATGTGCGCATCCTGCCTTAAAATATTTTTTAAAGCCGATCATAATGGTAGCTGTTTTTTCTTAAAGAGAAGCATATTTAATAATAAGATGGACAAAAGGTTCACAACGGAACGAAGCACGGGAAAGCTCTATGTTAAATGTGACATAAAAGATCGTTCTGTGAACTGACTCCTATATCATTGTACAAAAGATGTGTCCAAAAAGATCCTAGTTCTGATGATCAGCTGGTGGCCATTGTCACTAAGTGCATATAGCTCAAAATTTATCGCCGTGAGAAGCAGTTGGAAAAACTTATGGCAGTGAATATTTTGCAACTAAAATTATGATAATTGTAGTTTATTCCATACATCATAAAGCCAAATAACCTAAAATGTGTACAAAAAAATAATGTGAACAAAAAAATAATATGTTCAAAAAATTCAACTCGCCTTAACACACACACACGCGTACATGCGAAGGTAAGCACAAGTATTAGTGTGACTCTATTCAATCTCCTTACGTTCCATTTCGCAGGGACATTCGATTCCGTCTCCCTCCCGAGCCCACTAGGCTGTATAGCTCCCTCCCTTTCCACTAACCGGCTTGGAATCATGTGATATATTGTATTGGATGGATTTTTCGTTTGTGAAAATGGAATTTCTCACTGGCTGCCTACCTGACACAGGATGTTAGATCAAACCACAATTTCCGTATATTTGAGTACTCGTGGATTGCATTAGCGAATTTCGAGATTCGGCGAAAATTTTGAGTTTGCATTATCGTATTTTTTTTGTTGGTATTCATTTCTTTATTGACTTTTGGGTTTACTTACAGAAGTTTGGATAGAAGGGTAGAGGTTGACAATTGATATGATTTTATGTAGCTGCATAGGTCTTTGGTTTCTGGAGTGTAAAGGGATCCTAACAACATCTAAGGAGCTCAAGCCAACCTCACCTGCAATTGGCGATCAACGTACGAGGTTCTGGCGAACATAAAATATCCCGCTAAGCGGTAATAGGCTCGCCACCTATTACGTAGGACCAACAATGTAAGTGGCGAAATGTAGGCGTCAAATATGCCTCTTTCTACCACTTAGGGGTTATAGACGTGATATTATGTATGTGTGTAGGTCTTGGGTTCGATTCCCATACGAGACAGCAATATTCTTTGTTGGTGTTCATTACTTGTTTGAGTTTTGGTCGTGTGTTAATATAAATGGTCAGGAAGACGGGTAGAGGTTCACGACTGATATTGCGGTTTTTAATTGCAAAGGTCGTGCGTTCGATTCTCAAACGTGAAAATATAGTCGACTTAACGACTGATATGGTAAGGGAGTCAGTATATTTGCAGTTCGCTCCTTTGAGTGAGTAAATAAGCGTGAAAATTACTGAGACTGGCTAGCTAGTGTAGTAGATAAACATTTTCCAACAAAAACCACGGACTGTTGACTCCTGTCTGCCAAGGATGCATATATAGCCAAGATAATTTTGAAAGCTAAAGAATATCTCTGATACTAATGTAGTTATAGCTACAACTTTGAATGAATGAAACCACTAAGCTCTCAAATATGTAACAAAAAAAGTTTAGATTTCCTATTGAGTTTCTATTAGTGATATTGCTTTTTAAGTAATGCTTAGCAGTATTAGGAACTGAGACTATTGTTTTCAAAGATTCTTATCGCCATGGTTCTCACAAACCAAGTATAGAAGTAAAAAGTTAATGAGCTTTTCGGTTTATAAAAAGAAGTCTTATATAATTAAGCAAGTGATGGATTAACGCTCTCGTTTCAGCGTTGGTCGTGAAGACATCGTTGTTCTGAGAACGTTCGGCGAAACACGTGTCGTATTGAACAGTTTCTCGATTTTTCGGGAAATTATAGTTATAGTATAGTATAGTAGCGCGGGAATGTTACAAAAATATTTTCAATCCATCACTTGCTTACAATGGATTTCCGCAAAGTAACGCCTGAATCAATAAATTGTGTTATAGAATTGCCATGCACTCTTTCATACAAAGCATGCTGTAAGATCATGCCTGTATACAGACAGAGGATAACTTCACTGTTATTGTTAATCACGTAACAAAATACTAAATCGACTTAAAAACCACAGTTTTAAAATTCAATTAATGTTTCAAAGTATGCATGTTCTGCATTGCGTTCATTTCCGTATCCATCTGACCGCAAACATTGCAACCCCAACTCAAGGCAAGCCAGTTAATTAATTTTATAGTTCAAAACTTTTTTTAAATTATATTGATGACTCAAAGAGTACGGAACAGGCTTAAGTTAACTTTTTATACCAATCTGACCACAAACATTGCAACCTCAAGCCAACACAAGCTTAACAAACCGATCCCCAAGCAGACACGGGATAATCCTCCCGGAACCCGGTCTACACAAACGATGACCTTATTACGAGCCCACCGTGTCGAATTATTCAGAGATATTCGCCAAGAATGAATGTTTTTTATATACAAATGTATATTACACGTGCTACTTGGTAAATCCTTCACAGAATGAGATGGGACAGGGAGTTTCTCCCCATTTGGGGGTAACAGGGAGATTTCTCCCTCACCTATAGGATGTCTCCGCGTTTCGAAACCCCTTTTGCGGGGAAGGGTTACCCGGGAGTGGAATAGAAAATAGTACATAATAAAAATTCAAAATATATTCTTGAAGGCTCCAATTTTCCGCAATACCCTTAGGGCTGGGCTTGTCGTAGATTATGTCGGGCCTTTATCCTACTGTATGTTGTTGTGTGACTCTTGAATTGTGTTCTGGGAGTTCTGTTTTGTATGCTGATAGGTGTTTATAGTCTGTGGTATGCGCTCTTTAGATGTTATTACATTATTCATACTTTATCATTGTCTATGTAAAGTTTTAGCAAGAAAAGAGGTAAGATAACGTGTTTAAAATACATATTTATTTTGTGTCGCATTGTTGCATAGTTTGTATTACTTTTATCATTGCACGAGAAAAAAACAACTTTAACGGTTTTCTTGCCAATTTCTTCTACGGTCAAGCTTCCGCCCGCAGTGAATGGGCGCGTATTTTTGTAAGTTGACATTCATAAGAGCTCTGTTAAGCCAAACTTAACTAAAAGATTTTAACTTTGACATCATTCTTTATATTATGTAAATAAACTGACGAGTGATTCATGCAAATTTATTATATCTATTTTTATTATATTTATTATATCTCAATTATATCTCGACAATAACCTCAAGCTGATGCCATTGAATAAATTCAAAGTACATTTAAAGAAATGGCTTGTTGATAAATGTTTTTATTCACTAAGTGAATATTTTGAAAATAAATTTGTTTGTTTTATTAGAATCATCTAATTATATTTTTGCATACCAGTTACTGGTGAAATATGCGGACTGTATTAAATTTTAAGACCACTTATGTACCATATTTTATGTGAAATAAAAAGTCTTTTGTCTTTGTCTTTGTCTTTGTCAATAATTCAATAACCTTAAAGAACCAGCCAACGTTTTTATTTGATTTGAAAGCTTCAAGCATTCTTTGTGGCAATCTTGATTGTATGATATTTACTTGATATTGCCATTTTAAGATTCAATGCGATGAAAATATTGCCAATCGTCTGAGATTTTTATTAACAAAGAAAATATTCTGAATTCTCTCTTTACAAATTTTACCAGGCGCTCGTATCTACGCGAGACTAGTTAATGAGAAACGATTATCGAAGTTAAGCTAACTTACAGAGGTGATAATTTGATAAGGTTGCCGTTTTTGTGGCTTTTGAGCCGCCTCCGATTTTCATTTATCAAATGCTTAAGTTCATTTACATGTCTTATGTGGGAATCGAATTCATGACCCAAGTTAGCATTCGGATTCATACAGACTAAAACAGTGATGATTATCTGTTACATAGTTTATTTTACACACCTCGCAATGAGTACTGTAATGAAATAATTAAACGGTAAATTTACTTTTTTACTTCTTACATTAATTGAGCGACTAACAAAGCATACACCAAAAATTAACATAACAAATACAGTTCAGCTTAAAAGCTAAGTGCTGTTTTACTTACAAGTCAACACGGCATGCATTGACACAAAAATAAGAAGACACATACAAACAATTTTATTAATCGCACAAAAAAAAACCGCAGACGATGGTTAAAATGCTATTTGACTAAGTAACGTCCGTCAAAGTCTAGAGTCATGGTTAAAAATAGACCTTAATTACACATATAAACTCGAATATACAGCAGTTTTAGGACATTAAATGTTGCTTCTATGTGTATTTACTTCGTTGGCGCCAAAACTCTACTTCTCACTCCGTACTGCCTAAAGTTATCCCCTCATTGATTCATTACACCGCCGGAGGCTTAATAGACCGCGACCTTCCTCAATATTCGCGTTCCACATTCAAAATTAATCCGGAAACGAAAGACAAGAAAGCGAGAGAGAAAATAAATGAGTGTTCCAGACTCGGCTTCAGGCGTTTGTTCCATATTTAAAAAAGGCGGGAGACGAAAGTGCCCGTTAAGTAATGGCGTCGATGGTGTTATGCAAGCGAAATTTATTTGAGTTGTGTGCAATCCTTTTTTAACTATAATGCTTCATATTTTATATATTTACTAAGAACGAGAACTTTCTTTTTAATAAGCTTACGGATGTCCTATCAAGTTGAACCCAAATCTATAGGTTAGAATAAAACACAAAAGTTGAAACGGCAAATTGAAATTATTATGTATATTTATTTCACCATTTGGCCGTTCAATATTTTAAGAATCTATAAAGTTGGGCGTTAAATGGCATGCATACAGGCCGTCATGAGTAGGTTCACTTGTTACCGTGATTGTTCCTTGATGTTAAGGGCTATCATTTTTTTGGACGGCATCTATTGCTGACCATCAGGCAGGACGAGGTCATTATGACGTGTCACATAAAACTTAAAAAAGGATATCTAGCGCTATTCTGTGTTTAATTTTGTACTTGGGCTTGTACTTCAATTATTGCATGTAAAACGAAATACCGAGCTGCATAATAAAATTATTTTGTAATAAGTAAACTTTGAGGAAACAATGCTTAAATTCCTATATATAAGTTCAAAACACTTGCACTCTCTAATGCCCTTGTTCCAGTTTCGCAAATGGAAATTTTCCTGGGAAAGTCCAATCAAACTTTCCCACTTTCACTGGCGCATAATGCCATCCCAAGGCGGTATAATTAAACGTTTCATGAATGGGCGGGAGAGAGAGGGCGATTGAGTGAGAGCGAGATGAAATCGTCTACGAGAGCGTAATCAGTTTTACGGTAAGCGCAAATTATGTGGGGATGCGGGGCCGAATTAACGCTCAGACAAGGTCACCAGTGTTTAAACGCGAACTTGAAATGTGTTCCGCGATCGAACTTGTTAACAGCTGATTGTCATTCGGAATTTGAGTCTTTGAATGTGACATAATTATTGTGTTCTTCTTTTTGGAATCTGTATTATTTTGTTTATGTTGTTGTTGGATTATTTACATTGGACACTGTTTAAGATACAAATGTGTAAATACAAATTACATGCATTTGTTACTTTTGTACTACCGTTCTGTATTACCTAATTACAAAATCTTTTACTTACTATAGGTACTACATTATTATGGTGGTATGTACATACGTAGCATTTTAGGTATCCTACTACCTCGATTAGAAGCTAATTATAGTTAAAAACGGAAATTGTCTATAAAATTTCGGAAGTACAACTTTTTTAGGTTTTTAAGTCTTTTCTTATGCCTAAAAGGTGCGCCTTAAAATCTAAGTATTTTATAGTATTCTAATAGGTTGCTTTTTAAATTCAAATAATTTATATCTGATGTTAAGTAGTTCATAGCGCATTGATCTATAAACCAATATCGTTGCTTGATGTTATTACTTTCCTCTAGATATAAATAGAGGTGCCATAATAATTATCGTTAGCGTTTTCTCAACACCCACAACTCTATTCAATCAGTAAAAACTTGCTAAAAGATGTTAGACGCTCGAACGAACGAAACGCACAATTTTTCAGTAAAGAGCAAACCGACAAATTACAAATGAATACAAAAACGGAACGCTCTCTCACGACAAAGAGAAAAATCGAACGCCGTGAAAATTTGAAAAAGGAATCATTTCGTTTTTTTTTCTTCTTCCTTTTCTATTTTATTCCTTTTTTCATTCGCTGTCAATCATTCGTTCGAGACGCACGGGAATCGTTATTTTCTTTGTTGATGGATGGGATCTTTTTTCTTGGAACCTCTTTTTCCACCCCTATACGTCGCCTCGCTAGTTCATATTTCATTATTTTTATCTAGAGTGCGTGAGATATAGATGGGGGTGTCTGTTTCATGTAAACGAATACTGTTTTGATGTTTGTCATTGCTGAGAATATATAGTGGATTTTATAACGATAATAATGGTTTCTGCTAATGGAATAGACAGCACAAAAATAATATCGTGTTTCAGCAATTTATTGTTTGTGGTACATTTTCGGCAGTTTTGCTTTTAGTTACTGAAAATAGAGACTTTATTGTGTTTTAAACTCCATTAGTATACACTAAAGTTACTGTAAAGTATTTTAAAATCAGCCTTTAACATGAAAAAAAAGTTACCTATTGGGCTATCGTAACTTTGTGCTTTAAATATTAATTAAAAAAGTGAAATCTTTTACAAGTTATAATCCTTTAACATTTTCTTCTATATGGATTCAGTTGGTTACTCATCGCAGTCATATTTAATTAAGGTTTCTATATCCTAAATGAAATATGTCACAATAACTAATATTTTTTTAACCAATGACACAACAGGAAACTCACTTTGACCCAATACAAAAAGTCCATCATAATAAATATGAAAAAAAAAACCATTATATTTTAAAAGTCAATATCGAATACAAATTGAATCGTTTCCTCACTCACCCACACATGTAACTTCTCAAACATACACGTGTACCTAAACACATAAAGAAATTCAAAACCGAGTCTTATTGCGGATATATCGGGAACAACATGGCCGATATCGTTCGCTAGATGTAGATTGGCATCAGAATGACATGGAAATTTCATGTTTTCTTTATATACGGCATTACCTATTCTGCTCGGCTCTTTGTATTTGGTTAAAACGTGCTTATATTACGAGCCCGTGGGAATATCCAGTGTCTGGGTTGGGTCGATGGGTGCCAATCGCGGAGGCAAACATCACGACGAAATGCCGAGTTGTGAGGTAGATAGGACTGGCTATATATCGATTGATATGTATACAATTATTTCTGGTACTTCGTTGCTATGCTCTTCAGTGAAAACTTACATAAGACTTAATAAAGTTAGAAGAAAATAATTCGTAAATTTATTGTATAGATTGGACTCTAATTCCGTTTGGTGCCGGCCTAGAATAGTCAAAACTCAAAATCATTTATTCAAGTTTGGCTGAATAGAGCTCTTATGAAGGTCAAAACTTACAAACTAGCGCGCCTATTCACTGCGGTCAAGAGTTTAATGGTAAAAGAACAGGCAAGAAATCGTCAAGGTTAGTTTTTTCTCCCGCCAGTGCAACCCCTTCTCATCTCACGGGGAGTCGTAAGAGTCGACGAAGAGAAACCCTACCGGATGATGGGCATTAGCGGCATCCTGTGTACTGGCTGATTCTGCTATCACCAACCCGCCTGCCCAGCGTGGTGATTATGGGCAAATGAATATGTATGAAAATGTGTATGATATATAATACTGTAAGTGCCAAGGTGTTGGTGCCAAACGCGGTAGCAAAAATCAGGATGAATGCCGAGTTGTAAGGTGGATAGGAGTGACTGCATATTGATTTATGTGTCTACAATGATTTTTAGGTCTTTGTTGCTATGGTTTACAGTGAAAACTATTATGAGACTTAAAAAGTAGGAAGAAAATTATTGTATCTAATATTTTTTACATTTTCAAAGGCGTACGTACCCACACAAGCTGATCAGTAACGAGAACGAGTAACAGTAACTAAAGAAATATTCAAAATAAATCCCAAAGGTCACTTCGTCTTATTCGCAACTTCTCCAGAACGGGGGCTTGTTTAAGCTGAGTATTTAACTACCCACATCTATGCTTTTTTCGTGAACATCTCGAGCCCTTACCGCCAGTTTGTCGTAAGCGACAATTGCTAAGTTTTACAAAAGATTTTTCTTTAATTTTTTTTTTATTATTAATCCTTGATTGCGCTTTTGGATCTTTGTACTTTTGTTTTTACATACGATTTTTGTAATGTGATTATATTTTTATGCGCAATAAAGGATTAAAAATAATAAAAAAAAATTAAAGAAAAATCTTCTGTAAAAGTTAGCAATTGTCGCTTACGACAAACTGGCGGCAAGGGCTCTTACACGTCACATACCTTATTAATGAGCCGAAACCTAGCTTTGATAAGTATCACAATATATTTCCACTGGAACTAATGTTTTTTATCACAAAGACAAATGTCACATAGTGAAGTTCTCGTCCTCGAAAAGATTCCTATCTGTTTCAAGGAAACAGCCAAACAAGATGGACTTAGACCTATAAATGGCATTTTTTTTAAAGTCTGTGAGTGCTGTGCACCTAAGTATTTATCAGAATATTCCTTAAATAGATGGCCCATTTAGTGGAGAGTGGTCAACTCCTGTTATGAGCAATATATGCAGCACATTTTATTCTTCTAATACTTATTAATGTTATATTTGTTTAAATTCTTTAATCCTGTAGTTTGAGTGTGTCATGCTCACTTTAATGTTTCTGCGGTGGAGGCGTCATGCGTCTAGTCGGGTCGCCACGTTCTTTAAAATAAGGTGGAGCGAAACGATGGCTGGTTCATGCGTCATACTCGTGACTATGCGTATAGCGTCAAGTCGTTATCTTAGTGTTATCGTCAAGTGGACTTCTATCTATATTTTCCATTTACATAGATAAGTACCAAGACCATACACAATGGGCTTGTTTTATAATGTCTAGTTACTAGTAATATGAAACCATCTCACAAACACCTGACCAATAAACTTAAGTATTACCACGTCTAATGTCACTCAGCACTCTCATCACATTACCAACTTATTAAATCGTATTACCATTCATAATAATCAGATATTCAGACCGCTCCATCAAGCAAACGTGCTCAAAAATCTAATAATACATAGTTAAAACGTTGCAGACTCCAACCGCGTTAGTATTGGTGCCGGCTGCGGTCGCTAGATGGCGTGGCACGTACGTGTCACGTGATCGGAATTGCTAAGAAGCGTTTTTAAGGCGCACCCTGTAGATTCCAGTTCTCTTTAGCAAATATAACTGGATTGTGACTTGAATAAGCGTCGATTGTTAGCGTTGCAGCGTTGAATTCGTTTTACATGAACGTTGGTTTAAGCGGGTAAGTTCCGTTTAGAATTTAGAAGACTGAATATAGGATGTGAGTGTGGCGTAGTCGTTCAAGCGGCGTCGGTGGACGAGATAGCTTTAGATTCAGAATGCATTTTTTATTTTAATATCGTGCTTATAAAGGAAATAATATAACTTCAAAATGCGCTATTTCAACATACATACATAATATAACGCCTGTTTGTTGTAAAGGGTTAGACATCGGCAAGATGAGGAATAAGCATATTATACGCCCACATTTCAAGTTGACACATTGTTTGTCCCACTTAATAGGTGGCGAGCCTATTGCCGCTTTCCGGGAACTATTATGTTAGCCAGTCCTCGTCCGTTGATCGGCGGGTGCACCACTTGCAGGTGAGGCTTGGGCTTCTTAGATCTTGGTAGGAACCCTATATACCCATTTCAACAGAGGAATTGAAAATAGGTTGACAAGTGGGCCATTCGAAAAATTAAGTCGACACAGGTTGATGAACTTGTTAATAAGGGTGGCCCTAATTAAAATTAGATAGGTTTATAAGTTCGCTAGGTGAAGAAAATTAATTAAAAAAGATTATTGGAACATTATTTCTTTCTCAATAATTATTGAATTGCGGTGTGTGAAAAATAACATCTGATTTCCAGACGTAACAGTCAGGAAACCAGATGATAATAAATATAATGGATTAAAATTTAGTCGGTGAATTAGAAGTATTAATAAGCTCTTTTGATGCATCTCAATGCATATTCGGAATTCACACTCATGAAAAATTTCAATTTAAAGTAGGTAAAGTAATGTGGATGACTCCCACCGGCAAACTAGACACATTTACATGTTATTTGTGACTTGTATCAGACTACTTGACAGGGTTAAGCTGATTTAGTTCTTATCCTTTAGAGCTTTAAGTTCATGAGCTTAGACAGGCCCCCCTACCGATTGAGCGAATTCCTTAAACTGACCAAATGGTCTGACGCAAACTTAATTAAAAATATTTGACGGCCGATATGGCATAGGCGAGTATATTCGCTCTCCGGTCCTGAGTTCGATTCCCACAAAGGACAAATCCTTGTGTGCAATTAAAAAAATATTTGTTTTGGTCTAGGTGCTATCCTATGTATATTAAGTATGTATTTGCAAAAATAAAAAATATTTATGTATGCTTATCCGTTATTTAGTATCCATAATACAAATTCTTGTCGAAATATTTATTTATTATTAATTAGGTTTCACATAAATTTTAAAAAAGTGCAGCAGTGTATTTGATGTCTTCGCTTTTTACTGATGACACAAATTTTTCCAGGTGTTAAAGGATCTAAGTGTTGACCATACATCTTATAATTTAATAAATAAAAGACCTAATGGCATAGAGCAGCGTTTCTTAATCTTTTTCAGTCCGTAGACCCTTAGAAATCAAATACAATTTCAAGGACCCTTTAATAAAATAATGCTCGCCGTTCTAAACGTAACGGTTACGAAACTTGCTGTTCTTTATTTATTACTACAAATGTTCATAGATAACACGGCGGACCACTGTACATAGTTTAAGAATCGCTGTTATAAAGAAAGCTGTTAAAATATGAATATAAGAATAGATAGGCCTGTTCAGCTTATCTGATCTGTAACCCCTTTTACTATAAAGGTTTCTTGGTATTTGAAATAGAACACGAAAACGCATAGATACAGGTTACAGACATAGTTTAATCTGATTCCAAATCGTCACTTACGCGTCACCAAAAACTTAAATTACGTTTTTTTAAATTAATTTCAATGTAAGTGTAACCATACTGCCTAGTATTTGTAATTATCACATTTATTATTAACATTTTTATTATTAAATAACAATTACAAATCCTAATTAATTATTTATATATTTAATGTAAAAACTATTAATAAAATGTCAATTAAATAATTAGTTACAAAAACCTTGTACGTAATTAGAATGTAAGTGGTTTTTTTCATGCACGATTTTCCTCAATCAGTCTTAAGAAGTCACACGTCGTGACAAATAGTGGTTGCATTGGCATTCACTAATACCTTAATTCAACTAAACGTAAGTGTTTATATATCAGAATAAAGCTTCTAGTCTTTCCATAATGAGGGAAGTCACTTCACAGAGCCGTGTAATTATTATAAAGTAAGCTTGTTTAGCACTACTGTAAGTCCACATATGCCAATATGGTTGCAATTGTTGAAATATACATTTCTGATTTGATACATACTGTAATAAAAGAAACAACAAATATAATCTACATACTTCACACAACAATAACAAAGTCCTGCGATGCTTTGAGGCAGATTTATCTAGTGTCACCATTTCTTATTGAGTTTCCAAATAACCCCCACATAATCCACGCACGCTCAAAATCTCATAAGGCCCTACTCGAAATAGAACAAGAAAAATCATAACACGCCCGAGTAAGCGATACATTTCTTCATATCCTCCATATTCCGAATGAAAAATGCGCAAAGAGTTGACTGCTTGAAGCAAGTCTACCCCAGGGGGGGTAACTAAAATCTAGAGAGGGATAAAGCTACGCGTGCGAGGGAGACAGGGTGCTAAACCCGAAAAGATGGATGGTACACAATGTCACTGCTACGTTGAAATTGTATATTTTATATTGGATATAAAAAGTCTGCCACAACACACGATATTAAAAAGGCCTCACATGAGATGCAGTAGTTATATTGTTGAAGAATTTAATCTTCCAAGGATACGAGATGAGTACTAAAGTAAAGGATTATTGGAATGTCTCTCGGGTCTTCACATTTCGATATTTTGCGGGGAATATGTAGAGATGGTTCATAATTTAATATAAAATTCTTTAGAAGACTGGATATTCGAGATTTACACAAAATATTATGTATGGTAATCGGGGTACCAAATAATTATTACTTGTAACTTATCTCAGTAGTAAGTAATATTATTAGTATTTTTGCTGAGTAATATTAATTATCGGGTCGAGCATGCAAATGTGATGGCGCGTTTTTGGTAAGGCCCATATCAGCCAATGAACTGCTGATGATGACAATAATGAAGTATTAAATACATTAGCGTTAATAGATAAAAATAACCTAACTATCGGTATATATATATAGTTAATAATAATAATTACACTATATCACAAACAACAGAACTTCGTGTTTATTTTTTTCCCATACCAACCAACGGAAAAAATAAGATCAAATCTAAATGCTTCTTGGAGAAGTAATAGAAACTTAAATAATTATGATCGTAGTAAGTAAATAAATAAGTTAACACAAATCACTAACAACAGAACTACCTATACCAGAGGAAAATTCGGCATCAAATCTAAATACTTTCAACTTTATCTCACACCTTTGCCACCATATTTCTATCTGTATCAGTCACCGGTTCAGCAAATAGCTCAATAACCTTCGGCTTATCTTAACAAACGTTAGGCTTATCTAAAGCAAGGGGTGGCCAACCTCCTGGCAGTACCTTCTCCAAATCATCCCTCCCAAACACATAATCGATTACGTCGACATATTGATTTCATATCGAGACGGTTTATCGATTCCATTCACTTGATAGTGGTTCAGCTTATTAAATTTGTCCTGTTATATATATCCTGTCTAGTGTAAAGAGATTGCTATGAACGTATCATTTTCATATATGCTCAAAATGACTTGAAATATCTTGCTGTCTGTAATCATAGTTTCTTCAGTTCTATGACATCAATAATGTTCTAATAATCAAGCATACAATTTAGTAGAGTTACAACCACCACTAAAACAATTTTTTACGTTCATATATTTGTGTCTTTGTTATTCAAATCCACGAGCTCAGATAAGTATGGATTGCTTAATGTATAGTCAATTAACTTAACTAAGAAATCAATTTTAAAGCTCGTAAAAATATTAATGAAATTACAGCAGAAAAAATCACAGAGTAAATGAAATCAAACCAATGAATAATGGATGCATGGATGCATGTAACAAATATTTTTAAGGCCATCTGAAAACCAATTGCCATTCATCTACCACTCAATTAAGTAATAACACACAAAAAAAATTGTAATCAGACAAAATCTTCAAACTTATTCAATCCCATTAAATTATTTTTCGAAACTTTGCCCTACCCGGTACAGTCAGCGCACTATTTTTAACAAGCTCCTACTTGCTGGCACATTATGATGCAAATGCGACCCAATTAGATCGTGCACTAACGGTAAAGGTAGGGATTGCCCACATCTGCCTGCTAATTTGCTTAACAATAAAACTCATAATATTCAAATACAACTCTTTAGAAACTTTCCTGTCTATCTTTTGTTAGTTTGATATTCTTCTATTTTGATGTTATTGCATGAAATATTGTATAAAACTTTGTTTTTATCTGGAGATAGTTTCCGAGAAGTCTCATTTACTATATTTGTGAAAGTATTTTGAGGATATCAAGAGAAGGTATGCTTTGAAAAGAACGCTAATTCGTTGTTCCTAGTTATGATTACATGGGGTACCCTATGGCTAGATTAATTAAGGTTCAATTCCAATTGGATTGGGTTTGATTCACACACAGGACCGATCTTTGTGTGCATTAACATGAATATTTGTTCTGGTCTGTGTGCTTTTTACTCGTATATATAATAAGTATGTATTTCCAAATAAAAATACATTTTTATTTTTATCCATTATTTAGTACCAGTACCCATAACACAAATTACGATACTTATCTTGGAAATAAAATAACTGGTGTGATTGTAAGAGAATTATTATTATTATAAATTCCGAAATCAAAAGTATCACCTGAATTTCTTTCTTCTAGTTTGTGAGAGAAGACTGGTGCCGAAAAGATCCCTTTTAGCTCTGGTACGGTAACTACTTACTTACTTAATAGTAGTTACCTACTTGATGCTTTTGTTAATCATACTAGCTCGACTTTCCAAATACCGATAATTTGATTCCTACATTATAAGACAATAATTGACTATGTATGAGATGTTCAATGTCTGGTAACTACCAAAGTACACACTAAGTATCTACCAAGAAGTATTTAAGTACGTTTACTATTTGCTAAGTTCCCAACGCTTAACCTCTAAATAATAATATTTGATATTATGTAAATGAACTTATTGGTTTGATAATAATTTCTTTCTCTGCCTAAATATTGAGCAAATTTTTTCGAGCCATTCCATACAAACGGAGCTCGATATGTAGCTGACTTGTTTTTTTTCGAGGCAAAGGAGGAAATGTTCATAAATCCTTTAGCCGGGCTGTCAGCCGCACGCTGCCTACGATGTGTTATTCTGTGTAACGATTTTTACCGCACGTTTTGGGCTTTCCTTTAGAGAAGCTATCTTGCCTAAGAAATTTATAGTTTGTTATTATTTGTTGCATTGCAATGGAAGTTATTTATGTTGCAAAAAAAATTATGATAGAATAATCGAACGATTTTTGTATTGTGACTTTAATTATACCTAGCTATGATAAAATTATTAATAACAATATCTTCTTTTACAAAGTTTGATGATTAAGTGTAAAACTGAAAAAGCAGAAGCTTTGAAACAGTATATAAAAAAACTTTGATCGATTACGATATAATCGACATCGACTCAGTAATTTATTAATTTATTAAAAATGTATCTTTAATATGAAACTAAGAAATTTTCTTTTTTTGACCAGTAACTTACGAGTAAATTACATTCTTGTAACTCACTGGTTGGCTATATTAATAACACAAATAGCTTTATAATATTATCCAAAAAGTAAGACTAAGTCAACAATGTCGTTTGATAAGACCAATTTATGATACTGATAATTTATACGATTTAGTCATAGCTAATTATGATCTACCATCATGAGATCTAGCTGATTGGTCGAAAGATATAACTAAAACTACATTGAAGAGCATATAAACGACAGTCTTATTTATTTATTAAGACAACCAACAAGATAAACACTAGTACAAATAAAACATAAACTTAAAGCTAAGTGTCACCTTAATTACAGGTAGCCACGGCATGCAATGTAGAGAATAAATTTCATTTCTTTTTTTTTTAAATACAATTTTAATGTAAAGAAAATGTTTACAGATTATTCGAAAACTGTACTATTTATCGCCTATTTGCCTATTCGCCTATTCTTCTGTGGCCTATCAGCAAAGATGTCTTTAAAAAAAAGAGCAAGTACAACATTTCAAAGCAAACATTGAAAGCATCCAGTCGGAAAATATCATAGATAAAATATTAAACCACAAACTAGCCGCGTATTCTCACAATCATTATCATTCCCAACGTTCTGAATTCAAATAAAAACGGAAAAGGCCACATTTTCTGCACCGCGCGGGAAAATAATAATATATTCTCTGGCAAAGCGCCGCGTGCGAGAAGGACAGACTGATAGTTTGGCGCATAAAATTAAGATCAATCAGAGAGGGATGACAAGGCGTTTATTGGTTCCACCGCATAGTTTGCGCGATCGCTTCGGGCCAACTTTGACGTTATATTCTTGGTGCGCAATATTTTGTCGGGCTTTTGAAATTATGGTTTTGTAATAACAGGATACCAAAATGGAGAAAGAGATGTAATAAACTGACTTTAGAGTATTGAGCTTTGATGCTATATAATTTAATCGTGAAATCGATTTTGAATGATAAGATCTACAAATATTTGAAGCGAGGATTGGCTGTCCTATCCTGTATTTAAAATGTTTAATGCAAGGCTATATAATTCAAGTTTGTACGTACAATTACAGAAGTATATTCATTATTATTAAGGTTAATTTTATATAGTATATGATAGTAAATAAATATTTTCTTACAAGTTAACCAATTACTTATTTAGTTTCAGGATACTAAAGAACGCATAAACATACCTCTTTTTTTCGAAAATACATCTCTAACACACATAGAAAAACACCCAGACCAGAACAAATATTTATCTTTATGCACACAAAGATTTTTCCTGTGTGGGAATCGAATCCACCACCTTTTGAAGCATAGTTCAGATATACTCGCCACCACGCCATATCGGTCGTCGTTTAGTAGATATATATTTTCCTTATATTTTTTTATAACCGCGAACACAGAAGCCAGGGAACTATGGAATAAGTATTTCAAAATAAAGTAAAATAAAACATGCCTTCGAGAAATGAATTCGTACAAGATAGGTATCCGAATATAAAGTAAATAAAGTTAAGCCGTTGGACCCATCTATGGCAGTCAAACTGACAGCTGTATTACACAAATAATGATGTTATCCTCTGGTTTGCGGAAGTCAGACGGACTCCGTGTAATATTTGAAATATAGCCAAAATCTGATTAGCAGGCCCTCTCAAGTCTTGGGCAGCCGGGATACTGCTAGGATATGATATGATGATGAAAGCATATAACCTTAAAATTATGACGTATGTAAGTAGCAATTACATACATATAAAATGAATGTTAGTATTGTAACCTATAAATTAATTTGCTTTTTAATGTTAGTAGGAGACAAATATAGCATAACATAATCTGTCCGATAACTTTATCTTCAATAGAAGGTTCTATGTTATATGCCAGTTTAAGTAGCAATGTACAGCTGCGTATGTACGAAATACATTGCTACACTATCTTACAAAGGATAGAAGATTATATTTTATACGCAAGTGTATGGAGCAATGTATGTAGGTATACCTACAAATGTACAATATACATTGCTACACTATCTTACAAAGGAAAGAACGAGAAGCACTAGATCAATACTCGCTTTATGCCGCACATGTGTCATATGGCATGCCACTGTAACATAGAAATGTGTGGAGTCGATACATTAAATTTATTTTACTATCTAAACTTTCTAAAAAGGACATATGTAATTCAATTTAAAGTTTAAACCGGTCAAGTGCAAGTCGTAGCCGCATATCCTGACTTATGATATATCTTCTTTTTTTTTTTAATGAGCATTAAGAATTTTCTTGTCACGGGGAGAGTAGGTCTATTACTGGAGTCTCGGGGGGGGTGGCGGCACTTGCCGTCGCCTTTACATGGGAGTGGTGCGGTCCAAAGCCTTGTACGGGGCCCCAATTTGGGCGAGCTCCGTATCGGGTCGCCATCGACGGATCCTGCGGCGGCCGCAGAGGGTCATGGCGACCCGTGTCGCTAGGGGGTATCGCACCATCTCCCATGAGGTGGCATGCGCGCTCGCCGGTTCTCTTCCCTGGGACCTCGACGCTGAGGTTCTCTCGGCGGTGTTCTGGCGTGGCGCGCAATCCCGGAGCCAGGGTCTTCGCCCTGCACCGGACACTGTGGTGCGGTGGCGTAGAGACGCTCAGACGCAGGCTCTGGGCACATGGCGGCGGCAGCTCTTGAGGAGTGCCGAGGGTGCTGAAGGTTTGAGGCGCCGTATCCTCGAGGCGGTTGGGCCCATCTTGGAGGGATGGGTCGGCCGTCGGTGGGGGTCGATGTCGTTCCGGCTCACGCAGGTGCTTTCCGGGCACGGTTGTTTCGGGAAGTACCTGTGTGACGTCACCGGGGGGGAATCGACCCGGTGCTGCCACCACTGTGACTGCGCGGTCGACACTGCGCAGCACATGTTGGTGGAGTGCCCAGCGTGGGCGGGGCCACGGGCGACGCTTACCGCGGCCCTGGGTGGAGTCGCTCTCTCGCTGCCGACCATCATGCGAATGATGGTTGACAGCGAGACGGCGTGGGAGGCGATGGCCTCCTTCTGCGAAGTGGTGATGTCGCAAAAGGAGGCCGCGGAGCGGGAGAGGGAGCGGGATCCGCTCTCTCTCCGGCTACGCCGTTGGCGCGGCGGGCGGGCCAGGAGGGCCCGTCCAGCCGCGCCTTGGGGGTCTTAGGCGGCAGGGGCAGGGGGCCCCTTCCGTCTAGCTATAGACCCTCCCAGAAGTCGGCCAGTTACGCCATGGCCGCAAAAGGAGGTAGGGGGGGCGCAACACACTGCGCTTCTCTGAGGAGGTCCTCCCGGTTCTGATCCGGGGGACGTTGGCCGCGGGCGGGGTGCCAGAAGCTACAAACCCAGGCACTGGCCCCCTGCCCTTTTTTCAACAGCGGTGGGCGTCGTCGGAAGTTTTTTAGTGGGTAGCCTGAAGCAGTGAGCCCCACACTCCCCTCTCGGTCCCCCCATTGGCCGGGAGACAGTGCGTAAACAGCATTTTTTTACCGACGATAAAAAAAAAAAAAAGTCTATTACTGGAGATGTGTAACTTTGACAAAGATCAGCCTTCTGTATTGGTGAGCTTTTAATTTGATACGAAGCGAGATAAGCAGTATATAATTATAATAGATACTATATACATACTATCCAGTCTATGAATCCGTAGTTTGTCCGTTTTAATTTTAAGCACCTTCTTGCTTTTGTGAAAGGCCAGTCTCCTGTAATGTTCGATTTGATTTTAAAAGTCTCATTGTTTTCGATCTTCTATAAGCACAATAATTCAATGATCCCTGTTATAACTGTATTAAGTATTAGTAGTTAAGGCCAGTGGACCATAAAGATATCAGTGAATGTTGAATGAGTGCCGTGTGATATCGGCCTAGAAAAGTGACACCCTTTCTCACGAGTAGTTGTAAGAGTCGACGAAGGGAAATCCTACCGGATAATGGGCAGCAGCGTCAGCCTGCGTACTGGCTTTAACTGCGATTACCAACCCAGGCGGGTTAACAGGCTATTAGGAAGGCGCCTAGCTTGATGGTTATGGGGGTATAAACCCCTAATAGAATAATATCAGCAGTGGGTTATATACGGCTAATAGGACGGTGAAGAAGAATGTTGAAAAATTATGTCTAAAAATGTTTAAATTTATACTCTTAGAGTAATAAAAATAAAATGATTAATTGAAACTCTTTAGACACAATACGACTCTACTCCCTATTCGCCTTTTTCTGTGATGTGTTACTCGCATATGCCGGGGGGTTGTTTCGTCAGATGCCACACATAACACGAGCACAAGAAAGCGGTGGAGTCGCCCCGCTCTCGTGCACCCTATTTTATTTGGCTCTCTGTGTTCAGCGCTTTAGTTAAATATTTCTACATTCTCTCTAACAATGCTGAAGAATTCGTACTGTCATTATTTTCTACGTAAATTTGGTAGAATGGAATGTTATATTAGTGACGAGTAACGACTGTATTTTACCTGTAATTACTAGAGAATTTTTCGTAGGTATTATTATTGTAGGTAAAATATAGTATTAGTAAATATCTCTGTTTATTGCTATAAATGTAGTTATTATTAACCCATCTCTTTGTAAACACTTATTTTGATATGTGATATTAGGTGTTTAGTCCTTTCTAATATCCCCAGTTCACACAATGAAACATTTAGAAGTCGTCGGTTTCAAACATAATAATAGTATCTTTAGACATTTAATACTTTCGCATGGAATATATACTAGCTATGCGCAATTTTGCACGCCTGGACGCAGATCAAGCAAGCATGCTTTTAAAGTATATATGAAGTAAATGATTAAATCATCTAGTATCGATGAAAAAGTTAAGTTCTTTAACCAAACAGTCGTTGCACTTACGGATATTCATGATAAGGCAGGTCAAGCTAAAGCGTCCTCCTGCTATACACAAATAAACAGATATTTCTAATAATTACCCCAATTATTTAGTTCCAAGATTGATATTAAATCATTCAGAACTTGTGTTATGAATACTACACATGGAATAAACTTTTTTTTTTAAAGACGTACTTATGTACATAAGAGAACACCCAGACCAGAACAAATATACAAATGTTGAACAAATGTTGGAACGGCATTTTAGCAGACCGTCAAGAGTGCGCTTTGTATCGTGCCTACTCCGTATGAAGCGCCTTTTATATTTTTTGGACTGCATTGACTGCTTCCTATAAGGTGGAGAATTCATGAAAATATCATACTCTTAACTTGGCCAACCCATCTACATTCCTCATCATCGACAATTTTCTCATATCACTTCATTTCTAATCCTATTAGTTTTAGTCCTGGCATACTTCGAAGTGCAATCATGTTTCTTATGCCAAACTTATTGCAGCAAGCAATTATTTACTTGACGGGTTTCTTGCACAATTCTTCAGCGGCCAAGCTCCCGCCCGCAGTGAATGGGCGCGTTAGTTTATAAGGCGAATTTCATAATAGCTTTATTGAGCCACACTTGAATAAATATTATTTTGATTTGTTTCATATTAACGCAAATCGCTCTGACTTTCCACAACGAACACCCTTTAAGTACAATAAAGCCACAAACAGACGTACGATCAGACACCGCGCCTCGCGATTTTGTGGGACAACTTTATCTTGTGAGCATCCCCAACTCTCGACTTTACCACCTTAGGTACTTGCAAAAAATAATTTTCAATTTTTGCTTTTTCGCGTTTTTGGTTCTTACGATAAGAGGTATTTTCGGTTAAAAGTATAAGATATAGAAGCGTGTTTCTTGACTATTATGAAGAGTTGTTTTTAAAAGTTCTAAGTACCTATTCGATAACAAGCGTCTGGAAGTGACCTTTTTGATTATCGGAACGATCACTGAAGTAAAGCAAAGTTCATAGAAGTCAGTCCTAGGGTGGGTGACCGATTGTGTGTCGAAATTGCTTATGTATTGCCGGCGGTCATTTTCAATGCACAATGTTTACCAAAATTTAATATGAAAAAAATATCTCAAATGCACATACAATATACATATGTAATTTTAGTTATACAAAGATGTATATATAGATATAACAAACTTGGATACAAACCATTGAAAAAAGAATTGGTCTGTAATTTTACGCTATCATTATTTTGGCCTGTTTATATTTTTTCGTACTGGCAGTACAAATAATACACAGTACAGTTAATATGCCAGTGTTACCTGCAACGAAAATCCTTTTAATACTCAAGACTGTCTTATATTGGATGCAAGTTATTGTTTACAACTTCATAACTCCTGTACTACACTATAATGATCGTAAATTAATACATTAAACTCGTTAAGAGACCCAGAATGCTCGCAAAGAGACATCATCATGGTATGAAAAGTACGTAAATAAGCGTTGAATGTATCATCAATACACGTTTTAAACTTCGCTATTCTATTCAACTTATTCGCCACCGTAAGTATTCAACATAAGGATATCAACAAATGTGGTGAGGGAAACTTTTCGACATCTTGGAGTGGTTTCAAAGCCACGTCATAAGTTGTGCATCCAACGGTCCGCTTCGCCGCCATACTTATTTTATTTATAACCTCTTTTGTAGGAAACTTTATACTTGGCGTCTTCGCTTTCGGGTTCTCTGCGAAGGTTTTATACGAAAAACATTTTAAAATGTTTATGTCTTTTAGAAAAGAAATTTATTTGAAATATGTTTTTGAATGTCAGTTTCTGAGTTTGTTTATTGTACTCAATAAACAAACTGATTCTTCTAACCTGTATAATTGTGAATTACTTTATTCATAATAATGAAATCATTAGACAGCATATTTCATATTGTTTTTTAAGACCTATCTGTACATTTTTTAAAGAATATGTAAACTTTATTTATATTTTTGAAACGCTCGTAGCTCTGCGGTGCTCGGTGGTCGGAAACGATCACCGAAGTACAGCAGAGTTTACAGAGGTCAGTCCTTGGATGGGTAACCGTTTGTGTGGCATTTGATATCGAGCGCTTTCGTGCTTCAGAAGGCACGTTAAGCTGTTGGTCCCGGTTATCTCTAAATGTGGTAGTTGTTAAGCCATGTTAGAGGCCTAATGGGCGGCTTGAAAAATTCTAACAGCAGTACGCCACACACCTGCCTCCGCCAATCCGCACTGGGTCAGCGTGGTGGAGTATGACCCAATACCCTCACACCTTGATATGTGAGAGGAGGTTCGTGCTCAGTAGTGGGACGTTAATGGGCTGTGATGATGATGATGATTTTATATTTTATAAAACTTGTAAAACTAGTCAATGACTATTCATCAACTTATCGTCATTGGGTCCAAAGCAAGTATATAAACTATATTGCATTTATTTATCGGACTATAATACAAGTACATCATCAGCAGCCTCTTAAAAATAAAACACAAACAACTACTAGAGCAATTTAGAAGAATTTCTTTAAGAATGCAGCGACAACATAAGTCGACACACAGAAGTGTCAAAAATTACGTTACCAATATTTTCAACAACTGTCAATACTAAAGTCAAAGTGTTCGAATTCGTTACCCATCGACACGGCAATAAAAAATATGTAGAGCATTCATAAACGACGACGCACTGACAATAAATTAAGGACACACAATGCATGACGGTGGCATCCCTGTCAAAAAAAAAGATCTCGATAAAAGTACCACTCAAAGGATTACTGTTCGATATTCAAAATCGTTACAACTGATTGGTTTATTTAAATAGCACTTTATTGGTTGTTCCTGATGCGGCTAATGTACTGTGATGTTTGATTTTTGTTACAGGCACAGTTTGAAATTCAAATGTAGAACGCCAAAATTATGTTTCATTTCCGAACTTTTTTAGAAACGTTTTTAATTTATTCCTAAGGCTCTGTTTTTACTTTCTCAAATGTAGAAAGTAAAAACAGAACCTTAGATTTGACGTATTTCAAAATCAGTCTATTTTGACATAGAATCAATTAAATTATGTGAATTATTAGCATTCAATTTTACTATTTAATAGAATGGAACTTTTAACTAAAGATAAAATATTAAAGAGGTACATTGAAAAAGTCTAAGTACGAAGATGTAAGTAAGCTAAACACCTAAGTACGGGAGCATTCAGGTTGCAAGTCTTAAAAAGAGGTATAAAAGAAAACTGCTCAAGGGAAAGTGCATTAAAAATGAGTGCGCGCGAGCGGGACGCAGCTATACAAGATCTATATTGCCATCTCCCTCTCGTGCTTCTAAGAAAATGCTTTTATGAATGAAAATTACTTTTTTCTCACGCCATTTACCCAGTTCAGGGACGTTAGTTTTGTTCTCCCTGTTTGGGGAAGGGAAAGTTGTTTTGGTACCCGGGAATTGGGGCACGAAGATTCTACCTGAGCTTTTTTTATTACTTTCTCTTGAGGCTATTGCCTTTGATAGCGATTTTTAACAGATTGCATTGAATGGGTTTCAAAGCTTTTTTTAACATTTAACCTGTGAAGCATCAGGTTCAAAGTGGAAACCTACTGTTTTCTGGACATCCATTACACAATTTTGACTACTTTAAATGCCATAGTATGATTATGATTGTGGCTTTTAAGTATAAATCGGTAAACCAATTTTGATGAATTGTGGTACAAAATTATTGAAGGCCTGACAGATAGACTAAGGTTTAGATTAAGGTTTACGCGGGCTTCTGTTAGAACTTTTCAAGCTACCAATGTGGCCTCTTTCTTGGCTTAATGACTACCATATAAAGAGTTAAACTTGACCATAGGCAGTTTATCGAGGCACGGGTCCGCTGAAAGTCTCCATCCAACGCACTGATTTCTGTGAAATCAGCTTCACTTTGGCATTTGTTTCGGACCACCACCACAAAGAAGCTATGATGCTAAAATATTAATGTAAAAGTTACTTTAATATCATCATCATCATCATCAACCGCTGCCAGCCGTTTTGCGTATGTCCTACACCACGATACCCAAACCGTGGTCTCCACTGTAGCCCTGTAGGACACTTCCTGGGGGGTTATCCGTCCTAAGAAAGATATGAGCAGCGGTACTTCAATATGCTCATACTTCGGGCTATGTCGGTGTCTTATTTTATGACTCTATTTTTATGTAAACTATATGAAGCAAAAAAATGCATAAGGCAGCATTTTTTTTAATGTGACACGCCATAATGACTGCTTCATGCCTGATGGTAAGCAGTCGATGCAGTCCAAAGAAAATGAAAGCGCTTCATACCGTAAAATAAGCACGATACAAAGCGCATCCAGTCATGACGAAAATGGAAAAAAATGGAACAATGCGAAAAATGCAAAAATGGAACAGGTGATGAACAGAGTTATAACTGTCATTAATTATATTTTAAACAATTTTTATGCAAGTTTAACAAAAACTTATCTAACCAGAAATCTTGTATTTACTAATCATTTTTGTAAATATCAGTCCCCGTAAATACCAATTTCATTAAACTTAATAACGATTAGTAAGTATGTTATGCATCTTAGTTATTTATGTCATTTGTTATTTATTTCTTATAATAAATTTGAGGAAATTCTTTTATAAGATGTTGAAAGTATTAAATTAAATCTAATTTGAATAGCCAACAATTTTTGTCAGATTATTATTAATCTCAATAAATATTATGTCTTAATGGTATAATAACAGTATAATTTTAAAATATAAATACACTTAGCTGAAATTATCCGAAAACATAATACATAATATTGTTATGTATTTTTATTTAAAACAAAATTAACACAATAACTGTATAAAAATCTGCAACTACCATAATAATATTTAATCGTTAAACCATTACACGGTCCTAACAAACAGACAATCAGACCGAGAGGCAGCACAAAGCAAAAGATTTATACCTGGCAGACTCATTCATAAAACTTTCTTTGAAAGGACAAGTCAAGTCAGGTTAAAAAAAAATTTACAATGTGATTCTCGCGTTCATATTTTGAATGCACGAACAGACATAGACAAAAATAGAAATAAATTCTAATATAAAACTAATACTACTATAAAAGAAATGACCGGTGAAACAGCTCTATGTTTACTCTGATTACTGAAGAATAATTCACATTACAGTGCCATTTTAAGAAAAAAACTGACTAGCACTGCTGTTCTTGCGTCACGTTAAAATAAACCATCCAATATTGAATTGCATAAATATAGAATTGCGCATTTTGATTTAATATTGAATTGCGTAGGTAACATTTTATTACAGAATATTTTGCATCTAGGCATAGTTTGTCAAATCCAAAAGAATCTTGTATACTTAATTTGGCTATTGGATACTACTTGAGTCTCTGCAAAAATATATTACAATAATTGCTTTACTGATTAAAGATAAAAAAATATATTCAGTAAAATAAATGATTACAAGACGCGACGCCTGCGCCCCTTTTGTTGTTGCCATTACAAAATTTATATTATTCCATAAAGTTTTACCATCGCATTATAATACGCACGAAATTTATCTATCCATACATTAATAGAATAGGTTTAATAGCCTATAACTGCCTATAAATCAGTATTTTAAACAAAGAATAGTCAAATTCTATACAATAGACAACCCTTTTTGTATCGTGTGTGTGTGTTTTTTTAACCCGTGAAATGTTTGTCGGTTGTAGTGGTTTTTTTTTGAGTTCCCTTCAAAGGTGATGTTTGAACGGTGTGTTTATTGGCAACGCTTTGTTTGTGAAGTGTTTTCTTGTGTGCAAATATTTGGAGTTGTCTGGTATTTGTAAAAATTAATTAATTTTTTTTTTAAACTTTTAATTGGTGAAAGTTGTTGGTTTTTTATGGAAACAAAAAAATATTCAATAAAAGGTTAAAAAGCCCTATAAATGTATAGTTTTTTTAAACCTTACATAATTACAATAACAAAGATTTAATATGCATGCATATAAAAATAAAAATGCACTCATTTCTATCTCTAAAAAGAAAGTCACAAATATAATAAAATAACTTACCAATAGATTTTTCTTAATTAACTTCAAGTTAAGTAAGAAAAATTACTATTAATATCTAAAGCTTACTCAAGAATCAAACACGACACTCCAGATCGCATTGAAGTGAATACCCCGTGAGATATCCCACGGGTCAAACAAATGGCGCCAACGCCTATTCAAGATGGCCGCCGGAAGGGTTTGAGTCTTGGCATAAAAGAACGCACTTCCGGTTCGACGGGCGCATTGTGGCCACCATATTAATAACGATAGATAATAAGGAACGCGATACTATCTGTGTGTTTTATTAATAATAGCTCATAGAATAAGGGTTGTTAGACAGTACAAGCTATGAAAGGGCTTTTAATATAGTTTATAAAGAAGGTTTTACAACTAATTGAAAGAAGATAAAATCAAGGGCCATTGGAGTCCCCGTTAGGTCAGTGGTCAGAGCAGCAGCCCGGTTATCCAGAGGTTGTTGGTTCGGTCGTTTAGCCGGGTTACCACGGAAGAGTTGATTTCTAGTAAAAAAAAATTAAAAGAAATTTCGGCTCATAATTCGTATGTTTTGTTAATGTTATGATGATAATTATAATATCTTAACACAATCGAAAATTTAAAGATATAACATTTCAATTGGGTTAGAAAAAGCACTGAGAGCGTCATTTGAAAGCACTTTATTATACTCACGTAATAATACAAAAGTGTAAATGGAACCCAGTTCAGCCTAAAACTTTAGTCTCGGCTAGTTTATAGTATTTCTTAGTAAGATCTAAATTACATTTAAGCCACAAATTGGAGTTAAAATATAGCGTATCTACCCGTGGAACAACAACCCTTATTCTATTTTAACCCTGTTCCAGCACCTGCCTATATGGTACCATCCAAAACGAACAGTCATGCCCATTTGAAAACTGTCATTTTTTTACGATATCACAAAATAATTGTTGAACATAAATTTTCTACAACAATCAATAACACAAGAAATTCCTTGAATACAACTTATGTTGTAATGCTGTTAAACCTTTCTTTCGCGTGTAAAACACGTGTTTTTGATGTTCATGTAATTTGTCGCTCTTAGGTACCATTTTTTCTTTTTCCAGATATTAGTAACTTGTAAGTCGTAAGTTGACAGACAAAATTTAAATTCTTTCGTTTCCTGTCTATTGGTATTCGTTTATCTAAAAACAGATAACAAACTAAAGCAGCTTTTGGACATGATATTTAAGAATCCAGGGGGCCTACCGCCGAGTTCGATGGCAATCGATTATAAGGCAAAATGGATTTCGAATTGATTCTATCGTACCGCCGAACTAATGGAAATCGAAACAAAATGGCGTTCTCCATTTACCTATTGGTCTGTCACGGACTGAAGGTCATGAATGAGAGGTGGCTGTCGGCAGATTCCCCGGTACGGATTAATGAACGCAAAACAAAGTTTAATCTAGATGGATTACCGGTAATCCATCGAATTCGGCGGTAGGCCCCCTGGTGTGCCTAAAGGTTCAAGCTGTTTCTTAATACTAAATTATGGATTTGGTCTTCTTAGAGATAGGAGTTCACTTCCATAGCTCTATGTCTGATCACACTCACTAGACTTGAAGAGTTTCGATCTTGACAAAATCATCTCTAGTCAAACTTCTGTCTGCAGTAAAAACTCAAGTAAATAAAAGTTTTTTTTAGCGAAAATTTTATAAAATATTTAGCACTCAATCAAATCTCGACATGTCAACGAGATGAAATGTGCTGTTCAGGTTAAATAAATTTTCCTTAAATGGAGCTTATGACTATTCTAATCCATGTCGATAGCAAAATTGTCAAGTCTTATTAGACTTGACAACTGATATTATAAGATGATCGACGCTGTACAGTAGGTACCTACAAGTATTTTTCGTAGTAGGCAATACTAAATATCAGAAGAGCATCTATAAATAAATAAAAATTACTTCTATAAAAAACATCTAACAGCACCCAAAACCATAGACAGCCATAGAGCAGCGAAGTTCCAACAGATGACACTTAACCCCACAGACACGACAAACCTTCGTAATCCTTATTAATACCGCCAATTCATCAACTCCGAAAAACGTTAACATCACAATAGATCCCCTTTAAATATAAATAATAAACTAGAAATTATATGCAAATTCACGACCCATAAGTTCCTATAGAATTTTTAACCCTTTCACGTCGGGGGCTGGAGAAAAAAAAATGGTAATAATTTATTCACGTTGAGATACAGAGGTCACATAACTATTTTGGTTCATTCAAAAATGTCGGAGAATAGTGTTCAGACGTGCTTTTATAAACTATGTCTTGTGTTCGAAATTTAATTGTCTATCAATTTAAGTGACATAGTGTTATTAGGTTATCCTGTGTCTGCACAAGAGCAGTAGTGCGTATAGCGATGTTACCATGTTTTTTTTGTTCCCAGGTAATTTTTATTTTATGTTTTTGTTATATAATGTTTAGGTTGACATAATCGCTATTTCGCATTCAGATAATCTATCTGTTTTTGATATTAAAAAGACACCAATAACTCAAATGATCACAAATAAAACCTCAATATTTTTTTAAATCCTGTCACTATTGAAGACGAATACAAGGTTCTAATTTTTATTCCTGAATTACGCTACTAAACTTGGTAATTCAGTAGACAACTATTTACGAGTATGTCTGGCAATACTTTACAAAATATGTGTCTTTTATACAACACATCAATTTCAAAATTATATCGTTTTTTTTGGCGTATCTTAATATTTTTAATTAAGCATTATAACTTAAATCTAATCTAAAAGAATAATGTCAGTGGCGCCATAGTTTTATTGGAAGTCACCATTAATAATCTCAAGTTGCAGAGCTTTTAATACCTCCTACTACTTCCTGCATTTACGTAAAACATCTACTAATATTAATCTAAAATATTTACCTAAATTGCTTATGTATTCTTACCGTTCAAACATTCTTGTCAAAACTTCTATGTATTTTGTACATCAATATTGGTAGAGCATTAAAAAAAATTACCATAAATTGATAATAACCTAATGGAAGCTGTAATGCGATATATTTGTCAATACATTTCCCGCCGTTCTATGACACTCTATATATACAAGAAAAATATGTCCATATTGCTTTGCAGTGCAAATAAAACTCCGCACACGCTCTAATACGGGAGTTTAGTCTGAAGAGCTTGTGGTGTAAGGTGGAGAATTCTGTACGGTTTTGTTTGGAGTTGTGACGTTGTTGATGCCGTGTTTGCAGTGTTTGATCGATTGACATCGGGGGTGGGGCCTCGTAATAATATTACCCCCGAATCTTATAGTAAAGTGACGCTAGTTGTTTAGTCTATCTATTTGGTTTTTTTTTTTGAAGTATAGTATAATGTTCTTTGTATTACTCACTATCTATGGTGACTTTTTTATGGGAGGTAATATTTTTTTTTTATTGTGTGACACGAAATTGAAATCATGCAAACAGCTTTACACCAAAAAGTCTTATAAAAGTTTTTACTACGACACTGCGAGCCTGGTCTTCCGTATAAAACCTATGTACTTCTACTCCGAAGCGCAGCAATTAATATTAAATTTTGAAATTATTTTTAACGGATCTTAACTTTTTAATTTATAAAGGTGTATTTAGCCAAAACTATAATTTTTCTTCTTCTTACTTCTTACTGGTTATTTAGTATAAATATTGTTTAAATACTGACGGGTCAGTGAAATTGGTTATTAAATATAATAGGACCGGCTTTTTTTTACACAAAAATAAAATCAGTCAGGCATATTTATCTGATAACGTAATTAGATACTCTTAAAAGCAATCGATTTCTCTATTTAAAGGTCAAAAAAGCGATGGAACAGACCCTTCTAATATTTTGTCTCACTACTTTCCGCTTAGCCTCAAAAAGTTTGTGACTTTTACAATTCTCTTTTGTTTTCTTCTTTTTAATAACTTTACCAATGTGTACAATTGAAAGGAATTATATGAAGACTCTTTATTTGAGCGACAGTTTTTGAAAGAAAAAAAAAACATCTTCAGAGTCAAATTAATTTTGAAACTTCCGTTTAATTATCATATTATTTTATTCATCTCTTTGATGGATGAATAAACTATTAAAATAATTGAATATGTTTCATTTTTCATCAATTCGAAACTAAATGAACTCAAGCGAAATCAAGTTAATAAAGCTTGAAGAAATATTAAACAATAAATTTTCGACTCGAGATATAACAGTATTCGTATATCCATAACCCATAAACCAGTACCACGGTAACTACAATCTACATTAATCCTTACAAATTGCCTGTTAAACTATACCAAATCGTATTGATTGGGCAATTACTCTCTAATGATACTGGCACACAGAAATACAATTTTCTATAATAGCCAATAACTGAATCTGGCGTGAGCGAGAACCGATACCAATTTCAAAACGTGCGTGATGAACATAAATATTCTATTTTTAAAATTTAAATCTTACCAATTTGAAATTTTGAAAGGCTCGAAAATTGAATGGGTCGATAATCGCCGGTAGCATCATAGCCGATTAAGCCCGTTCTTTATTACGCATCTTTTAAATACAAACAACAAAATAAAATTTTACGATCCGACTGTTGACCGTTAAATAAATAGCTGCGCGTTCGAATCCCCGTTTGGTTATGCTATAAATTAACTGAGTGCCGTAAAAAATATCCGCTGGTGAGTTGTTTTAAATAATTAGCTACTTTGATGTATTCAATAAGAGAAGAAATCCTGTTTAATGTCACATTTCTATGTTTGACATGTTGGACAAAAACATGGGGAATTTGAAAACGTCCTCTAATGGATGGCTTTCCCGTTTTGCACCAGATACGGCGCGTCGTAGGATCATTTTTATAAGAAAACTTCCGTTGATAAAAAACGCTGCTTTATGTCTGAGGATTTATAACTGTATCTTAGAATTTGGTTCGTAGTTTTGATAAGTAGTTATTTTCTGTTTAAATGCGTGACTTTGTCTGCGTATTTATAAGGCATAAATTAGTTTTTTGCATTCAAAGTAGTGTAAGCTTTTTCATATAACATCAGCTATGTGCAAGTGGAGATAACATATAACAAATAGACAAACAAAACCTTTATAATTGTCTACATCTGATAAAAAGCTCTTACTCTTTTTGTGATATAAATATATATTTCAAGAAATCACAAAAGATATTTCAATTGACGTACTTGTAAACAAGATGTATCATAAGATATAATATATAAAGAAAAATGAATGAACATCTTTACTGTGACTCACAAAATGCGAAATCAGATATTTTATTGTTAAAGAACAATTTTAATTTTCTACTTGTTAGCAAAATTCTAATAAGAATTTGCCTTTTCAGCAAAGTACAGTTTTGTAAAAAGTCTCATTTCAAACTTCTCAATCTCATAATTGAGTAGATGTGTTTTTTTTAAATAAATGGTGTTAATTCAAAACAAAAGATATTCGGAATAAGAACATAAACATGAAAGCAAACGACAACGCCTTATCTTACAAGAAATCGCCAAAAAGTTTTTATTTCACATTAAATACCTACGACGTGCAAACTTTTTACACAAAAAATCTCAAAAGGAGGCTACACAAAGTTCTTGTCATAAAGTTCGGAAATCGTAAGAGTTTACAAAGGAGTAAAAGTACAAGCCCTATCGATTTTGTCCTCAACCCTACGTTACATGCATGTTATATACGTGTGCGTGCGAGGGAAGGTATGAGGGTGGGCCGAACTATCGACTATACGTAGGTATATAAATTATATGTCGTTCACCCCATCAATGGTATAATGTATGGAGATTCGATATTAGTTTGAAGATCGTTCATGTGTAAATATATTTTATTTGAATTTTTTTTTGGTAAGGTAAAATTTACGGATAGGAAACGAGGTTTTTATGGAACTTTATTTTCTTTTATGATATTTCAATTGATATTACGTTTTTAGTTTATTAATACATGTTATAACTTAAATAGTGTTACTGAAACGAACTTACACAAAATGGAAAATTTATTAAAAGTATTTGGCCCGACTTTTGAAATAAGATATCAAAAAGAAAAGTTTACTTTTAAACATTTAAAAAACTTACAAATCGATCTCCTGTGGTTTTAAGTTATTTGCCTAATAAATCATAAGCTGGCTTAAAAATAATTTTCTTGCTAATTTTAGTGAATGCCCTCATCCTGATCAATATATTATGCCATTTTGTAGTTCAATTGTTTTTGCTTGAATTAGGTATATATTAGTGACTTTTAATAGTAAAGATAAGAAAGCGTCTTAAGCGTGACCATATCAATCGGTTCATTGAAAAGTATAGGTCTGCCTTTTATGAAATTTATTTATTAAAGACATTATTAGCTATTTAATGATGTGATTATATTATTCTTTTTACAGTAATTAGGTTTCATTGTTTTGAAATAATGCTGTGACTTGTAGGTTCAAAGTTAAACTTTTATTTTGTTGTCCTTTGAAAACCCACCTTGAAAGCGATGTTAATTAACAACAACAAAACATCTGCATTCTAATTACTTAAAACAATTTAATGATAAGTTTGAAATAAGTTATTTGCAGGGCATAATTTTATTTTATTAATTTTTTGATGATTATAAATTAGGTAAAAATATTTGTCGCTTTCCAAATAGTACTGAGAATACTATTTGTCGTCCTCAGTCAATACAAAATGTTGTTCGACGTTTGTTGAAAGAAGAAAATTTTGATGTATGGCAATGACATTTGAGAAGTCCATACAACGACGTTTCCATACATCTTACACTAAAGACAATCGAAGACTGTCGAAGTAATAGTAAGTAGTAGGGCTTCTAAGCAAAAAGTAAATAATGACAACGATAGTAAATAAAAACAGCAGTAAATAAATGTATCTATAACTATATATCTTATTTTTGCTACAATATGGCGCCGAAGTCGATAGAGTAGATTATATTGCCATATAGTATAAAATGTAGCATATCTAAATGCCTAGATAATAAAAAAAGTACCTGTAGTAAAAGCTTTGCTTATTTTTGACCTAATGGAAGCAATATGATATATCCTAGCAAATTTTTATATCATACCCTTTGCTTGCGGCTTCACTAACATCATTAAAATATAATAATTCCTTTTAACGGATAATGTATACTCCTATTATGTGGAACAAAAGAAAACAATTTGATTAATCAAAATTTTGCTTACAAACAAACAGTAGGGTTCCTACCAAGACTTAAGGAGCCCATGCCAACCTCACCTGCACATGGTGCAAGTGGTGCATCTCCCGATCAACGGACAAGGCTCTGGCAAACATAACAGTGCCCGGTGAGCGGCAATAGGCTCGCCACCTATTACAAGGGACCAAATATATAATTGGCGAAGTGTGAACGTATAATATGCCTCTGCCTACCCTTTCGGGGAAACAGGCGTGAATGTATATATGTATGTATGTATATGCAGAAAACTCCCGTACCCACTACAAATGGACCCTTCCCATAGTAAGTACAATTGCTATTAACAACATTTTATAGAATAGCTGTTTATAATTTCAAGTACTTGTATGGCTGTCCTGGTTTTAATTCATAAAAAAGTGTCTTGTACAAGACGCTTTTTGCTAGTATGTAATGTTTTAAAGAAAATTTATCAAAAGAAGGTTAGATAAAAATAAGTCTGGATATTATTTTTAAAATCGTAGTTTAAATTTTACGCATGAATTCTAATAGACCACCCAGGCCATTTGTTGCTATGTACATGTAAATTTATTCCGAAACAGATGACTTGAAAATTTACAATTTGGATAAGTATCTACCTACCTAATTTTCTTTCAAAAAAATTAGCTAATTCTTGTTTCAAAAATCAAACTCTTAAGTAGTTGTTGTTACATTATTACTAATATACCAGTAATGAAAATTATTAATTATATAATTATAATTTTGATAAGTTATTTACATATCTTTCAACATTCACACTACGCCATTCGGTTCCAAGCTAAGTCGACCTTGCACTATACAGTGCAGAAACGTTTAATTTTCTTTTTTATATGAATATTTGCCCTACATATATATAACACATCCAAGCCAAGACAAATATTCATTGTCACGAAAAATTGTCTATGGTAGAAAATGATCCCAAACCTTTAAGGGACTTTAGAGCGACTTCCAAGTTATACAGGTCTTCAGAGGTTTCAAAACTTAAAAAATGTAAGTTCATATAAAATAAGTTTTACGTAAGTTTTGTTTGTTAAAGTTTTATATGAGACTTTGCAATATAGTATGTATCTGTTTTTATGTAATAATTAGTGTCAAATGCCTGTAAGTAAATTAGATGAAGTCAAACAATATACAATAAGTAATTATATATTTGTTAAAATTCTTACCTTCATGACGACCCGAGCAAAGTTTTGAAGTTTTTTTACAGCGGCAAAAAGTTACTTAATTTGATTAAGCACAACTTTACAAAAGTAACAAAAAAAAAGGAACAGAGAATAAAATAAATACAACGCGCCTCATTCGAATTCCCGAGTCGAAACAAAAAAATAAGAATAAAGCAAGAAGTGAAATTCAAATGACAAATTCAAATTTGGAAACCGGAGACGCGTCCCGAAGGAAATTCGAGAAAATCGTCGTCTCCGTGCGGCGCTCGGCGAGCGAGTGTCCCGCTCAAACTACGCTACAATTTCCTCCGCGAAAACCGAATCGACTGCGCTGTGTAAGTATAGGGAAGGGTGGTTTTTCCTTCGAATTTCATAAGTATCTACCTTTCTTTATATCTAAGCGCAAGAACTACGCTCACCCCTTGAGAATACCTCGTGAGACTCGATTGCGCGCCAACCGAATTTCCCAAACAAGCGACTGCTCTCTGCTATTCAAAATTCAAGTCACAATTCATACCTATACGAGTCAGTTTTCACGAAAAAGCAATCTAATGTTGTCACCTTTTATCGAATCGATATTTCTAGTAAGGCAACGGTAACATAGATAAAATGTATTGGGTGGTGAGTACGAATATATTTATGTATGTACGTGTAGGTCGGAGTAAGATATGGTGCGGGCTTCGTTTCACGTGTGACTGTGAAGTCCTATTATTATACAGACGTAGGTAGCTACAAAATGGAAAAGCGACCTGCGTGAATAAAGAAAAAATGTGAATTTTGATATGTAGATACGTCTCGCAATTTGTCACAAAATGAGATATTGTATCGAGTAAGCAATATTGTTTGTACGTTTTCCTTTTGTGCTCTCATCTATTGTCTGTTGTAGACGTTCAGCGTTGTTTGTTTAACGATGAATAAAATATCAGTTACGTAACGATAACTTTCGTTTTGAGCGAAGAGGTTCAAAGGGCTAATGGATGGAAAATCGCTCGAGTTTATTATTAATTATTAGACCAAAAAGGTGGCAGCTCGTGTGTAAATTTGTACGCTAAAATAAGTTTTACGGGCAAACGATTATGGGGACACCAAATATGGGTTCGCTACAAGGCTTCGGAAAATGAAATCGAGCAACAATCGATTTGGGTATCCGCTCTCGAAGCGTGCAGGCGACAACATCGCACTAACAAACATTTAAAATTCGTCTTAAAATAAATGCGAAATGATTCAGCGAGCAACAAGTTTCATTCATTCACGGCGAAGAGAGAAGGCAATCCAATTAGAAAGGGAAAGAGAGGAATTTAAAAGTGAACGCCCGGAAAGTTAGGCGGGAAAGCTCCGTGCTAATAACCTGTTGCTTCCGCAAGCTAAATTAAATACGAGAGAGACTCGCTCCATGAGGAAATATCGATGTCGATTAACCGTGTCCTAATGTTTGAAGTTTCGTCTGTAATTATTTTTAATTTTATAGTAAGATAGTACATGATTATTGCGTTATTATCATTCACTATTCTTTTTGAATAAGTGACAATATAAATTTACAAAATCATGATCAAAAATAGAAAGCAAACGGATTGCAGTTTTATTTATCTCAAATCCACATCACCAAATGCAATACTAAAGCTATGCGAACAGACTCTATTCAGCAAATTGAACACATCTATCATATCTCTTCTATAAGTTCGTATCCACCACCCTCGCTAGCTAAACTGAGAGACCCCGGGAATATCGATAAAGCAAAATTTTGACGAGCCATACACCCCTACGTTCACTTGACATAGGGAGCGAGCGAGAGGGCTGTTGTGGAAAGTCATACGTTAGAAAGAGACATAAGTCGAGACCGCGACGAGATAAGTGTTCTAATTTATACTCAAATTGCGAACGTCGTCACGAGAACCACGTGCTAAATAACCGTTTCGCATTTGAAAAGACTTATGTTCGAAATATAAAAGTTTGAATTTTACGCTTTAACTTTCCATGGTAAGACTGAGAATGATTCCTTTTTTTTCAAATGAAGAAAATATTATCTTGCATTTTCCATTTTTGAACATGTTACGGAACGGAGATTGATTTTAGTTCTTTTGCCGTTTGAGATTAGGTGTATATTGGTAGTTACGGATGTGAACAGCAAATTAATACATCAGATTTTAAAAGAAAGCCTTTGCATACTAACTAGGGCTGTGTCAAGGTTAGCGGAGATACTTTATTAGTCGGTTACTGGGTTAACTGAGTGTATTTGGGGGTGGTTTTATTTCCGTTTTTATAATTTGGGTTCCTCTCCGTTGATTTTTATTACGTTTGTGAGGTGAGAGGGCTTTATCTTAAATGTCTTACGGATGAATTGTTTCATTATTTTACATTAAAATAATAGTTTTGTTTGTACTATATTTTTGTACTATCTCTACTAGAGCGGCGATAGACCAGTGGCGAGACCCATAGCCTTCAAAATCAGAGGATCTCGGGTTCAAACCCTGGTGGAAAATTCAAACTTCGAAAAGCTAAAAACTATGGCACTCGTTTTTAGGAAGTCAGTGCCTTCTAACATCCTTACAGCTGGCTGGTTTAACCATAGAGAAATATTTCCCTCTTGGTTTCGGAAGTCAAACGGCAGTCGCTCTATTTAAATTCAGCAAAATCTGTTGTAACCAGTGAGATAAAGTTCTTTTTTTTATGTCGGTAACAAAATGCATTTACGCACTGCCTTCTGGCCAAAGGGGGACCGAAAGTGGTGTGAGACTCACCGCCGGCAGACACGACTGCCAGCACTAATACCCTCTAAAAATCTTCCGACGAGGACCTCCTCAGAGAGGCGCAATGGACGCGCCCCTCCTACCACCCCGTGCGACCATAGCGTGTAAGGCCAACTTTCCGGCGGGTCCATGGTTGGACAGCACTGTCTAAGATCCTCCTGGCGCTGCTGAACGGGCCCTCCTGGCCTGCCCGCTGCGCCCTCCACAGGTCCCTTTTAGTTTCCCCCCCGGTAGTCAGTACTATAGGCACCCAGAGTCGCCATTCTCTGGGTGGCCCTAAGCTTAAGTCTAGGGCAACCGGGATAATACTAAGATATGATGATGTATGCACAATCTGTCAGGTAAACGCTAATGAGACCTTGGACTTGTGTAACAGGCAGTAAGCTTTCACTAACACACCTGTGACGTATCGTATGTACATCAATTCGCCTACTTTGTCACTGAAAATTGTAAGGATATAGAAACTGTAAGTCCCATTGCATTAATATTCTAACATCGATGGGAAAATCCTCCCGGAGCCTCGTGTTCGTTTGCTTAGTAAATTTTTGACACTTGTCATGTCCTCTGCATTACAATGAGACGGGGGAACCCCCTACGTACCCACTCGTTTCGTCCACCTCTCCTGCCTTAGGTTTAGAGCTCAAAATGGGGTGAAATCGTTTGGGAAGGGTAGCTTTTCAGTTGAATGTCTAGATAACTCGCGTTTTTTCTAAAATATCGGCTGATTGAATAGCTAAAGTAACGAAGTAATCCTACGGGACTAGGTTTTGTGTTACTGTGTAGGTATATATGCGACTAGCAGTTTCCTGTGACTTGGTCTGCAAGAGCCACAAGAACAGTATGAGCCTAGATTCTGATCTAGTTCTTAGGAATCACATCTATCTGTATTTTAGTGTGTATTTCTTTAATCACTCTATAACTTTAAGTCAACATGGCGTAGAGTCCACTAAACATGTACCCTGCTATTAAGGTAAAGGGTTCGATTGTCATCATATAATTTAAAATATCGAAACCTATTCATCAGCTATTTTGTTATATGAATGAACGAAACTTTTGTCACGAAATCTTGATTGATTTCACAAGAAGTACAAATGTTGGAATTAAAGCTGACATAAAATTATAATAATAATGACCCGAGATCGGAAAAAGATAATAATTATAATAATAATTTATTTGCTAAATTTCATATATACATATACATACATACATATGCATACATAAATATACCTACATACATACAGATACATATATGCATGTACATATACATACATACATAATATCACGTCTGTTTCCCCATAGGGGTAGGCAAGGGCATACTTTGAGCCCACATTTCGCAATTTATATTGTTGTTCCCATGTAATAGGTGGCAAGCCTATTGCCGCATTTCGAGAACTTTTATGTTCGCCAGAGCCTCGTTCGTTAATTCGCACCTGCAAATCAAATGTGAGGAGGGATTTGGCTTCTCAGATATAAATTGGTAGGACACCTATACATTAATTTAAAAATTCCATATATCATACGATTAGTAGGTACATGTATCCAGCCGTCCGACTGAATACGGAAAAACGTACATAAATCAATAACTTTCCTCCATGCAATCGTCTCACCAAAACATTTCCCGTACCTCCACTAACGAGTGTAGTGTGGTGCACCCCACTAATTTGAGAAGTATCCCTACAATAAGAAGTATTCCTACAGTACCAGTGTAGTATAATTCCGTCTCGCATGCGATCGGTGGTTGCATAATACCGTTCTCTAACAAGCAACCCTTGAAATTCGTGCTAGATGAAAAAGAAAGTAAATGAAAGTTAGGTTACATTTTTTAAGCTTCTTTTATTTTTAACGTACCCATTTCTGTTATATTTTTTTGGCGACTTAGTGTAAGCACAATGACAAGAATTACTTAACATCAAATTAGCACACAAAATGCAAAGAAGTAAAAAACCTCAATTAAAAAACTTTTAGTGAACGAAAACTTAATATAGTTTGGCTGTTACTATTCGATTAATTTGAAAAAATAACAAGTTCACCTAATAAAACGTAAAGATTCTTACATTTATAGCATATTTAATTTTGAATAAATGGTAGCGATCTGAAGTCACTGAAAAGAGACTAACTTACAAATGTATTGAAAATTTTATATGACAGTTAGTATTGAAAGTTTCAAGGCTTTCAAACGTCAGAGTAACATTTTGACGACCGATATGGCGTGGTGGCAGCATGAGTGTTGATAAATGAGACAAAACAGTGCAACAGCTCTTTTCAAATTCTCTCAAGAAATCTATGTGAGATCTCAGTATAGTCCCACATCTTTATTGAGGACTCAATAGGTTAAGGGGTAGGGCATCTCATTTACCATTTATTATCTTTATCACCATTCATTTTCATTTACTATAATTTATATGTTATTAATATATCTCTTACTTGACTCTGGCTAAAATTGTGCTAAACGTACGTTTACAACAAAAAAAAATCCTAAAACATTGATTAAAAATTTAGAAGAGTTTCTAATCAAATTGCATTCCCGCCATTCTGTACGTCATCCGAGCGCGCTGTCAAAACGAAACGAAATATTGGAAAAGGAGCGGGTAACAAGCGCGCCACATGGGTCGCCGACATCTTGCATTCATTATAGGAAAATTTTGTCCCCATACGAATAAGATAAACTAAACTTGTGCAGTTAAGTATATTTTACTTAATTCTTTTCTTACAGGGAGTCTGAAAAGGTTAAAATAAAATGTATTGACGTGCATTTAGGAAAATATATCTTCCATATAAATTTTAAAAAAACTTAAATAGGCTGTGTGTTGACATATAATAAGGGATTTTGTTAGTAAAATAAATGTATTTAACATAGATTCACGGCTGTTTCCCCGAAGGGGTAGGGAGAGGCAAATTATACGCTTACACTTCGCCAATTACATAGTTGGTCTCACGTAATAGATGGCGAGCCTATTGCCGCTTACCGGGCACTGTTATGTTCGCCAGAGCCTAGTCCGTTGAGCGGCAGATGCAGCACTTGCAGGTGATGTTGGCTTGGGCTCCTAAGGTTTTGGTAGGCCTTATACACCCAATAAATAACATAAGTATCATAAAATAGTATTTAAAAAGGTGTTATATTCGTCATTAAACTAAAGTAGTTTGGCGATAGCATAAGTTGGTATAAATTGTTATGTTACTTAGAATAGTCAAATAAATAAATACAATAAGTTAAAAAAAACAACCAGTATAAATTTTTTGCCCGATTCTACTTCGATCAAGCTCCCACCCGCAGTGAATGAGCGCGTTAGTTTCTAAGTTGAGTTCTTAAGAGCTTTATTGAGCCTAACTTGAATTAAAGATATTGACTTTCTCATTAAAAAACAGTATGTGTAGCTAGACTTATTCATAGTAATGTAGTAAGTTTACATAGATATGTAGATTTGAATAATTTTCGTCCTTATCCATTCCAATAATTTGCAGAATGAGTGGGTAAGTAACAACAGCGGCACATGGGCCCGCCCGCCATCTTGCATTCACTATGGGAAAATTTAGTTTTCGCCAAATTGGATGTAAATAAAACGGTGCGTCTACAGATATCCGGCATGCCACGATAGGGCTTCAGTTACTGGTTAACAATCGGTTTATATGTGCAAAGTTATTGGGGATTTGTATTTTATATACATGGATAAATATGATAGAAAGGTAGAAATTGGGTCTTAAATAAATAAATATACTTAATCTCAAAGTCTTTAGTCTCCAACTAATCAGAGCTTATCCTATGATTACTGGACAACGGATTAACTTTAATAAGTACTTATTTTTCGGTAAAAACATACATATATACATAGAAAAATTTCAGCTAAAGAAAAATATTCATATTCATGAACACAAATATTATTTGTCTTGATTAGGTTGAAACCGCGACCTGTATACCTGTATTATGATCCTAAAACCGTAATGCATTCTGTTACTTTATCTTAGCTGTTGATAGACAATTATCATATAAAATTCTATGGAACAGGGATGCCGAACCGCTGATTTTCAGCGACAATAGAGAGAAAGCTTAAAACAGTTGCTATATTCATAATGGTTACACAGCACATTAAAATTAATTGTGCACATAATAATATGAAAACTAAGATGGAATAGGTAACTTTGATAGATGTGCCTTTATTATTAAGCACACTTCAATTAACAGCTCATGTTAATTACTAGTCATTAATAGTTAATTCAAGTTTCCCTCAAAAAAACTTATAAACTTAAAGCTAACTTGAAGCTACTTGATTACCTAAAGAAGAAAATGATGAGAAACTTGTCAAGTATATTTAACCAGCTTTAATATTTAATAAGTTAATGTATTTTTTTAATTTAACCTCTATGTTTAGTAAATTTTATAGAACAATGTGAAATTCCGTTTTCTTTGCGATATTCAGGAACAAAATTATATTTTTTTATAATTAACACCAAGGAGATGTCAAATTTGAAGCATAGAAGTTAAATAAATTTAATAAGTAAAAAATAATTTCTTTAAAAATAAAGGAACGGTTGAAGTGTTCCGAATGAAAGAGAAATAGCTTCATCACGGTAAATAAAGTTTGGAATATGGTCTACCGTGGAGTAGGTAAGGGAAAGTAATTTGTTACTCGATTTAGCAGCGAAGCTTATTTTCGACTGTTCTAGAAAGAGTGAAATCGACTCTCGACTGTAACAAATGCCTTGTATCCGTACTTGTCGCATAGCTGTGCTAACTATCGATATTGTTTTATCGATGAAAATTCTGCAATGTTCATAATAAAGAAAATATATGTAATAAAATATGTGTAATATTTTTCAAGAAGAATTATATTGAGATGCCCATTAAAATTACTTTCATCACACTTTTCACTTTTCACCTTTTAAGATAAATATTTACCTTTTTTGCGAGCCAACTTATGAATTTCTTTCTAGGATCACCTTTAATATTATGTAAACAACTATGTCAAATTGATTGTAAATCTGAAAAAAAGTTGTAAATGGTATTGTTAACTTAAGATTTTTTATTTTTCAAAACGAATCAAGGACGTGTGCAATATAACAGTAAAGTTTTTATTTTTATATTCCCTATAATTATAGATCGGTATATATTCAGTAACATGGTAAGCTGTAATAAATCAACAACTTCATTAAGTACAACATTGAAATGCTTGATCTACGGGGAGTGGCTGCAGTAGCTATTGTCTGTTAATTATGATGTTGTTGAATATCTTGTAAAAAAATAAGCAGTAATAAATATTCCAGTGTTAATACTATTAAGAGCGCCAATTAAGATATCTGTGACTTTTTCACCGTCGTTAAAAAGCCAAACTATATCAGTATGTTTGTCAACACAATAATATGAACGAATTCCTTAAGTAGTAGTAGCAGAAGTTGTTTTTATTCTAAAGAGTAACGTCGGCCAATAAAGCTTTAATATATTTGTATTATTCTGACTTAACCCTAAAAGGAACAGTTATTCATAATAGGGCTTTCAAACCATTGTCAACTAAGTTTGCGATTTTAATTGATCGATAAAATGTTAATAGGATGTAAATTATTGGTTAACATGTAATTAATAAAACTCTTGCTTGAGTAGATATTACAAAAACTATTATGTTAAATTGTAATCATAATACCAGTTCAATTGTATTTACATTCTTAAATTGTAAGTAATAAAAAAAAGAATTAAAAGGATATTTGAAGTTATCGAATGTCTACATATAATTAAGTGCGCCAATTCTCGAGCCTCTGCTTTTAAATACATAGTTCGCTTACGTACCTATGAAAGTACATTATGGCATCGAAATGTTGTAATAAAATAAGCTGGATATAGCTTTCTGTAGACTCAATTCTTGAATTTGTTGAATTGCAATAATACTAAATTTTTTTACCAGCCACTACCCAGCCGAAGAAGAAGGTGATGCGTTTTATCTACATTTACGTTATCTATGAATTCATCATCAATATTATATTTTAATTAAAAGCGACTAACTGAATTACTATTTATGAAATATGCTGAATTGATATTTTCTATAATAACTTACCGATGCGTTAATCAAAATTAATGCTTTATATATTTGCATCTAAATATTTATTTCGAAAAATTTACAGCAATAATGTTATTTTTTGTCTAAAATATATCCACTAAGCCACTGAAGATATTTTCCTAAACATAAATTATTTACTACCAAATGCGTAATCGCGTAAATATAAGAAAATTAAACACCATTTTTTTTATTGTGATATTATGAGATATTAGAAAACTTTCATATCGATAAAACATCTTCTAACGCCCCCCAAGCGCATCACTAACCCTACACGGAAACGGCTTGCGTTGAAGCGGAGAATTTCAGGGCCACTATAAATGCTCGCAGTTTTGTTTCTGACACTTCTCCATCAATTACGTTTTCGTAAAGCAACACCCGAATAACAGACCATTTGTTTTTATTTATGACCCACCCCTTAAGATAGGGGCTTACTTACTACTCGTAAGCTTTTAGAACAACGATTCTGTGAAAGTATCTCTGTTCGTCATAAAGTTTTTTACTAATTTATCGATATCGATATTCTTTGGACTTATAGTGATTTGTTATCGATACTAACTTAGTATTCTTCATAAAATTGTCGCCGTTTTTAGATATGAGCAATTGTTTCTTGCAATACTTACTTTAGTTCTACCACAATCACACTTGTTTCCCCGAGGGAGTAAGCAGAGTCATATTAAACGCTCACATTTCGGCAATTATATTCTTGGTCCCACGTAATAGGTGGCGAGCCTATTGCCGCTTACCGGGAACTTTTATGTTCGCCAGATCCTCGTCCGTTATTCGACACTTGCTGGAGAGGCTGGCTTGACCTTCTAAGATGTTGGTAGGAACCTTATACACCCTAAATACAGGAATGCAAGTATAGGTATCAATAACCAATATATCGTCGTTGTTCTGGGAAAACCCAGTAAATAACTTTTTTTCATAAAATGAGTTGACACAAATAATCAACTCAGTTATTCATGCTCTTCGTCTGCGAAATACAATAGCATGATATTGAAACACAAAAACTTAAGTTAATAAGTTTTTTTAATAAAAATATTTTTATCTGAACTATCATTTGTCTATAACTCAAATTAGGTAACCATCTATTTACAGCGTTTTCCCAGAACAACGACGATATTATATGATAAATAACTCTATAAATATTTTTTTTACCTATCATAATAGGTAATAAATATTATGTCTATACAATAATAACGTTAATTTTAACGTTTCTGAATTGGGAAGCTTTTTTACTTTGTTATCTATAAAGTTTTAGGTCAACATGGAATATCACATTTCACGGTAATATCCCACTTTCCTACCCTTGTGTTGTCGAAGACATCATGTTTTAAGAATTTGATAAGATAAAGACAGTGACTAGTTTTAAACCTTGTCTAACTTAAGATCTCGTTTTGTAATAAGCCCTTTAACTTCTGTCGTACAAGACTTACCCACTATTATTTGAATTCTTTACTAAATTCAGTGTTAGGATTGAACCAGGTTTTATATTACAATACAAAAATTATATAACCAGTCACACTTTTGTAAGAAAACCCATTTGATACAATTTTCTCCATATGTACCAACTGAAATATTATATTAGCTCGCGTTCATTCGAGAATATTATTCCCGGTATCCCAGAACCGGTGACATGGAAAAATGAATATTATTAAAATACACCACACACTGAAACTTTCACAATTCGATGTGCACACATGTAAACGTTCATACGTATACTCATTCCGCCAAATGTCACATTCATAGGTAAAAATTCAAGTCAGAATGTGACGTTCGTTACCCTTTCTTTGTCAAACACTAACACACGCGCGTTTGTAATAAGGTTTTCTCGTGTATCGATAGAATTCGGCAACTCACACATGCATGACTAGTAGACATTTTCCGTTTGATTTCATCTCGATTATGCACCTTAAGTTTGACTGATAGGACTTTATTTCCGAAAACTACAACGAATTTTATTTTTTATCTACACTTAACGTTGTACATTCAACTCAAAACCTTATTAGAAAGTTACATAAAGCTCATATTTTTTTATCTATAGTATGTACATGAAGCCTTTTGCTATAAGCGAATGTTGAAGTATTCAGATAAGGAGTCAAAGTAAAAGCAATCCTATACTAAATACCATTTGAGTCGTATTGAGATAGCGAGGAGTATTTGAATTTGGAATCGCGTGGGTGACGCTTGAAGCAACAATAGTGTCCAAAAGGGGTTGTTAGTTTTCGCACGACTGCGCATCGGTTTGCGCAGTTGCCAACATGGCCGCTGCGAAAGCGCGCCATTTTGCATTCAGAATACAATAACAAGATTTTCCACTTGTTCTTTGGAAGATTGATATTGAAGTCTCAGGTACGGATACTATGTATTTTTAAGTTTAATTATTCTAAGTTTTAAGTTATTTGAATAAGAAATTGTGGAAAGTGAGATAGTAGGAACTTATTTTCTTTGAGTGACGAGACAATGCGAGATATTTTGCCGCCAAATAATACTTCCTTGCGCCAGTGTATCAGTGAAATATCCTAAGGTCTCAAACATTAAACATTGCACTTCAGCTAGTATCCGTGCTCATCAAATATTAGATTTATCGTTTATTCGAATTTCATTTCAGAACTAAGTACCTGCTTCATTGTTGTTTTCTTTTGATTCCCGCGTAAACTATATTTTTGCACAGTTGTAATACTTCTTTATTTTCCAAAGGTTAATTGTAAATATGTATTTATAGCCTGAACCTGTATCCTACGTTAAGTATGCCCTGGATCCTGGGATCTTGCTTTTCTAATAAAATTACTAGGCAAATTATTACTAGAATATGTGACTTCATAATTCTTTAGCAAATATAACGAGTACAGTGCAGTGCTCATCGAATCGCATCACGCTATCGATTTCCAATAACAATTCAAATAAGTTGTTGGACTACTGACCATCTACTTGCCATTCTTGCCATCGCGTAAAAGCAAGTAACTTATGGCAATAAGTTTTTAAAACAATGTATGAACATATGTATTTTAGTATGTTAGAAGATATAAGGGCGTTAATACCTGCACTCCGGTACTGAGGGTGTGGGTTCGTTTCCCACACAGTACAACTCTTTGAGTGCGTGAACATAAATATTTCATCATTCTCTTTCTTTCATTATGTGAAGTATCGTTTTACAATTTATGTATGTTTATTCGTCATTTAGTATGCATAACACACGTTTTGTTGATAGCTATTTTGAAACTAAATAATTGGTGTGATTGTAAAAGATCTATTTAGTTATTATTTCACAATTTTGCTATTTGACGAACCTAAGGAAATACTTTTCCATAAGAAGAGGACAGTAAATGCACGAAATAACTGTCCTTTCAAAAACCATTGGATCAGAACAGAATGTCACATCTTTCAAAAAAACTGTCGGCACTCAATTTAATGTTACACTAACATAATTTAAGAAAAAATATTATTAATATTCTATAGATCCTACAAATCTGAAATAAATTATTTATTTATATAATGACCACCGTTTCTTCAGTCTGTCAGTCAGTTCTTGGATGGGTGACCGTTTGTGTGGCATTTGATATCGAGCGCTTCCGTGCTTCGGAAGGCACGTTAAGCCGTTGGTCCCGGTTATCGCAAAATGTGGTAGTCGTTAAGCCAGGTTAGAGGCCTAATGGGCGGCTTGATAAATTCTAACAGCAGGACGCCATACATCTGCCTCCGCCAATCCGCACTGGGTCAGCGTGGTGGAGTATGAACCAATACCCTCACACCTTGATATGTGGGAGGGGCTGAGATGACGATGATGATGATGACTGACCACCGCGCAAAGTCAAGTCAATATTATTTATTCAAATTTGGCTCATAAAGCTCAGGCATAGGAGACCGAAGCTTTAACGTAGTAGTAGAAACTGGTCAAAGTTTAATTTTTCTTTTCGCTTAGGGCTAATGGTTAATATAAATATTTGACCTGATTTTTCCTTCTTTACAGATTGCTGCCGGGTGAACATATGCCAGAAACTTGAAAAGGCAACTTACTAACAACTGGATAACTTCTGTACTTTAACCTAGCTTTATGACTAACATGAGTCTTGGCGCTTATATGGAAAAAGACACGTCGAGTCAGTTTTATTTTCTAAAACAAGTGAAAATACGATAATTTTGAAAAATTATGTCTTTGACAAAACAAGGGCTCGAAAGTGGGATATAACCGTGAAATGTGATATTCCATGTTGATCCCAAAACTTCATAGCAGCCCCTAGAAAAGTCTTCTACTTTACTGGTGTAGGACTTTACTTGACTATGACGAAAATGCTGCACAATGTGTATTTATATTTTTCTCCTTAATGTTGAATTGAAGCAGCGCAATAGGCCCTCTTACTTGGCTTAACAACTACCACACGTAGTGATAACTGGGATCAACGACTTATTATTTTTTTACACATCCCAGGCCTGACCTCTGTATCTCTGCTTAATTTAGTCGTTTCCTACCTAGTATGTACCATCATCATCATATCCTAGCATCATTCCGGTTGCCTTAGACTTAAGCTTAGGACCCAGGGTCTACTTACTGGTTTAATCAGATTTGGACGAATTTCAGTTATTACATGGAGCGACTGCCGTCTGACTTCCGCAACCCAGAGGGAAACATCATTCTATGGTTAAACCAGCTGTCAGTCTGTTAGAAGGCACTGACTTCCTAGTAACGACTGCCATAGAAGTTCATGACAGCCGGGACTCGTTAGCCGTTGCTCAACGTGCTTTTTGAGGCAAGAACTAAGCGATAATTACTAACATAACTTCGAAAAGTTCCAAGTGCGCCACCAGGGATTGAATCCGAAATTCTCAGAATTTGAAGGCTCTCACCACTGGGCCATTGCTGCCCTTGTACAAACCGCATACACACAACTAATCAGTTGCACATGGGAATCGAACTGCATTCCTCAGAAACGAAGTCACCTTACAATTCGACCGTCAATAAAAACACTTTCTTAACACTTTTTACCACAACGCAACGCCATGTGTCACGACCAAGAATAATAAAATTTTAAAAATTGAATAACAGTATGTATCTTTTGTTATCGAATTTGAATAAATTACAATCACAATGCATATTTAAATTTAGTTCCCAAGGTAAGGTATGCAATAGACTTCTTGTTAATAAAAATCAACCCTTCCGCCGGCGGTGCAGTTACAAGTTATTGTAATAACAATTCAATAATGCACCTTTCGTGTATCCTTTTGATGCCGCGGAGTCAATGTCTCCTTAATATTTTGATTTATTAAAATTGCCCTAGTTTTGATTTATGCATTCGTTTTTTTTTTACCCTCTACTATTGACGATATCGTATCGTAAACTAATTTAATATTTTACCTCTCACGTCTTTGGGTGGAGAAAATTAAGATTTACTATTTTGTGACTATGTGTAACTTCCTAAGGGGGTAGGTACGGTACTCACATCACGATTATTTATGGTGATGGTAATGAATATGTGTTCAAGTCTAAGTTTTATTTAAATTATTATGTATGTCAAAATTATAATTAGGTCACAGTAGTAAAAAAATAAAATCAATGTAAGAAATCAATGTAAGTTGAATTTCTGTTCAATTCTTTATTCCGACAGGCACCAAATTAAAAATATCTTCCTAGTTTTTTCCATAACTTTCACATTTTTCTTGTGACAATACAGAACCTACATTATTATTATCTCGTACCTGGGGCCATACCGCCTAATTCGATGAATTTCAGCTATTTCATCTAGATCTAAATTATCTGAAGTTTATCAATGCGTACCGGGGAATCTACCGAAAGCCATAGATTATTTATGACCTTCAATCCGTGACACACTAATAGGCAGACTAGTGAAGCGACTAATTAAATAAATAATAATGTTTTGTGTTTTGATGACACTTTTAAAAAAAATAGAAATAATTTGTAATATAACAAGAATAAACAACTGAATTTTGTATTGAGTTCCATATGTTTGGCGGTATGATAGAATCAATTAGAAACCCATTTTGCCTAATAATCGATTACCAGCAAGTTAGGCGATACGGCCACTGACCTTAGGACCTGATAATTAATACGCATTAATAAAACGCATGTTTAATACTTCTTCATAAAATAATTAATAAAAAGGATGCCTTATCCAGTATAAATATCAAGTATGCAAAAATATGGATCAATAAAATTGTACAAAAATAATACACAAAGTTTACGACCACAGTACGCACTGACCTTTTTATTAGACAAGAGGCACTACGTGTGTCTCTCCCTCTCTCACACATATTTTTTCCAACGATGCATTATAATATTATAAATCAACCCTTCACTTTCGATCTTAAGTTTTACCCGCTTCCTGGAGCGCATCTGTGCGACAAAAAAAATGACAAATAACACGCAGCATTATTCTAATTAAGCTTAGATCGAGTTTGTAATATAAAAAAGGAGTAAAGGGTTAAACTTTTTGCTCTATGATTGAAAGCGAACACGTTCATGTTATGCAAATGGAGGTGACATTTGCATATGACGTTTTGTTTTTTTTTCTTCTAACACACAAAAGGTAAAAAATCACGCACATCTGTCGCTTGACTTCCGTTTCCGGGTGTTTTTTTCTAGTTAAATGGTAGTTGCGTTTGTGTAGTTAGATAATGTTGGTGCCGCATTGCGTGCGGCGTTGAGGCATAATGTATTAAGTATTTTATAGCTGGTGATTAACAAAGTGGAGTTATCATCGCGGTGGGCAATGTGGCAATGTCTTGGGTATTTATTTTTATTTTGGTAAGTACCTACTTATGGTTATTGGGGTTGAGAAGGTTATTTAGTGGTGTTAAACTATGTGCCGGATAAGTAAACGAGGACTAGACCATAAAAGTTAGACCATTGGTTAGATAAAAGTTGTGGGAAGCCGATGAATAACGGCTGTGAAAATTTGGTGAAGATATTTAAGGTAAGAAGCAAAAGGCACCGTTTAGCTAAACTATCGATAGTGATATCATCATATTATCTCTTGTTCATGGCTCAGAGAGACTAAACTAGACAGTTGTGAACTATCGAAGTAAGGCCGCTTCTGCTTAATTAGTAGAGAGGCATTTAATATGGAGCGCTGATCCTTCTGAAACACGTCGCAAAGTCATTGATCCTGATATGTACTTTATGAGCCAAATTAAAGGTAAATTGTCCTGCTATTAGATTTTATAAGGCCCAAAGTAAGAGAATAAAACCTATAAGCAGCAATACGCTCTAGACCTGACAGTGCAGGATGACCTGAATCTTTTTCACATTTTTATTTGAGACCTGAGCTAAATAGAGGCCAAGATAATGATGGTGACAAAGTAAAACTATCAGGTTGAAGGAGCTGAACTACATGTTTATTTTATATTTCTTAGGTTTAGCAAATTGTTTGAAATTAATATCTTTAATCGCCAGGAGGCGTTAACTTGATGGTGAGGAATGTGCCAACCAAAAACCAGTATACTGTAATTCAGATAGCGCAGTGAAGTGCTGATCATCCTGAAATAACAGTTGTAGAATGATATTTCAATAATTTCACTAGGTTCAGCATTTAAAATGTTAAGTAAAATAAATAAAAATAAAATAAAATATACTTTATTGTCTTTAAGATCAACATGATCATTTAGATTCGTCAAACATTTACACAAAATGGAAATTCCATATTTTTTTTTAACAACAATGAAAGAAATATGAGCGGTATCATAATAAAGGAGTTAAAGCAAATGGGTTCTTTGTCAGAATTTGTCAGTTTATCTGTCTGTTGTGGTTTTCTCAAGATTTGTCAGTCTGTATCTGTCAGTCAGCCTTTCGTGATTCTAAAGGAGGGAGGGGATTGTTCGTCAGTCAGACAGTCTGTCGGTGACTCTAAAGGGGCTTCCAAAAGGCAACGAGATTGAGAAGAAGGCCTCAAGAAACTCATCTCAAGTAAAGCGTAACTCTTTGCGCATGAATGAATTAAACGAAGTTATCACTATAATTATTTAAAATAAGAATTGAGTGCTCTCATTAATGGTCCCATTAACGCCTGCTGAAGATACTTATCAACAAGACCATAGGCCGGGTTCGAACTGACGGTTGACCGGTTTCTAAGCTAGCACTTACTATGAACACTTTAAAAAAAACACAATTTTAATTTTAAATAGTTCTTAAATTTCAAAACCTTCAACTTTTTGGAATCACAGCCTGTTTCATAAATTAAAAAAGAGTGTCTATCCTACACATACTAAATATTAAACTGATACTATCACAAAAAGTATATCATAAAACTTCATGCCCATCAGAAGGCTACGATGATTATGAAAGCCTTTTAACAATAAATAAAATAACAAAACCAAAAATAACAGTTAAAACTCTATTTCAAGACCGTAATGTTGTTCATAACTACTTCTACGACTTTCGGACATATAAAACATAATTAAAAATACGAACATTATCATTAAAAACAGCAATAACTTTCCTAAACTTATTAAAATAGCTGACATTAATAACAGCATTATAGGCCGTATAGTGTTATTTTTACGAACGTAGAATATTAAATATACTACTTGTCTGAATTATTAATAATAAAATGTGTTGTAACATAGGCAATTAGAGGTCCGGTAAAAGTCAGATGTGTATCAAAGAAAGCAGGCTTTCAAATGATGGGCATTATTAGTAATGTATTATTATAGACAATTAATCAGCTTGTTACAAAATCCCTTGATGTTAATGAAATACGTTGTGCTCATTGGAAGGGTTAAGGCTTTCCGGTCAAACATCTTTCCTACACATACTTATTGGAATAAGGACTAATTTCGCTTGCAGTGTCCCAGTCGCTTACGTTTTTCATTTTTCTAAGACCGCAGGCGCTTTGACCCTCAATCGACGTGTCAGCTTTAAGAGTTTCCTGCTCTATGGTTTATAACTTCGTCGGTTACTTAGCCGCAGGTCTAACGGGTTGGTTGCACACCTAATAGAATATTTTCTAAGTATGAATTCGATTGTGCATACATACAGTGTTTACATTCATTAATGGATTTTAGCAGCAGCGATAGCTCAGTGGCGATATCTATAGCCTTCAAATTCAGAAGATCTTGGGGACATACCCTGGTCAAGCACCTTTGACTTTTCGAAGTTATGTGCGTAATTATTGCTTGCTCTGTGCCTCGAAAAGCATGGCCGTTGGTCCCGGCTATCATAAACATCTACGGCAGTCGTAATAAGGAAGTCAGTGTCTTCTAACATCCTGTAAGCTGGATACTAAGCTAAGCTAATAAACAAATATTTTATAGGTCAATGTGTACGATTCTACAATAAAATCCCAAGCAACATACAGCAATTGAGCCTAAATAAATTTAAATTAACCATAAAACACAAGCTGTCTTCAAAGGGATACTATTCTATTAAAGACTATATGGCAGATAAAAATGCTTGGGATTAAACTGCCGTTTCATACAGGCTTTTCTAATATGAATGACTTGAAAAAATAAATATTGTTAAGGTTATGTTATATTGCATTGTATAGCTTCACAGACAAATGAAGATTGTAATTCTAGTACCAAACTAATGGACATATTTAAAAGAGCATATCCTGTGAGTTTCTTGCCAGTTCTTCTTACAGAGCGGTGGCTCGGAACTGGCACTTAGATTCACTTACACTTAATTATTTTTTGTTTTTAAATTGTTTTTTTGCATGTAAGTGAATCTAAGCTTCGTGATCTAGTGTAATATTATTTCGATTGTATTTTTTTTTCATTTGTAATCATGACGTTTTCAAGTACTATGTATAATAGTTTATGAAATAAATAATTTTTTTACTTTACTTTACTTTACTGGTTAAACCATAGAATGATGTTTCCCTCTGGGTTGCGGTCAGACGGCAGTCACTAATACAAATCTGGTAAAACCAGTAAGCAGACCCTGGGCCCTAAGCTTAAGTCTAGGGCAACCGGGATAATGCTAGGATATGATGGAATGGATTTTAGGATACATTTCTGCTTTTGGTCATCAGACTCGTAGTGATAATTTTCATCGCAGCCTCTTAAGGCTGATTAGTGCTTCATTGCCGCCCATATTGAATAAAGCATTTTTCATTGGGAATCGAGGTGAAACAACAAATCTAGTTCAGAGAGCTTTGAAAATTCTGAAAACAGGAAGCCACAAATTTATCTCCGCTAATCCGCACTGGGGAGTATGAGCACTAGTCATGATAGGAGGCTGATTCTCAATAGAGGATTATATAATCCACAGCTTTTACAGTAGACTATAGAGATAGTCCTGATACTTCGGCATTCATTTGACTGCATAACCCAAAGAAATTAATTTATAGACAGACAGTAAGTTCAGTAATGTCTAGTCCATTTATTATTTTATGCAATAAATAAATTTAAAACGTCTAAGTCGTGTTTTACTTCTTCTCCTACATCTCCTACTGTCTCCTTCCTGCTGGAATCTAGGGCAATGGTTACATCTTCATAATCTCAGCCCTTTATAATCCTACTTCAGAGCACAAGCCTCTTCTGAAGAACCGAGGTTAGATAGTGATTCTGGACATCAAGCACTGGTGAAAGGCAGATGCTATAATGTTTCAAGCTGCCCAAAAAGGCCTTTGGGACAAAAGGCTTAAAAGTGTCTTCCGAAGCACGGAAACGCTCGATATCAAAGCCTTACAAACGGTCACTCATCCAACGACTAACCATGGTGACATGTGGTTTACTTTGGGGATCCTTTGCCATCATCCCTAACCTCAGAGCTGAGCACTGGTACAGCTTTCCTCTTTCTGGCGATAAGTGCCCCACTACCACTCGCACTTCTAAATCTAACAGGATAGTTGTACAGCGAGCAAACGAAAAACTCAAAACGACAGGTTGGGGCGAAAAAGGGACTCAGTAGCGCATCATTGGACCACCTCAGTGGACTAAAATGGGCTGATAATATGGATGAATATAGTGCTCAGTCTCAGGCAGACAGGTCTCCACCATGACGTGGTGGGGCGGCTAATTACCTACCGATGGGGATGAGGAGGCCACTGGGGAAAAGGTAACAAGGGATCACCCAGTGGCAGGCGATTTTGGGTGCTCTTAGTACTGACTACCGGGTAGGGTAACGAAGAGAGATCTGTGGAGGGCGCATCGGGTGGGGTAGGAGAGCCCGTCCAGCAGCGCCAGGAGGGTTATAGGCGGCGCCTCTCTGAGGAAGTTCTTTCGGTCTTGGAGAGCATTGGCCGCAGACGGGCTGTCAGACGCTGCAACTCAGATATTGGCCCCCGCCCCTTCCTGCCAACAAACAGTGGGCGTCGTTGGAAGATTTTTAGTATGTGTTACTGCTGGCTGTCGCATCTTCCGGTGGTAAGCCCCACACCTCCTTTCGGTTTCCCTTTGGCCGGGAGTCAGTGCGGCATTAATGCATTGTGTCACTGATCTAACGATAAAAAAAGAGCAAATCTTGGGCCCTGACATAATATTATTGACCATTTGCTTACTAATTTCTGTGTTTTCCAGTATTTTTCATTTATTTATACATGTAAGTTGAGTTTAATAAAAACTGTATTGAGTTACCTCCAAATTACCACCAATCTAAGAAGTTTCAGTGATTCAGAAAATATCGCCTCATCTCTAATTTGACTTCAAGTGTCTACTTGCCAATTTGTATATTATAATAACACCATATTCAATGTGTGTTATCACTGTCATTATTTATCACATAAAAGTGACAGCACTAGTTTTAAACCTGGTTTAACTATAGATCTTGTTTTGTAATTTAAATTTTTTACTAATTTTTTTTACTAATATTATACAGTTTTCAGTGTGATGTTGTTTGTCTTTTTGTTTATTATTATTAGTACCGCATATTTAGTTATTATTTTTTGATCCTTATAATTTAAGTTTTAAAAATATTTTGTAAATATTTTATAAGATGTACGTTCCGCACTGCGCCCAAAATGGCCCAGCTGAAAACCAGCGCTAGAACACTGGACTAGCATATGCTGAGTTGGGTCATTTTGGTGCATCATAGAAACATTTATTAATTGTTTTAGTTTTAATTTTTAATTGTATGGTGCACCAATAAATATTTTTATTATTATTATTAATAAGCCCCAATATGTTACCCGACTAGTATAACTAAATAAATCGCTTCTTACTGAAGTGCACCTACTATGGGCCCATTTGTAGTATAGAATGAATATATAGAAATAACTAAAATTTATATTTATTAAATTTCATAACATTTCTTAGTGTCAATATATGAAACGGAAATATAATCATTAAATTTTTTCGATAATACTAGGCAGATTCTGATAAAATTAATGAAAATAGCTTGAACACAGGCAACTTGATTCCATTCTACGGTAGTACGAACTTGGTTGCTAATAATAGTACCTTTTTAGAAATTCTATTGTACCTAGATAATAATGCGTGCGTGCCATAGAGAGGGCTACACTGAGATCAGATCAGAAATGAGGTCATTTAATAAAGTACATAGCCCAAAGATGCACGCTAAGCCGTTGGTCCCGGTTATCACTAAATGTGGTAGTCGTTAAGCCATGTTAGGCGCCTTATGGGCGGCTTGAAATATTCTAACAGCAGGCCATACACCTGCCTCCGCCAATACGCACTGACCTGACCTGACCCAATACCCTCGCACCTTGGTATGTGAGAGGAGGCTTGTGCTCAGTAGTGGGACGTTAATGGGCTGTGATGATGATGATGATAGCCCAAAGATTAGTATGAGAAAGTGGCAGTGGGACGGTCATATCTGCCGAAGGACCAACAGCTGCTTGGGTAGACGTGTCATATGGAGACTACGTCTCGGTAAGCGTAGTGTAGGACACTCTCCGGCTAGGTGAAGCCACGACATACGCAAAACGGCTGGCAGCGGTTGGAGGGGAAGAGCTGAAGATCAAGCTCAGTGGTGTGCTCCTGGAGAGGCCTATAAAGGCCTATATAGCAAGCAGTGGACGAAGGCAAACTGATGATGATGATGATGATGATTGTTACAAGATGACTATCACTTAAGCCATTATGTCAAATGAACCTAAAAATTCTAAGTAATTTTTTTTTGAAAAATTCAATGAAACATAGTATAGTTAATATACATACATATACCATACATCTGTATGTAAGTTGATCTAGTGAAGAGATGGATGAAACACCGACATACATACATTTACATACAAATAGCGGGTTCGATACGAGGTTAGATTGTCAACTTACCGCTCACTGCTTGCCTGCTACTGGTACAGTCGGACACATCATACAGCGACCTATTTAAGTAAATATTAAAAATATAACTATCAGAAAATAAAATTACTGAGTCAACATTTGATTAGTTAATAATAATCAAAAAAAATATGGCACGATTTTATGTTCAGCAGTAAATTTTATAGGGCTGATACGATGATGATGCAGCACGAATAGCATAATTATAAAGAGTTCATAGAGAATTGGTGACCGTTGAATCGTAAGTAAAGCAGAGTTCAGTGAGGTCAGTCCCTGGATAGGAGACCACTTGTGTGAAATTTGATATCGAACGCTTCCGTGCATCGGAAGGCACGTCAAGCCGTTGGACCCGGCTATCACTAAATGTGGTCTTTAAGCCATGTTAGAAGTCTAATGCAGGAAGCCACATACCAGCCTCCGCCAGTCTGCACTGCGTCAGTGTGGTGGAGTATGACCCAATAACCGCGCACCTTGATTTATGAGAGGAGGCTCGTTCTTAATAGTGGGACGTTAATGAACTGAGATGATGGTGACCGTTTGCGTGGCATCTGACATGGAGTGCTTCCCTGCTTTGTAAAACTCTCAGTGTAATGTGATAGTCCCTAGCCAAGTATGAGACCTTAATTGAGGTGTAAAACTTTCTAGCAAAATTACACTACACACCTAGCTTCGGCACTGGGTCAGATTAGTAGAATATGACCTTCAAGTTTTACTCCGTCAAGCTAAGAAAGGGTTCTGGTCATATTCCACTAAGCTAAGAGAGCGTCCTGTCATATTCCACTAAGCGCAGAGAGAGTTCTGGTCATATTCGACTAAGCTAAGAGAGCGTCTTGTCATATTCCACTTAGCGCAGAGAGAGTTCTGGTCATATCCGACTAAGCTAAGAGAGCGTCCTGTCATATTCCACTAAGCGCAGAGAGAGTTCTGGTCATATTCGACTAAGCTAAGAGAGCGTCCTGTCATATTCCACTAAGCGCAGAGAGAGTTCTGGTCATATTCGACTAAGCTAAGAGAGCGCCCTGTCATATTCCACTAAGCGCAGAGAGAGTTCTGGTCATATTCGACTAAGCTAAGAGAGTGCCCTGTCATATTCCACTAAGCGCAGAGAGAGTTCTGGTCATATTCGACTAAGCTAAGAGAGCGCCCTGTCATATTCCACTAAGCGCAGAGAGAGTTCTGGTCATATTCGACTAAGCTAAGAGAGAGTTCTGTTCATATACCACCAAGCTAAGAGAGAGTTCTGGTCATATTCGACTAAGCTAAGAGAGAGTTCTGGTCATATTCATCCAAGCTAAGAGAGAGTTCTGGTCATATTAGACTAAGCTAAGAGAGAGTTCTGGTCATATTCCACCAAGCTAAGAGAGAGTTCTGGTCATATTCGACTAAGCTAAGAGAGAGTTCTGGTCATATTCAACCAAGCTAAGAGAGAGTTCTGGTCATATTCGACTAAGCTAAGAGAGAGTTCTGGTCATATTCCACCAAGCTAAGAGCGGGATATGGTTATAATTCACGAAGCTAACCTTGTTATTTAAGAAAAGATCCATGCCAATTAGTGGTATAAAATTAGAAATAATATCAGAATGTTATTGGCTGTCACTTATGTGATACTTATTACACGGTAAGATTAGCAGCAGTCGGCGACAGCAAATACTTTGTTTTTTAAATACATACATTCACGCCTGTTTTCCCGAAGGGTTAGGCAGAGGCATGTTATACACCCACACTTCTCCAATTATATAGTTAATCCCACGTAATAGGTGGCGAGCCAGAGCCTCTTCAGTTGATCGGCAGGTGCACCACTTGCAGGTGAGGTTGGCTTGGGCTGGCTCCTTAGGTTTTGATAGGATCTCTATACAAAAAAGTAGAATACCCAATTATATTATAAATGAAAACCTTTTTTTCAAACTTCAAAAAGCTACCCTTCCAGAGTGTATTTTTTATAGTAACTTATTTTTTTAACTACTTTTGAAAACATTACACGAATATGTGGTTGAGTGTACATAAAATATTATGTAAATGTCCGCGGAAGAGGTACTTACAGCACATTGTGATTGAGCATGCATGACGCAAAATCATGGCGCAGCCGGGCGTATGCAAATGTCGGGGAGTACTTTATATTCGCTGGTGTTATAGGTAAATGTCTAGGTAAACTATAACCGTGGTTAAGCAGTGTTCAGTATACAGTCCTTAGATGGGTGAACATCTCCAAGCGTAAGTTGCCTTTGAATAAGTAGAATATCTATATATATTGTACATTCACGCCTGTTTCCCCGAAGGGGTATGCAGAGACATATTATACGCCCAAACTTCGCCAATTATTTAGTTTGTCCCACGTAATAGGTGGCGAGCCTATTGCCGCTTACCGGGCACTGTTATGTTCGCAAGAGCTTCGTCCGTTGGTCGGCAAGTTCACCACTTGCAGGGAAGGTTGGCTTGGGCTCCTTAGGTCTTGTAGGATTCCTATACAGAATAGTAGAATACCCAAATATATTATATTTTAAATTAAAAGAGGAAGATAACGCATTAGCTCCCAAAAATTAAAATAATTACCATAATTTATCAAGCTCTATCATAGCTATACTTTTCTTATCATTCGTAATGCATTATCTGTTGAATTGAGTGATTGTTACCGTGGATACGTCAGAAGTACATAACTATGAAGGTATATGTCGAAGAGGTACGAAAATCGGAATATAGCGAAGTATACGTATATTTTATCTTTAAGTTAATCATTATGGAGAATAGCTGAACTTTTCATATCTGGTTGATTGATAACGGTTCGTAAAACTTTTTAAATTTCCAATTGGAATTTCCAATTGGAATTTCCAAAATGTAATCTTTTTAGAACTTCTATCTAGAACTCATAGGCACTTTAAGTATATATTGGAAAGGCTGACAATTTCCCAATTAGCACTGAAAACGACGTGCTGACTAAGATTTTTCCCACAGAGATTCAATTATCTACACTTCGCCACCGAATCTAAACAGAACAGCGTACCAACAACCCTATTATTACCTAATTATATGATGTTACGTACCTTGAATATTGTTTTGTAATTGTAAATAAGTGGCCTAAGGAAGTAATTAACAGCAGCTATCTTTTAATGCAGTTTTAATTTCCAATTGAATTTAATTAATAACTAGAATTCTTTGCAGTTACAAAAAAATATGTTGTCCTGATAACAGAAGAGTGGAATCTTGATTTCGACTTGATCAACGCCATCTATATTTTAAGTTCAGCAAATATTGTTTATTGCGATGTTGCATTAATACGAAAGTTTTTATTGCAAAAGGCCTAAAAAAGATTTAAAAAAGGTAAATTAAAAAAAGAATTTACTTTATAAGTTGTATTGTAACTATGACTAGCAAAATATTAGGTGGGAAGATGTATCAAGAAATTTTCTTCAGCATGGAATGAAGTCACCGTAATTGCACTAATAATTCAGACTGTAATTGTTTTACACCTGACAAGGTTACCTTCCGCAGGTATATATCGATATTCCTTGCAGTAAAACATACCCTGCATATTATTTCATTTAAAAACGTTAAAAATGAGATTAAGAATATTAAAATAAGGAAAATATACTAACTTATATAAAATAAAGATCAATTAATGCATTGCAATTCTCGTCATAAAGACCGTGAGACGTAAAATAAGTTACGAGTGGACATACATAAACCTGATCTTTCAAATCGGAAAAGGCAATATTGAAATAATAACTCTTAATCTCTTGAATGGAATATTTAATCATTCAATAAATATAATACTACCTGTGCCGTGTAGTATCGGCCTAGAATAGAGCCATCCCTTCTTACGGGGAGGCGTAAGAGTCGACGAAGAGAAATCCTACCGGATGATGGGCAGCAGCGTCATCTTACGTACTGGTTTGAATTGCGATCACTAACCCGCTAGTCCAGAGTTGTGATTATGGGTACATACCCCCGATATAGTGATGTCTATTGGAGAAGCTAATATTCAGCAGTGGGCTTTATAAGGCTGATATAATGTCTTATAATGTTTAGACTGATCTCCATGTGACGGAATGACCAGGCTAGTATCTAGTTTTATGTCATGCATGGTAGCTAGTAGGTACATTTTGTTTTATTGCGAACATGGTGTAGACGCGCCCTACTGTACCTGGCCTGTATTTTCAGAGCCTGGTCAGAGCAGATTTTTCAAGGGCGCAGTTTTGAAAGCTCGCACCGGGTGCATAAAAGGCTAGTTACGACACTGGACGGAAAATTGCTTTATTGTTGCTATAAATGTAACCACTCAATAACTTTTAGTGGTTTCATTGTGAAATCAGTTTCTTTTATTTTAGAGTTAAGGATAGTAAAGGATTAGCAGGCTGAAATAGCAGTGGGCCGGTCATATATGCCGTAGGACTGATAACCGTTGGGGTAGACGTGTCCTACAGTGGAGCGACGGCATACGCAAAACGATTGGCAGCGGTTGGAGACGAAGAGTTGGAAACCGAGCTCAGTGTGCCATTGAAGGACAAATATAGGCTGATGATACATACGTACATACATAATATCACGCCTGTTTCCCCGAAGGGATAGGCAGAGGCTTACTATACGCCCACATTTCGCCATATATATTGTTGGCCCCACGTAATAGGTGGCGAGCCTATTGCCGCTTTCCGGGCACTTTTATGTTCGCCAGAGCCTCGTCCGTTGATCGGCAGGTGCACCACTTGCAGGTCTTGGTAGATCTTGGTAGGAGCCCTATACACCCTTTTATTTATATAAGCTATATTGCTATTCCCTTGCAGGGTTCGTGTGTGTTCTCTATAATTATAATAGGTAGGTACTTTATAAGATATTTTCGTAAGTATGCAATGTGTGTATGTTGAATTTATATAAAATGTTTTTTTTATCTGGTAAATGCAGAACACAACTTTCAGCAGGCTTATGTATTCCTTAATTTATTACTGTAATAAATAAATTAATAAAATTCCCAATACCTAATATTTTTTCCCAATTCTGCTTTCTAGATAAAATAAAAACAGGATCAACTGCGTCATGTTAGATAATAATTTACTTATATCACTTTTATATCTTATAGGAATATTTATTCCAATTAGAAATACTTATCGTTATCAGAGATATATATAAACCGTCAGAGCCATCTATGATGATTTTTCTAAAAACACTTTTTTGATGCTAACAGTGCCATCTACGAAAGCTTTTTTGTGCTGAGCTTTTAAAACAAGAACGGTTGTTTGAGTAAAGATTGTTGTAGTGTAATAATTTTTTTATATTTTTAACTTAATAAATCAAAAACTATATAACAAAAACTGAATGTGCAACTAGTTAAATTGGGCACATATTTATAGATTATTGAATGAAAGTTCTATTAAATACCTAAAATCCTATAAAAACTTTATAGTTAATTTTTTCTCATACATTTATATGAATCAATAAAGGTTGAAACAAATAAATATAATAACTATCATAGGTAGTTTCCCGGCACATAAAGTAATATCAAGTAAAAGGATGTTCTAATAAGAATATTCCAAAATCTTATTACTACTAGCGCTATCTATCGGCGAGAAGAATCAACATAAAAATGAATGTCGGTGAAACAGCACACGTACCGAATGCTTCGGGACCCCCAGTAAAATTTTGTTGGTGTGTTATTATGTTGTATGCATTTGCATGTGTGCAACTTTTGAATCTTTTAAGCATTTGAAGGGTTTATTGTTACTGAATGAAGAGTAGTATTTTGTTGATATTATGTTGGTATTTTCTTCGAGTACTGTAGTTTCATTTATTTATTGTCTCATGACCCGACAGAAGTTCTGGTTCTCAAATTGTGTTCCAAAAAAAAAAAAACAACAGATAGTATATATAACCTGGCACTAGGAAAATACTGAGGTATCCATCCTTTCACTACCACCTAAAAAAAATTCTAAAATGAAGAGTTTGAGGCAAATATAATTATACCATTAGGTATATATTAATATATAAATATAAGTTTTAAAGAAAAAATTTTTTTTTCTTTGCGTGTGATGGTTATATTTATTTTTAGTGATGTTGTTATTGTAGACATAATGATAGGACTATATTCGACTGAGTCTCAGAGATGTACTCATAAATATACACACACACACAACACACAAAAAAACATGATTAAACTATTAATAGTATTATTATAAAATGTTCTCATAACTTCTATTAGTGTACTATGTAAATTAATCATTATAAAAAAAATACTTAATTGTATATTGATGTTATACGAGTAAGATCCTCTAACACAGGTTTTCTCATCCTTATAAGGAGGCCTCAAACCAATGAAATATAAAATAGAAATAAATGTTTTGTATATTAAAAATATTGTAGATATTAGGTTTACTTTTGTACGTAAGTGCAAAACGATAAAACCAAATATAAGTGCCATATCTTTTTCGTATAAATTCTGACATATTTTACTACGACGTATTAAGTGGAGAGGTTGACGTAACCGTTCTTCGCTTCAAAAGTATTAGGTTCGATTCCCACGGCTGGCAAATCATTGAATGCATGAACATGAATATTTTCCTTGGTATGAATGTTAGTTTTAAGTATTTATTTTCACAACAAACAAATGGTACATAAACCATTGTTTATTTTCTGTTTATTACTAATTAGTACAAATTTTGCTATTTATTTATTCAAATAAAACTCCAAATAAACAAAGTCAAAGTCAGACTGCGGGGAAGTTAAGCGTCATGTTTTATTTTGCAGTTTTGTTTTAAACAAAATTTGAAATTTCGAACAGTAATGTGTAATACCGGTGGATTATTAACTGTTAAGTGTTTGTGAACGTACATGAGTATCGATAAATAAAACAAAACAGTGCAACATCACTTTACAAATTCTCTCAAGAAGTCCATGTGAGATCTCAGTATAGTCCCACATCTTTACTGAGGACTCAAGGGGTTTAGGGGGAGGGCATCTCATTTACCATATATCATCTTTATCACTACTTATTCTCATTTACTATGAGTTATATATTATTAATAATGACACTGGCTAAATGTGCTAACCGCACGAAGCCATTATTTAGAAAAAAGTTTAAAGTTAAAATCATTTATTCAAGTTTAGCGCAATAAAACTCGTGTAAAAGTCAAATTAAAAACGGACGCAAAGTTTTGAATATTTACTCATAAAGCCACAAAAAGATTTAAATGTTATGTTTTTTTCGTTAATGGTGTAGACTTATGTAGTGCGTTTTTTTCTGTAAACGATATATAGCAATCATCCTAACTATATTGAGAATGGTTTGGGCTAACATGGCGCTGTGTTAGATGTCCAACGGTACTATGTATTCTTAAATTATTTTCTAGCTTTCATACGTACTTATACCATTTAACAATAATCACTTAAAATCGTCACTGCTATAGTACAGTAAAACAGTAAATCGACATTAATAATATACAAAGCTCACGGATTTCCGTTAATACAAAAAAGCAAAGCACTTACTGATAATGTATTCTAATACGGACAGACAGACAGGTTATCGAAATAAGGAGACGCTTTACCCCCACCCCTAGGTATCGGGGGGTGGGATGATTGATTTAGGTCTGTTACCGGTAGGGGCACCAAAATTTTAGAGTACCAGAATCGTTACTTTTACTAGATCATTATTATTAGAGCCCAGAAACTTACATAATAATATGAAATTAACGTTTCAAATGGAAAAAGAAAATCTAATTCTTGTTTTATAATTTATTAATTTAATCAATCAAGGTATGTACCAGTTATTATCTATGCAGTTTTGCCATTTTATAGTCAAACTCAAAATCATTTATTCAAGTTTGACTCAATAGAGCTATTATGAAGGTCAAAACTTAAAACTAGCGCGCCCATTCACTGTGGGTTGATCGTAAAAGAACGGGCATGAAAATCTTCAAGGTTAGTTTTTTCTCCCGCCAGTAACAAGAAAATGTATTTTTGACAAGTTTACCAAAACCTGTGTTCTGCAGTCACAAGATTTAAAATGTAATAAATAACTCTTCTTTTAGTTATACGAGCATAATTACGAATAAACATAGAAGACAAAGTACTAATAGGGAATTCATAAATTCCTTTTATTAAAATTGAAAGATGCGGAAAAAAATGAATTATCACATTCAAAACACGAATAGACAAGCTTTAAATTGAAATTAATTTAAATTTGGAATTCCTAGCGAAACGCCGAATTTTCGAGATCGAAGTGGCCAGTTCGATGTTACGCCAATTTCATAATATGTAAGGACCTAAAAATATTTGTTTTATTACTATGTGTTATCGCGTAGATATAACATAACAATATGTATATCTTTGTAGCACAGTATACATAGCAGTGTTTTAGGCAACAATAAGTTTTGTTATAGCTAGTAAAAAAGCATAGGCCTCTTGTCTACACAATTAAGCGTAGATTATTACGGCGGTAAACCCAATGAGCACAGAGGCTTTAGGGTTAATGAAAGCATAGACCACGAGGGCATAGCGCAGGGATCATGCAATAATATTGTTAGATGATCAGCGCTGGTAGTAGCCCTCCAGCATTTGCAGCCTCAGGAAAATAAGCATACAGAATATAAACGTATAATTATATTCTAAATTAAAAAAAAAGGGTGTATAGATATTCTACCAATACATAAGGAGTCCAAGCCAACCTCACCTGCAAGTGGTGCACCTGCCGATTAACTGACGAGGCTCTGGCGAATATAACAGTTCCCGGTAAGCGGCAATAGCCACCTATTACGTGGAACTAACTTTATAATTGACGAAGTTCTGCCAACAGGCGTGATTATGTGTATGTATGTATGTAAATGTTTTTACTAAGTTCTGAATATTACTTTCCTTCAAAATTTATGAATTGCTAACCTAACTACTCTGATTGCACATGAAAGATCAGTATTTCTGATGTGAAATCGATAATAACATATTCATTTCCGTATTTACCAAAGTAAAAATCAAATTCATTTTTACATCTTCCCGTAATATTCTGGATAATTGGTTACCATACTCGCCGCCCGCCCAGCTTCCATTTTGACACCCTATGATCTGATTATCTGTACCTAGGTTTACTTAGTAGTAGATAACTAAACAACTTTGAGCGGCGATAGCCCAGAGGCGATACCCCTTGCCTTTAAATTCAGAGAGTTTTGGGTTCAAACCCTGGAACCCTATGACTTTTCGAAATTATGTGAGTAATTATCGCTTGCTCCGTGCCTCGGAAAGAACGTTAAGCCGTCGGTCCCGGCTGTCATGAACATCTATGGCAGTCGTTATTAGGAAGTCAGTGCCTTCTAGCAGACTGACAGCTGGTTTAACCATAGAATGATGTGTTCCTCTGGGTTGCGGAGGTCAGACGGCAGTCGCTCCACGTAATAACTGAAATTCAGTCAAATCTGATTGAACCAGTGAGCAGACCCTGGGCCCTAAGCTTAAGTCGAGGGCAACCGGAATAATGCTAGGATATGATGAGATAACTAAACAGGCAGATGCGGTTGAAGCTAGGACCCACATGAGTCGTAATCATACCCTCACTTTATCATCATATCAGCCTTATAAAGTGCATTGCTGAACATTGGCCTCCCCTATAGATTTCATTATATTGGGGATATTGGCCCATAATCACCACGCTGGGCAGGCGGGTTGGTGATCGCAGTTCAAGCCAGTACACAGGATGACACTGCTGCCCACCATCCGGTAGGACTTCTCTTCGTCGACTCTTACGACTCTCCGTGAGCTGAGATGCGGTAGCACTATTGACGGATCCACACGTCCCTAATTTGATAAATGACAGTTCGAAAGACTATTATATACTATGACGACCGATATGGCGTGGTGGCGAGTATACCCGCACTCCACTCCTGAGGTCGTGGGTTCGATTCCCACACAGGACAAATCTTTGTGTGTATAAATATGTCTGGGTGTTTTCCTATTAATATTAAGTATGTATTTACAAAAAAAAAGTATTTAAGTATGTTTATCCGTTATTTAGTATCCATAACACAAGATCTTAATGAGACTTATCTTGGAACTAAATAATTGATGTAAGTGTCAGAAAAAATTATTTTATTATTTATTCAGACGATTCCCAGAGAGCAATAAGACATATTTATTATTCCTTATTTACAATAGTACAGGTTATAACAACTTATTTATAACATAGGCGAAGGGTGTCTTGCCCAACGGTCACTAATCCCGATCAGAGCTACATAATAGGTTGGGGAAAAAGTCTTTTCGTATTTTTGTATGAAAAGTCAAGACATTTTTTTCAAAGTTTATTTACATTTATTTACAATATATATGTACCGTTTTGTTGAATAACTTTCTGCCATTTTGTGGGCAGAGACATTATCCCGTTACTGTAGAAACTTTGGGACTTCTGATCAAAAAAACGGGACAAATAGTTTTGGCAGTCCTCTCTTGAGGTCAACCTTACAGAACCTAAAGAATTCTGCAGAGACCGAAACAGTTGAAAATCTGAAGGCGCAAGGTCTGGGCTATATGGTGGATGCACTAGGACCTCCCAGTCGAACTCTCTTAATTTTTGCTGAGTGGCTAAAGATGTGTGTGGTCTAGCGTTATCGTGATGAAAGACCACACCCTTCCTGTTGATCAATTCCGGCCGTTTTCTCTCGACTGCTTCCTTTAATCTCATCAGTTGCTGGCAGTAAAGAGCAGAATCGATGGTTTTGCCGGGCGGTAAAAGCTCATAATAAACAATGCCCTTCCAATCCCACCATACACACAGCATCACCTTATTTCGTGTTAGGCCAGGTTTGGCCAGTCTGTGAAGCCTGGCCAACTTTCGACCACGACCTTTTTCGCACGTTCTTGTCGTACGTGATCCATTTTTCATCGCCAGTTATCAATCTCTTCAAAAACGGCTCGGTTTCATTACGTCTCAATAGTGAATCGCAAATGAGTACACGGTTCATTAAGTTTCTTTGAGTGAGCTCGTGTGGCACCCAAATATCGAGCTTTTTTGTATAACCAGCTTTCTTCAAATGGGTCAAAACTGTTTTGTGGTCAATTCCCAGTTCTTCAGCTACATCGTAACTACTAATATGCCGATCTTGCTCCACTCTTTCAAAAATGGCGTCCATTTTATTCGTAACAGGGCGACCAGAGCGAGGTCTTTAACATCAAAATTTCCGAACTGAAAACGTTTGAACCAAATTTGTGCTACTCTTACTGACACTGCATCAGGTCCATAAACATCACAAATTTTTTTCACTGCTTGAGTTGCATTTTTGCCTTTTTTATAATAAAATTTTAAAATGTATCGAATTTCTTTATTAGATTCACTCATTTTTACGGAGAGAAAACAAATGAAAAATAGCGGGAAACAACTTTTTTTTATTTTTTTCTTTTCTTTATAATGGAACCTTTTTAATGTTACCAAAACCAGCCAGACACAAATAGTACAGTCAAAAAAATTTTATAATAAGTTTATACCTACGTTATGCGAAAAGACTTTTTCCCCGACCTAATATATTCAAAACATTCTTCTGTTTCTCACAACTTACAACAAATGGCTGAAATGCAATTACATTTTCAATCAAATTTTGCTTAAATAAATTAATAATAATAATAAATAAATAATTTCTAACAATTACACCAATTATTTAGTCCCAAGATAAGTATCATTAAGAACTTGTGTTAAGGATACTAAATGACGGATAAACATACTTAAGTACCTTTTTTTTTGTAAATACATACTTAATATAGGTACATAGAAAACACCTAGACCAGAACAAATATTCATGTTCATGCACACAAAGATTTGTCCTGTGTGGGAATCGAACCTACGACCTCAGGAGCGAAGCGTCAAGTAATATAATATTAATAGTAATATCAACACTTAAAATTAAAACTAGAACTGACGTTTGCCGTAGGACTAGCCTTAGAACATATATTTAGAAACTCAGCGCATAACTTAAATAAAACTTAACATAATCTGAGTAAAGTCGCGTGCTTAAGACTAGTTTAAAAAAATATACACAAATAAATCTAAATTACTAAAACAGTTCCCACTAATAATATAATGAACTATGTAGGCTCGGCGTGTAATTTAAATATTAAATAAATGAAATAATGACACAAATAATGGTTATTATTGTAGTAATGCCTTTTGGCGGCAACTCAATCTACCATCTTTGATGGCACAAAAAGTGAGAAATATCTACACTTTTCTAACAAAAAGTAATCTATTGAGTGGTCCCCTACTCTTTGCTTCTCAATTTTTATGTTTTATTCTTATTTTTGAGAATCAAGTACATTTTTATTAGTGTTCAAAAAATTTTGTAGCTATTTTATGCAAATCATCGATACTGATATGAGTATTATTTTTAATTGTGTTATTCTAAAGTTTGATGTCATAATGTAATTTTCTTGAAATTTTATACCATACTGATCGTATATTAGTTTTAGATTAATTCACAAAACTTTATAAAACATCTTTTTTTACAAAATATTTGTATATTATTTAATTTACAACATGAAACACAAAAAGATATATTTTATACAATCGTTTACAATATTATAAAACATATTAGATTTTATTTGATGTCAGCATCGGTTGTCATTTGCTTTCTAAAGTTAAGTCATAAAAGCACAAACTATCACTGTTAAAACTCAACTTATTTAGAAGTTTTCATATTAATATTTGTCATTGTCAACTTTAACGTCAAACTTTTGCTTTCCCCTGTATTTTTGAAGTTATATAGTTTGTAACACGAACAGGTGCACGTTATTTTACTACTGAAAAGGCTGAAAAAAATATTGCTACTTACTTTCAACCTATTACTTACTTACCTTCTGACTAATTCGTAACCTTTATATTATTTATAATAAGGGATATTATAGAATATCAAGTCCATAGATAGTATACCAATCGAACATTTTTTTTTTTGTTTAAATAAAGAACTATTTTGTGAGTTTCGTTTGTGAAAATAGAGACGCGCAGTGAGTTCCTATTAATTGTAGGACTAGAATTACCAATAGTAGGGGCACTGAAAGTTGTCACTGACAGGCGGACACATTGATTACGGTAAATTACCGGGTAATTACCTATGACAGCCACCGTAATTACCACTTGTGACCTGTTTATTTCATTACACGTCATGTCTGTGTCTCCATACATCCGACGTTTTTTTCAGGTTATAATGAAGAAAATCGTTTTTTTATTTCTCATAACTTTGAAATCATTCTCCGAAGTGCGGTAGGATAAAACGTCCTTGTTAATTTTAGATAGTTAACCAAACTTAAAGGATTTTCGGACAATGTGTTGAAATCATAATTAATAGTTCTTACAGGATCTGATACAGTAATTTTAATTAATTATTATGTATATGTAAAATAAACATATTGTCACGCCCAACTGATACATTAATACAGTACCGTATGCAAATCTGGGCAGTGAGTAGACCCTGGGCCTAAAGGTGAAGTACAGGGCTCAACCAGGATAATACTAGAACAATGTTAATTTAATTTTAAAAAAATACTTGTAAATATTAATCAACTTACAGTAAGTATAAAAAATACTTGTAAATATTAATCAACTTACAGTAAGTATAAAAAATATAATTATTATCTTAAAAAAGATTTTAAGACTGTATTACGCCTTATTCCTATGACACTCTTCCACTAGCTACGATCCTGGAACACACTTTTAGCTTTAATTTGGGCAGTTTATGGTACTTTTGGAAAAGGACCCTTTCTCCATACCGTTCTAGATTTGGTAATGTAAGATCAGATCTTTTCCCTATAATATTTCCATTCACTCTATACTAATAGTCTATTATAAATCGCTTTCGTTAATCTACTTACTTCCATAAGTTGTTTCTCATTCTCTCAACATGTTTAAACCATCTAAGCGCACCTTTCTTAATCGTTGTCACCACATCTTTTTTCATACCACAATCAGCCCAAAGACAACAAGGTTTTAATATTATGTAGGCTATACAAAACTCTTTTTGTAGTTGTCGCTGATTTAAAAATAGAATCTCAAATTTATAAGTTACACTCAAGTCGACTTCTTGGCGGGAAAGTAAAGCGTTATGTCTGTAGTTTTGTTTTGTTTTTTAAAATTAGTGAGTTTAAAAACAATAATGTGTAATAATGGTGGATTATTAACCGTTAAGTGTTTGTGAACATACCTACATGAGTTTTGGTAAATCACTTTTCAAATTCTCTCAATAAGTCCATGTGAGATTTCAGTATAGGCCCACATCTTTACTGACGACTCCAGGGGTTTAGGGGAGGGCAACTCATTTACTATTTATTATCGCTATCACCACTCATTTTCATTTACTATGATTTATATTTTATTAATATATCTCTTACTTGACACTGGCTAAATGTGCAAAACGCACGAAGACATTACTGAAAAAAAAAAACTCAAGTCCCAAATTAAAGAAAAATAAAAGAAAATTATGAAGTAAATAAAACCTCTTTTTTAAAAACAATAACTTCCATCTTCAAACAGAATTTTTTAAAATAACACGTGTGCCATTTCAACAATTCGAAATTTCGAGAATCTCGTTTGATCGTCCAACTCTCTGTAGGTAATTCTTTTTGTGAATAAATCCTCTAGCGATTGGGAAAAAGTCATAACTCAAAAAATTCCCAGAGGACCAGATTACTAAGAGCTTCTTAATATCAGCCTTCGTTTAGGATTTGACGAACGATTGGGGGTCAATTTTAATTGGGTGTACTAATTGAGCCCTCACAAACCTAAGGGTGATAGCGATACGTTTTTACATACGTTTTATCGAAAGCAATTTGAACTTTAAGCTGTGCTGATAAAGATTGGATCGTTTTTCCTTAGGGGTTGGTATGGCACCCCCAATTTTTTTTTGGGTTCAATCATGCGCTGGCCTCAAGTTTGAAGTGTTTTTATGTGTTCCTTCACTGAAATAAAAATATATTTCCCCTCATGTACTTATTCCTATTTTATTTCTGAACTTCATGTTGTAAGGGCTTAGGTAACTTAATATGCAATGCTGGCACCAAATGTCTGAAATAAAATTTTAATTAAAGTTTATTTTTAAAGGAACAACTTAATAATAAAAATATGCCAGGTGAAATATTTATGACTGGTTTGGTTTTTACATGTATAGAAATTCTTCGTCTTATCAGACTTATAAAGTCCTTTGCATAATATTGGCCTTCGCAATAGACTACATTCTACAATCACCCCGCTGGGCTGGCGGGTTGGTGATCGCAGTTCAAGCCAGTACGCAGGATGACGCTGCTGCCCATCATCCGGTAGCATTTCTCTTCGTCGACTCTTACGACTCCCCGTGAGATGAGAGGGGGTGTCACTATTCTTGGCTGGCACCACATGAATACTTACAAATGATAATAAATAACTAGATTAATTAGGGCTAGGTGGATTTATTTGCAGCAATATGGAAAAATTGACATTCTAATAACACTTTTTTCAGTTTCTGCAGGCTGATCAAACTTGTCAATACGATTAACTATTGTGATAAGAACCAAACGACTTTTGAAAGTGCCTTTTGAAGCACGGAAGCGCTTCCTACCTTCGTAAAATTGTCTTTCTAAACATCCGGTATCTAATAAAAAATACTATGTCCATACATAATTGCACGCCTCTTTACCGTAGGGGTAGGCAGAGATCACAACCTTCCACTTGCTACGATCTTGGCACACACTCCTAGCTTCATTCGCACTCATTAATCTTCTAATACACGCCCATCGGTTTTGGGCCCTTTCTCCAAAATCTTCTGGATTCCTCTCCTAACACTTCCATTCAATTGTCCAACAAAATACTGCAATATACTAATATAAAATGGCGTGCAACTACCTAGAACTCTGCAACGAGCTCTTTCCAAATAATACTTATCTATTGCAAAATAATAATATAAAATGGCGTCGGGCACATGAAATGATTAAAAAAACCTCCCCCCGCATGTTGGCCCCACGTGCGGCCCACGCTATGGCCCCACGAGCCAAATGGGGCTCCTCGCCACAGTGTGTCTGAAACCTTAAATATTTTATTAAATTATACACATCATCGCACAACCCGCCCAAACATAATTATTTACGAGAAGGTATACTACACATTAATATATCTATAAAGCATATTTTTTGCTCTAGAATAAAGGTATTTTTTCTTCTCTGATATGGTGTACTCGTTTAGAGTATTTGCCGGTGTCAAATTATTTGATTAATATAATTCCATATTTGAATAACAATTCATCATAATAATTCAACATTATTTATGCGTATTAGGTTTATGCGTATTAGGTTTATGCGTATTAGGTTTATGCGTTTAGTACACTAACGGTTTCCAAAATGTTGTTTTCTTCGTCATGTTGTCTTAAAACCTTCATGTTTATATTATACTTACATCTCGAATTCACTTCGCTTCGCTTAGATGTGACTTTTTCAAAGATCAGTTTTTTTTTTTTTTACTTTATCTTTTCCAGGGTCTTAACTATCTTCATACCAAATTTCTTTGAAGACGATGTGAAAAGGCAACAAACAAAGATATTTCCCCAGTTATAAACTGTCGCAGACTGCCACATATAATGTGGAATATTTTTGTATTATATCGCACACCTAAAAGTAAAGTAAAGTAAAAAAAATATTTATTTCATAAACTATTATACATAGTACTTGAAAACGTCATGATTACAAATGAAAAAAAAAACAATCGAAATAATATTACACTAAATCACGAAGCTTAGATTCACTTACATGTGTTAGATTTAAGGTTCTAGTTATCTATATATCAAATAATAGAGTCAATAACCACTGTAAAAGTGCTGTAAGCAGGTAAAGGAATTCAAAAGTAAAACAATAAAACGGTTTGAACTATTTTATTTATTAAGCTTTATTAGTGTTTCAAACACTTCCTTTATTTTTAAACTACACTCCGTTTATTTTTGAGAATTATTATTTAGTGTAATATATATTTATTATTATAGCCGTTTATTTAGTTTCATCAAATAGTAAACACAGAATTACAGTTATGCCATATATCCTACGTTATGTCTTAAAGCAGATAAACAAAATATATAACTTATATCAATCATATTGCATCAGTTATAAAGCCCAACAGATTAGTACACATGGACCCACATAAAATCAAACAAACATTAATAACCATGTGTACAAACATTCTATGTCAGAACTACACTTACTAGTGTAACAATCAGTACAACCATTTGTATATTACAAAGCATTTCATACATCTGTCCATAATACCAACTAAACATTAATCGTAGAAACAACAAGGGTACAACCTTGGAATAATTGTTAAAGATAATAATTTAATTTATTATCAACAATCATCACACCTTAAAACAAAATAACATTATGCCAAATAAGTATGTAGTTTATTCGGCATAATGACTATACACAGGAACAGTTTAAAACAATATAACACTGTTGATATCTACTTAACTTAGTCCGTAGTTCTGGAATCGACCCTCAATACTCATTTTCTTACCTTACGATTACAACCTGTCTTTTACACATCAAATCACATCTTAAGAATATCTCACGATAGGTGGCAGCACCAGTATACTTTCTAGTTTTATTGAATATTACGATAATTATTGTGCTACAGTTAATCAAGTTCGATGAAACTCTTTTAAAAACACTTGAGGAGTTATTACAAACATTTACCTAAAGAAGGTACATAAAACATTTATTAATAAATCGAACATAAACTTTTACCTCAATAAGATAGGAGGATAGCGATACCAACGTTTTGAAATATCAAACAATATTTTAATATTATATTTTATATTATATGTTATTATATTATCATCAATATCTTGGAATCCTTTTGAAAACCATTTATAATATCTTATTAAGACTAATTTCTTTTTAGAAATTAGTAAACATGAAGTTTATATTAAAAAGTACTTTTCTTGATTATTTCAATGAGGAGTCAAGTATACGTCTTTTAATAATTTGAATTCAAGCTCAATGTAGGCAAAGACTCGTAGTAGTAGTATTCTAATAATTTATTTAAGTATAATAATATAATTCCCTGACACATGCAACAAAACAATTTAAAAACAAAAAATAATTAAGTGTAAGTGAATCTAAGTGCCAGTTCCGAGCCACCGCTCTGTAAGAAGAACTGGCAAGAAACTCACAGGCTATGCTCTTTTAAATATGTCCATATGTTCCTAGATCTAAACAGGTTTAACTCAAAAGAATGCTTTTTTTGACGACCGATATGGCGTGGTGGCAATTATTCAGATCTCCGCTCTTAAGGTCGTGGGTTCGATTCCCAAATAATTCGGTAATTTGATAAATCTTTTTGTGCTTGAAGATGAATATTTGTTCTGGGTGTTTTCCTATGTGTTTGTAACAAGTTTTTATGTAGGTATGTTTATCCGTTATTGATTATCCATAAGAAAGTTCTTAATGATAATTATCTTGGAAGCGATCGTAGCTCCGCGGTGCTCGGTAGTCGGAAACGATCACCGAAGTAAAGCAGAGTTTACAGAGGTCAGTCACTGGATGAGTGACCGTTTGTGTGGCGTTTGATATAGAGCGCTTCCGTGCTTCGGAATGCACGTTAAGCCGCTGGTCCTGGTTATCACTAAATGTGGTAGTCGTTACGCCATGTTAGAGGCCTAATTGGGCGGCTTGAAAAATTCTAACAGCAGTACACCGGCCTCCGCCAAACCGCACTGGGTCCGCGTGGTGGAGTATGACCCAAAACCTTCGCACCTTGGTATGTGAGAGTAGGCTCGTGCTTAGTAGTGGGACGTTAATAGGTTGAAACGATGATGATAGAAACTCATGTCATTCAATTCTTTCTAAACATTTCCATGAAAGGACCTTCCACATAAGTCATAACTCTGGAATTTATAACCATTATTATACACAAGAGGATTAATTTTTCCTCACAATATATATATATTATTATATGGGATACCTGCAAGTGGTGCACCTGCCGAACAACGGACGAGGCTCTGGCGAACATAACAGTGCCTGATAAGCGAGAATAGGCTTGCCATCTATCACGTGGGACCAACTATATGGTTAGCGAAGTGTGGGCGTATAATATGCCTCTTCCTACCCCTTCGGGGAAACAGGCGTGAATGTATGTATGTATACATTGTCCTATACAATAGTACCAAACAAAATAGTTACTATAGCAATATTCAAGTAAATGTATCTAGAATTTTTCTCAGCCTATTATTAGTGTTAAAAAGTCACTACAGAACACAAATTATTTCAAATCAGCAACAAAGAGACGAAATTCTAGGAGAAAAATCAACGCCATTAAATTGATTACTTCAATCCCGAGTTCAAAAAGGAATATCTAGTATAATTCAAATGATTCTGGTAATAAACCAATCATGGACTTCTGAATAACGGCGTTGATCAAAGCAATCCGATTGTTACAAATTGTATTTATATAGAGATGTTATTACCACTTTAGTTATAATGGTTGTTTTTATTATGTTGCGTAAAGTTTGAGTGGTTAAAATCAATCAATGGTATTATAATATAAAAGAGCTTTTTATATATTTTTACCATACTTTACTTATTGTATTATTCATCGTAGCAGCCTTATACTGTCCAGTACTCAACATAGGCCTCCCCAATAGATTACATTTAATGGGGGGTGTTTGCGCATAATCACTACTCTGGGCAGGCGGCTTGGTGTACGCAGTTCAAGCCAGTACGCAGGATGACAGTGCTCCCCATCTTACGGTAGGATTTCTCTTCATCGTCTCTTACGACTCCTCGTCAGATGAGAGGGGGTAGGCCGGTTCCACACGGTTCATGATGATAGTGATTAGGTGTACCTTTTACAGCTTCAGTAGGCTGTTGCCAGAAATTAACAGTTGATTTTAAAATTAAGTTACAAATTTTACCATTAAGTTCGGATAAAGTTATAACACCAGGAAGTATTATAATAATACGAAAGAAAAGGATTATTTATTCAATTCATAAGTATTATAAGATAAAGGTTTATTTGTTTACATACACTATATTGTACTATTTTTACAATATATTTATTTGATATGTCACAACATTTGTTTCACTATATTAAACGGCTTTATCAAGGGGTTCTAAAACATGATGCGTGTTAGTTTGACCTACTAAACAATGACAAGTCAGTTTATTTGAAAAATGTCTTGAAAATGAAATTCCGATTTTATTACTAAAGAGGAAAGGCGTTTTTACGATAAAATACCTCGTCACTCAATTTTATTAACATTACCAAGGCAAATAAAATCACCTAGAGGTATGAACAGCTCTATATGATACCTTGAAGAGAAACAAAACGGGAGTAAAGTTAATTGATAATTACCGGGCATTAGTCGCGCAACGAGCTGCAAATTGTGGCCCCGGTCTCGAACCCTGTACCTCTGGTATTGGGGAGAGAAAATTTAATGTCATTCTGCAATAATGTTTGTTTCTTTTGGCTTACTAATTTACGATACCTAGGCTAAGTATTGAGACGCAGTCGTTGATTTTAGAACTGTAAAGGGAGGTCTAAATGGCCTGGACGTTAGACAGTAATAATGTTAGTTCCACTTCGTATTTTTATCCAAGTACGATTCACAGGACAGAAAATTTTATTTTTTATTTTTTGTAAAATATGAATTTTCTCTTGATATGAGTCATAAGATTGTATTCATAAAAAAATATGAAGTATGTTTTTTCGATGTCTATTGCCTATAGCTATAGTTCAAGTTCTTATTAGTGTAGGGCTAACTGCGCTGTGTTAAATGTCCAAGAATATTTTATATAAATTATATCAAAATCAAAATTAATTTATTCAAGTTTGGCTAAATAGAGCTCTTATGAATGTCATATTAGGTCGGGGAAAAAGTCTTTTCGCATAACGTAGGTATAAACTTATTATAAAATTTTTTTGACTGTACTATTTGTGTCTGGCTGGTTTTGGTAACATTAAAAAGATTCCATTATAAAGAAAAGAAAAAAATAAAAAAAAGTTGTTTCCCGCTATTTTTCATTTGTTTTTCTCTCCGTAAAAATGAGTGAATCTAATGAAGAAATTCGATACATTTTAAAATTTTATTATAAAAAAGGCAAAAATGCAACTCAAGCAGTGAAAAAAATTTGTGATGTTTATGGACCTGATGCAGTGTCAGTAAGAGTAGCACAAATTTGGTTCAAACGTTTTCAGTCCGGAAATTTTGATGTTAAAGATGCACCTCGCTCTGGTCGCCCTGTTACGAATAAAATGGACGCCATTTTTGAAAGAGTGGAGCAAGATCGGCATATTAGTAGTTACGATGTAGCTGAAGAACTGGGAATTGACCACAAAACAGTTTTGACCCATTTGAAGAAAGCTGGTTATACAAAAAAGCTCAAAAAAGCTCAAAGAAACTTAATGAACCGTGTACTCATTTGCGATTCATTATTGACACGTAATGAAACCGAGCCGTTTTTGAAGAGATTGATAACTGGCGATGAAAAGTGGATCACGTACGACAAGAACGTGCGAAAAAGGTCGTGGTCGAAAGTTGGCCAGGCTTCACAGACTGTGGCCAAACCTGGCCTAACACGAAATAAGGTGATGCTGTGTGTATGGTGGGATTGGAAAGGCATTGTTTATTATGAGCTTTTACCGCCCGGCAAAACCATCGATTCTGATCTTTACTGCCAGCAACTGATGAGATTAAAGGAAGCAGTCGAGAGAAAACGGCCGGAATTGATGAACAGGAAGGGTGTGGTCTTTCATCACGATAACGCTAGACCACACACATCTTTAGCCACTCAGCAAAAATTAAGAGAGTTCGACTGGGAGGTCCTAGGGCATCCACCATATGGCCCTGACCTTGCGCCTTCAGATTTTCACCTGTTTCAGTCTCTGCAGAATTCTTTAGGTTCTGTAAGGTTGACCTCAAGAGAGGACTGCCAAAACTATTTGTCCCGTTTTTTTGATCAGAAGTCCCAAAGTTTCTACAGTAACGGGATAATGTCTCTGCCCACAAAATGGCAGAAAGTTATTCAACAAAACGGTACATATATATTGTAAATAAATGTAAATAAACTTTGAAAAAAATGTCTTGACTTTTCATACAAAAATACGAAAAGACTTTTTCCCCAACCTATTACTTATAACCTAACGCGCCCATTCACTGCGCGGTTGGGAGCGTGATCGTAAAAGAACGGGCAAGAAAATCGTCAAGGTTGGATTTTTCTCCCGCCAGTTGCAATTAAAATACATAATATTAAAACAATTGTGTTCTGCAGTCACAAGATTTAAAAGAAAGGAAGACAAAACTCTTTTTAGCAATATTAACATAATTAAATATAAGTTCATTGTGTTGTTACAAGAAAAACATCCCATATGCTTGAGTAAGGGGTTACAAGTTTTAACTTAAAATAAATATGTTGTCAACTATAAAATAATGCTATGTGTTACCGGTCCCGTTTGCTAAATGTCCTTTCAGTTACCCCTCCACATTTAAAATGATATTTCAGCTTACATTTAAAGCAATCGGGTCTTTGCATCTTCCACACTGGGTAGCGAACATGGTTGACCAGACCTGAATTCAATGATTCAGCGATAAGCGACGGAGCGACATATTCAAGAATATTAGAAGCGCCACATGAGATGTTCAAGAAAATTAGAAGCGCTATATGACACGTTCAAGAATATTAGAAGCGCTACATGAGATGTTCAAGAAAATTAGAAGCGCTATATGACATGTTCAAGAATATTAGAAGCGCTATATGAGATTTTCAAGAATATTAGAAGCGCTATATGACATGTAAGAATATTAGAAGCGCTATATGTCATGTTTAAGAATATTTATTATTATTATATTTGTCTTAACCAATCTCGATCGGTCACCCATTCATTAACAAGTCACACATGGCTTAAACACATATTAAAGCTAACACGTAGAGGTCCTATTATTGTTATTTCGATTAGTTAAACTTTACTTATACCAATAAAACAAATTAAAAAAAAAAATTCAAAATTTACATATTTTGAAGCTTGAAAAATAAATTTGAAGCTTGTACGTAATAACGTAGCACTTGAAAACGTCAAAAATAAATGTAAAAAACAATCAAAATATGATTACACTAAAATAACAAAGCTTAGATTCACTTACATGCAACAAAACATGTAAAAAGAACCAAAAAATATTTAAGTGTAAGTGAAACTAAGTGCCAGTTTCGAGCCAAGCTCTCTAAGAAGAACTGGCAAGAAATTCACAACGTAAGTGACTCACATAACACTCACACACATTTTAAGCCTTTTGTGAAAAGTCCTTATGTAAAAGGTTTTCGTCTAACCACACGAACCTTATTAGCCTTTTGTGAAAAGTCCTTATGTAAAAGGTTTTCGTCTAACACCACAAACCACACACCAAACCGCATCTAAAAATGAAACACCCAGCTATCTCTACTTATGCTAAGTGGCCCATAAATCTCCCCAGGCTCCTTCGATTTATTCTTTCCACCCCTAATCCTGTTATTAATGGTATTTTGCCCCTAAATATATGCCAGTGCATTGTCTGAGGGGTCTAAGGAGGTCTGATAACTTTTGGATGTCATCATCTAGAGGTTTTTTGATCTCTTATTATTTGTAAGATTTTATTTATAGAAACGGGTTTTAGGTAAGAGAACACGTTAAAATTTTGTGTCATTGTTTTTTTTTATTTTTCCATGTTAGTAAACATTATTTTATTTAATTACAGTGTATCATCAACTCGAAAGAAGTTAAATTGAGATTGTATTTATGTGGAACTAACTAACAAATATAGCTCTGGCAGTTTCCCAACTAGATAACGCTCGCCACTGTTTCACAAAATATGAAACAGCAGTAATCTTTATGTGCACGTGATCCCGCCAGTGGGTAACCTCCATTCAAGTGTCGACGAGGGGGCGAATCACCACAAACAGACACAGTGACCGCAACTATTCGTATCCACAACAGCGTCTTTCTCCAAGACTGAGAAAACCAAAGACTTTGTAATTGTGTTGCCAAATTAACCTTATCAACCCGAAGGAGTGTCCTAGGACAGAGATGCATTTTTTAACAGGAAAAATAAGTAATTAAATAGTAATTATGAAGTCGAAACCCAGCACTAGGCTAAAATGATTCAATCGAATTTTAAAAAATCAACGCCAAGTTCGTATCGTCAGTAAAAATATTAAAGAATTTTGTTTTTAAAACAATTTTCAGGAACGCAATTTTAACCTGACTACCATTTCAAAAACAAAATCATACTCTTTTCTCAATACTTGGTATATTAAACATTCTAGAATAGTCCGACATAAGAAAATTGTGAATAATAGAAATACAGAGGAACATAAGGGGGACAAAGGGAGGGGTAGAGCAGCTTCGCTCATATAAAATTTATATCAAATAACATCCAATTCCAGCGAGGCAGCGTTATTAAGAAAATATTTAATATAATACAATGTTGCACGCTACTATAGATGTTATTCCGTAGAACAAAGGATCTAATTTTCTGTTTCGCAATTTGGGTAACTGCAAAAATATTTTCCGTTTGACTACTCGTCAACAGTGCGCTTTATTGAAACGTAATAAAATGAATAAGAGAAAAGGAACGCCCAATTTTGTCTGAAAGTAAGCTTTGCAATGGAAGCCATTAAAATGGTGCCATTAATTCAATTAAACATACAATAAAATATAGTACAAAAATATTTATCTTTATATATATAATTCTACTGCATGTGTGGATGTCTAGTTTTCATGTATGTATCCTTCGCAAGTTCTAAACCTACAAGTATTTGTCGGTTCTTATTTTATAATTCCGATAATTTGGATTGTTGATAGAAACTAGCGATCGAACATCATAATTCGTTGGTAGGTTTATAAAAACTACCAAGACAGACCTTAGGCTACATCTTATGTTTTAAGATGATAATATGATATCTTATACTGTTACTTATAAATACATTTCAGGACTGACCATTGAACTTGGCACCCATTTAGATCTAACTTCTTTTGTCGTTGAAGTCAACAACCAAGGTATTTATTATTATATTGAACTTGGTTCTCATTTCACATTTATGTTTTTGATTTCTTTTCTGTATGCCTTTTGGTGGTCCCTGCATGCCTGCATTCACAAATCAGCTCGACGTTAAAATTTGATATGAGAAAAAATCTAGAAAAAAAACTAAAAAAATCTAGAAAAAAAACTTTCTGACAATGTTAACTTTTCATTGTAACCGTGGCGTCTGACATTGCTATCAGTCGTTCGACAAGTAGCCCAATGGACAGAAATAATCCTTATAAGACAGGACAACGGTCTGTTGGGTCAACTAGTACAATATACATGATAAAAAGATGTCAAATCTTAGTGCTGCTAGAGAAAATTACTCAAGTTTCGAAATCGAGTCGATTTCTTAATTTCCTACACTTGATAAATGAGTACACTACAAATTAAGTGATAATCTGTTAAGGATTCGTTTTCTAAACTTATAAATTTGCTTGTTCTTACTGACGGTCAGACCCCAAACTAATAAGTTTGGATGTTATGGAATGTGGAATATTGATTAAACTGAGAAGATCATCATGATCTGTAATTACAGTGTAGAAACAAGTAGTGAGTAAACACTTGACGTGCTTTTTATAACCACACCAATTACTAATACTTACTCTGAAGTAGTTTAAAAACCTAGGAAAGTAATAAGAAATATTAAAATTTGCAACCAAAACTAGCCATCAAAAGTGAAAGTAAAAATAAAAAGCTGATACTGAGTTCTCATGTAAAAGATTTTCTACTGAACATACAAAACCATCTCAGTTCAGGCAAATTATGGAAAGTCGTCTTTCGCAGTCAATACTATGGAACACATAAACATGACAAACCAAATAGCATGAAATAACTAACTAATGCTAGTTACATTTCAAAAAGCCGCAACCTAAAATAATCTGCAATTTTATTTAACAAACTTTTTCCCGCCACTGTTACCAATAAGAAGCAACACAGTGTAGCCCTAGGCAGTGTTTTAATAAGATGTCACTGCCACAACACGGCCGAAGGGGTCCACGAATTTTATTACGGAACAAAACAACGAAAAAACAGACTTTAACAATAACACACAAAATTACTTCGAATTTTAATTGAGGCTAATCGACCTTGCCTGTCCTTACGTCTGAGACCCTTTGGGCATTAAAATGTGACAGCTCGGTAACGTAATGACTGTATTAATTTCGTGTTAGAGAACGAAACTTTTTTTACAAATATCCTTTTTCTTATACTCAGAATGTGTGTGTCATTATTATGGCCATAATTGTAACTTCTGACTTTTTTTATTATTGTTTTGTTGTATTTTATCTTTATTATGGCTTCATAACTATAATTTAGTTAATAAAACTTAATTGTTATTGTAAGAATTCAAGTTTAAAACGACATTGTTTTTTTTAAATATACGTTAGTAACACATCTGTAAGCGTTAACGTCTAATAAACGTCCATAAAATTAGACAGTCTAATGAGTGGACCATTTTATTTGGAAGTTACAATGTAATTATTATTTTTATTAAGGATTAAACTAATTCAAATGACATATAAAAACATCGAATGTTAAAATTAAAATTTTACGTCGATTTATTTGCGATGCTCGTTTATTTTATTTTTAAAGACGAAATTCAGTCTGAGTTTAGATCAGATGCACTGGCGAAGGTCACTCAAATATAGGAGCAATATTTATATGTTAAAGTCCTACCCAAATAAAGTCTACTTTGGTGGGGTAGGACTATGATTTAACTTTAACGGTCTTAACTAGACTTTAAGACTAGATTTTTTCTGTTGAATATGGCGACGATCGTCGAGCGTGGTGGTCAGTATACCTGTACTGCGCTCTTGAGGTCGTGGTTTCAATTCCCACACACGACAAATCTGTGTGTGAGCATGAATATTTATTCTGGTCTATGGTCTGTTTATATTGTATATTAAGCATGTATTTATAAAATAAAAATTGCTGTTTCTTGGATCTATATTACTTGGAACTTATCTTGGAACTAAAATACTTGGAGTGTATGTAAAAAAACAATTAAATGATTTATCAATTAATTTCTTAATACTGGCAAACACTCTCGGACGAGCCTTCATCAAAGAAAGAAATGTATTGCCACGAATCCCTATTTTTAATAAGACGGCAATAAGAACAAAGGTAAGTAAAACCTACACGCTCTAAACGGTTGAGAGGGACACTTAAAGACAGGAATAATTTCCCTCGTCCCCCTCGCTGGCAGTTAGCACGCATCTAATACATTGCACGATTTTTTATCACAGTACTCTTACAGGCGGCAGATAAAACATTTTCGCTTTACACTAAATATTCTACCTTATATTACTATTCCTTATTAAAGGACTTACCTATTGATTCAAATGTCAACAAGGGTTGATCGCACTTTCTTTTTTAATCAAAATGTTCTCGGCAAGCTAGTTATATTATCATATTTAAGGATATATTGTATTGCTTGATATTATATACGAAATAGTGCGCAACTCGCCCTAGTACGATAATTTAAATTTAATTTAGTTCACAAACATTTTTACTTCTTACTACTATTACTACGATAGTTAAGGTCTCGGGTATCTTGACTCTTATGTGAGAAACACGAATTAATGCTCATATTTAGATAAAACAATTTCGATTTACACTTAAAAAGTCTATATGTCAGTTGATTCAGGTTGATACTAGAAAAAAATATTTTTACTAGACTACCTATAGTCATATTAATTGTGATAATGTATTGCCATGAAAAACAAAATATTTTTTCTAAACGCAAACTGGCGAACTGATGAGTATTTAAAGACCACCCCATAGTGTAGTGGTTTGAGGCATGCTTTTGAGCTACGAGACCACAGGTTCGAATCACGTCTCTGGAAATATTTTATTACTTTTACACTTATGTCCATAACTAGAAAATGTTTGTGCCCGGCCATGCAAAGTATTAGAATCATTATTCTTACAGCTAGACCCATTGTAACAAGGGTTACACGAGAAGAACGAGTAGTAGCTCATTCATTGTGCTACATGAATAGTTACTCTACTTATTAGATTAGAACATAATTATTTATGTTTGCTTTTAGGCATTTGAGAAAATATAATGATGTTTTATCTTTGATATGGAACTTAAATGTGTAGGTCGCTTTTACAGTTATTCTTACTCGTAGTTGTACAAAACGATGTAGTGTAAATAATTTTTACAATTTTCATTTACTATTTATTTCTGTCAAAACAATTGCCTATCAGCAATGGACAAAAATAAAAAGAATTGTATGCCAAAGTAAAAGTAGCACCATAAAATTAAATTAAATTAAAACAAACGTTCAATAAAAACAAAAGCAAAGGTATGTTCTAAGAATTTCGCATATGCTAGCAGCTAACGCGAGTTCGGCGGGGCGGAAGGGAGGCACAAAATGGATTCTCGCGACATTCGGCAGCCATTACTGGGACCCTCCACCCTCGCCCTCACGAGGCGCGCTTACTAAAAACGCGTTCAATTTTATATGCGGGCTTATATACCTACCCCGTGTGCTCTCTACGGCTTCCTTACTCATACAGAATAACAAGCCTGTCTTTATTTAAACAAAAAAAAACACGCGACTCAACGCTGATCTTCAAATCAACGGTATGCAAACTTTTCACATTTTAAGCAGGAAATATGCTTTTAAAAACCAGTTGACAGCAAAAAGTTTCTATCACAATTAATCTCTCAGATATTATTTATTAAAAAAGGACAGAGTTCACAGCAAAAAGTTTCTATGATAAATACTGTCATAGATACTTTCACAATTCGTTACTGTCTAGAGAGCAAAACAAGACAAGTTTCTTGCCTTATTCCATTCAAGTTCCTGCCCGCAGTGAATGGGCGCGTTAGGTCTCAAGTTCGCGAGCTTTATTGAGCCAAACTGATTAAAAAATCTAATCTGGAAATAGCAACACAAAACTGACACGTCGTTCACAAATCACAAGCCGCCACTTAATGCGTTGGGTCGAACAGCTTTCTGTCAACTATTTCGCCTTTTTTCACCGGTGTGCCCGCCATAATGAATTCCTGTTTTTTGTGCGCATTACCTTCGCCCGGGACAAATTACGGACGTCTCCTTATAAATATTCGGGCTGCTAAATAAAGGGTAAGGCCAATGGTTCTCAAATTTGTTTGTATGTAAAAAAATGTTATTTTTATTTAGATAACAAACAAGTTTTACTTCAATACTTATCTACAACATTTTATAAAAGACTTAACTTAATACACAATTAGTTAATTTAAAAAAAAACTGACATGTGAACTAACTTCTTGGCGGGAAAGTGAAATGTCATGTATTCTGTTTTGTTTTATTTTCTAAAATTTTTGATGTTTCGAAAATGTATGTGTAATAACGGTGGATTGTTAGCCGTTAAGTGTTTGTGAACGTACATGAGTGTTGGTAAATGAATCACTACAGTGCAACATAACTTTTCATATTCTCTCAAGAAGCCCATGTGAGATAGTCCATGGTATAGTCCCACAACCACTTTATCACCTTTCACTCTCATTTAATATAGACTATAAATATATATTTTACTTGACACCGGCTAAATGTGCTAGCTGCACGAAGTCTTATTTATTTAAAAAAAAAAGAAGAAAGTTATGAGGGTAATATAGAGGTCTCTTACAAAGCCTTTCGAAGGGTGAGCGTTTACTTGTCGCTTCATTTGGGTCCTAAGTGGCATAGCCTTTAGTTGTTATGTGGTAGCCTTTAGGATTACGACTTCCCGGAGTGGGTGGCGAGTAATGGGTTACTCACCGCCCGTCCGTCTTCTATAGGCGACAGGCCGCGTCGATGGTGCGTTCGTGTTTCACGCGCGCCTCAAAGAGATGTCAGTACACTAAGGGGCCCCAGGGAGGGGGCCAAGCCTGCCGGGGTTGCGGGACTGTTCGAAAGGGTTACCGCGGCCTCGGTACGTAGCAAGCTCAAAAGGAGGAACATGGATGGTTGGTCCACCCACAGCGGGGGCAGGTCATGTGATGATTTTCCATCCAAAAAAAAAAGGCTGGTGCGGCACAGACTAAACTTACTTAATTATAATAAACATAGAAGTTAGTGATGTACTCAGTATAAAAATCGAAACTAACAAGCTAAGAAAAGCAAGTTTACTAGAATATTGCGTAAGTATTACATATTTTACTACCTAAAGGGTCGGCCACTGCTAAGAATGCCAATGGTGTTGCAATTGCCCATAGGCTGCGGTAACATACAGCCACGGTTGCCATCAGGTGAGCCGCATGCTTTGGGATTTGCAATATCCCCCACGATATACGAGTAGGAATCGTCCTTAGATTCAATGTTTAAGCACAGCTACTTTTCGCAAGTATTATTTTAGTTTAGAGATTATTCCAAAATTGTTTTTCACATGGATTCATGCTTAAATGATGTTTCTTCTACGACAACTTCTCCATCAGTCATGAAATGACAATATTCATAGAATATACCTTTTTTTCTTAATATGAAAGAGACGACATGCTGCCTAATGGCAAGAAGTTGATGCAGTCCACACAAATGAGAGCTTTCCATATCATGAAATCATCACGGCAACAAATGATTGAACCCACTTAAGACGGTTTGCGTAATTTCCGATTTACGTTCCCCTTAAAAGACCCAATATTATCATCATCATCATCCCAGCCATGTGACGTCCACTGCTGAACATAGGCCAAGAATTGTGTTTGTGACAGATTGTGTTTGTAACAATTGTGTTTGTGACAGATTGTGTTTGTGACAGATTGTGTTTGTGACAGATTGTGTTTGTGACAGATTGTGTTTGTGACAAATTGTGTTTGTGACAGATTGTGTTTGTGACAGATTGTGTTTGTGCCAAATTGTGTTTGCCCTACGGAAATATGATCACGTGTCTGAATTCCGATTTAAGCTTCAGTGGTTGCCTATAAGACTTTGCAGAACTTACATTCTTTATCTTCTCTATAGTGTTTTATTTAAAGCAGCAGCTCCAAACTATATTAAGGAGCGTTTGAAAGTCCTCCATGATAGTCACTTTTGAAACTTGAGGTCAGAAAAGAATCTGACTTTAAATATGCCAATGCATGTCAAAAACTTTACGACTCGTCGTTAACTGTGTAGGCAGTTCGTCTTTGGAATGAGCTGCCCGCCGGTACACGAAAATTAATTACATTATATTTATTTAAGAAATCAGACTGGGAGCATTATGTGTCTTTCTAATTTTAAATATTATGTTATACGAGCATTATGTATGTAACGTTACATTATTCATTACATGTAATAATATGTATGTGTGAATGTACTATGTACTTATAAGTAAGCAAAAGCACTCTGTTGTGCCTACTCTATATTTTTTTTATATGTTTCCTGTCCATCCTAAGGTTGCCTGGAAGAAATTGCTGTTAGCAATAAGGCCGCCTATTGTACCATACATTTGTTTATGTGATTTGATTAGTTTTTATATTTAGTGTACAATAAAGTGATCATTCATTCAGAATTCCACATTATGCGATCCTGAGTCGCCTGCTTCCATCGGCTTCCCGCCGCCTTGGCCAGAAAATAAAAATAAAATAAAATAAATAAAATAATTTAAAAATTCTTACACAGGACGCACGACGTATCAATTGTTTTGCTTTGAGTAATGATCAAATGGCACCGGCCTAAAGTAGCGTCACCCCTTTCATCTTACGGGGAGTCGTAAAAGTCGACGAAGAGAAATGTTACCGGATGATGGGCAGCAGCATCACCCTGTATACTAGCTCGAACTGCTATCACCAACCCTACCCAGCGTGGTGATTATGGGCAAATACCCTAATGGGCTATGTTCAGCAGTGGACTTTATATGGCTGAAATGATGATGATGATGATAAAATACACAGCACATATATACCACAATATGAAAGTGGACCCTATGACCAACATGTAAAGTCCAGGAGAAGAATTACCAATCCTTCAAAGCCACGCATTAAATATCAATCCTGTCTCTCAGGGTTCGTCTACCGTTGCGGGACTGTTCGAAAGGGTTACCGCGGCCTTGGTGTTTACAGGCTCAAGAAGGAACATGGATGGCTTTTAGTCAGTAAAAGTATGACACTCCCTTTCGCTTCACCCACAGCGGAAGACGGTCACTAGATAATTTTCCATCCGAAAAAGAAAAAAAAACAGAGGGGTCGTCTACCACCTTACAGAGTAACTCAAGAATCGTGTCAAATTCAAACAGAAACGTTAAAGTAACAAAATAAATATCACCTCTCCCAAAGACTTTTTAACTCACAATACATTAAAAAAAACTTCATTAACATCTCAACAGCTTCATATGAAGAATAATAATTTACTTTAAATATAATTCCACATTGTATCCATAGTAAAATAATCGCAACTGCTTTTAAACAATAAACTAAAGAAGAAAGCAATACTTGTAAGAAAAAAATTACCTATGCAAATTTGACCCCGCCGTTTGAAGGGTTGGTATAACTGCTTTGTGGTATGCTTAAAAGTTACTAATAACTTAAATATACATGTGTGTGTGTGTTAATATTAATCTATGAAATAGTAGACGAATATTGCCTGCTTTTTTATAAACTTATAATTTATCTTGAATCCTCAAAATTAATCAGGTCAAATCCAGATAGAAAATATTTGTCTGGTGTGGAAATAGAACCCACGACCTTAGAAGCTAACGATGATATACTTACTCTCAAGTGTAGCATCGTTAGCTTATAACACTAGCAAATTTTAAACCAGATCCCTTTCAATGCTGTCGTGGTACATTGATTTTTTTCATGCTTGACTGTCAAGACATGCTCGGAGTGTCCCTACGTGATCGAATCAGAAATGAGGAAATCCGTAGGAGGACTGGAGTGACCGACATAGCGAGGCGAGTTTGCAGGCTGAAGTGGCAATGGGCGAGACACATAGCTCGAAGAATCGACGACTGATGGGGCGTTCAGCGGCTGCAATGGCGACCGCGAACCGGCAAACGTAGTAGAGGACGGCCTCCCACGCGATGAACCGATGATTTGGTAAAGGCGGCGGGAAGCCGATGGATGCAGGCGACTCAGGATCGCTCAATGTGGAAATCTATTGGGGAGGCCTATGTTCAGCAGTGGACGTCAGATGGCTAAGATGATGATGATGATGATGATGAACTGCTAAAGCTCCGTAGGACTTATTGCGATTCGTCGTAATCTGGATACAACCAACTTATGTTCAATTCTTGCCAGCAACTCATCAAAAGAACAAAGCGACATTTGGAAGTAGTTCTCAAATTTGCGATGGTTAAGTCGGAGATTTTGATAATTTACATTCAACATACTAGTAAATGGTCAAATCAAATCAAATCAAATCAAATACTTTTTATTTCATTAACTATTACATAGTACTTGAAAACTTCAAAATTATAAAAAAATAACAAAAACAAATAAAATGTAATTATACTAAAATCACGAAGCTTAGATTCACTTGCAAACAAACAATTTAAAAAAATAAAAAATACTTAAGTGTAAGTGAATTTAAGTGCCAGTTCCGAGCCACCGCTCTGTAAGAAGAACTGGCAAAAAACTCACAGGTTATGCTCTTTAAAATTATCGAATGGTTAGTTACAATCTTCAAGATATGGATTCGGTCTGGTTTCAAGATATGGATCTACCCGTTTTTTGTGACCTTCTCCCGCTGTGGGTGGAGCGGGAGGGTGTGTCAGACTTTTACTGACTAAAAACCACCCATGTTCCTTCTTGTGCCTGCTACGTCCAGCCTGAATTAATAAATTGTTTTAATGAAGACCCACTACTAAGCATGGGCCTTCTCACAACCATGGTAAAAGGATACCGGTCCACTCCACCTCGCAGACCCAGTGCTGGGCAGGTGTGTCGTCATGGTATTAGATATTTTTTTCAAGCCGCTCAATAAGGCCGCTGACATATCAAGTAGCAGGACTCATTTTGTTAGTTTTTCCACAACCAAGGTGAGAGGGTACAGGTCATATTCCACCACGCAGACCTAGAGCTAAGGCAGATCTGACATTTCATTTCATGACATTTTAGTTATAAAATTGCTTAAGCTACGTTAATTGCTGTTTAATTTTTTTAATATATGACAATATAGTCAGTACAATACAGTCAGTAAAAACAATTTACGCGACATTCGGCAAACATCCCAGATGCGCAGCAGAACCGAGGCAGCCCCAACAGCACCCTGAAAGCGTTATTGAATTGGGTACGCAAGGCACTGTATTGTACTACATACATACATAAATTCACGCCTGTTTCCCCAAAGGGGTAGGCAGAGGCGCCCAACTTCGCCAATTATATAGTTGGTCCCACGTAACATAGACCCTCCGAGAAGTTGGGCACACACGCTATGGTCGCACAGGAAGGTAGGAGGGGCGCGTCCACTGCGTCTCTCTAAGGAGGTCCTCCCGGTTTTTGTCCGGGGGACGTTGGCCGCGGGCAGGGTGTCAGAGCTGCAACCCAGGTACTGGCCCCCCGCCTCTTTCTCAACAAGCGGCGGGCGTCGTCGGAAGATTTTTAGTGGGTATTACTGCTGGCGGTCGTGTCTGCCGGTGGTGAGTCCCACACACCTCTCTCGGACCCCCTTTGGCCGGGAGATAGTGCGTTAATGCATTTTGTTACCGACGTAAATAAAAAAAAATGGTAGGAACCCTAAACACGGGCACAAGGCACTGTACTGTTTCTTGATATAGTTCATCCGTAGGCTGATGCTCATTTAACGATTATCTTATTATTTTATTATCTTTTTATATTATCTAGCTTTCGGTAGCGGGGAAGCGCTCGACCTATCCACGGATTAACATCTGTAAACTCTGCTTTACTTCGGTGATCGTTTCTGACTACCTACTACAGGAGCTACGAACGCTTCAAGGATTGAAATAACGACCCAATTAAAACAATCTAATTGTTACAAGCAAGATTACTGAGATATTATGTGAACTGTATTTCAAGCGTAAACGGATAGACACGAATAAAACTATTTAAATTATCGTTATCTTCAATCCATCCTAACTGAATCACAAAATGCTATCACATCAACTAAACACCCATTAAGTTTCATTTGCATACATTTACAATCCGCCATTATCTTCAACTATCTTCAGAAAGGGTGAGAGAATAGACAACAATCGGAACTAGGTTACTCTACTATTTCATAGACTTTAAGTTTATGGTGATAAAGACTAAACTGCTTGGTTAAAAAGCTTGCAAGAACTTCCTGTGTTGTGATTCAAATAATCAAGTAACTGATATCCCTGAGAGCGACATTCCATATTCAAATTAAGAAAAAAAAACAGCTTTCATAGACCTTTGTTCTTTTTTGTCTATTCCAACGTTCAAAAAGTAGGACATGCATGTCATTAAAAGTTGCCCTTTTGATTATTTTTTGCTCAAAACCGGCTATGAATAATACTAAATCATTAGTTCTATTTTTCAAATTGAAACGCAGCTGGTTTTAGTTTTTTTTGTTGTTTTTTCGTAACATTGTTTTGTTAACGACAACTAAAAATATTGTTTGGTTTAGTGATTTGAATATTTCAATTGCTTTTTGACTGTGGAGTCAAAACTACTTTTTTTTGCAAAAACTTTTTTTAACTCGTGTTGTTATTCGCTATGGTCTTGGTTTACACATTTCAATGATGGAGCCCTATTTAACTGGGCCAGGTGGAACTTAAAGTTCACTTTAAATGACAAAAACGATAAAAAAAATTGTAAAATGTAATAAGAGTCGTTCCTGTGTAGTTTAATAAGCTCTAGTACCATAAGCTCTGGAATTCGCTGCCGGCTCATGTGTTTCATAGTTTCTATACTCGTTATCCCGGGTCTTTTAAGCGGGGCGTGAAACGGCATTTTAGCAGGCCGTCATGAGTATCTAGTTTACACACTATTAAGGACGAATAATCAAAGTGACTATGAAGAATAAGACCCCAGATAAACTGTTACTCTATCCTTGTAAATAATATGACATTCTTATAACAGACGTGGATATTTTTGTCCCGAGTAGGAATTGCTCTTTCAACTTTCTTATAATCAAAATATATTATAAGATCGCTAAACCATTTTAGTTGGGTTCGAAAAATATTACATTTTATATTTTAAAAAAACTATCTTGAAATAAACATAATATTTTTTTATAGAACTAAAAGAAAAACATACAAATTCTGTACCTGATACTTAGATTTTTTTAAATGTAATTTTTGTACAAAGTTTGAACAGTATAAAATTATGATAATTCTTATTTTACGTAGCTAATAATGACACTATGTCACCCTAAAGATTTGTCAAGAAATCAGTATCAAATTAAAAAGTTACGTGGGAATAGAAATGTCAAATTAAACTATCTTCACACGAAATTTAATAAGCCACTGCATTGCGTATAACCTATTTGCATATGGCGCCATATGCAAAACTGTCTCATTCTAAACAAACCAGAAATGCAACTTTGTCAAGAGCTAGTTTTATTAAGGAAGGAACTTCTTGAATTTCACCGGCTTATAAATATTTATTTTCTAAGCAGTATGCAAAGTAACGTAATTATAGGGCAAGCCAAGAAATGGGTTAGTCATTTGCATATTGCTTGTCAATGTCAAAAACAGTATAAGTGTCATGGACGCCGGCTCGACTTTATGCCAAAGTGGTGTAAGTCCAAAGTCGTTTTTTATTTTTGCGAATTAAAAAATAAAAGAGAATTGAGTTTGCAAATTTCACACCTTTCTGCGACAGGTTTGAGACGTTTCACAATTAATGCATGTATGGAATGACGCGAGAATGTTTTTTATTAACGTCAGCAATAATTTCGTTGAATTTATTCGTTAGACAATTAGCGACAGATGTGTTTTGTAATGTAGTTCGCGAAAGGTGTGGGAAAAGGGGTTCTAAGCAGTCATCACTATTTCTATTGCAATTTACTGTTAATTTTTTGTATGTTTTAACAGTATTGTTTAACAAAAATTGGTAAATTGTGACCCAGCTCAATTTGAAACTTTATTTTAATACAATCAAGGTTTACTGAGCACTAGGACAGTTGAGTATAAGGATAATAAGTTTTCGTATGATTCATTTATAAAAACCAATACAAATGGCTCAGCGGTCGTTATATATTTTGCTCGTAAATACTTGGGTGCAATTTCCTCTAAGCTCAAAAAGAAGTTATTTATCTGTAATATGTAATCATATATTCAAAAGTGAATTTAAAAATAATATATACTTCACAATATTTAATACAGTTTCAGTATGAATATATGTAAACCGTTCGAAGTCAAACATTGTTCATGGTTTTGGTGTGATTTTGTTTCCTATATCTTTGCTTCTATGTCACTCGTTTTATTTATATATTATTAAGTATTTTACAATTATTATAATTACTACCGCTATGATCGCAACTATTAATAATAATATGGTGTATAGAGTACCCCTTCTCATCTCACGGGGAAGGGAAATCCTGCCGGATGATGGGCAGCAGCTTCATCCTGCATACTGGCTTCAATTGCAATCACCAATCCGGCTGCCCATCTTGATGATTAGGGGTAAATACCCCAATATAATGTAATCTATTGGGGAGGCCAATGTTTAGCAGAGTACTTTATATAGCGATGGTAATAATGTAGAGTTCTTAAGCTGAAAAGTCTAAATTTCTTATTTTCTGATGTATGTGAATGTGAGTTTCTGCCTCTATCAAAGCGCTTTGCGACCGATCTTATCTTTAGGAATAAGTTTTTTGAATATTTATCTAGTTCATTAAGTTATTTAAGTATCAGTCCTTGATATGCTACACTATTTTTGTTTCATTAACCTTTTAGGACACAGACAAATTACCGTGAAATCCTGCTGTATCCTCTCTCTTGGAAGTCGTTCTAAACTTACATACATAAGGCCTGTTTCAAAATGTTCTAGGAAGTTCCAATTAGCGTTAAATTGACAGTTTATACAAAACTGTCATATTAATTATCGAGTATCTCTTAGTTAAACACGGTGAAATTCAATGCCCTTAAGAAAAAATATTCGAACATTTAAACATATATTTACAATATTACTAGTATTAACATTAGGGGGGTGTATACAGATCCTACCAATACCTAAGGAACCCATACTCACCTGCAAGTGGTGCACCTGCCGAAAAATGAACGAGGCTCTGGCGAACGTAACAGTTCCCGATAAGCGACAATAGGCTCGCCAACTTCTACGTGAGACCAACTTCACAATTAGCGAAATGTGAGCGTGTAATATGCATCTGCCTACCCTTTCGGGGAAACAGGCGTGAATGTATGTATGTATCATAAATTCTACACTACACAGAACAACAATTAAGTTCTTAAGTAAATAAGTATGTAATAATTACATAATAAGCATTTAATTTTACATTGTCAACAATATTAAATCACAATCGTTACCCCAATAGAATCTACAATCGACAATCGATCTGTACTAATCGAAATATAATGATTGAATAGAAACCACTTGACTCGTATTGGCAATAGATTGAATTGTATGTCCCCGTTGACTCCATTGTGAGATGTTGAATCGAATCGATTTATTGGGGCTCGTTTAGTTCACCGCGGCAAATAGGTGGCAATGTTTTGACATCGATTTTTATAGGCTATTTATATGTATTGTGAATTGATTATTAATAGAAGCGCTCGTAGCTTCGTGATACTGGGTGGTCGGATTTATCACTGAAATAAAACAGCGCAAGAGTAGAGAGGTGGTAATTTTTGTGGCATTACTGGCATTTCTACTTGTAGCGCTTACGTTCTTTTCGATTGACGAGTTCATAAAGTATAAACACATCCCACGATGTGCAAATGTATGTATTTTACTTTGACTGTTAGTAATTTGAATAAGAATTTTAGCCTTAACCATAATATTTAAATTTTAACAATAACATTACATTTTAACAATAATCTTTAATATTAACAGTTATATTAAATTTTACTAATGATATTGTAATGATAACAATCATATTTTAATTTCAACAATAATAATTTAATTTAAATAAAAATTTAAAGCAAATAAAGAAATTTGAATTTGAATTTGCAAAGAGAAGCACGTTTAGCAATTGATCTTGATAACTACTCTTGAAGATTTTCTTGCTGTTTCTTTTGCAATTAATCTTCCGCCCGCAGTGAATGGGCGCGTTAGTTTTTAAGCCGACTTTCATAGGAGCTTTATTGAGCCAAAATTGAATAAATAATCGTGACTTTTTACTATGTTTTTGAGTCGTATTAGAGGCTCAACTGACAGCTTGAAAAAATATAATAACAGAACGATGTCTGAGTATTGGAGTGTGACGTGAAACCTTCTTACCTAAGTTCGAGAGGGGAGGTACCTGCTTATGAGTGAGAGGTTATAAGACTAAGATAGTGATGATGAGAAGCTTATAATTATTGAAGATTTTATCAAGAATCGTTTATATCAATGTATATGGTTACAGTTCTTACTTATACCGCTGACATCGCCCGCGCGAAGTTAACTACATATTAAGTATGTAGTTAAACTTAATCCTTCTATAGGTACTGCAGAACTCAGGAGTACGCAACCTAATATTTTTTACAAGATGCAAGCTGTCTAAATCTTAATTACCTTAAATAAGCATCAAATAACCTAAATAAAGTGCTCATATAATTACTAAAAGAGTTATAAAAATCTCACTAAACAAAATATGTATATACTAACTTAAATCTTTTAGTAGGTAGCGGATGTCTTTTGTTGGGACTTAAACTATTTCCATACAATTTTTTTTTTTTAATTCTGTTCAGCTGTTTAAGAATAAGAAGTATCATACAGCTGGAGTAACAATCGCATATATTATCATAACAATACACAGGGTGAGCTAATTCCATGAAAAGCAATCACAATCAAATGGGTAATTTTTATTATGGTATAACTTCACATAAACGCCGGAAAACTACTTCGATAGTACATTTAGTTATTCATATTTCCTCATCTAAAATATATATTTCATTAATAAATTATACTAAATTTTTTATTCCAGACTGAGTGGCATATATTAAGTACTGGCTTTACTTTACATGAATTATACACTTACATACATACATTCACGCCTGTTTTCCCGAAGGGGTAGGCAGAGGCATATTATACGCCCACACTTCGCTAATTAATAATTATATAGTTCGAAGCAAAGTTTTTATACAAATACTATTTTCTTTATGTTCGTCAATTTAAGTAATAGATTGCCATTTTTATTATATAAGCTGTACCAAAGTTAAGCAGAGTTTACAGAGGATAGGTGACCGTTCGTATAGCACCCAATATCGAAAGCTTCTGGGAGGCACATTATCCCGTTAGTCCCGGTTACCTGTTACCACTAGTAGTAGTGGTAGTCTGGTGACTGAATGGTTTTGAGCTTTTTTGAAGCTTTTTTGAAAGTTATAGGGTCGGTTCATATCTGACGGAAAAAGCGTCGAGCGTAGCGTAGCTGTATGCGCGACGCACTAACGTATCATCGGTTGAGTGTGCACGTTCTTAAGTTTTTCTATACATTTCTCTGTTCTGGCGTTACGCGACCGATAATAAGCGACGCATGTTCCGTCAGATATGAACCGACCCTAAGGCTCTATTGAGAGACTTCAAAACTTCTGACAGAAGGATGCCTTATCCCTCTACCAATCGGCACTGGGTCCGCTTACTGAAATATCTTTAAAATCTTATTACTGCAAAAGTTTTTGCAGACTAACGTAACGGGAGAAAAAACCTATCTTGGCGATTTTCTTGCCCGTTCGTTTACGATCAAGCTCTGGCCGGCAGTGAATGGGCGCGTTAGTTATAAGTATGACTTTCATAACAGTTCTATTGAGTCAAATTTGAATCAATGGTTCTGACTTTTGAGATTATGACCAGAATCAGTTCGTGAGAGAAGACCCATGCTGATGATGACATAACGAACGCAGTACAATGCTAAAATGGCTTAGTGTACTCAGTCGTTTGTGAACTAATAAAACATAATGAGGCTTTATAAAAAACAAGATCTAAAGTTTGAGGTTTAAAACTAGTGCTGTCACTGTCTTCATCTTATCAAATAAAAGTGACAGCACTAGTTTTAAACCCGGTCTAACTTTAGATCTCTTTTTATAATAAGATCTTTAATTTCTCATTACCTAGAGTATATTTTTCCATTATGGGTGTATAGGGTTCCTATCAATATCTAACGAGCCCAAGTAAATCTCACCTGCAAGTGGTGCATCGGCCGATCAACGGACGAGGCTCTAGCGAACATAAAAGTTCATAGTAAGCGGCAACAGGCTCGCCACCTATTACGTAGGACCACCAATGTAACTGGCAAAATATGCCTGTTTCTCCGAAGGAGTAGGCAGGCGTGATATTATGTATTTTTCTATTTTACGTCCGATAAAGCAAAGTGGTCAATTTATTTGCACTAACGTACCTAAGGTCGTGGTTTAGATTTCCTCAAGGAGTTAATATGTTTGTGCATTACTTATCTTTCTCATTTAGGTGTATCCGATATACTTACAATAAAAAATATTTTAGTACATAAGATAGCTTATGTGAAATGTTCTAATAAAATACTTATTATATTATATATTTGCTATTAACAGGCGAACACATCTGCCCCATCTAGAAATATGAACACTATATGATATAATGTATAAACGGCATGTAATCAATTCAGTTCATTTTTTTTAACAAACTTACCTTATGTGTTGATTTCTAGAGTTTCATTTCTCAACGTTCAACAAATTATAGTTCATTCGCGTTAAGAAAATAGTGACTCATCAGTGCAACTGCAGGGTAAGGGTGTATTCATAATGGAGAAAAAATTAAACATTTTTTTTCAAAACATTAAATAAGTTTAATAGAAAAATAATAAAGTATCAATGATTTTAAACATGTTAAAATATTCCTATTAAGGTAATTTTTAATGTCAACTTAAACGCTATATTAGTAGAGTAACTCATATTTGGATTAATCGTAATAAGTACTAAAATAAAAAAATACAAAATTGTCTTAAAACTAAGTACTTAAATCGCTAATCAGTATCGCTAGATTCTCCCGTTACATTTATTACGAATGAATTTTGTTCTGCATGTTCCATGACGTCATCCAAACCCCACATGGTATTTTCTTCGCGTATCACGTGGTCGCAGCATTTCTTCCACCGATTGGCGTCTACTAACGCGATTGCGTCATAAAATATTTTTTTTACGTCACTCATTTTGAATGTAGTATTATTCGCAGCAATATAATTTTTTATTTGGGCCCACACCATTTCAATCGGATTTAATTCACAATGGTAAGGCGGCAGACGAAGAATTGTAATGCCATTGTTTTTAGCAGTCTCATCTACTAAATATTTATTATATTGTGGGGCGATTTCGGCGACTTTCAATAATAATTCTTTTTTCAAATAACTCATATTCATAGAAATGCCTTTGTTTTGCAACCACTCTAGTATTTGCTGCTTATTCCAACTGGCCGTGGGTATTTTTTCAACTTTTACCGAATGGTAGGGAGCGTTATCCATGACAACCACACTTCCTGGTTCAAGCTTCGGTATTATACCATTGAACCAATTAAGGAATCTTTCACCATCCATTTCTTCATGATAATCTTTTGTAGATTTAGATTCAAAGACTAGTAAACCATCTTCCAGGAATCCTTTTTCACTGCCAATGTGCAATATAATTAACCTTTTCCCTTTCCCTGTCGGAGCTTTTGGGCCGGTTGATAAGCCATCTTGAAAAGCTTGTCTTTTATTCTTGATTGTTGTATCCAACCACACTTTTGTTTTTACGTGTCCGGCGTTTACCCACGTTTCGCCGAGATAGTAAATGGTTTTATTAGCGTTTCTATATTCTTTTATTTGTCTTAAATATTTTCGCCTCCATAAAACAATATCTTCTCTTTCCACTAACAATGTTCTACTATCTTGTTTATTGAAGTCAAAACCAAGCTCGTGCAGTATTTTGTGAAGTGTTGTACGTTTGAAAACAGGAATATCTTCATCAGCTTCGCAAAGTGTTATTATTTTGTCCAATGTTGGATACTCGTTATTTAAATATATAGAGTGTACTTTTCTCCTTATTGCACATTTGTCTAGTTCATCTAATTTATCGACCGTGGATAGTCGAGCTCTTTTTTTCACAGGTGATTTCAATGTATTCGTTTCTTTTTGTTCCTTTATAATTTTATAAACAGTGTTTTCGGACACACCGCATGCACTTGCAGTTTTAATTACTATGCTCACCACAGTCTCATTTAAATCAATCTGTTTGAAATATTTATAAACATTGTAAATTACGCGTCTCTCTCCGCTATGTATAATTGATCCACTTTTATTTTTTTTAATAGGTGAGATATCCATTTTCCAAATTTAATTTTAAACAAGTAGTACGCAAAATACACAACCGATCAGTTCGAAGGTCTGACTTCAACTGAGCACTGTGAACTCGCCTTACTAATTTCTAGCGTTTTAATTGGCTAGGGGGCGTGGCTTGGCCGGCAGTCGGTGATGAGTCACTATTTTCTTAACGCGAATGAACTATACATTAATATTTATTTATTAATACTTGTCTTCTTTCAAAGCACAAGCTTGAACGTCTATTACATCTTGAAACGTCACACTTCTATAGATTATTTTGCTTTCTTGGTCCTTTCCTATAAAACAGAATAAATCTTTCATTGGAAATCTACTCAATGAACAAATTTGCATGTGAAAATAGGATCAGAGAATGGTTAAAAACCAAAAACAACTCATTGAGAGAGTAGTTTCTTCTTCTTCATTCACTCATTCACTCACTTCATAAGAGCCCCATTAGGCCTTAACTTGAATAAATGGTTTTGACTTTGACTTTATGTACTTCTTTACTTACTTAAAAAAGCACATACTTCTAAGTTTCATTACATAGTTTTTTAACAAACTTTTCACTAAAATCTTTATTAGATAGTCTTGTAACACACTTGTAACTTAAGTCTCATTAAATAGTTATATAACATTTTTAGAACTACGGTTATAATAGTTATTTCTTAATGTTACTTTCATTCATTCATTTCAGCCCATTAACGTCCCACTACTGAGCACGAGCCTCCTCTCACATATCAAGGTGTGAGGGTATTGGGTCATACTCCACCACGCTGACCCAGTGCGGATTGGCGGAGGCAGGTGTATGGCGCCCTGCTGTTAGAATTTATCAAGCCGCCTATTAGGCCTCTAACATGGCTTAACGACTACCACATTTAGTGATAACCGGGACCAACGGCTTAACGTGCCTTCCGAAGCACGGAAGCGCTCGATATCAAATTCCACACAAACGGTCACCCATCCAAGGACTGACCTCTGTCAACTCTGATGTACTTCGGTGATCGTTTTCGACCATCGAGCACCGCAGAGCTACGAGCGCTTCAAAAATCTACTAATGAAAAAAAATCTAATAATTTCTAATGTTACTTACATAAAGCTTAATTAGAGGAATACAGTATTAAAAGTTTAAGTTAATAGTTAGTGATATAGGTTCGTGAATGTAGGACGAATGATTAATTATGTCTTGAAATAATGTTAGTTTTATTCAATTAGAACTATCAATATAATTGTAACATACATACATACATTCACGACAGATTCCCCGAAGGAGTAGGCAGAGGCATATTATACGCTCACACTTCGCCATTTATATTGTTGGTCCCACGTAATAGGTTGCGAGCCTATTGCCGCTGACCGGGCACTGTAATGTTAGCCACAGCCTCGTCCGTTGATCGGCAGGTGCACCACTTGCAGGTGAGGTTGGCTTGGCCTCCTTAGGTCTTGGTAGGATCTCTATACACCCATAACTATAACATAGCCAATATTTTCATAATTATTACTTATAACTAAAGATTAGATAATTATATACGAGTAGGTAGTTGAGTAACTTTCGGTTCCGCTTCGAGTTTACTGTGTTTTTAAAAAACATTTACATTAGCTATAACGAAAGTTAAATTAACATTAGCTATTACATTATATATATGAAAGTAACATTAGATATAACGAAAGTTCAATTAAATAGTTGATTCGCAAACAAAACATTAAAAACACAGTAAACTCGAAGCGGAACCGAAACCCAGCGCCCCAATTTGTTCTAATTATAAGAAGCTGAATCTTCACAAGAAATTACGCCTTTGTGGAGCAATTCGAGCATGTGAGCACCGGCCGCCCGGGACTCATCCCAAAAATTATTTCAAAAGACCAAAAACGAATTAAAACGAAGCCCACACAATTATTACGTGGAGAAAACAGCACAAAAGGGAAAACGCCCGCCAAAAAAATATAAGCTTTGTTATCGAAATTGGAAAACGAATATATCCCCCGTAGATAGATACCTAAAAGAAATTCGGCTTCGGCTGGGGTGCATTTTTTTCAAAGCGTATAAAAAATATACACCCCTCCGCATATGAAACATCCCACAATACGTCCAATAGAGCCGTGCGCCATCTACACTCTCATTTTTATAAACAGATTTTTTTCTTTGCAAGCGACAGGGATAGCGATAATGCTGACGCTTTAAAAGCCTTGGGGATAGAAAGAGATGGATGTAAATAAAAAGTTCCAGCCACGGATAAAGAAAGCTCAGGTATGGATAAGGGTGTGGAGGGAAGAAAAAAGGGATACGATGTAGGGTGGGCGCCACCCCACGGGTGAGGGGGGCGCCTACGAGGTTCGCGCGTCCACCGCTAGATGGGGTGAAAGAAAGTTTTTTTTTTATTGAATTTCGGCAACGGAGTTTTGGCATAATGATGATGGATTGTACAGTGGTTTCTGCTGATAAGTTTTTTTAGGGAACTTCTCGTCGCGTGTAATGTGTTTTCGGAGTTTTCCAAATTAGGTACGGAGTGTGGCACGATGTCAATTTCGTTGAGCACGCATCAGTTGGCTTTTTCTGATAAATGAATTTTATGATGATAATAGAGGTAAGTATACCTACTACTTAATATAGATATATAATTATACATTTTATTTACCTAGACACATTTATATCTTTATTTATAAAGAGACAAACAGAAAAATACGTTGAATACTTATTCATTAATGCAATATTTTTGGCAATTTTGTCAGTCTTATCAGAAAATGCAATCTCTTTTAGACCAGTGGCGATGGACCTAGGTCTTTTCTAGCTTAACTAGTTTTCTTTTTAGTTTATTACCCAGTTTTCACTATCCTATTTTTTTAAAAAACCTTAAATAATAGCAATCCAATAAGGCAATTTTTACAAATTAAATAAGACATATTATTGTCTTATTGGAGTCCTATCATTATTTAAATTTTTTTTCTATAACAATAAAATGTTAGAAGATTTTATTTTATCCCTTTTTATGGAAGATATACATTTCAGAATAAGTATAAAATTGTTATACCTAGCTGTACTTACTTTTATAACACTGCTTATTCTTCACTTTTGTATCTATAGAAAACTGCGCCCCCTACCGGATGCAACTTGTAACTAAAAACCATCTAGGTCAGTATTTGGAGACAAAAAACGACCACACGCAAATAATAATACGTTTATATATAGACTACCTATCACCATCGGTTCTGCTCATTAAAAAAAATACACTTTTTACAATTTCCTGATATTCAATGATAAAGTTGTTTTTGAAAGCTTTACACATAATGCTAGGTTATGATGTGTACAAGATAATTGTTTAGTTTTGCTAGGGGACGATAGGTGGGATTGAATAATAAATAGGATTTTTATTTTACATTTACGACTGTTTTCTTTAAGGGGTATGCTGGGGCATTTTACCAGCCACATTATTCCAGTTATATTTCTGGTGCCATGTAAGGTGGCGAGCCTATTGCCGCTTACCGGGAACTCTTTTTTTTGCCGGAGCCTCGTTTGTTGATCGGCAGGTTGGCTTGAACTCCTAAGGACACGTAATTCTACTTTGTAAGTTCTAATAGGAATATTATTTATATCTGTTTCATATCAGATTGGGGCTAGATGGCGTTGTGTGAAATATCCAAGAATTTTGTGTTATTCGTATTTTCGTTTTGTAATTTTATTTATTCCTGTTTCATATTTCGAAGGCAAATCAAAAAGTCAATTAAAAATAAAATATTTATTAGAATTACAGTAGCTTAATTAATGAAAATTTTTATGTAACAGATACACTTCTAATAATGCCCTGTGACATGGAAAACTTAGAAATGGTCGCGGGCTCGATTCCCGCAAAGAAACCAATATTTTGTTTACTTATAAAATTCTTGCATTTTCATACAATCGTGTAAAAAAATTATGTATGTTGGTCTCTGCTATATACGATATATATAACTCTGCCAAATTTGGTACTTTGAGGCAGCATGTCTAAAAATATTATATAGGATTTTATTTCCATGGAATATAATTATTCCAGTAACACACGGAATTTTAAAATAAATAATAATTAAACTTAAAAGTAAGCAGTAACCAAGCTGTCTACCGTTAATTAATGGAAATTGTAACGTACTGGCAACACTTTTAATAAGTACCTACCTGCAGACGAGGAAAACTTACACGCGAAAAATCTTTTAATTAGCGAGCCCAGTAATGCCAGCTCTGTTTTGAGCTGTTTTTTTGTCTTTACCACCCCCGAGCCACCCCTACCGCCTGGCGTTAATGAGACAACCCTTAAATCTGTCTGTCTGTCGCTTCAAAAATGGGTTGTAGGTGTTTGACGTTTGTACTGGCGACGACGGGTTAAATGTGGCGGGGTTTGGTTTTTGACGTTTTGGTATAGATATAGTAAATTCGGCACTCAGTACTTAGGTACTTGAAATTAAAAGAAAACGGTTTTATTACATTTTTGTTACGATTATCCGACATGTGAATGTCAAATTTACTTAAAGCGGACGCGCCCTAATGTAAGGGTAAGCAAATAACTTAGTATTTTTATATAACTTGAGACAATATCTATTAGAACGAATGAGTTTTGAGTCTTATTTTAAACAAATATATGTGTGGTGGGCTAGCAAGTTATATCATGGACTTCTTGGCGGGAAAGTGAAGCGGCTAAATGGAACAAAACAGTTCAACATAACTTTTCAAACTATTATATATTCTATATTTATTCTATATTCCACATCTTTACTGAGGACTCAAGGGGTTTGGGGGGGGGGGGGGGCACCTTATTTATCATTTATCATCTTTATCACCTCTCATTCTTATTTACAATGATTTATATGTTAATATATCTCTTACTTGACATCGGCTAAATATGCTAAACGCACGAAGCCATTATTTAAAAGAGAAAAAAGATATATCATACGATTTGATGCTACGTGAAGGTGGTGTCTTAATATAAAGGCAGGCAGTACAAATTAAATTTTATTTTATTGTACATACCAAGTGTATTAAATATGATAATTCTGACATCTAAAAATCATACATGGAACGCCTTTTATATAAAGTAAAAAATTTAATTCATCCAATGTTTAATTTAAAATTAAATTTATTACTTATAAGACGAAACGTCCGTACCTATGCTTAATAATATCCCATTGGAAAACAGCTCAACCTTTCACAAAATATCCAATTCGGGCTCCGTATAAGCAATAAATAAGAGGAAAAGGCTTTCCAGACGCAGAGAGAGGGGGAGGGGGGGAGGTGAGACGAGAAAAAAGTTGCCGAAAAAAAAGTAAAAAAGGCAACGGGATCGAAGTGTTCCGTCCGTCGGATCCAATAATCCGACCGTCTGTCCGCCGCCTAATGTGATCGTTGCCTAATGAAAAACGCTCGGGACTGAACTGTAGTCTTGTCGTTCATTTTAAATTAGAAAAGGGAATTTTTAGTATACAATGATCATAATAAAAAAAATTAAGTCCTCTTCTTATTGTTGCCTCTGGTGCAAGAAGGCTGGCAGCTTCTTCTGCCAGCGTATTAGTATTAGCCTAGCAATCCAAAGAGGAAATAGTGCCAGCGTTCTTGGCACTATACCCATGGGCCCACAGTTGGAAGACATCTTTTATTTATAGTTTTAAGTTTAGGTAATTTATTTAAATTGTTTAACCGTTCCATTGTTTATGCAATAAAAACTGTTACTGTTAGTAAAATTTAAAAAATTTTTATGTGGATAGTAATTTCTTTATTGCATTAAAACGTTTGTACAAGGGGAAATAAAAATTCCGCGGGTAGTTGAAATTTATTTCAAGTGGTTACCTGGTAAATTTTATGTATTTTTTTATCTATTTCTATTTGTGTACTTACATATATCATATTTACCTTACAAGATTTTATGTACAAATTTCTTCATGTTCAGGTTTCTTAGTAAATTTTTCATCACATTCTACCTTTTCTGTTAAGTTATGTTGAGCCTAAATTGTTCTTTCTATATCACTCGTATAATTCTAATATCTATAATACTCGTATAATTATTTTTCAATCAAATTTTTTACGACCGTAGAATATCACAGTATTAAATTTTGTGTGTTGCCCCAAGCCTTTAAATTATAACATGTTGTATTTCTTTAATATTTCCTAGTCAGTTTTTTACGTAACATAAATCAATTCATAACAATAATCTTATCTGCAATAAAAAAAAAGTTATAACAACATAAGTATATGCGAAGTAAGAACTTAAAAAATCTATTTTTAATTTGATGCCGAACTGAAACATTTTAAGAAAAAAATCTAATATGAAAATCATTTTGAATGTCAGTAGGTAAGAACTATGAATACGGCACCAGCCTTTACGAATGTTAAAAAGAAATCGTGAAATGGGTTTGCGTTGGTAACGAAATCAACATAAATTTAGAAAAAGAAAATTAAAAGAAATCTCAATATATTATAGTAAATATTTTTATATTGTGTGTACTTACAATATTGTTAAAAATTATTATAAATTTAGAAATTTGCAAAAAAGTGGTTGCCTGCACTCTTTTAATTTAAACCTAATGGGGCTTATTACAAAATTAGATCTAAAGTTAGACCAGGTTTAAAACTAGTGCTGTCACTTTCGTTTGATAAGACGAAGACAGTGACAGCAATAGTTTTAAGCCTGGTCTAACTTTAGATCTCGTTTTGTAATAACACTTAGTGATTCTAATTCAAAGGCAGTCTAATTAAATATCGCGAAATAGTCCATCATATTCTAACATTATTCCGGTTGCCCCAAACTCAAGCCCAAGGACCAAGCCTGCTTACTGGTTTAACCAGATATGACTGAATTTCAGTTCCTACATAGAGCGACTGCCGTCTGACCTCCGCAACCCAAAGACAAACATCAATCTATGGTAAAACCAGTGTCAAGATGTTAGAAGGCACTGACTTTCTAATAACGACTGCCATAGATGTTCACCACAGCCGAGACGTTGGCTTAACGTGCTTGCCGAGGCACGGAGCAAAAGATGTCGAAAAATATTAATTTACATAATTCTTCTGAGCTTAAACCGACTACTTACTACTCCTAAGTAGCTGGGCCGGTTTGGATGAAAAGTTGTATGTGTATTCCAAGATATCAAAACATTTAAATTTCATTTTGGTAGCCGGTTTGTAGCAGATGAGGATATGGGCTAAAAACTATTCGTTCACATGTTATCGTTTAAAAAAAAACCATTGGATTCAAAAACCTGTAAAAGAGGCATGACTTTTTAGCGGGCAAGTGAAGCGTCATGTCTGCAGTTTTGTTATATTTTTGAAAATTTGTGATAGACCGACCATTAATGTGTAATAACGGTGGATTATTAACCGTTAAGTTTTTGTGAACGTATATAGTGGTGGTAAATGAAATCAACAGTGCAACACAACTTTTTAAATTCTCCCAAAAACTAGGTTTCGGGGTTAGGCATCTTATTTACCATTTATCATCTTTATCACCCCTCATTCTCGTTTTCTATGATTTATATATTATTAATATATCTCTTACTCGACACTGGCTAAATGTGCTGAACGCACGAAGCCATTATTTTAAAGAAAAAAAGAAACGCACGCACCTTGCTTTCAATTGTTTTTGCAATACTTTTTTATCTTTTCATTTTATTTGACCGGTTTCTAAGGTTATCTTGTACATTCACTTTACGTTTTACCTTTTCATACACTGCCGTCATATTAGGGTACTTTTGACCTGCCATGTCTCCAAAAATTTCTGACGTTTGTATATGAATATAAATACTTATTCATGTCTGGATGGTTCCTACGTATTATATTATTAGAAAGAAGAGACGTATGGAAGTATGTTAAACATATAGCAGAAACTCTGTTTAGTTTATAAAATAATAATAAAACCATTAATAAGTGTAAAATAATAATAATATTGTATAAGTGTCTAAGTGTTAATTCAAAAACAACATATAAAATTTTAAAATATTTTTACGATTTAACTAAACGAACCCTCTCAAAATTAGCTAAAACAATGTTACAAATAAATAAACAACAAAGTCACTGCTTTTGTCTTATGTTGGTGTTCTCTGTATAGTCAATAAACACACTGCTACTTTGTCATGCTAGGGACCACAGAACAATGATAACTTCTTTCCATGTTCTGTGCTAGGGACGTATCTGGACACTGCTCTATAGTCAATAGTGACATTGAAGAGACTATACTAATAATCTCGACTGTATATGGTTAGGGTAGTCTCTTGACACTGCTTCCTGGTCAACACAGACACTGCTATTGTGTCTTGCTAAGGACGTAACTAAACACTGCTATAGAGTCAACACAGACATGTCGAGATACTATATTAGTACACGCTAGTATGTATAGTTATAATGGTCTCTTGACACTGCTTCATGGTCAACACAGACACTGCTATTGTGTCTTGCTAAGGACGTAACTAAACACTGCTATAGAGTCATCTAAGACATGTCGAGATACTATATTAGTACACGCTAGTATGTATAGTTATAATGGTCTCTTGACACTGCTTCATGGTCAACACAGACACTGCTATTGTGTCTTGCTAAGGACGTTACTAAACACTGCTATAGAGTCAACAAAGACATGTCGAGATACTATATTAGTACACGCTAGTATGTATAGTTATAATGGTCTCTTGACACTGCTTCATGGTCAACACAGACACTGCTATTGTGTCTTGCTAAGGACGTTACTAAACACTGCTATAGAGTCAACAAAGACATGTCGAGATACTATATTAGTACACGCTAGTATGTGTAGTTATAATGGTCTCTTGACACTGCTTCATGGTCAACACAGACACTGCTATTGTGTCTTGCTAAGGACGTAACTAAACACTGCTATAGAGTCAACACAGACATGTCGAGATACTATATTAGTACACGCTAGTATGTATAGTTATTATGGTCTCTTAACACTGCTTCATGGTCAACACAGACACTGCTATTGTGTCTTGCTAAGGACATAACTAAACACTGCTATAGAGTCAACAAAGACATGTCGAGATACTATATTAGTACACGCTAGTATGTATAGTTATAATGTTCTCTTGACGCTGCTTCATGGTCAACACAGACACTGCTATTGTGTCTTGCTAAGGACGTTACTAAACACTGCTATAGAGTCAACATAGGCATGTCGAGATACTATATTAGTACACGCTAGTATGTTTAGTTATAATGGTCTCTTGACACTGCTTCATGGTCAACACAAACACTGCTATTGTGTCTTGCTAAGGACGTTACTAAACACTGCTATAGAGTCAAAACATACATGTCGAGATACTAGATTAGTACACGCTAGTGTGTATGGTTAGGATGGTCTCTTGACACTGCTTCATACTCAACACAGACACTGCTACTGGGTCTTACTGAAGACGTTACTGAACGCTGCTATATAGAGCAGACTATAGAGTTGATAGTCGACAAAGACATATCGAGAGACTAAAGCAATACACTATTACTGTGCATGGTTAGGTTAGATTAGGTCTTAGTGCTACTTATCTTGATACTAAATAATTGGTATGATTGTAAGAGAATATTTAATATTTATTTATTGGGCTGCTGCATGAAATTTCATTGTACGTATCCTTGTTAAATTCCCTTTTGTTATCCAATGTATTTCTGTTTAGGGTGTATAGGGATCCTACCAAGACCTAAGGAGCCCGAGCCAACCTCACCTGCGAGTGGTGCACCTGCCGATCAACGGACGAGGCGCTGGCGAACATAACAGTGCCCGGTAAGCGGCAATAGGCTCGCCACCTATTACGTGGGATCAACTATATAATTGTAGAAATGTGGGCGTTTAATATGCCTCAGCCTACCCCTTCGGGGAAACAGGCATGAGTGTAATGTAGTGTAGTTATTTTATAAATTATGTAAAAACAGAAATACTAGAAATTTAATAATACTTTTTCAATGTCAATAAAAACACGACAATGTCTCGTTAGGGCATTCTCTTGTAAGACACTCAAACCTCGTGAACTACGAATCTTACAAGTTCAATTTCCTTAAAACGACTTAAATACTTATACCAAGTTTTTCTCTCTTTAGATTCCATTTCAATGGGCTCTCATAAGAAAATCTAATCATTCATTCACAGCTGATGCGTTTGCTCTGCTCACACCTAGGAAATTTTCCTGGAAGAAATATTCCCTCTCGCTCAGGCGAAGTGTTCAAGAAATAGTGACGTCATAACGAGGAAGTCTCTCCGATTCACTCATTATATAAACAAGGAATGGAAAGTTCGTCAGGCTGGCAGGATTACAACAGACGTAATTAAAAAATATTTTTTTGGGTTTAAATATCTTTAAAGAGTTATTTTAGACATTTGTCAATTTATGTAATTGAAATGCTTTGTGAAAGGTAAACATACAACCACATAGTATTCACCAGAATTAATCACACGTCTTGTCTTTGTGTTAAGATCGCTTTAAATATTTAGTAAAATATAATTAGTAAAATACTTAATTTCATTCGGCCTAATAGTACTTCGCCTATTCTTAAAATTATATTATTGCTTATGTTTGGTACAGTTGGGCTTTGGTAAGTCGTAGTCACGCTTCAGATTGTTAATAGTTACTTTAAAATAATATGGAATATTAAAAATAGGCAAAACCTATTCATATTTTGAATCAAAATATTATTAATATTTTTGAATGTCATATTCACTAATTTTAGATAGCAGTTTGAACCTTTTAATTTTTTTAAGACTTTTTATACCTACAATTAGGCCACACTTTGTTGAATCTTTGTGATGTAACATATTTTTATAGGCTGTGATAATGTACATAGTTTCAATTTAATTATTTCCATGATTATAGAAATTCTTGCCAAATTTCAAAAGACATTCTGAACCAGTCCCGCCGTGGTGCGGCACACGAGTCTCGTTTTAATTCGTACCCCGACCCCGCACTGCTCTTCATTATCTTATTACTAAGTTAACTTTATATAGAGCGACTCTATAGAGTTGATACTTTTAAATCTTAATAAAAAAAAGCAATTTATGTAACGCTATTGTAAATCATGTAACTGAATAAGCTACAGTTCTTTGAGTAAGACCTGTTTTCATATTATGATATTCATTTATCAACAAACATACATTGCAGCAATTGTAATGCTTATTTAAAGGATATCTAAAAGCAATGCTTAAGTCTACATTTCAATTATATTTATTTTGTTGGTTTGCAGCGGAGGCGTTAATGTGGCCTTTATAGGCTTTGTCTGGCGATCTGGTATCGTCTTTTAATAAAGTCTAAAAGTAAAGTAAAACAAAGAATGTCTCAATCAAAAAAATAATAATAAATCAGTGTAAGTACCAAGATCCCATAAGCCAGTGAAGATCTTAAGACGGCGGGAGTTGTTCTAAGTGGAGACGCTAATGGCGCCTTCACCTTGACCATCGTGAACTTTCACCCCAGTTCTGATGCCCTGGTACTTTGGAATTGGGGCAAACGGGTTTCAGCATAAAGAAGAGGTATTTCAAGTTATAATAACTTTTTTTAATACAGTTTAACAACATTACTCCTCTGCTGTCTAAAAAATCATTATACCGGTTATCCTAGACTTACGCTTCGGGCCCAGGGCTTACTCACTGGCCTAGCTAGATTTGGCTAAATTACAGTTATTACACGAAGGAACTGCCATCTGACCTTTACAATCCGTAGGGAAATATCATTCTATGGTCCTAAAAGTCCTATTTATTAATTTATACGCAGAAGGAATCCTACCAAGACCCAAGAAGCCCAAGCCAAATTCACATGCAAGTGGTGCACCTGCCGATCAACGGACGAGGCTCTAGCGAACATAACAGTGACCGGTAAGCGGCAATAGGCTTGCCACCTATTACGTGGGACCAACTATATAATTGTCGAAGTGTGGGCGTATAATATGCCTCTGCCTCCCTCTGTTTTTTATACATAAATAAATAAATATTTCTGACACCGATTATTTAGTTCCAAGATAAGTATCATTAAGAACTTGTATTATGTATACTAAATAACGGATAAACATATATATTTTTTTTTATATATTGTGAATACATACTTAATATACATAGGAAAACACCAAAACCAGAACAAATATTCATATCAAACACAAAGATTTGTCCTGTGTGGGAATCGAACACACGATCTCAGGAGCGGAGTGCGGGTATACTCGCCACCACGCCATATCGGACGTCAAAATTAGAATTTGATTTTAAAAATCATTTATTTTATTTTATTATGTTTAAAATAAAACACATTGGTTTTATTTAGGTACTTTTAAATACTAAAAGAAAATGTATTTTACTCACATACACATAGTAGATAGTTTATTTAAATAATTCTGTAGTAATAAAGATCAAAATTGTCACCAATGCTATGACATCAAAAGTGCCGGTACACGGCTGGCGGCGAGATCAAAGGCGTGCCGACGGCAGATATCCTTTGAACTTGCCGACGCCGGTCTAGGCATAGTCTGGATTAACCTTAAACAGGAATTTTTATTTTATGTCTCTCAAGTTGTACTACGGGTTTGGCCTCTAGATTATCTTAGTGGATCTAGAAAGATTATTTTTCTTTTTTAAAATATACATACATAATTTCACGCCTGTTTCCAGAGGCATTTTATACGCCCACGCTTCGCCAGTTATATTGTTGGTCCCACTTAATAGGTGGCGAGCCTATTGCCGCTTACAGTATAGGGCACTGTTATGTTCGCCAGAGCCTCGTCTGTTGATCGGCAGGTGAGGTTAGCTTGGGCTTCTTAGGTTTTGGTAGAATCCCTATACACCATATTACTTTTGATAAATAGCGAGACCAGACCACCTAATGGTATACAAAAAATATTTTTGATAACAGACCGATTAAAGCTTTCATGCCTTCACAACGCGAGCAAAAAGGCGAGACGAGCTAGTATATATATTAAATAAATGCTTGTTTTTACGTACAAAGTATCTACAATTCAATAAACAATGCGTGCGTCCAATAACCGGCAGCTTATTTACGTTTCTTTGTGAAAGAAAAAAGCATTAAAATGGCGGCAACATGTTTCTGTTATAAGGAGGAAGACATTAAGGGCAAGTCTCACCTTAGGTATTATTTATTTATTTTATTTTTACCCTAACCAGTGCCCTGCAGTTTCTCATGACTGCGGGATAATGGTCTCGCTGTGGTATATCTAATCAGCCTTGTACTTTGGTTCTGTCTGCAAGAAAGCTGTTACACATACCCAGCTGACCGGGGTAGTGGTTGAGTTCTGTGGGACTCCGGTGGCGGCTCGCAAGATCCTAGCATGGAATACATAAATCCACGGTCGATGATGGGCGAGACCGTAATAGCTCATCAGATCAAGATCTTTGGTTTGGTTTTGTGGGACTATGTTATAAATAAGTTGCTATAACCTGTACTTACTGAATGAATAAATAAATAAATAAATATAAAAAAATAAATTCCCAGCATTGTCAAATATAAAAAAGTAATTTTTAAATTTGTCTTAATAAAGCTTTTATAAACGTCGATTTAAAAACTAACGCATAGAGTGGGAAGATTATTAGTATAGTCAATGTATTAACCTACATGATAGAAATTAAAATATAGAACCCGATGCAATTTAATTTAACCTTTTTAATATCGTTCTTCCAAAGAGATAATAAAAACCACTATTCTGTAAACAAAAAACCTAGCCTTAAGATGGCGGTGTGCTATTCCTTTGCGGAAGAAAAATCCTCCCCGGATTAAAAAGGGAAGCATCCGTGTGTGAACGCCACTGTATCTCTTAGCCGGGAACAAAGGACGGGGAAAAATATTCCCTTTGAACCGCATCGTCTACTGGAAGATATGCTATAACTAAGCTATGCTATGCTATGTGTGGGTAAGTAGGGTTGTCATGTATTTTATTGCCAAAGAAAGTTGTGTCTGAGTTACAGCATAAGTTTTAATATATTTACTATATATATATGTAAATTTAATACAAGCGAAAGTTGTGCTATTTGTAAGGTACTGCATATTTTTTTTATATCGTTATTTAAAATGTGGTGGTGGCCGGTAGCTGAGTTGCCATAGAGATATATTTAATTTGGAAATAATACAATATTGCTATCATCACATTAATAAATGTTAAGCAATATACAGCAATTAAGCCTAAATAAATTTAAATTAACAATAAAACGCAAGCTGTCTTTAAAGGGATACTATTCTATAAATAAGCTGATAAAAATGCTTGGGATTAAACTGCCGTTTCATACAGGCTATTCTAATATGAATGACTTAAAGCATGAATATTGTTATATTATGTTGCATTGTATAGCGTCACAGACAAATGAAAATTGTAATTCTAGTACCAAACCAATGGACATATTTAAAAGAGCATAACCTGTGAGTTTCTTGCCAGTTCTTCTTACAGAGCGGTGACTCGGAACTGGCACTTAGATTCACTTACACTTAAATATTTTTTGTTTTTCTAAATTGTTTGGTTGCAAGTGAATCTAAGCTTCGTGATTTTAGTATAATTATATTTTATTTGTTTTTGTTATTTTTTTATAATTTTGACATTTTCAAGTACTATGTAATAGCTTGTGAAATAAAAAGTATTTTGACTTTGACTTTGACTTTGTTACTGTACTTATTGATTCAATAAATATCGCTTGTTAGTCTTTCGTGAGTTCTTTAAGCGGTTCGAACGCAACCGAAAGACAGACAAACTTGTTAAGTATTTACTAAGTCTTACGTTACTTGACGACCGCTTTTTCCTGCAAAAACAATTTATAATCTCAGCATAATAACGTACAATGCTGAGCTGTGGTCTTCTTTCATAAATTAAAGTTAAAAAGAATCCGGTGACGAACATGCGATTGTTACGTTAGTATAATCATTCCAATGTGGCCACTCTTGCTTCGCTTAACTTTTATCACACTTTATCAATATGGTATTTAGGGTTCTTACCAAGACCAAAGAAGCCCAAGCCAACCTCACCTCAACGGACGAGGCTCTGGCGAAAATATCAGTGCCCGGTAAGCGGCAATAGGCTCGCCACCTATTACGTGGCACCAATAATATACAGGAAACAGGCGTGAATGTATTTATGTATCGAAATGGTAATCGGATTTAAATGGACTCAAACTCTAACCCTCACTCATTGAAGGACTGCATGACCTCATAGTTACTTGACTTACCTACTAATATCAATAGCAATTAAACAAAAACAAAAGTTCTAGAAAATCTAAATCTTATGTAATTATTTTATATTATATATGGAAGTGAAATCTTATAGCTTTCAGTATAAACACAGATTTACAGCTTCGCAAACTATAGGTAGAGAAAGTTGTATCTGTTTTAGCAGTCTGCTTTCTTATAACGGCGTCGAAACGTTTTTCAGCTTCAACTCGGGTTTAATATCTTATTTATTATCTTACATAGCACTTGGCGTTTCATTTCTTTTATTTAATTGTAGCTAAACGATCACTGAAGTTAAGCAGAGTTCACAGAGGTGAGTGTATTGATCGGTCACTTTTTGTGTGGCAAGGCACATTTGGGAGCGACGATGGGCCAGTTTTCAGATTTCTCGGGTTTAAGCCGTGGTCGCGAACCTACGGCTTCTCAAAGTTATCGTTTGCTTCGTGCCTCGAAAAGCACGTTAAGTCGTAGTTTCCGGCTGTCGTGAACATCTATGGCAGTCGTTATAAGTCAGCACCAGCTAATATTCTGAAAGCTCGTTTAACCATATAGTATGATGTTTCCCTCTGGGTTGTGGAAGTCAGACGGCCAAAAAAAACGTATGACCAATTCAAATCACTTTTTTCTTTGCAAACACAAGTACTTAATAAAAAGAAGGTTTGCCTTAATGGTTACATAAAATATATTGTATGAAAAATCTATATATTCAACCAAAAATCCCTAAAAGGTTCAACGAACTCTACATCTTACCCATAAGGGTAACTTGGGTAGCCAGACCGCATAATCACAAGACAAGCGTGGGGTACAAAAACACCCCAACGCCATCTTTCGACAATGCCATAAATTAAACAAATGCGCATCATAAATTCTGTCACCGACCTTCACACTAATGTAGCGTAATGTGAAATGGAAAAATGCTTACCCATTCTTTATATCCTGTTTTAGGAAAAATATTGGATGCTTTCAATCTTCGCGGCGTGATGCAGCGTAAGTGAATTTTGCGTCTGAAGTTTCTTTTTTAGAGAAGTGGCCTCGTAAGATTAATATTATTTATTTTAAATTTAGTTATTGATAAAACCGACAACTTTTATGAAAAAGTAAATATAAAAGAGTATAATATAGTAATTCTTTAAGATATATAGTGAATGTCCTCAATCTTCCTTTAGAAAATTAAATCGGTTTAGGATACAAACTGTCACAAAAAAGTTCAAAAAAGCAGTTTTGTTCTACTTTTATTAAGCTTCCTACAACTTAAGCTTGAGGTTATTTCGCCTATAACCATTACAACAAAAAGACGATTAAAAAATGGCGTGTACGAGAATCCTACAATCCTATTTTATCCTAAAGAGGTGTGGGCTCTCTACCGGCAGACGCGATTGCCATCAGTAATACCCACTAAAAATCTTCCGACGACGCCCGCCGCTTGTTGAGAAAGAGGCGGCGGCCAGTACCTGGGTAGCAGCGTCTGACACATACATACCCCAACGTCTCCCGGACTCCGGACCAAAACCGGGAAGACCAGGAGGATAGGGATAGAGAGGCGCTGTGGACGCGCCCCTCCTACCTCCCTGTGCGACCATAACGTGTGTGGCCGTCTTCTCGGAGGGTCCGTGGTTAGACAGCAGGGGCTCCCTGCTTCCGCTGTTTAAGACCCTCCTGGCGCTGCTTGACGGGCCCTCCTGACCCGCTCGTTGCGCCCTCCATAGTTCCCTCTTAGTTCCCCCCCCCCCCTCCCCAACACTCAGTACTAAGGGTACAACTAAGAAAATAAATACCTAAGTATTAAGTATGTCTCACGGTACGGCACGATATTCACAATATTTTAAAGAAAAAAAAAGCAGAAAACCTCCCTTTAGAGGAAAACGCCGGAAGCAAGCAACCGGAAGTCCTGCGCGGCCATTGCCGGAACCCGCCCTGGGACGTAAGAACGTGTCGTATAAATCACTTTTATGTTTTTTCGCAGTTTTTACCTACTGGGGTATTTTTTACCCCGCCCGGATATCGTCGCGTGACTGTTGAGAGTATATTTTTCTAGTCGTTTATAATGGTGGGTTAAGTAGAGCACTTGAGCTTAGAGGAATGCGGGTACTTATGTATATAACTATTGTCTTTGGCAAAAAGTATTGTTTACGTTCTGTAGTAAACGAGTAATGTTTATTAATGGTTTACCGCAGGCCACGGCTTAGCTCTGAGTGTTAGTACCAAGAAACTGTAATTTGGCATTGATATTCAAATTAATCAATTATATTGTACATAGGGTGTACTTATAGGGATCCTACCAAAACCTTTTTTTTTTGATTTATGTCGGTAACAAAATGCATTTACGCACTGTCTTCCGGCCAAAGGGCGATCAGAGAGGTGTGTGGGTCTCACCAGAGAAAGAGGCGGGGGGCCAGTACCTGGGTTGCAGCTCTGACACACTGCCCGCAGGCAACGTCCCCCGGCCAAAACCGGGAGGACCTTCTCAGAGAGACGCAGTCGACGCGCCCCTTCTACCTTCTTGTGCGACCATAGCGTGTGTAACCGACTTCTCTGAGGGTCCATGGTTAGACAGCAGGGGCCCCCTGCCTCCGCTGCCTAAGACCCTCCTGGCGCTGCTGGACGGTCTTCCTGGCCCGCCCGCTGCGCCCTCCACAGGTCCCTCTTAGTTTCCCCCCGGTAGTTAGTACTAAGGGCACCCAAAGTCGCCAATCTCTGGGTGTTACCTTTTCCCTAGCGCCCTCTGCGCCCTACCGGGAGGTACCCCCACCACTACAAGGTGGAGACCAGTCGGGGGGATCCTACCAAGACCTGAGGGGCCCAAGCCAACCTCACCTGCAAGTGGTGCACCTGCCGACAAACGGACGAGGCTCTGTCGAACATAACAGTGATCGGTAAGCGGCAATAGGCTCGCTACCTATTGCGTGGGATTATACAATTGGCGGATCGTGGGCGTATAATATGCCTCTGCCTACCCTTTCGGGGAAGAAGGCATGAATGTATGTATGTTATTTATTAAGAAAACCAACAGCTATGTTATAACAAAATACAATATAAGACCGTATTATAAGTTTTCCTTTGTTAACCAATATTATCAATATCAACCTATTTCTATGATTTAAAACAGTTATATAATTCAAAAAAATACATATAAAATCTATTGTCATTTTAAAAGTTCATCCCTTTTCATACATTTTATATCATGTCGAAAAAGTTCGTGACGATACTAGTGGCGATATAGTGGCGCTTCAATAACAAAGTATGATATACCTACATTTTTTATTACAAAAAATGCATGTGTTTCCAAGAAAAATTGGTGATCAGCCGATTAGTGCTATGAATTAAAGGTCTCCATGCCATGGGATAAGCACGGCTTTGGCTCTGAAAAAGACTTGCGCTTGAAAACAATTCCAAAACCGGATGATCTTACAAATAACTGAAGTAGTTACCTTGCGCGATTATCCAAAAAGGCTTAGAACTTCAATATTAGGAAAGCACAGGAGTTCTCAATTTCAAATGCTACTGTCATCCATCCAAACACTGACCTTTGTGAACTCTTCTTAACTTTCGTAATCGTTTCCACCTACCAAGTCTCGCTGAGCTAAAAACGCTTTCATAAGCTTTATGTCCCATTCATTTGCTTGTATTGATATCGTATTTTGTTGCACGAGTCTATTAATTATTTAATTATTTTTTTCCTTTCTTGGTCTGCTAGAAAATATTCCTTTTTAGGGATAAGCAGTATTATTGCAGTTCTTAGTATATTTGTTATTTTCATAAATTGCTAATTAATAATGTGAAAATGTATGTACGGACGTCACTAAATCAGGAGACGATGTTAAAATTATATCAAAATACCTTCTACTAAACAAGGAGAGGGAAGATTTACAGAAAACATCTGAGAAAAACAGACGAAAGACAAAGAAAGCCATTTCTTCGTCACAAAATACCTAATGGCTTCAAGCCGTACGAATTACCTACACATCTGGACAAACGGTTTGCAATTTTCGAGCCATTAACGGTAATCAGGGCTCGACTAATCACTAATTACGAGACAGAGAGAAACGGAATGCAATCTTTAAGTAAATTGAGACAAAAAAACGAAAACGAGCGCTTGGGGTGAGACATTGTGGAAAGAGATGTAGAGCCACTGGATATGACTGTTTCAATTGAGGTGTAACAGATTATTCCCTTGGGTAAAATCCGTATTAGTCTGTAAATTATAAAAAGTTGAGGAAAAAGACATTGTTTCTTTTCTATTTCTTATAAAGTCTAGTGTATCGTGTTGCCTAGCAATAAATCAATTTATATTTGCTTTTATTAAAGGGGGACCTTTACATTTCCGTATTTCGTTCTTTAAATCAACATACTAAAACCTGTTTACGGCTCCTGTTTATATAGTACTTGAAAACAAAAACTTTTATTACATAATGCAAATTTCAGATTTTATCTTATTTAATAATTGTTGGTATGGGACAAGTAATCGTGGTTGTATGTAGCAAACAAGCATTATTTATTGATATGAAATTTACTTCTTATCATGCTTGTACATTTATTGGCAGTTTTATTATTTATTAGTTCATCTAGTGTGCCAACATCCACACCGACAAAATCGTTAAAACTCTACGGGCGAAAGTACAAATGGAATTATTAAGAAGCGCCCCGAGTAACCGAGTTATCTTACCACCTGTTGATGGCTTAATTAATTCAATTTTCTCTAAACCATTTTTTTCCAGTTCTCCTCTTTCCAGGAAGTTTGCAAGGAACTCTGAAATACTTGTCTACTTTCAATATTTTATGTTTACGATAATACAATCTTATAAACTGAAGTTTATTGAACTTTAAATACTTATAAAACAATTAAATAAATAAATATTTACTGACAATAATAAAGAACTTGTTTTATGAATACAAAAAACGGATAAGCATTCAGAATTACTTTTTTTGTAAATATATACTTATTATACATAGGAAAACACAAATATTCATGTTTTTGCACACAAAGAATTGTCCTGTGTAGGAATCGAACTCACGACCTCATTAGCGGAGTACGGGTATACTCGCCACCACGACATATTGATAGTGTTAGCACTTAATAACAATTATGAATGACATCTTTTTTTTTAATAATTAATTAAGCAGCTTTCACACAGATCTTAAGGTAATATAAACTGTATTAATCAATGTTTTAAAATCGGAACTACGCCTGATTTATGCCTTAAACAAGATTATAAACTAATTAATTTATTCAACATTATAATGTAACAGATCATGTTCAACAAACCCACAAGTCACAATAATTATGTAAAATAATAAAAATAATTATCAAAAATAAAATATAAGTCATATACAATTTATATTTGACACACAATAATGTCAACAAAACACAAAATGTATTTTATATTCAAATCTCCTATGAACCTATTCAAATCTTCATCTCTTAATAGAACCTGCAAAATTATCCAATATTGAACCGATGGACCTGTGATCTGGTCAAAGCGGCGAGAAGACAAGATTGAACAACGTGGAAACCCAGTAGTTGAAATTTAGCAGTGGATTTCAAATGGCTGAAATGATTATAAATACATATCAAAGTTTGGAGGGCTTACAGGCAAATGGAGTTGACCTTAATTTATATGGAACTGCATGTCTTTATTTTGTCATATGAGTAAACTTGTCAGGTGTTTACGTATGCTTATCAGTAACCAGTGATCACTAATTATTTGACCGGTCAAAAAAGATGGCAATAAATAAAGATAATTTTTTGACCATAAGCGGAATTGATAAGTGCAGGGTGCGTCCAGAAAATTATCATAATTGCGTACGCTAAATGAGTCATAAAAACATTGAAAACTTTTACTTAAAAATACCTCTTTTCTTTGTCCAAAATTGTCCAAGCAAAGCAGGTGGTGTGCGGTCATTAAAAAACATTTTATAGCCAGTTCTCATTGATTATCACGCCGTCCATCTTGGACGCCATATTGTTTTTTGAATTTATAACAGCAATTACGTCACGTGGTTGCGACCGAACAATTGATAAACATAGTTAGGGGTTAGGTTGTTTTTTTATTTAATTTTTATTATAGTTTTTATCTGCATAAGTTAATTTTATCGGCCCTTCCGACATTTTCTCGTAAATATATCAAAGTGAGTTGTAACGGTTGAGAGATGTTTAGCTTTGTTAGGAAATTAATTACAACGAAAAATAAATAAAGGCGTATAGCTGATCATCGAGCTCTGTCCAGCAGTAGACCTTAGGCTGATGATAAAAATTGTCCCAGTACTGACAAACCAAGGTAAGAGTAATTCTGATCGTACTCCACTACGCGGTCCCAGTGCGAATAGACGGGGTCAGATGTATTTTGTATCAACCCGCCCATGTTTGATGTAGTTTATATTCGTGTCCAATAGTGATTACCCGGTTTAAAGAGCCTTTTTCGGATGCATGGAAACACTCAATATTAAATATCACTAAACCGTCCTATATAAGGATTAATCTGACCTTTGGTATCTATTTCCAATAAGTGGTATATTAAGATTTAAGCATAGGATTCCAGGGTCTTCTTACTGCTCCAACCAGATTTTGTTGAATTTCAGTTATTACACGGAGCGACTGCAACCCAAAGGAGAAACATCATTCTATGGTTAAACCAGCTGTCAGGATGTTAGAAGGTACTGGGTTTCTAATATCGACTGCCATAGATGTTTATGATAGCCGGGACAGACGGCTTAACGTGCTTCCGAGGCACGGAAATCTGTTACAAATATCAATAATCCGATAATCTTATTTATTTATTTAGTACACACACAGAAATATACAAACTTCTTAGTATGTTTGTTAATGGTTTGGTAACGTATTTTCTGCACGTGTCTTCTTTGTATTTCTTTCCTTCTTCGGTCTGCTGGAAGAAATTCCTTTTAGGGATAAGCAGTGCCGTTGTACATGTCTTTCTTAGCTTCTGTCTTTGTGTATGTTCCTTATGTTTAAAATGCATAAGTTGTTAAATAAATAAATAAATCCTATCATAACAAATGATATTTGTATCCTATCATAACGAGTGATAATTCAATGCTGCAATTAGGCACTTCACAGTGTTATTCGCAAGAACTACCGCGGCCGTGGGACAAAGCTGGCTCAAGAAGGAATATCGATTGATTTCGTCAGTAAGTCTAAAACTGAAAGGGTGTATAGGAATCCTACCTACATCCGAGGAGCTCAAGCCAACCAATGGTGCGCCTGCCAATCAACGGACGAAGTTCTGGGGAAGACAAAAGTTTTCGAAAAGCGGCAATAGGCTCGCCACCTATTACGTGGGACCAACAATGTAACTGGCAAATTTGGGCGTTTTATATGCTTCTGCCTACCGTTTCTGGGAAACAGGCTCGTTTTTATGCATGTATGTTAGTCTGAAAAAACCTTCCGGTCTACCCACAGTGGTAGGCTATAATTTGATGATTCTCCATCCTAAAAAGGCCATCCAGTGAGATGCATCCATCAGATTGTGCAATATACTCCGTTCTTTTGCTGTTCTTGTATACTGCCTTTCTGCTGTATACAAAAGTTAAGCAAACTAAAGATTTTTTTAATTACTAGTTGACATTGAAAGAAAACTACAGTAAAACCTCAAAATATTTTATTCCATAAACAATTACATAGTTCTTGAATAAGTCAAAATTTAATATAACAAACAATTGAAATATGATTACACTTAAATTACGACGCTTAGATTTACTTACATGCGACAAAAAAAAGTGGAATCTAAGTGCTATTTCCGAGCTACCGCTCCGAAAAAGAGCTGGCAAGAAACTCACAGGCTATATACAGTCTTTTAAATTATAAATTAGTTAGGTATTTAGATTATAATCCTCATTTGTACACGCTATGCAATGCAATAAAATATAACATTATCTAACAATATGCATTTTTAAGTCATTTATGTTAGAATAGTCTCTATGAAACTTAAAATATCAATCGTAAAGATTACTCGTATTATTGGAATAATTGTTTTATATTATTCCAATAATACGAGTAACCATCATAGACGATTGAAAAATGGCTCATAATATTTATGTAATATGATTGAACACTTATTTAAACGGCGGTTAATCTATTACCCATTAAGGTATGATATAAAGGTCAGAAGTTTAATTAATCATTGTTCAACCCATCAATAGCACGTGGTGTCATTGTCATGTCGATTATACTGGCCTCAACAGTGCACTTCAGGCACAGCCTGTGGGTTCGATTCCCACATAGAACAAATCTTAGTGTGCATGAACATGAATATTTGTTCTGGTCTGTGTGTTTTCCTATGTATATTAAGTTTGTAATTACAAAAATAGGTATTTAAGTATATTTATCTGTTGTTTAGTATCTATAACACAAGTTTTTAATGATACTTATATTGGAACTAAATAATTGGTGTGATTGTATGAGAATATTTATTTTTTATTCTTACATCGACAATTTAAGCTTTCAAGTCACGGGTATCAAGAGCCAGTTGATATTCTATTGTTTCCTGTCTCTCTACAGTCCACTCTCTCACAGATTGTAGTATCAACACAACATTGTCCTTTATTTTCTCTATTGCAATATAAAAGCACCTACTCTAAATAAAATGCATAATTTAGATTTAAATTACAGTATTTTTGTAATGTATATTAACAATTGAAGCGCTCTTAGCTCTGCGGTGTTCGGTGGTTGGAAACGATCACCAAAGTACAGCAGCGTTTACAGAGGTCAGTCCTTGGATGGGTGACCGTTTGTGTGGCATTTGATATCGAGCGCTTCCGTGCTTCGGAAGGCACGTTAAGCCGTTGGTCCCGGTTATCACTAAATGTGGTAGTCGTTAAGCCATGTTAGAGGCCTCATGGGCGGCTTGAAAAATTCTAACAGCAGGACGCCATACACCTGCCTCCGCCAATCCGCACTGGGTCAGCGTGGTGGAGTATGACCCAATACCCTCACACCTTGATTTGTGTGAGGAGGCTCGTGCTCAGTAGTGGGACGTTAATGGGCTGTGATGAAGTGATGAAGTGATATTAACAATTTATTTTACATTAATTCATGGTCACGGGGAGACAGATAAAAGATATCTCCATAGAGGCAGTCACAAATATAAAAGTACCGCCAATAAAACATTTTAATTGTCATGGACGTATAGGTTTTTTTTTTGTTATAATTTTGATCTTTTACGATCAAGCTCTCGCCCGCAGTGCCCATTCACTGCGGGCGAGCGTTAGTTTATAAGTATGACATTCATAAGAGCTCTATTGAGCCAAACTTGAATTAATGATATTTGAATTTGAATTTATACGTCCATGTAATCTGTGCACACTTTCGGAATCAAACAAACGCTCAATATGTGAACAAAACTTAATAAACTAGTTAAAAACATCCAATAGAAAATACTTAATATAAAATGCCACAAAATCGTCACCTTGCGGCTTTCCTTTGAACACTGCTCAGCTTCGGCGATTGCTATTGACTAACAACACAACAACATTACATAAGAAACACTGAGACCAAGACAAATGTCCGTAGTTAATTTTAAAAGATCACAAAAATAATCTTGTATGGGAATCAAAAACTCATTACCTTAGAAGCAAATGCAGGACCTCCATATCAATCGTCATAGCAATGCAACAAATTCAAGACGCAACAATAATTTCGTAGACTCAACCCGCTAGTTCAATGCGCCCGCGCACCTTAGCCTGACATTTCACGTCAATTAACACGTCACATTATCTTGTCACCGACATAGCCGCTCGTTGGCACCATGTTTTCATAAACAATTATTTCACTGGCCTAATTGTGCTTAGCCATTACGTCGTTTTGCGAAAGGTCCTCAGTAATTAAATGTTAGGCTATATTCTTGATAAACATCAATGACATAATAAGGATAGTGTGAGTCGAGTGATGTAATCAAGGTTCTGTACCGTAATTAATATTATAATAATTAAATATGGGTGTATATTGATCCTACTAAAACCTAAGGAGCCCAAGCCAACCTCACCTGCAAGTGGTGCACCTGCCGATCAACGGACGAGGTTCTGGCGAATATAATAGTGCCCGGTAAGTGTAAATATATGATACATCTACCTAAAGCGAAATGCTGATCCCACAGTGTAAATTTTGCCTCAATATACCACATGACTCAATGTAAGCTACTGTAAGCTTAAAATAGATAGATTTTTAAAAATATTATTTTAAGTATGAATTGCAGTTGTCGAAGACCGCTAGAGTAGAGGGATCTAGCTCATCTTATTTGTCGCAATATCTCGTGACACGCCAGAACATAAACCAATTTTTAGTTCTATCGATAGAGCGTGCCCGTCGCAAGCACAAAACTGCACAAATCATTTTTATAACTTTGCGTGCAGCGAGATTTTGCGCCGAGTATAGCAATATATGCTGCAAAACGCTTACACCATTCACGGCTTGAATAAATGCAATTTACCTAAGGAACCATAAAAATAAAAAAGGAAATGTTACTAAGTATAGCAAGCAACGTGAGCATATTGTAACATTATCAGGTACAGTCATCGATGTGATAATTACATACAAAGCACACTTGTTTGGAAATACCTGTAATTATTGTATTCAGAGATTATTTTATATTGGCAACACTTACGTTGTAGGCTCTAAATGTGTTTAAGTGATGGCCACACGCGATGATTTTTTAAAAATACTTACTACATAAATAAAAAGGAAAATTAAGTAGACTTCCATGTTCGACATCACAGTTGATCTTCGTTTAGTTGCTATAGTTTCTGAAATTGTTATGGGAAATTAAAATAATCAAATTGAAAATTATATTTTAAATTGATTGGAATAATTTTGACTACCGACTTTGTCTGCAGGTAGTATGGTAGATATGATGCCATCCGTTCGTAATACATTTATCCAGGGAACCTTTCATCATAGTCAAGTAAGTAGGTAATGTGAAACTGAGCAAATTTTTTCAATAGGGGATGGTCACAATAATGATCTGGTTGACTTTTTATTCTAATTTACTCTAATCTAATTTATTTAGCTCTGCGGTGCTCGGTGGTCGGAAACGATCACCGAAGTACAGCAGAGTTTACAGAGGTCAGTCCTTGGATCCCCCCCGACCACTTTTCTCCACCTTTTCGTGGTGGGGGGCTGATTACCTCCCGGTAGGGCGCAGGAGGTGCTAGGGAAAAGGTGCCCTTAGAACTGACTACCGGGGGTGAAACTAAGAGGGACCTGTGGAGGGCGCAGCGGGCGGGCCAGGAGGGCCCGTCAAGCAGCGCCAGGAGGATCTTAGGCAGCGAGGGCAGGGGGCCCCTGCTGTCTAACCATGGACCCTCCTAGAAGCCAGCCACACACGCTATGGTCGCACAAGGAGGTAGGAGGCGCGCGTCCACTGCGTCTGTCTGAGGATGTCCTCCCGGTTTTGGTCGCGGGCGGGGTGTCAGAGCTGCAACCCAGGTACTGGCTCCCCGCCTCATTCTCAACAAGCGGCGGGCCTTACTGCTGGCGGTCGTGTCTGCCAGTGTTGAGTCCCACACAACTCTCTCGGTCTTCTTTGGCCGGGAGACAGTGCGTAAATCCATTAGTTACCGACGTAAATTTAAAAAAAGAAAAGGTCAGTCCTTGGATGGGTGACCGTTTTTGTGGCATTTGATATCGAGTGCTTCGGAAGGCACGTTAAGCCGATGATCCCGGTTATCACTAAATGTGGTAGTCGTGAAGCCATATTAGAGGCCTAATGGGCGGCTTGATAAATTCTAACAGCAGGACGCCATACACCTGCCTCCGCCAATCCGCACTGGGTCAGCGTAGTGGTGTATGACTCAATACCCTCACACCTTGATATGTGAGAGGAGGCTTGTGCTCAGTAGTGGGACCGTAATGGGCTGAGAGGAACCCTTTTCAAGAAATTGCTTTTTATCTACAGTTTTGAAAGTTTGCAAGATCACTTATTTCCTGTCGTATGGTATTTATAAAATCTGATACCATTACCCAAAAATGAATTCTATGTTTTGTGAAGTCGACAATTTGGCAGAGAGAGCTTATTTTTATTTCAAGTATTAAAATGATGTGTTTTTAATTTTTTATCAAAGGCTTTAATGTTTTTGCGTCATACATTATCGAATATATCCTGCGATGCAACCGTTACTACGTAAATTTTTTTTTAAAACATCTCTCTGAGAGAATCTACGAACTTAAGATTATAGATTGCTCTTATGGCACGCTTTTGTAGTATGAATATATTATGTATACATATATATATATATATATATATTGATATATATTGAACAACCTATTCGAATACAAAATAAATCAAACACATGGCAGAGCATATTCTAGATTTACTAGGACCAGAGCAAAAGGATGATGATGACAAATTAATATAAATACCATCTTATAAAGAAGTTTGGAGAACAATGTCCTCTCGAAGACATGTTGTGCCGACTGTAAAAAACTTGGAACTGGGCAAAATGATGATAAAGTAGGTAGGTACTTGAAATATAGAACCTCTTTAGAAATTACACTATTACTAGGAGCACGACAGGGGGTGGAAATGATAATAGAATACTAAGTACTAATAATAAAGAACCATATTCTTTAAAACCGGTTAAAAATGTAAAGGCTAGTGACTTCAACAAACCCATAACTTCCTCACGTCTGTGCAACGATAAGATTAACCAAAAAACCAAAGATAAAAAAGTCGACGAAACGAAAAAGTGAACGCTTTCGCTCCCAAAATTATCATACCAAACTCTCATTAATATTTATAATGGTGAAAACAAGTAATTAAATACCAAACAACAATCGGGTGTTACTTTAGAAAAATGTCGAGAATTACTTATGGCGATAATCGTTATATCTTTTGATCTATGAATTTTTTAACTGTTTTAGTGTGGGATATTTTTCCCTTGTTACAATCTACATTGCGGGCGTAGTTGGTCGTCAGAGTGTTTTCGGATCGTTAAGATAAGAATTGACTTTAATGGACCTCCGTTAATGCCTTATTGTTTTAACGCACGTCACGAAGGTGTTAAACGAAACTGCTTTAGAGAACCTCTTTGCAGATTATTTCAATTTAAAAAAAAAGATCAAAGGAATACAAACGTCTGTGCCATGAGTACCGGCCTAGAATTGAGCCACCCCCTCTTCTCTCACGGGGAGTCATACAGAAATCCTACAGGATGATGGGCAACAGCTTCATCCTGCGTACTAAGCTCAGCATGAAGTCTCACGTGGCGATGACAGTTGCTAAAGCCAAGACAAGGCACCTGGTCCAGTGCTGGACTCATCGCTCGTTACTAGAGTGAAGCTAGGTGTCTATAATATCTACCTTAGGCCCATAATCACCTACGCAGCCCCAGCCTGTTACGCGTTCACCGGGAACCAGGCTAGGAAGAAACTTAAGGTTTGCCAGAACCAGACCCTACGCCAGATTGTCAAGGCACCTCGCTACGTGAGAAACGCTACGATCGCGAGGGATTTATATGGCTTGAAAGTATGGAATTCTTTATTTGTCGACTGGTGGGGACCGATGTTCGTGCGTTCAGATGCGTCAGGCCACGAACACATCCGGGGATTGGCGATCACCAACCCGTCTGCCCAGGGTGGTGATTATGTAAGGCCAATGTTAAGCTATGGACTTTACAAGACTGTTATGATGATGATAAATTGCTGACTAACTAAATCAAAATAATAACCGATTCTTTCATACTTCGGCCACATAGCGCGCAGAGGCGATGAAAGCCTGGAAAAACTGATTGTCGTTGGAAACACAGAAGGTAAACGATCGCATGGTCGCGCATCAACCAGATGGAACGATTAAGTAAAAGACTCATCGTCCTCCAAATTCTACGCTGTCGTGAAAGACGCGCAGTGCTACTTTATTGGTCGTGGGACCGATTCAATATCTTCAAGTCATGGAAAATTTAATGAAAAGAGAAACAGCCTGTCAGAAAGAGCCTTGGGTGTCATTTGAGAGACATTTTATTTCATACTTAATCGGAACATGTCTTCTTTACAATACCATAAAAATATCACAACTTTGTCATAAAATACTTGTTTTTATTTAAAGATGAAAATTCGCAATCTTTCTGAGCCTACACCCTTTAGGACAAATACCACCTTGTAGTTTAAAAAAATCTTTTTTGCATCTATTTACTGACAAAATAGCTAACCATAACGTAACATCGACTACCGTAAGCTAAAAACTACAGACCAAAACTAAGCCATACAGGAAGTAATAAAATTAAATATGTATCGAAATAATTTACACCTTCATAAAATTACCCTTCAATATTAACAGTTGATTATATTCATATTTATTAATGTTAATTAGGGTCCGGTTTTAACAGTTTTCTATTAACAGATTGTTCGGACAATGAATAATAAATTAAGCTCTTGACGATTAACATATTTTATTAATTTCGTTGGCGTTTTAGATTTAATAAGACGTGTGTGTGAAAATAAGGGATAGAAAGCCGGATACTATTACCGAAGTGAAGCAGAGTGGACAAACGTCAGTCTTTGAATGGGTGACCGTGGAATTTAATATCGAGTGCTTCCGTGCTTCAGTAGACACGTTTAGTCGTTGGTCGCGCTTTTAGCTATATGTGGTAGTCGCTAAGCCAAGTAAGAGGCGGATTGAATATGGCGGCGTCGGCTGTTTTGATGATTTTTGTTAGAGCAGCAAGAATAAGCAGAGCTTTTTATCATTTTTAGTTAAAAATATTTATGATGGAGTGGACATGATGTTATTCGAGCAAAACATTTTGAATAATTAAACAAAATACAAGAATCAAAATAATTTAATTAATACCAAATTGTACAATTAAATGTATCTTGACATGTACATTTTATGTACATCGATATTTGATTCATAGATAATTTTTGTCACTATTGAAATAATTTCAATAGTTTCATCATAGACATTATAATACTATACTAGTACAGTAAAGTAGAGCCATTTTTGGGTAAACATTATGTATGCTATTAATACATTAAAGAGTAATTAATTAATACGACATAAAAGTAACATTAATTTTTAAAATAAAATAGACAAACAAATATCAACAAAATATATATTACAATTATTAAAATTAAAAAATACACTGACAAGTAGTAAATCATTTACATTAATTAAAGTTTCTATGTAGATGAAACTTAACGCGAATTGTAAACATGGTTTAATAAATTCGCAGGTCACGTATAATATAAATTTCTTCGCCTCAGGCACATCTGGAACAAAAGAACATTATAATTAATTGCTGTATGAACATCTTAACATTTTAAAAACTAACGTTACACTGATCGCAGTTTGTACATTTAATAAAAAAAAATTATTTTGCATTACACAGTGTTTCAGAAAGCAGCGTCAAGGTGATATAACAAAGCCATATTGCTTGTTTTAAAAAATTATAATATGAAGGGCAGTTGTTAGTAAATTCTTTAAAACCTTAAATGGTTTAATAGAATGGTTACATTCAAGTCAAAGCCAAAATCATTTGTTCAAGTTTGGCTCAACAGAGAGTCAAAATTAAAAACTTAAGAACTAGCGCGCCCATTCACTGCGGGCGCGAGCTTGATTGTAAAAGAACGGCCAAGAAAATCGTATAGGTTAGTATTTTTATAACAACCGTTATCACGTGGAGATCAGTATACCTGAAGTTCGCTTTAGCGCGGGTACACCGTTATGTGCACGATGGACAAGCCCACAATCCTAATAGACTTCTAGCGTCACTCATTAACAGACTATTAACGCCTAGCCTTACGCCCAAAATTCATAATCTATCCGTAATCTGAGATAGCAACCAATCTTAGATAGCCGCCGATATTGCTTTCAATAGTTTCTAAAGTGTCTATTCAAAGATTTGTTATTGAGACGCTTTACTTATGACTGTGACTATAACCTCTTTTGTTGGCTGGATCCGCACCTGAGTCCGCTCCTGATGACTTCCATAAAGGACATATATTTGTATGCATTTGTAAGCAAGTATATAAAAAATCAAGTAATTCATTTGTTGAACCGTAACGCAAGCTTAGCTTAGTTGGAACTAGAATGTCTATTAGGGATGTCCGCGGATATTTATTATTAATAACGGGTTCGTATTTAATTAATCATTTTCATCTCAGAATTTATATTTTTTGTAAATACATACTTATTATAACAACAGGACACGCCTAGAACTGAAGAAATATCTATCCATGTTACGTCACTCAAATATCTGTGTGAAAATAAATAAGTTCTTACAATCACACCAATTATTTAGTTTCACGATAAGTATCATTAAGACCTTGAGTTATGGATACTAAATAAACATAAATTTTTTATTTTGTAAATACGTACTTAGTAAGAAATACCCAGACCAGAACAAACACTCATGTTTATGTACACGAAGCTTTGTCCAGTGTGGTAATCGAACCCACTACCTTAGGAGCGAAGTGTAGGTATACTAACCTTCACGCCATACCGTTCGTCATGAAAAAGAACCTCAAATTATTAAAAAAAAAAATATAAAAGAGTACCGATTATATAAAAAAAAATATATCGTCACACACATTACACATTAAAAGTTCTACCCAGCAAATAGCTATTGAATGCCAATTAAAATAGATGAATATGATACGCAAGCATAAGGAAAGATAAATAAATTGTTTCACCGTCCACTAACTACACACATACTACACGTGGAGAGCATTACGTATGTTAATGGCGAGATACGCGGACCGAGTCCATTTTAAACGTTATTGTGAAAAATCTAGTGAAGAGCGAGCCGGACTTGGTATCTGAGGGTTCTGTATAAAGTCATTCCTGCGTATTTGGCTACGTTATCTAGGTATAATGGTGTCAAATCATTAAGGAGTTGTAGAAAATAAAAGAAACTGACATTAATTATTTTTGTAAAAAAAAAGGTATGGGATATACCTATGTTGTCAATTTTTATTTGCGATTAAAAAAGACTTCTTTTTTAATCGCAAAAAATTATATGTGGCACCATATTAAAAATATTTCAAGGGCAAAAATTTACAGTTATACTGAAAGAAAGAAAAAAGTTTAAAATAATTTATTCGTAGCACGTGACATGACAATACAAACAACAACAAAACATAAACAAAAAAATATAAAAACTAATAAGTAATATTGTTAGGTAGATTTGATTAATTAATGAGACGAGATAAACCCGTTAGATAATGAAAACCCCAATTGAAACATCAGTTCTAACTTTTTTCATTACAACACGGAACCCTATAAAGTATAGACACAAAAGTAATAGAGAAAAAATGTATAGGAACTAACACCCGTTCTACAAAAGTGCGTTAACTATAGTATTTTTTTGGTTAATTTGCATCGTGCGGTTATCTTGACCATCTGAATAGTTAATTGTGAACCGAGCTAATGTTTAACCGCTGTCAGTTATCTGATTGTTAACTGTTCTAACACGCAACCGGTTAAAGCCGATGCACACGTGTTGGAATCCGTTTTTGTTAAGATTTAATTTGATGTTTGTTTGCGTGGAAATGAATTGGCTAATTTGGAATTTAATAAAAAAAGGTGTCTGTGTAATTTAGTTTTTACGAACAACGATAGGTACTGAATTTCAACAAAAGTTTACCCTGACAATATTAAATAAATATATATTTATTTTTAAATAGATTATAATTAAGTGAATAGTAATACAATTGTCGCGGTACAGTGTTGTGTAATAATATTGTCAGAAGGTCTCATTTCATCAATCTTAGAAATAATAATTTTAAAATAAATACTTTAAAGAAACTATCTGTCGAGGATTATATTTTTACTACATCCTATTCACACTTGGGTAGTTTTTAATTTATAATATTTATACAGAAGAAACCCATTTATACAAATGACACGCAATATATGCGTAAGAAAGAATATCATATTGCAATAAAATTACTTTCCTTCTGGATTCACAAAAAATTGCGATAAAGCTATATAAATATAACACAGAAAAAAATAACAACATAATAACTATGACACACGCTTAAAATTAAAGCAACAAAGAAATTTTGTCAGAATCCAATAACATGTTAACACCACACCTGCTTTCGAAAAAGCGTCATCAAAAGTAACCGCTTCCTGTATATTTTACTTACTTACAGTCTTTATTTAAAAGGTACTAAATGTCCAACATGAAAAATATTAAATACTATCATAATAATATGACTTATCTAAGGTACAATTCCTACTGTAATTAGACTATCATGATTTTCGACGCGGACTTTAATTGTTTTTTAACGTTTCCTTAAAAGCAATTAAAAAGGGATATACCGCTTTATGCTCCGCACCCTTTTCTACTAGTCTTTATGACATCCGTATGAGAGTTTATTAGATAATTAAAAATACCATATTTTTAACTTCTTGCAAATGGCTCGAAGGAAATTATTTAACTAATAGTAAACTTCAAAATAAATTTAATAACTTAAATATTCCTTAATTCGTTTTAGTTTTATAGTTCACGAGAACATTCGTACTATAGTTACCTGCTGCGTATTTAAAACGTATTGACTTTATACATACATACATAATATCACGCCTGTTTCCCCGAAGGGCAAGGTAGGCAGAGGCATACTATACACCCACACTTTTCCAGTTATATTGTTGGTCCCACGTAATAGGTGACGAGCCTATTGCCGCTTACCGGGCTCTTTTATGTTCGCCCGAGCCTCGTCCGTTGTTCGGCAGGTGCACCACTTGCAGATGAGGTTGGCATGGGCTCTTTGGATCTTGGGAGGGATCCTATAGATACATATAACGTACACCCAATTCAATAAATCACTTTTGACTTGTGTCATATGCTGTACCCTGTTAATATGTCATAAATATTTATTCACATTGATTTATTATAATAAATGTAAAAGTAACATAGTCTATCTCTTAACGTTTTAAACCTAAACTTATAAATCGATAAAGATTAAATTTGGTGTTGAGATAGTCTTAAATCCTGGAAAAACGTAGTGGAATAAGTAGGAGAAAGCTGGAGACCACTACCACAGATTCAGAGGCCAAATAATGGGGTCTTATCCATTGTGGTATTAAGGCTAATAACTAGTAAATTTACTCTTTCATTACTATTTTACTAGTGCACATAAATTAGAACAACAGCCCAGTGGCGAGTCCCATAATTTTAAAATTCAGAGCAACTCAGGGGGCCTACCGCCGAGTTCGATGGCAATCGATTATAATAAGGCAAAATGTATTTCGAATTGATTCTGTCGTACCGCCGAACTCATGGAAATCGAAACAAATTGGCGTTCTCCATTTACCTATTGGTCTGTCACGGACTGAAGGTCATGAATGAGAGGTGGCTGTCGGTAGATTCCCCGGTACGGATTAATGAACGTAAACAAAGTTTGATCTAGATGGATTACCGGTAATCCATCGAATTCGGCGGTAGGCCCCCAGATTGCTCACCTCAAAATTTTTGAAGTTATGTGCGTAATTATCGCTTGTTCCATGACTCGGAAAGCACGTGTAGCCGTTGGTCCCGGCTGTTATGAACATCTATGGCAGTAGTTATTAGGAAGACAGTGCCTTCTAATATTCTGACAACTGGTTGAACCATACAATGATATTTCCCTGTGGGGTGTGGTTAGATGGCAGGCGCTTAGTGTAACAACAAAAGTTCAGTTAGTTTTTTACTCTTTAAGGGGGTTAAAAAAGGAGGGGCTGCATTGCCTTTTCTCAAGTAAGGGAAACAAAACTCAATACTCAGTTGTTTCCGGCTGTCATGAAAATCTATGCTAGTCAGTGTCTTTTAACGCTGTGACAGCTGGTTTAACTTTAGAATAATGTTTCCCTCTGGGCTGCAGCAGTCGCTTAATGTCATAACTGAAATCCAGTCAAATTTGGTTAGACCAGTGATCAGACCCTGGGCTCCAAGCTCAAGCTTAGGGCAACCGGGATAATGCTAGGACATACAATTTTGTACATTAAGTTCTCGGGTTTACAACAAAGTTAAACGTTCTTAGAGCTTATTAATCCTTTATTGCACATAAAAACATAATCACATTACAAAAATAGTATTTAAAAACAAAAGTACAAAGGTGGACTAATCTCTAGGAGAGATCTCTACCAGCCAACCCTAGCAGTTGTAAATTACGTTAAGTACGGGATTAAATTTAGTTACAGGTCCAAGTAAAAGAAAAGAAACTACAAAAATTTATTAAATTATAATTATATATCTTATAATTAAGAGAGTAATAAAAAACTTAGCCTAAAAGGCTCGCTTTGATTTTGAGAAACGTGGACATTTTGCGACTAACCCGTTTTAAAATATAAAAAATAAATCTTATAAATAGGACTCATACTCATAAACTAGTCATATCACAGAGTTTCTGACCTTATTGATCGGTAATACTCCTATTATATTACCTAGTGTTCCGTTGAATCAAGATAAAAGCCCTAACAGTTTCTTACAACAGCCGATTTACCATGGGTTGATGGGGTTGCCCAGAATCCCTATAACCTTGATATTGTGAGATAAAACCCGGACCCCAAAGTGAAACGATGATAAACTGAACTGATGACGAATCCAATTAGCAAAATGTTTAAAGGTTATTTTCATATGAATTAAGTAAAATACCATATCAAGCATATCCTATAAGAAAACCTACTCAGCTCGAGATTTACAAACTATTGATCTTCATTCAGATCATACTTCACCAGTATGGATTGGCAGTTGTAAATCACGCTTATAAGAATACTGGCGAGTTGGAAACCTTACAGTTCTAATTTGCATTTTCAAATTCGAAGTCTAACAACAAAAAAATAATATATGAAAACTGAGCTTCGGTTTATATAACAATATGCTATTCAAAAAATATCGCCAACTTACAACTCGCGGCAAAAATGGCTCCCACACACTTCCCAAAATCAATTTAACCCCGTAAAAACGTATCATATTTTGTTCTGCCACCCCAAATTCGCTCGCGACGGTATGAGCGAGAGTGCTGTTACCTAAAACAGCAAGAGCGAAAGAGATGCACAGATAAACACGGAAAAAAGTTGTGTACGAAAAAAACATGGTCGCGAAACACTTGTAGGGGTATTTCAAATTTGGAACATTAGTGCGGGGGTTGTGCGGAATAATGACCATCCTCTGAATCATAAATTTTACGAGCACATTCTGAGATGTCGTTTCATTGAGAGATATTAAACTTTTTACTATACCTAGACGTTCACATTGTATGGAGGATGAAGAAAGCGGTTTAGTATATTATGAATCATTATTTTAATATGAAAACTTCAAGTTAATGATAAATTTTATCGTCTTCATTATCATATCAGCCTGCTGAGTAAAGGCTTCCTTTTATGAAGTAAGGTGAAAGGTCATATTCCACCTAGCGGACACTGGGTAGATTGGTGAAGACAGGTCCTGCTGTTAAACTGTTAGGCTGCTCAACAAGGCCTTTGCCACGTAAAAAAAGAAAGTTATTTTTTTTTCTTTTAAATAATGGCTTCGTGCGTCTAGCACATCTAGCCAGTGTCAAGTAAGTAATATATAATTCATAGTAAATGAGAATGAGTGATGATAAAGATGATAAATGAGGTACCCTCCCCAAAGCCCCTTGAGTCCTCAGTAAAGATGTGGGACTATACTGAGATCTCACATGGACAGAGAATTTGAAAAGTGATGTTGCACTGCTTTGTTTGATTTATCAACACTCATGTATATTCACAAACACTTAACGCTGAATAATCCACAGTTATTACACATTAATGTTAGAAATATCACAAGTTTTAGAAAATAAAACAAAACTGCAGACATGACGCTTCACTTTCCCGCCAAGAAGTCCAAGTTAATTCTTTTACAAAATTTGTGATTCTTCTTCTTAAAACATGGTTCGCACGGCTTGTGCATTTAGCCAAATTTGTGATTTTCCTAGTCAACTTCTAGCTTAATTTTTAATCTTCCAAGGAATGACCTTCGGGCTAAAACAATAATCTACACAGCTTACCAAAACTTTTAATACCAGGGCTAAGACTAGCTTGTAAATTACCACAAATAACCTTATGCCATGTTCATTAAATCCTAACATTATCCCAGTTGCTCTAGACTTAAGCTTAGGACCCAGGGTCTGCTCACTGGTGCAACCAGATTTGACTGAATTTCAGTTATTACGTGAAGCGACTGTCGTGACACCTCCGCAACCCAGGGGGAAACATTGTATGGTTAAACCAGCTGTCAGTCTGTTAGAAGGCACTGACTTCCTAACAACGACTGCCATAATTGTTCTTGACAGCCGGGACCAACGGCTTAACGTGCTTTCCGAGGCACGAAGCAAGCGATGATTACGCAAATAACTTCGAAAAGTCATAGGTTTGAACCCGAGACCCTCTGAATTTATAGGCAAGGGGTCTCGCCACTGAGCTTTCGCCGCTTTTTATGCCATGTTATTCAGTTAAAATTCGTTAATTAGTTGACAGCAAAATGAATACTTATGTAATAGAAGCTAATCGACCCATGAAAGTGGGCTAAGGAGCTAATTTAGGGGTATAATCGAACCTCTAAGGGGTGCCGCCCTCTTAATTTTGCCTCATAATAATCACCTCTAATCGGCAACAGAAAATCAGATTTACTTTTCTGTATGTTTTGATTGTAATATTTCTTAGGAGGGTTTGAGCGCCTTGGAGGAAAACCTCGTCAAGGCATTTATTTTCTATGGTTGACTTTTATGTAATACGTCTTTTAATACGTCTTTGACAACGTTCTATAGAAAAGTAGCATATTATAGTGATTGTGATTTTCTGTGTTAATCAAAAAAATTTGTACAAAAATTTATTTTCTTAGCTGTGTTACATATAAAAGACGAAGAGGTTATGGAACACCTGTTGTGTGCCTGTTACTCGCTAGCTGCCTGCCGAATGGTTCTTCTGGGGGTGGCCTACCAACAGCCAAGAGACTATGGGCTCCAATCTGCAAAGACTGTTATTAAGATAATGACAACAATATTTGAAGAAATGGAGTGAAAGGCAAGGGGATGCACAAAAGATAACCTAAGAGTCAAATTGCGCCACGTTTAGTCTGTGGCCCCCGTGATAAGATACATATAGAAACTGGGTTTACTATACAAAAATAACTTTTTGTATAGGGCTTCTCCCAAGATCTGATAAGCCCAAGCCAACTCTCCTGCAAGTTGTGAACTTGCTGACCAACGAACGAAGCTCTGGCGAACATAAGTTCCTGGTAAGAGGCAATGAGGCTATTACGTGGGACCTACTTTATTTTTGGCGAAATGTGGCGTATAATATGCCCCTGCTTACCTCTTTGGGGAAACAGGCATGATTCTATATATGTATATAATGACTTTTCTATATTTAAAATCCTTTTTCACACTTCGCACGTTTGTTAAACCTTTACCAAAGCTTTACGAAGAAAGATTGATTCTAGGAATAAACATTATTGATATTTTTTCTTAAAAAATAACAGAAATATAAACTAAAAGTATTCTTCCTCGACTATGAGATTTTTTAGTACCAAATTTTATCAAATTAACTCTATTAGTTTAAGGTTTGCATTTCAAAAAGGAATGAACACTTTAATATAAACGAATGGAAATTCAGAAATCATTAAAACACATGTGTTTTAATTGTACAACACATGAACTTATTTATTTATAATAATTTCTTGCCCAATGAGACTGCCTAATTACTAACAGATTTCTGCTAAGTCTTAAGAAAGAGAGAAAAGATTTAAAAAAATAGTATTGTGATGACTGTACATATTGCAGTCAAACATAACTAAATGTACCTAGTGCTTTGTTTTAAAATGACGTTCATAATGTTTCCTGGCTCCTGAAATACAGTCTGGCTCTTGAAATACAGTGTCTTTACCAGTTCGGAATCCTATGGAATCATTTAATTTGTATGTTGTATAATGGATGCAATAAAGATTAATTATTATATGATCTTTTTTGGGCAACAGTTAAATTATTGGCTCATCCAGTGACTTAGTATTAGCAAGAATGTAAAGAATACCAGAACTGGACTGTCATACTGTTACTTTGTTGTTATTATTGAAGTTTTAATTTACACAGGCACGCCATTAATAAATATTCTTTTACAAATCTATTAAAAAAAAAAATTAAAAAGACTCGGTGACCCATCCTAAAAACCGATCAAAGGAAACGTCACATAAAGTTTAGTTCACCTCATGGCTAAGGGCTGTACCAAAAAATAGGGTGCATTTACACAAAAATATTTTCCCTCAACAAAACTCTGTTCGCATTATCCATCTGGATTGTCTCGACTTTAATGACGTCATTAAGAAGGAAAAATAGCAACATCTTCTCGTCATCATATTGTGTTTTAATACCCCCATAGAAAAATACTCTCTAACTCGCTTTCGCAAAGATATATTTCAAATAGCTCTTTTCCCTTATACTTCCGACGACCCCAAGATCTCGAGTTATTTGTCAAGACCACTAATTGCCTGCTTTGGAAGAAAGGGACATTTTTGAGTCATTAAATATCAACAGGTCTATTAAAATGGAGTGATATCTTGCTAATAGCCATCTGACAGTATTATTATTTATTTTTATTAAATATGAACTCACTCGTTTATAATATATGATAGTATCATGTAATTAAATACATACATACATGCATTCACGCCTGTTTCCCCGAAGAGGTAGGCAGAGACATTGTACGCCCACACTTCGCCAATTATAAAGTTGGTCCCACGTAATAGTTGGCGAGCCTATTGCCGATTATCGGGAATGTAATTAAATAAATCAAGTTATTTGCATAAATGCAGCGTTTTCGTCATTTAGTCACATTCAAAGTCTTGTATAGTCCGTCATTGTCGAGTAAGTCAAAGTCTTGTCCCAGTGAAGTAGTAGAGGCTTTACTAAAGGCGTCTGTGGAGTTTTGGAGTGAAAAAGTCACAACTTACTGCAATATGCCACTTTCCTACACTTTTATACGTTTCCGAAGAAGTTGTGTCGAAAAATTCACTATATTTACACATAAAAACTCGGAAGTACACTAGTTTTGGAAAATAAAATATTGCGGCGATGTGTCTTTTTTCGCGTTAGCGCCAAAACTCATCTGACAGTAATGTAATCCAAATAGGTTACGGCGAAAAAGTTTTAAAGTCATCGTAAAATATACGATATGTATACAACCTTTATTTATAAAATTTACCATTACAAGTTTTTTTTAAAGATCATACAACGGAATTCAGTATTTTTGGTTCCGTATGTGTTTTGTAAATTATCAAATTTAACAGTAATAGCTTAATGCTCAAAATCCTCTTTGATTTCAATTTTAATAATAAAACAGAGGAAAACATTATTCTATAGGTTCATAACTTCCTATGGTGATAGATTTGATCTTCATGACAGCCGGGACCAACGACTGAACGTGCTTTCAAAGCCACGAAGCAATCGATAATTTCGCTCATAATTTCAAAAAGTCAAAAACCAGGATTTGAACCCGAGCCCCTATGATGGCAGTCTATTGGTCTTTCCTCTGGGCTTTCGCTGCTATCAGAAACAAATTTACTAACAATACGAAACTAGGTTTCACCTAAACTATTTCCATTAAAAGTATCTTTCGTAAAAATGCTTTCTTTTTGTATTTCTAAACATGAATAGCAACAGAATAAAACGTGAGACACAAAGCTATCAGTTTTTTTTCCTTTGATATCGTCACGTACAACGAGTCTGTCACTTGGTGGTACTCTTACCGCATACATACATTCATGCCTGTTTCCCCAAAGGGGTAGGCAGAGGCATAATAATACGCCTACACTCCGCAAATTATATAGTCGGTCCCACGTAATAGCCTGGCGAGCCTATTGCCGCTTATCGGGCACTGTCTTGGCAGCCTCGTCCGTTGATCGGCAGGTGCACCACTTGCAGGTGAGGTTGGCTTTTGCTCCTTAGGTCTTGTTAGGATCCGCACCCTATGCACTATGGTAAGTGATACGATTGTCTAAATATACAATACAAAGCCAATCGAATCTAAATTTACCTGAAAACCTAAACTAAAAAATAAGGTTTGTCAACCCGAAATTTCCTTCCCGCGAGCAAACAAACTCTTTGACGCAAACAGCATACTTTTTGGCGGTAAAAACCTTTGCTTCTTTTTTTTCAAAGCATTCATAGCAACACAACACAATCGTGAGACATAAAGCTATCAAATGTTGGAGGGACATCCACATAAGACCTTAAACTCCCATAAAATACACCCAGAAAGAAGGAAAAAGTAACGCAAAGGAATCTACAAACTACTATCACAAAATTGATCTGCCCAACTGTACTTAAATTTCAACTTTATACACAAACAATTTAAAGTATAAAATCGCTTGTGCTTACAGATTATAAATTGGTTTTCCACAGCAACAGTAATTCGACTTTATTTTTTCATGGATAGAATTCAAAATATGTTACAGGGGGTGAGTATCTCATATACCCCACATAAGTTAAGGCGCAAGTAATACGGGATGCGAAGTTGGTAGAAAGAAAGGGGCGAAAGGGGGTGCATAAGGGGAAGGGGAACCCCCTTTTCGGGCTTTCAATAGATGTTTGAGTTTCTCGTACGATTTTAAAGCAGACAGTACAGTGGCATGTTTTATGTATGGATGGAGACTTTGAGATATGCAGGTGTATGGGGATTGATGAGAGGGCTTATTGAGTTTTGATGGGGCTTAGGTGTTCTAAAAAGTGCTTTAAAATTATTTTCAAGGATGTATTAAAAAAAAAACTGTCTTAAAAACAATTGTTTTAATTTCATACAGTGAAGTCTGATATTAGATAAAGTAAAGTCCGGATAGTAATATAACTAAAATATTCTCTTGTACTCTAACTTGGCTATAAATGACATGAAATAAAATTTAATTCTTATAACTTTCGTGTGCAACAGCCACACAAAAGGCAGAAACTTAACAATAAAACAAAATATTACGATGCTTTACGATTACCACTTACAATGATACATACATGTATTCGCGCTAGTTTCGCCAGAAGTGTTTTCCTGAAGAGGCAGAGGCCCACACTTCGTACTACATATAGTCCCACGTAATAGGTGGCGAGCCTATTTCCTCTTACCAGGCACTGTTATGTTCGCGAGAGCCTCGTCCGTTGATCGGCAGGTGCACCACTTGCAGGTGAGGTTGGTTTGGGCTCTTTAGGTCTTAGTAGCATCCCTTTACATTGGTATATATGATAACCGGGGACAAAAGTTCAACATTCCTTCTAAGGAACATACGGAAGTTCTCGAAAATGTATTTATGAACCTACTCTCACGGCACAAACGCTTCAAAAAGATTTCATATTAACAAACAAAACAAACATTATATTTGTTACTATCAAAAAAGCAATAATATTTAACGACAATATTCCACCCCTAGAATCCCTTATCCAGCACACAGGGTGGTGTGGAATGAAAATATATCGCGAGATATACGACTCATCGTACGGAGCTTAGGGTAGCGTTTTCCATTTTTCAAGACAGAATATACCCTTGATTTTCTTCGTAAGGTGTTTGGTGTAAGTTGGCAGAGATCGGCGTTTGGAATATCAAAACGAATCATCAGATTGGCAACGACTGCCGGTGGTTGTAAATCATTTTTTTCTATTGTTGTATTTATTTAATGAATGGTATATCAAGAGAATAGAACTTCTACATATGGACAAACAACACATCGACCCAAAAAAATATAACACAAAAAAGAGCCTAAGTATATTACATGTATCTTGTTCAGGTCGACACTTGCTATGGTGACTATATTATACTGAGATAAGATCTATGGTAATATAATTTTATAGAAATTCAGAGCCCTTTCGAAATTAGCTTCCTGTCTTATTTAGTTTGCTTTTATTTATATTATAAAGGTAAAGTTTAATAAAAGCTAGAAAGCGTTCTATTAAAGGCTTTATTTAGGAGTTGGTCTTAATAGTGATTTAAGTAATTTTTACTGTGCGGTGTAAACGTGTAGCGTACATCGCTGTGAAGCTGTTAGCGATATTACAGAATAAGTTGATGAATTTTGTTTTTCTGACAAAATAAGTGTAATGATAGCGACAGAATATGGCTTTAGGGCATAATCTGATTTAGCATAGCTCAGATTTTGGCTATTGTAGCTTCCAAGATTTGGTCTATATAGGGTTTATAAAAAGCGCTCTATAACAGGACTCATTACAATAATAGAGCGCTTTTGTGCGCGTTCTTTTAGGAGTATCCCTATAAGTAAAATTCAGATCATAACATATTTTTTACATGCAATAATAATTCAAATCATGGGTTAGGTCTCCTTTTGTAGATTCCGCAGCGGGACACTCTAGAAAACACAATTTTATCAACTAATTAAAATCATCGAGCCACATTAGATGTTTAGTATTCAAAATCGCTGTAAGCTACAGTTAGCACCACAAGATAGAAGCAAGTTCGTTTTTCTCGAAATTCTCCTTAGCAGTTTTGATGCATCGCAATATTTCCGTGTCAGCCACACGCCGGCCGCCCTGACGCGCCTGATATATTGGCGCGCGAATCTAATGTTATATTCTTTATGTTTCCCGCGCAAAATGACAAGATGGCCGCCCTTGTTCGGCAGTGAGAGAGGGTATTGGGTGACATTTTTTTGTAAATATAATAGATAAAAAAATGTATGTTATTGTATATTGTTGTTTATTTTGATGCAGTACAAATTGAATCTCATCTGGGTTCGTAAAAAATAACCAGTGCTCAGTTGTGAAAAGTTAACGTGCTCAGATTATCATGGCTATATAAATAAAAGGCATAAATACCTAACATTATTTTTTAATTACCCTAAGGGTAATAAAGAGCTCTATACGATAAGACAAAGGTCTTAAAAAAACATACTGCAGTAAAAAGTTGTCTGCGATATCTGTCTCATAATAATTATAATACAAATCGAAATGAAGCATTATACAACACTATTGTAGTAAGCTAATAAGCATTCATAATTTACTTGTTTTAATAACCCTTCTTGCGGTAAAATATAAGACCATTTTGATGACTAAAACGAGACAGGACTAAAAAAACATATGAAGAATATTGATTTCTAATACTCTTATTTTAATTACCCTCCTCACGGTAAGACCAAAGACGACAACATTTAACCCCTAAAAGAGCGGTGTTCTTTTATAACGACATACTAAAAACCACAGATAAAACTGACCTTCCTTTGATTTGTTATTAATTTTGACAATATATTTTATAAAAATAAATCGTCCATTTAAGGGTTAAGACAAAGACAGGACGAGACTGTTTCCGAGACAAAGTCGAGACAGGTCCTGTAGTTAAAAAGTAGTAGCGCCAGTCTTCGACGGCTGTCTCATATGTATGGAAATACGGGCTAAGACCGCGGGGGCAAATTGCTATTGCATTCTGTAAAGAAAAAGTTTCGGATTTCTTCCATTTTTTGTTGTTTATAGAGACGATTTAGTGTACTATTGAGATAAATAGAATAAACAGAAAGGTATACCGATGTAGATAATTAAGGTTTATCATCTGAATCTTAAAATATGCCCCTGCCTACCACTTCAGGAAAAAAGGCGTGATTGTATGTAGGTATAATTAAGGTAATTATTCAGGTTAAATAAATAAGTTAACTCGTAGAAAAGGATGAGTTTTAGTAACCTTGACGATAGTTTATAAGTTTGACATTCGTAAGAGATCTATGAAGCCAAAATTATAAATGATTTTTTATTTTTATTACATTTTTAAATACAAATTAGAAATTTCAAACTTTATCGCTAATATTTTTACTACACTTTTTTTTTCTTTACGCTATTTATGTAGATCTGGTTTTTATTCGAAAGAGTATATACTCCTAGTAATACAATTATTACGACGCCAGGATCTAATTATAAGATAGAATTTTATGATTATATTGTAACTTAAATCATTATTATATCCTAGCATTATCCCGGTTGCCCCAGACTTATTAAGTCCAGGGCCTAGGGTCTGCTCACTGGTTTAACCAGATTTGGCTGAACTTTAGTTATTACATGGAGCGACTGCCATCTGACCTCCAAAACCCAAAGAGAAACATTCTATGGTTAAACCAGTTGTTAGAATATTGGAAGGCACTAACTTCCTAATAACGACTGCCATAGATGTTCATGACAGCCGGGACCAAACGGCTTAACGCGCTTTCCAGGGCACAGAGCAAGCGATATTAACTTATATAAAAAATTATATTGACAGTTTATTTCTAAAATACTGTTTCAAATCCCTTTCCATTCAATATCCTAATATACTTTCATGCTTGTAGAAAAAAATTGGTTGCCTGTAAAGTCGGTATACGGGCGAAAGTTTTACGTGACAACGACTTTGAGTGGTAAAATAATTTTAATGTGAATATTCATTCGTATAGTAGGAAGAAGAATGAAATAATAGTAACAATTTAAAACATTTATTTATACAAAGAATTATATTTGAGAATTATAACCATGCCCGAGTGGAAGGGACGCGTGCCTCTCACTCGCTCTCATTGTGAGCGCATAACGTGAGCGGAGCGTAACGCAGTTTCTTGAAGTGTCACCCGGCAAACCAATTTATAAGACGTTGTCACGTCAAAAATTTAAGTTACAAGACGCATTACTAATATCTTCTGGTATTATCTTATCACGAGTCAGACTTTCAGATTAATTTCATACAAGTTTTGATGTAATTTTTGCATGATCGAGATACCAACATCACAACTCATAAAATCAAAAGTAAAGTAAGATTAGGTACCAGATAGGTAAAAATACTATTATGTCAGTCTGTCTCAATAGAACCAAAATTCAAATACAAAATCCCTTGCTAATCATTACTTAATACGAATACCTTCAAGTCAGGTGCGCGGAAAGCGTACGAATTTATTTTTCTCCGAGATATTGCTCTGAAGAGATTTGTGGGTACTCAGAACCACCCACCCACCCCTCTTTCTTCCCAATTTATTTACGCTCACTCGTTTCCTATATAAAAGTTTCATGTCCGTATGTAAAGTTGCGTAAATATACGGCTGAAGTTTCGACGTGGATTGTGATATAATACCTCCTTGGTTGCGTTTAGTTCCGAAAGCATACGTTGGAGGGATTGCGGGAAGTTTTTACCGCGTTCTTTATTTGAAGTTTTCTGTTTTAAATTTATTTTGACGCGGTTTTTTAGTTTATGCTTTACTTTTACTGTACAATTATCACAGTGTCAATGTTGTAAAACACTGACTCTAAACGAATGAGTGCATATAATAAAATAGGTAAATAAATTCTAAAGAGTATCGGCGTGAACGCAAAAAAAAACACTTTGAGGCTTTGTTTAATTTTCTAAAGATGGTGTAAATTTTTGAGTTAACTTTCCATGACGTATAATAAAACTAAAACATACATTAAATTCACGACTGTATCCCTGAAGGGGTAGGTTATTATACGCCCACACTTCGCCAATTATATAGTTGGTCCCACGTAATAGGTGGGCCAGCCTATACTTTTAGTTTCTGGTAAGCGGCAATAGCTATAGCGGGAACTTAAAGTCTAAAATTAATCAAAAATCTTTAAATTGCCATACGATGGCTAGGTACTGTTAAAAAGATATTGACTTTATTGATCTAGTAGTATTTATCTGGAAAGGACAGCTTTGATATAAAAAAATTTCACTAAAGATAATTAGTCAAATCATTAATAATCAGTAGAAATCATTAGCACTCAACATTGAGCAACTTAATAAAACCTCAATGGTTCATTCTTAATTATAACCTTTTAAAAAATATAACCAAACTTTTTGCTGCCGATCTAAATATGAAACTTTTTGTAAATTATTAAAATTTTATTTAGTGTTGTGCATTATCACGGAATTAACTTTGGAAAACCGTTTCTAAGCCGTAAAGTGTTCTAGTTGGAAATGGGATATTTTTTTAAAACATTTACCATAAATAACTTTTCAACAGTTTAGTCCGAAAACGTAATTTCCAATATTTTTTCTTATAAAGTATAGTTAAAAAACGTTATCTGCGACTAGGTAAGTGCTCGTCACGTAATACATTAGCTGTAATCTTCTTACATCGTCTCAATTTCGGCCTACACCCCCACACCCCCTCGCACCCCGGGGATTACCTCCCGGTGATTTTTCTTCCCCTTTACGGTAAAATAGACACGGGATAGTTGGGGGCTTTTACATTTTTCAATGACAATATAAAACTTGATGACATAAAGTGTATTGGATATAGAAAAGCGTTTTGATGAACAAAAAAAAAAATTAAATTGTGTTAAATAATAATTTTACAAAAATATTGGCTTATATATTAGTTTATTTTATAGTGCAGGTGATATTTATACTTCTGATTAGTACGTATCTGTTTATTAATTCTTGTTAAGTGTGACTTATTATCAATTAATGACCAAATTCAAATATTACCAAATTAACTTTGATCTTAACTGGAAAATGTATAAAAAAAATTCAAATCATTCATAATTGCAATAATATTATTTTCAGTAATCATAAAAAATTATGTAGGTTCTTTTATATGGTAAGTATTTTAAAAATCAGTTCTGTTTCGTTAGTCCCTAACACTAGGTATAACTCGCTGTTAGATTGGTTTATTATTCATATTAGAATTAAATACAAAAGAATAAAAGCAAAATTAATTTTGAATTATCTACGATATTATTTTGTATGAATATGAAAAACAGTGCGGTTAGAAAAAATCTTACATCAAGAACTCTTTATTATTAAGAACTGAATATTTATGTAATCTATACGAGACTATACAGTATCCTTTTATGAAGTAAATAAATTGCCATTGTGATATTGCTTTTCTTAACCTTACACAAAACATGGAATCTATTTTTCTCCGTGCGGATACAAAGTCACCCCTGCCTGATATACACGCCGAAAAAAAAACATAATTTACTTACATCCAACCATCCGAGACATTACCATGGCTCTAACAAGACACAATGGCTTCGCGAAATAACGTTCCTCCCTAGGTTAGACCGACTAGTTTACGTTGGCCTCCTACCCTCTCTTAATTTGTATAAAAATCTTACCTTTGTAGATCAAAATAGCAGGAAGTCAGAGGTCCGTTTACACTGGTTTTCAATTCCACCCACTACGTCACTCGTTCGCGGTGATTGATGACGTGGGCGGGGCAAATCCAATCATTATCCGTGATGCATGGCCGCTGGTACATCACTAGCTCTTGATTTCGGAAAGCTGCGGATTCGAAAATTAAAATTAGTTTTAGAATTCGAATCGATTTAAAATTGTATGTGATGCTCAAAATTTTTCAACGTATTATAGTTTCTAAATTGTATTTATATTTTTTAAATTAGAATTTTAATTACATATATGTAATATAATATTTACAATAAATAAACCATTTATAAAAATCTTTGATTGAAAACCCGACCTAGAATTGAAACAATAGCATTTTAATTTTACGAGGAAACCGGTAACCTGATGAGTTAATATTGCAATAACTTACCTTAAAAAAGTCTTAACTAAGAATAATCACAAAGCATTCTGGCTTTACAATTCGAAACTACTTCCACAAAAACAAACTTGTAACAGTAAACCATTTTTGCACTAAAAGTTGTACACTCCACGAAATTCAATGACGGACTGAATCCTTAATAAAATAAAATACATTCGCAAAATGTATCTGCATTATAAGAGCGCATAAATTACATTTCCTAACCCTTGAATAATTAAAAATATGCGTGAGCTCAAATAATCGCTAGGAATTAACCCTTTGGATGCAAATGAGGCGCGGAGATGCGACTGTAAAAAATCAGGACCGGTCTTTTGGACCCAGGTGTGCTATTATTTTAATACCAGCAACACCTTGGGGTCGGTAAACAAACGTTTTACCGATTTTAAGTGGCTACAACACTGCTATGTGAAAGATTACCTAATAGGTGTTAATTTATCCTCGTGTCTCTTTGGAATGGAATGTGACATTCTGTTTTAATATCGTTAAACAAGTGAGAAAAGAAATCCAAAAAATTCTTATTAATTGTCGCTTTATTTGAATTTCGACAGGCAGCTGGTAAAAAAATATTTTCTTATCGGCTCTGACAAAAGTTACACAATTAAAAAGAAAACTTTTTAAAAACACACAGTGCTCATTAAAATTACTTTTTGAACGAACGAACAGAGTTTTTTACAACAAAAATTATTGTATTTATCAGTCATTATATCGTCAACGCACAACATTACTCCAAAGACAAACTAAACGAACGGAAATTCTTTGAAAGCAGTGCACCTGCAGGCTGAGGGGACATTTGAATTTGAATGGAGAACACGAAAGGGTTCAAGACGTTCGAAATTCAAATCTTGCATAAAAACTTCTTTACAATAGTGTCGATTGAAACGGGTTAATTAGATTCAAAATAAAAGAAAATCAGTCTTGTATTCAATTTATACAAAATTTCATTATTATTATACTACCTGATGCCAGTGACTTCATCTGCGTCTGGATCAATACTACACACAATATATTTATGAATTATAGCCTCTGTGTTATTCTGATTAATAAACTATAATTATTATTTCGAAGTTTTAACCTCCAAAGAATATAACCATTGTAAATGAGTTTAATATTCTAAAACAATTAATTCACATGATAACTTTTCCTTAAAATGTATATGTATATAATTAGATATATATTGCCTTTTGCTACTGATTATAATAATTAAAATGGCCATTTCAGTTGTTTTATTTTGTTTTAAATTAACATTTTGCTATGTTTATTACTTTAGAAGAGAGTTGGTTATACTTACTATAAAATGTTTTTTATTTCAAATCTCTAACTACTGTTTTTTTTAAAATCAAATTTTTAATTTCAATACTAAATCTGTAAGTAGTGTACTGTATTACTTAGTTTGTAGTGGAGATAAAAACAAAAGGTTCGACGTTCGAATGTTGCATAATAACTTTTTTGTAATAGAGTAGATTAAAACTGGTTAATAAGATTCAAAATAAAAATAAATCATTCTTGTATTCACTTCACAGACAAATGAAGATTGTAATTCTAGTACCAAACTAATGGACATATTTAAAAGAGCATAGCCTGTGAGTTTCTTGCCAGTTCTTCTTACAGAGCGGTGGCTCGGAACTGGCACTTAGATTCACTTACACTTAATTATTTTTTGTTTTTAAATTGTTTTGTTGCATGTAAGTGAATCTAAGCTTCGTGATTTAGTGTAATATTATTTCGATTGTTTTTTTATTCATTTGTAATCATGACGTTTTCAAGTACTATGTATAATAGTTTATGAAATAAATATTTTTTTTACTTTACTTTACTTTGTGTGGGTGTGTGTGTGCCCACGCGTTATAAGACTGATCAAGGAGGTTGATTTACAATTGAATATATGTATTACATAAACTTCATACTCATTAAAGAGTATGACTCCTATGGGCATCAAACATTATCTTTTATCAGACCATACATAATGATGTTCCTCACTTAATGACATTTTGTTGGTTATTTTAAACACTTTATGTAAAATTTTAAACTGTAGGTATGTGATTTTCAGTAGTAATGAAAATTAAATTTTTCTTTGATTATATGCCAATGAATAATTACTCGGCTTCCCACGCAATGGACCGTTGATCTGGTAAAGGCAGCGGGAAGCCTATGGATGCAAGCAACTCAGAATTGCTCAATGTGGAAATCTATTGGGGAAGCCTATGTTCAGTAGTGGACGTCATATGGCTGAGGTGATGATGATGAATAATTACATTTGTGTATGTGTTACCGACCAAACCCGATTTTAGAACTAACTAGTATAGCCTAATCCAAACAATTTTAGGTGGTCTGCATAAAATGTTTTTTGATGGTAAGAAAAAAAAGAGATACTTATACTTCTGTTTTTGGGTTAGGTTGAGGTTATTTCTTTTTCTTACCATTAAAAAACATTTTATCATAATAGTTGCAGCCCATCTAAATTAGTTTGGACTAGGCCATACTAGTTTGTCCGAAAATCGGGTTAGGCCGGTAACATATGTACTAATTTAATAAGCTTGCTCCGAGGAACTATATCATAAAGTTTTTTTTTATTGTTTTATTGTTTAAAGCAATACATTCATTAAATAAGTTTTGCTCAAATGGGGTTAAGTAGATTATTTCGCTTTTGCTAATAAAGCTGTTACTTTAAGTGACAGGAAAACATTTTAGCAAATTATTGTCCACTGTATATTTAAAATAACAGAATACCTATTCTCAAAAAGATACTTCAAGACTTATTACTTATCTAATTTTATATCCAATACTTATGTGAAGCGTTACATTTTACGGACATACACAGCCAATAAGTAAACCGTAATAACTAATATAAATTTTGTAGATATACCAGAAATAAATATCTTTAAGTACACTTGAACTTTAATATTCTATCAATATGAAATTACCATAAAAACGCCATGTTGACACAGCTTTCAATAACACACAACCCCATCGATTAGGCAAAGATAGAATAAATTCTCACGAACCATCCTTAGTTATACGGAAATCTTTCTCACGAATCCCAAATCCATGAATATATTAACGCGTTTATACGAAAAAATCTTTTATTATCTCTGCCGAAAAAGCTAGCCTTTATAAGACGCGAGCTTAATTTGAATATAAAAAAAGTAAAAGGGTTATTCTTCCAAGTGTCAAAATTGCTCTTCCGCATCCGCATCTAGAGAAATGGCGGCGTCTAATTTGAATATCGAACATATTTGAATGCGCGCGAAGCATGGGACCTATTTTGCATGTCTATGCTTTTATGTTTTTTCTAGACATCCGTCTTCTTGATGCGACTTGTCTATGGAATATTTTTAACTTTTCGCACAGCGGCACAATGGCTACTTTTGTGTGGTATTTTATTGATTTTCGCTGTTGATGCGTGCAGCGTCGTTTTGTATGCGTAATGAGATCAAATATTTTGCTCTGCGCTGTCATATTTGGAGCTATTTCGGCTGAATAATGGACATTTGTTATATTCTAGTGATCGATTTTGTTACCTTCTAGTAGCTATTATTTATCTAAAGACATGCCTTTATTTTTTTAAAACAATATTAATAGAGAAAAGCGTAGATTATCAGTTGATCATTATGTATGAAGAGTGTACCAAATCAGTGAAAACAAATCAACCAACGCTTTAAGATTGCCACTGTCGGTAATATAGTGCATTTATTGTACATATAAAAACGAAACAATTTCTGAAAATACTCCCTATTTTTTTTGTCAGAGCTAATATTTGACATTATTAAAAACATTATTCTCTTATATTAATTTACTCGAATATTAATGTATGTTTATAACAACAGTTATAATCATACACTGTCATAATCACTACCAAACAGAACATAAAATAAATTACATACGCAATCATATTAAAATAACAATACAGAACATTTATAGCCTGTCACATGATCGACATTCAGCACAGATAAAATAAAGAACCAAAGACAAAAAAAGACAATCGTTCTATCGCACAGTTCACAGATAATAAAAATTGAGAATGAATAAATTAATCCTATTGTACAAACCTCTTTTGATTTCAATTCCAATATTATATCTCTTTGAATTATTATATTTATTGATGTGATAGTTTTAAAATTAATAGCTGCTACTGCAGAGTCTATGAATATTAAATAGATAGTGTAATATTCGTATTGAAATCGTGTCATAAAATATGGCCTGTTTACTTTGTAATCGAGATAAATCTAGAATTAATTTAGTTTCACGATAAATGGTATGTAATAAAGAAGCTATTGGGACGTTTAGTATAGTATTACGAATGATTGAGTATCTCATAAAACAAATAAATAGTATAAGAAAGAGAAAGAAATATATTATCTATGTTTAATAAGTTTACAATGCTCGTTACTATGCCTCCGTGTTTCCTTATTATGTTTTATAATTGTACATATCCAAGACTTCATTTGCTTTAATATTATCCGATTGGAGAGGCTTATTGAACAACTTCGTGTTAATGTTACTTGCTTGACTGTGATGAAACATTTCCTTAGTTCAGTTTTAGTTACAAATTCCCAGAGAACTCACCAAATTTTTTATCTCAGTATCTTGGCGAGAGGCACAGCTTACCGTGTTTCACGCCAACTTTTACCAAGCTTCCACTCCATGATTGAAATGACATTTACGAGTGTTTCGGTAAAATAGTGCAAGTTTTTTTAAATATGTTTTCACATGTTTCATCAGAAAGTCACAAATTCATTCTCTTGAAAGACGTTCTCTTTGAAGATAATAATATCTGGTATTACTATGGCATGGAGGTAGGCCCTTCAATTTTACTTACGCACATATACAAAATACCTAACTATGAACAAAAAGTCTTTATTACAAGAGAAGGAAAAGGTTTTCCTCGGGGCGAGATTAATCGCTCGAGCCGTAGTTAATCGTTCGTGAGTAAAGTTGAAACATCGCCTCGTTTTGTCTTACTCGAGTTGTATCGAGACCTCATTCCTAGGTAGGTTCTTGTCATCGGATAATAAAAGCAATTATTTTGTCGTAAAGCCTTTTAATCGCTTCTTTGATATTGACGTTGCGGTGCAAAGAGGTTGGTAAGCAATTATAATTATGGTGGTGGGTAAGTAAGGAAGATGGCGTTTGTATAGGTATATGGTGTATGTCTCCAGAGTATCATCAGGTACTCAGCCGTTTATTAGTAGTAGTTACAAGCTTTTATTAGTATTTACCAGTCATTAGGCACTAGTAGGTAGGTTTATATATTTTGATTTTACGAATTTGTTTCCGGCTTACTTCTTCTCGGTGAATATGATGACTACTCTTGGTCGGTAAGAAGTAGACGGTAGCTTTCAAGATTTCCCTTAAAATAGCACTAACTATGGCAAGTATTTTCTTACTAAAAGTTGAACATGTTATTAGTATGTACTATTTGTAACAATTTGACATAAATATTCTTATGTGGTCGCTAACAATCAAGTACGAATTATCAAGTATTACAAACGAAACACAGCTGAAATTTGTAATGTCAAAAAGGGCCAAACAGAAACCAAATCAACATTCACTCCATACGTACCTACTAATGATAAAAAACAAAACAGGAATAATAACAATAATAACCGTTGTCGCACAAACATAAAACATTAAAAAAAAAAAACGTCACAGACTCCACATCCGCGCCGCGTCATATCCGCACGACATTTGCATACATTACGAGACAAAAGGTGAGCCCGCCATAATTTTTATATTTAATTTTCTACAGTTACAAGTACCCGCGCTTTGTCTATTGTCACCGTTGTTGTATAAAATATTCAAATTCGGAACGGAGTCGTTGGGTCGAAACAAAAAGGTTTCACCTTTAATCCCGGCCAGTATTAGCGCGTGATGCAGACTGTGCTAGGGAGATCAAATGCAGAACTGCACAATTACTACTTTAATTAACTTTCATTTTAAAGAAAATATTAGTCGATAGATTTAATGAGCTCAAGCTACAACCCACAGCCCAAGCATCAACGGACGCGGCTCTAGCGAACATAAAAGTTCTCGGTAAGGGGCAATTTGCGAAATGTGGGCGTATAATATGCCTCTGCCTACCCCTTCGGGGAAACAGGCGTGAATTTATGTATATATGTTTATAAATATTTGCTCCATGAGTGGGAAATGATCTTGCGACCTTATCACGGACTGCAGCTATATTGACATACAAGTTATATCAGTCGTGGAACATTATAAAAGAATCAAACTAATAAGTCTATAATAATTCACACCAGCAACATGTCAACAAGATACAGATGGGACGCCATTGTTAGAACACACACAGACATTTTAAGCTTAACTAAAGGGGCACTAGACAACGAATAAACCCAAAAATATAAGCCAGATAGAAAATTTTCTAGCCTAGACCAAGACAATTATTTGTATGCACAATCAAACAAACTTTTGTCTTTTGTGGTACTCAAACCTACGACCTCAGAAGTACAGATATTCTGACTTTCTGGCTACTATATCAGTCGTTAGAAATCAAACTATGAATTTCATCAAACATTTCTAGACCTATTAAGTTTAAAATAATTCACACCAGCAACATGTAAATTAGCATAAAAAACAAACACATCCAACTCTATTGTTACAACACACACAGACAACACCGGCCCGCAGCGAATCGCGAACAAACAGAAGTGTTCGCGACGAATCGCCGAATCATAATAAGATGATAATCTTCCGACACCTTTAGGCATTTGCATAATATTCGCATCGTGAACGCAACTGCAACGTGAGAATTTGAACCAGACCTTTTTTGCAAACCTTTGTAGAATAAATTAGAATTGCTTCTCTTTTCGAACGGCTTTGCTTTTTGGTTTCGAGAAAAGATTCGATATTCAAATTCAGACATGAGTAAGCAAATAAAAAAGTTTTGAGGATAAGTTTTGGAGGACTCGTAACGTAATTGGAAATCAACAATTTTAGATATCTAATAACTAAACTCCGTAACTGTCGTGCCTGATTTACACTGTATAATTTATGAACTAAATGACACAAATTTTTTTATGTGTAAATAACTTTATTGGTTACATTATTATAACGCTTTAACTTATTTACCAACTTAACAAACCCAGATAAATTTGGGTACATAGAAGGAGCTAGAAAGAATTTTGGAAACGATATTTTCCAATAATGCACGTCTCCGGTAGTTGTATAAATACTTTTCGCACACCTATTCGTGTGGTTAGTACGAAAGGTATTTATTAAACTTGGAATAACTTCCTGCTTAGTAAATAATAGAGATAAAAAACGCTTAGTAGGTACCAAATAAATCCACATTGATTCTCATTTAATTCATTAGAATCTTTACCGAGTTAAGTTTCTAGGTTTCTAAATTTAATTCTCGTTCGTTACAAATCGATTCTACCAATCCGAACCATTTTAAAATTCTCCTCTTATCTTAAATTCTTAATTATTATCGCACTAAACAAAGATGAAAAATAAAAAATTTTACAATTCCATATCGATACTCTTTTCATAATATGTTTTTAAAAATATTTCTCGTTCGATACAAACCGATTCCATTTTGAAACTGGAATCTTAACATTGCGGTGCAATGCAGTGAAGGCAGGCAAACTCACTTCACATGCTCACGTGAGCCCTCACGCACCTTCCTTGTGGCAACCTCCCACCTGACTCGGAGCGAAGCATGTGCCAGAAAATCAATACCGACCGTGTCGCCAACAAGCAGGGTTGTCAATAATAGGAATAGTATTCTTTTAGTCAACTCCGCAAGACATGATAGTTAAAATAACGATCACCAGAGTTTCCAGACGACAGTCCCTAGTTTGTGACCGTTTGGGTCTTTTGTGCTTCTGAAGGCACGATAGGCCGTGGGACTAGTCATTACTTTATGACACAGTCAATAAACCTAGTTAAATATAATAACAGGGCACAAGCACTGGGTGATCGTGGTGGCGTATGATCTGAATGCTTCTAACTTTGTTTTGAGAGCAGAGGCTACTGGTTCTGCGCTGGGGTGTTAATGAGCTATAGCTCAATTAAAACATCAGATCAAAACCGGTCAATTAAAACTTCAGATCAAATCAACAGTGTACGACAACCGTGTGCATGCAAACAAATGTGAGACCGCCCGCCGTATCGATTCCATTATACTTTATAATTACTGATTAATATTACACTAACATAAAAAATACCTTGTCTCCTAATATTTATTATTAATAAAATCTGCTAGTTATAAATTACTCATTTTTATCAACCAAATATTATGATAGGCCAACTTTTACAAGCGGCAGCAGGGCATCAAAAAGTCCAGCATTAAGACTACAAACGCACAACGGCTTTGTGGTCACAAGAGAATTAAAAATGTTTCATATTTTCACTGAACACAAGTATTTAACATTTTAACTTCTTTTGCCAACCCTACGCATGATCCGCACGAAAAAACTACTAGCCTCCCGTACCCCGCGGATTTTTCTTCCCCCACACGCCGGCTTAGGGGAGCGAAACGCAAAAAGATGCCCCGCTTTTTTCCTCGTGTGTTTTTGTTGACTGTACTACATACACGCCATTTTCCTCCGTACTCCCTCCTCTGTCAAGCTCAATTTCCCTTGCTAGATATCTTGATATGTGAACGATTGTTGCCACGAACAAAAATTCGAATTTCTACCTTAAAGAGTAAAGCATAAAGTAAAGTTTATATTGCAGATGTGTAATGGAAGATGGTTCAGTGAACGTGGTATATGTGTTTCGTTCTTCGAAACGAAATTAGGGACCGCGCGTTCGCTTCAATGGGTAATGACTTCTTATGATTTGGATGTCATGTTGCGTTTAGTTGCGTTCCGTTCCTTTGGCATTGGATTGGAGGGTTCAATGATTCCGTATTCACATGGCGCGGTATCAGTAATTTGAATTTCGAAACAAATTGTTATTATCTATAGACTTTTTATATTATTGGTTAATAACGAAGTAATTTAGTATCAATGAAAACTTTTTGAAAGTGTAAATTATTTTTTTAATTCAGACTATTTTCTATGATCGGAGCTATTTGATGAAAAGAAGTAGGTATAATTGAGACCTTTTTGGAACAGAATTCTGACATACTATTCGACTGATTAAAAAGTTTTCTATTCTTTATTGAGTACACTTTCTTCTTTAATATATGTCTTACATCCCTTTCCCCCTATATCAATCACATTCCTCATTTCAACTACAATCATGCCTATAGACTGATTATACATTTTCTTTTGAAACAAATTTACACATATTTTTAATGTAATAATTTACTTTAACTTTTACTTTTACACACTATATATAATCCTCTTTCTAAAGTTGCACTATTCATAAAGTGACAGTAACGTGTTCTTAATGTCGCTTGCATCTAATTTTCTTCTAAACATAATAGTATTTTATAAACTTTCCTACACTCTAACTGCTACCCTCTGCAATAAAAATGGCCATGCAAGAGCAAGTCACATAGTCAAGTCATGACGCAGTCACATTTGACTCCAGTGCACATACCATCATGGGTCGATGTGATGACCAATTCAGTGACTTTATAAGCCAATCTGTCACGCAAAAAAAATACTTCTCTTTTCCAGGAGCTGTTCAGTGCTAACGGTAAACTCAAAATGAATTGATATATCCAATATTTATTTGCTATCTCTTTCACCTTAGTTCTTGGAAGGATGCCCATGCTCAGTACAGACAAGCTAAAGGTCTGAATCGATGAATGAATGAATGAACACTTTATTGTACACCAAAATAAAGAGAAATACAGCAATTAAAAAATTACATTAAAATTAATTGTACAATGGGCGGCCTTATTGCTCACAGCAATTTCTTCCAGGCAACCTTGGTGATAATGATTTTCTAATTAAGTGTGTACAACGATCTTACGTTAGTTCAATCTTACTATGTATAGGCCCGTATGCCTGGTCGTCGGTTCAATTACCTCACAAGAAAAACAGTTATAAAATAAAATAATTAAAAAAAATTTTTTGACAATCACACCAATTATTTAGTTCCAAGATACACAAAACTAACTACAGATTGAGACTAAAAGCGCTGTAAGAGAATAGAGACAGAATATTTATTTATGTAATAGAATATTTTACTATATACACAGGAAACTACAGGAAAACTATAAATAGTCCAGAATAGCCATATCCTAGCATTATCCCGGTTGCCCTAGACTTAGGTTCTGCTCACTGATTACATCAGATTTGGCTGAAAGTTAGTTATTATGTAAAGCGGCTGAAGTGGCCTCTGCAAAACAGAGGAAAACATCATTCTACGGTTAAACCAGCTATCAGGATGTTATAAGGCACTGACTTCCTAATAACGACTGACAGCCGGGACCGACAGCTTAACGTGCCTACCGGACAGGGAGCAAGCGATAATCTATATATTTATATAAATATTCAAGAATAGTAATATTCATAAAACATGTCAGACTTTATAACTTACATAACAAATGTAGGTAATGAAATAAAAATAAAATCTTGTACTAAGGAAGTGAAATATAACTTATACTATCCGGAACCCAACCCAGGTCGTTACAAAGCGATAAAATTCAGTTTGTTAACAGAATCATAGTAAAATCAAGTAAGTATGTAATAATAGTCGAAGACAAAATCATTTATTATAATTATTCGTTCATCTTATTTTTCTTATTATTATGTAAACAAAAATTATTGTTATATGTTATGTGAAGAGCAGAGCCTTTTGACACAAGCATTTTTATGTTTACATGAATACTCGAGTCACTTGCTGCATGATATTTGAAAGTAAAAAAATATTTTAAACGTTAATTTAGAACTTTTGGTTTGAACGCGCCTTACTAACTGAACACAGAAGCTAAAACAGAAGTAACTAATAGTGATAAATACGTTTATTTGTTACAAAAAACTATTAGAAATAAAACGAAAAACAAATTACACTGCCCTAGTAGACTGTTCCCAACTAATTTGTTCGTACCTACTCGACAAATTTGTTTTTATACTTATCTATTGTAAATTTCTCATAAAAGTGACTGTTTGGTTTTTAGTGGGATAATAAATATTATTTAAGTCTAATCTAAGTTAAATCTAAAATAGTACCTAAAAAGCCTCCTCTTAGCATAATGTAACAACGCAATTAATATTGTCACTACTGGTTTCTGCAGATACCGGTGAGATGGGGCAGATCGTCCTCATTATATCAGCCTTATATAGTCGATACATTATATTCTATGGGGATGTTGGCCCATAATCACAACGCTGGGCAGGTAGTACGGTGATCGCAGTTCTAACCAGTACGCCGGATGACGCTGCTGCCCATCATCCCGTAGTATTTCTCTTCGTCGTCTCTTACGACTTTCCGTGAAGTGAACGGGCGTGGCACTATTTCAGACCGGTGCCAGACAGCACAAAAAACTTTATTTTTAGTTTTACACACATTTAAATATGAGGAAGAGGCTTTGGCGAACATAACAGTGGTCGATAAGCGGCAATAGGCTCGCCACCTATTACGTGGGACCAACAAAATAATTGGCGAAGTGTGGGCGTATAATATGCCTTTGCCTACCCCTTCGGGGAAACAGACGTGAATGTATGTATGTACATTTAAATACGGATTAGAAGAAAAAGTTTTATCCTATAATATCTCATTTATTTAACTACCATTGACTTTTGCAGGCTCAATTAATGCATGTATACCATGTAAGTACGATATCTTCATATTATACACTGCATACCATGCATATTATGCACTGAACACGCTTTGTATGTAAGCGCACCCAAACGAATCGCACGCATGGTAAAAAAATATCGCTGCTATAAAATGCACCAGTTGTTGCTACCGTACGTAATAACATCGCTTCACTATGCGTTTTTTACTATGAAATAAACAGATTGAGAGCCCCTATGTGTTTAAACTATTATTGCTGGCTCTTGTTTTGAGTTGGTCTACTTATTTATTTTTACTATGCTAAAACCGAGTTTACTATTAAATATGAACTTACTGACAATACTACTTTTTATATATACATTTTTGTATGTACGACGGCACAAGCAACAACGTTAGTTAATATGCACTCTTAACCTCTAGGAATAAGAATCACGTTTGAACTAATCTTTAATGAACTAAATCACTACCTACTTTTACATATGATTTTTCTTGTACGGTCAGCAACACCGTTTGTTAGTATGCACCCTTAACCTCTTGTAATTAGAGTAACTTTTAAACTAACCTGTGTGAACTGATTATATATACCATAAGCATAAAAAGTTTGTTTATACGCACTCTTAACTGCTTTCAATAAAGTTCACCTTTGAACTTGCCTGTTGATAATGCTGACCTTACAATATTTCGTGCCGATAAAACAATCTGTGCCGTGACATCACGCAATCCTACACGCTATCGGAATTTTGAGACTAATTAAGATTACTTGGTAATCAGCTCATTTTAATTTGTTGTTCTTACGTGAAAAAAAAATTATTGCCAAAAATTTAGTATGAAAATAAAACTTTAGCCTATGTTTTAATGCGATTAATAGCTGGAATATTTTATTTACCAGTTGCCCGGAAAAAATATCAAAGTTAGCAGAGTTCTGAAAATTTCCATTGGACTTATTGTTCTTTACTTCTCAGCTACAGATTTAATCTCTGAAATTACAGCCACACTAAACTCTTAGTGGCTTGATACCCGACCTTCATCTTTATCATCATCGGCTTACATTAGTCCATAGTTGTTCCTTATCCTGTATTTTAAATACAATCCAGTCACTAGTTATGCTTTTGGAACTATAATCATACAAAGAATATATCTTATAACATGTCGGCTGTCCAATATCAAAACCTAGCAAGAGACAAAAAAAAATAGAACAAAAAAATATTCAAAGAGCTATGCAGATTCATGTAATTATTACAACCTCACTACCTTAGAAATAGACGTACTATTCTTGATATGGCATTCTTGCTTGGTTTGTGCCATTATATTTTATTAAAACACGTTTTGTAAATTACTACTCGTAATTATTGTGGAAATAATCGTTTTAGAAAACGTGTCTTAAAAATATTTCTTTTGCTAGGTTTTGGTTTTGTACAGCCGATGTATTCTAGAAATTTCAGCTATAACATGACAATTAAGGCATATAGTAAATATTCGGGCTTAACATAAAGCTTGATTAATATACGCACACCATAAAGATGGAGATTTCGCCAGGTTTCTCCACATAGGCCTCCGACCTCTGACTCTATGGTATATGGTAGCCATAGGCTGGGAAGAAAAGCTAGTGCATTTGTCATTAATATTGGAGTTGAAAGTGCTGAATTGTACATATAAAATTGTATTTTTCTTAGATTTATTATATACATGTTATCAAATTAATAACCCATTAATATCTATAATTAATCTAACAGTAAAAATTATTAATGATTAAAATTGTGCCAATCACTAAAACGAAATTGTTTCTTTTTAAACTTAGAAAACTTTTTACCCCGCTCAGCTTTCCCAGCCATGGGTGCGCTAAATTCTATGCTTGTTTCACGATACGATACGCGCCTGTTTTTTATCTGAATTGAATGCTTACCATCAGGCAGGATGTCGTTATTTTGACGTGTCATATAAAAAAGGGTAAAAAAGTAAAAGTTCTTTATTTCATAAATTTGCACACACACAAATTGAAGAAAACTAAATATTACCACAATAAAATCACGAAGCTTAGTAACACTAACATGCAAAAAAATAAAAATTAAGTGTGGTAAGGGTATGTAGAGATTCATTTCTTTACTTTTTTATGTCGGTAATAAAATGCATTTACGCACTGCCTTAATCTCCTGTCCCCGCTGCGTTAGGCCTTCCTGGCGCTGCTTGACGGGCCCTCCTGGCCCCCCGCTGCACCTTCCATAGGTCGCGCTTAGTTTCACCCCAGTAGTTAATAAGGGCACCCAGAGTTCTTTTCCCCAGTGGCTCCTTCGCTCTATCGGGAGACGTCTCTATCGGAGGTGTAGGCCAGTCGGGGAGGGGGAGGGGGGTATAGGGATTCTAGTGTGCAAACTCAAATGCAATAACTCTATGTAAAAACAGAACGTTCGAATTGCATAGAGTATTTCCTATATCCCTTTCATCTTAGTACGTAAGCGACGGTACGGGTACAAAAGAGGGCCTTGCCTACAGTAAAATGAACTAACTGTCGTAAATAAACTTTGTCGTAAGTTAATAACGGTTAATAAAGACTGTAGCATTAATCAGATAAAGCACGTTTAATGACGCAGGATGTAAACGCGCCTCGCGAGGTGGGCACACCCACCCATAATGACTACGTGATTTTACAATAAACCTTGCCATTATCTAAAATATTATATTTAAAAAAAAAATTACGATGTAATTTATTGAAAATATTCAAAAAAATACGACCATCATGACAGCCGGCTTAACATGCTTTCCAAGACAAGAAGCAAGAAATTATTACCTACATAACTTCGAAAAGTTATAGGTAGAATCAGGGTTTGAAACCGAGACCCTCTGAATTCGATGCCTATGGGTCTTGCTACTAGGCTAAATAATATATTTAATACAATATTACTTTATAGCAATAAATATCTTAAAACATAACTATAATAGGCAAGCTCAATTAAAGCGTTGACGTCTAAACATTGCAAACGCGCGCGTGAGCGTCTCGTACGTAACGAGCGAGCGTAGCGATCCGAGCGATAGCGTAATTCAGCGTCCGCGTCTCTGTTTATTGCTCTGTGGCGAGTTGTAATTGGTCGGCGGATGGTGGACTGCGCTCTACGAGATTTCGCTTTAAGGTAGCGTGTTGCATATATCTAAGTAAATTGGTATTCAATAATATAGGTTGAGATTATTTCTGAGACTATCCTTAATATTGCTATCCGTACATCTATACGAATATGTAGGTAGGGTCTCTACTCATATTAATTAGTTAAATTTATTGACAACTGCTATGGGGTGGAGGTCAGTATACTTGCATTCTGCTCAATAGGTCGTTGCATCGATACTCACACAAGACAAATATTTTTGTTCATGAGTACTCAGAAGTTAGTGCTTACATAAAAAGTTTTAGGTATTTATATATTTTTATCCGTCGTCTAGTACACATTAGTGCAATCTCTTCTTGTTTGGTGGTAGAAACTCTATGTCAGATGATAAACAAAAATGTGAAATAAAGTGGAAAATTACTTATTTTAAAATGTTTAACATGTTTCTTAACTATTACCCAGCAAAAACAAGCTAGCAAATGCACAAAATACACTTTACAAACCAAATTGAGATATTGCAGATATAACTTAATATTTTCAATACACAGTCAATTAGGAATAAGGATAACAAATAGCCCTAACATTTACAATTGGATGTACTAGAATCGATCATAAGCTGCAAAATTTAAGACCTTTTGTACCTTAAAGGTCTAAGATCACTGTGAATTGATTGAAAACGATGCAACTAATTGTTTTTATCTGAAATACTGTACCCTAAGTACCTCAGTATCGTTTAATACTTATTATAGCTGTAAATGTTAATGTTAAACGGTAAAGTTAGTTAAAAATATGGTAATGTAATTTCGGAAATTTATTTTTTATCGATTTCATATTTATTAATTTTATAGGTTGTTATGTTATTAATGTCATAAACGAAAGTTACGTTTGAAAGCGCTATCTAAATGCTAGACCTAGAAGCTAATCGAAAAGAGCGTTTTTGAATACCTAACGTAAAAAAATAAAGCATATTTTGTGGATTTAGATCGCGATTTCATTCAGCTTTATCCCAACGTTTCGAATACTTTACATTAGTTCGTGGTCAAGGGGAGACTCAGGTCAGTTGTCTCCATAGACAAAGTTATACTTTTAAAACTTGATGATATATATCAACCTTATAAAGTCCACTTTTGAACATTTGACACCTCAATATATTACATTCTACCCACCTGCCCAGCGTGATGAAAATGTGCAGATACCCCCTGCATTTGCACATTATCACCACGCTGGGCAGGTGGGTTGGTGATCGCAGTTCAAGCCAGTACGCAGGAAGCTGCTGCCAATCATACAGTGGTAGTTCTCTTCGTCGACTCTTACGACTCCTTGTGAGATGAGAGGGGGTGACATTTTTCTACATTTCAGATAATTTTTTTTTAACTTTATGTTCACAAGGTTGGTTTCTGAGGTGCCGACACCGACAGTCAATTATTTTTTTAATTTCAATTTGGCTCATAAAAGCTTTTCCAAACGTGTGTTATATGGGCGCGTTAGTTGGCGTGTCTATTGAAGGAGAGGAATAGGCTACAAACTTGTCGTAGCAAGATGGATTGATTGACCACCCAATGATTGATGAATAAATGAATAACTCTATTACATAACTGTGGTAGAGAAAAACTTCCTATGGACAATGCTGAGGGAGCCGATGGATGCAGGTGGGTCAAGTTTGATCATCCAGCAGTGGACTTCATGTGACTGAGATGATATTGGACATCCTCAATTTAATATTTTTATATCTTTCTCTTTACTATCTATCGTCAAAATCTAAATCGCATTTTTTTAATGTTATATCAATAACAATTTTAAATGTATTATATATGTGAACTGTACTGAATAAAATAATATTCTTGCTTTCTTTCAATAATTATGTTAAGAAAAATGTGTTATGAAGAAAGCGTAATAAATAAATAATATATTTTCGTATCAAACAATACAGTGAAAAGAATAAAGAAGAAGAATTAAAAATAAAGGAATTCATTCGAAATTCAACGCAGACTGTACAAAAATAATCTTGAAAAGTCTTCCACAGCTAAGTAGTAGAGTTTCTCAATAGTTTCTAAGGAAAGTGATTTTAACGGCTTCCCGCATATCGCTACATCGGATGTCTTGAATACTTGCCGCCAGTGTTTAAATACAGCGAACTTTAGACCTTAAGTCGTGTGGCTTAATTTACACGAGATAGCGGAAATAAATCAGTCGAAATGTTTACTTGCAATAAATAATAAAGGTCGAGTGGTCTCGCTGAATGTAGAGCGTCTGCAATCCAAAAAGCAAGTCACGTCAGAAGTATATGAAGAATGCCTATAGTTAGTACTGGACGTCCTTTAGATTGAAGATCTAAGAAGTCAAGAAAAACATTTATAAATCTTGGTTAGAGAGAGCTTTATGATTATAACGTTATGATATCATAATATGATATAGTAGTGGACAGGGTGTTAGGAGTTACCAATGCACTAAGGTTGAAAGTAATCCCGAAAAACTTAAGGTCAAAGCAGACCGGGTCTTACAACAGTGGAGAGCATGCTAACAGGTTTATGATTGCTGCCCTTATAGCGAAGCGAGTCAAAACACCGCGAGGCTTTAGTTTGTAGACATTTTAACTTACAAATTCCTTCGATATGAGATTAATTCGATGTCTCGAATAAAGAGAAGTCCCTGGAGAAATAAAGAGGAATATATCGCTTGTTCCTTTTCTCTGGACTTCCCTACTTCTCTTTCTTGATTAGATTAGAGAGCACCACAAATCTTATTTCTCCGCAAATCCCCTTCGTAAATAAATATACGTCCATGGAATTTCTGCCAGAAGGAACATTCCTGCTGATAACTCATACCTTGTACCGCCGGATTTCTTCTACAATCCCTCACGAAACAAAATATGTCCATATGTACATAGGATTTCTCCCAGAAGAAATATTTCCCTTTTATATGCCATCCCGATATGGAGATGGAGTAAATTATTCCCCGCTCATAACCCATACCTTACACCACAAATACCGACCACACCTCCACTATAGTGAGTATCTGCACAGTGTCGCGGAGAATTCCTCTTCATTGCCGAAACAATTGTGCACTTCGTTAATTAACGGTTTGTTTTATTTAAAGTCGAAAGGAGAATGCGGCCGCTGTTTTATGTGCCTGTTTTTGGTATTTTGAAATAAGTAGAATTGAAATTAGTTTAAACTTTAAGGATGGGTTAAAATAGTTTTGTTCTGGTAGTGGATAAATATGACATGGAGAGGACGGCCCCCACCCGACTGATGATCTGGTAAAGGCGACGGGAAGCCGGTAAATAAAGGCGCCTCAGGATCGCTCAATTTTGAAATCTATTAGTAAGGCCTATGTTCAGCAGTAGACGTCTTATGGCCGTCATGAGGATGATGATGATCATCATCATCTAAACCTGCGCCGGCGCACCCTGCCAGTAGGTGTAATGAATGCCAGATAGATAGTTGTGTTTAGATATACCTAGTGAGCGCGCGGTGCGAGTCGAAGTTCGCGATTAGACGTTCAATTAACCCTTTGTTTGAGTTGTTGCAGCTTCACTCTGGTACTGTCAGCAGAATTAGCAGACGAAAATATAATGATATTTTAGGGTATATTTCGCATAGGTGATTATTATTTTATTTCAATAATTTATTTAACAACAAAAGTACTATTGTTATTAATGTAGACAATCTAAAAACAAGTGTTAATAAATACATAATACATACATACGCATATCGCGCTTATTTCCTTGAAGGGGTAGGAAGGGGCATATTCCGGGAGCATATTGCCGCTAAGCCACAGGCTCGTCCTTTGATCACATGGGTGCACATGGTGAGGTTTGCTAAGGCTCTACAAATTATGGTAGGATCCCTGTTCTGTGTTAAATAAAAACAATATAATAATTAAATATACGTAGGTACTCTCGACCTCTGAGAAGTCGTTTAGAGACCTATATTTAAGAGCCAAATGGAATTGGATGAAGTAAAGTGTAATATATTTTTTACCACAAGGTAATTTATACATTGTGAAACGAGTCATATAAAACTATATTATGAATAAAGTTCCGTTAAAATTTGTCAATGGATTACTATTGCACAATATTCATTTTCACAAATAACACATAAAATGTAATTCAATTTTTTTTTCTTATACTTCAAATTTATTGGATTTATGCAATTTTCATCGAAATCTATCAATTTACAAAGAAAATAACTTATAAAAGTTAAAATATAAATGCAAAGATTACTGTTAATAAATAAATACTATTTTTACGCCTACAAGCTAAGTTTTGAAAAGAGGTTGTTCACCACCTATGCACCTATGGTGGGTTCCAGTGTGTAGCGTCTTGCCTTTAGAGTGTATTACATTTATATTTTATACATTAAAGGGCTGTATCTGGATCCTATCAAGACTTTACAGTTCCAAGCCAACCTCACCTGCAAGTGGAGCACCTGCCGATCAACGGGCGAGGCTCTAGCAATCACAAATATTCCCGATAAACGGCAATAGGCTCGCTACCTATTACGAAGTGAATATATGTGAACTCTAGTTTCGATAAAAAAAACGTATAATATTAATCCACATATTATTATAATATAAATATTTTGTATCAAATATCATAGGAAAAGTCACATATAATCAAAATACCCATCACCAATATTTTAGAAAACTGCAGCATAAAATTAATAATATCTTATAATGCATTTTTTTGCAGACCCTACAAAACAAAGCGATAAAGATCTCTCCACGGTGGCGAGCCTCGACAAAGGTGGGTCCAGCGTGAAACGAGGCCGTCTATGTGCCTCTAAACTACGACCCGTGGCTGTACAGACTAATGGATAGTTAGCCATTACATTTGCGATTACCGTTGCCTGGGTATTTGATATCAAGTGCTGAGGATATTTATGGCAGTGGTGTTCACAAATATGGTTGACAGTACCATTAGTCTTTCTCTTCTAATAGCCGTTCCCGATAAGATCCACAAATATCTGTATAATTTATTTAATTATATATAGAGCTCCTACCAAGAGCTGAGGAGCCCAAGCCAACCTCATCTGCAAGTGGTTCACATGCCGATCAACGGACGAGGCTCTGGCGAACATAATAGTTCCCAATAAGCGGCAATAGGCTCGCCACCTATTACGAGGGACCAACAATATAAATGGCGAAATGTGGGCGTAAAATATGCCTCTGCCTACCCTCTTCGGGGAAACAGGCGTGATAGTTTGTTTATAACCTAAGCTAATTATGTAAGACACAAGGATGTAAAGGATTATGCCAATCAACGGCAGGTGCACCACTGGCAGGTGAGGTTGGCTTGGGCTCCCAAGATGTTGGTAAGATTCCTGCACACTGTAAGTTAATATATGGTAATTATAATTTTAAGTATTCTTCATAAATAACAGCTTAATATAAACACAACTTTAAAAACAAAAAATACAACTTAATTCCAAAAATCATTTTAAAATTATAATGGAATATTACACAGAAATCACTGTAGCATAAAAAATTAAAACACAAATTCAAACTCCTGCGCAGCGCACGAACTGGGGAGACGAAGCGACGCAAAAAAAATTAACCCCACCACGATGATGGTTATAAAAAATCTTTTGTTAAAAAATGGGTGGAGTCATTTAACGATTGAATGTTAGAACGAGAGAGATGATGAGATAGCTGTATATTCTTTTGTTGAAAGAGATGGCAATATTTTTTTTGTTAAAATTTAAGTTTGTATGTGTCGTCGACCGTTAAATCTGCCAGATCATGATAGGCCCAGGCCTTTCATAATATTAATAATTATGTCGTATTTCAAAAGCAGGATCAAATATTATTTAGTTCTATGGGATAACAGAAATGGCCAGGGATAACCTTGAGCATAAAATACTAGAAGTTGATTTGTCGAGCCTCTTTAACACATATTGGACAAATAGGCTAATTTAAGGATAGGACTGACATATGCATTGAGGAATCTGTCCTCTCCGTTAGTCTCTTTTATAGTATCATGTTCATCGTGATACATAAATAAATAATCAACAAATATTCTTTTACAAAGACACCAATTATTTAGTTCCAAGATAAGTATAATTAAGAACCTGTGTTATGGATACTAAAGAACGGATAAACATACTTAAATACGACCTCTGGAATAAAGTGCTGACGGACCTCTACGCCATATAGGTTGCCGTAATGCTAAGCTTAAAAGACGTAGATAGTTTTATATTAAAGACGACCGCCAATTATTATATTCTTCATTATTGATATAATAATAAACAAATCATGGAGCAAGTACAAGAGTAGACTAACTCAAGAAGAAATAGCTTTCAGTCAACCTTAACTCGGCTGAGAGTAACGGACATTAATATCATAATATTATATTGTATGACATCACATGAATACTTCCATATGACGAACGATATGGTGTGGAGGTCAGTATACCTACACTTCACTCCAGAGGGCGTGGGTTCGATTACCACACAGGACAAATCTTTGTGTGCATGAACATAAATATTTGTTCTGGTCTGGGTGTTTTCCTATGTATATTAAGTATGTATTTACCAAAAAAAAAAAAAAGAGTATTGAAGTATGTTTATCCGTTGTTTAGGATCCAAAACACAAGTTCTTAATGATACTTATCTTGGAACTAAATAATTGGTGTAATTGTCAGAAAATATTTATTTTGAGAACGGCAATGAACAGATGATCAGGTCAAGGCAACGGGAAGCCTGTGGATGCAGGCTCAGCTAAAGAGCGATAGATGTGGAAAAATAATTGAAAATAACTAAGTTCAGCTGTGGTTTTTTAATGGCTGAAATGCTGATAGTGATTTCAGATACTATTGAAATTCTGTAGTTTTCTGTTCCGGTAGACGTTCATCATCACACATTTTTACGACAAACTTTTTTAAATATGTGATAATATTTTTTATTTTCGTCATACTCTCTTGAATTTTGGCAAACTTTACTCAGACGAGAATTTACTACGGCAAAAAAAGCTATTATAAATTAGAATTTTTAGTAAACTTATAGATTAGTAGAACGACCGAAATTCGGCGTCTCTCGTGACGCCTAAAATATCCGCTACTAAATTCCCGTCGGAGTAGTCTGTCGGAAATCAGTTTATTCAAAATATTATCAAAAAAACTCGCTTACCCATTTTGTGTATCAATATTAAATCAAACGAAGATTAATTGTTACTGAATAGGCTGTTTATATATAAATTGTTTTTAAATTGGCAGGGCAATTAATCAATGGAAATGTGTTGTCTGTTGAAGTAGGTAAACGGTCTATTTCTAGTTTGAAGTTCAGGTAGTTTATTTATATGTTAGTATACAAATTTTCTTTTTAATTGGTAGTGTGTACTCGTATTTAGTCCGATGTTTTGGAAATAACCACAAAAAAAATGTTTTAAGGACTATTTCTTATAGTTGAACTTTAATGTTTTTTATATAAAATAAAATCTTTGAACCATTGTTTTTCCTTTGTTTAATTATTTTGTAAAAGAGCTTGTTTAGATTTATATTAAATATACAATAAACAAATAATTTATTATTTTAATATTGTAGTAGAAGTAATTGTTTTTGGAAATAAAGAATAACTAGTCTAATGTATATTACATACCTGGTCTGGCATTCAAGATCCTTCTATTTCTTAGGTTATGGAAAACAGACAAGGGTTTCAAAATATGTTTTTTATTATAATTAACTTAATTTATGAAGGAACTGATAGTTTGACATTTTGAGATGTTTCTTTTTTGAAGTTCTTTTTCAAATATATCACTTAAGGCACAGTTTCCAACAAAATCATCAATTCTAATAGGTCCAAGAATCTAATTGGAGGCCATCCATTCCAATAAGATACGGAAATATTTTCTTATTGGTAGTTTGGAATTGGCACTCACCTATATCTTCATGAGACCCCCAGAAATGAATATAAATGAGAGCAAACGTCTAAAGTAAGATCTGAAATAGCAATTGGGAACGAAAATCAGACAGTTTGTGTGGTAGTCACGTACAAATTGTTTTATGAGAGGGTCTTGAAATTGTTATTAAAACGTTACTGCTGGCGCCATCTAGTAACGGTAAGTTGTAACCCTATAAAAAGAAGTTTAATTTTAATTAGAATTTTTTGATTCAAGTTGTGTAAACGAAAAAAATAATAATATTTCAAATAAAAATCATAAAATGTTACTTTTAATAAATATGTGCATTTAAAATATTTCCAATAAAACTTTTGTGTTAATTTTAGTACTGCCACCTAGCGGTGAGTAGAAAAGTATCCTTGCAACTGCTTTACCGACTGCATTTTCGTGTGGTAAAAGGGGTGAGAAAGTTCTGGCGTGTGTGCGTGAGCTATTGGCGCCCATTTTTGAATTCTGTTCGACAAGATTTCACGCCACAGATTACAACTACAAAAAGAAAAATTAAGAATTCAGTCTGAAAAAGAGTTTCGTTTATAAATTTATGGAAAAGTATAAAATTTTTAAAAATATTGCTCTTAAATTTATATTTATTTGCTCGTTTTAGACTAAATATAAGTAGGTACTTTTTAATTAAATATTTATCATGACTATTTTATCCAACCTAACCTAAGAGACTAACATTGAAGAATATTTAGATATGTCATGTATCAACCCACAACATTTTTAAATAACATACATGATCATTGCAAACGTGCCGTTCCAATTTAAGCCGGCCTCACACGGCACTAAAATATATCGCATGCTTAATGGAATATTGACTTAACTCAAAAAATACGATTTTTGGGACAACACACAAGAATACTTGTAAGTAAGCGCATTAAATTTATACTGATTTATTAATTAGTAATTCTGCTTGTGTTTTAAACGTTTGATTAATATTGATTCGATCTCAGTAAGAAATAGATAGACTGTATAAGTACGTAACTCAAACCTGACCTATCTATTAATGTTCCTTTTAGCATGCGATATGACATAGGTAGGCAGGATGTAGTCTTTGTGACAGTCACATTAAAAGTTATTTTTAATAAATATAAAACATAATTTCTTAAAAAAGTAACCTATTAACATACTAACTATGTTTGTCACGGTGCACTGCCATTTCGTTGAGAAGTAGTTCTAATATTTTACGACTATATTCCTTGTGGAGAAGTTTATAATTCGTATATTTATCGTATAATTGTTGTCAAGGTATAAATTACGTAAACAAAATTAATTGTGATGTGAACGCTATGTTATTAAGCGTACATGGGACCTTTACCTTGATATAAAACCTATTTTTTTATAAAGAATATCGTGTAAATAAAAATTTAATATAAAATTATGTAATTAAAATAACATGTAAAAACTATACGTCAATTAACATCTTATCAGTATCAATGTTCAAAACTTTTGGCACCAGCCTCCACAAAATAAAACATGTACTGAAATTTGTATAAAAATTAAAAAAATACACCTTGAAATTAAGAATTGTATATTATGTGACGAATAATTTAAAGTTTCATGGAACGTTTAAAGCTATGCAACTTATTTTTTGACAAATTTTACAATAGGGCTGGGCTGTTTTGCCATAATTATGTTTTGTGTATAGTATAGCATTTTGTTTTTGTTTCAATAATAAATAGTGATATGACGAAAAATCAAGAGATAATATTTTATTTCTTTAGTAAATAAGTTTAGTATAAATTCTGATGGGACTGAAGTAATAACATACTTTATAATTCCATAAACGACTTCAAGCCATAACGTCACATCAAAGTCTAAATAGTTTATACAACTTAGCTTCCTTAAAATTGAACGTTTTTACATTGCGGTCGAATGTGCTAATTAATGGGCATGAATCATTTTTTATTATAAAATTTTGGCAATTCGGAATAGTGTGTAACACTAAGGTAACAAATGCCTTTAAAGGTCTCATACATTATAATGTTTTTAAAGTGAAAGCGGTAAACATATCGCATTATATTTATGAAATTAGGATCTATAATAAAGTAATAATAATTTACAAATTTCACACACACCCAGACTTGAATTTTCTGTACAATTTTTATTGTATTGTGTAAGAATGAGAGATTTGAAACGTACAGTCGTCTATATTTATTCATTCTATACCAAATCAGTAGTTAAGTCAAGTTTGTTGAAGTTTTTGTTAAATATTTTATAAAAGTTTTTAATATTTCAAGAAGTTACATTCTAGCATAATCCCGGTTGCTCCAAACTGAAGCTTAGGGCCCAGGGTCTGCTTCCAGGTTTTAAAATATCATTATATCATGGAGCGACTACGGTCTGACCTCCTGAGCCCAGAGGGAAAATTATTCTGAGATTAAACTAGCTGTCAGAATCAGGATTTTATAACTATGTACATTGAGTTTTGTTTCCCTTACTTGATAAATGGTTATATAGCCCCTCCTTTTTTAACCCCCTTAAAAAGTAAAAAACTAACTGAATTTTAGATATTACACTACACTATGCGACTGCCATCTAACCACACCCCAAAGAAAAATATCATTGTATGGTTCAACCAGTTGTTCGAATATTAGAAGGCACTGTCTTCCTAATAACGACTGCCATAGATATTCATAACAGCCGGGACAAACGGCTTAACGTGCTTTCCGAGGCACAGAGTAAGCGATAATAATTCACATAACTTCGAAAAGATATAGGTCACCAGGGTTTGAACCCTAGACCCTCTGAATTAGATTTCTATGGGTTATGCCACTGGGCTATCGCTATTATTTATAAAAATTATCTTCTGCGTCTATTGGCACAGGTTTCCTCTGACAATCAATGATTTAAAACGATTGATTTCAAGTGCCGCACAAGCGGTCACCCATTTATGGACTGAGCTCAGTAAACTCGGATTAACTCTTTCCCGTTTCGCTTGTTTTTCCTACAGTTTTTCACATTCGATTTCGGGTCACAAAATTACTAAATTGACGAACTAACCTAACCCGATTGCTCATCAAAGCTATAAATTCAGTTTCAAATCCAACCATGCATGTCAACCAATCATCATACATCTCAATCAGTATTTTTTATCAATTGCAATCAGATAAGTTTTTTATATTCCTAGATACATATATATGTTACCGGCCAAACCCAATTTTAGGAAAAACTAGTATGGCCTAGTCCAAACTAATTTAGGTGGGGTGTAAATGATACAATAAAATGTTTTTTTAATGGTAAGAAAAAAAAACCTCAACCTAACCCAAAAAGAGAGGTATAAGTATCTCTTTTTGGGTTAGGTTAAGGTTTTTTTTTCTTACCATTAAAAAACATTTTATGCAGCATAAAATCACGCCTGTTTCCCCGAAGAGTTAGGCAGAAGCATATTATACGCCCACACTTCGCAAATTGTGTTGTTGGTCCCACGTAATAAATAGCTTATTGCCGTTTACCGGTAACTTCTATGTTTGCCATATTATTATATTACTTATTTTTATAACATACATAATATTATTATCTCTATAAATATCATCCCAGTCGCAGCTAAGGATTACAAGGATAAAAACCGAAGACTTACAATTAATAATATTTGTTCAAAAAACCGTTTGTTAACTATACCATTATGGATCTAAAATTTGTCATACAGCAACTGGCCAGGTATTATCGCAAATAACTCATCGCCAATTTTATCGCTTTAACATCGAAATGACAAATGGAAGTGTCAGAGGCACGAAAACAATGTAAGCTAACAAGCTGTACTCTGAAATAATAAAAAATTGCTCGCAAATTATTTCGGTCACCACAATTATAACAATTATCGAGATATGTATGTGCAACTGGCAACATTTATGTGAGCTTGAATAAATTATTGCCCCAGGCCGTGTTCCAGGCACGCAACAATCGAATGAGCAAAAAAAACAAAACAAAAAAACAAAAAAATCGCATTATATCGCTACCGAGCTGGCAGGTAAATCAGATAACAAGCGATGCATGAAAAATGACTCCTATGTGTAATTAAAAAAAAATCGTTACAATAGTTCTTAATTTAAATTCAAACGGCACAAAAAACCGTTCGACCCCATTTAGAATTATGTGTCATTGCAATGAAACAATTGCGTTCGAAATTTGACTAGGACTTTTGATTTAGAACCAGACATTTGAATATTTGAATGCGAGTGCAACGAATCGAGGAGCCGAGACAATGTGTTGACTATTTTTTAGACGCCAAAAAAAAGTTACTGTTAAAAACTTACGCATGTGATTTTAATCAGACGGCCGGAACTTGGGCGTTGAAAATTATGGTGTAGTTTTTTTAGACGCACTCTATAGAGAAAGAGCAGAATTTATTTCTAACGTATAACAAAATTAGGGTTACATTTTCCCATGAAAAAGAGATAGTTGTAATAAATTTTAAAAAAATCGTGTTATGACCTATCTTTCGTGGATACGCTGAAAATATGCATTTTTTATACTATGTCATTATAATATTCCTGCATTATCCCGGTTGCCCGAGATAGAAGCTTAGAGGCCAGGGTTTGCTCCCTGGTTTTAACCTGATGTTTATATATGGAGTAACTGCCGTCTGTCCTCCTCGACCCATTGGGAAACACAATTCAATGGTTAAGCCAGCTGCAGGATCAAGATTTTATAACTATGTGTTTTATTTCCTGAATTTTATTTTAGAAATGTTTGATTTGCCCCTCCTTTTTTAACCCACTTTTACGTTTTTTCACGTTTTATTTTTATAAGAATAAAAATAAAACAGGGCTCAAACTATCTCAAATTCCAAATATTGTCATTAAATTCTGTTCAGAGTCTTAAGAAACAAAAAGCGTTATCATGATCATGTATAACGGAGCGGTACGCGGGGCTGGCTACAAATAGCAATTATTCAATATTATTAAAAACTTTATACATAAAATATTTATTTAAAGTCAATGCAAACGTGTAAGTGTACGACTTATTATTTAATTTTAAGGGCACTTTCCAGCACTGATTCCTAAATCACTTTAAACTAATTGAACGGAGTTCTGGCGGCACCAACGCGAAAAAGACACATAGCGGCTGCATTTTATTTTCTGAAACTGGTGTAAACTTGAGTCTTTATGTGTGAATATAGTGGATTTGTAGAAAATAAAATAGAAAAATAAAATATACTGTATTGTCTTTAAGATCAAAATGATCATTTGGATTCGTCAAACATTCACACACAAAATGGAAGTTCGATATATTTTTTTAACAACAATGAAGGAGATTTTAGCGGTACTATAATAAAGAAATAAAAGCAAATGGGTTCTTTGTCAGAATTTGTCAAGGTTTGTCAGTTCATCTGTCTGTTGTGGTTTTTCTCAAGATTTGTCAGTCTGTCGGTGACTCTTATCGGGGGGATCTGTCAGTCAGCCTGTCGTGATTCTAAAGGAGGGAGGGAATTGTCCGTCAGTCAGTCAGTCTGTCGGTGACTAACGAGACTTCCAAAAAGGCAACGAGATTGAGAAGAATGCCTCAAGAAACTCATTTCGGCTTTTTTCAAATTATGTCTTAAGATCTAATACAATTGACGAAATAAAATATAAAGATTACCGCTATTCTTAAAACTAACAAAATCTAATATCTAAAGATCATATCTCATCGTATGTTAAGAAAGAAAGGAGCAATTCATGTCACTTCCAGGCAGATTTGTCGTTCATAAAATCTTTCCGCTATAATAAGTCTTCTGGCACAATTTACACTTGGTGTAATTTTTTAATTTATTTATAGATTTATTAGCCACGTAAATTAGACGTAACTTCTATAGCAACGTGTACATATGAAAGTGGCATATTGCAGTGAGATGTGATTATCCGCGTTCGTTCCAAAACCTTACAGAAACTAGAGGTTCTCCACTATTTTGATTTGACTCAACTACATCGGACTTTACTTGACTTGACCTTCATCATCATCATCATCTCAGCCCTTTAAAGTCCTACTACTGAGCACGAGCCTTCTCTCACATACCAAGGTGCGAGGGTATTGGGTCATACTCCACCACGCTGACCCAGTGCGGATTGGCGGAGGCAGGTGTATGGCGTCCTGCTGTTAGAATTTTTCAAGCCGCCCAATTAGGCATCTGACATGGCTTAACGACTACCATATTTAGCGATAACCGGGACCAACGGCTTAACGTGCCTTCTGAAGCACGGAAGCGCTCTATATCAAATGCCACACAAACGGTCACCCATCCAAAGACCGACCTCTGTAAGCTCTGCTTTTCTTCGGTGATAGTTTCCGACCACCGAGAATCGCGTAGGTACGAGTGCTTCACCTTGACTGGACCTAACTGGAACTAAATGACACAACGCTGCACATTGATGCGAATAACTTATGGCAAATATTCAAAATATTGAAATGTGAATTGTACATTTGAATAAACATACGTAAATACATTCCTTTACATGTGTCTCCCATGATTAAACGTAAGTGAGACATGACAATCATATGGAGCAAACAAATGGTTTCCCAACATATCATATTTTATTATCGTCACGCATCTGTCCATATGCCCACCGATATAAATATTCTCCACTATATATATGATATATCTGAACATATATATTAGTATATTTTATGGGTTTTAAAACATATAAAAACGATAGTTAATTGTTTTAAGACAGTCGAGCAGCATATATAGGGCTCCTACCAAGATCTAAGGAGTCAGAGGACAACTTCACCTGCAAGTGGTGCACCTGGGAATCAACGGAGGAGGCTCTGGCGAACATAAAAGTGCCCGGAAAGCGGCAATAGGCTCGCCACCTATTACGTGGGCTCCTACTCAATGAGGTAGTGTTTCTAAATTTAAGTGTATATCTCTCTTTCTCTCTCTCTCTCTATCTTTTATGTGGGACCAAAATATTATTGGCAAAATGTGGGCGTATAATATGCATTTGTCTACCCCTTCGGGGAAACAGGTGTGATTGCATATATATATATATATATATATATATATTCATATATGTATGTATGTATGCAATACCCTAGAATACGATACCATCACGTAGACTACAAGTCTCCATGTCTTGTACTATGTAAAAAACATATGTAAATGAACCGGTGTATCGTAAGAATACCGGTAGTATGATTGCATTATTTAACTACTATAGTAAGGAAACTGTTCAATAAAAAGTCAAATGTTTGCATAAAAACTTAACTTCTAACGGTGAGGCTAAAATTAGATACCAGGTACTTGATATTATAGATTAAGTAACTAATAGACAGGATTTTTTTATTAAATTTTATAAATGTATCAACATCCATATTTACTTATTTTTTAATCGTAGTTTTAACAACAGCCGCTTTTAACTGCTCTCGAGTTAACCACAGAAACAATTTAATATTGCGCGGTACCATTAATATATGGCTAAGGCGTCAATGAAAGTCACTATACAAACAGTCGAGCCGAGTCGTAAATATTCAGGAAGAAGCAAAACTAACAACAATTCAATCATTTATTCTCAACAATATACATTGTGTGGAACATTTCTATAAATACAAATCACATGCGAATACAAATATTAAAGTTGTGTAATAAAAAAAAAAATCATTATTATTCTAATTAACTAACAATAATTCACAATCAAAAGGCACATACCATAAAAATAAAATAAATTATATTTAACATTTAACCCACGTACATTTAAACCATTTTCTATGACAATTGTAATTCTGCATAGTTATATAGCCCATGTTATGAATGATTACGAAGGTCTTTAATTTATCTATCTACAATATACTGTGGGTACTAGCAGACAGATTTCATCTGTATTTTTTTTGGAAATTGATTAAAATTTTACCGTTTATTTAGTTTTATTCTACTTCTTAGATATATTGCTGCTTAGTTTGGAGAAATATGATTTTTTATTTCTTTTCTGCTCCAAAAAAAGTCTCATTTTAAATGATTCGCCCAAAACAAACGCTGCTTAAATTCTATTCCAAAATAAAATAGTAGACTTATATGTTGTTTTAAATTGTAGCTATTCTAAACATTACCAAGTCTATGGTCGATAAAGATCTAAGATCTATAAGTGGCTAACTCGGCAGGGCCCTATAAGTCAATGCTAATTCAGTTGGAATTATAGATCATTCCATAATTAACTATGTCCGATAGATTTTAGCATTTCCGCCATCGAGCATAAAAGGGTGGGAAATGGAACGAAACGAGCAAATGATACCACTATTAATTTTCACGACCGATATGGCGTGGTGGCAAGTATACCCGCACTCCGCTTCTGAGGTCGTGGGTTTGATTTCCACTGCTGTACTGAATGAACATTAGCCTCCCCAATAGATTATATTCTATTGGGGGTATTTTCCCATAACCACTGCGCTGGACAGGCGGGTTGGTGATCGCAGATTCAGCCAGGGGGCCTACCGCCGAATTCGATGGATTACCGGTATCCATCTAGATCAAACTTTGTTTTGCGTTCATTAATTCGTACCGGGGAATCTGCCGACAGCCACCTCTCATTCATGACCTTCAGTCCGTGACAGACCAATAGGTAAATGGAGAACGCCATTTTGTTTCGATTTCCATGAGTTCGGCGGTACGACAGAATCAATTCGAAATCCATTTTGCCTTATAATCGATTGCCATCGAACTCGGCGGTAGGCCCCCAGTACGGATGATGACGCTGCTGTCCCTCATCCGTTAGAATTTATCTTCGTCGACTCTTAAGACTCCCCGCGAGATGAAAGAGGATAGCACTGTTCTAGGCCGGTACTACACGGCACCTGACTCTGATTGACCTGATGTCCTGACATTAGTATTGATTCATTAGCTACAAAATAACTATAACTTTAATATTGAATGCTTACAATTACAATTCAGAACTTACTTCACATAACCGCTCATTACTCCATTCTGTCACGATGTAGGTAACATGTACGCTTTATATCATAACGTAAATTATACCTTGACAACTAATATACGTTAAAAATACAAATTAAATACTATCCAATTAAGAAGGTAGTCGTAGAATATTGAAACTACTTTACAATGAAAATGACTGTAAAACGTGAGAAACATAATAATTATACAAATAGCTTAGCCTTTTATGAAATACTGTTTTTAATTATATATTAGGAAGTTGTACGATAATATTGACGATATAATGGCAACCTTTTGGAGGAAGACAGTGTTGCTGTTATGTGTCTAACAATAATATATAGATATAAGATAATTACATCACATAAATAATAAATATTAAAAAAAAGCTATATAAATCTGAAATGGTGACACTTTAAAACGCATACATATGATTGTAATCATTTCGATTGATTTACATCATAAAGCATAAAAACATACAGCATAATATTTTTTGGCATAACATTTTAACGCAGAATTTTTAAAAGGAATATAATAAACTGAACCTCTAAAAAATACTTTTTTGATCATCAAAAATACTGAGTGAGCATCTAATGAGGTGATTAGGTGCTAAATCAGTATTTTTGATGCATAAAAAGGTTAGGTTAGGTTGGCAATTTATTAATTTTGAAGACACGTTAAATAACACCCTTTTTAAAATGCATAATATTAAAAACCGTAGTCAATAATATGTCTTTTGATAATTAGGTTGTGAAAATATTTATCGCAAAAATAAATTAAGCCTTATGTTACTTATTTTTATTAAAATTATGCCTTTCCATGGTTATCGCTTACATATTTCGACAATATAATATTATGCCTTATAAAGTTGTGCTATAAAGATCGACGTGAAGTAATGATTATGGCTATTAGCAATATACATTTTTAGATTATGACTAAAAACGTTATGCCTTGCAATAGGTAACCATCTAAAATAATAATATACCTAACACCCTTTACTAATAACATTATAATAAAAAAAATTATGTTCCTTCCTCAATCACGCAATATTAATTATCGTGGGCAAATCTTTGTGTGCATGAACATTTGTTCTAATTTGGGAGTTTTCCATGTATATTAAGTATGTTTTTGCAAAAGAAAAAATATCCGTTACTTTGTACCCATACCACAAGTTTTTAATGATACTTATCTAGGAAATAAATAATTGGTGTGACTGTAAGAAAAATATTTATTATTTATATTTATTTAGGCTCTTTTTGGTACGTAGATGGTTATATAAATATGCTTTAAAGTATATTTTATCAGACACAATAACAAACTAGGATTTGATAAATCTCAACGGGTACCTAACGGGTCGCGAAATTTTTGTACTCCTAATAATGGCAATGGCACACAATCGATTAACCAAATTTTATTTCGCATAATTTTACTCTAATCGTGTTTGGTTTAATTTCACTTCGCCTTACTTTTTATCGTCATATTGTTGTTTACCAAATGCGACATTTAGCGAAACAATTAGTAATCCCTAAAGTTTGCAATTACTAAATATTAAAGCGCACAAAATTAAAAATCCCAAAGTAAAAACGCCTACTCATTTTAACATGGCACAGTTACTTGCTAGGCATGCAGCATGCAAGCAGGCATGCCAGCAATCTTAGAGGATGCGCACAGCCATGCAGCATGCAGCATGCAAGCAGGCATACAGCTGCAAGTAAGCATGCAACATGGTTTTTGTCACGGCTCCAGCGGTCCCATGCAAGCTTATCTTCGCAGATGATCATCGCTCAACACCGCAACAGCCTCAGCCGCGGCGAGCGTTAAAACCACTTGCTCCTCAGCTCGCGGGCCGCTTCGCTCCTTCGCGTCTATGCAGGCTAAAATATAAACTAAGGACAGGCCAGACAAGACTACATGGAGTCGAATTTTCAGGGATTCGCTTCTGCCAATTTATTTTTGCTACATAATTGTTTTTGTCCTAGAAGAATTAAAATTAAATTCCATTCTTTTATTAGGCGATTCGTTACTTAGGCTGATAATTTTTTAGCACATTTAATATTAGATATGCTATAGTTTTAGCTTTTGTTTATTAAGCGAAATCGTCGTAATGCCAAAATAACTTTATGCCTATATAATTTATAGTATTTCACATTATAGATCCTAGAATTAGTGCTTTTAATTGTTAGACAAAATTGTAATTATAAATGTCAAAACAATTACTAGGCGAAACAATAATTGTTCGATTTAAAATTAGGCCAATACGGTTTGGCCATGTAATATTCGGACAAAATTTTTTAGGCGTAGGTACCGAAGGGCACCTTTCTCGAAAGTACTAAAAACACCAAACTGCTCTTAGAAAATTATTACCCAAAGTTATGCCTATATTTTAATTATGTGTATATCTGCTTATGTAAAATATTATTATGATTTGCTCGAATATATTTATAAATATAAGAATAAAATTATACACAGCCTGTTTTCCAACCAATGGACCGATGATCTGGTAAGACGACGGGAAGCCGATCAAGACGACCGGTAGACCATCGACGTGGAACAGTGGACTTTTAATGATTGAAATGATGATGATGACGATAGCCCAGAAGTTGAACTCAGATGTATAGCCAGAAACATACTTAATTACAAATGATATGTTTGCATTGGCCCAGATTTAATTGTGTAAGATTTATTTGCAATCATTAAGCTTTTTCATTTGGCTAATATGCCAGCAATAAGGTAAGGTAGTAAAAAGGTGCGTTAGTTTACTTTTACTTTTAGTTTACTTTTACAAAATCTTTATTGAACCTAACTTGAAGAAACTTTTTAAACTTTTATTATTACAAAATAATAATAGAATAGAATAAAATAAAAATAAAAAAATAAAATAAGATCTAAAGTTAAGCCGGGTTCAGAACTAGTGCTGTCCCTTTTTTTAGACAAAATGAACACAGTGACAGCACTAGGCTTAAACCTGGCTTAAACCTGGTTGAACTTTAGATCTTGTTTTGTAAAAACCCCTAACAGTCTAGACTATTATTTTTTATTTATTATTGACGTCATCAAGAGTATTATGTATAAATACATAGTTTATTGTATTGATTAATTATATAATTCTGAAAGAGCATGACATGACGCCACCATATCCTAGCATTATTTCGGTTGCCTTAGACTTAAGCTTAGGGCCCAGGGTCGGCTCACCGATTTAACCAGATTTGGATGAATTTCAGTTATGACGTGGAGCGGATGCCGTCTGGCCTCCGCAACCCAGCGGGAAACATCATTATATGGTTAAACTAGCTGTCAGGACGATATAAGGCACTGACTACCTAATAATGACTGCTATAGATGTTCATGACAGCCGGGACCAACGGCTTGACGTGCTTTCCGAGGCACGGAGCAGGCGTTAATTACGCTCAAAACTTCGAAAAGTTATAGATGACCAGGGTTTGTACCCTGTAGGGTCTCGCCACGGGGCCGTCGCCGCTGACAAAGAACGCCGAAGAACATGATATGACGCAAAAGTAAGTAATATCAATAAGGTACGTACTTTTTGGCGGGAAAGTGAAGCGTCATCTCTGCATATTATTTTATATTCTAAAATTTGTGATTCTTCGAACATTAATGTGTAACAACAGTGGATAATTAACCGTTGAGTATTTGTGAACGCACGTGAGTGTTGATAAACGAAACAAAACAGTGCAACATCACTTTTAAAATTCCCTTAAGAAGTCCATGTGAGATCTCAGTATAACCTTTTGTACTGAGCACTCAAGGGGCTTAGGGGATAATATGTAATCTAATTTATCATATTTATCACCACACAGTTCATTTATTATGAACTAGCTGTTACCCGCGACTTCGTCCGCGTGGAATAGTATCTTTGGGTAGCATTTACAACCCCCTTTTCGCAATAAAAAGTAGCCTATATCCTTTCTCAGGGTCTAGACTATCTGTATACCAAATTTAATTTAAATACGTTCAGTAGTTTTGGCGTGAAAGAGTAACAGACAGACAGACAGAGTTACTTTCGCATTTATAATATTATATATATATATATATAGTAAGGACTAGTAAGGATATATCTTTTACTTGACACTGGCTAAATGTGCAAAACGCACAAAGATAATGACATTGTGCGTTTTGCACATTTAGACGAAAAGAAAAAGAAAAAGGACACCGACTTATTATTAGTTTTATTTCTTCATTTAAAGATTTTAGAACATGTAAAAATGTTCAACAGTTTGAAAGTTAATTACGATTGAAATTATTGGCTTAATTGCAACGATAATTATTTGAAAAGGGGTCTCTAAAAATACTCGCTATATGGCGACATAAATGGCGTTCATGAAGTTACAATTAAAAGCTTCTTTGTTCATCAATGCGCATTTTTTCTCGATTAGTAGATATTATTTGTAAATACTTAGTAACATCATAATTATTAGATATTGGGGCCCCTCTTTCAGACATTACCGCGGTCACGTTGTCCAAGGAACGCTTAATATCATTGCATTAATGTCTCCCATTATATTTTTATTAAACCTCCAATACGTTGACAGCAACTAGAAAAAGGAAACCAATAATCGCCGATCAAAAGGATCAATTAAAAAAATTAAAAGCGGCTTTTGAAAACAATTGAACGTGTCAAACATTTCAAACAATACATTGTGACAAATGACATTAATTTGACATGAAATAATTGTCCGGGACCGTTATTAATTATGTCATTTCGAAAGAACATGATGATGCGAAAGCAGAAAATGTCAATAAGGATGCCGACATTTTTTTAAATAATCTTTTTTCTGTTCATAATTGATGTCAGTTTATTTTATAAGTTTGAAATTATATAATGATCGATGAAATGAATTGTTACAGGAAGTAGGTGTAATTAATGTAATTGGACATAAATTAGGTAACTATGTAGTGTGGCACTACCACTTATTTTTTTTAAATATGATTAACGTGTGAATATAGCCGAACTAAACAAAATAAGTGCTATCTAATACCTAATAAGACCAAAAGATTCTAAAGCAATAAAAAGCGTTCTCGAATGTGGCATCCCTCATGAAATGCTGAAAATTATGTTTATCATCATGCAACCCATTCACGTGCCGGCATTACAAACTAAGATTATGTTTTCAAGGGATTCAGGCAATACTTCACTACGCTGACATCCGCCAAAAATTTTTAATCTTCTTTTAATTTACAAAATGTATTTGGTCATAAACTAATTGTAGTTTTGACCAAACTGATTGTTAGTTATTATTAGTAAAATTAAATAGATATAAAAAAATGCAAGACACTGAACATTAAAAGATATAGCGAACAAGACAATTTTAATTAAACGTACACAAGTGACAAACGATAAATTATTTTGCAACTATCCGAGTCGCAACTCGTCCAAGACAAGATGGCGGCCACTCCTCCGTCAATTTGACAATATATTTATTGGAACATCGCAATTTCGAGACGTAATTACATTTGGACAATTAATTCTTGTCTTACATATTTTTCCTCGTCGCCATTTTAATTGTTACACTCGATTTGATGAATCAATAGTAATTTTAACGCTTATTTTAAGGGATTAAGATACAACGAAAAGTTCAAAATGGCAGCGAAAACTTGGTGTTACAAGGACCAGTTTATTTGTAACTGTCAGGAATACGGGTTATGGCTATTATATGAGTTGCAATTATTTAACTATAACGATAATTCGTTAGTAATAGTCTATTTTGAATAATTTTATAATGTTTCCTACTCTTGAACATTTATGTCAAAGTAGTTAGGCTGAATAGAAAACCGTATAAATCAAAAATGATTTATTATGTATTTATCTTTAAAAGTGTTCGTTAGTGTAGGTTGTATGTAAAATGGTATAAATCATTTTATTTTCATTAAAAGTAAGACGTAGACCTCTTTTCTCTGTTTTATTGTCTAAAATTTGTGATATTCGAACATTAATGTGTAATAACTAATAACGGTGGATTAATAACCGTTAAGTGTTTGTGAACGTACATGAGTGTTGGTAAATGAAACAAAATAGTGCAACATCACTTTTCAAATTCTCTCAAGAAGTCCATGTGAGATCTCTACTATAGTCCCACATATTTACTGAGGACTCAAGGGGTTTAGGGGGAGTTTATCTCTTACTTGACACTGGCTAAATGTGCAAACCGCACGAAACATTATTTAAAAGAAAAAAACTTTGTGGCGCAACAGTCTTTCAAAAGTTTTAAGACCATTTCATCATCATCATCATCTCAGCCTATCAACGTCCCACTACTGAGCACGAGCCTCCTCTCACATATCAAGGTGGGAGGGCATTGGGTCATACTCCCACGCTGACCCAGTGCGGATTGGCGGAGGCAGGTGTATGGCGTCCTGCTGTTAGAATTTATCAAGCCGCCCATTAGGCCTCTAACATGGCTTAACGACTACCACATTTAGTGATAACCGGGACCAACAGATTCCGAAGCACGGAAGCGCTCGATATCAAATGTCACACAAACGGTCACCCATCCAAGGACTGACCTCTGTAAACTCTGTTGTGCTTCGAGCGCTACGAGCGCTAATACCATTTATTCAACCAATTATCAGTTTTTTTAACAAACTATTTACATATTATGTAATGTAGTTGTTGTTGTCCCAAATTATGATGAATAATTATTATACATACTCTTACATTTACCTTTTTTACAATAATCGTTTAAATTGTACTATTTTTTACTAAGAAGTGAAATTAAATGATTGCTATACGCTTTGCGCGTGACTCCCCTTTAAATATGTTGTCATGCATGACTTTCAAGTAAACTAACAGTCCGTTTCTAAATTCTGTACATTTTTTTTATTTTTATTTTATATTCTTGAACACATCCCCAAGACCAAAGCACACAAAAAATAAAACAAATTGACTTACATAAATACTCCTCATATTGCAAACACTATAATAAATTGATATTAGGTGAAGTTATGAACTTTAAATAAAATAAATATAGAATAAAATATTTTTCACGCCATTTTAAATGAAAAGAACACTCATATTATCAAATTTAATCTCCTTCCTTTCCTTTCGGAAAAGATTAAATCTTTTAAAATAAGCCATTATACAAAAATTAATAAAAAAGAAACATGTTCGGTGAGAACTGGTGACAATGTTTCAAATCTCTTATTGTCTATGATTTTAATTTCCTCTCATTTGCATGCGTTGCTCCTACGGGATCATTTCTTAGTGAATAAATGAATAAATTATGGCGATCACAATGTCTTCAGGAAGTGTGGGGAAGAGGTGGTGATAATTAAAATTTAAGTGGATTTATAGGGTTGCTACAAAACTTTTCTATGATAAACTGTTATGAATTGTTAGACTCAATTGATAAAAGGTTTATATTAGTCAGAAAGCCGTTTGTCAAAGTCTACAAAGAGAAATCCTACCGGATGATGGGCAGCAGCGTCAGCCTGCGTACTGGCTTGAACTGCGATCACCAACCCGCCTGCCCAGCGTGGTGATTATGGGCAAATATGGGGATATTGTGTATATAATGTAATCTATTGAGGAGGCTAATGTTCAGCAGTGGACTTTACATTCACGTCTGTTTCCCCGAAGGGGTAGGCAGAGGCATGTTATACGCCCACTCTTCGCCAATTATATAGTTGGTCCCACGTAATAGGTGGCGAGCCTTTTGCTGCTTACCGGGCACTGTTATGTTCACCAGAGGGCCGGTGGACTTTATAGGGCTGATATGATGAAATAAAAAAGCGCTTTCAGAGATCAGTTCTTGAATTGCTGCCTTGCTTCAGTTGACACGGTAAGCTAAATCAGGATCCTTATTAGTCGGAATGAAAATACTAATTACAGAACGTCACACAATTGATCAGTTAATCTATACTAAGACCGAATCGGGTATGTCCTGAAACATTTTTAGCTTTGTTAGATAATTTTTCGCAATGTAAACTAATAAACTAACAGCAGGACGTATCATAATATATTCTGCCAATCTATACTAGTATTGAATAGTACATTTACAGCACATAGTACATTTATACCTTGACCTGTCAAAGACATGTCCTACATGGTGTATTAATTTGCAAAAATGGAAATACGTATTGACTAACAATTACACAGAAAGATGCCTCACTATTTAAAATTGTCAAGTTGCCAACCCTGATCTTATGAATGAAACACTTCACCGGCTTACATCTCACTTTACCCTTTCAAATGATAATTCAAACCTGTTCCCGGCAATAACAATCTTTCTTATTTTTTGTATTGTTTTAACATTCGAGGGGTCACAACGTAATTGTGTCAACGGTACGCATTGTGTCATATTTTTACCTTTTGTAAACTATAAACAATAAAAGTGTAAGGGTCGGTAGAACAGATGCTTGCAACATAGAATTCAGGTATTGTCTTAAAAAGGTGCAATATGCAGATGAGATGAGAATTTGGAATTAGTTTTTTTAACGTTTTTGTTGTTTCGCGGGTTGTGCCGTTTCTCTGGTGGGAACGGTTGACCCTATTTCGAATTTCGAATGGACAATGCGATGTTATTGTTAGGTTTAACGTTCCTTTTTTGTTTTTTGTTGTTATGTTGGTGATTATGTCGTAAAGGAAGAGTTGGATTAAAAAGTTTTCATTGCATACTTTTTTACTACGAGTAATTTTAGTTTCTAATTAAGTATAGTTAGTTGACAAAACTATTTTGCAGGATTGTAAAGAGGGATTGCAGTATGCGGTTGGTTACACTTACGATAAAAGTAGGTACTTATAAATATAGTTTTTAAAGTTAGCGTGAATAGCTCCTAAAATAAGAAGTTTTACATCATTTATGAACAGAGCAGATCGATTAATTGATTTTTATAGATTAATATGGCCAAATACATTTTAAGCCAGTAAGTCAGGAAATTTTGGCTTAATCTTCTTCATAACATAACTGAAGTTAACCTCCTCAGAATTAGGACCTTGAATGTTCAGCTTAAGATCTGAAACCAGTTTTAAGCGCAAATGGGACCAAACGGAGCTACTTATGAGAGTATTGTGGACCTGTTCTGCATTTGTTTGCTACAACTTCTTTCTTAAGCTAAGACCTGCTACCCCTGCCCTTGACAATTCTGAAAAATTCGGAATACTTGACAAAACCTGTTCAGAATTTTCAAGAGCAGTTGACAAGTTTAACCACGTTTTCATAAAATGGCTGCAGCTTGCCCAAATAAAGTGGTCGACAACAATCGCGAAACTTAGGCATATTTTACAGATTTTTCGGAATTGTGACCAATAGTATGGATTAACGTTAATATGTTGGTAAGCGTCTTTATCTATGATTTAAATTGAATGCCTAAATAATTAAAACTGTAATGTATGCTCAAAGAACTCGACAGAGCTTCCCAAAGGGTACCTAGGTCTCAAAAGAAACATGGACAAGACGAAAATTATGTCGAATGTCCATGTTAAGCCTACCCCAATAATTGTTGGAGGCTCGGCTCTCGAAGTTGTCGACGAGTATGTATACCTGGGACAAAAAGTCTAAATGGGTAGGTCCGACTTCGAGAAAGAGGTCAATCGTCGAATCCAGCTCGGTTGGGCTGCGTGTGACCAGTGTGTGTTGCCAGTGATGACGTACGGTACTGAGACTTGGTGCCTAACTATGAGCCAAATTAAAAAGCTCAAAGTCGCTCAGCGTGCAATGGGGATGCTCGGAGTGTCCCTACGTGATCGAATCAGAAATGAGGAAATCCGTAGGAGGACTGAAGTGACCGACATAGCGCGGCGAGTTTGCAGGCACATAGATCGAAGAACCGACGACCGATGGGGCGTTAAGGTTCTTAAATGGCGACCGCGAATCGGCAAACGTAGTAGAGGACGGCCTCCCACGCGATGCACCGATGATTTGGTCAAGGCGGTGGGAAACCGATGGATGCAGGCGACTCAGGATCGCTCAATGTGGAAATCTATCGGGGAGGCCTATGTTCAGCAGTAGACGTCAGATGGCTGAGATGATGATGACAGTTTCATTAAAATGTATATACTAAAGTTTCTTAAATTTTACTAAAATTTTAGAACAGCTTACTAGATCACTTGATGAAACCCATACACTCGTACTAGTAAGCCTTTCTTAGTCCCGAACATAAAACTTTGGCATTATAAAAAGTGTGCACTTAATTAGGTATATCTAGAAAAAAACAAAAGCTATTTTTAAAAATTTGTATTTCATGTAGAAACCTGATTCTGAAATTGAAACCTGATCCCCCAAAAAATCCAATTTACATAACAACGTCTATAAGGGTGAAATTCGCTTGCAATTCGCATATATTTTTACATAGAGGCATCTTAGAATTAGCAAATCTAATAAAGCGCGATAACAAGCCGTGGGGGAGGCTTACGAATTGGAAAAATGTAACTAGATACAGACGTGTGGAAAAGTAATATATTTTTACAAGGTGCTTCTACTTCAATTTAAAATTTCTACGTTAAGAATGGCACTTAAGTTTAAAATATGTATATGCATATGGCATACCTCATAATAACAATAAATTTTGAATAAACATAAGCTATGCTTCCTTTTCTTTTGGAGAAGATTACATTTTATTAAATTTTATGTATTCTATTACCTACGAAAAGATTTATTTTCATAAAAAAACAAGCTGACTGTACTGTTAACATGTTTTACTACTTCCTTTCTGTGCTTGTTTTGGTGCTAGACACATTGAGGGATATTTCCCAGAATATTTATTATGTCGCACGCATTCTCAAAACAGTAATCAATTCTGTTGTCGACTGTACAAATCAAAGTCTCCAATAATCTTGACGTAACTATCTTCAAGTCCCTTCTCTTTGAAACCTCACACGCTTCAGGGGTTCTTTTTCAAATATATTTTAATGTATAATTTGGGGGTCTATGGGGGTGTTTGGGGGTGTCGGGGGTGGTCGGTATCCCGTCGTGCTCTACGAACGCACCAGTGAACGAATTTGAATTTTAAAAAGTATTTTTGAGGAGTTGGGGTGGTAGTTAAGGGTGCGTCTTACGTGTATAACAAGATGGAAATTTATTATATAATAGATTTTATTTACAATGAATAATATGTATGTGCCTTTATATAAAAATATACAGTTATTATTAGACCAATGTGTTTACCTATGTGTAAATTACAATTCAGATTAATAATTATATTTTAGTTACCTGAGGTACTATATTGCCTGATTAGTATATACTCGGAAACTAAAATGACAGTTAAGTAGTCTATACTTAACTGTCATTTTAGCTATCGAGTTGTTGATGTTGATGTCATTAAGTGAAAGCAAATGGGAACTTGGACATTGTGGAACTGGCCTATTTATCATTAAAATTAATTAAGTAGTCAATATCACTTTATTTAGGAAACACTACTCAGCCTCAGTAAAGAATATGTAGTTTGATACACATATATAATAATAATAATAAATAATAAATATTATTTGACATTTACACCAATTATTTAGTTCCAAGATAAGTATCATTAAGAACTTGTGTTATGGATACTAAACAACGGATAAACATACTTAAATACTTTTTTTGTTGTAAATACATACTTAATATACATAGGAAAACACCCAGACCAGAACAAATATTCATGTTCATGCACGCAAAGATTTGTCCTGTGTGGGAATCGAACCCAGGACCTCTGGAGTGATAGGTATATAGGTATACTGACCTCCACGCCATATCGGTCGTCAATATATACATACATACCATCACGCCTGTTTCCCCGAAGGAGTAGGCAGAGGCATATTATACGCCCACATTTCGCTAATTGTATTTTGGTCCCACGTAATAGGTGGCGCGCCTATTGCCAATGCAGGAAACTTTCATGTTGGCCAGAGCCTCGTTAGTTGATCGGCAGGTGCACCAGGTGAAGTTGGCTTGGTCTCCTAAGATGTCGGTAGGATCATGAATGTGACAAACATTGGAAAATCTAGTATTTTAATGACAGGAGCGCGTACGATATGGCTTAAACAGTTTCTTTTAAGCCATATTGTAGTATATACCCTTGAGTTGTGTAATGACCTCTTTGGCGAGGTTTTCCCAAAATAAATCTTTGAACGCCAAGCAAAAATGCATTAATAAAATTGACATTATAATTATAAAAAGTATTTAATAAAAAAATTATAAGGTATTTAGCTTCGTAATGTGTATCATCCGAAATATTTACAAATATGAAATTCGTCTAACTAAAATATTTACACAATATTTGGATAAAACTTAACACACATTTACAACTGAAATAGGTGACAGGATTATCTTAGCCTAATAATTTGTCCTTCTTTTATAACGTTAAATTAATTGAAAAGGTAATAATATCCGATAATCCTTTATAACCTAAACATAAGTAAAGATTTGTCTTAAGCTAATTAGTGGCTTTTATTTTGATGTAATTTTTTGTTTTTAATATTTTTTCTCGTTTGGAGTTCTTTCACTTCTGCTTAATATTGTTCAGTTAGTATAAGAGTATAAGTTTTCACACCAGATACGACTTAAGAGTCAAAGTGCGCCACGAACAATCTATGGCCCCCGTGATAAGATAAGATAGTGTAAGTTTGTTTTTGTATATTACTCGTGTATATCCTGTAGATATACAGCCACCTTGAATAAATAAAATAAAAAATAAAAAGTCTTTTATTTCGCGGGCCCGCTAGAAGATAATTTATTATTGGATATGCTGTATCCTGAACCCAATCATCATCATAGCCATATGAAGTCAATCAAATCTCAATCAATATATTTTTTTTTTAAATTATATTTTAAGCAATCTAAATCAAGATTGTATCTTTCTTTTAAGCGGCTTTTCTTTATCTACTTTAAAATACTTAGTTGAAATTTCACATGAATCAATAGGCCTCTAGGATCTAATAGGATATATGTCCCTAATATTTCATGATTTTCAGTATAATTAATAGGTACATAAGAGTTTCGCTTAGTATATTTTTTTAAAGTGGGTCAAACCGCGTGTTTAGAGCCAGTCTCTTAAATTAAAAAAAAAAGTAAATAAAGCACGCGTCGCCCCGTTATAAAATGGATCGGTTAAAAGGTTAAGTATTGATTTTATGCCATGTTTGATGGGGTCGTTTGGTAGGGTGGCAGCCCTTAACTATTTTATTTATAACCGACCTCTTATATGAAGCTGGTTACCATAGCTTGCGATTTTAGATTACGTTTGGTAAAAGCCATATATGTTTCTAAGCCTCAGTCAAGAAACTCGGTGGAAGTGACATAAATAAAAATAAACCTTGAGTGTAAAGTTTTAATCTTTACACCCATTACATTTAGTAAGCTTTACACTATTTTAGCACTCGTAGTTTAGTGAGACTAGTTGATTTGAAATGATCACAGAAATTAAGCAGAATTTTAAGAAGTTAGATGGGTTGCATTTTTATTAAACGCTTCCGTGCATCGGAATGCACGTTAAGCCGTTGTTCCCTGTTATGACTGTATGTAAGAAGTACTAAATATTTTCTGACTATTATAGCAATTATTTAATTCCAAGATAAGTATCATTAAAAACGTGTGTTGGATACTAAATAACGGAAAAACATACTTAAATACTTTTTTCAAATACATACTTCATGTAAATAGGAAAACGCCAAGACCAGAAAAAAATTTCATGTTAATCCACACAAAGATTTGTCCTGTGTGGGAATCGAACCCTCGACTTCAGGAGCGTAGTGCGGGTATACCCGCCACCACGCCATATCAGTTGTCGTAATATGTGGTAGGCGTAAAGCTAAGCTGGAGCCTTACGAAATTCTGATAGCGCAGCCAGCAGGATGCCAGCCCCGATAAGTATGACTTCAATCCTTCTGAACTAGGTTCATGGAAAGAAGTCTGAGGCTAGTAGTGGGATGGCTGAGCGTATGAAACTCTTTTATGATATGATGTGCGATAGTCTTTAAGAGGTTAGGTGGGTGCCTCTAACTGGTAACCGAGAAGTTAGAAGCCCTTTTGGGCGACTTGAATAAATATACCAGCAGGACTCTACACATCTACTCTAATCCGAACAGAGTCCGCTCGATTTAGTATAATTGGGAATTTACCTTATGAAATGAACACAGGCAGAATCTTGCCTAGTTTATATCCTACTTCATCATCATCGTGTGCTGACATAAATTTATTATACTTATAAAATCCCCTGTTCAACATAGGCTCCCCAATAGATTACATTTTTTGGGGGTAATTGCCTATAATCACTACGCTGGGCAGGCGGGTTGATGAGTTCAAGCCAGTAAGATGACGCTGCTGCCCATCATCCCGTAGGATTTCTCTTCATCGACTCTTACGACTCCTCGTGAGATGAGAGAGGGTGGCTCTATTTTAGGCCGGCACCTCCAGACGGCGCAGCCTACCTACCTAAAGTATAATGACGTCCACAAATGCTTTAGAAAGTTAGCTAGCTATGGGTTAGATTTATATGATTTTCATATATTTTCTGTTTATAACACTACGAGTATAGAAATCGTTATCTTCAGATTGTTGAAATATTAGGTTTATTGCTTACAGATTTCAAACAAATTGTTTAAAAAAAAATGAAGTATCGGAAACGTAACAAAATAGGGTCTACAGCTTTTTATTCTCATATACATTTTTTTAAGGATAATATATATTGACATCAGTACTACGATAAAATATAAAGTAAAGTATTTTAATAAAATTGTATTCTTTAAAGATCGTAATCAAAGAAGGCATCAAAATGCTTAACAGATTTACGAAAAGCGCCATTATTTGCATTAATTATTATTGAAGCTTGAACGAAATATAAATAAGGAACCGGGGAAGGCTCCGGGATTAGATTTCGTAAGAAAAAAGAGGTAGCGTCAGCAAAAAAGTTGCACATAATTATATTGTTTCTAATTGTTTTCTTCTGTACTTTGGAGGACACGTTAAGCCTTTACGTGTATCACTGTGATATACATTTTGTGATAATATTGTGGTGGTGTAGTATTTATGTGGTCGTCGTAACGCTATGTCAAAAGCTTTATTAGCTGCATTTCTAATAGCCGGATGCCGTACACCTGCTTCCACCTATTTGCACTGGATAGTTGCAAGGACAGAAAGAAAAATATTTGGCGATGCTATCGTTACAGCTTCTTTCGAGGACCTCCAGCTACGCAGGGGCGTTGCTTCTCTCTGTGGTTTCTGCAGGAGTAAGAGACTAGGACTAGGGAGAGTTATACAAACTTTTTGATCTGATCCCGTCCTCTCTTTTCCTGTTCCGGACTACACGTGCTGAACTTAGCAACTACCATTATAACATTGCGGAGACTAAAACACGCACACGAACCGAAAAAAATATTGTGAGAGGTGGAATTTAGCTCTAGTATTAATTAAAAATGTTTAAGTTTGTTATGTGTTTCAGCCAGTTCAGAAATATTGAGAGTTACATAAGTACCAGTGGGCGTAGCAATAAACTGTACATCACGATTGCTGGATTTTGTGATCAATAAATTGTAGAAAAAATAATATGCAGCTCCCTTTTTGCTGTCCCTACTAATTTAAAGTTGAAAACGAATGACTAAACAATCGCCCCGGAGCCTCAAAAAGAGCATTTCTTCTTATTTTCCGCCATTGCAATTACAAAATCAAACAGGGGCGATACCTCCGGTCTTATTAAAAATATTTAACATATATACATAATATCATGCCTGTTTTCCCGAAGGGGTAGGCAGAGGCTTTACGCACCCATTTCGCCTGTATATTTAATAGTAAATAATATTATATAAGGAATTAATGAGTACATGAAAAACTAGCTAACGCCTTTAAAAGTTGATAATCCTATTTTGTATTTATTTTTTATCAGTATTTCAATTCACTACTATTTATTATTTTATTTTAGTATTTTATTATTGTTTTCTTTTCATTTCCCCGTGAACTATTAAAGAGAGTTCTCTCAAACTCCTATTCAAAACTCGATGTGCAACATTTACCGCCGGATCCTGTAACATGAATGTAGTCTTACTTCTTTCCCATAATCATAATCAAGTATTTGTAAAGAAGTAAACTCGTACGCTATTGTCACAACTCCAATATTTCAACCAAACCTAGTATAGTATAATTTTTGTAAGTAGCTGTTAATCTAAGTATAATTATCATCATATAAATAGGATTAAATACTTGCTATTTCCTTAAACATTTTATGCAAAATCCATACATACATATATATACATATTCTTAAAACAAGTAAATACCTTCGCTACGAGCCGCCCAACTGCAATATTTCAACTAAAATGAAACGCCCAAGCACCAAGGATCCGGATGAACAGTTTCAATCCCCAAGGTCCTGTATATTTGTGCAGTCATCGTCACACAGTTGTTAACATTCAAAGCACCATAAACGGCTCGACGTACAAAAAAAAAATTCGAGTCCATTTTGTTGAACTTAATTTCAAATTTTGATTGATTGTTAATTTTAATTAATTCACCTATTTTCTTATTTTAATTTAATTCAATATTACATAAAAAATAGATTTATGCTATTCAATTGAATTAATAATTTTAGAATTTTACTATTGCTCATTACTCATTCTGTGAATCTTTTTTTAAATTTATATATATTTATCTTATAGACACATTTAATTAACACAAAACTATGGACTTATTGCATGAAATGAAGAATTATTATTATTACACACGTATCTATAGTTAAGAGAGCGTTAGAGCGTGTTATAAAATATATGGCGCTTTGAGTGCTATTTCACGCTCACTATATGTGAACTAACTATCAGCAGTAAGTGACAATACTTTATACCTGGTTCATTCTACAAATATTTATAATGAAAGCCCCATATGAAGTCCACTATAATAGATACCTGCGCTACGAGCCGCCCAACTGCAATATTTCAATCAAAATAAAACGTCTAAGCACCAAGAAGTCGGTTGAACAGTTTTGATCTTCCAAGAATTATATCTATGTGCAGTGAGCGTTATGTAGTTGCTAAGATCCAAAGCACTATAAAGTTCGACACATGTGTCTATATGTAAGAGAGAGCACTTGAGCGTTTTACGAATACCAACCAACGAAGTGCTACCAACTATTTGACGCTAACTATGTGTATGTCCTAAGTATAATCATTAGCAACAAGTAGCATAAATATATTCCTTGTTTTTTCCACGAAGATTTAAACCAAAAGTCCTATATAGATTTATTCCAAAAGAAGTAAATACCTACGCTACAATCCGCCCAACTGCAATATTTCGATCAAAATAAAACGCCCAAGCTCCAAGAAGACGGTTGAACAGTTTCAATCTCCCAGATATCTTCACAGGAACACCCCCACCACCCTCCCTCATGTTAAACTTCAAAGGCACTCCCTTGTTAACAAACTTCTACCTATCTGCATTTTTATGTAAGAGCCTTATTACGAATATTGCACGCTTTTTTTTGGCTTAGAATTAGATAATGCTTCTAAGTCGTTTACAAAAATCTAATATAAGCGAAAAATTCTGAATTTTATTTTTGTGACAACCTTTCTGTTATAATATGCTTAAAAAACATAAAAAAATTACAGACATAACAAATATACAGGTTCTGTGTGGGAATCGAATTCATAACCTTTGGAATATCTAATTATCGACCTACACGTCATATAATTAAATTTTTTTTTAAAAAACTAACTCGTTATTTTCTCTCTCAGGTTACACAAAATACCTAGTAAATTTTATCGTAGGGTCTTTTAGACAGAAACTTCTGTATTAGAAGTAAACGATCTTTCATAATGTTTTTATTCAACCTGTAATTTGTAGTAAAATATCCGTTTAGGCGATTCTCACACTGCCCCGCATGATGCAGCGTTGCGCGTGGATGCGTGTTCTTCCGTTGCTTGTAAGTATCTCCGTTTGTATGGAAAACACGCACAGTCTAACACACAGAAAATGCATCCACGCGCGTTCATGCGGATCACGCGCATACACGCTAAGAAACATGCACCCCCGCGCGTAGTTGCGGGGCGAGACGCAAGGTATGGCACACCGAATCCCGCAGTGCCGCGCGTGATTTTGAATGGGCGTGATGTGTGTGTTTGAAAATGGATCTCGATATCGATCGATTTATATTCGAAATCGAAAACCACCCAGCTATCTGGAATATGAAAAAGTGTAGTTCGTGTTGTTGAAGAATTTCTCTTCATATTTTCTAAGATCCCAATAGTTTTGAACAAATGACCCATTAAAGATCTTGTTTGTAAATAAAGTTGTACCCAGCATCTTCTATAGGCACGATTTCTTTTAATTTGACCGTACAAAAACCAAACAGTTAATATAATGGCAGCGTCCTGAATGAGTTTCACAAAAACTATCGTGATGCTCAGTACTGCACGACCACCACAGAACGGCGCCGTGCGTGAATCTACAAAACGCACCTACGCGCGTGAGTGCGCAAAAAACCCGCACGATAATGCAGATCTGCACTCCCGCAGGAACGCGCGTAGGTGCGTCGACACGCAATATGCAGCATGATGCGGGGCAGTGTGAAAATCGCCTTAATGTTAAAGATACATCTCAATCACTAATGCTCACCTAAAACAGCCATAACAAATTTATTTTCGATCGAAAAACCACGCGTAATTTATAATAAGTCCCCTTTGCTCTCGAGTCGTTAGGAAAATAAAAACTTTCTTTTTCCACCACCCCTTAATTCAATTTTTTTCCCTAGAAAATTAATTAGCAAACACGTTGAATTCGAAGGGAGAAATATATAATAAATTCCCCTCGAATACTGATGATTGTGATTATTATTAATGTTGATTTTTTTAAGTTTTGTAAATGAAGGAGGTCGGTTGTTCTTATTTACTTTTAATTGCAACCAAGAAGGTTTGTTTTGGGGGAAAAGCTGGTTTAAAAAGGCGGTATAGACAAAGGCAGGCTTACATATCTTGTTGGTAATACGACTAACTTATGAATAAATGAATTCGATAACCTTATATTCTAGCACTTTTCTGTAAAAACATCGAGCGGTATAGCGATGTTTTATATCACAATGGTTATTTTACACAATTTTGTCGATTCATATTTTTTTTATACCTATAATTTTTTGACGACCGATATGGCAAGTTGGCGAGTGTCCCGTCCCCCACTTCGCCCCTGAGGTTTAGTGGTTGGGTTCGATTCCTACATAGGACAAATCTTTCTATGCATAAATATGAATAATTGTTCTTGTCTGGATGTTTTCCTATACATATTAAGTACGTAATTACAATAAAAAACAATGGATGTTTATCCGTAATTAATAATGTTTCATTTGCCACATAAAAAGTGGAACTATTTCTTCTTATTATTATTTTATTTTGCCATCACAATGCTATTATTAGGTACGTATTATCTTGTCTAGAATATTTTTTATTAGTAGATGTTTTTCTTACAGCTTAGAAGAGTTCAGGATTCCCTTAAAGAAAGATAGATAATTATGTTATTATATGTCCACAATGTGCTAATCGTGTTTTGTTTTCAATAAATAACCGAAAAGTGATATACAATCAATTAAATGTATAAGTATACATCGACTCATATTTAAGACCAGTTATCAATTAACCCTTTAAATCAAATTACTCAATCAATCAATGTGTATTCTTATTGTATACGTATACATAGTAAAAGTAAAAGTAAAAAGTTCTTTATTTCATAAACTATTACATAGCACTTGAAAACGTCAAAACAAAATATATATGAGAAAAAAAAAATTTATATCAACCCTGAAATCACGAAGCTTAGATTCACTTACATGCAAATAAATAAAAATTAGGTGTAAGTGAATCCAAGTGCCAGTTCCGAGCCTCCGCTCTGTGAGAAGAACTGACAAGAAACTCACAGGCTATGCTCTTTTAAATTATTTTTATTACATGACACACACAGTGTATATTTGATGATACTGAAAGGGTCCCCCGAAGCTGTAACCAATAAAGTAGCACTAAGGGAACCTTCCATCACAGTCAAGTAAGTATGTATTGTGAAACTGAGCTGAGCCTGTACAATAAGGGATGGTCACGACAATGATCTGGTTGACTTTTTAATCTTATATACACATACAAGTTGAAAATGTTAAGCCCAAGCTTGTTTATCCGATAAATAATCATTAACAGCATAATACCCCTTTTGAAGAAACTGCTTTTTAACTACAGTTTTAAAAGTTGCCAATGGTAGATCAATTATTTCCTGCGGAATTTTATTAAAAAATCTGATACTATTACCCAAAAATGAATTTTTTGTTTTGTGAAGTCGACAATTTGGCAGAGAGAGCTTATTTCTATTCCTAGTATTAAAATTATGTACTTTTGAATTTTTATCAAATGTATTAATGTTTTTGCGAACATACATTATATTATCAAATATATACTGAGATGCAACCGTTAATATGTTAATTCTTTTAAACATCTCTCTAAGAGAATCTCTGGACTTAAGATTATAGATAGCTCTTATGGCGCGCTTTTGTAGTACAAATATATTATGTATGTCCGCAGCAGATCCCCACAATAACATACCATATGACATAATGCTATGAAAATAGCTAAAATAAACTAATCTAGCTGTTTCTTCGTCTGTTATAAGTCTTATCTTTTTGATGGCATAGCATGCTGAGCTAAGCCTTCCGGACAAATCCATTACATGGGGGTTCCACTGCAATTTAAAATCAATATTGATGCCCAAGAACTTTGTGTCATTTAATAACTCGATATTCTTGCCATTCATTTTCAAGTTAGTTGAGACTTTTGTAACATTAGGCAATGAGAACTTTATACATTTAGTTTTACTTGCGTTAAGAGATAGATTGTTAACCGTAAACCAATGTAAAACCTTCGCAAGAGCATTATTTATCACGTCAGAATGATCCTTGCCTCTGTTCACTTTAAATATCAGAGATGTATCGTCAGCAAACAAAACTGTTTCGCACAGATCTCTAGTATAGAAAGGTAGATCGTTAATATAAATTAGAAACAATAAAGGGCCTAAAATTGAACCTTGTGGAACTCCCATAAGCAATGGCGCGCCAGAAGACTCGACTCTATTAATAACTACTTTTTGAGTTCTGTCACTCAAGTAAGATTTAATTAATTTTAAAGAATTACTATTAACACCATAATATGTCAATTTAGCTAACAAAGTAGGATGGTCAACGCAATCGAATGCCTTCGAAAGATCACAAAATACTCCAATCGCATCCTGCCTGTCCTCCCAGGCGTCAAATATATGCTTCATTAGGGCTACACCAGCATCTGTAGTGGATTTACTCTTAGTGAAACCATACTGCTGAGAATGAAATAAGGAATTCAGAGAGAAATGACAAAGTAATTGATTAAAAATAACTTTTTCAAATATTTTACTAAGAGCTGGGAGTACTGATATTGGTCTATAGTTAGTAGGATCAGACTTCTCACCAGCTTTAAAAAGAGGTATTACTTTACTGTATTTCATTAAACTTGGAAATGAACCATCATCAATACATTGATTAAAAATGACTGCCAACTGAGGAGCAATAATATTAATGATAGATTTAATAATGTTGGTTGAGATTCCCCATAAATCCTCAGTTAATTTTAAATTTATTGTATTAAAAGTATTAACTATTGTAGAGCCATCAATATGTCTAAAACTAAATAATTCACTACAAAGAGGTACATTGTCTTCAAGAAGAAAGACTGCACGCTGAGTAGAGGAGTCAAGTGCTTGAGTTGTCTCTAATGGTATATTCACAAAGAAATTCCGAAATGCGTTGGCCACCTCTTCTTCTTCTACAATATCTTTATCATCGACTTTAAGAGTTATCATGCTATGATTATTCTTGTATTTTCCAGATTCTTGGTTTATGACATTCCATGTAGCTTTAATTTTATTTTTGGAATTCATAATTTTATTTTTAAGATGCATTGACTTAGCAGTGGTGCAAACAAGTTTGAACAATTTTGAATAATTTCTAACATATTGAATAAAATTTGAATCTGTTGAAGTACTTTTTTCTCTATATAAATCAAAAAGTTTCTTCCTACTTTTATAAATTCCGGGAGTAGCCCAATCACAAAACTTCCTTTTGTTTGAAATTTCCACACTTTTCAGCTTAAAGTTATTCTTAAATTCTTGTTGTACAATTCCGAACAATTTATCATAATTTATAGCGGAATTGTTTTCTAACGTGGTAAGCTTTTCGTTGACATTGCTTTGAAATTTCAAAACCAGATTCTTTGTTATTGGTCTAATTAATATTTTTTTAGTTACATTTTGAAAATTATATTCAAAACTAATAATCTGTCCACTGTGGTCGGAAGTTACGCCATACTCAATTGATTTATGTATAATAGTAAAATTACAAAAAATATTGTCTAAGCATGTTGAAGACGTAGGCGTAATTCTAGTGGGTTCAAGAAAAGAATTAAGTAAATTAAAAGACTTGAACAAATTCAAAAACCTAACTGATATTGAGGAAGATTCCAAAATATTAACATTAAAGTCACCACATACTATAACTTTTTTATTACTTTTGCATAAGGTTGCTAAAACATCCTCCATTGCAGTTTCAAACTGTTGATAATTCCCACTAGGCGGTCTATAAACACATAAAACAATAAAATGGTTAAGCTCTGTACAAGACAATTCTAAAACACGTTCAACTGAAGATGTTTCAACATCCCTACGAGCCCTATTGTTTAAACTATTATGTACTAAAATAAGTGATCCACCTCTTATAGATTGTTTCCTGTGAAATGCACTAGCTACTTTATAATTTTGTAGTCCCAGTAGAGACTCACTAACATTTAACCAATGCTCAGTTATACACAATACATGGATATTTAATGACTCTAATAACAAACTTAATTCTAGATCTTTGCCTGAAATGCCTTGAACATTCTGATGAAATAAATTTAAGAGTGGCTTTTCATTGGTCAATCTATTGCAAGAGAACTCCTCTATTGTCTTATGAGTAAATTTAAATTATTTGGAATTGATTCCAAGTTTGAATTATTAATAATGTTCTGCTCAATAAAAGCAGGTTTCACAGCCAAGTTTTTGGCTAAGTTAAAAAAGTAATAATATAGCGTAGAAGCTAATCGTTTTTTAATATATTTAGGTATGTAATAATTACCATTTGTCAAATAGAAATTAATACCTAAGTTATTTATATCAATAACATGAAATTTGTTATTGTAATAAAATGTCAAACTATCAATTGATAGATTTAAATTATATCTAACATAATTTTCTTTTTGAGATAAGCTCTTACTAAAAGGAAAAGAAAAGATAACTATTTTATTACAAGTGACCATAGACAATTTTTCTATATAGTAGGCATTTTCTGTATAGTAGGCATAAAAAAGTAACGTAATATATTAAGCATTAAAAAACATAAACAATTAAGCTTAATTTAAATTTGAAAAATACTTTTTATACTTTTTAGCTCACACGTTTTTCTACGCCTCGAAAGAAAGTTCTTAAAAAATCTAAGCCCACAAAAACTAATATCACAACAATCGATTCAAAATACATCTACCGTGAGCGAGTTAAGTGGCAAATATAGAAAAAAAAGTTGACATCTAAAAATTTAAAAAAACATATCCCATCATTAGCATTCAGTTCACACGTGGGTTGAGTGCCATTTAAAAAAAAGTATTATAAAAGTAAACCTTTACGAAAAAAAGACCCGCGAATTATTATGTCACACAAAAAAGAGGTCGACTGACAAAGGAGTTTTTTACACCATCTTATTGCATACTTGCCAGTGTCACCCTTTGTATGCTCTTTTGCGATCAATACTAAAAGATACACAAAATTACATTAGCATTTTTTGTGTAGATATTTGCCGATATTGGCACGAGTCACGATGCATTGATCCATGATTTGAAATGGAGCAATGGGTATTGTCAATTGTTGTTTTTTGTCTGTAACCCAAGTATGGATGATAAGGCAAATTAAATACTAAATAATATAATGAAGGAGGTATAATACGTTTCTTGTCATTTAAAAGGTGTTGTTATCTAAACTTATAAATAATTGAGTTAATTTATTTGTTAAAACAAATTTAATTTTCTGTAATTGTAGCGGTCATGCGATATCGCAAATGTTTATTCAGCAAAAGCCCGAGGTACGCATTCGTGGCACCTAGCGAGTTAGTCGTCTACGGAACACTGTCCCTAGCGAGACAGTGTTCCGTAGACACTTTGTAATCAAATGGAATAAAATGTTCGTGTATAATTAAATGTATAATCAGTTGGAACAAGTGTGATAGAATATAGAAGAAGTTACAGCAGTGCTGTGTATTATTTCCCTCAGAACTATTAATAAGGCAACACATAAAATTATTTTTGGAGATCATTTTTTTTCTATAAGAACGTCAGCGCCAACCAATTTTAATCAGGGATCGTACGAAATATTTCATACCACGAAAAGGATTTTGAGGAAGTACATACTTCTTATGTAGGCACAGAAAATAGATATATTTAATGTATGGAATCTCTTCTTCAGCTCCTTTCTGTCCACCGTTGGACAATTGCCTATCCAATGTGGCTCCACTCTGCCCTGTTGCTTGTTAGTCTGGTCCAGGAGGGTCCCACACAGTATCTGATATCATCAGACCATCTGGTAGGTGGTCAACCAACACTCCGTCTTCCAACACCAGGTTGCCAATTCAACACAAAGTCGACAATCCTGTCGACAGAGATGTCTATGGCCTATATCTTATTATTTATTTATTGTATGGAATATAGATTATAACCTCTGTATTAACCATATATTTTACTAAAAGTGAATATTTTGCATTATAGTAGTTGGTCGCTTGATGCGTTTTCATTAATAAAAATGTCATATTATGTCTTTTGACGGTTTACCAGCTCTTAGGTCCAAAGTTACCTATAAAAGTCTGTAAATATTGATATCTTTGTATATTGTTTTAATTTCTTTAATAATACTCGGCATAATACTGTCTGATAATAAGAAGTCGCTGCGATTCACAGGAATGAGAGCGTTCGATATCATGAAATAAGCTCGATAACAAGCGCACACGTATTGGCATATTTACATCAAATTTATCATGAGTATTTCAACCTTATGAGTATGCTGAACATGGCCTCCCAATAGATAACATTATATTTGTGCTATTTGGGTTGGTTATCGCAGTTCAATTATCCAGTACGCAGAATGACGTTGCTGCCACTATTCTAGGCCGGTACCACACGGCACATGTTTTATTTACTGAAGATGTAATTTTTATGTTATAAGTACTTTACATTCATCTATACATTACAGACACATAAACCTATAATGATTTATCGGTACTCCGCTAAAATAGTAAGTTTACAAAAAACAGTATGACTACAAACAATAAATAAAGCAGTTTCGTTGTATAATCTTAACAATCCCACGCGGTCTGACCTAATCAAAGCCCGCTTTCATCGCGAAATCCGACCCCAAGACCGGGGTCTCAAAGGGAACTGGTTCCGTACGGTGTGCGCTATAAACTAGATGTTCAATGCGTGGAACGTAAAAAGGGACAAAAACGGGTTGTGCCGCTATGCCACGGTACGCCGAGTGGTACCCGGCGGTCTGGGTGAATGGCGAACATTGTTGCACTGTGTAGATAGCTGCAGTACCCTGGATACAGGTAAAGTTGCACGTTTGTAATTTATATCTTATTTGACGACCGATGTGGCGTGGTGGCGAGTATACCAGAACTCGGCTCCAAGGTCGTGGGTTGGATTCCAGCAAAGGACAAATCTTGGTCTGGTTGTTTTCCTATATTGAGTGTGTATTTACAAAAAAAAGTATTTATTTATGTTTATTCGTTATTTAGTATCAATAACACAAGATCTTTATGATACTTCTCTTGGTACTAAATAATAGGTGTTATTGTTACAATTTTTTTTTAATTTCTATACGTTTACATACAGATGTGCGCAATCTCCTTTCTATGTCGTGTCGATGACAACTCATTTTAACACTTATACCTACACTTTTTCAGCCCAATTTGCCGCCACAGCAATCAGGAAGCGCACTTAGGTCCTCCAGCGAACATATTGCAAGAGCACAGTTACCTAGGATTTTCTAACGTGCCCCCTTTTTAACTCCATCTTCTGACTCCAGCTGCTGAGAAGTGGCTACGCCAACTGACACAGGAAATTTAAATTAGGATACAGGAAACTAAACGCCATATGATGTGATGATGAATGAGACTTGAAAGCGATCGTGGAAGCAGATCGTTGTTAATATTAGCACTCGCATAATTTCAACAAAGGAATCAATGAACTCCCTATAAAATCAAAAAAGTGCTTATAATACAGTAAATATAAATTTGATAAAAACAAATTGTAAAGAAAAGAAAATTCCTTTTTCTACGTAAAATTTGTAAAATACAAATTTCATATGCATATTATCCAATATTGGTGATACGAAGGTGGTAAGGTAGGTGTTAATCGATATTTGAACTGCTACACCAGGATCGATCATAGAGCCACCTACTGGGTTAAAGAGCGACTTAAAATCATTCAACTATCCAGGTTCATAAAAATAACAAACATCTGTCAAGTCCTTCAGGAGAATAATTAGGATCATGTTTACAAGCGCATAGAAATCTCATACGTAAAGAAAGTCATTATGAAAAGGAAAGCGACCTTCTGCACCTATGTATTTACACTGCATCGCATATTCAACATAGTATGTACCTACTTACATTTCTTAACTTGATTTTGTTAAGATTTTAATTAGAAATCATTGAAACATCCTAACTATATTATAAAATGTGTGTGTATTTTATGAAAACGAGCAACTATGAAGTTAATTCTAATTAATACTCAGTTATAGGCAATATATAATTATTAATGTTTATATTGACTTACTGATTTTTTTTATTATATTAGTGGCTGTTAATATAGAATAATTGAATATCATTATTAACGGTGTACTCTGTTAGGTTATGTTATTAGTGTTTATAGTTATGTTATTAGAACTATGAGATATTAATATAATCAGAATAATTTTATAGGTTATCAATATTTAAATAATTGTCTTTCAATCGAAAAAAATCCCCAATTGGCTCATTGTTAAATTTGCGAATGTTCAGTAATATCGCTGGTTACAGGACTCATCAGATCGAAATTCAATCTAGTGTATTGAGCTACTATTTTGAGGCTGATCATAGAGGCTGATAGATCTGGCTCCAAAAGGTTAGGTTAGGTTAGAAGGAATTAGGTACAGATATACAAAGTAACAGTGAAAAAGTAACAAGTTCTTTATTTCATAAACTATTACATAGCACTTGAAAACGTCAAAACAACATATAAATTTAAAAAAAAAACTAAATATTACAACACTGAAATCACGAAGCTTAGATTCACTTACATGCAAATAAATAAAAATTTTATGTAAGTGAATATAAGCGCCAGTTCCGAGCCCCCGCTCTGTGAGAAGAACTGACAAGAAACTCTTTTTTTTTGGTACAATCTCATGATCTCTCTGTACCTAATTTCAAACTTGTTTTTATTTATAAAACTCATAAAATTTTATTTTTTTTGTTTTAAAAACGCTTTTTTTATGGTTGTTTTTATGGGTCCTAAGATTACTTTTAATTTCAGTTATTTAACCTGCCTGTAATTATTCATTATTTACAATTAAGAATGGAAATTGGCTATAGATTACTTCTAATTTCAGTTTAAATAACTGAAATTAGAAGTAATCTATAACCTGCCTGTGATTATTTATAATTAAGAATAGTAATTGGCTATATTAGACTATTAACCGCTACCACCATGAAATTTCCCTAAAATTTCATTCCAACCTGACGATTAAACAAAGCATTAAGTTTAATGAACTGAAGAGAGAAAATCTCTGCTATTGTCATGCTCGGGAGGGAGAGTGACTTATTTCTTTTGACGGAATACCGAACTTCGATAAAGATTGTTCCAAATTAATTTCTTGGCAGTTGGCAGGATCACATTTCACAAGTCGTGCCAGTCGGATAAAAAAAGAAAAAGTTCCAATCTCGCTTACCTATTCGAAATTTAGATCGGAGCAATATTAAATTTGGAGTTTTGGCGCCAACGCGAAAGAAGACACATGGCGGCAGTATTCTCTCTTTATTTTTACAGTTTATTTTTAAAAACTATAACCTATAAACTCAAACTTACACCAAGTTTGAGTTAATAAGTGTAAAGTCAAAACGCATTATAATTTATTTTTCAAACAGTCGATGCAGTCCAAAAAAATGAAAGCGCTTCATACCGTAAAATAAGCACGATACAAAGCGCATCCACTCATGACGGCCTGCTAAAATGCCGTTTCACGCCCCGCTTAAAAGACCCGGGATCATAGGAAATACATGAGCCGGCAGCGAATTCCAGAGCTTAGTGGTCTTGCTTAGAAACGACTTCCCAAATTTCATGGTTCGAGTGCTGATAGACTGCACAGTATGAGGATGGTCATTTTGATTTATGAAATCACTTTTTCAAACGCAAGCATGTATGTGTAGGAAATATTATCGTGAATTGTGATTTTCCATGCTGATTCCAAAACTCCATTGAAGCCTTTATAGGGATAGAACTTTGAATTGAACTTTTCTTGAATGTAACAAAATGTTTTTCCCTGACTCAGTAAAAACAAATAATAAAAAGAGCAGGTGTTCTATTATAAGTATCTACTTATAAAGATAAAAATTTATCTTTATTCGTCTATTCACTTATAACGTATTATAATCCATTTCTTGTGAAATTAATATACAAATTTCTAATTTTAAATTTATACATGCTGTCATTCTGTATGGCACGCACCATTATAAAAACTAGCCTTCTTATTGAAATAATACTTAAATATAAATTTAAAAACAAACTCGAAGGTTAGCTAACAATAACCCTTGATAATAAATAATATTAATTTGTTTTACTAGGAGCCGCCTGCGACCTTGTCCGCGTCAGGTACTTTGTTAATTTATTATTTATCCTAAGGGTTAACATAAAAAATAACCTCTTACCTCATCCATTAACGTTATTTTTATCTTAAAAAATCCATACTGATTTCTGGTCGGAGTACCATTCAATTTTACCAGCATAGATTTTTTTCAATAATTATAAGTATTATAACCAGAGGTCGGAATTAGGTAAAGTTATTTATGTACTTGCATCGAAATGTTGATATTAATGTGGACCTTCCCGGGATTTCAAATGCAAAATTTTGCAACTTCGGTCATCCAATATCATTGATGTAAGTTTGGCAACGTCGCGCGTGCAGTAGTCTAAATTAAAAAAGTAAAAGTAAATAACTTTTTATTAAGAAGTAACGGGATTTTTTCTATTCTTTAAAATTAATCCCGGGATTTGAGGCATATCCACTATATTCTTTCGCTGTGTGAAATCAGTGTAAGTACATGAATAACTCTACCTAATTCCGACCTCTGATTATAACAGAACCGTTTATATAAAGAGCTTGTAAATAGATCCATAAAACATTGACTACCCCACAGTATAAATATATACCTACCCACACGCGTGCCCTAATCATATACCATTACTCAACACCCAAAAGTATAGTCACTCCCCAAAAATCAATATCTATTATGTACTAATAGCGCCGAATGCACCCAAAGAATGGGGTGACTGACGGACAGAAAAAAATCCGAGGGTGGGTTGGTACCCTAGAATTTTTTACTTCTATTTTCGGCGGGGGATCGCCCTCACAATGAGACTACAATTCCAAATCTTTATGTGTTTATTTATTAACACGACGGGGTGGATTTGACCCCACGTCATTTTTTCATTCCCTAATTAGTTACTGCATCAGTGAAGATTAATATACAAGTAACTATATTATGTGATTTATATTTGGTTACAAAGAAACGCATTGCATAACATACATAACTACATTCACGCCTGGTTCACACTTCGCCAATTATATAGTCCCACGTAATAGGTGGCGAGCCTATTGCCGCTTTCCGGGCACTGTTATGTGAGAAACACTTGATATTTTGTATTTACAATATATTTCAGTTAATAGTGACTTCCGACTTTCCCTGCTTGAGACATCGTTACCTTTATATAATAGGTTGGGGAAAAAGTCTTTTCGTATTTTTGTATGAAAAGTCAAGTCATTTTTTTCAAAGTTTATTTACATTTATTTACAATATATATGTACCGTTTTGTTGAATAACTTTCTGCCATTTTGTGGGCAGAGACATTATCCCGTTACTGTAGAAACTTTGGGACTTCTGATCAAAAAAACGGGACAAATAGTTTTGGCAGTCCTCTCTTGAGGTCAACCTTACAGAACCTAAAGAATTCTGCAGAGACCGAAACAGGTGAAAATCTGAAGGCGCAAGGTCAGGGCTATATGGTGGATGCACTAGGACCTCCCAGTCGAACTCTCTTAATTTTTGCTGAGTGGCTAAAGATGTGTGTGGTCTAGCGTTATCGTGATGAAAGACCACACCCTTCCTGTTGATCAATTCCGGCCGTTTTCTCTCGACTGCTTCCTTTAATCTCATCAGTTGCTGGCAGTAAAGATCTGAATCGATGGTTTTGCCGGGCGGTAAAAGCTCATAACAAACAATGCCCTTCCAATCCCACCATACACACAGCATCACCTTATTTCGTGTTAGGCCAGGTTTGGCGCAGTCTCCCCCCCGACTGGTCTCCACCTTGTCGTGGTGGGGGGGCTGAGTACCTCCCGGTAGGGCGCAGGAGGCGCTAGGGAAAAGGTAACACCCAGAGACCGACGACTCTGGGTGCCCTTAGTACTGACTACCGGGGGGGAAACTAAGAGGGACCTATGGAGGGCGCTGCGGGTAGGCCAGGAGGGCCCGCTCAGCAGCGCCAGGAGGGTCTAGGCAGCGGGGGCAGGGGGCCCCTGCTGTCTAACCATGGACCCTCCGGGAAGTCGGCCACACACGCTATGGTCGCAGGGGGAGGTAGGAGGGGCGCGTCCACTGCGCCTCTCTGAGGAGGTCCTCCCGGTTTTGGTCCGGGGGACGTTGGCCGCAGGCGGGGTGTCAGAAGCTGCAACCCAGGTACTGGCCCCCGCCTCTTTCTCAACAAGCGGCGGGCGTCGTCGGAAGATTTTTAGTGGGTATTGCTGCCGGCGGTCGTGTCTGCCGGTGGTGAGTCCCACACCCCCTTTCGGTCCCCCTTTGGCCGGAAGGCAGTGCGTAAATGCATTTTGTTACCGACGTAAAAAAAAAAAAAAAAAAAAAAAAAGGTTTGGCGCAGTCTGTGAAGCCTGGCCAACTTTCGACCACGACCTTTTTCGCACGTTCTTGTCGTACGTGATCCACTTTTCATCGCCAGTTATCAATCTCTTCAAAAACGGCTCGGTTTCATTACGTCTCAATAATGAATCGCAAATGAGTACACGGTTCATTAAGTTTCTTTGAGTGAGCTCGTGTGGCACCCAAATATCGAGCTTTTTTGTATAACCAGCTTTCTTCAAATGGGTCAAAACTGTTTTGTGGTCAATTCCCAGTTCTTCAGCTACATCGTAACTACTAATATGCCGATCTTGCTCCACTCTTTCAAAAATGGCGTCCATTTTATTCGTAACAGGGCGACCAGAGCGAGGTGCATCTTTAACATCAAAATTTCCGGACTGAAAACGTTTGAACCAAATTTGTGCTACTCTTACTGACACTGCATCAGGTCCATAAACATCACAAATTTTTTTCACTGCTTGAGTTGCATTTTTGCCTTTTTTATAATAAAATTTTAAAATGTATCGAATTTCTTCATTAGATTCACTCATTTTTACGGAGAGAAAAACAAATGAAAAATAGCGGGAAACAACTTTTTTTTATTTTTTTCTTTTCTTTATAATGGAACCTTTTTAATGTTACCAAAACCAGCCAGACACAAATAGTACAGTCAAAAAAATTTTATAATAAGTTTATACCTACGTTATGCGAAAAGACTTTTTCCCCGACCTAATATTTTGTAATCAAATCAATTTTTATTGCGAATATAGTTGGTGGGATTGTTTTTTTTAAAAAGGACAGCCATAGGCCGCCTTCAGACGCATGCAATATTAAGGTTGGAATTATAGCTCGCCACAATTAAAATTTCGTCTAATCCATTTAACAATATAAAATTTCACCATAATTTACAGAATGCAAAGTAGCTTAAATCTTTCTCTGGGGCTTAAACATTCATTCATACAAAAGATCATTAAAAACGGTCCAGCATTTAAGGCGAAAATGGCACTTACAATGAGAGTGTAATTCCATATCTTTATGTGTTTATTTATTGACACGACGGGGTGGATTTGACCCCGCGACGTTTTTTCATTCCCTAACTAGTTACTTATTTAAGACTGTCAATTTACTTAGCGTTGTAAGCGTTGTCAATTATAATATGTAATTTGTTTTGCAATGAAACAAATTGATAATTTTTATTCGAAATATATTTAAGATAATAGTGACACCCGACTTCGTCTGTCTGAGACCTTTTCGGGTTTAGAAATAGCTGAAGACCCTACAAAACACAATGAAATGGTTTGATATTTTTTAAATGAAAACAGACCTTAACTGTTTGTGACACCTGATTTCGTATATCTAAGGAAAGGAATCTTTGGTATTTTTCGGGTAAAAAGTAGCTTCGGTCTTTTCATAAGGTTCAAGCTTACTTGGCCCAAAATATCATCGAAAACAGTCCAGTAGTTAGGCGTGATAACGTTACAAATATATCACTTTTGATTAGGTTTTATTATTAGCTTCCGCGATATTTCTCGTTACTATCGTTCACTATGCGTTAATTCCGTATCATTAATAGAAACATTTTAAAAATAGGTAAATAGTAGGTACCTATAGAGTATATACCTAATTACCTATATAGATGTTCTTTTCTAAAACCCCGCCTAAAAAATACCAAAGTTCATCGCAATAGGGTAAATGGTTTATGTCTAAACCTAACATACAAATCTACTGTTGCACTGATTTCATACCATCTAACGTTTATTATTTACGAAACGACCATTGCAAAAAGTACATACACTAGTGATCTTACTATCTTTAAACTAAATTCATCAAAATCCATCAAGTGATTTAGACAAGCAAACCAACTGACTTTCGAATTTATTTGATGTGTTGCATTAAAAACTGAATAATAAATCGCTATATATTATTTACTTTTAATAAAAGCAGTAAAAATGAAATCATTAATAACCATTTTCCAGACACGTGCAGTGCAGCTTATTAAGACATTTATTTTTAAACCAAGTTGAATAATAATTCAAAACGACTTATTTAATTTAGGTCTCAATGTAATTATTTGATCGAGAAGACCAATTATATTGCTCTAAAAGTATAAGGAAAATTTATTTTATATTGTTTCGGACAAAAATTGATATTCTGTGGACATTGGGTTGTCGTTGATAGGCCTACTTGAAGGTTGTGCTAAAGTATAAATGTGTTAGGAGTGGAATTGCTATTATAATAGTGACAAGGTTTGAACTCGGCACCAACTGGTTTTTAACGGAACGTTAAACGGATAGACTACGTTAGTTTTATATGAATGATGTTTTTTAGGTTTCCGTGCCGAAAACGAATAAACGGAACCCTTATAGAATCGATATGTTCTGTTTTTAAATAATATGACCAATACATTAAACTCGTTGATACTACCTCTACAAACAATTTATAAAACATAAAAATACTAAATCATGCTATAAAAATCAATTTCATATTCTGTGCAACCATAAAATTTTAGTACCGATAATTTTTATACTTTGACGGTACATACAACACAAGACAATATTGCAAACTCACGCTTAACTATACCGCCATTATTGCAACGCTTAAAACCTCCATGCCTTAGTAAACTGGCGGTGTGAAAAAGTTACACCGTTAGTTAAGAAAAAAAAACAACGCCTATCCGCCTTCTTTGTAAGTTTACGCGCCAATACGAACAACAATGAAACTATTTTTACTCTGTGCCACAATTACCGTGCACCATAGAGCCCCGCCTACACCTTGTAAGGTGCGTTCACGTGTTTTAACTCGTTAAGATTTATTAGTCGTGATGTGAACAGTTGAACACACGCTAAGTATATATTTAAAATACGAATTAAAATGAAAAAAAGAGTTCTTGTTCATATGAAGAACTCATATTTTCTTTCGTGACAGTTATGTCCACTAACAGTAGATTTCTGAATAGGTAGTAGTAGATATTGGTTTTTTGTAGCCAATAAGAAGTACCTAATATACCTAATTTTTTTTTAAAACTAACTGACGACAAATCACATTAGTAGCAAGTTTATTGGTGAATCATAAATTTTCAACTCAATTTTAAAAATTTCATACATTATATATTACTTCATTTTGTTATAAAACTATAGCATAATGTGCCTACTTACATGAAAGGCCAAAATTCTCATTTATTACATAATGTTGACATGTCACTCTTAAATTGTTGAAAAAATTACTAATATAGTCGACACAGTACTATATTATAGTACTAACCGTTACTACGACTTATGGTGACTTATGTTAATAAAAGTGTAAAAACGTCAAGTATTGTCCAAACACCCACACCGTAGTTACAACAGTTGTAAACAAAACTATTTATTACAATAATTTCACCTGGGCAACGATAAAAATAAATCTTTAAAGTTTCAACAAAAACTTTTTGATAATATGGTTTTTCTTAATTTTAGCTTCCAACAGAAATAATAACATCCGCCATTGATTATTCGAGAGTATTCATTTTAAGTGAGGCATCAGATTTAAAATAAGAACACAGCATTGTCATGGTGGATGGGTGTTCTTATTTTAAGCTGCGGTTGTTCGAAAAATCACACATGTGATAAACAAAAACGCGTCATTGTGCCTGTCTCTTTAAATTAACTATAATAGTAGTAAATTAAAATTGTTTTTTAACACACTTATGATATAATAATAATCGATCGATTCGAAAGAAGCACAATCTCTATGGTTTTAACAAAAAGTTTGTAATAACATGCTTCTTCTCCTTATTTTATGCTATACATATTTAAAAGCATATATTTTTTAATCAGCAATCAGATTTAAAATAAGAACACAGAATGACAAGCCGCGTCCGTTAGAAAAATCATACATGAAAAACAATAGCGCGTCGCTCTCCCTGCATCGCACAAAAATCGACGCCGCGCGTTCAAGATGGCTACCGCGACTCTTATCACCCTATTTTTACGTTCTTGCACCCCCTCCCACTCCCTGTTTATGCACCCCACGCGGTCACCCCCATTTTTCGAAGTGCATCGCTCTTGCTTTACGCGTCGTAAGTCCATAAATAAATGTGTATGATTCCTAATTGGGCACGCTTTGTTTCGTAAGTTCATAAGTTCTAGTTAACGGAAGTATACCCATAAATAATAGTCTATGATTCCTAATTAGACTTTATTTCTTAGTTCTCGTTAACAGAGGTTCTATTCGCTGGAGTCTTTGAATTAAGTAAATAATGAAGCTGGTTAATAAATACATAAAAAGTCGATTCAGTTGAAAAGCTAAGTACAATATTTTTTATATGATTCAGTGCGTTTTTTTTATTTAATAATATTGGAAAATATATATTTTATAATCTATTATTATAAATTAGATTATATTTCGCGTATGCCGTTAATATCATAAATAGAAGATACGTTGGCCTAATAGACCAGGAATATTAATCAATTCAATATAAATTTACTGAACTAAATAAAATTTTATGCCCTCCAAAATGTTACATTTAATAGAATCGACCAGAGGAAGTAAAACCTATGGAAGTACAACAATTATAAAAAAAATTAGAACCTCAAGAGTTTTTGTATTTCTTTTATTAATTTAATAAAACTATTAATTTTTAAACAAAACTAAAGCAGCATATTATTAATGCCAAACTATCAATTAGTAAGGGGTTGTGATACGCCCATAGGTATTATTATTATAACCTTATACCATAGTTATGTATCTCATTACAAGTGACTTTTTGTTTTCTATACTAATATTATAAAGAGGAAAGATTTGTTTGTTTGTTTGTTTGTTTGTTTGTTTGTAATGAATAGGCTCCGAAACTACTGGACCGATTTCAAAAATTCTTTCACCTTTGGAAAGCTACATTATCCCCGAGTAACATAGGCTATATTATATTTTTAAAAAAATTGGGGATCCTTACTAAAAATCCAATAATGTAACCCAAGGTGTAAAAAAATGACCTGAAAAATTCCTTACAAAGCGTGCGCAGCGAAAACTATTGATGATAGAACAAAATTATGTACTACGACTTTGCAGTACTCATCATTATCTACAAAAAGTGTCGCGACAGCATATGTCTAAATATTATAGTTACGTCACAGTAAGCGGTCTTTTATTCTAAAAAATTAATTTATATGCCGCCGCTTGAAAAGGCTCTATATTTGTACCTTGGTATTAATCCTTATCAAAATAAATTACTTTATATTCAAGACGGCTTCAACACCTTTCTATAACTTTTTGAATTATTCAATTCGGACATTTCATTTGGAAGATATCACGAGTTTAAAAATGCAAGTATTAGAAAAAAGTCGCGTGGTTGCCGCTCACCGCGCTCAGCTAGCCAGCATGCGATGTAGGCTCACTGGGGTACGGGGGGGGGGGGGGGAGTCAATGTAGTCTATATCTATACTAATATTATAAAGAGGAAAGATTTGTTTGTTTGTTTGTTTGTAATGAATAGGCTCCGAAACTACTGGACCGATTTCAAAAATTCTTTCACCTTTGGAAAGCTACATTATCCCCCAGTAACATAGGCTATGTTATATTTTAAAAAAAATTAGGGATCCTTACTAAAAATCCAATAATGTAACCCAAGGTGTAAAAAAATGACCTGAAAAATTCCTTACATAGCGTGCGCAGCGAAAACTATAGATAATAGAACAAAATTATGTACTACAACTTTGCAGTACTCATCATTATCTACAAAAAGTGTCGCGACAGCATATGTCTAAATATTATAGTTACGTCACAGTAAGCGGTTTTTTATTCTAAAAATTTAATTTATATGCCGCCGCTTGAAAAGGCTCTATAGTTGTACCTTGGTATTAATCCTTATCAAAAAAAATTTGTATTCAAGACGGCTTCAATACCTTTTTATAACTTTTTGAATTATTCAATTCGGACATTTCATTCGGAAGATATCACGAGTTTAAAAATGCAAGTATTAGAAAAAAGTCACGTGGTTGCCGCTCACCGCGCTCAGCTAGCCAGCATGCGATGTAGGCTCCATGTAAGCGTCAGTGGGGTACGGGGGGGGGGAGTCAATGTAATCTATATTATAAAGAGGAAGGATTTGTATTTTTGTATGTAACGAATAAACTCAAAAATTACTGGACCGATATTAATAATTCTTTTTTCATTAGAAAGCTACATTATTACGATTTCCGGGCTCCCGACCATCAGTTTATTTTGTCACCTAAAAATAATTTAATGTCAAATGTTGTTTATGGGGAAGATTTACAATAATCGCTTTAGTTATCTATCCCAAAACAACAGGTTGCTCTCCGGGACTGCCGGTAAGAGTAAAAAGTAAGTATTTATTAGATTTAAATATTTTCATCATTAACAACTTCAACATCCACATAAAGACAATCTATGCAGCCTGCGGATAATGACTGCGTCGTCGATGTTAGTGTCCGTGTCTGTGATTTAATCTGGAAATTATTTTGCTGACCGTGTCTTTTCTGGGTAGGCATTTTACAGCGGTAGCCGACATCCACGCGGGCGGAGCCGCGGGCGACTGCTATAATATTATAAAGAGGAAAGATTTGTATTTTTGTATGTAACGAATAAACTCAAATAGTACTGGACCGATTTTAATTTTCTTTTTTCATTAGAAAGCTATTTTAATTTGTAAAAAAATAGGGTTTCGTAAGATATATGGGTTTTTCGGACACAAAGTGTAAAAAATCAACCTGGACAGTTACCCATTTTGCGTACGCAGCCTAAACTAAAAAAGATAAAATAAATAAATAAATATTCTTTTACATTAGATAGAATCACAAAATGCTAATTAATTGTAGATCTTATAAATATCTACTAAAAATTCCGCGTCACACTATACCTATCTATGTCGAGTGAGGCATAACAACTATTTTTTTATCGTACTACATTTAAACGCATTTAATTTACTTATGATATTAGTCCTTATTGAAACAATCTATTTCATCACTAAGTGCAGTTTATGTAGATAATATTTAGTCTTTGAATGATCAAAATTTGACGTTTGGTTTTGAAGTTATGGCGAAATTAAATTATTACGATTTCTGCTGCACGGCGCCCTATCACGGGTCGAGGCTCCCGGCCATCAGTTTATTTTGTTACCTGAAAATAATTTTACGTCAAATGTTTTTTATAGAGAAGCTTTACAATAATCGCTTTAGTTATCTATCCCAAAACAACGGGTTGCACTCCGGGCCGGTAGGAGTGAAAACTTAGTATTTTATTACATTTAAATATTTTCATCATTAACAACTTTAACATCCACATAAAGACAATCTATGCAGCCTGCGGATAATGACTGCGTCGTCGTAGTGTGTGGTGTCTGTGAATTGACCTGGGAATCATTTTGCTGACCGTGTCTTTTCTGGGCAGGCATTTTGTAGCGGTAACCGACATTCACGCGGGCGGAGCCGCGGGCGACCGCTAGTTAAGAGAATAAATGTCCTATTTTTTTAAAATATCATAAAATTTTCTATCATTATGTTATAACAAGTTAATTGTGTAAAATAATAGGTATATCTTACTATTAATTTGAGTCTTAAACAAATATATTCTGATTTGCCTGTGGATAATAATTATGGTGTATATGTATTATATGGGAAATTAAATGTTCTTGTCGTTAGTTTTTTTTCTTTCAAATAATGGCTTCGTGCTTTTAGTACATTTAGCCAGTTTAAAGTAAGAGATATATTAATAATACATAAATCATAGTAAATGAGAATAAGTGGCAATAACGATGATAAATGGTATATAAGATGCCCTCCCCTAAACCCCTCGAGTCATCAGTAAAAATGTGGAACTATACTGAGTTCTCACATCGACTCCTTGAGAGAATTTGAAAAGTGATGCTGCACTGTTTTGTTTCATTGCCAACACTCATGTACGTTCACAAACACTTAACGGTTAATAATCCACAGGTATTACACATTTATCACACAAAGCTGCAGATATGACGCTTCACTTTCCCGCCAAGAAGTCCCTGTCGTTAGTTATACTTTTTGTTATGTCAGTTTACATCTTTTACATACAGCAGTTAATGTGCGTGTAGCTTATTGTCACTATATTTTTTCCCAAGACAATGTCACTCTTAAAACAATGTTGACAAAATTACTAATATAGTCGACACCATTTTTTTTATATTATGATTTGATAGATATGAACTATAAAAAACATATGAAATATTTGCAGTTACTTACATTAATATATTGCCACTATTTATTTATTTACAAAAAGTACAATTTAAAAAATACATTTTGTTCTTATAACTAATATCCTCGCCAAACATTTCGTTTAAAGGTGAGAAGCGCTCTTTTCTCTTTCTCATTAACTTACTAAGAACTTTACCTAAAATTAAAAAAGAAAACTAAAAATCAAAAACAAAAATAAAAAAGTACACATTTTTAGGGCAAAAAATTAGAGATTGCTTTGTATATGCTCTCATAAGCAATTCTCCCCTTAACTTCTTCTTCAACATATACATACTTATCTTATTTTCGTCTCTTAACATATCTATTTTATGAAATATTTTTGGCACTATATATTTAGTTGGCACTAGTCATGCCTAATGGAAAGCAGTCAACGCATTTTAAAAAAATAGAGTGCTCCATTCCCTTTTACATGAACTATCTGATAGTAAAAAAACTAGGTCAACAGTTGATTTGGAACTTAACAACCAACTCACAGACATAAAAAAAAGTTTATTATTTTTTTGTTATTAACGTACCTACGCGAGGATAACGGATTACTCTTGAGTTGTACAAGTACTGCTTAACCTTAACTAACTCAGGTTGATCTCTAATCAAATTGTATTCACGAGTTTTCGTGTGATAGTTTTTTAGTACTTCATTTGATATTTTCGTCCGCCTACATACGAGATACGTACATACATTCACGCCAGAGGTATGCCTCTAAAGTATGCTACGTATACTCTATAGTATACGCCCACATTTTGCTAATAGTAAGTCTTACGTAATAGGTAGCGAGCATATTGCCGTTTAAGGGAACTGTTATGTTCGCCAGAGCCTCGTCCGTTGATCGGCAGGTGCACCACCTGAGGTTGGCTTGGGCTCCTTAGGTTTTTGCAGGATATCCTATACACCAAATCTTTGTGTAAATAATAGTGGATAATTGACAAAACTTCATCAGCATGTCCATATTTATAAAGAAAAAAATAAAAAGGGAAACATTTAGAGATGTACATCCTCTTTGATCACAAATATCAACAAAAAATAATTTAAAAAAGTATGGAAATAATTTATCCGACATGGGTAGTAATAAATTTCAAATAATGGTAGACAGGCGATAAAAATAACCTACCGCAAGTCGATCAACCCTAAACACACCCCCTAGGTTATTTTATTTACTCCCGCCATTTTCAATCGATGTTCTTGCGAGGGCCGCGGGGGCGATTGCGCGTGCGTGATAAAAATGGCTTCCCAAAAAAGCCCGGGAAATAAAAGAAAGAAGTTGGGGTCACCCCGCGCGGCAAGGAAAGGAGGGCTCGCAGTCCCGTCTGAGAGGACCGCTATCCTCTGAGTGAGGGATTACTTGATGTGTTTTTTTTATATAATTTTGTTATATTTAAAACCACATCAAGCATATATAAGTTTGTAAGCCAAATTAAATAGCCATTTTTAAATGATTGACTTGAGAAGAAAGAAGTAACCGCTTTTTTGTATACCTACCTAGTTTATTAAAGGTAGTACAATCCATCAGACTAGAAATAAATAAAACTAAAATAAATAATTTCTAACAATGACACCAATTATTTAGTTCCAAGATAAGTATATCATTAAGAACATGTGTTATGGAATCTACATAACGGATAAACATACTTAAATACATATTTAATATAATAGGTTGGGGAAAAAGTCTTTTCGTATTTTTGTATGAAAAGTCAAGACATTTTTTTCAAAGTTTATTTACATTTATTTACAATATATATGTACCGTTTTGTTGAATAACTTTCTGCCATTTTGTGGGCAGAGACATTATCCCGTTACTGTAGAAACTTTGGGACTTCTGATCAAAAAAACGGGACAAATAGTTTTGGCAGTCCTCTCTTGAGGTCAACCTTACAGAACCTAAAGAATTCTGCAGAGACCGAAACAGGTGAAAATCTGAAGGCGCAAGGTCAGGGCTATATGGTGGATGCACTAGGACTTCCCAGTCGAACTCTCTTAATTTTTGCTGAGTGGCTAAAGATGTGTGTGGTCTAGCGTTATCGTGATGAAAGACCACACCCTTCCTGTTGATCAATTCCGGCCGTTTTCTCTCGACTGCTTCCTTTAATCTCATCAGTTGCTGGCAGTAAAGATCAGAATCGATGGTTTTGCCGGGCGGTAAAAGCTCATAATAAACAATGCCCTTCCAATCCCACCATACACACAGCATCACCTTATTTCGTGTTAGGCCAGGTTTGGCCACAGTCTGTGAAGCCTGGCCAACTTTCGACCACGACCTTTTTCGCACGTTCTTGTCGTACGTGATCCACTTTTCATCGCCAGTTATCAATCTCTTCAAAAACGGCTTGGTTTCATTACGTCTCAATAATGAATCGCAAATGAGTACACGGTTCATTAAGTTTCTTTGAGTGAGCTCGTGTGGCACCCAAATATCGAGCTTTTTTGTATAACCAGCTTTCTTCAAATGGGTCAAAACTGTTTTGTGGTCAATTCCCAGTTCTTCAGCTACATCGTAACTACTAATATGCCGATCTTGCTCCACTCTTTCAAAAATGGCGTCCATTTTATTCGTAACAGGGCGACCAGAGCGAGGTGCATCTTTAACATCAAAATTTCCGGACTGAAAACGTTTGAACCAAATTTGTGCTACTCTTACTGACACTGCATCAGGTCCATAAACATCACAATTTTTTTTCACTGCTTGAGTTGCATTTTTGCCTTTTTTATAATAAAATTTTAAAATGTATCGAATTTCTTCATTAGATTCACTCATTTTAATGGAGAGAAAAACAAATGAAAAATAGCGGGAAACAACTTTTTTTTTTTTTTTTCTTTTCTTTATAATGGAACCTTTTTAATGTTACCAAAACCAGCCAGACACAAATAGTACAGTCAAAAAAAATTTATAATAAGTTTATACCTACGTTATGCGAAAAGACTTTTTCCCCGACCTAATATATAAGATGTGTATCCTGACCAGAACAAATATTTATGTTCATGCACACAAAGATTTGTCTTCTGTTGGAATCGAACCCATGACCAACGGAGCGCAGGTAAACTAAATTCATAAATTTATCACTGAAGTTATTTGAATCAAACTTACCTACCTACTTATCCCCTACCTACCTACCTACGGGTAACCTATCTGTCGAAACAAAACATTTGCATTTACAAAGGATAAATAGTCCATACACAACTGTAATTTTAACCGCCGATAATTAGGGCACAGCCGTGATAATGCCAGGATTATGATGATCTGTTATTTAGACATTGTGAAACAACTCCTGATTTTAACTACCAGAGTAAAACTACCAAATTCTACCATTACCATACACAATTTATAATCCAACGGCTCCTGTACCAGACTGCGAGCCGGAGGGGTGTGTCTTGCGTCCCCTTCGCCGCGTGCTAGGGGTGGCCTGTGCGGATTGTCGCTTGTACCAGGATTGATTCCTTATATCTCAATGAGGCATAGTGATGATTACTGAATCACCGATTTATAGTGATGTAAGTACCTACAGTTTCAAAAATATGGAGTAAGTGAATACATTTGAAATTAAAATATCATCAATAATTTCTTATATCTATTAGATTAATATCGGGACTATTTCGGGACTACGGAATACTGAAGGGCATAAGATCATCCATTTGAGTTCAAAATCATTTACGTTCTTTTTTAATTTGAGTACTTGGTATCAAAAATTTAAAGTATTTTTTTTCGTTTTCTCCATTGACTCATGTGTTTATTAATATGATTTTCATTAATTAGATTTTAATATTTATAAGAGCCGTTTGTGCGTGATTTAGAATTGAACACACAGGTAAAAATATGGGTTTTGATTTTTTAATTTTTTAAGTAAATGAATGATAAATTTAATCTCAATGATTAAATGAGAATTTAATTGAATACGCGTTAATTAACATTGTTAATCCAAAGTTGCATTGCCCGATTTCTAAATTTATAAACAGAAACCTAACCTCAAAATTTAATATATAATTAATTTTCATAAATATTTGTTAACAAGTAGGTACCACATTTATTTAGTTCCAAGAAAGTATTATTAAGAACTTGTGTTACGGATACTAAATATGGACAAACATACAGTTTTTTTGTTTCTTTGTAAATACATACTTAATATACAAAGGAAAACACCTAGAACAGAACCAATATTCATGTTTATGCACACAAATATTTGTCCTATGTGGCAATCGATCACATGACCTTAGAGAGTGGAGTGCGAATTACGCATTTGTAGTATTTATTTATTTGTAGTATTACGGTTTTATAAAAGCACACGATGTCGATCTTAATATACTGCAAAGGCAAGCGGTTCGCATTATTGGAGACGCTGAGGTTATAACCTGTCTCGAGGACCTACAGCTACGTAGGGACATTGCCTCTCTCAGAGTCTTCTACCGGAACTACTATGATGAGTGTTCTGAGCTTTTTGATCTCACCCCGCCTCTCCTTTCCTCTCCCGAACAACACGTGCTGGTCTTAGGAACCATCCGTAAGCTGTTCAGACTATCAGCACTCAAACCAAGCAATTTGGTAAGTCGTTCCTGTGTTACGTGCTAAGACCATTAGGCTTTGAAATTACAAGCTCATGTGTTTTTCAAGGTCCTTTAATCCTGGAGTATTTTAAGCGGGGCGTGAAACGGCATTTTAACAAGCCGTCAAGAGTAGGTGCGCTTTTTACCGTGCTGACTCCACGGTATAAAGCGCTTTATTTTTTTTTGGATCTTTTGCTTACCGTCAGGCAGGATGTAGACTGTAGAATGTAGGGACGTGTCATAATCAGATAAGCGCTCCTTGGAAAGTCAAGCTTTTCTTAGGCTCGCTAATTACTGTAAGTGGTAATCGTTAAGCCAAGTTCTATGTATACTTCTTAATGTTTTTTTTGTCATTACCCAAAGCGGTAGGCAGAGACATGATATATGCACACACTTCGCCAATTATATCGTTGTTCCTACGTAATAGGTGGCGAGCCTAAAGCCGCTTACCGGGCACTGTTCGCCAGAGCCTCGTCCGTTGATCGGCAGGTACACCATTTGCAGGCGAAGTTGGTTTGGGCTCCTTAGGTCTTGGTAGGATCCCTATACAACAATATACTATATTTTTATGTCATTAGACGACCGATTTAGCGTTAGATACCTGGCCCTACCGCCGAAATCGATGAATTTCAGCTATTTCATCTAGATTTAAATTTTTTGAGATTCATCAATCCGTACCGGGGAATCTGCCGAAAGCCATAGGTTATTCATGACATTGGCAGACTACTGAAGCGACTGATTAATGAAATATTTTTTATTTGCGTTTCCATGACACATTTTTACCTCATCATCTCAGCCCATAAACGTCCCACTACTGAGCACGAGCCTCCTCTCACATACCAAGGTGCGAGGGTATTGGGTCATACTCCACCACGCGGACCCAGTGCGGATTGGCGGAGGCAGGTGTATGGCGTCCTGCTGTTAGAATTTATCAAGCCGCCCATTTGGCCTCTAACCTGGCTTAACGACTACCACATTTAGTGATAACCGGGACCAACGGCTTAACGTGCCTTCCGAAGCACGGAAGCGCTCGATATCAAATGCCACACAAACGGTCACCCATCCAAGGACTGACCTCTGTAAACTCTGCGGTACTTCGGTGATCGTTTCCGACCACCGAGCACCGCAGAGCTACGAGCGCTTCATTTTTACCTAAATATTAATAATTTGTAATATAATTTCAAAAAAACACAGTTACAGTCAAATATTACGCCAATCCTTCAAAATTTGTGTCTAAATGGAGTACGCCAACTTGTATCAAGTTCTATGTGTTCGGCATTCAATCGAAATCGATTTTGCCTAATAATCGATTACCAGCAAGTTCGGCGGTAGGCCCTCTGGTAGGGTTAGATTCCAACACAGGACAAATCAGCGTGAACATGAATTGTGATGCAGAATGGTAGAGACACGTCAATAAATTCTACCTTTCCTGGTTTTGCCCAAAGGTGTCATAGAAGGGAATGTTGCTGATGTTGAAGGTCTAGGAATGGGGACTCATCTAGCGTCCATGTTGCCTTTTATTAAAAAAATACATGTAAATAAATAAATAATAAATAAATATTTTCTGACAATTACACCAATTATTTAGTTCCAAGATAAGTATCATTAAGAACTTGTGTTTTGGATCCTAAACAACGGATACACATACTTAAACACCTTTTTTTTGTAAATACATACTTAATATACATAGGAAAACACCCAGACCAGAACAAATATTTATGTAAATATTTATGCATACAAAGATTTGTCCTGTGTGGGAATCGAACCCACGACCTCTGGAGTGAAGTGTAGGTATACTGACCTCCACACCATATCGGTCGTTGGATATCATGCTACGTTGTTACTCTGTAATACATAATATAAGAAATGTAAATGTTAGGGGTGGGAACCTGGTGTCCTGAAATACAGGCCTAGAGCCTAGCTTTGGCACCAGTCTCCTACAATATAAACTTGACCAAATGTTGTACACTAATTAAACTGTTTATTCCTAACTGTATAGTTTTTTTTTCTTTTAAATAATGGCTTCGTGCGTCTAGCGCATCTAGCCAGTGTCAAGTAAGTGATATATTAATAATATATAATTCATAGTAAATGAGAATGAATAATGGTAAATGAGATACCATCCCCGAAGCCCCTTGAGTCCTCAGTAAAGATGTGGGACTATACTGAGATCTCACATGGACTTCTTGAGAGAATTTGAAAAGTGATGTTGCACTGCTTTGTTTGATTTACCAACACTCATGTATATTCACAAACACTTAACGCTTAATAATCCACCGTTATTACACTTTAATGTTTGAAATATCACCAGTTTTAGAAAATAAAACAAAACTGCAGACATGTCGCTTCACTTTCCCGCCAAGAAGTCCAACTGTATATTGTAGTCAGAAAATAAACATTTAAGGGCTTCACACACAACAATATATTTATGTTGTATATTAATGTACATTAAATCCCAGGATACATTATAGCTATCGTGTGTGGTCTCCTGACGATTTCTATGGAAAGATATTATGAGATTTATCGTGCTATAATGTATCTTTACATTATAGCTGCTGTGTGTAAAGCCCTTTATTATTATTATTATATAAGCGAGAGGCTAGCCACCTGTCACAATTTGACAGGATTCATCTCTATCTAAACATCTCTGTGCTAAAAGTGTACTTCGCTTTTATCACAACAAAAAAGATTTCAAACAATTTTAGCCAGGGCACCTCCATGTGGGATGAGCATAAAATTAACACAACGGCTTAATAATACTTATCTTGGAACCAGATAATAGGATTGGTTGTAAGATTTTTTTGAAAGGTACAGTGTTCGATCACCCTTATATACATGACAAAATCCAGATGGTGCTTACATAACAAATTTAGAAGGTTTTGGAGGAAGGACAGGTTCGCAAGTACCCTTAACTGACGGGAGTGTATGAGAAGGTTAATGAGTTTGAGTCAAGCTAGTGCTAGAATCTTAGCAAGTGGAAGGATGTGTTCTCTGCCTACCTTTACCAAAATAAGGCGTGAGAACATGTATACACGAGTATATAGTGTTATGACAGATATTGACCAAATTGAATGTAAGATAATGAAATGACGCGATAATGGCGAGTTCCTGTGACGTCAGACAGTGGCCCCACTGCAATATCCGGCCGCCGCCGCCGGTAGTGACGCAGACACACTTCCGTTCGTTGAGCAACCGTACTCATTGCGTCGTATCTCTACGCAGCGTGGGTATTTAGGTAACTTGATTTTTGAGATTGTATGGCTTAGTTCACAAAGCTACATTTTACGGTGGTCAGTAAACCAGCACTTCAAAAAAAGAAATTAAACATTATTTATTTCATATTTATTACATAGTACTTAAAAAGGTCAAAATTTAATATAAATAAAAAAAAAACAATTGATATATTATTACATTGAAATCACGAAGCCTAGATTCACTTACATGCAACAAAACAATTTACAAACAAAAAATATTTTAGTGTAAGTGAATCTGAGTGCCAGTTCCGAGCCACCGCTCTGTAAGAAGAACTGGCAAGAAACTCAGCTCCGCTCCAGAGGTCGTAGGTCCGATTCCCAAAACAGACAAATCGTTGTGTGCATGAAAATGAATATTTTTTTTATAATTGTATACTAATTAATTATGTATTTACAAAAAAAGGCATTTAAGTATGTTTATCCGTTATTTTGTATCCATAAAAAAAGTTCTTAATGATACTTACCTTAACACTAAATAAGTATTTCTATAAATCTAATGTTCAGATTTCTAAGAATATTTATAATTTAAAACAAAAGTATTTTTATATGTTTATAAATTGCTAAGTAGTTTGAGTATCTATAGTACAAGCTCTGCTTTATTTGACACTAATACCGCTGTATAAGATGTCTTCGAAAAAAATAACCGATATCACAATAGAAAAATTCAATCACTCGCAAATTAAATCATCATGTCTTCCAATGCCCATTGTATAACTCAGATAAATTATGAACAAAAGGACAATTCACACGGAGTTGTTTACTGAGATGAGAAGCAGTGCTAGTACCTAGTAAGACATGCATTGCCATGCGAACGTAAATACATAATGCTTGCGCGATTCAAAAGTGTACAGCGACATCTATATTGCTAACTATAAATATTAAACGTCACCTACCTGCCACATGACATCTATGGTTTCAATGACATAAAAATTTATGGTGAAAATTGTACACCCATAATCACCACGCTGGGCAGGCGGGTTACTTATCGCAGTTCAATCCAGCACGCAGAATGACGCTGCTGCTCATCATTACGTAGGATTTCTCTTCGTCGACTTTTACAACTTCCCGTAAGATGAGAGGGGGTGGCACTGTTCTAGGACACCACAGCGCAATATTAATACTAGTTTTCTAAATCATCATCATCATCATCATCATCTCAGCCATTTGACGTCCACTGCTGAACATAGGCCTCCCCAATAGATTTCCACATTGATCGTTTTCTAAATGCTTTGGAAATAATATTAACAATATGATCTTTAAAAGTTAATTTTGAAGCCAGTAGAACACCTGAATATCTAACTTTGTTTGTTTCAGCAGGTTGCAAACTATTAATACTATAGTTAAACTTAACTGCTTTTTTCTACAAGTGAAAGATGAAAGGAAGGAAGGGGAGTTACTCACAAGCACGGTGTTTAAAAAACATTGAAGATTACAAAAGTAATATTAATATTTTATAAAAATCATCATATTGTTTTAATCGTTTAGGAGCAATGATGACACAGACAGACACACCGATATTCATCCAAGTCAAAATAAGAAAATCACCCTATTTTTTGTTTAGAGGATAATAAAAATTACCCAGCACTTTCTCATAAAGATATTTAAGTAAATAATAAATAGTAAATAAATGAATTATAAATGTTACTGACACTTACACCAATTATTTAGTTCCAAGATAAGTATCATTAAGAACTTGTGTTATGCATACTAAATAACGGATAAACATACATAAATACTTTTCTTTTTTTGTAAATACAACGTATTCGTTGTAAGGCTTTTTTTATAGAACAAGGACAAGAATAAGAACATTTGTATTAATTTTCCGAATTCAAATAACGGCTATTTTAATATACTTAAGTAATGTTACAAATATATTTGTGTGGAATACTTCTGCCCGCAGCGTTTGCGCATATCAATTTTTAAGTTGACATTCATAGAAACCTTATTTAATCAAACTGGCATAAACTATTTTGACTTAATTATTTGTACAGACTGTCAATGATTCTATGCCTGCGCTTAATTGTGCTTAAATTATTTCACGATTTAGAGCGTTTTGGGACTGTGTCAACTGCTTACTCTCACTGATTCTAGTAGGATGTTGTCATTACTTTAAGAATGATCTCGGAAACGAAATTCGATCATATAGCAGCTGCATATATTTTGAAGTCCATATATTTTGAAGCCCCAGATGACTTCGACGGATACGAGCCACCTCTCAGATGGATGTTTGAGGGTCGTTCCGCGCACTTAGCTCCACCACCGCGGAGCGCTCGCCGCGCCGCTGCCAAAAAGAAATAAGTCTGTAGGCTGTCTGTGTACTGCGACAGATTGGTTTGATACTTTGCACTCAAAGTATATTGTTTGAATAAAAAAAGCTCGCGGTAGGTGGCCCGTAGCGGTCATCAAAGTAAATCGGAATTCACTGAAGGTACTCATTGAATGGCTGACCACTTTTGTGGAATTGATATCAGATATTGAATCCAGCGGTTGCGTGCTTCGGAAGGCAACATCCCGATTGTTACTATACTTGATAGTCATTCTGCTATACGAACGACTCACGCTACGTTCGCTGTCAAAAGAAACAACACAAATTTAACGGAAGAATGCAACAATGTAAAACATAAGCGGACCTCGGGCCCGTGACATCGCAGCCGGAATAACGCTTGGATGATGATGACAATAATACAAATAATTTAACTGTCAAAATGTGGCCATGTGGGACCGGCCTAGAATAGTGCCACCCCCTCTTATCTCACGGAGAGACGTAAGAGTCGACGAAGAGAAATCCTACCGGATGATGAGCAGCAGCGTCGTTCTGAGTACTGGCTTGAACCGCAATCACAAACCCGCCTGCTCAGGGTGGTAATTATTGGAAATACCCCGAATATAATGTAATTTATTGGGGAGGCTAATGTTCAGCAGTTGAGTTTATAGGCTGATATGATAAAGTGTCAACATCACTCAATCGCAGTACTCCGCTGTGTTAATAAGGAAAAGAGTAGATGACAGGGGATCTTTGGCGGGGTTCGGGCGGTAAGGGTGCACTCGAATTTTCTTTTTCGCTGAACTTTTACCTTCAAGTAACTGTAGGTATGTACCTTTGTACCCACTTCGACGCTTTTCGGGGAGTAAATAATGTGCAGGAGCTTAATGCAGACATTTTTGGACAGAATAATATACTTCGGGTTTTATGTATATGCATGAATGGATGGATAAGGCGCAGTCGCAGTGAAAGTTACTGGTCGGAAGTTATCACAAATGTTAAGGAGTGTCGATAAAAGATCGAAAGTGAAGGGTCATTTTGCAGTTTTATTTTATTTTCAATAAATTGTGATATTTCAAACAGATATTCACTTTGACAGCTGTCAAAGAATGAGCAGCTGATTTCACTAGGTCCCTTATTTTTATTGTTATTTTTTATATAATTCGTGTTAAATTTAGACTATTACAAGTGTATTTAATAGTTTTTATCATAATCATATGTATACATAACTGGTGAAGTGCTTTAGTAACGTATACAAGTGTCGTAACATTTCTGAATTGTGACCGTTGTAGGTTGTAAATTCGAAATCTGTGCTCAGTTTGCTTTAAAGTCAGCCTGTTTTCATATTAAAATTAACAAATAATAAAATTGGAACACAGTGCATGTTATTGTTGCGTTACTGTTTCACGTAAGTACCTAAATCATTTAGCTTGAGTAAGCAATTCCTTGTTACGTGTTGTTAAGTCGTTGTTTAACTTTAAACATTCATAATGCTCACTCGCAGAGCAGCCGTTGCAGCACGCCAACAGGAGGCGGATAAATTACAAGTAACTTTATTAGAATTAAAAAATTCCAAGGAGTTGTGTGCTCAGTTGCTGACTGAGAGAGAGGACAGCGAGAAGGAACTGTTATTGGTACTCGACAGTAGAGATAAGTTAAAAAAGGAACTCTGTATGTTAGAATGTGACTTTAATAAATTAAATTGTGAGCATGCCAAGCTTTATGAGATGGTAGAAAGGTTTACTGAGTGTAGCACTGAGTACGAGCAGTCCCTAAAGGAGATCTACACACTGAAGACCGCACTGCATGATGCCCACGAGCAGATATATGAACTCCAGGAATCCCAACGGGAAAGTACATCTGCTCACACTCAGAGCCTTTTCGAAGAGTTAGTTGGCCCAGAGCCTCAGTTGGTTATCGCTCCAATTAAAGACCCTATAATTGTTGCAGAACAAGATACTTTCTCCAAAACAAGATTAGTAAATTGCAGCGGTAAAAAACTGAAAAAATATATAAAAATTAATAAATGTATAAAACAAGTGCAAAAGTTGTCAAAACAGAACAGAATATACATTAAAAAATTGAGATCATGCCAACTAAATGTAAATCTGGTGGATGAATTAGATTTGTATTCTTCTCAGTTAGAAAATAGTAGATTGAAATATGAAACTGACACACATATATTACAGCAAAAAATTCAAACTTTAGAAGATTCAATTATTTCATTACAAAAAATTAATGAAAGTTCAAAAAAAATTATTCATGAATATACGCTAGCAATGGATGATTTAATATCACAAATTAATTATAACTCAGAGCGGTTCCAGTCACTGACAAATAATCAGTCCTGCTTATGTAATCAAGTGAATGATGGTTTGTCCACTAGTGTACTGGAACCAAGTGTGTGTGTTAGTAACCCAAATAAATCCAAAGACAGTTCCTTCCAAACCACACCAAGTACACCTAAACTTAAACCTAGTATTATCATGTACTGCGATGAGGTAGGACATGGCATGGGCTCATTGTTAAACTCATACCTAAAGGGACATAGCGCAATCAGCAATTGTTTGCCTTATAGTAGTCTTAAAAATATTTCTAAACAAATTTTAATGGACAGTAATATACATTCACAGGCAACACTGCTAATTCTTATTGGAAGTAGGGGAACAGTGAACAAAAGTGATTTAATACAATTTTATGAAGCTTTAAACTCACTTAAAGTGAAAGAAATTATTATGTTCACTTTCCCCTATTCTCAGCATTTGTCAAAGTCCGAAAATGACCGAAGATACATACTCAATTTATCTTTGTACAACCTATGTACCTATAGTAATAAATGTAGAATAATTGACACTAACAGTATTGTTAGAAATAATTATTTATTGACCAAAGGTAGGTTTTACCTTTCCAATTATTTTAAACGACAAATAGTTTTGTCACTATTATATTTAATTGACATTAATACCAAGAATTTGGTACAATCTGCTTCTATTGAGCACTCCGACATAAATAATTCATTATTTGACAATTTAAACTAGGTGTTAAGACAAAAGAGAACTGTTTTTCTGGCAATAAAAAGTACACAAAGCAGAAACAAAATGATGTAATCAACCTGATTCACCAAAACATTAGAGGAATATTGGGCAAGGAACTGGAAATTGAATTGTTCATGAGCGATAATCATATTGATATTTTGTGTATTACTGAACATTGGCTTAATTGTAACCAGCTCATGTTCAATTTCAACAGTCACCTGTTAGGTAGTTCGTTTTGCAGGAGTGGTGCTATACATGGCGGATCATTAATTATAGTAAATAAACAGTTTAAATTCAAGGAGCGCCATGATATAGTCAATCTCTCTGTTGAACGTATTATAGAAATGGCCTGTATAGAAATGCAGCAGTTTATTGTATTGAGTGTGTACAGACCTCCTTCAGCTTCATATGATTTATTTGAAGGTATTATGGATAAAGCCTTAGGAAAATTTTGTAAAAGTAATAAAAAAGTTATTGTGTGTGGAGATTTTAATGTTAATTTGTTAGAGTGTTCCAGTCCATGTACAAGATTAAAGGCACTTTTTAAATCTCATAATTTGGTTAATTTGTTTCTGGAGCCAACAAGAATTACTGCTACTTCTGCTACTTGCTTAGATAACATTTTTACAAATATTATGCTAAGTGATAACAATAAAAAAATTATTAATCAATTAGATTCAGATCATTGCGGACAACAAATGTCTTTTATTTGTAAAAATGAAACTGTAGCTAAAAAAACTATTACATTTGTACCAAAAACCAATAATCGTTTTGAGAGGTTTAACAGTAAATTATTATGCTATAGTTTACCTTTTATAGATGAAAGCTGTGACCCAAATTTTTTATATAATGATTTTTTCAGCAGCTTTTCTAACACATTTAAATCAATATTTACTCCCAGAACGGTTAAGGTAAATAATAAAGCTACCTTTAGTGAATGGGCTACTCCTGGGCTACATAAAAGTAGAAAGAGGCTGTATGAACTGTATGATGAGAAAAAATTAAACAACAGTGAACAATTTTATAATTATGTAAGAAAATATTCTAAAATATTTAGAAAAGCATGTCATACGGCCAAGTCTTATTATTTAAGCTCTAAAATAAAAAATTGTGATGATAAGATTAAAATGACCTGGAATATTATTAATAGTGAAACGGGAAAAAGTAAAAATTATAATACTGAGTTTAAACTTAATATTGATAAAAAAACTCTTACATCTGACTTAGATGTAGCCAATGCTTTCGAAAACTTTTTTACTAATATTCCAGTGTCTATCACAAAAGATTTAAATTGTTCGCCCACTTTAGCGGAGTCTATTTTGAAAGATAACGTGAATATATGTACAGTAGATTTTACGTTTAGTCATGTTACATCTATGGATATAATTAAGACATTCAATACTCTTAGTGTTAAGAAAGCTGCAGACCTCTGGGGCAATTCCATAGTAGTTACCAAGCCTATCATTGTTTCAGTGGCGCACAGTTTGGCTCTAATATTTAATAAATGTGTAGATTGCGGCAAATTTCCCGATCTAATGAAAGAAAGTAAAATCATTCCATTATATAAATCGGGCAGTACAACAGACCCAACAAATTTTCGACCTATCTCAGTGCTGCCTACATTTAGTAAAATTTTTGAAAAACTTGTTTACAACCAGATGTTAATATTTTTCAATAAAAATGGATTAATGCATTCAAAACAATTTGGATTCACTAAGGGTCGCTCTACAACCGATGCAGGTGTTGAGCTTTTAAAACATATATTTGATGCTTGGGATAATTCTTTGGACGCTTTAGGTATTTTTTGCGATCTGTCCAAAGCTTTTGACTGTGTTCCTCATGAAGCATTGATAAAAAAATTAGAATATTACGGAATAAGAAACTCCGCATTGAATCTTCTCACTTCATATCTAAGTGATAGGATTCAAAGGGTTGAGGTTAATGGAAAGCGATCTCAGGGGTCTGTTGTAAAAATGGGGGTACCGCAGGGCTCGATTCTCGGTCCGTTTTTGTTTTTGATTTATATGAATGATTTGCCATATTTTGTTAAAGAAAACCACGAGATAGTTTTGTTTGCTGATGATACATCATTATTGTTTAAGTTAAAACGAAATCAGAATTTAGACGAAGTAAACAGTGCGATCTCGAAGGTGGTGCACTGGTTTGACGTTAACAATTTGCTATTAAATGGGGCTAAAACGAAATGTATTAAATTCGTGACGCCTAACGTCAGACAGGCAAACTCTACTATTATGGTAAAGGAGGATGAGTTGACCCTTGTGGATACTACCAAGTTTTTAGGGATTACTTTAGACTCTAAGCTACAGTGGGGCCCACATATTGGTGAATTGTCGAGTAGACTTAGCTCTGCAGCATTCGCGGTAAAGAAAATTCGCCAATTAACAGACGTTGTAACAGCTAGGCTAGTTTATCATAGCTATTTCCATAGTGTTATGTCCTATGGTATTCTTCTGTGGGGTTGTGCCGCAGACATTCAAACAATCTTTGTGCTGCAGAAGAGGGCTATTCGAGCAATTTATAATCTCCCGTGTGGACATTCACTAAGGGAAAAGTTTAAAGAAATTGGTATTTTAACAGTGGCCGGTCAATTCATTTATGATAACCTGGTTTATGTACACAAGAATACTGATCAATTTAGTAAGAAAAGCTGTGTACATAACCTAAACACAAGGAATAAGCATAAATTAGTTGTACCTGCCACTAGGCTCCAAAAGATAAACAAATCTTTTAAAGGTCAATGTGTGCGATTCTACAATAAAATCCCAAGCAACATACAGCAATTGAGCCTAAATAAATTTAAATTAACAATAAAACACAAGCTGTCTTCAAAGGGATATTATTCTATTAAAGACTATATGGCAGATAAAAATGCTTGGGATTAAACTGCCGTTTCATACAGGCTATTCTAATATGAATGACTTGAAAACATAAATATTGTTAAGGTTATGTTATATTGCATTGTATAGCTTCACAGACAAATGAAGATTGTAATTCTAGTACCAAACTAATGGACATACTTAAAAGAGCATAGCCTGTGAGTTTCTTGCCAGTTCTTCTTACAGAGCGGTGGCTCGGAACTGGCACTTAGATTCACTTACACTTAATTATTTTTTATTTTTAAATTGTTTTGTTGCATGTAAGTGAATCTAAGCTTCGTGATTTAGTGTAATATTATTTCGATTGTTTTTTTTTTCATTTGTGATCATGACGTTTTCAAGTACTATGTATAATAGTTTATGAAATAAATAATTTTTTTACTTTACTTTTACTTTAAACATTAATATGTAATAACGGCAGATTATTGTTTGTGAACGTAAACGAGTGTTGGTAAATGAAACCATATAGTGCAATATCACTTTTCAAATTATCTCAAGAAGTCCATGATCTCAGTATAGTCCCACATAATTATGTACTGAGGACTCGATAGGTTTAGGGGGAGGGTATCTCATTTACCATTTATCATCTTTTATCACCACTCATTCTCATTTACTATGATTTATTTGTTATTAATATATATCTTACTTGACACTAGCTAAATTTACTAAATGCACGAAGTCATTATTTTAGAAATTAAAGTTTTTTTGTCAAAATTCAATATTCATAATAATAAACATTTTATTATTATCTTTAAAAATATTAACCATAAAGGTTATAATATAACCCTTTGCTTAATAATGCCCAAGAAAAATCTGAAATCGATCCGAATCCGCGTTCAAGCACGTAAATTAATTTAAGTTCAAAGTATACGAATATAATTATCTGGGGGCCTAATGAAGCGTTAAGTTTCGAGCCAGTGGTCTCGTTTGGGCTTCTCTTAAGGTCAACGAAACGAACTAGGGTCACCGGGGCCCGTTAAGTCCTGAACTGCAAAGTCTCTCGCGTGGAAGTAAAACGGCTCCTGTAAGATTGGGGAAAAGGGACAAAATTTCTTTTAAATTTTTAACACTTTCATGTTCAATGTAGTATTAATAATCGTTTTGTCTACCTTTTGTTGGTTATTGACCGCTCTTCATTTGAGGAAAGGGTTTTACAACTTTTTCAGTTCACAATATTTTATTCTATGTTTTTGTATTCTGATGTTCCTAATTGTCATTGTCAGTATATTCGAAATCCAGATTTCCGTATTCACATTAGACGTTTTGTAATATAGCTTTAATGCTTAAGATTATATTGTTATCTAAAACGATTTCGTCCTTGACTTACCTGTGATCATCAATCATCATTTTCCCTAGGGAAAGAAACTGAAAGTAGCTTACATTCCAAATTACATAACCGACAAAATAATAGGCGTGATGCGTAAAACTTTTTGCTTTTTTTGTTGTGACCTATGTAGCATAGCTGCTATTAAGGTATAGAAAATTGCTATATGAGCTGCCAAACTGCTTTATAATGGCTAAGTTGTAAATTTTTAGAAGTTCGCCAACTTGTAGAGTTAGAACTTTGTCTGAACTCTACATCTCTCATCTAACTAATAACTTTTTGACAGTTTTTTGCATACCATACATACAACTACGCCTGCTTCCCCGAAGGGGTAGGCAGAGGCAAACCATACGCCTACACTTCGCCAATTATGTTGTTGGTCCCACGAAATAGGTGGCGAGCCTATTGCCGCTTATTTTTGCCAGTTTGCCAGAGCCTCGTTCGTTAATCGGCAGGTGTAACACTTGCAGGTGAGGTTGGCTTGGGCTCCAAAGATGATAGGATTCCCTGTACACCTGTGTGTGAGTATGTTTTCAATTAGTTTTAGAAGTTGCTCCACCAATCCCATAGCGGATTATTGATGACAGGTGTAAACTTGCAGTTCAAGTTTTTAGGTCACCCAAAGGTCATCTAACTCAGCTAATGATTACCAAGTAACGGTGAACGAAGGCTTAGTATGCCTACATAATAAATGTCACCTATAAATTGTCGAGTGCACAATTACACGGGCTTCTTTAGTTGTTTTTAATTTATTATTTATTTATATATATATAGGTACGCTAACAACTAAAAACAAATTAATTAATCATTTATGTTATTTATATGTATACAAAAAAAAATTGTGAGGGGTAATTTTTGGAGGGAGACAGTTTGACTGATATTCATTTCATGATCGGGATTTTCACGTTGTTGTTAGAAGAAGTAACATAAGTTGCAGTGACCACGTTGCATAAGGTGGGCCAGAACTTTGAGTGCCACTTCGTCGAACTCATTAATAAAAATATTTTTTTATAAATTTGCAAGAGTTTTGGCGCCAAACCGGAAAGGGACACATCGTGGCATTATTTAATTTTCCGTAACGAGGGCAAATTTGATTTGTTCTGTGTAAATGTAGTTGATTTTTAGACATAACTTCTTCGGCAACGTATTTAAGTATATGTAAGTGGCATTTTGCAGTGAATTATGATTTTCCGTATCGATTCCACAACGATTTTGACTGTGACTAAAAGACAAAAATGCTGCATTTATTCAAAACACTTGATTAATTGAATTGCTTTACACTGGCAAATACTCAAAACAAGAGAGTCCTTACCAAAGGAAAAAAAAAATTACAAATTAATTTTCTTTGTAATCGTATCTTCCTGACAGCTGTAAAACGTCACTTTTTAATTGACTCTTTTAGCCGCGTAATGAAGTGCAACAAAACAACAAAGTTTCACTAATTAATTAAAGTAGAAATGGTTTGTTCAGTTTGAGTTCCGATGACGTACTTGTAAATATCTAATAACTTAATATGCGCAAATTTTAACTGATTTGACATTTATAAGTGCTGTTTTCTCCCATTCACTAAGAATAAGAAAAAAATTGATTTCGAATAAAATCTTACTTCGCATACATAAAAGTTATTAAATTATTTTATTTTTATTTTCATTGCCGGCTATGGTATCATCCTTTTTTTATTTTAAAAGTAGGTACATACTATTTTTACCAACTAGTTTTCAAATTGAGCTTAGTCCAACATGTTTAGGTGATACCTACGCAAGTGATGGATGCAAAAGTATATTTGAACGATTCCCCGGAAAATCGAGAAACTATTCAACACGACACGTGTCTCACTCTTACACAGGGTATCAATTAATTTACTTGTATCTTAGGCATATACTACACTGGACAGCAAATAAACCGGGCCACCCGCTACCTTGGAATTTTGATTCGATTTTCTCAAAAAGTATAAACCTCACAACTATCAAAATTACACCCACAAAAAGTGCGTTTCATGTTGTTTGAGAAATGACCACAAATTTATCCAAAGTACCCTCAATTCACATTGTAATCAAGCAACAAACACAATACCAACGATTTGCTCTGTTTTGACTAGAGTTTGCGATTAGCGTTCTTTTTTTCTAAATGAGGATAGTCGGATTTTTCTTATAATTTCTTTGGTTGCCATCCATTATTTGCTCCAGACGCACGCAAATAGCAGAAATACACGTATTTCTGCTATTTTCTTCGGTCAATAATGGATACGACGCCTCAAGAAGCAGCTTAAGCTGTAGCACTACTTCAAGCAGGCTTTTCGCCACGTGAAGTCGCTCGGAGACTTCGAATCAGCAGATCTTCGGTACAACGGGCTTACAGACGATACTTAGAGACTAGAGCATTCGATCGCCGTCTAGGTACGGGCAGACCTAGGGCTACATCAGCAGCATATGATCGTTATATCCAACTTACTGTTTTGCGAAATCGCCGCCTCAACGCAGTTGAAGTCCAACGAAGTCTGCGTGACGAACGCCAAGTGGTCATAAGTTCAGATACCGCTAGAAGGAGACTTGCTAAACGAAATCTGGCTTCAAGGAGAGCTGCAACAGGCCCAAAATTAACCGTACCCTACCGTAGAGCACGACTCGAATTTGCCCGAGAGCATAGGGATTGGACGTTAGAGCAGTGGGGCAATGTACTCTTTACTGATGAGACCAGGGTGAGTCTACAAGGAAGTGATCGACGTCAGAGAGTATTATACGCACTTTTTGTAGGTGTAAGTTTGATAGTTGTGAGGTTTATACTTTTTGAGAAAATCGAATCAGAGTTCCAAGGTAGCGGGTGGCCCGGTTTATTTGCTGTCCAGTGTAGATGAATTTGAATTACGGTTACTACGGGCAGCAGCTTGAGGAAGAAGAGTTAGACAAAGAACTCGTCAAGTTTGTTCTACTGCTAAAAAAAAGAACAATAAAGGCATAAAACAAATAATTACTATAACAAGAGAAGGTATAAATTTTATTTTAAAATACCCGCCATCTCAGCGTGGTGATTATGGGCAGATAACCCCCCCCCCCCACACAATAGATTACATTCTATTGAGGAGGCTAATGATCAGCGTTGGATTTTTTAAGCCTATAAATATAATACATATATTAATATGATTGTTTCTCATGCTCATGCAACACCTGATGGAAGAGATAATCTATAGCGCGTTACAAAAAAACAACAGTTGTATAGTAACGACAACAATCCGTTATATAATTCAATAAAAAAAAGACTTAGACTAACTGTGGTTTATTGAGTAACAAGCGACGTTATCCATAATGGTTAAATTTAAATATGTGACAAACAAACAAAACAAAAAGGTATTTATTTGATACAATTGAGACATATTAAACTAAAGAACTTTAACACTATACAAAAAAAAAACAAATATGAAACACTAAGGTGTCCCAGCTGCAACAAAAGCACTGACTATATAGTTGCCTGTACCTTGTTAAAAAACAAGAAACCTTAATTGGCGGTATAATATACCTTATCGTATAATTGCTCTGCTTATGCAAGGTGTAAATTACCATTTATGACTCGATAAAATTAATATGTGGTTGATTGGTTTTTAGGCGTTTTGTCATTATACTTAATTATGATATCAGCTGTTTAGTTGTTAACATAATAGTGTAGATTATTTGACTTTGTATATATATGGATGTGATGGAGATATAAAATTACTTGTTTGTTTTTTTCTTTCAAATAATGGCTTTGCGCGTTTAATACATTTAGCCAGTGCCAAGCAAATGATATATTAATAATATTTAATGTATAGTAAATGAGAATGAGTGGTGATAAAGATGGTAAATGAGATGCCCTCTCTATAATCCCTTTGAGCCCTCAATAAAATGTGAGACTATATTGAGATCTGACATGGAAAGAAGTGAGTTCTTGAGAGAATTTAAAAAGTGACTTATATAATATAATGTTCACGAACACTTAACGGTTTTTCAGAAAACTAGTTATGTTTAGAAATCATTCAATAATAATCCACCGTTACTACACATTCATGTTCAATCACGAACACTTAACTTAACGTTTAAAATCTACCGTTATTACACATTAATGTTCAAAATATCACAAATTTTGAAAAATGAAACAAAACTGCAGACATGACGCTTCACTTTCCCGCCAAGAAGTCCTGTCGTTATTTTGTTTTTGGGCGTAATATCTCAATCCATTTTGTAAACCGTTTTTCGTGATGAAACCAAACCATTCTTGAAAAGATATTATATATGACCTCGCGACGCTTATTTATGACCTCAGACATGGGCAACAAGCACCTATCAAAATTAGGATTGTAATCTTTAGTGAAAATGATAGTTTATTTTTTATTGTTTTGTTGGATTAGCGGAGGCAGCTGATGTGTGGCGTCTTGTAGTTAGAATTTTTCAAGCCGACTAATATGATCTCCACCTTGTATCATTATATATAATCGAGGACTTAACGTGGCTTTTGAAGACGGAAGCCTATGATAATACAAACGGTTACCCATCCAAGGACTGACTGTATAAAACATTTAGGTATGAGAATACTCAATAATTCTACTCGAATCATACATATACTATTATCAATAAAAACCGTATGATTTCTTTGAGAAAGCGGAAAGAAAATGACATTAATTATTAATATAATCACAGTCAATCAATCAATCAAATAATTTTTTTTCTGTAATATGGGTTATATAAAGGTTTTTTACATACATATAGTTTCACCATACACTGCCAACTAATAGGTTGGGGAAAAAGTCTTTTCGTATTTTTGTATGAAAAGTCAAGACATTTTTTTCAAAGTTTATTTACATTTATTTACAATATATATGTACCGTTTTGTTGAATAACTTTCTGCCATTTTGTGGGCAGAGACATTATCCCGTTACTGTAGAAACTTTGGGACTTCTGATCAAAAAAACGGGACAAATAGTTTTGGCAGTCCTCTCTTGAGGTCAACCTTACAGAACCTAAAGAATTCTGCAGAGACCGAAACAGGTGAAAATCTGAAGGCGCAAGGTCAGGGCTATATGGTGGATGCACTAGGACCTCCCAGTCGAACTCTCTTAATTTTTGCTGAGTGGCTAAAGATGTGTGTGGTCTAGCGTTATCGTGATGAAAGACCACACCCTTCCTGTTGATCAATTCCGGCCGTTTTCTCTCGACTGCTTCCTTTAATCTCATCAGTTGCTGGCAGTAAAGATAAGAATCGATGGTTTTGCCGGGCGGTAAAAGCTCATAATAAACAATGCCCTTCCAATCCCACCATTTTATTTTATACACACAGCATCACCTTATTTCGTGTTAGGCCAGGTTTGGCCACAGTCTGTGAAGCCTGGCCAGCTTTCGACCACGACCTTTTTCGCACGTTCTTGTCGTACGTGATCCACTTTTCATCGCCAGTTATCAATCTCTTCAAAAACGGCTCGATTTCATTACGTCTCAATAATGAATCGCAAATGAGTACACGGTTCATTAAGTTTCTTTGAGTGAGCTCGTGTGGCACCCAAATATCGAGCTTTTTTGTATAACCAGCTTTCTTCAAATGGGTCAAAACTGTTTTGTGGTCAATTCCCAGTTCTTCAGCTACATCGTAACTACTAATATGCCGATCTTGCTCCACTCTTTCAAAAATGGCGTCCATTTTATTCGTAACAGGGCGACCAGAGCGAGGTGCATCTTTAACATCAAAGTTTCCGGACTGAAAACGTTTGAACCAAATTTGTGCTACTCTTACTGACACTGCATCAGGTCCATAAACATCACAAATTTTTTTCACTGCTTGAGTTGCATTTTTGCCTTTTTTATAATAAAATTTTAAAATGTATCGAATTTCTTCATTAGATTCACTCATTTTAACGGAGAGAAAAACAAATGAAAAATAGCAGGAAACAACTTTTTTTTATTTTTTTCTCTTCTTTATAATGGAACCTTTTTAATGTTACCAAAACCAGCCAGACACAAATAGTACAGTCAAAAAAAATTTATAATAAGTTTATACCTACGTTATGCGAAAAGACTTTTTCCCCGACCTAATATAAGAATATCTAAACAATTCAAAAAATAATGCACGAAAAAAGTTTCGGCTTGGCAAAACACTATCGCCAATCTAGATGGCCGCGACTCCGTTTCCCGCGTCACGTCTAGTTTCTCTCGGACTAGTGGGCGAGACCAAGGAGGATCTTGTAACAATATAATTATTATGTGGAGGTTTGGCGCTAAGGAGAACAAGACGCATCGCGGCCATATTTGATTTCCCAGAAGTAGAGTAAAATTGAGTTTTTATGTGTAAATACGTAGATTTTTAGACATAGCTTCTTTGACAATGTACACAAATGTAATTAAATGACATATTGCAATGTATTCTGATTTTCCGTGTTGAATTCAAAACTCTCTAGAAGCCTCAAGTAAAGCCTCCACTTTTTTACTGGGGTATGACTTGACTCTGAGTTAACTCGACTTGACAGACTTGACTTTGACTGTACAGATTGATAAAAAAAAATGCATATAACTTGATTAATTAGTATACTTGACACTGGCAAATACTCTAAACGATTGACTTATCTGAAAGAGAAAAAGTATTATATAGAACTAGCAGCACAATTCGGAGTCACCCGCGTAGTCCCCGTTCCCGTCGAAATATCGGGATAAAATGTTGTTAAAAGGTGTTATTCCAGGACTGCAACTATACACATACCAGGTTCCATCACAATCCGTTCTGTAGTTTTTGCGCGAAAGAGTAACAAACATACTTACTTACAAACTCTTGCATTTAAAATTTAAGTATGATAAGATTTTACGCGACTCCCGTTGACGGAAATTAGAGAAAAAATGTACATAATACTTAGGGCCTAGGGTTGAATAGAGCAATCAATCAATTTATTCCGTAACTAAAAGTTTATTACAAACTCCTCGACTTTGATAGTTATATAATATCCATCGAGTAGTTAGTGCAAAATAGTGTGCACTTCCTCTGAATAAACCAAGCAATGTACGTCAAAGTGAAAGCTTACGTGATAAATGCAACACGATAAGGACCCAGGTGGGCCGAATCCAGAAGTGTGTCAACGTAATGGTATAAAAAAAGATGGACTGTATAAATAAAAAATAAATTGCATGAAATATGGCAACAACGATGCAATGCCTCAATAATTAAAAAAAACACGTAGCAGCAGTCTTAAACGAACATGTTCGGCTTGAGTGATGGCTTCGATTAACTTAATGACTGCGCAACTATCATCAGCTCTGCCTCCATCTTGAATTGCTCTACAGCCCGCACGCTTCCATACATACATAAATTCACGCCTGTTTCCCCGAAGGAGTAGGCAGAGGCATATCATACGCCCACACTTCGCTAATTATATTGGTCCCACGTAATATGTGGCGAGCCTATTGCCGCTTGCCGGGGACTGTTATGTTCGCCAGAGCCTCGTCCGTTGATCGGCAGGTGCTCCACTTGCAGGTGAGGTTGGCTTGGGCTCCTTGGGTCTTGGTAGGATCCCTATACACCCCGCACACATCCACCACCCTCAAGAGACTCATTCGGCAAGCAGTCAGCGAATCACAGCTACGTACACAGCAGGTGTTCCATACACTCTTCTTGATCTCCACACCGCGGTGACTAAACCAGCCGCATCCTGTAAAGCATTTTGTTTATGGCTAGAGTGGCTCGGAACTGGCACTTAATCATTTTTTTTTGTTTTGTTGCGTATAAGTAAATCTAAGCTTCGTGATTTCATGTAATCATATTTCGACCGTTTTTTTGACTTTTTCTAATACTATGTAATAGTTTATGAAATAAAAATATTTTAGTTTCAGTTGGAGTTAGTTGTGAGAAGGGCTAACCCAATTCCTTTTTACTTTGTTTTGTGAAAGAATAAGCAAGTGATGGATTAAAAATATCTTTGTAACAATTCCCGCGAAGATGCCCTGTCTAAGGGCGAAACACGTGTCGTGTTGAATAGTTTCTCGATTTTTCGGGAAATTATAGTAGCGCGGGAATTGTTACAAAGATATTTTTTATCCATCACTTGCTTACAATGGATTTCCGCAAAGTAACGCCTGAATCAATAAATTATTTGTGAAAGAATGCCTAAGCACAATAGTGAACATCGTTAAGTGATTAATTAAATAAAGTCTAACTTCTTTTCATATTCCTTCTCAGTGCATGCAGTCAGGTTATGGAATGATCTGCCCTTGCACGTTCAGAATTGCCCCAGCGTTGCTTCTTTTAAAAAACATTTAAAAGTTCACTTTTTGTCATGTTGTTAGGTTTTTGTTCTTTGTTTACACTTTATATTACTATTGTTGTCGTTATTTTGTTTGTATCTGTCTTCGTTAGTAATATGTATTTTTAGTTCTCTGTGTTTAGTATATTACAACGCACAGACTAACAAGTTTTATCTTAAGTTTTTCCTATCGCGGGCCAGCTGGAAGATATTTCTATTTGGAATAAGCTGTGCCCTGTACCCAATGTTTCTTAGTTTTTTAGTATTTCTGTATATATATTTCTGTGTGTGTACTTAATAAATAAATAAATAAAGTAAACATATCAGAACGCTACGACATTAACGGGTACATTTGAATTGAAAAGGTAAAAACTCAATTAGCTAAAAGTATAGCAGCTGTGTATAATTATAGTATTAAACGCACCTTAAAGTCCAAAGTAATGTACATTTATATGCGCATGGGCACCTCGGTTCCTGTGGCGGACATATTGTGGTCAGCGCGGTTTTTGCAAAGCGCTGAGCTCGAAAATAATTCCTTATTGACTTTATGTATACTGTATATGTATATAAATATAGGAATTCGTCTCAATACACTGGGTAGGCAGTGACACTGTTTCATAACGCACGTGATGTTGCTCTACTTCATACATATAAATAAGCACTGCATACCCTAAGCCTAGTTATAATAATTAATGTAGGCTATATGAATGATTAGATCATTGTCGTGACCATCCCCTATTGTACAAATTCGGCGCAGAATCACATTACTTGACTGTGATGAAAGGTTCCCTTAGTGCTACTTTATTGGTTACGGCAACTGGGGACCCTTTCCGTTTTTCTTAAATTTATATTTTGTTTTGACATTTTCAAGTGCTATGTAATAAGTAAAGAACTTTTTACTTTTGTAATTTTCCAAATATGTGTTAGTAACATTTTAATCTTATACTAGTGCTAGAAGTTACTTAATTAGGTATTTTTAATTTAGTTTCACCACATGTAACTAGCCAGCGAGCTCAAGATACTGTTTGAGCTGCTTCGCAACGCGACCGTAGCGAAGTTATAAAGTTCCAATATCTATTTTAATTCGACTACCGGTCTCACGAAGGTACGAATGCTACACTTTGCTTATCCTTTTTTTTTTTTTTTTGAGTGGTAATGCATTTACGCATACTTTGCGCTGCGGGGACAGCACAAAGTTATGTCGGGCTCCCTGGCCGAGATGGTGGTGGCCAGGACTACCGACTAAACCCCACTATTTCCTGCTCCGCGTAAGGTGCCAAGGAGGTAACAGAGTGACCTTATCCTCCGTTGGCACTGCACGCCTGCCTGTGTATCAGACCCTTCGTCATATTTTTTTTTTTTTTTTGGGATGGAAAATCATCAAATGACCTTCTCCCGCTGTGGGTAGAGCGGGAGGGTGTGTCAGACTTCTACTGACTAAAAACCATCCGTGTTCCTTCTTGAGCCTGTAACACCAGGGCCGCGGTAACCCTTTCGAACAATCCCGCAACCCCGGCAGGCTTGGCCCCTATGGGGCCCCTCGGTGTGCTGACATCTCTTTGAGGCGCGCGTGGAACACGAACGCGCCATCGACGCGGCTTGTCGTCTACTCCTTCGGGCTGCAAAAAAGCGCGAGTAGTATGTTCCCCGAACTTCTACCCGCTCGCCCGGCTATGTGGTTAGCGCACCAGCGTACGCACGCCGGCGCTGCCCTCTCCTTCGTCGTCGGACGTAATCCGCAGTTGGGCTCTCTTCCCTAGCTCGCTCGTCTGCCTCTTTTTCAGACATGACTTTCTCGCAGAAGCGGTGCACTGCCTCCCATGACTTTTCGCTACGGACCATTGCGCTGACCATCGTTTGAAGCGAGAGGTCATGACCAATAACCGCCTCGAGTTCTGCTCTAGAAGACGCCCATCTTGGGCACTCCTCCACAGTGTGCTGCGACGTATCTTCTGGTGCTCCACACTGGTGACAGATAGGTGTCCGCTCCCTCCTTGCCACGTTGCATAAGTAACGCCCAAAACAACCGTGACCTGTGAGGACCTGCACGAGGCGATAAGACAGCGCACATCCCCGTCGTCCCAACCACTCTTTGAGTACTGGCCTGACAGCCTCGATTGTTCGGTGTCCAGCACTTGGCTCTCTGAGCCTGTTCTCCCACTGAGTGTGTACCACCTCCCGAGCGTCCTTTCTCCAACGCCGTACTACTTCATACGGTGGTGTACTTCCATGGCTCTTTGCCTCTACATTTTTTAAGTAAACCACTTGTAACGACTCAGCCTCCAAATCCCAAGGAGGGGTCTCCGCTAGCACACACGCCACTTCGTACGACACTGTGCGGTAAGCCCTAGCAGCTCTGAGTGCCATGATTCGCTGTGGGCGACGCAGAAGTGCCCTGGTATCAGCTCTAAGACAGTCTGACCATATAGGCGCACCGTACAAAGCGACAGACCGAATGACGCCTGCAAACAAGCGTCTGCACCTCGTATTTGGTCCACCCAGATTCGGCATGAGCCTACATAGAGCAGAGACACTTTGCTTATCCTATTACAACCCTATGTGCTCACAACGAAAACATGATAACTTGAGCGCAAAAGCCTATTCGACCATTATTTTTATCTGGAATAAAATACGACATATTTAATTAATCTGTAGTTGGACTAGACCACTTTTTATTAAATAATTACCTAAGTTAGAAACAAATAAAACGTCGTATCCTGGTTATGTGTAAGAGTTCTTTGTGCACAGTGCACTGTGTACGGTGAATATATTCACTTTTATAATCGAATTAATTAATTAATTTGTTTTAAAAGTAGAGCTTCTTTCACTACGGCAGAATCGCCTTATCGCGGGCTCGTAACCGGTACTGACTAATTGGAACTTCTCCATATTGAAGAATGCACTTCATAATATTTTATGATTAAATTGTATGAAAAAGTCACCTTACCTTTTAACGAGTAACACCGGTAGTACATTATAGTGGTTTTTTTACTAATTCCATGTAACGATACTCATGTAATGGGTATTCTGTCTTGAATTCGAATTACTTTACTGCGAACTTTATTGTTGCTTGATAGTTAAGTTAGTAGTAAACAAAACATGACCATAAAAAAACAAAGTTATGATTGACGACCGATATGGCGTGGTGGCGAGAATACCCGCTCTCCGCTCCTAAGGTCGTGGGTTCGATTCCCACACAGGACAAATCTTTGTGTGCATGAACATGCATATTTGTTCTGGCCTGGGTGTTTTCCTATGTTATATCCCTTATTTAATATCCATAACACAAGTTCTTAATGATACTTATCTTGGAACTAAATAATTGGTGTAATTATCAAAAAAAAAAAATTATTATAGTTATAATAATAATCCTTTATTGCACATAAAACATAAATAGATTATAAAAGGTATTTCAAAACTAAAAGTACAACAAGTAGAACCTGCAGAAGTATAAATGTGACAATCAATTGGCTTCCAATTTATTATTTATGTAGCGTATATAGAAAAATCGCATTATTTAAACAAAAAACAAAAAAGTTTATATAGCTATACCTGAGTTATTACACTAACTGTAGAGGGAACTCAGGAATGATTAACATGATTAACTTGGTACTCACCAAAGTAAAGATATACTACTTAGAACGGGTCTCCTCTTATGAACCAAGATTAAAGGTTATTAGGTCATAATTATCCCATCACGCGTACCCTGTGCGGATCGGTGGAGGTTGGCTAGATATAGTACTAACCGGAACCAACGGCTTAACATGCGTTCCCAAAGCACGGAAGCGCTCGACATTAATTATCACACATACCCATCAAAGTAATGATCTTGCCGACCACCTAACACCGCGGACCTGAGGGCCTACTCTAATTCAACGAAAACGAAACTTCGTTGTACTTGTCTCTTTCACTCTCTGGGTATATCAGTATCGAGTGTAAGGGATGGGTATAACGAAGTTTCGTTTTCGTTGAATTAGAGTAGGCCCTCAGTTCACCCAAATTGCCTGTCATTATAATATTCGAACATAAATCTTTCAATATAATGATAGTTTACTCAAATAATGCCTTTGACATGGGTGTTAGTGTTTCCGCACCTGTTATGTAAGGGACGCAAGGGTTCAGTGATGGCCGGCAAAAGCTGAGCATTACCAATGAGTTCCTGGCTTATTAAAGTCAATTTTATATGTATTAGCATGTAATAAACCGTTATGTCATAAGGGCTTATTGTAAACTAATGGCCGACCGCGACTTCGTCTGGGTGATTAGGAACTTTGGTGGTTTTAAACGTTTTTAAGTAGTTTCACTCGTGACCATACTATATTAAGAAATACTGCGCGTTAAATTTGACCCACTCTCCTATTATATATTATGATCGATAAAGCTGTACAATTTTTTTCTTTTTTAAATCGTAAGAGCATTTTTAATTTGATAAATTAATTTACTTGCATATATATATATATATATATGAATTCATCATTATACAGTGTTTTTATCTTTTAAATAATGGCTGTGTCCGTTTAGCCCATTCAGCCAACATCATCTCACATGGACTTCTTGAGACAATTTGAAAAGTGTTGTTGCACTGTTTTGTTTCATTTACTTATTTATTTATTTATTTATTTAATCTTTATTGCACACAAAAAAAAAAGTGATACAAAAGGCGAACTTAATGCCGAAGGCATTCTCTACCAGTTAACCATAGGGTTAGCAGAGAGGGTTAAAGGCGGTGCTACAAATTAAAAATATTAATAAACTTACATAAATCAACATACTAATCAAATACACTACATATACATAAATATACATAATACAGGCAAGATGATAGTAAGGAGAATTAAACCGACGAGGACTCACTTAAATAGCAATCATGCAACATAGTTTTAAATATATTTTTACTCTGTGCAAGTCTAAAATCAATAGGCAGAGCGTTCCATAACTGTGCAGCCTTAATATGAAAAGAATTAGCAAGAAACCCTGTATGGTGCTGTGGAGTAGCGAGAAGCAAATTGTTAGCCGAACGAAGATCGCGTGTGTGAGTACAACTGAGAAACTTGAAATTCGACCTTAAATACGGAGGAGATCTAGGATCAAACAATATAGTATACAAAGTTGTAAGCATTCTCAGTTGACGGCGCTGTGGAATGGAAAGCCATTTCAACTGAAGGCGATAAGACGAGATGTGCTCAAACTTCCGCACACCAAAGATGAAACGGATAGCGCTGTTCAGTAACCGGTCCAGTTTGCAAACTAGATCCTTATTCATATCACAACAACACACATCACCATAATCAATAGCAGGAAGTATCAACGCCTGGACGAGCATAATCTTCGTTTTAAGAGGGAGAAAGTTTTTAAGGCGATATAAAGCTCGTAAACATCCGGTGACCTTGCGGCTGACCTCAGTAACTTGAGCAGACCAGCTAAGCGAAGGGTCAATAAGAAGACCAAGATCCTTGACACTATCGCTATAAGGTATGCTAATTCCATCCAAAGTAATAGACAATATGGAACTGGTATCGACTACACGGAGTTTACGCGAACTACCCAGGACGATAGCTTGGCATTTGTTCGGGTTGATAGACACACCAAAGCGCTTGGACCAGGCTACAACTGCTTGGAGATCGATATTAAGCAGAGCAATGGCAGCGTCAATGTCAGCAACATCACACTCGCGATATAGTTGCAGATCATCAGCGTAGAAATGGTGAGAACAGCGAAGGCAAGGAACAAGGGAGTTTATAAATAAAGAAAAAAGGATAGGGGACAAAATGCCACCTTGAGGGACTCCCGAACTCAGATTACACCAACTAGAAGTTATAGATGTCAAATTATCTCTAACAGCTTGTTCTCGATTACACAAGTAGGCCCTAAACCAACCCAAAGCTATTTGTGAAACATTTAACTTTGACAGAATGGCAAGCAGTATGTCGTGATCAACAGTGTTAAAGGCGTTGGAAAAGTCAATAAGAAGCAACACTGTGACCTTACCACGCTCCATGCCCATTCTGATATCGTCAGTAATTTTAAGCAGCGCTGTACACGTGCTATGGGCAGGTCGAAATCCGGACTGATATGGAGAAAGAAGTGCATTAACATAAATAAATTTGGAAAATTGCAGATGTACCGTGGCTTCTAGAATTTTTGAAAGAAAGGGTAAAATTGAAATGGGCCTGAAATTATTAAGAGTTATAGGATTCGAAGTTTTAGGAAGAGGAAGAACTAAAGCTTTACGCCAACTGGAAGGAAACGTGCCGGTACTGAGTGAAAAATTAATAATATGAGTGATAGCTGGGAGAAAAAAAATCTAAAATATTAATGACCATAATACGACTGATATTATCGTAGCCGACGGCGTTAGACTTTATGGACACAATAATCTTTCTAACCTCATCCACGGAAAGAACAGAAAAGCTAAATGAATTAATATTTAGAGAAGGCAACAATGAGATTTCAGCAAGGGTTAGGGATTTAATGTTATGATCGATAAAAGAGGATGATGAGAAATGGCAGTTAAATTCGTCAAGGGAGAAGGGAGAATTTTGAGGACTGGTAATTGTTTTACCGACACCAAGACTTTTCAGGAATTTCCAAATGTCCGCTGGGGAGGAGTTATTAACATTTTCATGAACAAACTTACGCTTCGCCGATCTCACCATTTGGTTGCAGCGATTTCTAGCTACCCTAAACAACTCCCAGTTATCTGCAGACCTGTCGCGCTTGAACACACGAAAAGCACGATCACGCCTGGACATCGCCATGCGTATACCACGAGTAATCCAGGGGGCAGGAGGGCGCTTTAACTTCACCCGCCGCACGGGAGCATGTGCATCGAAAAGGTCAATGATAGATTTGTTTAACAAGTCAACTTTTTGATCAACGGTTTCGGCTTCCATCAAAGGCTGCCAATTAACCTCTGAAGCATCTTTCAGAAGAGAATCCTTATTTAGGCGGGCGAAATTACGCATAGGCACTGTGGTGGGTTTATGCTTGTTGGTGTGAAGTCTATAGCTAGTTAGCAAAAGGTCATGACGAGAAAAACTGGGTGCAGTGTGCTGTGAGTGGGTAAGAATTTCGGATGGAGAAGAAGTAACTATTAAGTCTAACCAGGAATCAGGACCATTTATGTTGTGATGAGTGGGGTTGAGTGGAAGGACAAATAAACTTTGTGACGAAAAAAGGGATAGAAGATTACTTGAAGAAGAAGATGTCTTTAATAAGTCTGTATTAAAGTCCCCCATTATGATGTGGTGTGCGTAATCAGCACTCAGAGGGTCAATGGCAGCACCTAATTGATCAAGATAGCTAACACCAGGAGGGCAGTAAACGACACCAAGAACCACTCTCACACCCTTAATGCTTATTTCCAAAAAAATATACTCAGCCGAAGAAGAATATAGAGAGGGTGACATACTAAGAACCTTATAGGGTATATTACTGCGTAAATAGATCGCAACACCACCACCACCCTTTCCTGTGCGGTCATTGCGTATCAGCACATAACCAGGCAGAGAGTACAAAGCAGAATTTAGGCAAGGTTTAAGCCAACTCTCTGAGACCAGCACCGCGCTCACATAATCAGAGGAGAAAGTTTCTAATAAATCATTATAATGAGCAGGAATACTTTGTGCATTTATATGACACACGTTTAAATATTTCCTGAAACAATTCAATTCTCGTTGCAAGACATCACACAAAGAAAGAGCATCATGAAATGAGTCGTCGCCTTTGGAAGAATCAACACTACTACAAGAGAGAAAAGAACAATCATCCATAAATATAAAATGTAAATTAAAACTTAATATACTACAACAAAATTAAAATTATAAAATTACAAAAAAAAATATAAAATAAAATTAACTAAAACATTCTTGGGCTAACCAGCCGGCCCACACAAAAAGAAAGTTAAAATGTAAAAGTATAATAATGGCCAAAAGCTAAATTCTCACAGCCGTTGAAATTTACAGGTCGAAAATTATTAACCATGTCAGAGTGACATTTAACTGACATACAACTTTGTCAACATTGTAATAAATTAGTAAAACAAACATATTTATTTATAACTGCACGTAAAACAATCATAGTTTACAACGATACATTACAAGGCAAGAAAAATAACAAATAAATAGTGGGTAATAGAGTAAAAATAAAATATCACTAAGAAAAAAAGGTAGAAAGAGAATCACTACTTTTGTTTTAACGCTCTTCTTGATTTCGACGTTGCTGCCAAGTTCTTGCCAGCCGAGGATGGGCGAACTGCAACCTTTTGACTGGAGCTACTTGCAGCCGTGCTCGCAATGTGTGACAAATCCTCTTCCACAGTAATTTTATGCCGCACGCCGTCCTGGGACTTGACATATATGGTCCCATCAAGCGTCCAGCAGTTAGTGACGCCACATTTCTGTCGAGCTGCCATGAATAGAGCCTGTCTAGACCGTGTCAGAAACTCAGCTAATACATAAGTTGTACCTTTAAGTGCAGTTTTCTTGCGCCAGACATCAGACTTTGTTGAGTGATCCGCAAACCGAACAAGAATTGGTCGAGCTCGGCCCTCTCGACACTCACCCAACCTATGACAGGCTTTAAACGAAGAAGATGTAATGTTATCACTCTTTAATTTGTCAGAGAGAAGACTGGAAACAAGCGATGACACATTTTCATTTGAAGCCTCCGGAACTCCATACATTAAGAGACACTTTCTGCGAGAACGCATGTCCATCTCATCAACAGTTGCCTCCATCTTGGCCATAAACTTCTGAAAAGCCGTAAGGATGTTCTTACACTCATGTACGTTCACAAACACTTAACGGTTAATAATCCACAGAACAATATTTTGAACATGAATGTGTAATACATTCATGTTCAAAATATCACAAATTTAAAAAAAAAAACAAAACTACAGTTCACTGCGCTTCAATTTCCCGCCAAGAAGTTAAAAAAAATATAGTTGTATTATATTATTAAGATTTCTGTGCTATTTTAAATATCATAGCATCGCTATATTATACTGTGTTCTTTGTACTCTAAGCGTTACCTTTCCAACATATTATTAATTATATAGCTTAATAGTAGCTATGTAATAGGTGGCAATAGGCTCGCGACCTATTACGTATAACTATATAATTGGCGTAGTGTGGGCGTATAATATGTTTCTGCCTACTTTAAACAGGCGTAAATGAATGTATAGCTTAATTTTTAAGCTGTAATAAAATATAGCAATCGCTCTGAGTGTAACTATATCCCCATACGTAATGTAATTTTTTATCGCCAGCAATTTGGCGCCAATGCATATAAAATGAAGCATTATTTGTATATTTATGAGCAAATTATCGTAACACAATTTACTTGCCATTGGAAAGCCATGCTAGGCTACAGATAATACGATAGGTATCCAGAGGGCCTACCGCCGAACTTGCTGGTAATCGATGATTAGGCAAAATCGATTTCGAATTGATTCTGTCATACCGCCAAACACATGGAACTCGATACAAGATGGCGTTTTCCATTTAGACACAAATTATGTGTTTTTTAATTAATATTTAGGTAAAAATGTCTCAACGAATCGCAAATGATATAATCATTCAATTAATTAGTCGCTTCAGTAGTCTGCCAAGGTCATGAATAATCTATGGCTTTCGGCAGATTCCCGGTACGGATTGATCAACCTCAGAAATTAAAGATGTAGATGAAATAGCTGAAATTCAACGTTAATACTTTGTTTATCGTTTCCGATTACGGAGTACCGCGGAGCCAACTTTTTGATTCATCTTTTTCTTAGCACATCGAAGAAGTTTTCCGCCAAATAAGTCTATACTGTATTAGTCTGTACTGTAGGAGTTACGATAGTGGTATAATTTCATATGTTTTTATGTATTGCTCGATATTTTAAAGTTCTCATTGTTTAAATTTAAAAAAACGGCACAAATAATAAGAATCGTCTAGGTATATTGTACTTCACTGCTATCAAATTTTCAACGTAACTAATTGTGTTACTATAGTTTAAAAAAAGCTTACATAGTTAGGGTCAGCAAAGTAATAATCGTGCCATATTCAAATTAAAGCCAGGTGTCCGTATGATTCCGTCGCAAAAAATACTTCATTGTTATTTTCTTGTTGACCCTACCGATTGAGATTTCTATAGACTATTTTGCGGGTCACTACACCCTTAGCCTAAAGGACTTAAGTACGAATATTTCGTTTTTTAGTTGTATTGTAAGGTCGGTTAGGGTGTTAGTGGACTATTATGGTCACAACCCTTTGGGCTGTACAGCATCAATGAAGATCAGTTTAATTTTTGTTTTGAAGGGCTGACCAGGTAGCCAGGTGCGTGGTGTTTACTGATTACTATTTTTATATCCGAAGTTTATGAATTGTTAGAAAAGGTCATACTAAATAGGTAGATTTTTGTCCTAGTTTAATATTTTTTGCGATCTGGCTTAGCAATGAACCATTGATTGGAGCTTTGTACATCTGTATATAGATAAATGGGCCATTTACAGTTCAGTTGTTGCGATTAGTTAAGTAATGTTAAGAGTTATGAATGCATGCATTTCGGTATAAATTTCTAAAAAAATTACAATTAATTGTCTTTGAATTAAAGATTTAGGAAAGACAATAATTAAGATTAAAAAATTATGTACATGCTTGAATTGTAGTATAAACTGCCATCTAGTAGGTATACAAAGAACTTGTTTCTATATTGTCTTTGATTGTCAAAAAAAATCAGTCTTATATTTATTTTTGATAAATTCATTTTGCATATCACAATTCAATCTTTCTTTAAACTCAGTAGTTCAAGAATAGCTTTACTTAGTTCAATATTATATTCGTAAAGATAATAATTAAAATTTAAATTACAATGTACATGCTTGAATTGTAGTATGAACTGCCATCCAGTGGATATTTCAAGAACTTGTTTCAACATTGATCATTATGCTGCTTGATTACAAGCACATGGAGCACATCACATCACAAATGTATTTAGGTACATTAATTGTATAGTAATCATGAAAGTTGCAAAATCTTTACATGAAAAATTCAATACGGTCTTGTTATGCACATAATATTTAGACATAAAATTCGAAATATATTTAGTTTGAGTTTAGTGACGCCATCTAGACATTTTTTTAAGCTTTGTCAAGCTAAATCCTCCTTGATGTTTCATATGAGTTATGGTAGGTGTCGCTACTAGTTTGTTCTTTTATCACCTTTTAGCGGAATTATTTAATTTTAATTGGTGCCCTATTGATTGATCTGTTTTATATTTAGGTCTAATCTAAGTTGGCTACTTCCTGATATAATTTAAACGCCAATAATAGAAATATTATTGGGTTTGGTATGTCACAAGTTGTTATTTTTATTGTTATTTACTTACTTAAATCATAAAATATTTTAAGTCATGGGGATTTTTAAATTTCAAATTTCAAAAAATCTTAATTTTAAACAATTTTTTAGTTTTGGAATCCAACCTCTTCGAAGCTTTGAGTTATTTTTCCTCTCGTTTTAAATATGTAACTAATTAATAAAAATATGTCAGTATCTAAATTCAAATCACCTTAAACAGACTTACTACTTACATATACTTTTTCTCGTTGGGTGTAAAAAGAATAAATGTATTTTACCCACTAACTTCATAAAACATGTATATTGAATGATTTAGCTTACTTATGCGTATTGCATTACAGTTATAAAATAATATTACTCCACAAGTTAATTTTAAATAAAAGAGAAATTAAAATTAAATTAAATACCGTCATCTACCGGAACTCGACAGAACTACTTCAATAAGCAAATCGCTTTCCTGTCCCCTCTTGTTGAAAGTAAAAGCTTGATTATTACTACAGACTTCATCTAGATGGCGCTGGCATCATTAAATCTGATTCAAAATATAGTTTTAGCCATTAACTCTTACATCGGACTTCTTGGCGGAAAAACGAAGCGTCATGTCTACAGGTCTGCATTATGTTCTAAAATTTGTGATATTTCGAACATTATTGCGTAATAACGGTGGATTATTAACCGTTAAGTGTTTGTGAGCGTACATGAGTTGATAAATGAAACAAAACAGTGCAACATCCAAAGAGATTTGATATAGTAATAAATGTCTTTGGCAACATCCCACACCTTTACTGAGGACTCGAGGGGTGTAGGGAGGGCATATTATCTACCATTTATCACCTTTGTCACCGCATATTCTTATTTATGACAAAAAAAAAAAATAATATATCTTTTACTTGACACTGGCTAAATGTGCTAAACGCGCAAAGCATTTATATGTAAGAAATAAAAACATCTTAGTGTGCACGGAAGTGCTTGATATTAAATTTCACACAAACGGTCACCCATCCTAGGACTTCTACTCTGGATCCCACTTTGATTTATTTTACTATCGTTTCCGACCTCTTAATAGCACCGCGGGTTTTCTAATGCGGTCATCATTTTGTTTTCTAGATGGTATTTGCGTTTTTTTTTAAAGTATCTTCTGATTTAATTGTTTAAGAAATAAATATATTTCTACTTTTATGTATGTAATTACTGAAATTATAATGAATGTTAAGCCCTGAAGGAACAAAGTAAGCTAATCATATATGATTATTATGTATTTTTATCAAGCTAAAGAAATCTTACGGTTGTCTTTCAAGCAATTTTAATTGTAACAAGTGATGGTATAAAAATGTCTTTGAAACAATTCCCGCGCAACTATCATTCCCCGAAAAATCGAGAAACAATTCAACTCGACACGTGTTTTGCCCTTACACAGGGCATCTTCAGGTAAGATAGGAGCCTCAGAACAACGTTGTCTTCACGACCAACGCTGAAACGAGAGACTCTTTACAATGGATTTCCGCAACGTAACGCCTGAATCAATAAATTACTTGCTTTTATGTTATGTTAACATTAAATCCACCCAAATTATAAAACTTGCTTTATTATTAGAATATTGATGATGAATGATAATTTATTGATTCAGGCGTTACTTTGCGGAAATCCATTGTAAGCAAGTGATGGATTGAAAATATCTTTGTAACTATTCCCGCGCTACTATAATTTCCCGAAAAATCGAGAAATCGAGAGACTCTCGTTTCAGCGTTGGCCTTGAAGACATCGTTGTTCTGAGGCTCCTATCTTACCTGAAGATGCCCTGTGTAAGGGCGAAACACGTGTCGTGTTGAATAGTTTCTCGATTTTTCGGGAAATTATAGTAGCGCGGGAATGGTTACAAAGATATTTTCAATCCATCACTTGCTTATGATGAATGATGTTGATAAGATGATAATATTATAAATAGACATGTCTCTGAATAGAATAAATGTCTTATTAATTTCGTCTCGTCCTTAAAAAAATAAAAGTTACAAATATAATACAATACAAAATTACAAATCATTGTTACTCAGTACCTTTCAGATGCGATCTGGATACCTTCCATTAAACTTATATTGCATATCGCTGGCTTAGTGGAATTCTGACTAAAATCGAAGAGATAATTTTTTGGGAACATCATTAATGAAGATCTTGTTATAAGGACTGATCATATCTGTTGACGCATAACATGCAATAGCGATATATTATATAATCATGCTTCTTATCTTGTGAAAAAATAACCGATATATTAGACATGTTAGGGTGTATAGGGCTCCTATCACGATCTGAAGAGCCCAAGCCAACCTCACCTGCAAGTGGTGCACCTGCCGTTCAACAATGCAACTGGCGAATTGTGGGCGTATAATATGCCTCTGCCTAACGCTGTGGGGAAACAGGCGTGTTATTATATTCATGCATTACACATGACATTTTAATATCCAGAATAAAATAAACAAATATTTTTTTTAGATACTAGTGGCCGCCCGCAACTTTATCCTTGTGACCTAAACGTACTTTTTGTTATCAAGTTCCGGCGGAAAAATTAAAAGTAGCTAGTAACTTTATTTATCTGATGATAAAAGTTCTCTTGTGTTTTTTTATTTCACGTTATACCTATGTCACGTCTCACAGGAACGGCACAAATAGTATCATATATCCTTTTCCTGGTTGTAAACTACTTCTTCACCAATTTTCAGCCAAATCGTTTCAGCCGTTCTTGATTTATAAATAGTGTAACTAACACCACTTCACGACGCAGGAGATAAATGTTTCAAATGCACTATGTAATTCATCACCATCTCAGCACATTAACGCCCCACTACTGAGCACGAGCCTCTTGGCGAAGGCAGGTATAACATCATTTTTTTTTTTCGGATGGAAAATCATCTAATGACCTCTCCCGCTGTGGGTGGAGCGGGAGGGTGTGTCAGACTTTTACTGACTAAAAACCATCCATGTTCCTTCTTGTGCCTGCTACGTCCAGAGGCCGCGGTAACCCTTTCGGACAGTCCCGCGGCCCAGGTATGGCATCCTGCTGTTAGAATTTTTCAAGCCGCCCATTAGGCATCTAACATGGCTTAACGACTACCACATTTAGTGATAACCGGGACCAATGGCTTATCGTGCCTTCCGAAGCACGGAAGCGCTCGATATCAAATGCCACACAAACGGTCACCCATCCAAAGACTGACCTCTGTAAACTCTGCTGTACTTCGGTGATAGTTTCCAACCACCGAGCACCGCAGAGCTACGAGCGCTACTATGTAATTAATCTGTATGATATCATAATATTAGCAAATAAATAAGGTTATGTACGAGTAAGTTGTATAGTTTGTGAAGCACTAAAATACCAAAATTATTAGGCACTCAAACATGCGGCCTGTTGGAAAGTGATCAACAGAGCCTATGGACACCAGGGCAACATTTCAAACCCGTTTCACGCCCTTTTAGAATAACTCTATGTTATCTCTCTACTTAAAATAAAGCAGTTTTTTGTGACACGTCTAATGCACGACGGTAAGCAGACAACGCTGTCCATAAAATACGAGCGCTCCTTTTCTTTCCCGTGAAACACTAACGGTAACAAGCGCATTTATTTATTTAAACTTTATCGCACAATTTAAAATTAAAAGTACCAAAGGCCAACTTAATGCTGCAAGGCATTCTCTACCAGTTAACCTTTCGGTTGGCAGAAAAGTATGAGGCAGTACGAATAAGAAAACATATAAACTTACATAGAATTAAATATGTGTTATTATTAATAAACTACATAATAGGTATATTATACCTATACACAAAATTAATAGTAGTTATGATATGTAGACTCAATCAGATGATAACTCCGCATTCACTCTGTGTAAACTCTGCTTTACTTGGTGGTCTTTTCTTAGCGCGCTACAGTCTATGAGAACCACGCATTATTATTCGCATGTCAATATTTTTATCTAATTTAATTTCGATATCAAAATCAAAACATATTTATTTCATAAACTATTACATAACACCTAATTGAAAACGTCAAACTTTAATATAAATATACAAACAATCGAATTATTATTACACTGAAATCACAAGGCTTAGATTTACTTATTTATATGCAACAAAACAATTTAAAAACAAAAAATATTTAAGTGTAAGTATTTATCAGGTCCTTCCTCTCGTCCGCTATTTTAAAAATTTCGTTCTAACCGTTACTTAACAATGTTTTTAAACATGTCTGTAGTGCCTACTGTATATATTTATTTTTTAATATCGTTTGGTAATTTATCAATTATGTTACAATATTTAAATATATAGTTACAAATTATCAATATTAATATTGGTAATTTATAACCCAAAATTGTCGAAATCGTTCAGGGATACAGGCGTGTCATCATTATGTAATTTATAATCTTATCTAATTTGTAATATATTATTTACTATTATATTTAGTTACTTAACAACTATTACTGCTTAGGAACATGTTAATGTAAATTTTCCTAATACTGCCTTTGGTTTTCGATATAATGGTCTTTGGAACGATTAGAAAAAGGTCGATATCAACCCAACCTGTTAGTTCCTGTGAGTCCGAGGGGCAATTAGTCAGTGCAACCTCCTTTTCCATTATGTTTACCTTTCAGATAGCTCGGCATCTCCCCCCACGCGGCAGAAAATGGCGTTCCAACTGGCTGTCAGTGTAGCGCGGAAACATCGCCGCGTGCGCACGTACGACTGCGCCGCAACTGCCGACCACGACCCGACTGCGCCGGATCGAATCCAGAATTACGAAATACGAATTTCAAATGTGGATACAGTGACAGTTTTAAGTGACATCAAAAGAATAGTACGTTCAGCCTTGTTCGATTTACGAACCGCTGCCGTAACAAGTGCTTCGCTTTTGTTTCCCTTTGTTTATGTGCAGCAGCTGTCAAAATATTGCACAGATAATCAAGGTAAGTTAAGGTTTTCATTTGTCTCAAGTTCTGCATTTAAAACATTTTTCACAAAGCGTTTGATTGAATTTGTACAAATAACTTTTTAAGTAGAAAGGTTTAAGTAAATATTGCCATTCCGCAAGGCCTAATACTGGTTTCGCTCTTATATCAAAAGTAACTCGCCAATTCTATTACGATAAATACTTTCATGGCAGACCCGATGGTATCTTATGTGTAACAAACCGTTCGTTTCAACTTTATGCGATGTTGTAAATTGTTTTAAAATGGCCATAAAATTTTGTACGTTGATGTTGTTGCGTCGGTTTATTTACGACTTGAGCAGAGTTAGCACTCAAATGTTTGATGTTGACTCAAATCTGGGGATAATTATGATGCATTTGGGTCATGGACCTGAAAATATCTTTGATGCTAATACAGATTTGAAACATGATATTGGATATCTTGAGATTATGTGATTTGGTGTTACATAAACTGATGAGTGTAATCATTGATGCGAAACCACACACAAGCCTCAATGTTTTCGCTTTCGATACAACTCTCACTCTTTATGACGAATGTGGTTTGTGGTTAGCAGTTGGGATGCGATGTATTTAGTGTTTGAGGTTTCTGACAATTGTTCTACTTTTTTGGTGAATGAAATCTTAATAGACGTTGCATTAAAATACCACCTCTATTGCTTTGAAATTTGCTGCATACCTTATTAAACTTCGCTGTAATTAAATATGCAGTTTCTAGGATTTCACAAAAGGTACTTATGATTGTTTCTGCATTTTGATTTAACGTTTTTGCCAAATAAATTAATACTTAGTTCCCAATAAATTAGGTGTAGCCAAGTAAAGTGTTCAAATTCAGTTTAAAAATTGTAGATAACAAAAGAATAAATAATAAGATGTATAAGAAATTCATATAATTGTATTGATAGGTAAAAGTTTTAAAGCATTGCTATGTTTATAAAACAATGTTACATGTAACTTGTTTTTTAAATAAGGTACGAAATTGAACAAGTTTTAGGATTAAGTAAGTCTTAGCCTATCGAGGAAACCATAGTCAGACCCATATTTTGGAAGTGAAATTAGCGGCTAAGTGTACTTAATGATAATTGTTTCAATTCAATAGGTTTTAATATCCAGTTTCTTAGGGTAAAAGCCTTGTTTTTGATTTTTTAAATATGAAAAGCATGAAATAAATAATCGCTATTAATCATACACAATATAGTCAATGAAAACACATAAACGAATCAGCTTTACAATTGAGAAAACCGGGCAAGTGCGCTAACTTAAAAGTTTGATCAAACTTTGAAGTTTCTCTCGGAAACTCCGCTGCGAAACCACAATTATAATGATAAATCATGGGCGTCAAATAAACCCTAAAAACGTCTTTTTAGTTCAGCATCAATCCAAGGAATTGAGCTCTCCCCCCTATAATCCACTACGTAGACCCATTGCGGATTGGTGAAGGTATGTAATGTCATGCTGTTAGAATATTTCAAGCCGCACTATTAGGCCTCTCACATGGCTTGACGACTACCATATATAAATCAATCACAAAATAAATATTTTCTGACAATTACACCAATTATCTACTTCCAAGATAAGTATCATTAAGTACTTGTGTTATGGATACTAAATAACGGATAAACATACCTAGACACTTTTTTTGTAAATACATACTTCATATACATAGGAAAACACCCAGATCAGAACTAATATTCATGTTCATGCACACAAATATTTGTCCTGCGTGGGAATCGAACCCACGACCTTCGGAGCGGAGAGCGGGTATTCTCCACACCACGCCACATCGGTCGTCAAAACATAATAAAAAGTTACTAGTGGTTCTTGAAATTCCATCATATCGCGATGTTGTTTAAACGACGACCGATATGGCGTGGAGGTCAGTATACCTGCACTTCACTCGAGAGGTCGTGGGTTCGATTCCTACTCAGGACAAATCTTTGTGTGCATGAACATGAATATTTGTTCTGGTCTGGGTGTTCTCCTATGTATCTTAAGTATGTATTTACAAAAAAAATGTATTTATGTATGTTTATCCGTTATTTAGTATCCATAACACAAGTTCTTAATGATACTTATCTTGGAACTAAATAATTGGTGTGATTGTAAATAATTGGTGTGATTGTAAATAACTTTCATGATCCAGTAGTTTTGGCGTGATAGCGAGACAGACAGACAGATTTACTTTCGCATGTATAATATACATACATAAATTCACACCTATTTTCCCGAAAAGGTAGGCCTAGGCATATTATACGCCAACACTTCACACTTCGCCAATTACATTGTTGGTCCCACGTAATAGGTGGCGAGTCTATTGGCGCTTATCGGGAATTGTTACGTTCGCCAGAGCCTCTTCTGTTGATCGGCAAGTGCACCACTTGCAGGTGAGTTTGGCTTGGGCTTCTTAGATGTCGTTAGGGATCCTATACACACATTTATAATACTAGTATAGAAAATCGGGACTAATGACTTTAAGTGCCTTTCGAAGCATATTTATTTGCATAGTCATATTAAGGAACGGTTCTTTTTACAGAGCGGTGGCTCGGAACTGGCACTTAGATTCACTTACACTTAATTATTTTTGTTTTTGAATTGTTTTGCTGCTTAAAAGTGAATCTAAGCTTCGTGATTTCAGTGTAATGTTTTTTTTTAATATTTAATTTTGACGTTTTCAAGTACTATTAATAGTTTATGAAATAATTATTTTTTGAGTTTGAGTTTTTTTTATCTAATTATATCAATTTGCAATTACAACTAGTCATTAGTCATCTAGTGACTAGAGTGCAGAAGTCAGACCTTATAAAGGTTGTGTAAAAGATTATTGCAATTTTCTCAACCGGATTCTACTTAGAGGTAACATGTTGTCTTATTTGTTTATTAAACCTTTCTCTAATTAATACCAGCAACACATTTCATAGATACATTAATACATTTACTTTACTACATAAGTAAATTGTAAAGTAAAGTGTTTCGATGTAAATCCTACTTTTTTTTAAACTTTTTATGTAATTTAGTTATTCAATCTTTATTGCACACAAAAAAGAAAGTACAAAGACTAACTTAATGCTGAAGGCATTAATTAACCATAAGGTTAGCAGAGAGGGTTAAAGGCGGTGCTATAAACTGAAACAAAATATTAATAATTTATAAAAAATATAAAATATAAAAAACAAAGGTGTATAGGGATCCTACCAAAGTATAACCTAAATCCCTGCTGACGAGCTCAGTTAATTACTCAATTTCTAATTTTCCATAACAACAAAGAATATTTAGTAATTAAGTACTTCAACCTTGAGACCTCAATAAAATATTATCTAAGGTATCTTTATGATCGCACCTTTTTTATTAAAGTATAATTGGCATTTGGGGCCTGAAGATGTGGCAATTTATATTGTATAAGTTGATGAAAATATACTAAAAGATACATAATATATACAAACAAAACAGTTAATATTAATATTTGTTTATCGTTTATCCGTTGTCTAGTATTCAAAGATTATAAACGCTTTGGAACTGATCTCTTACCTTGTAAGATGTTTTATAACTAAATGAATTATGTCATTTAATAATTCATACTTTCACGCCTGTTTCCCGAAGGGGTAGGAAGAGGCATATTATAATTAATTTGTTCATAAAACATCTTATTTATGAATAGGACATACTACAGTTCTGCTTAATTTAGGATTTGACAGCGCTGAAAAAGATTAATGAGGAAAATTACATGTTATTTTACATAAATAAATAAAAATTAATGTTCTTGGTATGATATCAATTTTCATGGTGATGTACCAATTTTTGTCCTGTGTCCAGCTAGAACTCACGACCAATCGACCGCAGAGTAGAAATAGAAATCTGCGCTATATCTGACGCCAAATAGGACTAAACTGGTTAATAAGAGAAAACGTAAAGCGTGCTAAAGTTTTTCAAGTCATTCATTCATTTATCTGCTACAGCCCAGGTGTCATTGACGCGACAATTGTAGTACGGGAACTATCCATACAAAAATGACATAATTTTAAGGAAATTAAGATAAGTATAAGTAGAAGCTTGTGTTATGTGCACAAGTACGAATATGGGTATAAGTAACAGATAAATACTTATAAATATATTTTTTTGTTAATACACACTTCATTTAGATAGGACACCCAGACCAGAACACTTATTCTTTTTCATGTACATTATGTGGGAATCGAAGTAGAGAGCTTAAACGGAGTCCAGGTAAACTGACCTTGTAGCCATTTCGTTCGATTCAGTCTGAACCTAGCAGTTTGACAGCTTTTTAGACCTTTCACACTCAAGCTCGCTAACATGACTGTTAAACTGCAGTAACAGTATAACACGGATGTAAGTTTCGTTTTATTGTACAATATTGTGGAGACGTTTCGAATAGTTTAAAGTTATTCTTGATCACGTAGAGACTAAAGTGACAGATAATGATGTTATGAAATGAGTAGACCTTGATTTCTATACGTAATTTTTTTTATTTATTTGGTATTTATATAATTAATGGCGTAAATAGTAGAAGACTTTCGCTTTATCGCTCTTAATTTGTATATTTCTTTAAATGTTTTGTTTAATTATTTAATTTTAATGTTCGCTTTTTTTGTAATCTTTTTTGTGGCAAAATGATTAAAAAAAACACCCATAAACTTTTCATGAACATCTTATAGACTACAGATTGTCATTATCATTTTATACACAAAACCTTTTTTAAATTACACACGAATAATAAATAGGTATCATCTATTCGTGTGGGAATCAAACTGAAATATTATCTATAATATCAGCCTACTATTGGACTTAGTTAGTGTTCTCGGGCCCCAATCATGCGTATGCAGAAAAGTTATATTCAAACTATAAATTGGCTTAACAACCGATATATCGAGCCTTTTCAGGTAAAACATCGTAAAAGCCCAAAGTCCATAAAACTGTTTTAATAGTAATGTAAGTGTTTTTATGTGCAAATCTAAGCTTATGAAGTCATAGGGAGGTGCCGATATAACATTTTAATACTATAAATATTTTAAGAAAATTAAAAAAACAAACTGTAAAATATGCGAAATGACGGTTACTATCTTCTTCCGGAAAAGGCTAGATTTACAGTCATAAGCGAGAACAATAGCTTCTCGAGAGTTTTAAAGTGTCAAAAAGTCAGTGAAGCTTCCTTTGATATAGATAGACCACGTTAAGTGTGAGCAGCTCCCAGACTATTGTGTTCAATTTCTACTTACTTTGTAACTGCAAAGCCTTATCAGTATTCATTTCTCATAAGTGCAACAGTGTCTGTACCTAGATACTATAGTATCGAAGTACTATACCTAGATTCTAGTACATGAGTACTAGGTATTAGGTAGTACTAGGTACAGTACAGTGTGCATGAACATAAATATTTGTTCTGGTTTAGGTGTTTTCCTATGTATATTAAGTATGTATTTACAAAACAAAAGAAAGGTATTTAAGTATGTTTATCCGTTCTTTAGTATCTATAAGACAAGTTCTTTATAATTGGTGTAATTGTAAGAGAATGTTTATTTATATAGGTATTAGTACTTACTTGTCACCGTGTAGTGTGTTTGTAGCGACCTGTATGTCGTCGGGTGGCTAAATACAAAGCGTAGTATGTAAATAGGGAACCTACAAAGACCTAAGGAGCCCAAGCCAACCTCATAAGTGGTGCAGCTGCCGATCAACGAACGAGGCTCTGGCGAACATAACAGTGCCCGGTAAGCGGCAATAGACTCGCCACCTATTACGAGGGACCAACTATATCATTGGCCAAGAGTGGGCGTGTAATATGCCTCTGCCTACCCCTTCGGGGAAACAGGCGTTAATGTTTGTATGCAGTATGTGAATTAAATGAGACATTAACATGACTTATAAATGTCAGTGGCTATAGTCTAGGGTTGGGACCAATAGATTGCAAAGCAGCACGTTTTGAGTTCTAATCCTGGCCAAACATGATTCTTGTAACACGGCGTAAACAGTTACAGTGTGTAAATTAATAACAATTTTCTAAAATATATATAGAATAGATATTTCAAACATTCATGTGTAATAGCGGTGGATTATTAACTGTTAAGTGTTTGTGAACGTACATAAGTGTTGGTGATGAAGCAAATCAGTGCAACATCACTTTTCAAATTCTCTAAAGAAGTCCATGTGAGATCTCAGTAAAGTCCCACATCTTTACTGGGGACTCAAGGGGTTTATAAGGCATCTAATTTATCATCTTTATCACCACTCATTCTCATTTACTATGAATTAGATGTTATAAAAATATATTTTACGTGACACTCGCTGAATGTGCTAACTGCACAAAGCTATTATTAAAGAAACTAAATAAAACATTGTATATGCCCAAAAACTTTAAAAATCATGCAGAAATAACGATGTCCACGTTTGACCAAAGCACCGTAACCCCACAATGAGCGACCAGGTGCGAGGTGAGGATGACGGATGGATGAACAGCGCCGCAGCCGGCGACCCGCGACGTCGGGTTACCGTAACGCTTAGCCATGACTACCGTTTGAGGCGTTGCTATTGTTTAATAGTACTACTGTCTTCTGCCCGTGACTTTACACGTTTACCAACTGTTAATTAATTGGTGCATTGGAACCGCTTGATTTTTGCCTCTTCCATTTTTTAAAGTCTCAAAAACAAAACGGTGTCGTAATCTATCACACAATGGCCTTCTGCCCGTGACTTTGCCTGCTGTTTATTGCGTAACACACATTAGCACTAATTTGCCTGTTACCTTTTCATAGTCTATCTATGTTAAAATTACATTCATACAGACACGCCTGTTTCCCCGAAGGGATAGGCAGAGACATAGATACTAGGTGCCCACATTTAGACAATTATATTTGTGGTCTCGCGTAACTAACCTTTCCTTACCTAACTTACGTCTCAATCATCTATTAATCATCTTATTAACATTATTATTCAGATTTCTGCCCATTATCATGTATTCGCGTAAGCAAGTTGAACCATATAATGACGACCGAAATGGCGTAAAGGTCAGTATACCAGCACTTCACTCCAGAGGTCGTGGGTTCGATTCCCAAACAGGACAAATCTTTGTGTGCATGAATATAAATATGTGTTCTGGTCTGAGTGTTTTCCTATGTATATTAAGTGTGTATTTACAAAAAAAAGTATTTATGTATGTTTATCCGTTATTTAGTATCCATAACACAAGTTCTTAATGATACTTATCTTGGAACTAAATAATTGGTGTAAGTGTCAGAAATATTTATTTATTATACCTAATGAATTAATGATGATCTTCTCTGGGTAGCGGAGGTCAATCCGTTGCTCCGTGTAATAACTGAAGTTTAGCCAAATCTGATTAAAACAATGAGAAGACCCTGGGCCTTAAGGGCTAGGGCCACCGGGACAACGCTAAAATAGAATGAAAGAAAAAAAAAAATTTATTCAGTACAAATAAACATAGTAATTAAGTACACAAAAAATACAACGATCAAATTTACACAAGCAAAATACAACATTAAACCATGTACTGAAACGGTGTACACTCAGCACACTGTCGGACACCATAGGATGTCACGACGCTGATCTTCCGTGAACACCTAGGCATGAAGTACTACGCGCAGTATTTGTGAAATGCGTCTATTTAAATTATTAAAAATAAATTATAATAAATATATAAAGTAGTTTGTGTAAAGAATGGAATACTATAATAAAAAGTTTAAATAAAAGTATTAAGTATACATATGAATATAATGAGAAAGAAGAAGAACGAATAGTAGTGAAACATAGTCTTCGCGTAGCTCCTGCAACGCTAGACAAACCATAATAACAATTTCCCCATAAACATAAAATATCAGTTATAACTCTTAGGAATACTCAGAAATCATTGTCGATTTACTGTACATTAAGCAGAGATCTAGTGACGTATTTTACAGTGTTGTGCCCCCAAGAATCGTGTAGGCCGTCTATTACAGGCTTAGTTTTAGTGTTCGCTGTAAGTCTGAGACATTCACGAACCCCATTGAGTAGTCCATTCAGATAAATAACTGTAAAGTTACAATGGATTCTTGTTTTGTTGTTAGTAATTGTATTTTAGTAGAATTGTAACTATGAAAAGCAAAAATTAACAAACGGTACTTAATTTTGATTACTGTGATTATTTATATTAGATATTTACTTTATATAGTAGCAGTTTATTGCTTTTATACTAGGTATAACATTATTTCTTTTCTAGATTTTTAGATACTTGTACCTATATGAACAAAATTAGTAATTGGTAGTTAATTTTGATTATAATGACGATAAATTTTTTAATAGCAGTATCATTATAACTGTTTCTGGTTATAACCGATTTTTGATTATGGTTTTGATATATTATTTGTTTTACAATTTAAAAAAATATCATATACAATAATGGGTTTTCAACCGGATGTTGCTTAATAGCAGGTCAGGGAAACCTAGGAAACCTAGGAAACCAGGATCTAGGAGGATGAGCAGAAATGACTAACATGGTAAACTATTGACAACTAATTTTATTATTTGTTTTATGCAAAAAAAATCATAAACAAATAAAGGTTCTATTAGGAACAATTGCTATTATACTATATATACTATTATTAGTAGATACTAATGAAAAGCTCGTAGCTCTGCGGTGCTCGGTGGTCGGAAACGATCACCGAAGTACAGCAGATTTTACAGAGGTCAGTCCTTGGATGGGTGACCGTTTGTGTGGCATTTGATATCGAGCGCTTCCGTGCTTCGGAAGGCACGTTAAGCCGTTGGTCCCGGTTATCACTAAATGTGGTAATCGTTAAGCCATGTTAGAGGCCTCATGGGCGGCTTGAAAAATTCTAACAGCAGGACGCCATACACCTGCCTCCGCCAATCCGCACTGGGTCAGCGTGGTGGGAGTAAGACCCAATACTCTCACACCTTGGTATGTGAGAGGAGGCTCGTGCCCAGTAGTGGGACGTTAATGGGCTGAGATGTATGTAATGAAAAACTAAATTAATAATCAGTTGTGGTAATCAATATTATGCTTTTTTTTAATACCATATTATGGCAATTGGAGTTATGACAATAACTAAGATTTAAAGACATATGAATGTATTTTTGTTAAAATTGAGATTAAAGTTTACTTTAAGATTTAATTATTTTTGTAATATGTAAGGCGAATGAATACTCGAAAGGGCTTAAAACGAAGAAATTCCAATTGTATCTGAACATCAATTTCTTCATAATTTGAAATTAAAACCAATCTGCACACATCGAGTCTCCATACATTAAACTGTCAATAAAATAATTAGTAACTCTTTCAATTAATCGGCAACAACAATTTACATAAAAGCATTGTAATTAATTATCCTATGTAATTGAAGTCGTTTTGTAAATGTCACTTGTTCCTATGCATATCCAACACACGGCTAAATTACGCAAGGCAGCTAATTAATTATCCAATCCACTTAGTTTACGAGTGAGGTGAAGACGAGAGACGATTTCGCAAGGGACTTGTCAACCGGCAGGCTAAATGAAGCCTGTCACAGTGCACTGCGACACGGTATATCACATGCTTAAAGGAACATCGACCCATTAATAGATAGGTCAGGTTTGAGTTACCTATTTATGCAGTCTATCTTTTCTTACTGAGATCGAATCAATGTTAATCAAATGTTCAAAAAAAAGCAGAATGACTAATAAATAAATCAGTATCAATTTAATGCGCTTACAAGTAGAAGAAGGTAAAAAATAAATATTATTATTATAATTACTGGAGTAGTAGTGTATAACCTTAATATACCTATCACCTTCATTTGTAATGAGAGCCCAAGTGGTCGAGTACCTTGATATGATAAAGATTTCGTTCTTAAAATATACTAAGTCACCAAAGTTGTATTACTGTGATGTTTTGAGCGTCTTGAACACACAGAGCGGAGCGAAAGTGTTACGCAAACGATGAGTTTTTGCATACACGACACACCAGTTTTTGCATAATAAATGAGTATGACAGACGATAAGAACGGGAATTATGGGACACCGGCTGAATGTCATATTCGCTTTCTTATGTCATGTCATTGAATATTTACACTGTGGAGGCGTATTACTGTTTTTTGTTTCACGTTACTTACATTATATAAATGAGAAAGTTAATTCTTTGGTCACACTCACGCGTTCATTTTCAAACTACTGGTTAGATTTTATTAAGTTTTATTTTAACTTTGCTTAAATCCAAGGGATATAGTCCTACTATCCTTTTAGACAAAGGGGGATAATTGTGGGCCTAAATATGGAGAAATTGTTCGCATTCATTAGTGCCTCAAAGTAAAGTATAACGTACAACCTTATACTTATTCGGAATAGATCATATTGTCTAGTACCAAAATTTTCCTCGGTTGGTTACCTAGTCAAAGAGACTGCTAGTGGATTGTCGTACAATGTCATAGCCTTAAATGTCAAAAACTTAAATAAATACAATGGAAAAAAATAATTATTTATTTGTTCCGTTTGCGGTGGAGACACTGGGTCCATGGGGGCCGGAGGCAAAGCAAAGCTGCTTTGCCTCCGGCATTTCGTCAGGCATTTAAGTACTCGCCTTATTGATGCCTCCGGTGACAAAAAGGCTGGCAGCTACTTCTGCCAGCGTATTAGCCTGGCAATCCAAAGAGGAAATGTTGCCAGCGTTCTTGGCACCGTACCCATGGGCCCACAGTTGGAGGCATCTTCTATTTATAGTTTTAAGTTAAGGTAGTTTAGGTACTAATTATACTTTATTTAAGTTGCTCGAATATGTCATAATTAAAAAAAAAACTTATACGTACTGATTAACATGCATATAAATATTATAATTAACAAAGTAATTTTTTTTACAATTTTTTTTTATTTATTTATTCAACCATAAAATTTACAACTTTACAGGCATCAAACCTAATACGGTAGAGTAGCTGAGCTTACAAAAAATACCTGATTTCTCAAATATTAAATGTTGTTTGTTGGTATATCTTAAATCTTAATTACGGTATATCTTAACTACCTAATCTAGTTTTGAAGAGCCCTATATCAATCTAATCTAGTTTTGAAGAGCCCTATATCAATCTAATCTAGTTTTGAAGAGCCCTATTTAAATCTTAATTACGGTATATCTTCAACTATCTAATCTAGTTTTGAAGAGCCCTATATCAATCTAATCTAGTTTTAAAGAGCCCTATATCAATCTAATCTAGTTTTAAAGAGCCCTATATCAATCCAATCTAGTTTTGAAGAGCCCTATATCAATCTAATCTAGTTTTGAAGAGCCCTATTTAAATCTTAATAACGGTATATCTTAACTACCTAATCTAGTTTTGAAGAGCCCTATATCAAAACATTATCGAAGTCTTTTTCTTTAAATTAGCAAAAAAAGCGTTAAAATTCTCTTGTAAAAAATAACCTTTACATTACGTATACTTTATAACAAAGTTATCTCGTAAACAAAATCGGTACAATAGATAAATTAAAAATATATATAATCTCTCGCTTACATTACAATGTTGCAAACTGGTACAGTCTAGTACAAAGGATATTGTAAAAAGACTGGACCAAAGTGTTTGAAAATTCGGTGTAGGGTTCCGTATTTACCAGACACAATATCATCATCACCATCAACAAACCCGCACTTATAATGATGATATTCTACCATGATCATCATCACAACCCATTAACGTTCCATTACTGTAGACTCCTCACACAAAGCACGGTAAGAGGAATTCTGGTCATACTCCACCACGGGAACCCAATTCGGATTAGCCGAGGCAGGTGTGTGTCTGTTGGTATTATTTAGCCACCAGATAGGGCACCTAACATGGCTTGAAGACTACTACGTTATAGTGTTACCCGGCACCAAAACCTTATCGTGCTTTTCAAAGTAAATAATATGAATTCCGTCAAAATAATAGGACCGTGTATATGCATCACAGCTTTAGAAAAAGAACCGACGATCGATGGGGCGTTTAGGTTCTTCAATGGCGATTGCAAACCGGCAAACTTAGTAGAAGACGGCCTCCCACGCGATGGACCGATGATCTGGTCAAGGCGGCGGGAAGCCGATGGATGCAGGCGACTCAGGATCGCTCAATGTGGAAATCTATTAGGGAGGCCTATGTTCAGTAGTGGATGTCAGATGGCTGAGATGATGGTGATGATGATCACAGCTTTGGATATGCTAAGTCAAGTGTCAGAACTTACGGTCGTTTGCAAACATGCCCTTAATTTTTTTTATGTGTAATTCCGCTGTATCACTTAAATTTAGAGAATTACGCTTAGATCAAACTATGAATGATCATGTCGAAACTTTAAAGGTATAAAAAAGATTGATCGGCATCATCGTCAAGACCTTAAAAATCCAAGCTAAACTCACTTGCACGTGTTTCAGTTTTTAAACACTCAAGTACATATATACATATATTTAAATCTCTCATCAGATCACAACTGGAATACAGCGTTATTATATGGCATCCCTTTTCCAATAAATATCACAAACAACTTGAATCTGTTCAACGCAAATTTCTAAGGTATGTCAATTATAAGTGTTACCGCTCTAAAACCTCATATGTACACCTATTAGAAAAATTTTCGCTTAACACATTGCAAATGAGAAGGTCCCTTCTAGGTTCTATGTTTCTACATAAATTATGTCACAATGCGTTTGATTGCATTGACCTTATAAATAGTATACATTATCAGGTACCCAGTCGTTCCAAGCGAATACAGCTTAAGTACATACATCATTTGTTTTCGCTTCCACGTTGTAGAACAAATGCTGGTAGGCGAGCTCCTATGTACAAAATGTTGAAACAATATAATACTGATCTCAAAAATATTGATATTTTCGAATTTTCGTACCCATTATATAGAAAGCACGTTACTGAAGCTCTTTTGGAAGCTCAGTATTAATATATACATAAAATTATATAATGAAGTTTAAGACACAAATTGTATCGATTTTCTATTGTTTATCTTACTACTATGTTCACTACTACTTATGTTCGAATGATGTTTCTGCTGCGCTCTCGCGGAGTTGATTGTTTAGCGTTTGTCTATGTCTTTGCATTATTTAATTCTACCTTTAAGAAGACTTTTCTAATTACACTCAAATGGCTGATTACATCGGCACCGCGGGTGCGCTGCATAATTTCACGTCATTAATTAGTTATAATTTATTTTAAGCTAATATGTGGATAATAATGCTGGTTGTACTATAACCTTAGTTTAATAACTACAATTATTAAGTAAAAATGAATTGTACAATTGTTTTTTGTCCCAAATAAATAAATAAAAAAATAAAAAAATGTGCTTGACCAAACATCTATGGCGAAATGTGAGCGTATAATATGCCTCTGCCTACCTTTCGGCGAAACAGGCGTGAATTTATATATGTATGTCAAGTATAATACTGCTAAAAGGCCACTGGCTACCTGTCGCCATGACCAAATCATCTGTCCATCAGGCTGTGGACAGACTTACTACATTTGCTGGTTCTCGGTCACTATTGAAGGACCACTATTAAAAGGGCTTTAACCCTTTTAGTTGTCGGTTCTTTGAGCTGTATGTCCTGCCTTTACGCAACCCTAAACAGCTCTTTACAATAGCAATATCTCACCGTACAGTCGTATGTAATACAAGCACCTTCTAAAATGAATTACGTACACGTTGTGACTTTGTTTTTCTTTAGGGTTTAAAATTAGAAAATATATATCTTGTAATGTCCTTATCGCCCGTTTGCGTTTAGAATAAATGTATTATGTAGACACGATTAATTCTCACTTAAATGTAAGAATCAAATATGTGTGTTCAAGATTTTAGGTAAATATTGTAACTTATTGTTTTAACTTAGTAATACTATTTGCTATTCATACATACAATCATGCCTTTTTTCCTGAAGGGGTAGGCAGATGCGTATTGAATGCCTATTTGCCCGATGTTCGCCAGAGCCTCGTCCGTTGATCGGCAGGTGCACCACTTGCAGGTGAGGTTGGCTTGGGATCATAAGATCTTGGCAGGATCTCCATACACCCCTTTGTAATGCTCTAGTTAAACAGCTTTCATATACGACTCAGATTTGATTACTGTTTGATATGGAGAATTGAGCCGCGTCAACACACGGGAATCAAGTCAAAAAAAATTATGAAAGTCAAAATTAAAAACTTAAAAACTGGCGCGCCCATTCACTGCGGGCGGGAGCTTGATCGTAAAAGGACGGGCAAGTCTACAAAAACCTGTGTTCTGCAGTCACACGATTTAAATCAAACAAAAAAATAACTCTAATACTCTAATGTTATCAAAAGAAATGTCAGTTTTTTTACTTTATTGGAGCTGAGAACGGTTGTAAGAAAGTCAGCATTATAATATATTTAAAAAGAAAATGAACGCTTTAAAAAACACCTTGGCCTGCATTACACACTTTCATCTTCAATTAATATATTTAGTTTTTTTTAAATCCTGGCATTCACTTAGCTTTGACTTAATCGCAACTTTATCAAGCGAAACTTAAGTGTATAATTACCAGTGCTTACACACATACCTACTGACTCGGCCACTTTAATAGCTTGTTGACATTAAGCTGGAGGTCACCATCTGGCTTTTGTCTTCCTCGTCGCCCACTGCACAGATCTGGTTTTCTGATGGGTGGCTTTTAAGCCTTAGTAAGAATTTTAAGCCTTACTTACCAAATTTAAAGTCATCTAAAGCAAAAAATTAAGCAATATAACTTCTGAGTGATTAATGAAAGTGGTACCTTTTTTTTAAAGCTTACGTTATCTAATTTACCTAAAGTGACGGTAAATAATTGATTTCATATTTACATTCATGTACGAATCATACATGCATACATCCACGCCTGTTTCCTTAAGGGGTAGGCAGAAGCATATTATACGCTCAAGCTGCGCCAATTACATTGTCGGTCCCACATAGTAGGTAGCAAACCTATTGCCGCTTACCGGGATCTATTACGTTCGTTCTGATCTGATTTCATATATGAACACGGTAAAGGTTCTACATTACCATAATGAAATAATCAGTCGTCATAGCGTGGAGTGATCATCGAAGTGAGGCAGAGATAGCAGAGTTTGTTCCGTGGGTGGGTGACCGTTTGCATGACTTGGAGCTTCTTAATCGCTGGTTCCGGTTACAACGTATTTTATTCTACAGAAAGTATTTTCTATAACATGTTTTTTGTATAAGTCTTACCGTTTGTAATCATCATCATCATCACATCAGACTTATAAAGTCCACTGCTGAACATTAGCCTCCCCAATAGATTACGTTATATTGGGGGTATCTGCCTATAACCACCACGCTGGGCTGGCGGGTTGGTGATCGCACCTAACCTGGTAAGATTTCTCTTCGTCGACTTTTTAAACCTGTGAGATGAGAGGGGATGGCCTATTCTAGGCCGGTACCGCACTTGTAATAATGAAATTAAATTCTTTTGAAGACATTCTTAATTATATTTTAGTGTGACATTGTAACTTTAGTATAAGCGTTAACTGGCTCTTTAATTAATTATTATTTAATCCGACATGTTGTTCATTCCTAACAACATATTGAGCAGAATATAAGACTATAAGTTGACTTGTATTTTAATTTAATAATAACTGAATCCTCTACAAAGTTGTTATTTTTTTATTCAAATAAATATATACTAGACATAAAGACAGATTGTGTGTGACCTTTAAATGATTCCAAGTATGCTCAATCGAGTTTAAATGCCAGAAATGGTCGCCCATTCAAGTACTGACATCTTTGAACGCTGCTTCACTTAGGTGAGCATTCCACCATCATTTCGCGGAGCTGCAAGTACTTCGAATAGCAGGTGTAACAAAGTATGACAATATAATTTATTTTTACAAAGATTTCCTATCCAAACTTGTTCTATAGGTCGTAACTTCATATTTAAGTTACTTTAAGTTAATATAAATAATATTTTAGAAATCTAGATATAAAGTATGCGGCCTTGCAATGGTTCCAAGTATCCTTAGCAAGTTTACTAGCTGTCAGTTGTATCTGTACTTATACATGTTTCTAATTACCAAGTTCTCCTTCAAAAACGAGGCCTCAGGCAGTTGCATCTACATCACTAATTAACGTCTAATTTGTATTTGCACAGATCTTTGATATGTAACGTGTTTAAGTGATATTTGGCTGCATTATTGAAACCATTTTTGTAAAGACAATGCGAATTCTCTTTAATGGCACTCTCAATTATTGCACGAGGCTGTTTTTAAATAGCGTGTTATTTTTTAAATGGCTTGGCAATGCCGTAGTGATATTTTAATGTCATGGCGGGAGACAGAACTAGCCGAGTTCCTTGCCAACTTCTCCTCGAAGCAGGTTCCCGCTCTGATGAAGAGGCGCTTTTAGATTTAAGTGATGTTCCCAAGTGCTTCGCAATTAAGACACGCTTGCACAAATGAGCTTGCATTTCGAAACGTACTCCGACGCCAACCTTTTATAGTATCGCACATTTATGATGTACATTTTTCGCCGCAGTGAACTTTACTTCAGACTTCGTGTTTAACTTTCTCTGTGCGTCAGAGCTCCTGTTGTTATGTATATGTAAAGAACGTATAAACGCACCAACCTTGAGTCAAAATTTTTGTTGTTAATGTCAAAGGTCTTTCTTACTTAATGTAACAACATTTGTTATTAAGGGTAAGAGTGTAAGGATTGAGAAAGCTTAAGATAAGATATATACTGCTGGTTATGGAAGAGCGGAGGCTTCTACTACAGGCATTTTATGCTTAAAAGTAGTCTACAAAAACTATAAACTGTAAACAGAACTATGAACAGAAACCGTTTGAAGAAATAAAATATTTTGTATTTGTATTTTATATTGGCAAGGCACTAGTGAATTAGTAATGCGAGCGACTTTGCACTAGTGAACTAACTAACAAAGCATTTATAGGGTTCAAGTGACCTTCTCCTGCTGTGGGTAGAAGCGGGAGTGTGTGTCAGACTTTTACTGACTAAAAACCATCCATGTTCCTTCTTGAGCCTGCTACATCCCAAGGCCGCGTACAGTGTACACAGACTGTGCTGACCACTTTCAATTAGGTGAATCATATATTTGAGTGCGAACTTTGGATAATATAAAATAAAAATTATTAAACCATTTTACAGTTCTAATATGCAAAGAAACTCGTATTTTTTACTTGATGTAGGTACAATGTTTTTATGAAAAAATAAGAGTGTAAAGATCGGATGTATAGGGATACTACTAACATGTAAGGAGCCCAAGCCAACCTCAACTGCAAGTGGTGCACCTACTGATCAACAGTCGAGACTCTGGCGAACTAAACAAATCCCGGCAAGCGGCAATAGGCTCGCCACATACCTATTACGTGGGACATATTATAGTAATACGCTTACAATAATAATAAATACGTTTTAAATAAATATGAACTGTCTATGTTTTAAAGCTGATTGCTAAAGCTGAGGCAAATTTTTATTTCTGAAAATATCAATTACAATTCTCTACATAATTAATATATAGAAAAGGACAATTGACGGCTTTTGGGTTAAAGAACCAGATTGCACCGAATTCAAACCTCTTACTCCACTAGTAACACTTGCAAAGGGTTAACAGGGCTATTAACTTGTATATATAACTTGCTAATATTGTTGAAAATCTTCAAAAATAATAATTAAAAAATGTTTTGTATTATAAAAATATTAAAAAACAGTTTTATGGCGATCTCTAAACCTTAATTACAAAACGGGCTCCGTGATGAATGCAATAAGAATCATATCTGTCATTAATTATTGTTCTCAATAACTTAATTTTAATTTTATTACTGAAAGACTTTAAAATCAACCAGCCCTAAAATCATAAACATGAAATATTTATATTACGAAGGGTATGGACCACCTGCACAGTTAAGTCCTTTGAATGATTTAAATGGGGTCGTAAGTTTGAAATTAAAATCCCTATGATACCGCCGATAATTGTTTCATGTTTAACTAGTAACTGCTCCCTACTTCCCTTGCTTGATTTGATTTACTTGTAGCATAAAAAAGCTAATAACAAGCTTCCCTATTTTTCAAGATTTCTTTGTCTTTGCGTAAAAATTATGTTAATGTCAGACGTTACTGTGGTTTTATTATGCCTCTAACCAGTGTTTATGACACGAGACCTGAGCGCAGCAATAAAACTCCTTAAGGGTAAAAGAGAGATTAGTCATTAATAAAGGGTAATTTTAATCGTGTCACACATAAACCCTGTCCTTACGTAGTTTACTTAAAACCTTAAAATTACTTTTAATGGCAGAGGCATATTATGCGCCCACATTTCACCAATGATATTAACCCTTTAACAGGCAGAGCACGTTAAAAATATACATTGGTTTTCCACCTTAAGTTTACCGCATAAGGTTCAATTTATGGTGGCCATATATTGACCTCTGCCTGGTAAAGGGTTAAAAGTCACACGTAATTGGTGGCGAGCCTATTGGCGCTTAATTTATGTTCGCCAGAGCCGCGTCCGTTGATCGGCAGGTGCACCACTTGCAGGTGAGGTTGGCTTGGGCTCCTAAGATGTTGGTAGGATCCACACACCCTTTTAAACAAACATACCATATTGTAATAAGGACTTGGAGGTCAGTGCATATATCATCATCTCAGCCCATTAACGTCCCACTACTGAGCACGAGCCTCCTCTCACCTACCACACACACGCACCACGCCAGTGCATATATACTAACAATTAAATCCAATATGAAGGATGTGAGTTCAGTACCCACATAGAACAAATATTTGTCATGTAATATAACACAGTACCTAGTTGTCATGGACACGAACGCGTGTGTTATTAGTATGCATTTATATTGTCTTCTATCCAAAGTAAAATCTTTGCTTATGTTAAGACTACAGAGGCGTTGTGTTTTTCACAACAATATTTGTTATCAAAATGGATGCGTGATTCCTGAGCTCCCCACACAATAGACGGAAATGAAAATGCTGCGCTGGATATGCGGAGTTACGCGAAAGGATCGCGTCAAGAACTCGCGCATCCGTGGCAGCCTCTATGTCCGTGACATTCTGAAAAAATTACGCTTACGCTGGAACTGCCACGTTAAACGAAAACCGGCAATCTACATGGGGAACAAATGTCTGTGCACTTCCACCTGGCCGAAGCAGATTAGGCAGACTGAAAAAAAGCTACATGCGTGTTACTCGCCGTCTTCTATCCCTATAGAGGATAAGGAGGTCGACGGCGCGTTCGTGTTCAACGCTCACCCCAAAGAAAGTCAGCACAGTGAGGGAGGGCAGAGCCCGGGGTATCGCGGCGTCGGGACTTAGCAGGCTCAAGATGGAACATGAATGGTTTTTAGTCAGTACAAGTCTGACACAAACAGCAATAGAAGGTCATTAAATGATTTTCTATCCAAAAGAAAAGGAGGCGATATTTTTGCAAGGGTTTATACACAAAGCATGCAGAAAACCGTGCAAAGTGGGGGTCTAAAGGACTAAGAAGCAGGCTTCGGGCTCGAAAGGCCACACACAACCAGGATAACGCTTCGAAGATGATGACCCACAATAGACTATACGATACGAAAGCAATGCTACGGACTGAAGCTTGTACACAAAAGTCCCATAAAAAACCAAATTGTTTTTCTGTAAAAAGATACATACATATTTGCTGTTTCCCCGAAGGGGTAGGCAGAGGCATATTATACATCCACACTTAGCCAATTAAATAGTGTGTCCCACGTAATAGGTGGCGAGCCTATTGCCGCTTACCGGGCACTGTTATGTTCGCTAGAGCCTCGTCCGTGGATCGACAATTGCACCACTTGCAGGTGAGGTTGGCTTGGGCTCCTTACTAGGACGGTAGGATCCCTATACATATACAGATACATCGCGACCGTATTTTATTTGTAAAACTTGTGTAAATTTAGTTTTATGGGGCTTATTACATAACAAGAATTATTTTTATAATTACTTATTACAACATCTAAAGTTAAGCCAGGTTTAAAACTAGTGTCGTCACTTTTATTTGATATAATGAAGTTTTGAAATAAGCCCCTTTATGTTTGTCTCTAATCTAGTGAGTACAAATCTAAGAAAAAAAACAACCTAGTTTCGATTTAAAACAACTGTCATCGTGTAATAGCTGGAGACAACTGTCACTATCGTTTGCCAAGTGTACTGTACATTTACCGTAAACGTTTAATTACTATAATTGTACAGTTGCTTAGATCAGATGTAGTTTAATGATTAAAAAAATTCTCGACTGCAATCGGTAACATTGTTAAAATATTTTCAAACATATTTTTTCTTTATCTGAATAATTTACGAGACCATTGTGTGTGATATACATGTGGCTATTTGTTGTGTTATAAAAATTTTAGAATTTAAATATTCAGAGAATTATAATGTATCAACCGTTAATTACATATATATTTTAGTAGACTAACTACTTCCCGTGACTTCGCTTGTGTAAAAAAGGTTTAAGTCATTACTTAAGGTTGTAAATTATGGATGTGTCAAAAAGATATTTAGCTGTTTATGATTGAGCCACAAACATCTAAACATATAAACTTTTTAAGATAATACTTTCAAATTATAAAAAAATATTTAATTATATAAGTGACTTCTTGGCGGGAAAGTGAAGACATGACGTCTGCAGTGATGTTTTATTTTCTAAAATTTGTGATATTTCTAACATTAATGTGTAATAACGGTGGATTATAAACCGTTAAGTGTTTGTGAATAAACATGAGTGTTGGTAAATCAAACAAAGCAGTGCAACATCACTTTTCAAATTTTCTTAAGGAGTCCATTTGAGATCTCAGTATAGTCCCACATCTTTACTGAGGTTACTGAGGACTAAAATATAAAAAAAATTGTAAAAGTTTTAAATGTTTTTTGATCACGTAATGTTGAATTTGTGTCTAAATTCCAAATAAAATGTAATAATTTATTACACTTTTTATCAGTCCCCTTTTTGTAAAAATAAATATTTTTTTATGCAAATTTTTAAAACCTCGTAATTGCACCTTTAACGCTCTGACACCTACTATTTTTTGAAGTAGGTTATATAATTTGGTCATATTGAAAAATCAATCAATCAAACTCTAAAAAGAACATCACTCTGTGCTTTAATTTAATAATGTCCTAATATTACTGTTTTCATCTAAAAAAAGGTAACGTGTCGGTGCTCCATCTCCTTAAATCATTATTAATAGTATCATTAGGAGTATAATCCAGAGAAGTAGGTTAAAGCAATTAAAAGGTTAAGGTCAACGAATGCCGACAGAAACTTAGTAACTTACTAAGTATCCAACTTAGTTCCAGTTAAATTCATAATCAAATATGAATCTTAAGGTGAGAAGTGTAAGGTTGGGATTATAGTCTTTGTTTTAGTTCCCACGAATGAAGTGTACGGTTAAATAACTATTTAGTTAAATGATAGTACTTAATATTTCTTTAATGTCGTTGCATTAAAGGTTGACTGTCGCAACTTAATGGTTAATGCTTGTCGTTTTATTTATTTTTAATATTTAATATTTTTGTTGAAATTTTATTGAGCAACGTTTTTATTAAAATTTATTTATGTTGTCCAAGTTGGCATTTATTTATTTGTTTAATCTTTAGTTCACATTTAAAAGTAAACAATTAGAAGTACACATTTCAAAGTAGACATATAATGCCAAAAAGCATTATCTGCAAGTAAAACTTAGCAGTGCGATAGTGAATAAAAATATTTTTGTTTTTTTTTTTCGTTTTAAAATTATTACGTCTTCTTAAAAACTGTTATTTTCTGTTTTTCTTTATTCGAGTGACTGCCGAAGATATCTTTTTACATACTAAATGAAATCCTAAAACATTCCTGTGGTAATATTAATAAGTTTTTATACTGGCGGGAGGACATAACTAGACAAGTTGTATGTCCTGTTCTCTTCTTCTCAAGCTCCTACCCGCAGTCAGAGGCGTGCAGAGAGTTTACGGGGGTAGTATGTAGTGTAACTAAATAGTCGAGCTACAGGGTAAACCGATTTTTGTTTTAGACTTAGTTCAGCTTTTAAGTAATCTAACAAATAAAAATATCTGTCTCAGATACCTACCTCATATTTTTTAATCTTCGTGGGTAACCCGCGCAAATGCAGTAAAGATAATCTTATCTTTACTGCATTCATCTGAATCATAACAATTTAGCTAATCTTTTTATGTTAAATTTTAGAGTTTTCTAGGATGGCCAGCAGATTCTAGAATGGTCCTACCCGAAACTTACAATATGAAACCCCAACCAATACCTGTTACATCTTGAAATAAAAAGTAGTGAGATATTATGTTACATTCTGTGTTGTGGTCTTCAGAATTAATAATAACATTACTTAATGCAAGTAGTACGCATGATCTGATCAGTATGAAAGAATGTTTCGGAATGATCTCATCTAATGAAATCTTCCCACAGTGCGTGGAGCCCTATACTTATAGAGCGGCTATAGCCCAGTGGCGGGACCCCTTGCCTTTAAATTCAGAAGGTATCGGGTTCAACCCCTGGTGCCGCACCTATGACTTTTCGAAGTTATGTGCATAATTATCGCTTGCTCTGTGCCTCGGAAAGCACGTTAAGCCGTTGGTCCTCGCTGTCATGAACATCTATGGCAGTCGTTATTAGGAAGTCAGTGCCTTCTAACAGACTGACAGCTGGTTTAACCATAGAATGATGTTTCCCTCTGTGTTGCGGAGGTAAGACGGCAGTCGCTCCACGTAATAACTGAAATTCAGTCAAATCTGGTTGAACCAGTGAGCAGACCCTGGGCCCTAAGCTTAAGTCTAGGGCAACCGGGATAATGCTAGGATATGATGAGTTCGTGGAGCCCAAGGATATGTCAGACTTTTACTGACTAAAAACTATACGTACTTTGTACCTTTATGTTCCCGAGCCCCGGGGACTAAACCACAACTCCAGCAGGATTATCCTTTCCCAGGGTGCCCTTCAGTGTGAGTTGCCATCTATTCGACCATATATATCGACACAAATGTTGGCATAGACATAAAATATAGAGCATCATACTTTATTAGCAGAAACTAGAATAACAAGAAAATATTATGTTTTCTTGTTATTCTAGTTTGAAATTGTAATTTTACTTTGGCTTTAAAAATATGCACTATTATATTTACTAGTACAATCAGGTATTCAATTACTCGTCACGTGTATACACTAATATTTTATTACCAGTAAAAAATTATGTAAGCAATAAAAATCATAAATAAACCATTGTTTTGTTATCTCGACCGTTATGGGTCAAAAGAGACCTATCTCAATATGGCCGCAATAGCCTTCCTTGTGCAGAAGGTCGTATGTAATAAATGACGACATCCATCATTATTTACGGCGTTATTATCATACAGGCTTTAATAGCATTGGCGATCAACAATTCAATGATTGTATTGACACTTTAGAGGTTATAATATGCGCTTCTCTTGGAATGCATGCATCAACTATTCACACTCTACTAAACTACGATTTTTCGACAAAAATTACATTTTAGGGCTCCTTATGATTGTGCACTAGTACGATATGGTGCGCTCCCATATTACAGCATCGATTGCTTACTAATCAGGCAGTATATAGAGTGTAACAATATTTTGTAATCTAACCTTCGTAATTTCAGTGTAATAATATTTCGATTGTTTTTATATGTATTTAATTTTGACGTTTTAAAGTACTATGTAATAGTTTATGATATAAAGTGATTCAGTTTGAGTTTGACTTTCTTTTATGTAATAGGGCATGTATAGTTAAATGGGAGTATAGTTTTTTTTAACTATTATTGAATGTCTTTGTCATGAAGATTCTATTGCGCTTTAGTTAAAAAAAACTAAACGATGTTTTTAGAGGCAATAACAATATTATTTTCGTCTTTTATTATACATTCTTGAAAACAGCGTGGGACGCAAATGAGAGTGGGAAGGTATTTGGTTTAATGTAGGTATGTGTATTTCAGTTTTACTTTATTCAACGTTATTAACTTTATGAACTTGTGAAACAACTGGTTTTCAGTCTGAATAGAATTCCCATATGTTTTTTTAACGGATGTACCTGTATAATAATTGAGCTTACTTTTGGATTACCACTGAATACTGTTCTCAGATATCTTAGTCATTTTACTACAGCACACAAACAGGCGTAAGGTTTTTTTTTCCTTTCTTAAATATTGACTAACTCGTTAAGAGAATTTGCCAGTGTCAAGTAATGTAATTATAAATCAAGCTATTTGCTTAAATCCATCACAGTTAAATTACAGTCTTCATTTGTCTGTGACGCTGTACAATCCAATTACATGTTTTAAGTCATTCATATTAGAATAGCCTGAATGAAACTGCAGCTTAATCTCAAGCATTTTGATCTGCCATATAGTATTTAGCGAATAAAGCGCTCGTAGCTCTGCGGTGCTTTGGTCGGAAACGATCACCGAAGTACAGCAGAGTTTACAGAGGTCAGTCCTTGGATGGGTGACCGTTTGTGTGGCATTTAATATCGAGCGCTTCCGTGCTTCGGAAGGCACGTTAAGCCGTTGGTCCCGGTTATCACTAAAAATGTGGTAGTCGTTAAGCCATGTTAGAGGCCTAAATGGGCGGTTAGAAAAATTCTAACAGCAGGACGCCATACACCTGCCTCCGCCAATGCGCACTGGGTCAGCGTGGTGGAGTATGACCCCATACCCTCACATCTTGATATGTGAGAGGACGCTCGTGCTCAGTAGTGGGACGTTAATGGGCTGAAATGATGATATAGTATTTAATAGAATAGTATCCCTTTGAAGACAGCTTCTGTTTTATTGATATTTTAATTTTATTTAGGCTTAATTGCTATATATTTTGGATTTGGATTTTGGAATTATGTTATAGAATTGAACATTGACCTCTAAATGATTTGATTGTCTTTTAAGTTGAAGTTACAACGACACGAGAGAAGAGTGATATGTGTAGAAAATGGTAAAAATTTGGATATGAATTTAATATGCAAAAGAACTCTCTATTGGGAAATTGACTTGTAAGAGTGGACATACAAAATATCACGCCTGTTTCAGCGAAGGGGTAGGAAGTAGTATTTCGCCAATTATATTGTTAGTCCCACACACGGATTAGATAAATGAAGTCATTTATCTAATCCATGGTCCCACACAATAGGTGGCGAGCTTAGTAAGTGTTTGTCAAATTATGGGCTAGTACTAGTATGTGCATAATAATACAATAAACACAGGAAAATATAAAAGCAATACAATAAAAAAGAAAAAAAAATTCAATATATATATAACTACGAAGAAGACAGATACAAACAAAATAACAACAACTGTAGTCACATGTAAGTCAAGTGTAAACATTTAACAACAAAGAACAAAAACCTAACAACAGGACAAAAAGTGAACTTTTACATGCATTTTAAAACAAGCAACGCTAGGGCAATGCAAAACGTGCAAGGGCCAATCATTTCACAACCTGACTGCATGAACTGAGAAGGCATATGAAAAGAAAACAGACTTGTGAAAAGGGAATTTCAGGAAGTAACGAAGATGAGTTCTATAAGGAGCACCGCCAGTGTGCCAAAAAAAAAAACGATTAAAAACTTTTTGGAAAATATATTTTATACTCTCCATGTCAGATACTTTACCTGATACATTGATTTTATTTAAAGTATCTATGATGATATCAGTATAATGTGTAGGGTACACAAATTATACTGATTAAATTCTAATACTAATACCTAATACTCAGCATCATGTATTTTCTTATTATTATTTTATGTGACACGTCATGTATACCACATTTAGGCTGACGTAAGCAGTCGATGCAGTCCAAAAATTTTTTTACCAATTCTAATTAATTTATTGCACAAAAATCCGACAAAGGCGTCAAAGCGGTAAGTTTACCTGCGTTGTCCATTATAAGACAAGGTATTACAGGTTTTGCTATATGTTTATACTTTTTCTTTATCTCCTAAAAAGTCAGAGAATAAAAAAAAGAAGGACAGAAAAGGTTTGACGACAACATTTATACCCACGATCCCGGATCTGATTATAATTATGCAAATGAAATTATTTCACTCTGCATTTCCACTGTCGCACGTAAGTTCACATTTACTACAGTACCAAACTAAGCAATGGATTATTCATATTCTTATTATTATAATAAGTGGTAGTGTTAAATTTTGTAGCATTAAATAGTTAGGTTAGAAGATGCGAATTTGCTAAATGGTAACATTGAAAACAGTCATACGTTATTGTAGTTTAGAATATACTGGAAACTAAACTGTTATGTCAAATGTATAAAAAAAAATTAAAGCGAATAAAATAATTAGATATATAAATTAATGTCTTACTAAGGGATATTAAAAACCTGCTCTATAAGTGAGCCTCAATACTTAGTAGTTTTTGTAGTTTGTGAGAGAATTTAATAATAATCCTTTATTGCACATAAAACATAAATAGTTTACAAAAGGTATTTAAAAACTTAAAGTACAAAGGTGGACTTATCTCTAGAAGAGATCTCTACCAGCCAACCCTAGAAGTTGTGTATAAATTTGTAGGTACGGGATTAAATTTGGTTAAAGATCTTTGTTAAAAAAGGAAATTTAAAAAAAAAACCTATATATACCATGCATAGTTACATACATATATATCAATATTATACATACATAAATATCAATATTATGATTAATAATGTAATAAAAAATATATATTATAAAAAGTGTTAACTAAGTGCCAAAACAGACAAGTAGTGATTTCTCAGTTTATTTTTAAACGACACAACAGATGGTTTTAGTTACCTCTTCTTAAATGAGTTAGAATAAAATCCATAATCATATCCTAGCATTATCCTGGTTGCTCTACACTTAAGCTTATGGCCCAGGGTCTGCCTGGTCTTACTAGATTTGATTTGGAGCAATTGCTGTCTGACCTCCAGCAACCCAAAGGAAAACATAATTTCATATAGTTAAACCAGATGTCTAAATATAACAAGGCCCTGACTCGAATAACGACTGCCATAGATGTTCATGACAGCCGGGACAAACGGCTTAACGTGGTTTCTAAGGCACGAATCACGCTTTAATTTCCCACATAACTCTGAATTTTAACTTTATGGATCTCGCGACTGGGATATTATGATTAATTTAAAAACGAACTCATGCGCGCAGTCTCCTGATCGAAAGTCTTGTTAATCCTTTAACAGGCCAACCAATTCTAAGTTTTTACTGGTTGCCTTTTTAATGGTTAAAGATATTTATTCTCAAAAAGACATATACAGTCACTTGAATGAGAACTTAAATTAACATACAAATAATTATAAATTACATCGTCGTCACTTAAAGGTTACGCTCGCCCATCCAATGTATTCAATTTAATAGTTAAGAGTAAGTATCAATAATATGTTGTGAGAGTTTTCGTTTGAATACATTAAACGAGCTTACATTTTTAATGTTCGAGGGTATTTTGTTATAAAGCTGCGCGCCTTCAAAGGTGATCATTTTTTTTTTCATAATTCGTTCTTACTTTGGGCAACACAAGGAAACTAGCTCGGCGGGTACTTCGATTATTGAGTTGTTTAGCGGTATCAAATGTTAAACTTGTATGGAGAGAGCTATTTAATATTTTTTTTACTAGAATGCATAAACTGTAATTATGTAATTGTTTGATATTCATTAAATTTAAATCATTGTATATTTTTTTTGTTGGTGTAAATAGTGATATCTAAATAGAATTTTGATTATTTTGTTTTAAGCCACTTGAAGATCCGCAAATTTTGTTTTGCAAGCACTGCCCCCAATTTCTATTGAATATAAAAGATGTGGTTGGACTAAACAATTGTATATAGTGTATCTTAAATTTTGCGGGATGCAATGAGTAATTTGTCTGCATGAGCCGATAAGGGATAATAATTTAGTTCTGGTTGCCTTTTTAATTTAATGTATCTCAGGTATAATATTACCAATTAAGGGATATTGGATAAGATTTAAGTTTAAGTTGGCATACATACTTAAGTATATTTTAAACATAACCTAATGCACTATTTCTTTTTCAGGTATATAATTCATATTTGTCTATGGACATCTGACTTCGAGTTGGCCCTATTTGGTAATTATTAATTTGTTTATTTTACTTTATTGTAAATACAAAATAATAACAATATTACTTTACACAATTTTTACAAGGAAGAGTATCTATAATTTGAATATTTCGACATATACGTAGTCATATGTCGTTCAGTTTAATAATATCAATTAACTTACCGTATCACCTATTAGCTCTTTTGCTAACCCTGACGTTACCTAGCAGATCATACCTTAACACATTTTCCACAAATATTACATTAAAAAAATGCCCTAGTACAATGGAAACGAACTGTTTCGTTGGCACAACAACGGAATTGTTTACCGAACACGACACATGAAGACGTGTTCAGAATTCGACACAAATCGACCGACGGCCGATTATGCATATCGCATTCCTATGAAAAGACATCCTCTTTCAATTTTAATGTGAAATATCAACTTAAAAAACAAGCTCCACAATTTTGGTAAGCATCGAGAGGCCGGGCAGCATTCGGTAAACTTCATCGAGTCTATTCTTAGCCAATACCGCAAAACTTTTTTTCTTTTAAAATGGCTTCATGCGTTTAGCATATTTAGCCAGTATCAAGTAAGAGATATATTAATAACATATAAATCATAGTAAATGAGAATGAGTGGTGATAAAGATGATAAATGGTAAATGAGATGCCCTCCCCCTAAACCCCTTGAGTCCTCAGTTTTTTAAGTAGTTTCTAGTTGTGTGTGACAGTTGTGACTATACTATATTAAGAAATACTGCGTTTTAAATTTGACTTACTTTCTCATTAAACATTATGTTCGATTAAACTGTACTATTCTTTTTCTCTATTAAAGCATTTTTCAGTTTTTTTTAATTTGATAAATTAAATTACTTGCGCATATATATGAATTCATCATTATACAGTGTTTTTATCTTTCAAATAATGGCTTTGTCCGTTTAGCACATTTAGCCAAGTGCAAGTCAAAGATAATATGATAATGATATTTCGCAGTAAATGTGAATGAGTGGTGATAGAGAAGATAAATGAGATACCCTCCCCCTAAACTGTGGGACTATACTGAGATCTCACATGGACTTATTGAGAGAATTTGAAATGTTTTGTTTCAATCACCAACACTCATGTACGTTCACAAACACTTAACGGTTAATAATCCACCGTTATTACACATTAATGTTCGAAATATCACAAATTTTAGAAAATAAAACAATACTGTAAACATGACGCTTCACTTTTCCACCAAGAAGTCCTACCGCAAAGCTTAAAGACAAAAGTCTGACCTAACACTAACGGTACGAATGGTCCACCAATTTAAAGCCTCTCAGCGAAAGAGGGCTATGCTTGGTATTTTTTTGAAGGATCGGATCAGAAATGCAAGTCCAAATGGTGGTCCGACAAAGAACAAAAGTTACCGACATAAATAAAGTGGGCTGGTCATAAGTAGGTAGTAGGACTGGTAGAATCGATAACCGCTGGGGTAGACGAGTTCTACAATGGAGACCACGGCTCGGTAATGTAGTGTGGGACGCTCTCCAGCTAGGTGGAGCGAAGACATACGCAAAACGGCTGGCAGCGGTTGGAGATTAAGAGCTGAAAATCGAGCTTAGTGACGTCGACGACGTCGGCTTATGTCCAGCTATGGACAAATGTGGGCTGGTAATGATGAAAAACACGCTTATTCCATAAATCTGACATAAAATTGATGTTTTATTTTCAATGAATAACCTGAACAATATGGATTTTAATATGGAACTTGTCTTGACTTACTTTGTTACGATTTTTTATTTTATTTATTTGAGTCTTGACATATTTTTTAAAAACTCCTAACATATGATTTACGTAATAACTAATTGTCATATTTATATTCGGGCCGAGTTATAAAATTTAATGTGTTGACAATTAAATAAATTTATGCTGTTAGTGTTTTGCTATTATAATTATTGTAGTGCCCTTCCAAGGTTCACGTGTCGGAAAATTGTATGTAAACATCTTAATAACCGCATGAAACAATGAATAAATGAATTATGAATTTACATGTTAATAGGGTTGTTGTTTGACTAAGAGTGCGGTTTATGTTTATAAACAAACGTCCCTACATTTTTGTTATCTGGCAAATAAGGTAAACCTACAATAATATAATAAACAATAAGGTAACTAAGAGTTAAAATGACCTAGTACAATAGATATGAGTTGTGTTTGGCATTAAAACGGCATTGTTTACCGAACACGACACACTGAGACGTGTTCGGAATTCGACACAAATCGACCGGCGGCCTTCGGACGGAGCTTGTTGTGGAAACATCTTAATGGACTTTCCGATATTGCTGTTGGTACGAGGGAACAGTGTCAATAATCCATACGAACAATAACTGCGAATAAACGTTATGTTTACGTCAATGTACAGGTGTAACGTTATGATTAGGAGAGAGCAATTTATACTGGTCGATGTTGATTGATCTGGTTTATAGAGCTTTGCTATTATTTATCATTCGCTATCACTATACCTACTTATGTAGTATGTCATGGATGTATTGGACTCCTTACAAGACCTTAGAAACCCAAGCCAACCTCGCCTGCAGTTGGTGCACTAGCCGTTCAACAGACGAGGTTCTGATAAAAATAAAAGTTCTCGGTAAGCGGCAATAGGCGCGCCACCTGTTATGTGGGCGACCAATTTTATAATTGGCGAAGTGTAGGCTTATAATATACCTGTATATATGTATGTGTATGTAAATATGAATAACATAATGCTTTAATAAATTTAATTCGATAAATATTTAATTTCTTCAAACCGCTTCATTCCTAGTCGCAAAAACTACGGATCTAAATTAATACACAGACAAGACAAGCTATAAAAATCTCTGACAGACAGTTCTAAGTATTCAACAACAATAGCTTATCAATATAACAATTACATTTAAAATCAACATGAACCGTGACACTAGATTTTAATCAGCTTCTTGTTAACGAAAATATATGACAGCAGTTCATACTGAGGCAGCTTTAACTATAGTTAAATACATAATGACAATCGATAAATATTCTGATAAGTATGCCAAGGTCAGTTGGGCTTAAGAATGGTTGTACGTCATCGGTGATTGTATTGGTGACGTGTATGTATCCATCATTATATCAGCCTTATAAAGTCCACTGCTGAACATTGGCCTCCAATAGATTACATAATATTGGAGACATTTTATTGGGGGTACTTGCCCATAATCACCACGCTCAGCAGGCGGATTGGTGATCGCAGTTCAAGCCAGTACGCAGGATGACGCTGCTGCCCATCATCCGGTAGGATTTTTCTTTATCGACTCTTGCGACTCCCCGTGAGATCAGAGGGGGTTGCACTATTCTAGGATGGTACCGGTACAATATTTTCTCATGACGAGGTCAGTATACCTGCACTCCACTCCAGAGGCCGTGGGTTCGATTCCCACACAGGACAAATCTTTGTGTGCATGAACATAAATATTTGTTCTGGTCTGGGTGTTTTCCTATGTATATTAAGTATGTATTTACAAAAAAAAAAGTATTTAAGTATGTTTATCCGTTATTTAGTATCCATAACACAAGTTCTTAGTGATACTTATCTTGGAACTAAATAATTGGTGTGATTGTAAGGGAATATTTATTTATTTATTTATTATAATAAAGCGTGGGATCTTTAAAAAGTCGAAAACGTGCTAGTGATTCACCTGGTACTGCAAGCGTCTACTGCAGTGACTTGCCATCGGATGGGGGATACACTTGAGAGCCACCTTTTTTAATCAAGCGTGACTTTATTTCCAAGCTCTTGTGTACGCCACTTAATTAAGAGTGCCACTCCACCAGAGTGTAGTAGAAGTTCAAGGCTTCAGGTTTGAGGCTCATGGCTCAATCTGATATGCCTCTGCCTACACCATCGGAGAACCAGGCGTGAATGGATGTACGTATTTATGGTTCTATCTATTCGCCAAGGAAATTAGATAAAGGTAAGCATCTATTAGACCTTTTAAACAGAGTGTTTATAAGCAAGTGATGGATTAAAAATATCTTTGTAACAAATTCCCGCGCTACTATAATTCCCGAAAAATCGAGATAGTATTCAACAGAGTGTTATCTCTCGTTTCAGCGTTGGTCGTGCAGACATCATTGTTCTGAGGCTAATATCTTACCTGAGATGCCCTGTGTAAGGGCGAAACACAAGTCGTGTTAAATAGTATCTCGATTTTTCGGGAAATTATAGAAGCGCGGGATTTGTTACAAAGATTTTAATCCATCACTTGCTTACAATGGATTTCCGCAAAGTAACGCTTGAATCAATAAATTATTTACAGTGTTTATAGTTTCCTTTCCCCCATTAGCCGCCTGCCACTTCAACAAACTATGCTAAAGTCAGTAACATTATAAAACATTTTTAAAAAAACTGTCTCCAAGTCGCGCTTTTTTTTAGTACGTAAATAAATGGAAAAAACACAGATGTAATCCTGAGCTTTTGCTAGTGTACAATAAAATGTTTACATGTATAACTACATTTATAAAACAAATCTAGTAACGAATGACTACAACAATTACAAGGCCTATCGTGTAGGAGTTCAGACTTAAAATAGAGCAGGAGCCCAATTCCACTAACTTAAACTGTTCCATCGTAAACGCAACCGTCAACTGTGGAGTATATAATTTTATTCCTTTTATATGAGCTTTAATGTCTAATTCAGGAAAGCTGTGCTTCATTTTTAATGTGATCTGTCATAGTGACCTCATCTGTTGGCAAGCATTCGAAAAAGTCGAAAACATGAAAGCGCTCTATGCCACGAGACCACTCGTGGACCATCCACGGCATGGAGAGCACTCATGATGTGGATAGGGGACTGTAAGAGCTGGGAAACACACGTCGGAAGCTAATTTTAAAACCGAACGGTGTTACAAAATAGTATCTCGTGCTGATAGTCTGCCCAGTATGGGCATGATTCCTAAGACCAGAACTTGTAAAAAGGAGAGAGCTGAATCAGATCTAAAACATTTTTTTTCATACTACCTTTTAGTGTTTCCAACAACTTCGCTAGTGCATCAAACTATCTTTGTCCTTCCACTAATAAAGTTATGACTTAAATTCCCATACGCTATATTCAACGACTTTAAATACGCAACAACTGTTTAAACTAGTAGAATTAGCGTGCAGTTCAAAAACCAGTTTTAAATCTTTACAACTCAATAAAATCTAGAATTAGCTTCAGTCATAATGAATGCTTGTTTATAGTTTTCATTCATAACGTCGTATCAGTTATTGTTGCTTTGTAAACATCTTTAAATGCTATGCCCAATACATAGTTAACATTATAATAACATGTCATTTGTATGTCTTGAAACATCAAAAGGAGGCTGAGACAGTGGCTTTTGTAGACTCAAATGAAGCCTCAATTTTAATGTAATGACTAAGTGGTAAGGATACATTATGTATGTTGTTCAAATAATAAGCATTGGCGTCGGTGTTCTGTTGTTTAACATATAGTGCCTAGGTAGTCAGTAGTCTCTATATCGTCGTTATTCTGGGAAAACCCTGTAAATAGATGGTTACCTAATTTGAGTTACAGGCAATGATAGTTCAGATAATAATATTTTTATTAAAAAACATATTAACTTAAGTTTTTGTGTTTCGATATTATGCTATTATAGTATTTCGCAGACGAAGAGCATGAAAAACTGAGTCGATTATTTGTGTTAACTCATTTTATGAAAAAAAGTTATTTACTGGGTTTTCCCAGAACAACGACGATATACTTGATTATAAGGGCTTAGTACCTTATACTAGTTTTATGTTTTTACTCAAGCATGCAGCCCATCTAATGGAGAGTGGTCACCCAGCCTATGGTTGTCTATGGTTGCACTACCGCGTTTTCGACGCTTTTTGACATTTCACTCCTTTTATTAAGAGTGCCATGCTGCAACCTCTAAGAAAAATCGTGCACAGAGATGTTATTATTGTTATGTTGTCTGAAAGCAAGACTAACTTTAAGGGTTATAAAATTGAGGACCAATTATCTGAACCATTTAATATCTAAATTAATCCCACCTCTTTCCAAAGTAGATCAAGTCTTTGAAAGGTTTCTGAATTGGTGTTGTTGGTGATTCTTGGTTTAGCTTCTGAAGCTCAAATTTTTTTTCTCTCCCCAATTGGCAATTGAAATTTTGCCAGCGTCAAGTGTCAAGAAAATTTAAAAAAAATTATTTATATATAATTCATCATCATCATCACAGCCCATTAACGTCCCACTACTGAGCACAAGCCTCCTCACACATATCAAGGTGTGAGGGTATTGGGTCATACTCCACCACGCTGACCCAGTGCGGATTGGCGGAGGCAGGTGTGTGGCGTCCTGCTGTTAGAAATTTTCAAGCCGCCCATTAGGCCTCTAACATGGCTTAACGACTACCACATTTAGTGATAACCGGGACCAACGGCTTTACGTGCGTTCCGAAGCACGGAAGCGCTCGATATCAAATGCCACACAAACGGTCACCCATCCAAGGACTGACCCCTGTAAACTCTGCTGTACTTTGGTGATCGTTTCCGACCACCGAACAACGCAGAGCTACGAGCGCTTCAATATATAATATATAATTAACGTATATAAAATCAAACGTTGCTTTCCCAGGAGAACTTTAACTACCTGCAACAAAATAAACAAATTCTACAATACGACTTTACATTACAATACAGTTACTTATTTACAAACAACAATATAACAAATCTAATTATACACTTAGAAACTTAAAGTTTTATCTTATTAGTTACAATAAATTCACTAAATACACTAACTAAGATGGAATCTATAGAAGAAAGTAAAATTTCAATATGATTAGGAAGTGGACAACCAAAAGCTCAATTTTAAACAAAATATATTACAAAAGCACGTACAAAAACAAAGAAAAAAACAAGTGAAAAGAATAAGAAACAAAAGAATTTTTTTTTCTTCAACTGAAATTAGGTTCGAAAAGAGGTTTTGTTATGGCTGATATAACATACCAGGCACAATGACTATGATATCCTATTGAGTTTAACCAATAACGGTTACCGATGATCGGGCCCATGTCACAACGATTTGTTTAACTGCCAGTATGACGCTTACCGTAAGTCCACTGATCTTAACAAGATGCGGTGGTTTGTGGTCTAAGTTACAAAACTCTTGTGAGTGGTTAAAACCGCAATTCGGTTAATTATTATGAAAATAATGACGATGAACTTAGAAACGTTGCTTAGAGCTGACAAAATGAGGACATAATGTCGAACGACCATGGCATTTTTCGAGATTATGAAATTAATTGAGTGACGACATATAAACTGAAAATCTAAACAAAAACATGTTTTTTTGAAAACATGTAAACAACGCGACAAAATTTTATATCATCTAAATTGATGACATTGATTTAAAGCAAAGGTATGTATATGTATTATAAACACAATTTTTGAATTTGAATAAAATCTTGATTCTAAAATTTGTTTTTGTGTGACAGTGCAAGGCACGGCTTGGATTTTTTTAGAAAAACCCGGGACCAACATAAATAATATAGATACGCATCATCATCCGAGCGTTATCATGGCTGCCACTTCTTCTATTCTTCTTTTAAATAATGGCTTCGTGCGGTTTGCACATTTAGCCAGTGTCAAGTTAGAGATATATTAATATCATATAAATTATAGTAAATGAGAAAGATTGGTGATAAAGATGATAAATGGTAAATGAGATCCCCTCCCCTTAAGCCCCTTGAGTCCTCCGTAAAGATGTGGGACTATACTGAGATCTCACATGGACTTCTTGAGAGAATTTGAAAAGTTTTTGAAACTGTTTTATTTCATTTACCAACACTCATGTACGTTCACAAACACTTAACGGTTAATAATTCACCGTTATTAAAAATTAATGTTAGAAATATCACAAATAATAGAAAACAAAACAAAACTGCAGACATGACTCTTCACTTTCCCGCCAAGAAGACTGGCTGCCACTTTATTGGCCCTATTCTTGCTATTTTTTTTTTAGTATTCTGGTGAAGTTGCTAAACTTAGGTGTCCTTGTATCCACAGAAGAACATCTGGCAAAGCGCTGGTAAACTAAACGTCATCTAGCACAAAGAGAACTCCCACATAATGAGCAGTTAAATAATGTTGTAAATAACACAACATTCGTTTCCTTGACTGAACTTACGTTACTATTTTCAAAATTGTGTTGTACAATCATTTGATTACATTTTTTATTCATCTTTTTATAATTTTCTTTGTGTTTTTTTTTAGAATTCCAAGTAATGAGCATAATAAAGAATACTGTGTTATTGAATGAAAACATTGTTTTTGACGTTAATCTTTGTAATGTTTATGGAAATTCTGTTTTTATACATCTGACGGAATATTCCTAAGCTTTATGTGCACGTGAGATCCTTGAAATACATTTTTTGTTGCTTATTTGATAGCATAGCTTTACCTTATGTTTGTTAATTATTATCACAGAATTAACAAACAACTTAAGAACGTTTGTTGATAGATAGTCGCGATCACAAAAGTAAAGCAGAGTTTACTAAGGCTATTCCATGAATAGATAAATAAATATTTTCTGACAATTACACCAATAATTTAGCTTCAAGATCAGTATCATTAAGAACTTGTGTTATGAATACTAAATAACAGATAAACATACATATGCACACAAAGATTTGTCCTGCGTGGGAATCGAACCTACGACCTTAGGAGCGGAGGGATTGACTATAATATAGTCACTATATTATATTGATGTTCCACGTAGCAGGTCGCGAGCCTTTTGCTGCTTTTCGGGAACTTTTATGTTGGCCAGAGCCTCGTCTGTTTATCGGCAGGTGCACCATTTGCAGGTGAGGTTGGCTTGGGGTCCTAAGGTATCAGTTATATTCTTCTATACATACATACAAAAGCTAATTTAATCGCTACCGCTGATGACTTGTACGGTACTACAAGAAGGTGGGACATCGATCGTGTTATTGAAACACTTTGGACAGTGAGTGTGAGTAACGGGCGATTCAAGTCATTTGTCATGCGACATGACATATTCCCGCACAAGACAATACTTGTCTTCTACTACTGCTCTCTGGTGTGCCGTGTGGTACCGGCCAAAATAGTCTAAAATTAAATAGAACAAGTACAGAGGTGGATTCGATATAAATTATTTACTAGATAATACAAAATTACGAAAAAGATTTTATGGAATGTCAAAAACTTTAAAAATCTAATACGTTCTTTTACGATCAAGCTCCTGCCCGCAGTGAATGGGCGCGTTAGTTTATAAGTATAGAAAGAAAGAAAGAAAATAAATTTATTTAGTACAAATAAACATTGTAATTAAGTACACAGAAAAAGCAACGATTAAATTTACACAAGCAAAATACAACATTAAACCATGTACTGAAACGGTGTCCACTCAGCACACAGTCGGACACCATAGGATGTCACTACGCTGATCTTCCGTGAACACTTAGGCATGAAGTGTTACTACGCGCAGTATTTGTGAAATGCATCTCTTTAAATAATTAAAAATAAATTACAATAAATATTAAAGAATGGAATACTATAATAAAAAGTTTAAATAAAAGTAATAAGTATACATATGAATATAATGAGAAAGAAGAAGAACGAATAGTAGTGAAATGCAGATAACTTAACCAAATCGAAGTAAGACTGTGATAAGCTATGAATGACACAACACAGGTATAATTAATCTTTTTGCGAAATCAGTAAATATTGTTTGTATTTAAATTTAAAAGTTTTAATTGAAGTATGACATTCATAAGAGCTCTATTGAGCCAAACTTGAATGAATATATAATAATAATAATATAATATCTTTATTTTATTTATAAATGAATTTTGATTTTTGATTAATTAAACTAAGCGACGAGCTTATTACGCTACACTCCAAGTGTCCAGTTAGCAAATCGAGATTAACTGAGGCAGGTGTGCAAACATACAGGCATAGATAAATAAAAGCAACTAAGAAATAAACAAACATGGAAATCTTCTCACACAATCTCACTTCCTCCGCCATTCTTCAACGTTGAGCCACAGTGTAGTTAATAGCGTTACATTGAAGAGCACATAAAGCAGTAGGTTTGATAAAATCATCCGCAGCTTCCTAGACTGTCGTTGCCTTATTCGGGCGGCTTGGCGGTCGTTAATAACAGTAGCCTGTATCGCGATTAATTACAATACAAACGTAATAGTATGCGAGAACGCTGCGTTCTTGCGGTATGCGCGAAACCATGGAGGAAGCTATGTTGGAATCGCTCGAAAGTACTTTTTGTATGCTACTACTACTTATGGTACTAATGTGACACTGGGTGTAAAAATTCACTGGCAGATAATGTTTGATAGTATTAAGATTTTATTTTTAGTCTAGAAATGAAATTTTCTTAGTAGTTTTTAATTTAGCCCCAAATTAAGTAGTCATACAAGAAAAAACGCACCATATTTTTATTTCAATATATACATATTTAGTGAACGTAGGAAACATGAATAAAAACTCATGAATGCATTATTTCTTGGTGAATATATTATAGTAACGGTGGTATTAAGCAACAACCATGGTGGTCGCAGCAAAATCAGTGTGATAAAATGAGACCTCGAAAAAATGCCGTGTAAAATAAATACTTTTTTTTTTTGCATACATATATACATTTTCGCCTGTTTCCCAGTAGAGGTAGGAAGAGGCAAATTATAAGCCCACACTTCGCCAATTAAATAGTTAGTGCCACGTAATAGGTGGCAAGCCTATTGCCGCTTACCGGGCTCTGTTATGTTTGCCAGAGCCATTTCCGTAAATCGGCAGGTGCACCACTTGCAGGTGAAGTTGACTTGGGCTCCTCAAGTCATGGTAGGATCCTTATACACCCATTGTTTATTGTTTTTATATTAATAAAAGCAGGTCATCAAATATAAAGATCGCAATTATTTTTTCAAAGGTTATTTAAAATACGATAATAACATAATTAATAGTCGAACAGTTTCTGAATACAGCCTCCAGCAGGAGAACAACGAAAGTAGAGCTAGCCCCGTTGGCCCAGCATGAATGCATGTGATTACACACGCTGAATCTAGCGGTACACGCCAGATCTAGCGATAGATAGCGCTGCAGCGGACATTGCTAAAATCTTAGAGGTATTCGTTTTAATAGCTGTGCGTGAACCATGTGTTAACAATACACTTCAATTTTAAGGTTACCCTTGACTTTGTTTGCGTGATCTAGTCTTAGTTATTATTGTAGAAATGTTGCCAAAGTATGGTGGTACCACATCAGATATCTGCAAGTGAAAACCAATCAAAAATCGGGCCAGCTTCAACATTGATACCTACAACAGACAGATAAAAATAAATAGGTTATTTTTTTAAATTTTTGACACTGACACTCAAATATCAACTCGTTAAATATGAAATTAATCAAAGTAAAGTTTTAAGCGGCTTTTTAAAACAAAGAAAGTTTTTCAATTCTTTAGGTTATTTTTTAATGTAAGTAAGTTAAGCAAATATTTTTTTTTTCATAATATGAAATAATGGCTTTGTGCTGTTAGCACATTTAGCCAGGAAGATATATTAATAAAGTGTAAGTGGTGCTTCAGATGGTAAATGGTAGATAAGACGCCCTCCCCCTATTGGTTTCTCCCCCTTGAGTTCTCAGTAAAGATGTGGGACAATACTGAGATCTTATATGGACTTCTTTAGAGAATTCGGAAAGTGATGTTGCACTGTTTTGTTTACCGACACTCATGTACGTTCCCAAACACTTAACGATATTACACATTAATGTTCGAAATATTACAAATTATAGAAAATAAAACAAAACTGCAGACAAGACGCTTTGCTTTCCTGCCAAAAAGTCCGCTAAGAAGGTTTATTTCAATAAGTTATTTTTTTTTTTAGTATAAATTGTGGCCAGGATATTTTTAAAAGTAAATGAGTCCTTTAATTTCTACAAGAAGGTTGATTGATATAATTGTTTATAAAATTAGTTGATCCTAATTTCATCATCTCAAAAAAAACATGACAACTCAGTATGAAGCTAAATGTTTATACAAACCATTTCAAAAGCAAAACAAATAATTAAGGACCATTATACACTCCCACCCACTGTGATGAACTCACTTTGACATCTCAAGCTTTAATGCATAATTACAGAGAGAATATTGGGTGGTTCATAATTTTATGTTTTTTTGTAATAACTCCTTAATAATTTTCTTGTTTTAAAAGGGCTGGCTGCTCTCCTTTCTTGAGATCATGGGTTCAATCCCACTAAGGACATTATATGTTTGTAGGTCTAGGGTTTTGTCTGGGTCTAGGAGGTTTCCCTTGTATTATAAGTATAAATCAATAAAAAAATTCGTCAGTAATTCGATCGATATGGCGTAGAGGTCAGGATACCTACACTTCACTCCAGAGGTTGTGGGTTCGATTCCCACACAGGAAAAATCTTTTTGTGCATGAACATGAATATTTTTGTTCTGGTCTGGGTGTTTTCCTATGTATATTAAGTTTGTATTTACAAAAAAAAAGTATTTAAGTATGTTTATCCGTTGTTTAGTATTCATAACACAAGTTCTTAATGATACTTATCTTGGAACTAAATAATTGGAGTAATTGTCAGAAAATATTTATTTATTAAATTATCAAAAAATATTTGATTATTTCTCGTACACAAAATTGAGAAACATTTTTAAACCATATGTAAGTAAGACAAAATAACTTTTACTCGATAGTATGAATCGCTGCGTGTAGTTGAGGCAGTCTCGGTCCAGTTCACAACTAACCCACTGATCTTGTTAACCGAAAAAGTTGAACTTGAACTGGGCGTCCGATGAACAATACTGGGATTGACTCATCAAATTGCTATTAGGGTTGTCTTGTTTTAGAGAGCGAAGAGGCGAACGACGCTCTTACCTGAACGTAAGGGATATACTATTAATCATTATTATTCTTTATTTCATAAAAAAATATTAAGAACCAATAAATAAAACCTCCATACTAGGCTTATGCCTTTATTTTTAGATTATATTTTAAATAATTTATTGATTCATTTATTGCGGAAATTGATTGCAAGCAAGGGATGGAATAAAAATTTATTTGTAACAATTCCCGCGCAACTATAATTTCCCGAAAAATCGAGAAACAATTCAACACGACACGTGTTTCGCCCTTACTTACACTGGGCATCTTCAGGTAAGATAGGAAATATCTGAAACGAGAAATAACTCTTTTTAGTCGCTTTAATACATTTTACTTCAATAGGCAACTTTACTACTTTATTTTAGATAATACAAGTGAATTATGATCAGTTGGGGACTTGAGAACTTACACACTAGTTCGGCTCGGAATATTTTGAACTAGATATTAAATACATCAAACAAACATAAAATGTTTTATTCATAATCTTTATACATCGTCCTTGAAATCATCAAATTAAATATAAAAAACAAGGACAACAAGGTTTCAGTTACTTACTTATACACTCTTTCTATTTCTTACTGAGATCAAATTGATGTTAATCAAACGTTCAAAACACAAGCAGAATTACTCATTAATAAATCAGTATTAAATGAATGCGCTTACAAGTAGGACAAGTATTCTTTAGAACTTCTTTTGTGATGTCCGTAAAATAGTCTTTTTTGAGTGTTGTCTATATTCCATTGAGCATGCGATATGGTAACCCTAAAATCACGAAAGTAAGTACGTAAGTGAAGAGAAGTGCCAGTTCCGAGCCACCGCTCTGTAAGAAGAAACTTACAGACTATGCCAATTATCAATTGGTTAGGTATTTAGATCACAATCTTCATTTGTCTGTAAAGCCATAAAATGCAAAAATTATACAATATATAATATTAAAGGTATTTATTTTTATATTTGCATATGTATCTTACCTATCCTTGTTTTATCTATCTGACTTCTCATGAGTTTGGCAGAAGAGAATTTTTATAGAGATAAGTTCGCCTTGTATATGTCCTTTTTTATGTAATGTTTTGATATTTTTGATTTATTTATTTTATAAAGAGTTTAAATAAAATAACTAGAAATAAAAAAGGTTAATGTTTCATACGAACCAAATAAAGTTATTTAGTATTTTTTTTAGGTTTAATGGCTGCAAATGTAATAAAGAAATTGTATTATTAAATAAACTTGGAATCTCTGTGCTAATTGTGCTTTCCCACCACTATAAAGAACCCTTTAAAAAAAATATATGCTCATATAGCATATTCGGGGTTGTAGGCATTATTTTGTACACATTGTATATTTCACATCACTAGTATTTCTATATCATTAGTTATTTCTTTCACGGTGCTATTGCTTTGTTTAATTACTTTCGAGAAAGTGCTTTATAATAGGTTGGGGAAAAAGTCTTTTCGTATTTTTGTATGAAAAGTCAAGACATTTTTTTCAAAGTTTATTTACATTTATTTACAATATATATGTACCGTTTTGTTGAATAACTTTCTGCCATTTTGTGGGCAGAGACATTATCCCGTTACTGTAGAAACTTTGGGACTTCTGATCAAAAAAACGGGACAAATAGTTTTGGCAGTCCTCTCTTGAGGTCAACCTTACAGAACCTAAAGAATTCTGCAGAGACCGAAACAGGTGAAAATCTGAAGGCGCAAGGTCAGGGCTATATGGTGGATGCACTAGGACCTCCCAGTCGAACTCTCTTAATTTTTGCTGAGTGGCTAAAGATGCGTGTGGTCTAGCGTTATCGTGATGAAAGACCACACCCTTCCTGTTGATCAATTCCGGCCGTTTTCTCTCGACTGCTTCCTTTAATCTCATCAGTTGCTGGCAGTAAAGATCAGAATCGATGGTTTTGCCGGGCGGTCAAAGCTCATAATAAACAATGACCTTCCAATCCCACCATACACACAGCATCACCTTATTTCGTGTTAGGCCAGAGGGCCTACTCTAATTCAACGAAAACGAAACTTCGTTATACCCATCCCTTACACTCGATACTGATATACCCAGAGAGTGAAAGAGACAGGTACAACGAAGTTTCGTTTTCGTTGAATTAGAGTAGGCCCTCAGGTTTGGCCACAGTCTGTGAAGCCTGGCCAACTTTCGACCACGACCTTTTTCGCACGTTCTTGTCGTACGTGATCCACTTTTCATCGCCAGTTATCAATCTCTTCAAAAACGGCTCGGTTTCATTACGTCTCAATAATGAATCGCAAATGAGTACACGGTTCATTAAGTTTCTTTGAGTGAGCTCGTGTGGCACCCAAATATCGAGCTTTTTTGTATAACCAGCTTTCTTCAAATGGGTCAAAACTGTTTTTTGGTCAATTCCCAGTTCTTCAGCTACATCGTAACTACTAATATGCCGATCTTGCTCCACTCTTTCAAAAATGACGTCCATTTTATTCGTAACAGGGCGACCAGAGCGAGGTGCATCTTTAACATCAAAATTTCCGGACTGAAAACGTTTGAACCAAATTTGTGCTACTCTTACTGACACTGCATCAGGTCCATAAACATCACAAATTTTTTTCACTGCTTGAGTTGCATTTTTGCCTTTTTTATAATAAAATTTTAAAATGTATCGAATTTCTACATTATATTCACTCATTTTTACGGAGAGAAAAACAAATGAAAAATAGCAGGAAACAACTTTTTTTTATTTTTTTCTTTTCTTTATAATGGAACCTTTTTAATGTTACCAAAACCAGCCAGACACAAATAGTACAGTCAAAAAAATTTTATAATAAGTTTATACCTACGTTATGCGAAAAGACTTTTTCCCCGACCTAATAGTTTAACCAGTGTTTGAAGTATTTAACTATTAATGTAAAAATATAAAAACTCATTGCAAAAAGATAATTACTTGGATATTAGTTTAAGCAAAAAGTACGAGTCGTTTTCTTCTGCGATCGATTAAAGGTTGACATGATGCGAACATTTGTAATGATAAAAAAAAATTAGTTCTAACCTATTAATGACACAATAAGATATTGCAGCACATATAAAAGTACATAAGTTGTAACACATTTGATTCTTAAGACTTTATGTACACTTAAATTGACATAAATGATTTGAAATGGAAAAATGAATTCAATCTTTAAAGTTATCAAATTGTGAGATATCAAATTATCAACTGAACTAAAATGCCCTCATTACGATTTATTTTACATACAAAACTGTCATTTAAACTGCCGAGAATCCCCTAATCATAGACTTTAAATCCAAATTGGAGGTAACTCAAAAATAAAACACTTACATTTCATTTAAAGACGATTTATTTCAATTTCTATTATATAATAATTTTACATTCAACAATTACTATACAAAATCGTGACCTATTTTATTTTGTCTTTTATTTGAATACATTAAATGTCACCCATAAATTACAACTAACAGGAATGTAATAACATAATTATAAACAGGAAAATAATGCACTATACATTTTACATTAATATAAAATTTCATAATTGAAATGTAAAATTAACCATAATAAACAAAACCAAGCCAATAATAACTAGAAACAAAAGTAATTTAAATATCATGAAAAAACATAATTCTAGAATTTATCCCGGTTGTGCCCTACATTTACGCTAAGGGCCCAGAGTCTGCTAAAAACAGGAAAGTTGACGATTATTTTTGGAAGTATTTTTTACAATTTGTTTCAGACAGAATTGCCTGATTTATTATATCTTCTAGTATAAAGAAGTTTGAAACCAGAATTATTTTTATTAACAATCGCATTTTTTACCACTACTTATGCAACAATATCCATCGATGTAGAGACAGTTGCAATCATCACAACATTAAATATTGCTTAAATAAAATATTGCCTAAATTAATCACGACATATTAGCAGACGCAATCCTAGTCCAACGTTGCTATGCAGGCGCATTTCTCATAATCGCATTCCGTCTTCTCAATACAGTTGCAATCATCGCAACGAATGATCTTCCCATCCTTGTCAGAGCACACGCAAATGCATGATTTTCCATCAGTGTTAATGCAGACACATCCTTTCATGTCACACGCATCCTCACACAAAATATTGTCGCTAGTATTAGCAGTTGTACAACTGCAGTCATCATATGACTTAATGTTGCCTGCCTCATCACGACATAAGCAGATGCAATTCTTGCCCTTCGTTGCAATGCAAACGCATTTGTCATCATCGCATTTGCAGGAACATTCTCCATTGTTGATGCAGTTGCAGTCATCGCACCGAATGATCTTTCCATCCTTGTCAGAGCACACACAAATGCATGACTTTCCGTCAGTTTTAATGCAGACACATCCTTTCTTGTTACACTTATCAACACAAGCAGCAGCGATGCTAGTTTCCGTTGTTACGCAACTGCAGTCGTCACAAGACTTAATGTTGCCTGCCTCATCACGACATAAGCAGATGCAATTCTTGCCCTTCGTTGCAATGCAAACGCATTTGTTATCATCGCATTTGCAGGAACATTCTCCATTGTTGATGCAGTTGCAGTCATCGCACCGAATGATCTTTCCATCCTTGTCAGAGCACACACAAATGCATGACTTTCCATCAGTGTTAATGCAGACACATCCTTTCTTGTCACACGCATCCTTACACAAAATATTGTCGCTAGTATTAGCAGTTGTACAACTGCAGTCATCACATGACTTAATGTTGCCTGCCTCATCACGACATAAGCAGATGCAATTCTTGCCCTTCGTTGCAATGCAAACGCATTTGTCATCATCGCATTTGCAGGGACATTCTCCGTTGTTGATACATTTGCAGTCATCGCACTTAATGATCTTTCCATCCTTGTCCGAGCACACGCAGACGCAGAGTTGCCCGCTGGTTGGTAGACAGACGTTTGTAGCTTTGTCACACTGCATCATTTGTTTGTTGACGGTTACGTTGCAGCAAGGCATGTTTATTTAATTGTTAATCTGTAACAAAAGATACAATTTTAAATTTATAACACAATTTTTTTTTCTAAAATTGCTCATATGAACGTTTATGAAAATAAATGGATCGTTTCTCACAATTGTGGTATATTCTATTACAATACTTTTATCATTATATGACATATATTTTCCTTACAATTAGTTTACTTAAATTTCTTGTCTCTCCCGGTTTTCCTTTCCTAATATAACAGTAATGTTATTCAAAATATAAATAATTAATTTAAATATCTTTTGTTCTGATATTAATTTTACACCTGAAACTCACTCGCTTTTTTCAGACGAGCAATTTAATAGGGTAACTTAACTAGTTAGCAAAATAAAAATAAAAAATTTAATAAATTCAAATTTTATAACCTGTATTTTTTTAAATTTTAATCTATTTTATACATAAGCCATGTCAACATATAAAATAATATTATTATGTATTTAAAATATTTCATGTTTAGATTTGGTTATAAACTAATTCTTTCACCAATCGTAAGTCATGGCATGGCATATCAGGCCGCACGTCATGCTTGTAACTCATTTACGGGGTGATATAAAAAAATCGTTTTTTAACTGTCGAAACAAGTCAAAGTTATATCTTTTAAAATCGTCCTATGTTATATTTCTTTACTATAATATGATTAAAAAACTTATAATGCAGTAATTGAACCCGCAATGCTGAAAGCAATTTTTAATTATTATCGCATTTCGTACTACATACTAACATTTCAAGCCTTGTAATTTTTTCATATTTTCAACAAGACACTAGACCCAAACTAAGCAGAACGAGCCTATGAATACCACAGATCTAATAACGATTCGTTGATAACTTTTTTTTATAATTTTTTTGTATATTTAAAATAAATAGTGACCAAACAAAATACTTATGGTAAAAAAAGAAATAACTATACGAGAATCAAAACCGCGGCATTAAAGGCAAAACGCAGGCACACCATATCAACAGTCATATTAGTCATAAAATAACAGTTATACTTACATGTGTCGTAGTAATTGTAAATACGGTAATCAGTTAACACTGTTGTTATCTAAGCGTTGTTGTCGAATGGATAACTTGAGCTATAATGTCGTACACCAGCCCGCGGAGCGTTTATATGATAAAAGGCTGGTTCGTGCGCAAAATATGCCCCTTCATTTAGCGTCGTGCGCATCGTCGGGTGCAAAACTGACTCACGGGCCGTGTGCTACGATAGGGATGGTATTATGCGTATTGAAGTTTCTAGAATATTTTATGATTTATCACGGATGCTTTTATATTATTAAACCAATTCATGTGCAAAATTTGCTTCTACGGACGTTCGTGCGAAGAATGTGTCTCTTCATTTAGAGTCGTGCGCATCGTCGGGTGCAAAACTGCTACGATAGGGATGGTATTATGCGTATTGAAGTTTCTAGAATGTTTTATGATTTATCAAGGATGGTTTTATGATAAAAGTTGGTTCGTGCGCAAAATGTGCTCCTACGGACCGTGTGCATCATTGGGTGCCGAACTGACTCACATCCGTATGCTATGAAAGGAATGGTATTTTGTATAAAGAAGTTTCTAGAATATTCTATCATTTATCACAGAGTTTTTATATGATAAGAGGCTGGTTCGTGCGAAAATGAAAGGGATGGTATTTTATATATAGAAGCTTCTAGAATATTCCATCATTTATTACAAAGTGTTTATATGATAAAAGACTAGTTCGTGCGAAAAATATACCCCTTCATTCGGAGTCGTGCGCATCGTCGGGTGCAAAACTGCCTAACCGGCCGTGTGCTACGGTAGGGATGGTATTATAACTTCGGTTTTAATTAATTTTTAAGTAAATATCAAGGCCTTTCTTTTCACTCGCAAGAAACTTGCTTACAAGTAGCTATATTTTTTAAATTTGAATTAAGATGTACATATATATTATCGGAATATACACATGCAAACTCACAAGCTTTTTTATTTTTTTTATTTGCTTTTTTTATTACTATCAGAATTTAAATTACTTATTGTATAACACTCTCCCGGCGGACTACCCCTCCACCCACTCACCTACCCACTCGCTCTACGTAATAAACCATTCCCTACTTATTATAAGAAGCTTCTGATATTTATTTTTATTTACTTACTAGCTAACGCTTGCGACTTCGACCGCGTGACCTATAGTATTTTTTTTAAATCGACTTTCAGCACAAAAAATTAAAGTAGCTTGTAATATCAGCTATCTGTTGATGAAAGTCCCATTTGCGTTTTGTTTTTTCACATTAGTTGGGTTTTGTTATAACACGTTTTATTTCACAACTTACAGAAACGAAATAAAAATATATCCTATTTCAGTCTCCTGATTCTAAGCTGCCTGCTTACCTATTTTCAGCGTAATCGGTTCAGCCGTTCTTAAGTTATAAGTAATAATAATAATAATTAATAATTTACTCTTTATTGTACACCATGGTAAAGATTACACATAAAAACAAAGATAATTAAGCAGGCAACATACCTATATGTACAATGAGCGGACTTATCGCTTATATAATTTCTTCCAGGCAACCAACAAAGTTCTGTTAACAACTGTTCATTTAACAGAAAAGTTAAGGACACAGAAGGGTATATCGTGATGTACAACTATAATTAAAAACAAAAAATTAATTAGACTAAAACAAGAATAAAAAAAACTAACAATAAAATAAAAACAAAAAACAAGCTACAAATTATAAATAGAGTAGCTTTTCTTTGCATATCTATTTATTTACAAAAAGTACAATTTAAAAAATATATTTTGTTCTTATAATTAAGATCCACGCCAAACATTTTGTTTAAAGGCGAAAAGCGCTCTTTTCTCTTTCTCACTAACTTATTAAGATCTTTATATAAAAATAAAAAAGAAACCCAAAATCAAAATACACATAATAAAGGGTAAATTTTTTAGATTGCATTACCTATGCTCTCATAAGCAATTCTTCCCTTAACTTCTTCTTAAACATAAACATACTCATTTTATTATCCTCTCTTAACATATCTATTTTATTAAATATTTTTGGCACTACATATTTATTGGTTCTCTCTATGGTGATATAGTTTATATATAGGTGATATATATATAGTTTATTATTCTAGGTTTGTTTAACATAATGTATTGATGTGTCAGCTGCATACATAGGAGATAATTGTTTTAAATGCACTAGATCGCTATGATATCATAAAATTACCAAAAATATAATATTATGTGATTTGTATATAGTTTGTGAAAGACTAAAATACCAGAATTATTATTTCGTACAAACTAAGAATTATTTTTTTATACCACAAGATGGCGCTCAAACAAGCGGCCCACCTGTTGGAAAGTGGTCAACAGAGCCTTTGGACGCTTGAACCACGGGGGGCCAAGCCTGCCGGGGTTGCGGGACTGTTCGCAAGGGCACCCGCGGCCTCGGTACATAGCAGGCTCAAAAGAGGGAACATGGATGGTTTTTAGTCAGTAGAATTCAGACGCATGAATTTCCATCCTAAAAAAAATGGGCAACGTTTCAAACTAATACCTTAATATCCTGTTAACATGGTTAGCGAAGCGCTCGTAGCTCCGTGGTTCTAGGTGGTCGGAAACGATAACCAAAGTTAAGCAGTATTCGCAAAGGGCATGTTCGCAAGCGCTTCTGTGCTTGAGAAAACACGCTAAGCCTTTGGTGCCGGTTATACTTAAATGTGGTAGTTAATTTACGTGACGGCCTAGTTAGGCGGCTTAAAAAAATCTAACAGCAGGACTCCAAATACCTGACTCCGCCAATCCGCACTGGGTCAGCGTGGTGGAGTATGACCCAATACCCTCGCACCTTGGTATGTGAGAGGAGGCTCGTGCTCAGTAGTGGGGCGTTAACGGGCTGGAAATAATTATGATAATGAATTAAATCGAGTCAGCAAGAAGCTTAAAACCTATATTAAAGTCTCTCAAGGGCAGATAGTGATGTACCTACTAGCACTAGCTAATTGAATTTTAATAACGTTTAACGGTAGGAGAACCGCTGTTTTCCGCTAACAATGCATTTTTGAATATTAAACGAGCACCGATGTAACACTAAAAACAGTGTATAGACAGCTGCAATAAAATGTATAGAAAATCGTTCTTAAGTCGACGTCGTAAGGTCTAAATTTGAATGCAAATATACTAATATTATTGTGTGTGACTGTACTATGGGAAGTATCTCCTTACTTCAATTAAGACCTGCAGTCACGCAAGAACGCCGTTTGTATTTAACTTGATTTGGTTGTTATTTGATTGAAGTTGTATATGGCTCTTACCAAGATCTGAGGAGCCCAAGCCAACCTTACCTGCAACTGGTACAAGTGCCGATCAACGGACGAGGCTCTGGCGAAAACAAAAGTATAAGCGGCAATAGGCTTGCCCCCAATTACATGGGACCAACAATAAAACTGGCGAAACGTGGGCGTATAATATGCCACTGCCTTCCCCTTTGGGGAATAGGCGTGATATAATGTATGTATGTTGATTGAAGTTAGAAACCATTACTAAAGTTAAGTAATCAGAGTTTACATAGGTATACCTTGGATGGGTCAATCTCGAGCGTTTCCGTGCTTGAAGGCACGTTCAGCCTTTGGTCATGGCTTTTTACTAAATGTGGTAGTGGTTAAGCCAAGACCCTTTTCGAATGCGGCTTCGCGCGTTCGACTTTTAAAATTATAACAGCAGGACGTGGCCATTCTGGCTCCAACAAACCGCAATGAATCTGCGTGACAGAGTGTTTTATGTCGGAACCCTAAGCCCAAAAGTGGGATATTAATAAGCTGTATCTTGATACAAAAATAAAATGGTTTTTTATATGCTAATTTACAAGCGCAGTGCTCGGCCACATATTTTGAAGTTGACACTGGCTTATTACCCGATGAAAAAAGTCTACATTATCCTAATAGCGCATTTTGTTTGGCTAAAACTGTGAATTAATATATGCCTTCTGAAGATCTAACAAATTCAACTATGAAATTATAACATAAATACTGTATATTTAGTGATACTTTATAACATAAAGCAAAATTAAAGCCTTTATTGTCTTTAAGATCAATATGATCATTACGATTCGTCAAATTTTTACACACAAAATGCAAATTCAGGGGGCCTACCGCCGAGTTCGATGGCAATCGATTATAAGGCAAAATGGATTTCGAATTGATTCTGTCGTACCGCCGAACTCATGGAAATCGAAACAAAATGGCGTTCTTCATTTAACTATTGGTCTGTCACGGACTGAAGGTCATGAATGAGAGGTGGCTGTCGGCAGATTCCCCGGTACGGATTAATGAACGCAAAACAAAGTTTGATCTAGATGGATTACCGGTAATCCATCGAATTCGGCGGTAGGCCCCCAGTATATTTTATTATCAACAATGAAAGAGATATGAGCGCTACCATAATCACTACATAGTATAAAACAAAGTCGCTTTCTCTGTCCCTATGTCCCTTTGTATGCTTAAATCTTTCAAACTACGCAACGGATTTTGATGCGGTTTTTTTTAAATAGATAGAGTGGTTCAAGAGGAAGGTTTATATGTATAATACATGCATAATATAGTAGTAAAACACTGTCAATTTTTGAGATTTCTAATGTGATGTCGTAAATCAACTCACTTTATTGCGCAAACGCTGGCCAAACCCTACGAGATTAGTCAAAATAATGTAGTACAATATTGTACAACTTACAAATTTCTTCAAAAAATTCCACGATGGTATATGTGTATCTCTCAAAAATACCCCACAATAACCAATTTTATCTTTTACTTTATATTAAAAATAATGGCTTATTAACGAAGCCATTTTAAGTATGCATAACATTAATTCTTATCTAAATAAACATGTTAGTAAGCTTGGACATTAGACATAGATTAAATTTGTCGTTTACATCATGTAATTTCGATCAGTACTTTACAAGATATCAAACGAATAAACTTACGCTAAATCGAAAAATTATGGTTGCGGCGGTGGTAGGTACTCGCGGCCTATATAGATACATTCTGTAATTATGTAAAATCCGTTAGTTACGTATTTTCATATTAGCAAACCACCCGTGCGAAGCTGGGGCGGGTCGCTAGTCAAGAAATAAAAGCAAAATGGATTCTTTGTCTGAATTTGTCTAGGGTCTTTTAGAACGCGTATATGTTATCGATGCCATAAGCGAAAAATTTATAAAAGCGCTTTAACTGCAAATGCAGACAAACTCCACTGCGTCAGAAGCACCGCTTGCACCGTATATAATAAAGATCATTCTAAAAGATCCTCTGGCTAGTTACACATACTAATTAAGTACACATCTACGGTACCTACACTAAGTCGGTCTCAGCTTTAGAAACCCAATTAACAGCTTCCAACTGTTTGTCACGTGTAAGACAACTTCCGTGTTGAGTAAGCATCAATTAGCTGAAACATCCAGGGAAGCGGCTAATTGTCTGGTTGGTCACATGTCACGAATGCCGTTGATTCCTGGACTGCCAGGCAGTTGGTACCGCTGCATGCTACGAATTCTTTTGAGATGGGTTTATTGCTTGGATTACCATCTCAGCTCATTGAAGTCCCACTACTGAGCACGAGCCTTCTCTCAAGGTGAGAGGGTAATAGGTCATACTCCACCACGCGGATCTAGTGCGGATTGGCGAGGGCAGCTTGTGTTTCTTGTATCTTATATGTAATCTTGTATGATAATAGACCTTAGGACATTTTACACAATGGAATGAAGCCCCAAATTAATCAGAGCTTGTGCTAAGGGAATTTCTTCTCCGGATTCCAACAGTTTGTCACCTAAACGGCAATTTCCGTGTTCAGGAAGCATTAATCCAGGGAAATTTATCGCGATTTTCTAGGACTGCCAGGAAGTTGCTGGTACACGCTGCATGCAAATGCTTTTAAGACTGGTTTATTTCCTGGTCATTTTTTTCTCAATTTATGACCGCACGTCGAAAGAACATCTCTTAAATTTTTAAGTATTTATTTAACAGTTTACCTTAGTTTACACAAAAGTACATAAAAGAGCATCATATTACAAGCATGAGCAGTCCGAATAAAAATAACAACATTAAAAAGGGAGCCTTAATAAGCTGTTCCCTTCTGCCAAAATGAATACCAAATACATGATATACATAGCCAACTAATAAAGTACGCCTTAAGAAGCACGATAGAGGCGACAATAAAACGGCCACATTTCCAAAAAAAACTGTGATTGTTACTACGCTTCGTTGATCGGGACCTAGCTAGTCGGCCAAGTGATATATCATTAATCATTATTTATTACGATAACCTTAACATTTTATAATATTTTTTATCAAAGAGATATTAAGTATTGGTTATGATAAGACTCTATTTAATTGCAGACTAATTCGGTAATAGTGATGACGTTGTAGCTGTTTAGTAAAAATCTCGTCAAAAGCTGTTTCGGAAATGAGCTACAAATTATCTATCTAATTAGGATAACAATATTTTATTTATGGCTACTTCTTGACAAAGGTTAAATATAAGAAAAATACTTATATGTTTGACTTAAAAGAAACTTCTCCCCTCTAAATCAAACTCAAATTTAAAAAAAAACGGCCTGTATTTTTTTATTATTCAACTAATCAAATCCACTCAATCGCTAACTTACACATTTCACACATTGTTTTAAGTAAAAACAAAGATAATATAATACAAAATTTAGAAAACAATATTCAATTTCCAATTCAAAAGCTCGTAATTTTCAATGTTGCTTTCAAACTTACGCTGATTAAACAACAAAAAATCGCCATTTGATTTCTTAAAAAGTCGATACTTAGTTTTGCAACCTAGTGTAAATAAATAAATATTTTCTAACAATTACACCAATTATTTAGTTCCAAAATAAGTATCACTAAGAACTTGTGTTATGGATACTAAATAACGGATAAGCATACATAAATACCACTTTTTTTTGTAAATAAATACTTAATTTACATAGGGAAACACCGAGACCAGAACACATATTCATGTTCATGCACACAAATATTTGTCCTGTGTGGGAATCGAACCCACGACCTTGGAGCGGAGAGCGGGTATACTCGCCACCACGCCATATCGGTCGTCAAAAATAAATGCATTGGGTTTAAGTAAGTCTGAATAGCTTACCATCTCAGGCTCGCAGCCTACTAATACCCCGTACCTGGGCGCGGTCGCCTCTCACAAACCAAGGTCAGTGATATTGAGGTCATATTCCACCGTGCTTTATGGTGGAGACGATTGTGTGGCATTCTTTTAAAACATTACTCTTCAACTGTTCAAACTAAAGGCAATCCAAAAAAAAAAATTTTTTTTTATTTTTTTGATTTACTTCGGTAACAAAATGCATTTACGCACTGTCTCCCGGCCAAAGGGGGAGACCGGGAGGGGGTGTGGGACTCTTTGCGGCAGACGCCCACCGCTGTTGAAAAAGGGGTAAGGGGCCAGTACCAGGGGATTTGTAGTTTCTGGCAACATAAAAAAAAATATCTTAGTTAACACCGATTAACTTTGGTTAGGACTTCTTGGCGGGAAAGTGAAGCGTCATGTCTGCAGTTTTGTTTTATTTTCTAAAAAATTGTGATATTTCTAACATTAATGTGTAATAACGGTGGATTATTACCCGTTAAGTGTTTGTGAACATACATGAGTGTTGGTAAATCAAACGAAACAGTGCAACATCACTTTTCAAATTATCTTACAAGGAGTCCATGTGAGATCTCAGTATAGTCCCACATCTAGACTGAGGACTCAAGGAGCTTAGTGGAGGGTATCTCATTTACCATTTATCATCTTTATCACCACTCATTCTCATTTACTATGAATTACATATTATTAATATATCACTTAGCACATTAATACATAGTGTCAAGACACTGGCTAAATGTGCTAGACGCACGAAGCCATTATTTAAATAAAAGAAGAACTTCGGTTAGCGTTTTTATCTATGAAGAATCGCGGTTTTAATAATTTATTTATTAGGACAACCAACAAGATAAACAGTGTTACGAAAGAAAAAGTAAAACTAAACAAACATAAACTTAAAGCTAAGTGTCACCTTAATTACAGGTTGCCACGGCATGCAATGTGGACAGTAAATTTTATGCATACAAACATACATTCACGCCTGTTTCCCCGAAAGGGTAGGCAGAGGCATTTTATGCCCACACTTCGCCAATTACGTAGTTGGTCCCACGTAATAGGTAGCGAGCCTATTGCCGCTTACCGGGCACTGTTATGTTCGCCAGAGCCTCGTCCTTTGATTGGCAGGTGCACCACTTGCAGGTGTGGTTGGCTTGGGCTCCTTAGGTCTTGGTAGGATCCCTATACACTTATAATTTCTTTCATATCCTTTTTAATTCAATACAATTTTAAAGAAAGGATTTTTTTAATCATATAAAAACTATAATATTTGACGACTACGCTTCTGTGGCTTATCTGCACATACACGTAGTTAATATTATTTTATTAACATTTTAGGGAAACTTAGAACCAATATTCAACAGTTTGAAAACTAACATATTTAGTCCGATGAATTTAGGCACCAAGTTTGTAGATTTTTTCAAAACACCATCATTAATGAAAACTAAAAAGTCAATACAAGGTTTGTAGATTTTTTTATAAAAAATGTGTCAATACTTTGTCCTAACATCCAGCGTTTCTGAGATATAACGATTCAAAAAGTTTGAAGTTTTGTGTGGCTGCATTTCCACCAGAGATGTGTTTTTCGCTTCATTGACCTAGCTTTGCTCATCGCAGCGATTCTATTGGTTCTCAACAAACTCATTCCTCACAACGCAAAGATGAGAGGGATTCTGGTTACACTCCACCAGTGGGGCCCTGTGCGAGTTGGCAGGAGGCAGGTGTGTCTAACTGTTAGAATTAATCAAGCAACAAAATAGGGCTTTTAATGTAGCTTTTTTACATAAAGTAACCTCTACCGAAACAGTATTAAAAGCCAAACAAACGGGTATGCCCAACCAACCATTCGTTGCGCTCAGAAGTTTCATAGTAATGAGAATTAAGTAATTTCATTAAATGTATAACCTGCATCCTCGACCTCGACGCCTCTGCCAGACCTCCGCCATATTGGATCATGACGTCATCTCTTTCATTCATGGCGTGTGTTGTCAGTGTCAAATAGTTGATAGCACCCAAAGCGTCTTTTTTAGAAAACATCCTAAAGCTTTTAATAATAGAGTCGTACCTGGCGTGTCGATCTTTATTGTGCTTTGGATGTAACCAACTACATCACGCTCACGGTACATAATGCAATATAGTGGCATATAACAAATAGCACGTATGTCTTGGTGATAAGAATCCATTCTCCCGCGTTTAATAGAGTCAATTTAACGATTATTAAGTTAGTCAATGGAGCGACTGTTGCATATTTTGCGTGGGAATTTTAAATGTTGACTAGGTTATGTCTAATGTTTGTTGTTGTAATAGTGGTATAAGTAAGTTTTGTGAATATATTTAGTTTAGTGTAGGCTTTGAGCAATTATACTTTGCTTTTTTTTTTACCGTGCATACATGTCAGGAATGGCTTCGTTATGGGAGCGATTCGTGTTGCGGATATCGGTATGGGTATAATAATTATGCTAATAAGGTGTAGGTTTGATTCCCACTCAGAACAAGTAGCACAGTACAGTATTGTGTTCATGAGTAATGTATTTACACCTAAGCATGTATTAACAAAAAATGTTCTGCTAATATTGGGGCTAAATGTCGCTGTGTCAAATGTTTATAGATTTATTATGGTTTATTCAAAATAATAACACAGTTTTAATAGTGTTGATATTTTTAATTTGAAAGAATTCGATACTTCTTTGGTTTTTGCTTACATATATTAATGTGCTTTTTATTTTGTTTCAGGTAAAGTGACCTAAATTTCGGAATCTTTAGCCTAAAGGTCTAACGAAGGAAGTATGCATATTAAATAAATCTTTACAAACCTATATCTACTGATACTATCAGTGCTATAAGACATACATATTATGTCCTGTAAACACATCCTAAATTATAAAATATATAAATACGATCTGTCTGAATCTAACGGCCCGTTTTTGTTGAGTTGTCGACTTTTTATTTTTATATGAACATTACTATTTTCATTTAGGTCGATGTGAAAATAGTAATTTCTTACGCTTATAAGTGTCTTCAACACATTGATACATACATACATATATTCACGCCTATTTCCCCGAAGGGGTAGGCAGAGACATATTATATGCCCACACTTCGCCAATTATGTTGTTGGTCCCACGTAATAGGTGGCGAGTCTATTGCCGCTTTCCGGGCACGTTTATGTCCGCCAGAGCCTCGTCCGTTGATCGATAGTTGCACCACTTGCAGGTGAGGTTAGCTTGACTCCAAGGATATTGGAATGAGCCCAATACACTCCAACACATCGATAATGTAATGTAAATACAAGACTAGTAAACTTAACGTTCCTTTGAACGCCATAAAAAGACGAAGCCGCGGGCAAAAGTTAGTATCTACTTTTATATGTAAGAAACAAAGTAATCAAACGGCTAAAAAAGATAATGGCACTATAATAATAAATACTTTAAAAAGCTCTTAGGCCTTTCAAACGAATTTAAATAAAATAAAGATAGACACAGTTTTATCTGATAAAAAAAACATACTCCAACAAGTCTCGAAAATAAAATTCCTTACAAATCAGCCCTGACACGTGAACCTGCGTGTACAGAAGCGATTAAAATCGACTCGCTACATAAATCGAGTGATAATATCGATAGTTTTTATCGATCATCCCGACTCGAACTTGTATCGACTTTGTAACGGGCCTACGGTTCCTGCTTATCTCATATCTATGTTAGGATTCATTTATTACATACTTATATACGTGTGTGAGATACAAGGAATTTAGATCATTAAATTAACGATGATTCACTCATTTTATCTAGTTTATATCATTAGATGTCCGTCTAATGATATAAACTAAAGATTGGTTGTTGTCTAATGAGTCTTTATTAGGTAGCAATTATTTTATATGTGCTGAAACAGTTAGGTTGATGTGATCAGCTTCTGTGAACTGAGTATACGATGGTGGAATCGGGCAGGCTTAAATGTAAAATGTCGCTTTTTAGGAAACAATTTCCGATAAATTCAGTTGAATGTTATTATTTATTAACCCTTAAGAAACAGGATCTACTTTTAGGTGCATAGGAGTCCAAGCCAACCACACTTTTTTTTTTATTATCTTCGATAAAAAAATGTTGTTTACGCACTGCCTCCCGGCCAATGGGGGGGACCGAGAGGGGAGTATGGGGCTCACTGTAGCCAACCACACCTGCCAGTGGTGCACCAGCCAACCAACGGGCGAAACTCTCGCAAACATAAAAAGTTCTCGGTAAGCGGCAATAGGCTCGTAACGTGAAACTAAAAATATAATTGGCATAATGTAGGCATATATTAGGCTACTGCCTACCCCTTCGGGAAAAACTGGCGTCATCTACTGGTGAAGTGTAACGAAACCAATAACCATAAACTCAAAATACTATGTAATTTTATTGGAATGATGCTATTTCTCTTTTTGTCTTTTAGTTTTTTAGACTAGTGGGTAGTAGTGGTAGGTAGGACTAGTGGGATACCCCCACTTGCCAGAATTTCATTTGCCCGAATTTTAATTGCCATACTATTCAACAGACATATTATTGTTTCTCATAATATTTATATGTCATACTCATTGTTTACTATAATAGTCACGTGCTAGAAACTTTGTTTCCCATAAAGTTAATTTCCATAATATCACTTGTTATAATCATTGTTTTCCATAAAATCACTTGTTTGTAAGCTGGAATTATCACATGCCATGTCACATGGATTGATTATAGTGATAAGTAGGTACTTAATAGAAATAAAAACAATATCAATATTATCTTATAATGTTATAAAATAGGTTAAAATTATTATAAAATTAGGTTAGGTTAGGTTTGAAACATGAAAGACAACGCACGAGCCGAGCGAGCGAAGCGAGCGTGCCGCGGCAGCGGCCGGCGAAGTGCCAGAAAGCCAATCGTTTATTTATTAGAACAAAGGCGTTAAGTTAAATTTGTACGGAAGCGACTTGGATTGATTATAGTGATAAGTAGGTATTAGAAATAAGCAAATACATACTTTGGATAGATTGGAAATTAATTTAGCGTGGCGTTGGAAAATTCGGTTAAATAATATTAGTGCAATTAAAATTATGGATAACAATATTTATGGCATTCGAATCATTATGGAATCTGAAGTTCGGGCAAACAAGAGTATGTCACATGTCTTTTATGGTAAACGAAACATTGGGGCAAATGAAATTCGGGCAAATGAAATTCGGGCATATGATTATTATGGCATATACTTGTCGGGCAAACAATAGACAACCAGGACTAGTAGGTAGGACTAATAGGTCGGACTAGTAGGTATCCAGATTATGGATTTGTATCTGAGACTTTATTAGGTCAATTAAAGACGTATCTGATACTAATGTTTGCTTAATCAGTAATCACACAATTATTCATAAATTTTACTTTTGCTTTGCTTTTGCTAAAAATAAAGAAGACGAAGTAATTATACGAAGATATCTCAAAAACAAAATATCCTCTTGTAACAAACCTCTCACGGTGTGTACGACTCGCACTTGACCGGTTTTATCGTTGTTTCCTTTCTCATCATAAGGCTTTCGAACTGGGAGGATGCCCCCGCAACTTGTCGTAACGAATATCCGACCCCGGGTCGCATCGTGAGGTCACCCGATGAAAGTAAGATTACAGACACAAAGCAGAAGGAGGCAGAATGCCGGGTCCTATTGAATTTAGTCTTAAATACAACATACATTCAGTTTTACGCTTGCATCTCCGAAGGGGTAAGCAATGGCATATTATGTCCACATTTCGACAGTCACATTTTTGGTCCTAAAAGATAGGTGGCGAGCCTATTGCCGCTTACCGGAAACTTTTATGTTTGCCAGAGCCTCGTCCGTTGATCGGCAGGTACACTACTTGGAGTTGAGGCTAGCTTAGGCTTGTAAGATCTTGGATCCCTATTATTATTATTGAACATTGGATCCCTGTACATACATAGTGTCAACTGTATATAATTGTTTGTAGCGAAAATAAAATAATGTATTATTATTGGTTCTACATAATACCGGACTATACTATTACAATAGGTAAATATCAAAAATCGAGCAGTAGGAACATAAAGTACACGTACAAATATAAGTACATTTTTAGGTGTTATTATTTAGAACTAGGTGTCGTTATGTTTTTGAACAAGGTATTATACAAACGTTTTAAAGTTCCAGTACAGGCTATAACACAATAACAAAGTAATTATTGTTGAACTTTAAAATATTGCTGTGAAAAGTCATGTACGCTTATTTAAATATCTTAAATGGTAAACATGCCATTTACATGCAAGAGAATGTAAATGCAATATTACGATTTCAAGTACTTAGTTACGCTAACGTTCATATGCTAGTGTTTATACGCGCTTAAACACTTATTGATACCTACCGCAATTTTAACTATTTGTAAACGTACAAGGCCACCAAAAAAGATAAATACTGGCAGAAAAAAAAACTTAAAGCTAAGTGTCAACTTGATTAAAAAAGTGCTTATTAAAATGAGGTTAGCAAATGGAGTTTACTCGTTTCAGCGTTTGTCGTGTTTCGTAGATATCGTTGTTCCCATTCTGTCTAATTTCTTATCTGAATATGCCCTGGGTGGTGTCGAAACTCGTGTCGTGTTAAGTTGTTTCTCGTTTTCAGGTAAATACAGTCCCATTCCATTGTCCCAAAGTTATTTTGAACATTTACTTGCTTAGGTTGCTATGCACTCTGGAGCGAGTGCATAGCAACCTACACATATAGACTTATTTTTTTCACCGTATATGTATTATATATGTGACTTGCAATAAATGATTTGATGTTTAATTTAATTTGCTTAGTACTGTTATTTTATACTGTAAATAAAATGTAAGTAAGCCTTCTGGATGTGTACATTTAGTGTGGCTGGTTCCCATCCGCTGTCACTGCTTGACCTACTTTATTGGTATTCCGTTTTACAAGTTCCTTTTGGGAATCTTTGACATAATGACACGACGCGAGATCGTGATCCGTGTATAGGCACTTTTCTTTCACATGTCATTTCTTTAACAGTGTGTGTATCGACGTGTGAAATGTGTCGGTGACCTAATTTTCACTTGTCAGGGGCTTGTAAAGTGACAGATGTAATTGTTTTTTTTCATCGACATCAAAAAAGGAAAGAGTTTGGTTCTGTTTTCCTTTAAACCTTTTTTGTGTATACTCGTAATATTTTCCCGGTTTTTTCGAAGACGGTTGGATATATTGAACTTTTTTTCATTCTAAAGAGCTATTACTTGGAAAGTCTTCAGTGGGTGAATTCTCCGGGCATCTGTCCGATAGCCGGCAAAATTCACTTCGGGTACGCGACCCCGGATTACACGAGCTGCAAATGTCACACTTCCCTATCCCTTCCGTGACAGAAGCATCCATATACCCTCTCCCTCCACTATTGACCACTCCTTATTCCTCTTCCTGATACCGGCTGGAGGCGGTATATCCCAGCTCAACTGACACAGTTAAGCTACCTGGCCGTTGACAGGCAGCAGTGTCAACGGTGCGAGAAGCTGTGTTTCTGCGATCGCCAACCCGCCTGCCCAGCGTGGCGATTATGGGCATTCCCCCCTAATGATACGCACAAAAAATAAATGGCCCCGTGTTCCCGGTCGCCCTGCTGGTCTTGGCCAAGGCGGCGGTCACGGTGACAGCAGGGCAAGGGGTGCGAAGAATCTCCGGGCTATGGTAGGCCGCCCATCCCAACTGACCCTGGCAACGTTTAACGGACGCAGTCTAAGGCTTGACGAACATCTAGCGCAGTTGGAAGTGGAACTGGAAAAAATAAGGTGGCATGTCCTAGGGTTGTGTGAAGTCCGTAGAGAGGGCGAGGACACTGTAACTCTAGACTCGGGCCACCTTATGTATTACCGCGAAGGCGATAAAACATCCCAGGGTGGCGTAGGGTTTCTCGTTAATAAGACTCTCATTAACAACGTCCTTGAAATCTCCAGTGTGTCGACCAGGGTAGCGTACCTGATACTACAACTATCCGAACGATATAGTTTGAAGGTTATTCAGGTTTACGCACCGACCTCGGCACACTCGGATGATGAAGTGGAGGAGATGTATGAGGACATATCCAAAGCCTTGCACAACACCCGCAAGGCCCACTTCAACGTTGTTATGGGGGACTTCAACGCTAAAGTGGGAGTCCAAAATTGCGGTGAATCACGAGTAGGACCACATGGTTATGGAAGCCGGAATCACAGGGGGCAAATGCTCGTCAACTTCCTGGAGAATGAGGGGCTTTTCCTGATGAACTCGTTCTTCAAGAAAAAGCTCCAAAGGAAGTGGACGTGGCAAAGCCCTGACGCTGTGACAAAAAATGAGATCGACTTTATCATGACGGATAAGAAGCACATATTCAGAGATGTCTCAGTTATCAACAGGTTTAATACCGGATCTGATCACAGACTTGTTCGAGGCTCTCTGAATATCAACCTCAAGCTTGAACGAAACCGTCTGATGAAGTCTACGCTCCGACCCAATCCGCTTCAAATCATGGCAGGCTCCGAGGAGTTCCAGAGGATACTCGGAGAGAGATTTGCCGCATCGGAACCCACGGAGGACGTAGACGAGACCCTACACAATCTGGTGGAAACGCTGAGAGGCGAGGGCATCAAATTTTGTCAAAAGCGGTGTAAAGGCAGGAAATCAAAACTCTCGGAAGAGACCCTAAGACTGATGACAGCAAGGCGGGAAACTACCCAGCTCACTTCGTCAGAAAGGTCAGACCTAAACAAGCGCATTGCGAAGATGGTACGGCGAGACCTTCGGAGCTTTAATACTCGCCTCATTGAAGAGGCGATAGAGCGAAACCGAGGGTCCAAAGTATTCACTCAGCAGCTTGGAAGGAGCCATCTGACGAAGCTGACGACGCACGAGGGTAGAACCGCCTTGACGAGGTCGGAGGTCTTTGCCGAGATTGAGGATTTCTACGGCCGGTTATACGCCGCACATGCTCTTTGTCCTCAGCGTGAAAACCATGATTCTCGAGCCACCCTGATACGCCACTACACCGACGAACTGCCAGACATCGACCAAGACGAGATCGTACTGGCTCTGAGACAACTAAGAAATGGAAAAGCCCCTGGTGAGGATGGAATTACTTCAGAGCTTCTGAAGGCTGGAGGAGCTCCGATACTTCTGGAGCTGCAGAACCTCTTCAGCTCTGTCCTTCACTGTGGGAGAACTCCAAAGGCGTGGAGCGGAAGTGTCGTGGTTCTCTTTTTTAAGAAGGGCGATAAAACCCTTCTTAAGAATTATAGACACATCTCACTCCTGAGCCATGTCTATAAGCTGTTCTCTAGAGTTATAACGAATCGTCTAGCAAGAAGACTCGACGAGTTTCAGCCACCGGAACAGGCCGGATTTCGCAGAGGATATGGCACCATAGACCACATACACACAGTAAGGCAGATTATACAGAAGACCGAGGAGTATAGTCAGCCTCTGTGTCTGGCATTTGTGGACTATGAGAAGGCCTTTGACTCTGTTGAGATCTGGTCGGTTCTGGAATCCTTGCAGCGGTGCCAAGTAGACTGTCGCTATATCGAAGTGCTGAGATGTCTTTATGAATCCGCCACTATGAATGTCCAATTACAGAACCAGCAGTCTAAGTCTATCCAGTTGCGCAGAGGGGTGAGACAGGGGGATGTAATATCCCCGAAACTGTTCACAAGCGCGCTGGAGGACCTATTTAAGACGCTGGACTGGAAAGGCAAGGGCATTAACATAAACGGTGAATACATCTCGCACTTACGATTCGCTGACGATATAGTCTTGATGGCGGAAACGTTGGAGGAGCTGCAACAGATGCTGAACAGCCTGGCATCAGCCTCGCGACGGATAGGTCTCGGCATGAATTTGGATAAAACCAAAGTCATGATCAATGCCCGCATTGTTCCGAGGCCTATTGTTGTGAATGGCCACCTACTTGAAGTTGTTTCCGAATATACCTACCTCGGGCAGATTCTGCAATTAGGCAAAAACAACTTTGAGAAGGAAGCCAAAAGGAGGATCCAACTTGGCTGGGCAGCGTTTGGGAAACTCCGTCGAGTCTTCTCGTCACCTATACCACAAAACGAAAACGAAAGTTTTCAATCAGTGCGTCCTACCTGTTATGACCTACGGTGCCGAAACATGGACACTCACAGTAAGACTGATTCGCCAGTTCAAGGTCGCTCAGCGAGCTATGGAGCGTGCTATGCTCGGAGTCTCTCTGAGAGATAAAATCAGAAATGATGTTATCCGACAGAGGACCAAAGTCACCGACATAGCATACAGGATTAGCAAGCTGAAGTGGCAGTGGGCTGGCCATATCTGTCGAAGAACCGACAACCGATGGGGTAAACGAGTTCTTGAGTGGAGACCGCGACTTGGCAAACGTAGTGTAGAACGTCCACTCGCCAGGTGGGGTGACGATTTGCGAGCGGTCGCTGGCAGATGCTGGATGCGGCAAGCCGAAGACAGGGGAAAATGGCGCGATTTGGGGGAGGCCTATGTCCAGCAGTGGACTAGTATAGGCTGATGATGATGATGATGATGATGACTTGGAAAGAGCGTTAGTAATTTGAAGCTAGGTGACTCTGTGTGAGTTGTCCAAATATTTTGATAAGTTAAAGGATAACTCAATTTTGGGTATGAGATCAGAATCTTTTACAGAAAATGAAGTGTACAAAATTTTATTATTTGCAATTATGCCACCAGGATGCACCCACAGAGATTGGGCCAAAAATTCATAAGAAATGGGTGCTGGAAGACGGCAAGACACATAGAGGTAGACCTCGGAAGCTATGTCGAGACATTGCCTCTTTCGTCCCTGTCTGAGAGAGTCTCTCCAAAGAGAGAGAGAGGAATGGAGACAACAGAGGGACACCATTGCCTTTATATAGGAACTATGCATACATTATACTTACATTGGAACTATATAGGTAAAAATAAACGTATTCAGAATCTTATATTCTTCATCATTATCTTATTATCAGCCTTATAAAGTCCACTGCTGAACATTGGATCCCATATAGATTACAATCTAATCACTACACTGGGCAGGCGGGTTGGTGATAGCAGTTCGAGTCAGAACGCAGAAAGATGTTGTTGCCCATTATTCGGTAGGATTACTCTTCGTCGACCCTTACCACCCCCCTTAAAATGAGAGGGGATGGCACTACTCTAGGCCGGTACCACACGGCCAATAACCTTACTAGTATTATAAACGAAGTACCTATTATATGGCGAAAGTGTACATATATGGAACTTTACAATAATATTGCTTGACCATTAGAATAACATATGACACAGCGTCATTTATCTATACTTTGTTTGAATAGTCGAAGGTGTATTAGGTAGTACATTCATACTCTAATGCAATAGCAACAGTATAAAAACTTGATAAGTAGAAAAACCCAGCATACAACCTGGGAACTATAGTAAATCCCACTGAGTATATGTGCGTTGAAAAAGCACATGACGCACCTTGCTTAATGAAGATATATCGCCGCTCTCAATTGCACTATTTAACTATGGTTTTGTTGTATCTGCGAACAGGGTTAGTAAAAAGGGTCTTGTATTAGATTAGTCAGGTGTTAGATATGTAATGTAATGGCTGATTAGTTGAATACGATGGGATTATAAATTTACTGATATTACATTCATACATAAAATCACGCCGTTTTCCCCGAAAGGGTAGGCAGAGGCATACAATGTGCCCACACTTTGCCTATTGTATTGTTCGTCCCACGTAATAAGTGGCAAGCCTATTGCCGCTTACCGGGAGCTTCCATATTTGCCAGAGCCTCGTCCGTCCTGCCAGGTACACGCTGTAGGTGAAGTGATACTATAAACCGATTAAGGAAATGGAATCTCGTTAAATATCAAGGTGGGCCTTCAGGCCAAACCACCTTTTTTTTTAAAGTGACACGTCACAATCCTGCCTGATGGTAATATACAACAATAGGCTGCGGTGACCAGTTTCCATCTGATGGGCCTGTTTTCAGTGTCACTTTTTAATATAGAAAAAACAGCCAGCCAAATTCGAATTCATGGACACAGATAATTTGTCCCATAAGGACATTTAATCAGTTCTATAACCTTATCGATGCTTAAAATGAACTCTGTGTAAAACAAACACATTTATGTTTCTCCCAAACACTAAAGAACAGTAAATCAAATGCTAAACCAATATTTCTCTTCTAAGCGACGTTGACTCAGAAATCCTTTCCCAAAACTGGCGGTTCTCGTAAACGTTTCGCCACATCACGTTACGTCATCTGTATTTAAGCCACAACCTTAAGCCAAGGCGAACACCCGCGCAAAATCGAAACGCAAATGTATGCGGCGACGATCCGCCCGGATCAGGACCAATATGGAGGTGGCCTTAACATAGTGATCTTAAAAAATTACGCAGCTTTAGAGAGGTTATTAGCATAATAATTTTATTTGTGTCCGATAATCTTCTGAATATTAAGGAGCGTGTAGAGGTTGTCTCAAAATATAACTTGATTTACACATACCTACTTATTTATATGTTCGGTAATAATTTAGGGTTGCCATCCGTCCGGAATATCTCGGATTTGTCCTAGTTCGAAGGGCGTCCGGGTGCCGTTCGGCAGGGGTTTGAAAAAGTGCCTTCTTTTGTTGTGAAAGAAAAACCATGTATATTTCAAAAGATAAACGTTAATTGAGATAAGTATTAGTTATAAATTTATTCATTAGCAAGCAATTAAAACGATGTTTTTATTTTGTTGCATAATAAAATTATTTCAGTGGTGTCCGGAAAAATAACGTTATGTCGCCCAAATGGGGATTTGTGCAGTGTTTATTCGGCGTTGGCAATTTAGGTGATGGCAGCCCTAGGTAATATGGACATAGACATACAACGAAATTAGGCTGGACTGTACACTGTTAGTGTACACATTATGACTGAATATTAACAAAGGAGCACATCTGGCCTAATATTAAACTTGATTCAAAATATATACGCTTACACTTAAAATGCACGCACGCACTGAAACATGCAAGCATGCAAGCTTGTAAGCACGCACACACATTTGTTGTATGTCCATTTTGTTTTCATATTTATTTACTGGCTTTGTAGAAATTTGACTGAAATTAATTTTAAAAAATCCTAATCGTAAAAAATACTTTTTCTAAAGGGTGTATCAGTAAGAGTGCACTTTTTCATTTTAAAATAAAACAAATATTTTATGAGAGAGTTGTGATAGGTACTATTAATCATGAAATTTTCCATGACTTTTGCAAATAGATGTGGCTGTATCTTACCGTTGACCCGTTGGATTTCCGACTTGAGCTTAGGAATTGTTTCGGGTTTATTCGCATAAACCCGTGACTTCATAAAACCCCAAAGAAAACAATCGTTCATCCCAAAGACTTACCCAATTCCAAAAGGCTTCAACTAAAAGCTTTTAAAAGATATTTTCTAATTAGTCCAGAAGCTTTGACCTATTCAATAATAGTATTGATGTCTAAGGTGCTTAACCGATTAAACCAGGGGTGGTACTTAGTGTTGAAATAAGGCTCCGAATTCAATGTTACAGGCACTATAATGTGCTATATCGGTGTGCGCATGCGCGGTTAGTTTTGAAATCGAAAGTAATCCACATATTATTGCGTACGAGACCTGAGGTGGACAGTCACAAGGATAATTGTTATCGTAAAATTATAATTAATTAAACTGATATCTATTAGTGATACTTAGTTACTTACATTTGGTTCAATAAGTAGGTACAGTTTTTTTTAGAGAAACCATACCTCTTTAATAATTATATCGTCTGACATTGCACAAAGGTTTGACATATGTCACTACTGATGTACTCCCCCAACAAGGTAAATGCATTACCTTTAGCGGAGGACCCCATTCCTAGGATTGTATATTAGTAGAAATGCGTTTGGAATGAAACATTGTTATTTATTAAATTTACAACCTATAATTGTATTCAACAATTCTAGGTGGCGTTGTTTGCATTATCTGTATTTTTGAAAACTCTAATCTTTATAGAGAAATATCAAAAGAATTCCTTATACAATTTTTTAAGTGTGAACTCTATTGACTGCATCTCCAAACTATAACAAACTGCACTGTATGCTGTCTCCGACTGTACTCACAACAAACAAAGGACAGTAAGTGAAAGTGAGCTCAGAAAGCCAACGATAGCTACTGCGATCTACCATTGTAGACTATTGTCCGTTTGATTTATCACCTGATTGTCTGCTGACGATTTCAATGAGGCCTCAGAACAAGCAATCAGATTAACACATGATATATATCGCAGATATCATCAAGATTGACTCTGCTATACCATTTTGGTTGAGACTAGGATTTAGAATCTACATACAATGTGTGCTTGTTCGACCAGCCGTGTGATTACTGTCTTCTGGCTGCTGGCGACCGATATGGGGTGGTTGCGAGTGTACCCGCTCTCCGCTCCAAGGTCGTGGGTTCGACTCCCACACAGGACAAGTATTGTGCATGAACATGAATATTTGTTCTCGTCTGGGTGTTTCCCTATCTATATTATGTATGTATTTACAAAAAAAAATAAAGTATTTATGTTTATCCGTTATTTAGTATCCATAACACAAGTTCTTAATTATACTTATCTTGAACTAAAAAATTGGTGTAATTGTTAGATTTTTTTTTTATTTATTTACTGTCTTAGAATAGGACATACGTGGTCAAGTATTTGTTTTGTTCTACATCAATTGTCGAGGATGAAACGTTTTTACTAGCAAAATTTTCTCAGCTTCTTAACGGCTCAGATAGTGTCAACTTAACTTAATATTTTCTGACAATTATACCAATTATTTAGTTCCAAGATAAGTAATACTTTTTTTAAAATTAATGTACATAGAAAAACACCCAGACCAGAACGAATATTATGTCATGCACATAAAGATTTGTCCTACGTGGGAATCGAACCCACTAACTTAGGACCGGAGAGCGGGTATTCTCGCCTAGTAACTTGGCCAAATGACTACCCCATGCAGTGATAGCCATTTTGTATGACGTAATTGAAAACACACCCACGTGTTTACACCACCCATAATTTCTTCCACGTACATAATGACCAATGTAAACCAATAAAAACCAGTGTATTATACTGCAATTAGTGTGTTCGCGAACATTATTACTTTTATTATATGTCAGAAACTTTACTTGAGAAAGGACAGGTTATTACGATTTTAAAAGAATATGTAAGTAATAAATAAGTTAGTAAAAAAGAAAAAAGAGATACGTGTGTTACAGTTGTTTGTTTTTTTTCTACTTTTTATTCTTTTTTTTTCAGAATTTTGTCTTACAAAAGGCTTCCTCTGTTACTTGATTTAATGACCAACATGATAAGTATACTATCTTCCAAGATATAAGAAGCAAGATACAGAATCGACAAAAGCAAGATGTAAACAATGACTTGGCGCCGTCTCCTGAGCGTAAAGAATGGACGTAATTTCTTAAACTTTCCCTGTAGAAATTTCAGTAATTCTCACTTAAGAATTCACAGTTTTAGCTTTTTTATGGGCGTAATAACCTATTGTATAACATCTGACAACAAGGTGTAATTATTGTGCAATGAGTGTGATAGGAGTAATTGTCTATCAGCTTCATGTGCAACGATGCAATTGCTGCCGGTTGCACGACTTACGTCACAGTTACAACGACGACGTTATTAGTCGCATTGTGACATATGCGGCAATCGTTTAAACAATTTCTTTACTTTTACTTAATTACGTTGAATGTACAATTACTTGGGTTTGTTCTACCGCTTCTGTAATCGAGTTGTATGGTCCCGAGGAATCGTTTGAGATGGCCGGATGCCAGCTGTGATCTTAAACGCGGGTCAGAGACGAGATATGAGAATTGACTCAAGATCTCAGGCTTACAAGTGGTATTGCAGTCTTTAAGTATGCAGAAAGATTTTTTCTCCTTGTGTTGCATCAACCGTAATTTAGATATACCACTCTTAGTGTGGTTGGTACCGGTTATCACTAAATGTGGTAGTCGTTACGCCACGTTAGAGGCCTAATGGGCGCTTTGATAAATTCTAACAGCAGGACGCCATACACCTGGCTCCGCTAATCCGCACTGGGTCAGCATGGTGGAGTATGACCCAATACCCTTACACCTTGATATGTGAGAGGAGGCTCGTCTCAGTAGTGGGACGTTAATGGGCTGAGATGATGATGATGATGACTCTCAGTGTGACAATATTATTGATCTAACGCAAAGATCGCACCACTCACACCTGTAAATGTTATTTTACGAATCTATCGTACCTAATATAAAGCATTCTCACTTTTTGGAAGATTTTTTTTTTATCTATAGTGTTAATTACCATCCTCAACTGATATAAGTATGTTATTATTGTTCTCCATTAATCATAATGTATGTAAAAGCCTTTTTTTGTAGGAATTACGTTCCTGACGCATCTATACTTAATGTCGACCACACTTGCTTAGTAGATTGGCTTTCATCTGCATAAAATTCGACATACTCAGATCACTCAGAAAAAAATCACCATCTTAACGCAACCAAGTTCAAGTTTCAACCCAAGTTTCTTATCTTAAGTTAGAAATAAGCTCACCTTTGTACATGTTTTTTTGTTACTGTGTTTTTTTTAAGAATGTTTATGTGCAATAAAGGATATATATATATAAGTATCGGTTAGAAAAATTGTGACAACTGAACGCACCCAAGGAGATATATGATTTACAGATACGGATCTCAACAATCCAGGAAGTCAGCACGTACAATCTGACTTTTTGTTTTTCAACCGTCTCATAATGCCTAACGAGGCATTTTAATAATGCCTCTTAAATATCTCAAAGATCTCTGCAACTCCATTCAAGCGCCTCGTCTGTGACATTCCTTGATAATATGTCATTCATATGTTAAGAGGGAGTACAAAAAAATATGTGGTAACCATGGTGACTATGAATTAGTTACTAAGTTACTATAAGATAAGGGGCTGGCCTCAGGTATACATTTTGTTCCGTGGTTACTTTTCCCCCCATTTCAGGACCTTTTAAGTATCTGAATTAGGTAAAAAACTTAGCTGGCTTTTTTATTTTTTTGAGGATATAATCGCAGAACTAACTAGTTACAACTCTTTTTCTAAAAAAAATTTTAGGAGAAATAGTGAAATTCTCCAATAATGCTTCTGCTCATAATTCAAAACGCGTTATTTATGAAAGCCCTATCAGAGCCTATTTTGAATTAAGTTTTTTTCACATACATTTTCGAATGTAGATTTAATATACTTTTGTAAATGTCTTTGTAATTACTTTTTGTTTTAAGAAGCTATGTTTTTTTCAAACATCCTGTATAAGCGTCTAATTGCTAGTTAGAATCAGCTAAATATTTAACTGGCGCTCTCAAGTTAAATGTTAAAATAGCTTCATCAAAAACACAATTAGCGCACAATTATGTCTATAATTATAATATGCTTAAGTTAATTGTTTAAGTTCTAGTTAGCTGACAAATTGCTAACTGACAAAAAGCTTTTTTAAACCACAACTGTTATGCTGAACTTATCCTAGTAATAATAACTGTAATCTGAACTATGTTGAAGAGTTCATGTAAAGTTTAGATAACTATAATATAGAGACCATTTACGCACTTTGAAAATTATTCGCTATAGAGATATTTCATTACTTATTACGAGTCGAAATATTCTAATTCCTAATTATTATCTTACCTTACTACATGTCTATTAATCTCTGGTAGACAATTTTAAATTTTTAGTCTTAATTGTTTTCTTTAAATATTTAAATATTATATTGCTGCACGATATCATTATTTATAGGAATGCTATGTGTGGAAAAGTTGGTGACAGAATAGCAGGGGTCGTGGTAATTCTGCGACTTCTGAGTCACAAGCCGCTTTGTCTGAGATTAAATATATTGTATAAGAAATGTACCTTCCATGCCTTTTAAATAGTATACCTGAAGCCATTAGAATGGAAACAAAAAAAAATAAGTACAAAACAATTTAAAAAAAACACTATATTGGTGTAAGTGAAAAATTGTAATTTATTTATTTATAAAATTAGTTGTAATGTATAAAAGAGTATAAAAGAGACTGTGACCCACAGACAAACCAGTCAAACGGTTTTGTGGGATATGTTTTTATATAACTTGTATTATTTAAAGGAAATAAACATTTTATCTATCTATCAATGTAACTATTATTATGTTGAATAATTGAAGACAAATAAATTTATTTTATTATTATTAGCATTATATGGTTACGTGCCGTGTGGTTCCGGGTAGAACAGTGCCACCCCCTCTCATCTCTGGGAGTCGTAGGAGTCGAAGTAGATAAATCTTACTAGATGATGGGCAGCAGCGTCATCCTGCTTACTGACTTGAACTGCGATCTCCAACCCGCCAGCATAGGCTGGTGATTATTGGCAACATACATACATGCATACATTCACGCCTGTTTCCCCAAAGGGGTAGGCAGAGGCATATTATACGCCCTACCGGATGATGGGCAGCAGCGTCATCCTGCTTACTGGCTTGAACTGCGATCACCAACCCGCCTGCACAGGCTGGTGATTATTGGCAACATACATACATACATTCCCGCGTGTTTCCCCTAAGGCCCACAACTTCGCCAATAATAAAGTTGGTCCCGTAATAGGTGGCGAGCCTATTGCCGCTTACCGGGCACGGTTACGTTCGACATAGCCTCGTCCGTTAATCGGCAGGTGCACCACTTGCAGGTGAGGTTGGCTTGGGCTCCTTAGGTCGTGGTAGGATCCCTATATACAATGGCAAATATCCTCAATATAATGTATATTAATGAGGCCAATGTTCAGCAGTCTACTTCTTATGGCTAAAATTGATGAGTGATGAGGAGCTGTATATTGATTTAAGGTTTTTTTGGTGTTACATCGCATGCAGTGTGCAGTGTTTATCTATAGTAGTTTTTCAGACCATAATATGCTTAATGAAATAGTGACTTAACTCAAAAACGATGATTTTTGGGACATCTAAATCTTCTTCAGAATACTTGTCCTATTTGTAAGCGCATTCAATTGATACTGATTTATTTATTAGTAATTCTGCTTGTGTTTTGAACGTTTGATTAACATCAATTCGATCTCAGAAAGAAATAGAAAAAGTGTATAACCCTTAAACAGGCAGAGCACATTGAAATTTTTCATTGTTTTTCTACCTTACGTTAACTAGATAAGGTTCAATTTATGGTGGTCACATAGTGCCCACTGCCTGGTAAAGGGATAAATACGTAACTCAAACCTGACCTATCTATTAATGGGTCGATGTTCCTTTAAGCATGCGAATGGTCGAATTTAAGTAGATATCTGTGTTGTGTGAAGGCACCGAGTTCAATCCCCATCTATATAATCCGATTGTATCAAATCATATCAAAACCGCTTTACGCTTACAATGAAGGGTAAATTGGTATATTAACAATAAGTTTTTCCACATCTTACTCGCTATAAAGTGCAAAGAAAAAGAGTTGACACGATCTCTTTTGTACAAAGGAATGACCTTAACCACGGGCTTAAATAATAAGCCTTAAATACTAATAATGTCAAAAGCTATCTGCCAGTAATATTAACCTCAAAATTATATACAATAAGCACTATTAAAAATATGTTTAAAAAGTTTTTATTTGTGTATAGACGATGAAAGAATGTCATAAGGAATGTGAAGGGGGTCAACTCTTTGGCACTGTACCAGAATAATTCAATTTTATTGAATTTAAGTAGCAGAGGTCAATGCGCTGCGAACAATTGCCAAACATTAGCAGAACCAGAATCAATTCAAATATTACTTTCCTAACTGTTAACAGTTTCTATTTGTATACTGTTAAAGCTCATAGTTCCTTATCACAAATAGTTCTCAATAGAAAAGCAACGGTTATATTACGGCCGGTGCGTTACGTTTTCCATGCGACTTCCGATGCTTTTATAGCTTAAAGTTGTATGTACAGTCAGGATAATTGGTAATATCTAAAGCGCCATAAAAATCGACACACGTCTATATTGTAAAGAGCATTAGGGCGTGTTCCGATATATAAAGCGCTTTAGGTGCTACCAACTATTTGACGCTGACTGTACTGCTACCCGATGGAATACTGACGAATAGATAAGCAAAGAAAGTCACATAAGGTCTTGAACAATGGGCACATTATTTCCGTGCACACAATACATGTCCTCTTAGCCAATTCTAAATTAAAGTTAGTCTTTAACAGAAAATCGTCTTAAAAACGAAGAAACTAAGTGTTATAGCGTAAAGGGCAGAGACACAATCACTGACCCAACGAGAGTATTTGGATCAGTAACTGTGACATTTTGATATAGAAGCTCTTTGTGCATGCAAAGGCAGGTTAATAAATATGCTAGTCTATAAATGATAAGTTAGATGCTCGATTATACGGCTGTAAAAATTCTAACAGCAAGACGCCTCACATCTGCCTACGCCAATCTGAAATAAGTATTAAGGAATTTATTTCATTCCAAATAATCCTCTTAGGTCTTATTACGTATAATCTTTTTACTTATGACCTAAAAACCTGTATCGTGTTTACATATGACGTAAAATAATTCTTTCATTCAAGTATTTTTTTATACCATGTATTACGTTTAGATCTTAATAGTGCACTTATGATTTAAAAACCTTAGACAATAAGTATGCGAGGTAGAGCGCAAATTGCTCTTACATAGGTTAGTTACATCAGTAATGTTTGTGTTCATTGTGAAAAATAAACACTACTTTAATTAAAACTTAGGTGCGTTACATCGCTGCAGTACCGCCCCCTGTGTGACCGTGTTTCTAATTGTTCAAATGCTTGTTGTAAAGTGGCATTGACATGATACGTGACAGAAGCGGACGTGATCGGAGTGTTTGTGAGGAATAGCATGAGGTCACAAATACTACTGCGAATTGAAACAAGCTTGGAAAGTGGGTACTTAGAGAGTGGTACTGATCGGAAAGTACTGAAGTGCTAACTATAGTAATGTACAAAAAATTCCTCATTTGTGAACTGTATACTCTTTTGTAGGGTGTATAGGGATCCTACCAAGGCCTATGGAGCCCAAGCCAACCTCACCTGCAAGTGGGGCACCTGCCGGTCAACGGACGAGGCTTGGCGAACATAACAGTGCCCGGTAAGCGGCAATAGGGTCGCCACCTATTACGTGGGACCAACGATATAATTGGCGAAGTGTGGGCATATAATATGCCTCTGCCTACCCCTTCGGGAAAACAGGCGAGAATATATGTATGTATGTATACTCTTTTAGTGTGGAAGCTTGAAGATCAACATATATTGCCTTAAAAAGGTTGTAAAGAGGTTTTAATGGTACGCTTGAAGTATGAATGATTGTAATTTATAGACTGTAGAAATCTTTAAGTTGGCTTTATCATTCTTGTGTCAATTATTGTAAAACACAACAAACACATATTAAGTATCTGTATCATTGCAAAATGAATACACAGAAGTTATATGCTCTATAAATTTATAAGAGTTAATTTTCTTCACAGACATTTGTTATAAGAAACATATTGAATCAAAAATGTGATAAAAATGACGGACAAAAACTTAAAAATTTATATTGCTTACGTGCAAAAATGGTAAATTCCTAATATTTTTTACACCTTTTTATAATGTACTTTCCATTTCTTCTTGCCGCAGTCCGTCGTTTCATTCTATTGTGATGTGATGACAGTTCTATAATACGTCTGTTACTTTTTATGTCATAAAAAAAAGTTATTGGTCAAATCACAATACGGGAGAAAGTACCTTTTACAACTTATCGAAAGTGGATTCAATTTTCAGTTATAATAATGTTGGAACGTTGTGAAATGGATGAAATGTGGTAACAGAAAACAACTAATAGTTACTGAAAAACTTTTTTGAAAGTTTTATATTTAAACAAGTAAATTAGATTAAATAATAGGAGTTCTGCTAGAGTTAAAGCTGAAAATCAGTGTTTTGCTCTCTCAGAGCAAAAAAACCCACTGAGCCGTAGCCATTCTGCAGCGCTGCGACACACATGCACACTATGCGAATGCTTTACTTTTAGTTTTTTTTGTTGTCATATTTTTTTTTTAATTATTGTAATTTTGTTTTTATTGTTTTATATGTATGTGTGTTTTTTGTTGCAATAAATAGTTTATCTATCTATCTTGTTCTACATCATTAGGGGTGAATAGGGAACTTACTAAGATCTGACGAACCCTTTTTTGTTTATAGTGATAAATGCCTTTACGCTTACTTTGCGCGGTAGGGACAGCCTAAAGTTATGTCGGGCTCCCCGGCCGAGATGGTAGTGGCCGGGACTACCGACTAAACCCCACAGATTCCTGCTCTACGTAATTTGCCAAGCAGGTGACAGAGTGACCTTACCCTCCTGTAGCACTACACGCCAGTACGTGTCACAGACCCATTATCCTTTTTCTCAACCCATAGTTCACCACCCCCTGGTAAGATCTGAGGAAAACTAAAAATGCTGTTTACAAACAGTCTCCCGGCCATCGAGGGGACTGGGAGGGGAGTGTAGGGTTCACTGCGACAGACGCGACCGCCGCAGTCTTACCGCTGTTGAAAAAGGGGCGGGGGACCAGTGTCTGGATTTGTAGCTTCTGGCACCTCGCTCGCAAGATCTAAGGAACCCAAGACAATCTCACCTGCAAGGGGTGCTCCTCCCGATCAACGGAGGACGCTCTGGTAAACATAATAACTCCCGATAAGCGGCAATAAGCTCGCCACCTATAACGTGGGACCTACTATATAGTTGGCGAAATGTGGGCATGTAATATGTCCCTGCCTACTCCTTCGGGTAAACAGGCGTGATTTTTTGTCCGTACATCATTGTAGTTTCTTGCCCGATTCTTCGCCATACAAGCTTCTGCCTGTAGTGAATAGGGGCGTTAGATTGTAAATTATCTTAACATTCATAAGTACAATCTTGGAGCGCACATTTAATAAAGCATTTTTAACATGACGAAGGATCGAAGTGCTATATCTACAGCTCTAAACTTTTGTTGTGCGAAAATTTATTTCTGCAATTTTTACAGAAACTAAGAGTCTCAGAGGACATAACGAAAGGCACATAATCGACTCACTGAGTAATTACATAGATTATAATTGTAATACAATCAATTACTAACATACAATTTTCAGATTCAGCGTTTTCATATATATGTATATTTTTTTAGATTTTAGTGAATTATTTTTGTTAGATCAAAATTTTAGTAGTTATTCTTACTTAATGTATTTGCTATTCTAAAATCATTTCAATATCATCTGTCATCTGCAAATTTTAGAGAAATATTTTGTACGAAATTACCTCTTATCAGTATTTCTAAGCTACATGTTACAACGCCCCGGTTCTCCTTGTTTGTAAAAGATTTTACTTAGTATCCGCTGTTTGCAGTTATTTCAATGTTACGTACTCCGTATAGTTTGCATCACTTAACTATTACTTAACAAGTACAACCTTCCGGACAAGTATGAGCATGGACAAAGTCAACAATTAGCAAGTTGACCGGCAAATGGCAGCGGACGCTAATAGGTTCTGCAAATGTTCCGGAATTACCGTTTTTCTAGTTGAACTGCTACGTTTCTAACTATAGATGGAGGTTAAAGATTATTCCTGGTGCAGTTTTTAAATATTTAAGTCACATTTACCCCCGATTCAGATATTCGGTCTTATAGGTAGTGTATAGAACACGTCTATAAATTTATATATATATATACAGCATAATTATATGTATAATTAAAAATATTACACATCGATCTCTTTTAAATAAAAAGCGGTATGATTACCTTACTTAAACATTTTTTTTAAATGGCTGTAGTAACTTTATGTCCATAGTAATCGATATTCTTTAAAAGACGTAACAAAAAAACGTAACTAAAATGGCCGCTTTTCCAAAATGATAGGGGGTTGACCACCCTTATGGGTGTTTTTGACGAAAATATTAGTTACATTTGACGCCCCTAAAATATCGCTAGTACATGACCGAACACACTGTATATATAAATACATATATCGTATAGAGATTAAGTCCGTTATGGAATAAACCTAATAGTAATCACATGTATTCTGTATCATTTATAACTCCCAATACTCCGAACCGTACATAGATATACATGTATATAATTATGGACGTGTTCTGTACACTACATATAGTTCATATTTTTATCAAAAAAGGTAATACTACGTGGAACTCAAGCATGCGGCCCTCCTGATGGAAAGTCCGCTGTCCATGGATGCTTGCAACACGAAGGGCATTACTAGGGCGTTGCCAACGTTTTAAACACCGTTTAACTCCCTTTTTGACTCTTCAAATGGGCTCTCTCCATGCTGTAATATCTTAGGAATACCTCGCCAGGAAACTCATTCCACAATGCAAGGGTAAACGGCAGAAAGTTGTATTCAAACGCACCGTACGCGGAGCCATCATTTTTAAGATGTGAAGGTGAACTCCCTGACGATGGCGAGGGGTGCGCTTTTTTTGAAGTTGGTCATAGATACCGTTTTTGAAAGGTCCTTCAAAAAATACATTTAGCAAACTTGCCCTGAAGGCGTTTACCTGATGATTAATGAGATATGATATTCGTAGATTTATGATGATACGCACCCAGACCCGTGTTCATGCACACAAATATTATGTAATGTGTGTAAATCGAACCCATTGGCTTTTGCAGCGTAAAGACGGAAGTTAAGTTAGTTAGTTACGGTTTGCAATATAAATAGACCGTGTGGTTAAGCACTACTCTTTAAAATATTTAAAAATTATAACCTTCACAAAAGATAGTTCTAGAGGTGCGATATAGAAATATTTAATACTAGGCATACCAAAAGACGGCTGATTTCCCCGGCGACAGCGACACGGGTTCGTATTACGTCACTAACCGCATCCTTGCGCACGCGCTCTTCCGTCTACCCTATACGACATGTGATCCGATATGTGCACAACATTGTTATAATAGGTCGGCTGAGGTAATAATGACAATGATATAGGGTTCAAGCTGCTTCTATAGCGTTCACACAGGTTGAATATTGTACTTCCTACTGTATAATGTTACTTGTGGCCTTCCGCGACTACGTCTTTACTATTTACTAAAGTTTACTATTTTCTATAAACTAGTCTTTTTAAAGTTCCTTTTTGCGGTGTAACCAAATCCAAACTCTTTACACCAAATTTCATTAAAATCGACACAAAAAACCTTGTGTTTTGCAGTCACAAAATTTTAAGAAAAGAAAAAAAATACATTTTAATCTCTCACTCCTTAGCAAGATGAACATAATTAAGGATAAAAATTGTAGAAATGAGCAGGATAGCGTGTCATCAGCTCTTCTTGTCAACTTTAGGCTTCGGCTATTTCTGTCGACGGTCACGGTCAAGGTGAGTTTTTGTGGTCAAACCTGTCGCGGCGCCTCCCGCTGACATCACGACCTCTACTTACACTAATATTTTGTCACGTTTCTCGATTTGACACGTTTTGGCTGAACGAACCGTATTAGCCAGATTTGGTGTTGAGATCATCGATTTATTTTACTATAGTTAATAATATGTCTTGTTATTGCACAATTCACTAATCAAGTTTTTTTTAATTATTGACATGTTATTATTATTTATATATAATTTTTTTTATTCGTAACTTATATAATAATTTGACAAATTTACTTATCGTTAATCCTAGTATTCAAGAATCAATATTTTAATTGCATTGTTTTTCCAGACTCTGTTTTACCGTAGAGTGACTAAATATATTTCCTATTTTTATTTTTGACTTAATCCATGATGAATAATTTTATATAACTAACTAATACTCCAGTATGACATTAATTTGTGTACCTTGTAAAACGTGGAAATATAGGATACTCTAATTTTATCTGTTAACAACATTCAATTATATAATCTATACAAATAAATGAATTCTATTAAATTCTAATAAACGTAATAATTGTAGTGTTTGCGTATAAGTATTGTGTCATTCCGGCTGTATTTCTTGATTATACATTTTTGATGTGATCGAAGCCGTCACTCTCTAGGACATCAAGAAAGCTCTTCTTGGGCTTGTCCAATCTGCCTCCGCCGGTTGGAGAGGCCATGACCAAACATTTTTCCCTACGTAGTTTATCAGACTTCTATTCTAAGCAGGTGATGAATAATTCACTAAAAACCATTCTTGAGTTCAAAAGTTTTAGTCGACATTCAATGCCAAGTGCACTGTGGCGGAAACAAAACCAGGCTAATGCCTCATCCAGCCTTCATCGCCGCCTACCGCAGCGACCTATTAAGGCTGGTTCACAGTCTACAAACTGGTCTCTGTGGGCTGCGTCCTCTGCGACACCTACTCCTGATTATGAATGCAATATTTCCAGCAAAAGTTAGATCGGTTTCCGGTTTACTAAGGCTCTATGAGTTGTCGGTGAAAGAAGCATTTAAATCAACTCAACAAAGGCTAGTAAGGAAACTCGCATAATAGTTCAACTGTTCCTAACTATTTAAAATTGGTATGTTGGGTGTATATCCTAACAAGATATGAGGAGCCCAAGCTAACCTCATCTGCAAGTGGTGCACCTGCCGAACAACGGACGAGGCTCTGACGAACTCAAAAGTTATTGAAATCGGACAATAGGCTCGCCACCTATTACGTGGGACCAACAATATAATTGGCGAAATGTGACTGCCCCTTCAGAGAATCTGGGTGGGTAATACACATAGAAAAACACCCAGACATATATAATATTCATGTTCATGCACACAAAGATTTGTCCTGCTGCTGGAGTGAAGTGCTGGTATACTGGCCTCCACGTCATATCGGTCGTCAGTACACCTATATTGAAGATTTCTTATACACCCCCAAATGCCATCAGTTCTTCGCCTCAATGGTTACCCCTGACAACTCTTCTTAGTTCTTCAAAACAAATACCTCAGTTCTTTGCTTTCATGATTACTTCTGTAAAATTTTAGTTCTTCAAATTCAATAAAAACGACCGATAGACAAATTGCTGATTACAAATGAGACATTTCCAGAAAAACTTAGGTTGGTTTCCGGCTTTGAAATCAAAAGTAATTACTGGCTTTAATAGTTAGAAGCAGGAAGTTTTTTTACTCTAGCATGATTAATAACTCAAACAGATTTTATAGTCTAAAGTAATCATATAGGAATTAAAATGCATTCATTACTTCTATACTTACTTAGTACTTAGATAGGTACAATATTTTAATGAGACTAAGACAATGAAAATATGAAGTATTCATTACTAACAAAATAGGAATGAGGATACGATTGTTATCCTAACAGAAATGTAACTTTTAACCTTGATTTATTAATAAGTATCTACTTAACAAACATTCCTTTTCTAGTATTATAATAATAAATAAATGTTTTCTCATAATTACACCAATTATTTAGCACCAAGATCATGAAAACTTATGTTATGGATACTATTTATGTATTTTTTTTTTACTTGGCGGCATGCGTTCCTTTTTCAAATCGGTGACATATATTATGTAGCTTAAAGCTCACTTAAATGATTCTGCGGTGGTGGCGCCACGTGTCGGGTCTAGCAAAACATCGGTCAAATCATAGTTGAGCGAAACGATTCATGTGTCATACTCGTGAACGGATGCCACCAGTGGGGACTGCTCATGTCTACTATCATCGTCATATCCTAACATCATCCCAGTTGCTCTAGACTAAAGCTTAGGGCTCAGGGTCTGCTCGCTTGTTCAACCAGATTTGACTGAATTTCAGTTATTACGTGAAGCGACTGCCGTCTGACCTCCGCAACCCAGAGGGAAACATCATTAAACCAGCTGTCAGTCTATTAGAAGGCACTGACTTCCTAATAACGACTGCCATAGATGTCCATGACTGCCGGGACCAACGGCTTGCTCACGTCTACTATGTATATCCGTAATTATGTTGATATTGCTACAAAGAGTTTTCTTTTCTTTTCTTTTAAATCTTGTGACTGCAGAACACAGGTTGTTATGGTTTTAATATTAAGTAATTTTTTTTTAACTGGCGGGAGAAAAAACCAACCTTGACGATTTTCTTGCCCGTTATTTTACGATCAAGCTCCCACCCACAGTAAATGGCCCGTTAGTTTATAAGTATGACATTCATAAGAGCTCTATTGAGCCAAACTTTAATAAAAGACTTTTGAGCGGAGATTTAAGCGGCACGTACGTATACGTGCACGTATTTATAGTGTCTTATAATTTAGATTTCTATGAGGTCGGCAGATACATTACTACAACTATCTAAGAGTTGTAGCGAAGTTCACTTTTATCAAAGAGATCTCCAGATATAACTCTTCAAGTGGTGAGAGGTTGCCCACATCTAGCCTTGACGAGATCATTTTCTTTTAGTCGCCTTCTGTGACTCATTCTGGCAAGCCATGGAGTGATAGAATACCTTAGAAGATACAACAATGTTCTTGTCTCAAACTCATTGCATGCTATGAGTGTTCTTAACGTCGTACTGCATAATTCGTGCCTAAACTCATTAAACATGTCACGGTTATTTTATACATTCACACCTGTTTCCCGGAAGCGGTAGGCAGAGGCATATTATACGCCCACACTTCTCCAATTATATAGTTGGTCCCACGTAATATGTGGCGAGCCTAATGCCGCTTATCGGGCACTGTTCGCCAGAGCCTCGTCCGTTGATCGGTAGGTGCACCACTTGCAGGTGAGGTTGGCTTGGGCTCCTTAGGTCTTGGTAGGATCCCTTTCTCCCTATACACCCTATACGTTAGCTTTCCACATAGTTTATTCATATTTACATATCACACACATAAATATTTATAAATATTTGTTCAAAAAGTATTTTTACAATGTAAACGCATATCATCACAATTACCATGTAAATGTAAATTAACACATACATTATCATACAATATAAACAGTTAAGTAAATATTTTTATAACAGCAATCAAAGCTAAACAAAAATATTTATATTTATAAGCTTATAATGAACGCGACATCTTAACTATAAGAAAAAAATGCTTAACGAACGGATGTAGAGACTTCGAAGGCAATTAACACATGTTAGATAATTAACCTGTATAGGAACGTGGATTTGTTTTTTCCATAAATTAACAAAGAATTAAGTCATTTCTGGGAAGTTACGAAAGTAGTTTTTTCTATGAGAGACACGTAAGACTCCTTAGGTAACTCCAAACTTAAAAAATAATAGTTCTTAAACTATTACATAGTACTTGAAAGCGTCAAAATAAAACATAAAAATCTCATAGGCTCTTTTAAATTATCAATTGGTTAGGTATTTAGATAATTTGCGGGACTGTTTGAAAGGGTTACCGCGGCCTTGGTGTTACAGGCTCAAGAAGGAACATGGATGGCTTTTAGTCAGTAAAAGTCTGCCACACCCTTCCGCTTCACCCACAGCGGAAGACAGTCATTTAATGTTTTTCCATCCGAAAAAAAAAGAAAAAAAAAAAAAGGTGTTTAGATAATAACAATGCAATAGAATATATAACAATACTCATGTTTTAAGTCATTCATAATAGAATATCCTGCAAGAAAAGGCAGCTTAATCACAAGCATTTTTATCTACCATAATTATAATCTTTGATAGAATAGTATCCCTTTAAAGACAGCTTCCGTTTTATCGTCTATTTAAATTTATTTTGGCTTAATTGCTGTATAGTGTCGCACACGTTCATCTCTTAAATATTGGTTAATTTTTTGGAGCCTAGTGGCAGATACAATTAATTCTTATTCCTTGTGTTTAGGTTATGTATATAGCTTTTTTTACTTAATTGCTAAATATTCTTATGTGCGTTACCAGGGTTTCATAAACAAATTGACCCGCCACTGTCGAAATACCAATTTCTTTCATCAAATTCTACCAAAGAATACGTAAATCTACAACCAAACGGCGCGGTAGTCCAATCGTCAGTTCGTGTGTAACTATGTTAATGTATAGAATAAGTACATAAATATTCTCTTACAATCAAACCAATTCTTTAGTTCCAAGATAAGTATCACTAAGAACTTGTGTTATGGATTACTAAAGAACGGATAAACATACTTAAATACTTTTTTGTTGTAAATTCATACTTAATATACATAGAAAAACACCCAGACCAGAACAAATATTCATGTTCATGCACACAAAGATTTGTCCTGTTTGGGAATCGAACCCACGACCTCTGGAGTGAAGTGCAGGTATACTGACCTTCACGTCATATCAGTCGACAAAAAATTATCTTTAATCATACGAATTATTTAGTTCGAAGATAAGTATCATTAAGAACTTGTGTTATGGATACTAAATAACGGATAAACATACGTAAATTCTTGTTTTTGTAAATTAATACTTAATATACATACAATAATGTTTGTCACACTACGCATAAGATGTCCAATACGAACAGTTTCTTTGATTAAGAACTTCAAACTAATAAGTATTCTCTCCAACAACGTAATGTGAGTGGAAAATCCATCATATGATATAAATTTCTTTCAACGATTTTCATTACCTATAAAAAGATTTGCAAAACTTTTCGTACAATATTCAACAAATCTCAAATTAGGTAACATTGCAATTTAATTTCCTCGATTAATTATCTACATCGTCAATTAATGTTTTATAAAATTTATAGAAATAATGTTACATCGAAGTTTTGTTACCCACGTTTTTGTTTCATCGTAACTTTTTATTCTAATATACACCCATGTACGTAACTATGAACAGCCACACCCATTCGCTTTGCAATAAGCGTGGCCAGTAGTTTTTTAGCGTGGTAGGCGTCATTGGTAACGTAATACTGCAATTCAAATTCTTTAATGTCGTCATTAGAACAGACATGTCATTAATCCGGGCGCAATCATTACAAATGAACGTGTGTTCTTGCTAATAAACCAGATGGGCTGATTCTGCTATTTTTAACATTCGGTTTCCGGTCTCGATAATGTATTGGCGCTTTTTATTACAAAAGCGTATTGGGAACGTTCCACTGTTGTTGTAGCTCAGGGGTGTCCAAGCTAGATAGGACCCAGGGCCAATAAAAATGACTAAATACATTGGTGGGCTGCAAAATATTTATAAAAATGAAATATTGGTAATAATAATATCGTTATTATCTACTTTTTCATTAATTTGTCTTTTACAATTCTGTCAACATCAACCTGCATGTTTATGTAAGTTCGTATCTGTCAATGAAGACCTGTATTTCGATTTATTAAGCTTCATTGTTGAATTATGCACTCTTACAAAGGTAGGTACTGCTCATCATCGAGCCCATTTTTTGACCGATCAGACCGTCAGTTTCGGGAAACGTTCAGCGAGGGGCTTAAAAAAATCAAGTCCTGTTTCAGTTCTGCCCTTGTAAAAGGGGTCTGATTACACAGTTCCAGTTGATAATCAATCTTCACACTGCAATCGTCAATGGTAGAGTGAATAGTGCTATATCACAAATTTTTTTTTAAATCTGCAAAACGTTGTTTAAATTCGACGATTATTTCGTCCATGTATTTGAGGTGGTCCAAAAAATTACATTCTTCAAAATATTTTATCTCTAAATAATGTTTTTTACAACTTGGAAAAAATAAAATTAATTTTGTTATAGAGACGTTATGAACACTTTCAGTTTACTTCTGAATCCATTCACCATTTCCGTACATGTTGGCTATTTTGTGGTTTTTGCTTTGCAATTTTAAATTTAATTGATTCAAGTGTTGCGTGATATCAGTTGAAAACGCAAATCAGCCAGAAACTGAGGATCTTGCATTTTATCTTGTAGTTCGGAGTTCTTGAGTGTCAGATGATATTTAATTTTTTAGAAATAAAGGTATTTCTTTTCGTAAGGCGAAAAAGCGTTGCAAGCACTGTCCAGCACTTAGCCATCTGATTTCTGAATGCAATAGTAAATCTCAATAGGTTGCATCGATTTCACTTAAAAAGTCCCTAAATTTTCTCTGTATCAATGCCCTGTTTCCACCTCTAATCAAATTGGTTATCCTTATAACAACTTTCATAGCATTCATTTGACGCAAAGATTTTCCACACAAGGCTTCTTGATGTATGATGCAATGCAACAACGGGCAATCAATGTCATTTTGTATTGGAAGTCCCGCGAATCCTGTCACTGTCCCGGTCATAGCTTTTGCCCCATTGGTCACGATACAAGAACACTTACGAAATCCTCCATATTCTATTACAGTTTTCTTGACTGCTTCAAATATATCACTGCCAGTCGTTCTATGAAATGGTATTAAATTCAGCAGGTCTTCCGTGATTGTAAAATTTCGAAATGCAACGTATGAAGATTATTAATTAAATGACATCGGTCTGAGAGTAACCTTGCGTAATCAAAACTTTCGTCGCGGTGAATTATAAGTGACTAACAATGTCCAAAGAACGATGCGCGGTAGGTATCTATTTTGCGTTCGGGGAATTCCCCGAATTCTCGAGTGAATAGAGATGTGTGCGACGTTATCGAACATACCCAAAACATTTGAATTTCGTCGCGATAAAAATAATGTGCTCAATAATGTATTTAAACAAAGAAGATTAAAAAGATTCTACGGGCCGCAATAATCCATACCGCGGGCCGCACGCGGCCCGCGGGCCATGGTTTGGACAGCCCTGTAGCTGATGTTTATAATGGATAATATTTTTTTTTATCTATACGTAAATATTGCAATCTGATATCGAGCGCTTCCGTGCTACGGAAGGCACGTTAAGCCGTTGGTCCCGGTTATCACTAAATGTGGTAGTCGTTAAGCCATGTTAGAGGCCTAATGGGCGGCTTGAAAAAGTTCTAACAGCAGGACGCCATGCACCTGCCTCCGCCAATCCGCACTGGGTCAGCGTGGTGGAGTATGACCCAATACCCTCCAACCCTGATATGTGATAGGAGGCTCGTGCTCAATAGTGGGACATTAATGTGCTGTGATGATGGTGATATATTGCAAAAAAAAAATTGTAACACAAAAACTACGCAGGCTAAGACAAATATCCATATTCAATCACACAAATAATTGTTCTTTCTGTGTAGGATTCAAATACACTACCTACGCAGCGAATAGCTGGTAAACCGACCTCCGTGCCGTGTCGTTCATACCAAACTTGACATAATTATGTTTCATTAGGTTTAATCTCAAACCATAAGTATGCAGTCGCAAAATAGTAAGTCTAATATTTACTTAAAAAAAGCTATGACTAAAATATTGCCCCCATAAAATTAGCCTTAATATCAAAGTATAAGCTCTAAGTTGATACTAAACCCTCATTGATTGAGATTTAATGGAGACCTGATATTCTTTGGATTGCATCGACTGCTTACCATCAGGCAGAAGTTGGTGGCCATTATGACGAAACGAGACATTAAAAACAAAAAGCTTGTCAGAAAACAAATTAACAATTTCAGCTACCAGTTACATTGCGAACGGTTGAAACGTTAAAACGACAGTAGAATCAGTTCGCGACTCACAATAATTGATAGAGCTCATTGCGGCTTGAAATCCCACACTCCAATTAATTGAAGCCATGATACAATAGGAGTGTACGAGACGTGGTCATCGACCTTCTAACTCATTAAAAACTTGTCGAAATGTAATTACAACGCCGTGAAATCTTTTAAAGACGTCCATTACAAAGTGTAATAAAAATTGGATTTTCGCACAAACTTCGGCTGTGAAAGAGGTATTCTTAACTTTATTTATACAAGCTACCGCTCGCGGATTCGACTGCTTATCTTATCGTTTATCGGCTTATACATTATACTCGTACTTATTTGGAGAAATAAGTGATATTGTCAGGGTAAACACCACCATATCTACATATAAATAATAGGTTGGGGAAAAAGTCTTTTCGTATTTTTGTATGAAAAGTCAAGACATTTTTTTCAAAGTTTATTTACATTTATTTACAATATATATGTACCGTTTTGTTGAATAACTTTCTGCCATTTTGTGGGCAGAGACATTATCCCGTTACTGTAGAAACTTTGGGACTTCTGATCAAAAAAAACGGGACAAATAGTTTTGGCAGTCCTCTCTTGAGGTCAACCTTACAGAACCTAAAGAATTCTGCAGAGACCGAAACAGGTGAAAATCTGAAGGCGCAAGGTCAGGGCTATATGGTGGATGCACTAGGACCTCCCAGTCGAACTCTCTTAATTTTTGCTGAGTGGCTAAAGATGTGTGTGGTCTAGCGTTATCGTGATGAAAGACCACACCCTTCCTGTTGATCAATTCCGGCCGTTTTCTCTCGACTGCTTCCTTTAATCTCATCAGTTGCTGGCAGTAAAGATCAGAATCGATGGTTTTGCCGGGCGGTAAAAGCTCATAATAAACAATGCCCTTCCAATCCCACCATACACACAGCATCACCTTATTTCGTGTTAGGCCAGGTTTGGCCACAGTCTGTGAAGCCTGGCCAACTTTCGACCACGACCTTTTTCGCACGTTCTTGTCGTACGTGATCCACTTTTCATCGCCAGTTATCAATCTCTTCAAAAACGGCTCGGTTTCATTACGTCTCAATAATGAATCGCAAATGAGTACACGGTTCATTAAGTTTCTTTGAGTGAGCTCGTGTGGCACCCAAATATCGAGCTTTTTTGTATAACCAGCTTTCTTCAAATGGGTCAAAACTGTTTTGTGGTCAATTCCCAGTTCTTCAGCTACATCGTAACTACTAATATGCCGATCTTGCTCCACTCTTTAAAAAATGGCGTCCATTTTATTCGTAACAGGGCGACCAGAGCGAGGTGCATCTTTAACATCAAAGTTTCCGGACTGAAAACGTTTGAACCAAATTTGTGCTACTCTTACTGACACTGCATCAGGTCCATAAACATTACAAATTTTTTTCACTGCTTGAGTTGCATTTTTGCCTTTTTTATAATAAAATTTTAAAATGTATCGAATTTCTTCATTAGATTCACTCATTTTTACGGAGAGAAAAACAAATGAAAAATAGCGGGAAACAACTTTTTTTTATTTTTTTCTTTTCTTTATAATGGAACCTTTTTAATGTTACCAAAACCAGCCAGACACAAATAGTACAGTCAAAAAAATTTTATAATAAGTTTATACCTACGTTATGCGAAAAGACTTTTTCCCCGACCTAATATATCATAGATAAATGGGATATATGGTACCCCATATCTTTTCGTGGGTGTCCTAAGAAGTGGCTTATAGATTTACCGGATGATAAGCAGCAGTGACGTCACGCTTACTAGTTTGAAGGGGACTTACATCTCCACTCATCCGCCTGCTTAGGCAGAGTGACAATGTAACTAAATTTCCTACAGAGGTGCTTAAGTTCATAGCCATAAGCCATTTGTGGCTGTGATATGGATAACATGTACAACAAAACGATAAACTAATGAAATACAGTGCCTCGGAAAGCACGTTAAGCCTTTAGAGACATCTATTTAAACATTATTTGCGAAAGTGCGCTTTTAACACTAATACTCTTTTCACAATTTGCAATATTCTGTCATTTTGCGCTTTTGACCTTATGCTCCTAAGCGAACCCGAGTTTTATGAAGAAGATTGATATTTGTTCTCTTTGCCCTCGGTATTATATCCTTTGTATTTGTATATCTGTTTGTGTGTGTGTTATATCGGTTTGTATGTGTTTATCCAGCTCAAGGTTCAATTCTGTCCTAAATTTCAGCCGTTAAAGCGCGATCTAAATATATAAAAATACAAACTATCACTTTCATAACACTAGTAGATGGTAGAAAAGATTTTAATTTTATGTCTTTTGATGAAGAATATTTGAGCGCAATTAAAGAGTTTTTTGGAGTAGGAACTTATGTAACAGAAATTGAGATCGATAGCGGTAACTATCAAAACTTTATTGGAAATTGTTGGTTCTTTTTTATAGTATTTGAATAGATTTTTATTTTATGACTTTAGATTCGTTTGAAAAACATTTGAGAGCAATAGAAAAGTTTATGCGAGTAGGAGCTTATGTACCCATAATTAAAATCGATAACAGATAATCAGATAATCATCTGATCCTTATTGATACATTCTGCATGTTTTCTCATGGTTTTCTTTGAGGTTTAAGTGCACTTTTGCCTTACGATTTACTTTTTTAACTCTCTATGTACTAGCAAGCTTTCAAAAACAAAGATTTCATAAAAGCACGTTAACTACCAGGAGATCAATTATGGGACGCACTCACACCTTGCGTTTGATATATTTTAGCCTTATATTGTAATAGTTCTTGGAAGAAGTAGGTAACTCATTTTGTCTTATCTTTGTCTCATTCATACATACTAAATAAGAATAAAGCGCTCGTAGCTCCGAGGTTCTCGTTGGTCGGAAACGATCACCGAAATAAAGCAGAGTTTACAGAGGTCAGTCCCGTTTGGTTGGCATTTGATATCGAGCCTTCCTTGCTTCACGTAAAGTCGCTTATCACAAAATTTGGTATTAGTTTGAAGAATTCTGATAGCAGGACGCCCATTAAGCTCCCTATATACTAATAAGGAGTAAGATAATACCCTTACACCTTGAATGTGAGAGGAGGCCAGTGCTCAGTAGTGGGACTTTAATGAGCTGTGATGATGATGATTACATACTAAATAAACCACATTTTACGCTGAGTCACTGAGTACCTAAAGTCAGAGTCAAAATTATTTATTCAAGTTTGGCTCAAAAGAGCTCCTTTGAAGGTCAAAACTTAATAACTAGCGCGATTACCTATTCAAGACGTCCGGATAAAAAAAGTTAATCCTTAAATGTGATTTATGAACTAATAGTAGATAGAAGATAGACAGAAAATTCTTTATTGTACACCAAATTAAAAATAAAACAAGAAAACAATTGCAAAAGAAAAGCGATACAATTGGCGGCCTTATCGCTTACAGCGATTTTTTCCAGGCAACCTTAGGATGGAGAGTGATTAAAATTAAATGAAAACTAATATGTTATATAATGTTAAATAAGTATAATAATAATGAAAACTACTATAATAATAAAATGTTATAAAGATTTACAATTTTATAAAAATAAAACACGCTAATTTTTATAATAACTAATAGTGAGCCCTCTTGAATTGCTGTGCCCTACAGGGCGTCACATGTATACCGTACTTTCTGTACCACCTCGTTTTTGTAATGAGATGTGCAATAAATGATTTGATTTGAGGTTATTCATAATTATTCAAGTAAAAGAAGATATAGTGACAAGAATTGAGAAAGGTATGCTTAGATGGTTTGGTCATGGTGAGAGGATGAATGAAAGTAGATTAACGAAAGTGATTTATGATGGACAAGTAGATGGAAGTGTTGGGACGGGAAGACCACGTAAGACCTTCCATGACCAAATACAAAAAATGTTAGAGAAAGGGCAGGTCAAAAGTACCTTAAACCGACGGGCGTGTATGAGGAGGTTAATGAGTGTGAATGAAGCTAAAAGCGTGTGCCAAGAACGTAGCAAGTGGAAGGATGTGATCTCTGCCTACCCCTACGGGAAAGAGGCGTGACATTATGTATGTATGTATGTCATAATTATTCGTCTGTTATTTGTTTTTATTGTTGAAAAGTATTAGAAATTACTTCAAATCTTAGTTAAACACATAAAATGTACAGTAACTACACAACACAACATTCTAGAACGTCAAGAGACGATTCAGATTAGAGATAGGCTCTCATGCCCTGAATAAGTAAATTAAGCGTACAATTAGGGATATCTCGGTTAAAATCTGGCCATTCAACTATACGGCGTACGGTAACGACTTGCTAATGTGGGATAGACTTCATACATACAAGCTTTTGACATTCAAATTGAAATGTTTATATATAATAATTTGTATTGTACAAGCATTAAAATGTTAAGGCGTTTCTTGGGGTGAATAGGGATCCTACCAAGGCCTAAAGAGCCCAAGCCAACCTCACCTGCAAGATGTGCACTTGTCAATCAACGGTCAAGGCACTGGCGAATATAACAATGCCCGGTAAGCAGCACTAAGCTCGCCACCTATTACGTGGGGCCAACTATATAATTGGCGAAGTGTGGGCGTATAATATGTCTCTGCCTACCCCTTCGGGGAAACCTTGGGGTATAAAAAGTAATCTGTCCGTAATTTTTTTTTGGTATTTGTAGTAGTTAGCATAGGTGCATAGTAAAGGTACTACGCTGACAATTTTGAACATCTCAAGGTAGACCACACCAATCTAAGCGTCACCACTGTTGCATCATAGTAAATGATTTATTATTATTGCAAGGATCCAAAGGCAGCGGTGACCATGTGCATTTACATTACTATGTCTGACTTTTTGCCTACCATGATATGGTTAATGTTATATTCTGTTGCATTGTATAGCGTCACAGACAAATGAAGGTTGTAATTTAAGTACCTAACCAATTGATAATTTGAAAGTGTGGTTGCCTGTAAGTTTCATGCCAGTTCTTCTTAAAGAGCGGTGGCACTTAGATTTACTCACACTTAAATATTTTTTGATTTTTAATTGTTTTGTTGCATAGAAGTGAATCTTAGCTTCGTGATTTCAGTGTTCATTTGTCGATTGTTTATTATACTGCTTTGACGTTTTCAAATACAATGTAATAGTTGAAATATAAAATTTTGACATTTGAAATTTTGAAATTGGCGACCTACCATGGTTACAATTTAAAACCTCTCAAGGTATACCAGACCGCCAGCTAATAGTAGCTTCGTCCTTATCGTCTCCATCGTGATCTAAGCGTTAGATCACCACACGTCACGTCCAAATGACACCGCGCTGATCTCATCGCGTTTTTGCGCGGTCGACATGCGTGCGCGCACTCATTGCATTCCCAACGCGACCTCACGCCATTGTAATCGTTCTTTTTTTGCGTGGTAAGGTTCATTTCATTGCGTATATAATATTCATAGTGAATTTAGAAAAGTAGAATTTTAAAGTCATAAGCTTCTTTAACTAAATATGAATCGTGTCTCATAACCAGAGGTCGGAATTAGGTAGAGTTATTCATGTACTTACACTGATTTCACACAGCGAAAGAATATAGTGGATATGCCTCAAATCCCGGGATTAATTTTAAAGAATAGAAAAAATCCCGTTACTTTTTAATAAAAAGTTATTTACTTTTACTTTTTTAATTTAGACTACTGCACGCGCGACGTTGCCAAACTTACATCAATGATATTGGATGACCGAAGTTGCAAAATTATTTGTATTGTGAATTAATGTAAACCAATAAAAATTGTATGGTATGTGTATCTTTGTTTTATTTGTCTATCTATGATGTTTTTATTATTATTTATTTGTAATATTGTTGGCCACACGGGATTGTCCATTTGAAATCCCGGGAAGGTCCACATTAATATCAACATTTCGATGCAAGTACATAAATAACTCTACCTAATTCCGACCTCTGCTCATAACTTATTGAAAAAGATCTATGTACTAATGTAAACTATAATTTATCTAGATTATAATGTTCAAGAAAATAGCATTGGTAGAACTGTTTGTCTCATGTCTTATCCAGTGTCAATGAGGCACGTTTTATCTAGAGATCTCTGCATTTCAAATATTTTTTTCTAAAATTAGATAATTTTAAAATACTTGTAAAAATTTCTAGCCAAGTTAAATAAAATATGGAAGTGAGATTAAGTATGCAATTAAAACGATTAGTTATTTGTAATTAAGTTGGTTCACTCTATGATTTTATTTTGTGGTCGCAATATTATAAAAAACGTAAAACAAACAAAACGTAGTAGAGGGCGGCCCCCAACGCGATGGACCGATGACCTGGCCAGGGCGGCGGGGAGCCGGTGGATGCAGGCGGCAAAGAATCGATCTACGTGGAAAGCAATTGGGGAGGCCTATGTTCAGCAGTGGACTTCAGATGGCTGAAATGATGAAAATTATGAATATTATAAAGCTAATGGTGTGGCCGTAAACATAGCTGTTATTGACTTCTTTTAACAGCACTGCACGCGCAGTACATCGACTCCCAGCTGAGCAGTACTTCGGGATATCAGATATAGAATGATATTGTTTATATTATGATATGTTATTTGGCTTGTATTATGTAACTTTTATCATGTCAGCCCATTAACGTCCCACTACTGAGCACGAGCCTCCTCTAACATAACAAGGTGTGAGGGTATTGGGTCATACTCCACCACGCTGACCCAGTGCGGATTGGCGCAGGTATATGGCATCCTGCTGTTAGAATATTTTAAGCCGCACATTAGGCCTCTAACATGGCTTAACGACTATCACATACCAGTCATATCAGTCAATTCATTGCCAGAATAACTGAAATTCAGCTAAATCTGATAGAAGTGTAATTAATAATTCATATTAGGTATAGGCTAAGTTCTAAGGTGTACGGCTTACACCGCGCTAATTCATAAGAGCTCTTTTGAGTCAAACCTGAATAAATGATTTTAACTTTGACTTTAATAAATTGACTACTGTAAGGATCAACCTACGTACTAGACATACTGCTCTAACTTTGCTACATTTTGGTGTTAGTGTATTTAATTTGCTACCTCGTGAGAATTTCACGCCAACTGGCGGTCGTTTTTGCCACGATCCGGATTTGTTTATTTCTTGTTTTGATAAGGAAAGCTAAGATCGCAATAGAAAGTTATTTATGATAGACATTATTTTATCTTTAAGTAAGAACTTTATATTAGTATTTATTTGTTGTATAACACATGTCATGAAGTTTTATAAAATGTTTATGAAGGATTGAAAGGTTTTTAATAATTAAGGTACGTTTAGCATATACATATTTATTATTGTACACCATTGAGGCCGTGTTGTGCCTAGAATAGTGCCTCCCCCTCTTATGTCACGGGAAGTCGTAAAAGTCGACGGAGTGAAATTCTACGGGATGATGGGCAGCAGCGTCTTTCAGCGTACTGGCTTGAACTGCGACCCTGATGCCTGCCCAGAGAAATGTTTTTTTTTTTTTTGGTTTTAAAATCTTTTAATGACGATCTCCCGCTGTGATTGGAGCGGAAGGTTGTGTCAGACTTTTATTGACTAAAAACCATTCATGTTACTCCTTTTCCGTGCACGTCCCGAGACCAGGTGCTTATGGGCAAATACTCCCAATAGAATGTAATCTATTGGGAAGGCCAATTTCTAACAGTGGACTTTATAAGGCTGACATGATGACACCTGTTAAGAGTATGATGTTACGCAAAGTGAACAAGTTAGTATTAGGCGGCCTCATTACGTTACGCAATTTCTACAAAGACAACCATTACTAAGACGTCCACTGTATGACCAAGGATATAAGCTTCCAACGTGATCCTGCGACATTTATCACGTCATCCGTCCATTTTGTAGGTGGATGTCCTACGCTACGTTTCCTATCAAAGGGTCTCCATTGAAGAACTTTTCTACAATAATTTATTGATTCAGGCGTTACTTTGCGGAAATCCATTGTAAGCAAGTGATGGATTAAAAATATCTTTGTAACAATTCCCGCGCTACTACAATTTCCCGAAAAATCGAGAAACTATTCAACATGACACGTGTTTCGCCCTTACACAGGGCATCTTCAGGTAAGATAGGAGCCTCAGAACAACGATGTCTTCACGACCAACGCTGAAACGTTTCAGCGTTGGTCGTCAGCTAACTTTTCTACCCCAAAAGCAACCATTTCATGTTGTGTTATTTAGTTATAGTCACTATAGAAAAGTCCACCCACTTTTTACATAAGTATATTTAGGCCTTGAAGTCTTGATGAATATTATACTTAATGAAGCAATTATTGTTAGTTTAGAATTATTATCTTAGTCTTGTGAGAGATTTGCTGTATATTTTGTTTTTATTTTTATTTGAGTAACACTTTTCTTGGACAACATTTATCCCGTACAACTCTTTAGTTTACAACTGCTAGGGTTGGCTGGTAGAGATCTCTTCTAGAGATAAGTCCTCCTTTGTACGTGTTATTTTATATACCTCATGTAATACTTAAAATTATTTTTGTGCAATAAAGAATTATTATATTTTCATATGTTTCTTTAAAGCTTTAAAAGATCATTATTTTTAAACAAGTTTGATATTAATTATAATTATTTCTAATAAAAATAATTAGTCAACTTTTTATCTATAAATATCCACTACTATTTTCACAATTATTCATTAAATATAATATTACTTGTAAGGGTGTATAAGGATGCTACCAACGTATTAGGAGTCCAAGCCAACCTCGCCTGCAAGTGGTGCACCTGCCGATCAACAGTCGATACTCTGGCACTAATAAAAGTTCCCGGTAAGCGGCAATGGGCTCGCCACCTATTCCGTGAGACCAACAATAAAATTGACGTAGTGTGTACTTATAATATACTTCTGCCTACCCCTTCGGGGAAACAGGCGTGATTTGTATGTATGTATTATTTGTAAGCCTGCGTTACATATCCTTTTCGTAACAAAGTTATAACACAATAAGTTATTAGACACGACGTAACTTTGGACAAGTTATAACATAATAATTACAACAGAAATCAGAACAATATGCATACTCTAATGCTTTAATTGCAGGTTAGTTTGTTCGTAAGACATACTGTTCTATTCCCCCATTATTCCATTCATGAGCCAACACAACGGTCCATTGCTGCATAACGCGGAACTCACACGCAGCAGTCATAGAATGAGCAACGCATGTTCAAAATGTTGAAAAGTAGCGCCCAATATCAAGTACTCATAGCTAAGGACACAATTGTAATGAAACTGAAAGCAAGTGCATAGATACACTCCATATAGGACGTCAAATAATATTTCATCATCATACTGAACACGGTGAAACGCTCGTTTCTCCTCGTAAGTTTACAGGTACCTTGGATGGGTGACCGTTAGTGTGGCATTTAATATCAAGGGCTTCCTTGCTTCAGTAGCCACGTTAAGATGTTGGTCCTGGTTGACAGACCACCAGATATAGTGGTGGTCGCTTAGCCATGTTAGAGACCCTATTTAAATACCTAGCGGTTTGAAAAATTCTAACAGCAATTAGTTGAAATTCTAACAGCAATGAGCTGAAAGTCTAACAGCAATTAGCTGAAATTCTAACAGCAATGAGCTGAAATTTTAACAGCAATTAGCTGAAATTCTAACAGCAATGAGCTTAAATTCTAACAGCAATTAGCTGAAATTATAACAGCAATGAGAAATCATGATAGTTATGGCTGCGCACGGGTGTCCTCTCATGAATCAAGGTGACAGTGAGCAAAACCATATAAAAATATAACAAAATATATAATTCTAATACACAGATTCCTAACCTTCAGGTAATTAGGAAGTCCTAGAGCTTTTCATAATCTGTGGCGAAAACTAGAAATACGTACTAATATTGTTTATACGAAAGTCACATTATATAATATAACTGTCTTTATAATAAATGGCGGGAGAAAATCTAGCCGTTACGATTTTCTTGCCCGTTCTTTTACGATCAAGCTCCCGCCCGCAGTGAATGGGCGCGCTAGTTTTTAAGATTTTAATTTGACTTTCATAAGAGCTCTATTAAACCAAACTTAACTAAACGATTTGTTATTTGTTAATGATAGTCTGTTTTCATATCACGAATAAACCTCTGAACCAATTTATAAAAAAAGTACATTTTCTGATATTGTCATTTAGGTTTAAACCACGGGGAGTTATCTGGGGAGTCGAAAATTTTTCAAATATGGAATTGGAAAATATAACTTTTTTATGAGAAGTAAAGAATAAAAAATGCGTGTTTCGTGGTGCTGCAAGCAGTTGTATGTCACGCAAACGGAGCCGCGGTTTGAAGTTAGTTTCAGATAAACCGACCGCTACCTGTGAATAAGTAGCCGATACAATAAACTGGGGAATATATTTTAATAGGAAACTGGTTTTTGGAATTCGGGTCCAAGTTATAAGCTGGTTGGAATTTTCTTACGATTTAATAATGTTTTTTAAACTACCACAAAAACATATTGTTGGTACCGTACATTTATATAAATTTTTTTTAATTTTAAATTTAAACATAACACCATCATATTGTTTAGATAATCTTTCATGTCAAACAAATTCGTAATAATTTATTTATATTTGTTTGTTTATTTAAAACAACAGCAAAAATCCACAGCTCATAATTAACGTAGTTCTGAAACTATTTACGTAGCCCTAAAGGAGGCCACCAACAGATAGACTTCATGATTTGATAAAGGTTGCGGAAGCTGACGAATCAGAGCGTGGCAAATATGCCTATGATCGGAACAAATATTCATGTTCGTGCACACAAAGATATGTCCTGTGTACGAATCGAAACCGAAACCTCACTGAGCTTCGTTACATATCAATTTTCGAAGTCAACATTAAAAAGAACAAAACATTCAAATTTTATCATCATTGCCTCAGCATTGGAAGTCCATTGTTTAACAAATAGTTTGTCACGGCGATCATCATTTCGCCTATATCAATCTTGCATTCTGACGTATTGACTATCTGATCAACGAGATGCACCGACCCATGGGATGGAAGGCTGTCTACATCCGTCATGCAACGGGTCGTTTTTACTAGATCTTCGTTCCATGATCTTAGACCCCATTCTCTACTAAGCTCTCTTTCCACAAAGTATTTGGATCTTCAAAGTCCTTACAGAAAAACTCTCGTAACTTGGACCACACATAGTCGTATCGCAGAAGAATGACGTTTGCCAAGGCTGCGCGGCCACTGCAGATGACAGCGGGGATATGTCAACTCGGGACCGGGTTATAGGAAACCAGCAATGGCATTCCGCCAACCAATGGCTAACCATTAACTCTGTACCCGGATTCTCAATAAGAACTCTCATTTTAATGATTATTTCACTACTGAGAACTTTTGCAACCATGAGCCGTTTTATATGTTTACCTAACTGGCGGGAGATGAAGCAACCTTGACGTTTTTTTCCCCTTTTTTTTACGATTAAGCTCCCGCCCGCAGTGAATGGGGCGTTGGTTTTTAAGTTGACTTTCATATAATATAATATGAATAATATAATATAAATATAATATGAATTAATGATTTAGTCATTGACTTTATGAGAATCAAATTTTCTTGCGTGATGATCTGTCCAAAAATTTCTCACGTTTTCACAAGCGAGAAAATACTTCTTCTAATTTAAGTGGAGGCTACATTATTTGTGACGTCTCAATTCCAGATATCCTTCCGATATAACCAGGATATGGTCTATGGTTATTCAGGTTATTTTTCCACCTGACGGACCCAGTGCGGTATGGCACAGACAGGATTAGTGACCATTTGTATGGACACTAAGCTATTGAATCAGTTATTACTAATTATGTGGTAGCCGAAAAGCTACGTTAGAGACCATTTTCGACCCAATTAAGAGACTTTGTTAAAATATTCCCACACAAAAACATTTATGAGCTTTAAATGCACTATATCCAGCAAATTATGGCCTGGTATCGTATCAGGCATATTTATATGAAACTAGCAGCGCCCTGCGGTTTTACCCGCGTGGTCCCCGTTCCCGTGGAAATATCAGGATAAAGAGTGTCCTTTTATAATATTAGTAGGATAGGATGAAATAGATTTATTTGCTTTGATTTTGCGTGCTTACATAAAGGTTTTATACAGGTTAATTGTATCGTCAAAAACTACTTACTTATATTTAAGTGTGCAAATGTTAAAAAAAAAATTGAATTTAAAGTAACAATTATTCAATGTATTCTAATATATATATAGTCACAAGTCCCTCATATTTTCACTTTAAAGTCATATTATGTAGTATTTTTATTGTCTGTATGTCACCTGTGTGTGATGATTGCACACAAAAACGTAATTCAAAAGCGAACTTAATGCCGAAGGCATTCTGTACCAGTTAACCAAAGGGTTAAAAGAAAGCTTAAAGGCGATGCTACAAATTAAAAAAAAAAATATTAACTATATGTTATTCTAATGAGAGAATAGATAAATTATAACAGCAGGACGCTATACGCCTGCCTTCACCTATCCGCACTGGGTCGCTTGACACGTATGACCAGAATCTGCCCTGAACCTTAATTTGTGACCATTCCACCTGACGCCTGAGCCAAATAGTGGGATCATAATAGTTTGAGATTATTTATGATATGAGCGGCTCAGAACCAACAAACTTAGTAGAGGACAGCCTTCTACCTGATGGACTGAAGATCTGGTCAAGGCGGCGGGAAGCTGGTGGCTGCAGGTGGCACACGATCGATCAACGCGTAAAACTATTAGGAAGTTTATTTATTCAAACACAAAACAAAATGCAACTTATGCTAACAAAGTGAAAACAAATTAAATAAATGTTTAAACTAAGTTACACCTCAAACTATGTGTTCATACATAAAAACCATATTTAATACAGGTAACAATTAACAATATGTTTTAAGAGTAATTAAATTAAAAATGATTGTCTATATATTAAAAAAAAAAGGATAAAAAAGGATTTTAAAAAAAAAGGATGACATACCAAAACAACAAAATTGAATTCTGAGGGATTCAAGTACCTGGACTGAGGAAGCATTTCCCCCATGGAGGATACCTTTGACAGTTTTTCTGAAATGATTCAGTTTTGGTCGAAAAATATCAATATCTTGATGTATTAATGACATTTTGTTATAAGTTCGAGCCATTCGTACCAGTGGGTTCAAATAATATTATTTTCCTTTATATGGCTGAAATTATGAATGATGAAGAGTATACCCGTTATACAATTGCTTGGTTATACGGACCCCTATAAGGTATAAACTCGAACAACCTTTCATCATTTCAGCCGTTCGAAGTCCACTGCTGAACATAGGCCTCCCCAATTGCTTTCCACGTAGATCGATTCTTTGCCGCCTGCATCCACCGGCTCCCCGCCGCCCTGACCAGATCATCGGTCCATCGCGTTGGGGGCCGCCCTCTACTACGTTTGCTGATTCGTGGTCGCCATTCAAGAACCTTAACGCCCCATCGGTCGTCGGTTCTTCGAGCTATGTGCCCCGCCCATTGCCACTTCAGCCTGCAAACGCGCTTCGCTATGTCGGTCACTCTGGTTCTCCTACGGATTTCCTCATTTCTGATTCTATCACGTAGGGACACTCCGAGCATAGCTCTCTCCATTGCACGCTGAGCGACTTTGAGCTTCCTTATGAGGCCCATAGTCAGGCACCACGTCTCAGTCCCATACGTCATCGCTGGCAACACACACTGGTCGAAGACTTTCGTCTTGAGACACTGAGGTACTTTGGACGAGAAGATTTTGCGTAGTTTCCCGAACGCAGCCCAACCGAGCTGGATTCGACGATTGACCTCTTTCTCGAAGTTGGACTTACCTAATTGGACTTTTTGTCCCAGGTATACGTACTCGTCGACAACTTCGAGGGCCGAGCTTCCCACTATTACTGGGGTAGGCACAACATGGATATTTGACATGATTTTGGTCTTATCCATGTTCATTTTAAGACCTACCCTTCGGGAAGCTCTGTCGAGGTCTCCGAGCATTGTGCCCAGATCCACAAGCGACTCCGCTATGACCACTATGTCGTCGGCAAATCGAAGGTGAGTCATATACTCGCCATTAATGTTGATGCCGTAGTTTTCCCAGTCCAGTAGCTTGAAAACATCCTCCAGAGCAGCAGTGAACAGTTTCGGTGAAATGACATCACCCTGTCTCACGCCTTTCTGCAAGAGGATAGGATTCGTGCACTGGTCCAGTACTCGTACGGACATGGTGGCGTTTCTGTATAAACTCCTCAAAACTTCGATATACCGATGATCAATGCGGCATCGCTGCAGGGACTGAAACACTGCCCAGCTCTCGATCGAATCAAAGGCTTTCTCATAGTCCACAAACGCTAAGCAAAGTGGCTGGTTATACTCCTCGGTCTTCTGTATAACCTGCCGCAGCGTGTGAATGTGGTCTATGGTTGAAAAGCCTTTTCGGAAACCGGCTTGTTCGGGAGGCTGGAAGTCGTCAAACCTTTGCCCGAGACGGTTCGTGATGACCCGTGAAAACAACTTATAGACGTGGCTCAGTAGCGTGATTGGCCTATAATTCTTCAAAAGGGATTTGTCACCTTTCTTGAAGAAAAGGACAACCACACCACTGGACCACGCCTGTGGCGTACGTCCCTCGAGAATGACGGTATTAAAGAGCTTCTGGAGTACCTTAAGTACTGGTGTACCACCCGCTCTCAGAAGCTCTGCTGTCATCCCGTCTTCCCCCGGTGCCTTGTTGTTTTTTAGTTGTTTCAGGGCCATCCTAATCTCGTACAGGCTGACGTCCGGGATGTCTTCGGTGGTATGTCGGGTTAGTTTGGCTCTAGGGTCTTTAGCCAAACAGGTAGCGGGATCTTGCGTACTGGTATACAACTGTCCATAAAACCTTTCGATCTCCCTCATAATCTCAGGTCTCGACGTGACTAGACTGCCTTCGTTGGTCTTCAGCTGTGTCAACTGACTCTGGCCAATAGACAGATCCCGTGCGAACACTTTTGAACCCCTGTTCCTCTCTATTGCATCTTCAATACAATTTGTATTGAATTTGCGAATATCGAGTCGCAAGGATTTCGAGATCTGTCTATTGATGAGCCGGTAAGTAGACGCTTCCGCTGAAGACTGCAATCGCATGTCTCGTCGCGCTTCCATAAGATTAAAAGTTTGAGTCGACAGTTTATTGGTTTTAGTTTGTCGGGTCTTATAATGTTTGGACCCGACAACGTGGACAGTCTCAACCAGCCCGCCGCTAATATCGTCAACGGTTACGCAGTTCTCCAGACCTGCGAAGCGATTTTGAAGCTCGAGCTGAAAGTTCTCGGGGTTTTGAATATGGGCAGCTGAGGGTCGGAGCGTAGACCTCATCAAACGGGACCTTTCAAGCTTTAAATTAATATTCAATGTGCCCCTTACCATTCGGTGATCGCTACCGGTTTTCACCCTGGCGATCACAGAGACATCATTGAATATTTGTCGCTTAGTGGTCATGATGAAGTCTATCTCATTCCTCGTGAAACCATCGGGGCTCAGCCAGGTCCATTTCCTGTGTGGTGGCTTCTTGAAGAAGGAGTTCATCATAAAGAGGCCCTCCTTCTCCATGAAGTCAGCCAACCGCTGTCCCCTATGGTTCCTTCGCCCTATTCCAAATTGCCCCACTTTCTGCTCGTCACCGCTTCGTTGGCCTAGCCTTGCGTTAAAGTCTCCCATAACAACCGTGTAGTGAGTCGGTGAAGTATGAATGGCGGCAGAAATGTCATCATACAATATCTCCACGTCCTCGTCAGGGTGTGCCGAGGTCGGTGCGTAAACCTGAATTACCTTCAACGAATACCGTTTGGTGATTCTGAGTATTAGGTACGCTACCCTGGTCGACACACTCCGAATAGACACGACGTTGTTACGGATAGACTTCCGGACGATAAAACCGACACCACCTTGGGACAGGCGATCGCCCTCCCGGTGGTAGAGCAAGTTGCCGGACTTAAGGATTACCGTATCCTCTCCCTGTCTACGGACTTCGGATAACCCGATAATGTCCCAGTGCAACCGCTCTATTTCCTCCTCCAGCTCGTCAATCTTCTCGTCGGTCCTCAGTGTGCGCGTGTTATAAGTTGCCAGGTGCAGAAGTCGTCGTTTTGGGTGGTAGCCGGATCTCTGCCGGTGATTCTTAGCACCCCCCGCCCCGCCGTTACCAAGACCGCTACCGTAATCTGGAATAGCGGGGCCGCCGGGGACTGGGGGCCGTTTACGCGTGTGTGCCATTTTCCATTTGGGGGTATTTGCCCATAATCACCACGCTGGGCAGACGGGTTGGTGATCGCAGTTCCAGCCAGTACGCAGGATGACGCTGCTGCCCATCATCCGGTAGCATTTCTCTTCGTCGATTTTTACGACTCCCCATGAGATGACAAGGGGTGACGCTATTCTAGGCCGGCGACACACGGCACGTTTTTTTTTCCATTTCTCTCCCTATATATGCTTAGAACTTTAAAAAAATGAGTGATTCAAGAGAAATGTTTATAATTATGTAGGTCAAGCGGACGAAGACGCGGGCGGCCGCTAGTATTTCATTTTAAACTAGTAAATAATAATCTAGTCACATCTAAAAGTTACAAATCTTTTTTGACCCAAGTGAGAGACTTTGTTAAGGAATTTCCACACAAACACATTTATATGCTTTAAATGCACTATATCCAGAAAATTATGGCCTGGTGTCGTATAAGGTATATTTCTAGTCCCAGTCCCACAAATTTTCAGATAATTAAGCTTAATTTCAAGTCATATTATGTAGTATTTTTATTGTCTGTATGTAACCTGTGTGTAATGATAAATAATCACTATGTTATTTATTTAATCCTGATTGCACACAAAAAAGTAATACAAAGGCGAACTTGTCGAAGGAAATTTCTACCAGTTAACCATAGGGTTAAAATCGTTTATAAATTAGGGTGTATGAGTACCCTAACAAGATCTTAGTACTCCAAGGCAACATTACCTGCAAGTGGTGCACCTGCGATCAACGGACGGGGCTCTGGCAAACACAAATGTTCCCGGTAAGCGGTAAGGAGACGTCCATTAATTACGTGAGGTGTTTTTTTAAAAATTTGGACCCCCCCCCTCCCCCTTGGTGAGATGTGGTCGCACCCCCCCCCCCCCTCACGTGAGATTAACCCAATATTTTTAAAAAAATTAAATTTATTCGATTTGTCTTCTATGTACTACATTTCTCTGTGAAATAAGAGGAGAATAATGATACCACGTTTAAGGTGCACTATAACGGATGATGACCGGTATTGATATTGTATTGTAATACAAAATTTTACTGTGGTATAAAAATGCATATTCTCTGAATTAAAAAGTTGACGTGAGATTTTTATTGACCCCCGCCCCCCCCCTTGGTGAGTTTTGGTGAGATGTGGCCGGACCCCCCCTCCCCTATTTTAGACTCACGTAATTAATGGACGTCCCCTAATAGGCTCACCACTTATTACGTGGGACCAACATTATAACTGGCAAAATGCTAATCCTACGGGGACAAGGCGTGATTGTATGTATAAATTAGTATGAAATCTTACAACTTCCTCAAGTGCTTGCGGATCAATAAACCTCCAAACTAATAGAAAATGAAAAAATATACCTACTTACTTCCATTTCTTTAAGTCTATCGTTTTAAAAATTCAGGAAGATATTTGCAATAATTTGATATATTGAATTTAAGAAGAGGATGTTTTTACGCATTTTTAGATGATAAAACGTTTATATAATACAAATATAAGTAAACAGGTATAGCGACATGAGTAAATGGCCTTAGACCTAGATTGAAACTGGAGTAACAACACGATAGGTTCATACTATGCTCTCCCAGTCTATGTTTAGAGGAAAGCTTGTTAGTAGACCCTGAAAATAACAGTATTTACTGAGCATCGACTATTATTACGATTGCTGTCACTAGTTTCCCCGTTTATACGGGATTGAAGGTCTAAATGTGTGATTATAAGTCTACTTCCAGTTGTAGTGTAAGTTAAGTTTAATAGGTACGTACTCGGTTTTTTTGCTCAAATTCATCTGTTTTCAAGCCTATGAAGGCGAATAATAAGAATATCTTAATTTTTATGTAGTTTTCATTACAAATGTTTTTGGAGCATTATTTTTGGGCAAACAGAGCATGAGTGTAGAAGTTAATGTTAAGTTAACATTAACTCCTGACTAACCCTCGCCACTCTTTGGGCATCTGCTCCCTCCAGAGCCATTCTATTAGACTGAGAGACCTTGTTGTAATCCGCCCTCAAGGAGCGCCCACAAGGTAGAAAGGCGCAAGCTATGTGCGCCGGCCCTTTTTTTTTTGATTTACGTCGGTAACAAAATGCATTTACACACTGTCTCCCAGCCCAAAGGGGTAGACCGGGAGGGGGTGTGGGACTCTTTGCGGCAGACGCAAACGCCGCATTCCTACCCACTAAAGATCTTCCGACGACGCCCGCCGCTGTTTAAAAAAAAACCAAAAAAAGGGGGCGGGGGGCAGCATCTGGGAATCCCCTGGGGATTTGTATGTGCGCAGGCCCTCGTCCAAGCAGGATACGCCGATTGCTTGCATTCAGCATCTTTGAGGCATTCGCAATTGAATCAAGACCACTGTCTACCAACACTGACAAGATGACTGTTTTCAGAATATGTATACTATGTGCAATATTTTCCAAAAGTTTTGTTATGTGTAAATACTAATTATCGTTTTTATTTTTGTTACAGATTCTCTTCATAAAGTTTTTGTAGACAAAGGTAGGTACGAAACACAATTATAAAAACTATTAGATTTATGAATTATCAATTCTTACCAACACTTCTATAAAATTGTTATGTTCTAAATTAATAAATTATTTAATTTTTAAATAACATAAAATATACTTTATTGTCTTTAAAATCAACAGGATCATTGAAAATAGTGACTTAACTCAAATAAGACGATTTTATGGGACATTACAAAAGAAGATCTTCTAAAGAATACTTGTCCTACTTGTAAGCGCATTAAAGTGATACTGATTTATTAAATAGTAACTCTGCTTGTGTTTGATTAACATTGATTCGATCTCAGTAAGAAATAGAAAGACTGTATAAGTACGTAACTCAAACCTGACCTATCTATTAATGATCCGATGTTCCTTTAAGCATGCGATATGTAAACATACATACAATGACGCCTGTTTCCCCGAAGGTGTAGGCAGAGGAATATTGCACGCCTATATTTGGGCAATTTTGTTGTTGGTCTCACGTGGAGAGCCTATTGCCGTTTACCGGGAATGGTTATATTCGTCGTTTATCGACCGTTGATCGGCAGGTGCACCACTAACAGGTGGGGTTGGCTTGGGTTCCTATAGTCTAGGTGCCAGAAGCTACAAACCCAGGCACTGGCCCCTCGCCCCTATTCAACAGCGGTGGGCGTCGTCGAAAGTTTTTTAGTGGGTCGGACTGCGGTGGTCGGGTCTGCCGCAGTGAGTCCCACACCCCTTTTCGGTCCCCCTTTGGCCGGAAGGCAGTGCGTAAATGCATTTTGTTACGTAAAACAAAAACAAAAAAGGTTCCTATACACCTATAAAAGAAAACCAAGTCTTTATCTTCATTGTATAAAATTATTAACCTGACAGACACATTGCCGAGTTAAATTAAAAAAATAATTACACAGTGAACTACAAAAACATATGAAAAGAAGATAAATATATAATCTAAGCGTCGATCGGACGAACAAACAAATCCGTCGATTCACTATCCTTTGTCCTTTATACAGAGAAACAAATGAGAAACACAGGACCACGCTTCGCCGTCGACTCATTGATTGACGTTTCAATTAAACCTAATTTAATTTTTACACTCACTTTTGCACTTGACTTTGTTTGCGTTCAGACACAAAATCTTGTTAAAGATATTCCAAGTCAAATTGCTTCTTTATTATTCAAGTTTTGCTCAATAAAGCTATTTAAAACTAAATCGCCTGTCAGTTAAATGTTGATGAGGTGACATTAAAGTTAAAGCAAGATACGCTTTGTCATCATCTCTGCCAAAAAAACACATTTAACACATAAAAACGGATATAACCGGATACCACTTAAATATCTGTTCTTTTTCTTACATACTTACATCTACATAATAGGTTGGGGAAAAAGTCTTTTCGTATTTTTGTATGAAAAGTCAAGACATTTTTTTCAAAGTTTATTTACATTTATTTACAATATATATGTACCGTTTTGTTGAATAACTTTCTGCCATTTTGTGGGCAGAGACATTATCCCGTTACTGTAGAAACTTTGGGACTTCTGATCAAAAAAACGGGACAAATAGTTTTGGCAGTCCTCTCTTGAGGTCAACCTTACAGAACCTAAAGAATTCTGCAGAGACCGAAACAGGTGAAAATCTGAAGGCGCAAGGTCAGGGCTATATGGTGGATGCACTAGGACCTCCCAGTCGAACTCTCTTAAATTTTTCTGAGTGGCTAAAGATGTGTGTGGTCTAGCGTTATCGTGATGAAAGACCACACCCTTCCTGTTGATCAATTCCGGCCGGTTTCTCTCGACTGCTTCCTTTAATCTCATCAGTTGCTGGCAGTAAAGATCAGAATCGATGGTTTTGCCGGGCGGTAAAGCTCATAATAAACAATGCCCTTCCAATCCCACCATACACACAGCATCACCTTATTTCGTGTTAGGCCAGGTTTGGCCACAGTCTGTGAAGCCTGGCCAACTTTCGACCACGACCTTTTTCGCACGTTCTTGTCGTACGTGATCCACTTTTTATCGCCAGTTATCAATCTCTTCAAAAACGGCTCGGTTTCATTACGTCTCAATAATGAATCGCAAATGAGTACACGGTTCATAAAGTTTCTTTGAGTGAGCTCGTGTGGCACCCAAATATCGAGCTTTTTTGTATAACCAGCTTTCTTCAAATGGGTCAAAACTGTTTTGTGGTCAATTCCCAGTTCTTCAGCTACATCGTAACTACTAATATGCCGATCTTGCTCCACTCTTTCAAAAATGGCGTCCATTTTATTCGTAACAGGGCGACCAGAGCGAGGTGCATCTTTAACATCAAAATTTTCGGACTGAAAACGTTTGAACCAAATTTGTGCTGCTCTTACTGACACTGCATCAGGTCCATAAACATCACAAATTTTTTTCACTGCTTTAGTTGCATTTTTGCCTTTTTTATAATAAAATTTTAAAATGTATCGAATTTCTTCATTAGATTCACTCATTTTTATGGAGAGAAAAACAAATGAAAAATAGCGGGAAACAACTTTTTTTTATTTTTTTCTTTTCTTTATAATGGAACCTTTTTAATGTTACCAAAACCAGCCAGACACAAATAGTACAGTCAAAAAAAATTTATAATAAGTTTATACCTACGTTATGCGAAAAGACTTTTTCCCCGACCTAATATATACATACATAATGTCACGCCTCTTTACCGTAGGGGTAGGCAGAGATCACATCCTGCCCTTTCTCTAAAAATTTTTGTAGTTGGTCATGGAAGGTTACGTGGTCTTCCCCTCCCAACACTTTCAACCACTTGTCCATCATAAATCACTTTTGTTAATCTACTTTCATTCATCCTCTCAACATGACCAAACCATCTAAGCATACCTTTCTCAATTCTTGTCACTTTATCTTCTTTTACACCAGCTTCAACCCTTATCACTTCATTCCTTATCCTATCACTCAATTTCACACCAAGAATACTTCTGAGTGCTCTCATCTCTACTGCATTAATCTTACTCTCATGTTTCTTCTGCCATAACATGTATTACATACTTATTTGAGCAATACCTATATAAAGAACAACCAGAGCAAAGCAAATAATGATATTTACAAATATAGATAAGATAGATAGATAGATAAACTTTCTATTGCAACAAAAGACACACATACATATAAAACAATAAAAACAAAATTACAATAATTTAAAAAAATATATAACAACAAAAAAACTAAAAGTAAAGCATTGATAAAAATAAAGTCCCACACCACATATTCGCATAGTGTGCATGTGTATTTGTATTTGTCATGTATGAGAAACTAATCTTTACTAACTAAGATTGAAAAGTTATTTTAGAAACCATAACCAATAAAGTAGCACTAAGGGAACCTTTCATCACAGTAACTAATGTGAAACTCAGCTGAATTTTGCTAAGCAGGATGTCACAGAATAATCTGGAGTTTTTTATTTTAACTTATACAAATAAAAGATGAACTTATCAAGATCTAGCTTAATAATGTGCATACATACAAACTAACACGCCTGTTCTCCCCGAAGGGGTAGGCAAAGGCTTAATATACGCCCACACTTCGCCAATTGTGTTGTTGGCCCCACGTTTTAGGTGGCAAGCCTATTGCCGCTTATCAGGCACTGTTTTGTTCGCCAGAGCCTCGTTTGTTATTCGGCAGTTGCACTACTTGCAGGTGAGGTTTGCTTGGGCTCCTCAGGTCTTGGTAGGAGCCCTATACACCCACAAGTACATCTGACATGTAGTTATTGACATCACAGTACCCCTTTTAAATTAATTGCTTCTTTACCACAGCTTTGAAACTGTGAATAGCTACTTAAATTACACTATTCAGTCATAATCAAATGACTCAGCATCTACGTATCATTAACTTTCATTAATACAAAACTACAGACAAACACAAGTGAAATTATTATACGTACATATCGAAACCTACCGCACGTCGATATAATTAGCCTTTTGTGTGGCACGTCTCTATTCTATCGATATGGTTTTATTGAGTTTTCTTTTATCGATCAATGATTATCGACAAAGCGGGCGGCACAGCAAAGAGGCTTTATTTGGATCGAGTAATTACATTTTAGTGAATACTAAATATTAGCTTTAGAAAAAAATATGAAATAAAACGGATTTTATTGACTTTTAGTTTGTGTTAGACTTACAACTGTTATTTAATATATGTATATACTTACTGCTTTCTTGTACTATCCAAATAAAACAAAGACTTGCGTTTCTATGTAAACAAAAGTTTATTTATTTACTTAATATTTGTACATTTTACCATCTAAACATATTATTATAAGTTATCAGTAAGTTCAAACACTTCACTTACCTGTAGACAAAAGAAACAACATTTAAAGCCTTTATTTCGGTTTAGATTTATTATCTTCGCACAAAAACAATCGTGTGCTCAGGTTGCTTTCAATATATCCTAATTCATCAAACGTCACTGTCACTCACCAACATCAGGAATAGACAACACAAGTAGTATACTATGAGTATTTCTTTACATATACATACATACAATCACGCCTGTTTCCTGGAGGGGTAGGCAGAGGCATATCATACGCTCACATTTCGCCTGTTATATTGATGGTCCCTCGTAATAGGTGGCGAGCCTATTGCCGCTTGTCGGACACTTATATGTTCGCCAGAGGCTCGTCCGTTGATCGGTAGGTGCACCACTTGCAGGTGAGGTTGGCTTCAGCTCCTCAGATCTTGGTAGGAGCCCTATACACTATATTTAATATATCCGTCTTAAATATGAGGGGTGTTCGAGTTTGGAAATCATTATCATTATTTCTGCCTTATAAAGTCCAGTATTGAACATTAGCCTCCCAATGTGTGTTTGCCCATCACCACACTTCTTTTTTTTTCGGATAGAAAATCATCCAATGGCCTTCTCCCGCTGTGGGTGGAGCGGGAGGGTGTGTCAGATTTTTACTAACTAAAAACCATCCATGTTTCGTATTTTGATCCTGCTACGTACCTAGGCCCGGGTAACCCTTTCGAACAGTCCCGCAACCCCGACAGGAAAATCACCACACTGGTTGGTGATCGCAGTTAATGTTAGTACAAAGGATGACGCTGCTGCCCATCATTAATAAGACTACAACTACTACATACTATAGACTACATAGTAAACATAAGCAGCCCCTAAGTAAATCTTAAATTGCTATGCCCTTGCAAGGCGTCACACGTAGATCTTTAATATTATACTTATCGTCTTATGTCACCTGAAAAGATAAGATTTATTTTACTTTAATAATAATTATAATATAATAATAATATTTTCTGACAATTACACCAATTATTTAGTTCCAAGATAAGTATGTGTGTGATAAGTACTTGTGATATGGATACTAAATAACGAATAAACATAAATAAATACTTTTTTTTTTGTAAATACATACTAACAGTCTTACTAATAAAAAATGCTTAAACCGCTACTTAACGAGTAAATAGTTATCCAGTGAATTAACTTTGAGTAAAGTTATACACGAATTACACAAAGACCCTACCAATAAACATTGTATTAGCTCTGAATAGTTAAACGTCTGCTTTACATGGTTTAAACATAGCAGTGGCAATTTTTTAGCGATACGTTTAGAAACCATATGGTTTGATGTGTTCATGGAACAGCAAATAATGCTTTTTAAATGATAAAACTATATCAAGTACGCAAATAATTATTTTTATTTATTATTGTTTTGGATATATTACGTAGTAATTCATAAAATTATTGTTGAACGTTCACCTGAACCTAGTATTGGAGACTTCAAAACGAACGTCATCTTTCCATGTTTTGTTTATGAGCTGCCGGCTGTCAATAATTGTCACTTCCTGTGCGTACGTCCAATTATTTTATTGATTTTCAGTCCTTTAATTTTCATATAAATTTTATAATTTATATTTAAACAATGGCGAATAAAGTTACACACCAAAACATAAAGAAAAATGTGAAAGATATTTTACTACTTGTTTGTGAAAGATTTTTTTTATCTACTACTATTTTGTACATTTTCTTTGGAAAATATAGTATTAAATTTTGATTCGTTATAAGTGGCGAGAAATTTTCATATATTTTTCGATTGCTTGTAACTTAAGTTCTCTATTTTAAATGTAAGTAAATTTGATAAACTGTATAAAGCAAAAAATATTGAAAACCAAGATACGAACCAATAATGGACACCTGTCATACACTTACACAATAGATAAACTACGGTCCGTGAGTGAATAAGCCCTGTGTAATTTTTCTTCTACGCTAAAACAGACATATACAACCGATTTGTCAGAAATGTTTTGATTGGTAGCCCGATGGCTTGCATCACCTGTATAATGGATATATACACCTAAGCTTATCTTTATTAGTAAGGCTGTTAATGTATATAAGAACACACCCAGACATTATAAATCAGTTGATTTGTTCGTCTTACTAAAAAGTATTAGCACTCTTTTTAGACGCACATGTGCCTATAAACGCACGTACTGTTAAATAAAAGAGCATAGCCTGTGAGGTTCGTGTCAGTTCTTCTCACATAGCAGTGGCTCGGAACTGGCACTGAGATTCACATACACAGTTTTTTTATTTGCATGTAAGTGAATCTAAGCTTCGTGATTTCAGTGTAGTTATATTTCGTAATATTTTTAATATTTTATTTTGACGTTTTCAAGTGCTATGTAATAGTTTATGATATAAAGAACTTGTAAAAACCTATGACTTTTACCGTTTTATAGTCGTATGTATGCATTAATTATAAATACTTAGGTACTTAATGGATAACAAAGATCCTTTCCTGTATTATCTACAAAAAAAAACTATAATTTGAACGTAATGTGTGTTGTAAGTATTAATTATACCATTTTTTTTAATATAAAATACCAGCCAGATTAATATTCATTACCAATGTGTTTAGAACGCTTGATAGCCTTCTGACTGACGTTTATACGATACTGCAGTGACATCTGACAGTCATAAACTAAAACACGTTACTAAAAAAAACAAGTTTCAAACTCGATCAGTAATGTCAGCGCATTATGGCTAAGGATGTTGTTTTTATTTGTACATTTTTGACGTGACAACGTCTTAAATTAGGTTGCGGCTGGGAGTCACTTATGAAAAAGTGTAACGCTCGGTAACGTTACGATGAGTCACCGAACGAGAGAGAGGCCCGGCGAATGCCTTGCGTCTCTCTCCCACTCAACTATGATCGGTCTGCCGCGCGCGCAGCACTAGAGAATTAGGCGCATTATATTTCTATAGTTAAAATTTGTGCAATTCTTATTTTCATTCAATTCCTTGTTCCTATTGTGCAATTTAATTATATTCATATCAATAAATATTCTACCGAGAAAAAGACGTTGTCACGTAAAATCTTCGCCCGTAAAAACGACTTTACAGGCAACCATTTTTTTTGTTTTTTTTATATTCCTTTTGCTTTTGGTAAAATTTATAGAGCTTCTATTCCAACAGATGTGTAGGCCAAATGTTATTTAAAATAGGAGTATGTGGAACAGTATCCAGTAGTTATTGAACGCGTTGATAAAAGACGTTAGATCCAGACCAGTATCTTCGACTTCTATTCTAAGGTCATGGGTTCGATTCATACACAATATAAATATTTGTGTGCTTCAAATCAAATGGCTCAATAGAGCTTTTATGAATGTCACACTTATAATCTAACGCTAACTCCAAAACAATTATTTTTCGCGAACACATCGCATGCTTAATGGAATAGTGACTTAACTCAAAAAAGACGATTTTTGGAACATCACAAAAGAGGATCTTCTACAGAATACTTGTCCTACTATACTAGTACTACTATACTATATACTATAAGCGAATTAAATAGATACTGATTTATTAATTAGTAATTCTGCTTGTGTTTTGAACATTTGATTAACATTGATTCGATCTCAGTAAAAAATAGAAAGACGTAAGTACGTAACTTAAACCTGACCTATCTATTAATGGGTCGACGTTCCTTTAAGCATGCGACATACTCCCAATAGAATGTAATTTATTGAAGAGACTAATGTTCAGCAGTGAATTTTATAAGGTTGAAGCCTGGTTCGATTTACAATAAAGTAGTATTTATGTATAAACTTGTCTTAGTTTGTGTCTAGAAGCGTCTTGTGAGATGTCCAGGAATGTTTAGGATAATATTTATGACGACCGATGTGGCGTGGTGGCGAGTATTCCCGCTCTCCGCTCCATGGTCGTGGTTTCGATTCCCACACAGGACAAATAATTGTGTGCATGAACAAAAATATTTGTTCTGGTCTGGATGTTTCCCTATGTATAACAAGTATGTATTTACAAAAAAAAAAAAAGTATTTTTGTTTGTTTATCCGTTATTTAGTATTCATAACACAAGTTCTTAATGATCTAATTATCTTGGAACTAAATAATTGGTGTAATTGTTAGAAAACATTTATTTATTATTTATAACGAGAGTTTGGAATGCAAATCACAAAGAACTATAAGAATTCAGTGTGTTTGTCAAAGTCCTGGTAGCTCAGCCGTTTGAGCAGTGGACCGGTAATCCAAAAGGGTTCAGTTCGATTCTCACTTGGGCCACCAGAGACGGCTTGACATTTTCTAGTAAAAATAAAAATATACATTTGTATAATGTTAATAGCTAAAAAAACAATTGCATTTCTAAACCTTAAGAGATGCTATTAGATTATACTCCTGTTTGCTAGCAGTATAGCTGACAGCAGTCATAGTTGACTCAACTATCTCTTCTGAGGCCAGACGTCGAAATTAGCATTAGAATGTACAAAAACAGCTCCTGATAACAAACTGTATAATGAGTTGAACTGAATGGAATGCAGATTTTAGATCTATTTCCCACGCAGCGTTTTATACTGTTTGACGTTAAAGCTAAAAAAGGATATGACCTAAGCTCGTAATTAGTTTTATGGAGAACCAGATTTCTTCTTAAATATATTTTCTTTGATAACTTTTTAAAACTAAAAGACTTTTAAAAGAAAATATAAGACAATACAGCTCTTAGTGTCTTTTTATATATGGTCTCACAGGGATACGTAAAAGGAAAACTTATAATTAAACATAAACAAATATCTCACTCTCGTTTCAGCGTTGGTTGTGAAGACATCGTTGTTCTGAGGCTCCTATCTTACCTGAATATGCCCTGTGTAAGGACGAAACACGTGTCGTGTTGAATAGTTTCTCGATTTTTCGGGAAATTATAGTAGCGCGGGAATTGTTACAAAGATATTTTTAATCCATCACTTGCAAACATATAAGGGTTTTTTAGAGATCCTACCAAGACCTAAGAAGCCCAAGCCAACCTCACCTGCAAGTGGTGCACCTTCCGATCAACGAACGAGGCACGGCAATAGGCTCGCCACCTATTACGTGGGACCAACTACGTGATTGGCGAAATGTGGGCATAAAATGCCTCTGCCTACCCCTTCGGGGAAACAGGCGTGAATGTATGTATAATGTATAAAGGGCATAGCTTATTCCATAGCGAAATGTCAACAGATAGCATCATCGGAAATAATTAACGACCGATATGGCGCGGTGGCGAGTATACCAGCACTCCGCTCCTGAGGTCGTCGGTTCTATTCCCACACAGGACAAATCTTTGTGTGCATAAACGAGAATATTTGTTCTGGTCTGGGTGTTTTCTGTGTATATTAAGTATGTATTTACAACAAAAAAAGTATATAAGTATGTTTATCTGTTTTTTAGTATACATACACAAATTCTTAATGATACTAACTTTAAAAGTAAAGAATTGTTGTGATTGTATGAGAATATTTATTTATTCTTCAATATATTACAAACGACTATTAGTTATAATTCAAAGACCTAAGTTTAAGCATTAATGTTTTATAATTACAGCAAATTAATACGAAACGATCAAGAAACTTTATAACCCACTCCAAACATTACCTATTCCGGTCCCGCAAATAGTCATTTAAATCATAATGCAATAAAATTAATTAGTCCTACGATGAGATACTATGGGATCAATAAAACTAACATCTAGGCCCCTGCGAGCTTCGTGATGGCACGATCTAGCTTAAATGTTAATAGAAAATTTACTACACTTGCGAGTAACCAAGTCGACTTAACCGCGAACTACATCCAAACTTTGTTGTAAGTAAAAGTATACAACATTTAAATAAAAACTTCATGATTTTGACAAACGATATGGCGTGATGGCGAGAATAACCGCTCTCCGCTCCTAAGGTCGTGGGTTCGATTCCCACACAGGACAAATCTTTGAGTGCATGAACATGAATATTTGTCCCGGTCTGGATGTTTTCCTATGTATATTAAGTATGTATTTATAATAAAAAATAGTATTTATATATTTGTATCCGTTATTTAGTATCCAAAACACAAGTTCCTAATAATACTTATCTTGGAACTAAATAATTGGTGTAATTGTCAGAAAATATTTATTTATGATTCCCATGATGAAAACTATCCATATTTCTTCTTGAGCCTGCGATGTTCCAAGGGCGCGGTAACTCTTTCGAACAGTCCCGCAAAAGCATGCATGGACTGTCCATTAGGTGTGCCGCTTACTTAAGTGCCAACTTGTGGTACAAAAAAACAAAAAAACATTCGAAGTACGAAAGCGCTCAATATCAAACGCCACACAAACGATCACCGATCTAAGGACTGAACTCTGTAAACTCTACTTTAATTCAATTAACGTTATCGTTAAGTGTTCGGACTTAGCACCGCAGAGCTACGAGCGCTACAAAAATATATTGATAATTAATTAATAGAACACTGTATCACTAAAGCAATTAATGTCCTTATACTTTTTGTAACTGTAACAGTAAAGTAGTAAAACAGTGACACAGTAGTGATGTACTGCCTACAGAGCTAACGGCCGGCGGTAGACAATAATTCATTTGAAATGTTAAACAAAAATGTTGTTATGTCTTGGTGTATGTGATAGGAGGCAGCGGTTTCGTAAATATATTTTTTATGTAGTGAGTTTACTTTTAAAGGTCATAATTTTACTTTTAAAATGCACTTTTTTGTTTTTAACAAATACCAATTCTAAATCGTTGAATTCTCTTTATATATTAGTGGCTTTTTGATTGGCCAGTTGCCTCTTAAAGGAGTTGAGGAAAGAAGAGAGTTATAAAAACCTCATGTCTCTTTGGCTTTAAATACTTTCGTAAATAATCATTGTAATTCTGTTTTGTGTGTTATGGTTTGTGTGTCATCTTATGTATAACCATTGTTTTCATATCCATTAACTGTTGCTCGGAATAAATAGCTTTAAGCGATAAGCCCGCCTATTGTTTTCACTTATTTATATGTTGTCTTCTTCGTAAGTACATCATTAAATTTCTTCTCTATTGATTATTTTTTTATTTAACTAAAATTTAAAAAAATTACCGATATGGCCGCCTATTGCATTCAATAGTTTTTTGTATAATATTTTAATCGCTACATCTCATCACTTAACCCTGTTTATTTAGTATTTAACAAAATATGCTAATGCGTTTCTCACTATTTTCCATAGTGTGATTAAAAGCGATATAAACACAATGAATCTCATTTAAATGGACTCTTAAATTATGAACCAGTATTATATTTTGTGGACCGCAAGGAATTTTATATTGTATAAATTTCGTGTTAATTTGTTGCTCTTTGAGTTTTATAATAAAGTCTGTCTGTCTGTCAACAGTCTGTAGCTCATGAACCACAATAGTGAGGCAATTGAAAATATGTAGGATACTTTTGAATACGTGTCCAATGAAATTGCTAATCCAGACTAAGTCAGTGGCGACCGCTAATTCTTATTAATTGAATGAATTAAGATTGTGTAGACACTTTTCCCGCCTTAACCAATTTTCCCGCAAAAACCATAACCGCACTTAGATATAGACTTTGACGACCGATTTGGCGTGGAGGCGAGTATACCCGCACTCCGCTCCTGAGGTCGTGGGTTCGATTCCCACACCGGACAAAATTTATGTATACAGAAAAAATATTTTTTTGGTTTGGGTGTTTTCCTATACATGTATATTAAGTATGTATTTAGAAAAAAAAATATTTATGTTTATCCGTTATTTAGTATCCATAGCACAAGTTCTTAATGATACTTATCTTAAAATTAAATAATAATTGGTGTAATTGTAAGAAAATATTTATTTATTTTATTATTTATAGCTTGGAGGCCTTGTAGCATAATTTAAAAAAAAATCGCATGTCCATTAAGATCTGTATATATGTAATTCACGTTGGCAAAGCATCGAGAGCCAAACAATGTTGACCCACATTTTCATGAATGCAGCCGAAGACTTGCGAAGTTTTTTTCATTCCATTCTGTACCAGTCGGAATTGGTAGGTACCAATAAGACACGACCCTATTTAGACCACACAGGCAAAGCATCGCCAAGAGGGTTTTGACCCGATAAGGCGCACGTAGACAAAAGCGTAAAATGTCAAATACGCATAAAAAAATACCTTGTTGATGTCTTCGATTCTGGCTGTTCCTAACCTCTAGTGAAGGATTCATTATGCTTATGATTTTGTTAGTAACATAATAACTATGTGTTTAAAAAGGTTTTATATTCGCCTTTAAACTATAATGTAGTTTGGCGATAGAATAAGTAAGAAAACAAAACCACAACCCAAAGTAAAATAGTTAATTATGCGCATTTGACATTTGCGCTTTTTACTATGTGCGCCTAACTCCTTTTGACTAACACTTTTATGAACGCAGCCGAAACCTAATGAAGGGCATTCCGTTCTGTATCAGCCAAAATGGGGGTTTAAAGAAAGACACGATTCTATTCTGACCACACACAGGCAAAGCTAAGCGACCACACTGCAGTGAGTGCCAAACAATGGCGCTCACTCTTTTTGACCTACACTCTTTGACCCATACTTTTTGACCAACACTATAATAAATGCAGCCGAAGCCTTGCGAAGTGCATTCCGTTCTGTATCAGTCGGAATCGGCAACCCTTTCACAATGCGGCGTAAAGCGCTACCAACACGCGGGCCACACTGTACCACAGTCGCTTATGTTACAGTTAGTCTGCTCTATTTTAATTAGCGCAATAAGCTTGCTATATATTATTGGTGAATTGTGGTTACGAGTAGATAATACGTTTGGATGTCTTCGATTAAAACCTTTTTTTATGTGACTCGTTATAATGACCACTTCATTTCTGATGATAAGATTTTGGTAAGCTGTCCATGCAGTACAATACTAATAATTAACGTACCGCAGTACTGACAGACAAGGTGGATGAAAATCAATTTACAATTAAACAAATGATGCTCGTTGTCTATGTTTGTGCACAGAAATACGTTCAAACACCAATATCGGCGAATGTCTACTAAGTATCTAACTATATACTGGACGCGCTCTATTGCCGTTTGATTTTTGGTCCCATCTTGTTTCTTTTTTATAAAACAATATGGCACTCATGCATACCGACTTATCTGGTAATAAGTGGCCACCGCTATCAACAGACGTTTGCAATATCAGAGGCAATACTGGAGCGTTACTGACCCTTATATAACAAGCCAATTTAATTTAATTTAATTTAATTTTTTTGTCCTTATTTATATTATATTACATCAAAGTTTTTTTTTTGTTTTTTTTTACAGGACGTGTTACTTTGTCCTAGTTATTAGATAAGTCTATGAATTTTATGATCCTACTATAGTGTTTAAACTTTGCATGCACGGTATTCATATTTACACGTTGTGTCCAGGCTGTTCTTACCCAGCTGTGGCTCTGTTCCGTCCCAATTCCATACAGCCTCCGTTTATCATTCCACCGTTAGATATCAGCGATCCGCTCCGCCTGTTGTTTCGCTCGGAACAGGTGGCAGCCCTTGGGTCGTTGAACCCCGCAATATTGCCGATTATAACTGTTATGATCGGCCTCCTTGATGCACTTAGTTAGTGGCTAAACTCTTTGATGTTTCTGCTCTCCTGGTACCTGATTGATGCTTGTCAATGTCTTATAGCTTTCATATTTAAATAATTAGCAAACCTTTCATATGAAATTGGCGTTTCATCGAACTAGCCACTTTGATTTCAAAAATTCGGCGTTTGACTAGGAATTACAAATTCAAATTAATTTCAATGTAAAACTTGTCTATTCCTGTTCTGAATGGGATTCATTTGTTTTCGCGCCATTTAATATTGTTTTGTCATCGTTCTGTGCTAAGTATGGTAAATTTAACTGTCAATTTCAATATCGGCAATTGTTTTTTGTACAAAACAAAATTTCACATGTAAAGCTAAATAAATATGTGGACCTACTTAAATTTCAGCTACTGTCAATCATTTAAATGCTTAAAAAGATTTCCATTATTTCAATATTGGTAACTAATTAATATTTTTGTTTAAAAACCAAAAAGTCCTTGCTATTATTTTATTAAATTTAATTGTCACTACCCCAAGGTCGACCGTCGTACTAGACATAGACCTCCTCCATAGACAATGTTACAGATTACCGGCGGCCTATATCCATAGACAACAGGCGGCCTGTACCTATCCATAGTGATCAAGCCATCTTTAGCAGACTCACTTTAATCTTCTAGGTAAAAGCCTCCACTCCAGTTTTCAAACTGAACATACATATACAATACATACATAAATAATTAATTTTATTTTTGGGAATATTAAGATATCAATATAATTATATCTGTCTACGTTTCGAAGCTTATCTACAAGCCAACATAGCTATATAAAACCATAAATGAATACATAAAAAAAACACAGAGATGTTTCTCCACAATTATCATTAAAGGCAATAAATTACAACACATCTCAAGGAGTATCTTATTTGAAATCAATTCGAGTTTATTACAGCTTACGCAATCATGCAGTCATAAAGAAATCATTTGCTATGATATATTTTTTGCCATAAATGATCGCACCGCTGATCACGTGCTTAGCTCATGACATGTGTAAGTGTATGATGGGAAATATTGTAACATAATATTATGTCAAAGCATATAAATAATTACTTTAAATAATATATTAAGTGTTTGTGGCTCCGCGATACAGGGAGGTATGAAACAATAACCGAAGTAAAGCAAGGATCAGTCCTTGGATGGGTGAGCGTTTGTGTTGCATTTAATATCGAGCCGTTAAGCCGTTGATCCTAGTTATAACTACATGTGGTAGCCGTTAAATCTAGTTAGAGGCCCAATTCAGCGGCTTAAAAATATCTAAAAACAGGATGCCCGACAGTATTTTTTTCAAAGATTTACTTTAAGAAATCAATTGTGAAACAAAGCTAATCGCAATGATCAATCAAAATACATACATAATGTCACGCCTCTTTCCCGTAGGGGTAGGCAGAGATCCATCCTTCCACTTGCTACGATCTTGGCACACACTCTTAGCTTCATTCACACTTTTTCATACACGCCCAACGGTTTAGGGTACTTATGATCTGCCCTTTCTCCAAAACCTTCTGGATTTGGTGATGGAAGGTGGTCCCCTCCCAACACTTCCATTTACTCGTCCATCATAAATCACAATCCAAATGCCTGGTAAAAAATATTAAATAATCAGCCTATGCTCTCATTTAGTTATACATAAATACACGTACTTATAAGTGAGTTAATAAATAAATATTTCTGACACTTACGCCAATTATTTAGTTTCAAGATAAGTATGTTATAAATACTTTTTTTTGTACATACATGCTTAATAAACATAGGAAAACACCTAGACCAGAACAAATATTCATCTTTATGCAAACATAGATTTGACCTGTGTGGGAATCGAACCCACAACCTCATGAGTGGAGTGCGGGTATACTCGCCACCACGCCATATCGCTGGTCAAGTTAATTTGTTGGTTACTTTAAAAACATAATTGAGCCAGTTAGAATGTCGTTAGGATACTCGGCAGAGATAAATGGTGTTATGGATAAAGATATACTAATATACGAAGAATATAATTTTTCATTTTACCAATTCTTATGATAAAAGAAGTCACGGGAGGATGCCAGTAAACAACATATCTCTTTACCGGTAATCAGACTTACTACCACCCTACAAAAACAAGACGAGGCCTCAGATCTGATACTGAATTGAGTGTGATTTATCAAATGGCATGTAATAACCGTCCGGTGGCAATTAGTACGAGATAAGGCTTGATTCTACTAACTGAAACAGTGGTTACGTCTTTAAAGTCGTTGGATGGACGTAATGTACAGGAATTCAAACATATTGGGGCTTATTATAAAACAAGATCCCTGTCTTTATTTTATAAAATAAAAGTGACAAGTCTAGTCTTAAACCTGGTTTAACTTTAGAATAAGCCCTATATAAATGTACCTAATAAGCACATATAAATTAGGTTCGGCTAAAACCTTCCAACAACTATTTGACAAAGATTTTTATTTAGCACAGAGCTCTGTAGAGGAAGCGTGTCAGATTAACACCAGAAAATATTTGGTTTGAAATGCCACAAACAGTGCACAAACGGTTCTAAGCCGCTACTCGCCACTGGCCCAAGATTAGGAAGGATGAGAAATAACCTATACCAGGTTGTACCCTGGCCACAATCGTAAAGGAAACTTAGTAGTGTAGCAAAGGATCACCCTGTCCAATTAAAGAGTGCTATACCAGGAGGCTACTCTGGACACCAGCAGGAAAAGAAGGGAATTTGAATGTTGATAGCTTAGCAGTACGGTAAGCTTGTATATCTTTAGAAAGAACTAATGACGAACAGCGGTTTTGCTGCAATTGTCTGCCAAAAAACAGTTGCACTATAAATCTACATACAGAGATACAATCACGCCTGTTTCCCGAAGGGGTTGGCAGCGGCATATTATACGCCCACACTTCGCCAATTACATCGTTGGTCCCACGTCCAATAGGTGGCGAGCCTATTGCCGCTGTAGGGAATGGATGGTACTCCCCACCAGAAGAAAGATCTTCCACCGGGGACTATCATTCTAAATTATATTTAAAAGTTACGGTTTATTTCTAATTTCTTATGAATTAGACCTAATAATCTTTAAGCTCTAAATAAGACCACAGTAGACGATAACGGAACTGTTTGATTGAGTAGTATTGGGTTCCTGATGGTTAACATTATCATTAAGCTGTATCAGAGGCTAATGAAAGCTAAAGACCATACATACTTACAAGTAAGTAGTTTTCTTTACGAAAGAGGACACCTAAGTAGCTTTCCAGATGATATGGTGGCTTCATTGCGATATTACTTTTAATATGACATTAATAAATAAATAAATAAATAAATATTCTCTTACAATTACACCAATTATTTAGCTCCAAGATAAGTATCATTAAGAACTTGTGTTATGGATACTAAATAACGGATAAACATACTTAAATACTTTTTTTTTTTTGTAAATACATACTTAAGATACATAGGAGAACACCCAGACCAGAACAAATATTCATGTTCATGCACACAAAGATTTGTCCTGTGTGGGAATCGAACCCACGACCTCTCGAGTGAAGTGCAGGTATACTGACCTCCACACCATATCGGTCGTCAAACAATCAATCGACATTAGTTTAATTTATATTTTGTTGTTTAATTCTAACTTTACATATAATTTGACATTGTAACATTTCTAATCAATCAATTGCTTTAGATTTCCGCATAGTATCGCTTGAATGAATAAATTATGTTGTTTTTTAAAAAAAAATTATAGAAATTGTAAAGAATATGACAATTTACGTCAGTCATCCACTTCCCCGCGAATATCTCATAGCATTTGCAACGACCAGCCACTGAAACCAGCTCAGAACACTGATATACCGATACGGAACTCAACACGACCCCCAATTAAGCTCTTACCGCAACTGTCACGCTAATGGTTCCTAGTCGGGTGCCACCCAGGCACATTGTATTGAGGAGTGAGGCGTGTACTAACGAAGAACAGTTCCAAATAACAGGTACTATGAAGTATTTCACAACATATAAAAAACGACTTAAGAAATTAACTTTCGCTGAAAAATATTTTAGTAATAATATAGTATACAATAAAAATCGCCCTCAGAAAAAAACTAACGCAGAAAAGTCTTTTAAAAATACGTCTGCATTCTATATTTAATTAATACCTAGTACGTATTCACAGAGGTCAATCCTTGGATAATAAAATATGTAAATAAATAATAATAATAACAAATAGTTTCTAATAATTACACCAGTTATTTAGTTCCAAGATAAGTATCAATAAGAACTTATGTTATGGATACTAAATAACGGATAAACATACGTAAATATATTTCTTTTGTAAATGCATACATAAAATACATAGGTAAACACCCAAACCAAAACAAAAATATTTATGTTTATGCACACAAAGATTTGTCTTGTGTGGGAATCATACCCACGACCTCAGGAGCGGAGTGCGGGTATACTCACCACCACACCATATCGTCAGTCGATGTGCACGTTCTTCGGGAAGTTATGTTAACCATTGGTTCCGGTTTTACAGCCCATATGTTTAGTTAGTAAGATAAAACACAAAAAAGCTTGTGAAATTCTAAAAGCAGCACGCCTCACACCTGATATGTTCTAAACTGTAGTCTAATAAAATGACAAATTAAGTTTTAAATGTATATTGTGCTTAGCTTTTTGACTCGTTTACTTTTACTTTAACTTTAAGTACTATGTTGTAACTGTATATAAATCTGATGCGAATAAATTGATTGACATAAGTATTTCAAAATATTATCATTACTTTGGAACTTATGTACTGTTATTTCGTGTCTGTTAATTCACTTATACTACTGTAACAGGTATCTCAATTCACCTGCAATTAAACATACCTAGTACGGAGTCAATTGAAGTATTAGACTCCTGTTCATTTGCCACGCAATAGTGGGCGGCGTCGTCTGCACAAATGTGACATCGTTAAGCAAAAACAGATTCTATTGTATGATTGTAAAATCCACAATTAACTCTTTCTGATGTCAAATTTCGATTCATAATAGACTCAAATGCCTGTGCTAAATCCATTTCTAATAATTGCTGTTACTTTGTTTCAATGAATATATTGTGGAAATAAAACACAATAAATTGTGTTGTTTGTTTTTGTATTATTTTAGGGATGTCTGTAATTTTAAAAAATACTCTTTTTACTATTTGTATAAAACTGTGTTGAGGATGAGTAAGCCCTTACTGACGCAAGGAGCACCTGCGCTAGACAAGTGTTATAAAGTAAGTTACAACCTTGTACCTCTTCTTGATAGAACGGTTGACCCTTGCCTTGTTGATGTAATATGCTGATGAAATAAATCTTTATTATTACAAGACTTCAGGAATAGATATTCAAATACTAAGATTCACAACTAGTTTCTAACAGCTCTACAAGACTAGATCACCGATTTTAAGGAGATTTCACGGTGGTCGATACTAGGATATGTGACGTTTTGTGTGGCATTCGATGTCAAGCGCTTCCGTGTTTGTCTCGGTTATTACTTTACTATGTGGAATAGTGGTCATGCCTAGCTAGAGGCCCTATTGAGCGTCTTGTAAAATTCTAAGATAAGGACGACAGTTGGTTTGCGGCCTGTTTGGTTTGTTTGAGACCTCGGTTAATATATGGATGCTAATAGCCTAATAAACTTAGATAAAGTATATCCCTATACTTCAGTTTCTCTCTCAATACCACAATTTATATGTATGTAATTTATTGCAAGTAATATGTTTTCAATTAAGGTATTGGTCTTACTGTTTACCTGGGCTGTATGCCTAAGTCTTTTGTGGTATACAAATAGAACTAAAAATCATTCAACCTACAAGTCATTTATGCCTCCCTTACACTATTATGTAAACAAAGCGTCAAAATTATCTCTATAATTTTATGCAAATGAAATTATAGGTACAGCTGTAAATCCGATCTTATCGTAATATAAAATAAACATTATTCATTAGTAGCTTATTTACTTTGCAAGTCAGAAACACATGCCAATCAACATGATTGACTGGTCATATTACAGTTCCAATGAGAAACAAATCATCTCGATAATTACACATATTAATCTCCAATAACAAGCGTCCATTCGTCGTCAACCGTACAGAGTGGAGTGAGTGCCCCAGGGCACTAGCTTGGGACCCCTACATTTCCTTCTATACTTATTCAATTATCAATCATCAAAGTATGGCTGTATGTTATTTGTGTGATTATTTTTTAACTACTCATGCCTTCTTTGAACACGAATCAGTTATGATGTGAAATTGAATATCTTATTAGACAGTTCGGTGCCTATTTATAATATTATTTAGCATATCCACCTGTTTCTTAGTAGAGATCGACATATTCGAGAAGACGCGTCATTTCAGCGATTATTTCTAATCATATCTAAATTAATCATCATTTTCAAGATTTCAAGAAAATTGAATGCGTCATATCGTAAATCCGACCCAGTACCTACCTACCTATCGAATTCCAGCCATGTGCTCTTATAAATATTGCATTATCATCAACCTAAGCTCTGGGAAGCGCTCGTAGCTCCGCGATGCTCGGTTGTCGGAAACGATCAGAGTTTACAAAGGTCAGTCCTTAGATGGGTGACCGTTTGAGTGGCATTTGATATCGAGCGCTTCCGTGCTTCGAAAGGCAAAAGCCGTTAAGCCGTTGTGTCCGTTTATCACTGAATATGGTAGTCGTTAAGCCATGTTAGAGGCCTAATTGGGCGGCTTGATAAATTCTAACAGCAGGACGCGATACACCTGCCTCCGCCAATCCGCACTGGGTCTGAGTGGTGGAGTATGACCCAATACCATCGCACCTTGGTATGTGAGAGAAGGCTCGTGCTCAGTAGTGGGACGTTAATGGGCTGAGATACCCTTTTCCCAGCTTATGTAATCGGTGTAGCATCTAATATTAGGGGCTATTACCTGTTTCCATATATATGCACTGAATGCAGGTGACTGGCTACGGCAGCTGAAATGACAATTTTCAGAAGTTGACCTAAAATCAATTACCTCATCGTATTTATGCATTCTTCTATTGCATGCACCAACACGGAAACGCAAGAAACAGTTTGAACTGTTATGATGGCTGGACCATAGTTAAATGTGAAAAAGTAAGACTGAACCTTAACTACATTGTTCTAGCTTCCAGGCTGATATTCGTATTTAACTAGAACCTAGATACAATTTAAATGTTTCCTATTTTAGTTAAATGAGGGCATCCAAATAGTCTACCACCTCACACATTTGACGACAGATATGGCGTGGAGGTCAGTATACCTACACTTCACTTCAGAGGTCGTGGGTTCGATTCCCGCACAGGACAAATCTTTGTGTGCATGAACATGAATATTTGTTCTGGTCTGGGTGTTTTCCTATATTAAGTATGTATTTACAAAAAAAAGTATTTAAGTATGTTTATCCGTTGTTTAGCATCCATAACACAAGTTCTTAATGATACTTATCTTGGAACTAAATAATTGGTGTAATTGTTAGAAAATATTTATTATTATTATTATTATATTGAAGAAACGACGTTTTGTGCAATATACAGATAGGTCTTGCGGCAGTCCTTAGAAGTAAGTAGCCTATGTTCAGCAGTGCACTCGCAGAGTTTTTTGATTGATTCAAATGCTAGGCTATTTAAAAAAGGCTCATATTTAATGTGTCATCAAAATTAATAAATTACCAACCTAACCTAACCTTTTTGTACATCAAAAAATTCTGATGGAGCACCTAATCCCCTATTAGATGCTAGATCAGTATTTTTGATGATCAAAAAAGTATTTTTTAGAGGTTCAGTTTATTATATTCCTTTAAAAAATAAGGTTTTTTTATGTTATACAAACGAACGTATAACTGTCGTAGGAATTAAGTTACCTACGTGCGTCTGTTGTCTAAGTTTTCTTATTTATGCTAGTTTTTCCTGGTAATATAAAAGTCATAGTGGATCAGATCGAATAATTTCAAATTAAGTAATAAAAATACAGACGTTCAAAATACTTTCAAAAAATCTCTTCAAATGCCAAAAAACACAAGATTCCATGCCAAACATTATTCTGTTCTGTTTTCACTATGTGTGAACTGCATGCGGTAGTTTTTGCTGCGTACCTCTCGTTACTTTAATTTATTCCCGGTAGGATATTATTTAAAGGTACTTTGAATACATGAAGTGTATAAAATTGTACTAGTTTCATTATTGAACTGTTATATAACTGTAGCACTACAGAAAATGTGATTTTTTGTTCTACCAAACGTACGTATTACTGTTGTTAATTAAAGTACCTACCTACAGTACAATTTTTTCTGGTATTATAAAAGTGATCATTTGGTTCTTTTTACATACACTTTTTGTTTATCCTTATACCTTTTACATACATTAAATAAATGCAATTAATATTAAAACTTTGGTAATCACCAAAACTTCAGCTCTCAACATTCTTGGTTGAATTGTATTAGGGTTTATATAATAATAAATAAATTGCTAATTTCTAACAATCACATCAATTATGTAGTTTTAAGACAAGCATCATTAAGAACTTGTTTTACGGATACTAAATAACGCATTAACATATTTAAATACTTTTTTTTTGTAAATACATACTTAATATACATACGGAACAACCAGACCAGAACAGATATTTACATTCATGCAGACAAAGAGTTGTCCTGTGCGGGAATCGAACCCACGACCTCAGGGAAGAGTGCGGGTATACTTAGCTCCAAGCCATATCGGTAGTCGAAATATGTTTATTATTTAAAAAGATAAAAAGTATTATTTGCAATCTGGCAAACAGGGCCTAGTCACTTAAGCTAGCACATACATAAACGTGTTCTCTAACCGTCCGTTAACGTCGGGTTAGTTGTGGTTGAGATATACAATATACTTACTTTAACGTTGAAGTGTTCCGGTAGGATCACTTATGTTTCACCAAGACACTTTTTCTAAAAATAATATGTCATAATTATACAAATAAATTTCGACAATTCATTTCTAAAACAATTTGTTCTGCAAATGTTTGAGTTTGCAAAGATTCAATTGGTAAAGAGAAGGTTGTAATAATGACTGTATTAAATTATTTTATTATCAAAACATAATTTAGCTATTATACGTTATTTACCTATCGAACGTTTATTAGACAGGGACTCTTTTTCTCTCTCTACTCTACTCTCGAAGGCGGAACCTGTAGCCAAATTTATTATGAATTTATCTCAAATACTACGTTTTTGAAGTATATTAATGGTTAACATTCAATTGTATAATGATGGATTCACTTATCTTTAGTGTCTTAGTACCGGGTTTCTTGGAGTTCTCCATCAAATAATAATAATAGAATTAAATATGTATTGATTGTATAGTAGGGTCACAAGACTGACAAGTGAAAGAAATAAGGTTTTTTACTTTTTCAACAGTTCACTTGTCAAAAGTCAAAATTCGGTAAAGTAATTTTCGTTACAATCACAGAACCCCGTTCTGGTAATACTTGGTACGTGTGGTTTGCGCTCAAGATCTAGACTACATCGAAAGCTGATAACAATCGGCTGAACACCAGTGAAGGGCTGCCACTGCCGACAAACATATTGTGTACTCTGGTAAATATGCGGCGGTAAATATTGCATATCGCCGGTATAGTGCAAATCCGCGAAACTACCATACGTAAAGTCCGCGGATCTGCAATAGATATAGTTTTACAGGGGAAGGTAAAAAAACTTGATAAGTCTAAATTTCAACTAATTTTGGGCTTATTTTTACACATTATATAATTCATTACATATTTTATCTCTTGTTATAAAAAGATTTTTCTGAAAGTACATAATTTAGGCTCTGCGATAATTACAAGCATTAACTTAAATTTGCAAACTTTTTGTATTTACGCGGAATTATCCAACGCTCTAGATATGCGGATTTGCACTATCCCCGACGATATCGGAAATCACCGCTTTACTGAATAAACGAATGTTAATTTTCGTGTCCTAAGATATTGGATTTACCGTTTAACACAATTTGGATTCAGATCTACTACTTTGTTGATGTTTTAATATCCTATGGCATTATCAAACATAAATTATTATTTGAAAATAAAGAGCGTCGTCAATTATACCTAGTTATGTTATATCATTTAAAATGAAGCATTACGCTTAAGCAAAAATAATTACTAAAATCTTCACTTATACATATAAAAGTAAATGCATCGTAAATAATCTTGGGAAATAATCTTGTTCATCTTTGGACAACCCTAACTTTAACAACAGTTGAACATTAAACGTAGATCAAGCGGTAGTTAACTACAAATTCGCCCCGAGTTCTTCCATCATTACCTGTCTACATCTTGCGGTTATTATCTTCGGAACTTCTTATAAAATAACTGAACTTCTTGTACTGCTGTCCAAAAAAGCGTAATGTTCAGTGTTTACGGAGTATGTCTTCGTTGAAGTTATATCACCACGTAACAAATTTTTGGCAGCTTTGACGTTTTGATGACGTGCCGTTTTGCTCAGTCAAAATCAAGATACGACCAATAAGAACCTTTCAAATTTTGGAAAAGTAAAAACAGCACGGAAGTCACCAATCAGATTGACTGACGGACTGGCTTTTTGTGTCTCCTGAAAAATTCCTAAAAATTCCTGACCTGGTGATAGACCTGAAGTGAGTTTATTTATTGACAATTATTGTATCACTTAGATGTAAAGCAAGGAAGGAAGCGTTCGTAGCTATACGAAACTACTTGGTGTTTGGAAACGATCATTGAGCTTAAGTGGAGTTTATGGAAGTCAGTCTTTGTATGGGTGACCACTTCTTTGACATTTGAAATCAAGCGCTTTCATGTTTCGAAAGGCACGTTATGCCGTTGGTACCTTGTAAGGTATAAGGTAACCAGTCGTTAGAGTAGAGGACCTAAGAGGTGGCTTAAAATGTATTACAGCAAGACGCCACAAGAAATGGAGACAACAGACGAAGACCTTCGCCATGCTAAGGGACAATATAGCTTACACGTTCAACGCCGTCGGTCCCAGACACAATAGAAAATCTATTGTTTGTCGATCATTTGTCGTTTAAAGACTTAATAATGGGGGTGTAAAAATCCTAACAAACATCTAAGGAGCCCAGGGCAACTTCACCTGCAACCGGTGCTCCTGCTGATCAACAGACGAGGCTCTGGCGAACGTAACTATAGGCTCGCCACCTATTACGTGGGACATGTAACTGGCGAAGTGTGAGCGTCTAATATGCCTCTGCCTACCCCTTTAGTGACACAGGCGTATGTATGTATGAATTTAAATACCTAATAATAAAAGAAAAGACGAAACACGATAGACACCAGAATGTTAAAAATATTTAGACCAAAAATCCTAAAATAAGTTAGACAAACAATCCTACTGATGCAAAAGTATTATCAAATGTAAATTATATTTCTGCTCTTTTCAAAGTGTATCTTGCGTGAGAATCAAACCCAAGACCTTCAAAGCGGAGCTGGTCGTTTACATAGTAGACTCGTTAAAAATACTATTTACCATATCTTATTACTAAAACAAAATATCCTTGCTGTATTTGATTGCAATTTAAAATGTCAATTTAATAACGCGGATATGAAATAGCTAGTTTAGTGGGTAGTTATTTGTTTTTTTTTGAAATATCATACAAAATACTTGTAATGACGCAACTCGAATCGACTAAATATCTAAAACTAAAATATAAAAAATATTGCAATAATAGTCACCACTACTAAAACTTGAGTAAAATCGTACTATAAATCTAATTTTACAATCATAAGCTGTTTTTATATGAAACTGTATGATTATTCTACATTTATTCTCAAGGAATTTATATGAAATATCGCCGAAATCTGTATTCTAAGGCTTAGCGTACTTAGCTGGCCGGCCACACCTGCCTGCTTAAGGTGATTCGTTCATTCGAGCTTTTCAAACACATAGGGTCTTATTACATAACAATGTATAAAGTTAAACCAGGTTTAAAACTAGTGCTGTCACTTTCATTCGATAAGATGAAGACAGCGACAGCACTAGTTTTGAACCATTTTTTTTGATTTTGTTTTACGCACTGTCTCCCGGCCAAAGGGGGACCGAGAGAGGTGTGGGACTCACCACCGGCAGCACGACCGCCAGCAGTAATACCCACTAAAAATCTTCCGACGACGCCCGCCGCTTGTTGAGAAAGAGGCGGGGGGCCAGTACCTGGGTTGCAGCTCTGATAACCCGTCCACGGCCAACGTCCCCTGGACCAAAACCGGGAGGACCTCCTCAGAGAGACGCAGTGGACGCGCCCCTCCTACCTCCTTGTGCGACCATAGCGTGAGTGGCCGACTTCTCGGATGGTCCATGGTTAGACAACAGGGGCCCCCTGCCCCTGCTGCAACCCTCCTGGCGCGGCTGGAAGGTCCCTCCTGGCCCGCCCGCTGCGCCCTCCACTGGTCCCTCTTAGTTTCCCCCACGGTAGTCAGTACTAAGGACACCCAGAGTCGCCAATCTCTGGGTGTTACCTTTTCCCTAGCGCCCTCTACGCCCTACCGGGAGGTACTCAGCCCCCCCACCACGACAAGGTGGAGACCAGTCGGGGGGGACTAGTTTTAAACCTGGTCTAACTGTAGACATCGTTTTTTAATAACACCGTAACAATTTATGTTGCGATGTTTGTCTTCATTTCTTTCAAATCTTGTGACTTCGGAACACAAGTTGTTGTTGTTTTAATATTAAGTTCTTTTATTCTAACTGGCGGGACAAAAACCCAACTTTGACGATTTTCTTGCCCGATCTTTACGATCAAGCTCCCGCCCGCAGTATACACTGCGGGCGGGAGCCCATACGGGCGCGTTAGTATGACTTTTATAAGAGCTCCATTGAGTAAAACTTGAATAAATGATTTTGATTTTGTAACTCATAATCTCAGGCTATAAACGTTCCCGTTTTAGGCTTAGGCCTCCTATATTATGTTAATAGTAACGTCTTGTGTGAAATAAAAAAGTTATCTGTCGATTTTGTAAATCTATTTCGATATCGGTATTCCATTTCTGTGACGACCAATATAGCGTGGAGATCAGTATACCTGTATTAAGTATGTATTTACATGTATATCCCTTATTTAGTCTCCCTGACACAAGTTCTTATTGATACTTATGCTAATTGGCAGATTGTTTATTGCTGCTAATTGGCAGATTGTTTATTGCTTAACTAGGCTAAAACTGCTTAATGGTTTGGCTTTAAATTATCTACGTAAAAAGTTTATGGCCTATATAATAGTTACCGCGAGGAAATACGTACCCTTAACTATGTAGCATGAATGGTTATAAGATATAGCCCTTGAGATACCGTGTCAAAAACTGCCACCGAAATTAAGCAGCGATTACACAGCTCCGTCTTGGCAGAGAGACTGCCTGTATAGTTTCTGAAGGCACAATAAGCAATAATGCTCGGGTAGATATTCTACCTAGATACCTGACGTTCTCTTACGTAGTTTTTAATCTAAACTGATTTCCTATTCGGTGGCTTTGAAATTTGAACAGCTGGAAACTGCTTCCGAACATCCGCACAGGGCCTACATGATGGAGTGTGTCCCTTGGTTTGTAGGAAAAGGCTTGAGACTAGTAGGGAAACTTAAAAGACTAATGTAATAGTCTGTAGTAAAAAAAAATACCAACGACCAAATCGAAAAACGTTCAGCATATATTTATACTAAAGTTAACAAAATACTAAATATACATCATAAAATATTACACGAATGCAAATCACATAAACACACTATTGTTTGTATATTAACAATACAATGTAAAAATCTATATTGTTAATAATAAATAAATAAAATAATTATATACTTATTTCATTTTTAACTTTTTTATGACATAAGTTAGCGGCTTCTCGTAAAAAAGGCGTACTAAAGGCGTAATACCAGCCCAAACATGTGAACCTGTATTAGTTTTGAAATAAAAATTGTCATAATAACTTTTCTATACATTTTTTCACGTTTACTAGCACCATGCGCCTTAAACAGTAATGAGTGGCCAGTATGGCGAAATAGAAGGGCAGTAGGTCGAGTAACCATTAGTAAAACGTATCACTGTATATTTAAAGTTTAAAGTTCATTGACAAACTTACAGCGGTTTAAATGGCAAATCGCCTTTTGTATTAATATTATTTTTGATAGTACAAGTAAGTGCATTAATCGATAAAAATTAAAAAATGACCAACTACTTAAATATGATATTATATTTTTTATGACTGAAATGTTTTAACATATAATTTACATACATACATACATACATATTATCACGCCTGTTTCTCCAAAGGCAAATTGTATGCCCACATTCCGCTTACTATATTGGTGGTCCCACATAATAGGTGGCAAGCCTATTGCCGCTTATCGGGAACTGCTAGGTTTGCCAGAGCACTTACAGGTGCGGATGGTTTGCGTTCCTCAGATCTTCGTAGGATCCCTATACAACCATATATATTTTACATTAAATTTGCAAAAGCTATAATAAATATACCGTTTATTTCTCATCATGAAAACAAAGTAATATACTTAATTATATAATAAAATATGTTTTTAACTATGTTAACAATTATTTTTGACTAAATTTTGAATGAATGAATGAATGAACACTTTATTGTACACTAAATATAAAAAAAAGTAATAAAATCACATAAACAAGTATATGGTACAATGTGCGGCCTTATTGCTAACAGCAATTTCTTCCAGGCAACCTTTTGCTAGTTTTTGTCCAAATTTATATGTAATTAATTGAATTTTGAGGACATGTGCTCATACTTTTGTAGCGCTGTTTTTTAATTAATATTTATATTAACACTTAAAAGTATATTGGAAATTTTCAAGATATCTCGTTCTAAAATCGGGGGATTCAGGTTATTTAGGCTGAGTCAGTGCTCTTCGCCCTCTGATGTGTGTGGCCCTATTTCTAGTGAAAAGCTTTTTTAAACCGCGCAAAGACACCTCTGAACCTGAGACCCACCGAATTCAAAGTCGACGTGTCTTACCAATGGGCTATCGGCGCTCAGAGAGTAAATCACAAGAAAGGAATAAGTCTTTATCATAAAAATCTTCAAATCTTGAAATGTTTTGCGTAGACCTTATCTTGTTTTATATACACACGTTAACATTAAGTTACATAATATTTGTAAGGAGCTATAAATACGGAAATGTCCGTATGAATGTTTATGAGCAATAAAGTAAAACACGTCTGTCTGCCAGTTAAACTCGTTTTAGTTCAAAACGATTTATCGTTTATTATTTTATTTAACATCTTTATGGCCTGGAAAATAAAACTTAGTGAGTACGACGGATCAAGGATTTTTATTTAGTAAGAAAAAATTAACAAGTGCTTCGTGATATCTGCCTAGAATAGTGCCCTCTCATCCCACCGGGAGACGTAAGAGTCGACGAAGAGAAATATTACCGTATGGACAGCAGCGTCATCCCGCGAATTGGCTTGAACTGTTATCATCAATCCGCCCAGCGTGGTGATTATGGGCAAATACCCTCAAGAGATTGCAATCTATTTGGGAGGTTAATGTTCAGCAGTGGGCTTCATAAGGCTGAAAAGATGATGACGAGCTTAACTCTAGGTCAACCGGGATAATGCTAGGATATGGGATGGTGATGATTTTATAAAATTTATGGGTGTAAAGGGATCCTACCAAGACCTAAGGAGCCCAAGCCAACCTCACCTGCAAGTGGTGCACCTGCCGATCACCCGACGAGGCTCTGGCGAACATAACTGTGCCCGGTAAACGGCAACAGGCTCGCCTATTACGTGGGATCAACTATATAATGGTGAAGAGTGGGCGTATAATATGCCTCTGCCTACTCCTTCGGGGAAACAGGCGTTAATGTATGTATGATTTTATAAGTCTAAGTATTCACTCAGTAAAAGAAAACACATTTTAAAGGCATTTTGTAAAATTAATTTAATTATTTTTCATTGGCATCTACTGAAATATTGTCTAGCTCAAGGGTTCAAGATAAATTCAAATTCAAATTCATATTCATTTATTCAAGTTTGGCTCAAAAGAGCTCTTATGAACGTCAAAACTTAAAAACTAGCGCGCCCATTCACTGCGGGCGGGAGCTTGATCGTAAAAGAACGGGCAAGAAAATCGTCAAGGTTAGTTTTTTCTCCCGCCAGTTACAAGAATATGTACTTAGTAGTTAAACAATTTGACAAATCTACAAAAACATGTGTTCTGCAGTCACATGATTTAAAATAAAAGAAGAAAATAACTTTTTATTTTAAGTTATACGAGTATGAGTACGAATAAACATAGTAGATATGAGCAGACCAGTCCTCACTGGTGGCACCCGTTCACGAGTATGACGCATGAACCAGCCATCGTTTCGCTCAACCATATTTTAGGGAACGCAACGACCCGACGCATGACGCCACCACCGCAAAGACATTTGAGTGAGCATGACATACTCAGGCTACAGGATAAACTAATTTTAACAAAAATAACATTATATTAATTAAATGTGCTGCAAACCACAAATATTTTTGGTCTTATGAAAGATATCATTTACAGCAATTCAGTCTTAATATCTATATAATAATTTGAACAATACTATGCGTTCCTAATCAAAAACATCATTTAGGAGAATGATAGGACAACAAAAATTGTGTGTGCAGCTATCAGATTAAAAATAATATTAACTTTTTTCAGTTAGCTAAATCTTTAATTACAAATAAAATAGTAGACAAGAGCAGACCAGTCCCCACAAGCAGCACTCGTTCACGAGTATGACGAATGAACCAGCCATCGTTTCACTCAACCATATTTTAGGGAATGTAACGACCCGACGCATAACGCCGCCACCCCAGAGACATTTAAGTGTGCATGACATACTCAAGCCACAAAATAAAAAGATCTGTACAAAAGAGAAATAACAACAATATTATAAAAATCAAACAGCCGCAGACCACAAAATTGTTTGTTCTATGATAGATACAATTTACAGCCATGCCGCCTTATCATTTATATAATCTTGCGTACAATAGTATGCTTTCTTAATCAATGTTTCTTTAATAGCTACTTTAAATTTGTTTAAGGGCAAATTCAATATATCATGCGGAATTTTGTTGTAGTATTTCATACCTTGCCCCATAAAAGACTTCCGAATTTTTTGGAGTCTTAGAAATGGATTTAACAGTTTATTTTTATTTCGTGTGTTAAAGCTGTGACGTTCACAGCGCTTAGAATAATTATTTATATTTTTCCGCACAAACAAAATACAGTTAAAGATAAACTGCGAGGCAGTAGTTAAAATACCAATTTCCCGAAACAACTCTCTAAGGGATGATCTAGACCGTAATTTATAAATAAAACGTATAGCTCGTTTCTGTAAAATGAAAATAGTCTCAATTTCAGCGGCAGATCCCCACAATAAAATACCGTAGGACATCAAACTGTGAAAATAGCTAAAATAAACAATTCTAGCAGTTTCGACATCCGTTATATCACGAATTTTTCGAATCGCATATGCGGCAGAACTCAGTTTACCAGAAAGGCTTTCGATATGTGGGCCCCATTGAAGGTGTTTATCTAGTGTTACACCTAGAAATAAGGTTGAATCGACCATTTCCAACCTCTGACCATTCAATTCTATATTGGTTTCAACATCTCTTACATTGGGTAGTGAAAAATTAACACATTTAGTTTTTTTAGCATTCAACTGAAGATTATTAACAGTAAACCAGTGAAGCAACTCTGAAAGTGCGCTATTTACATCGTCATAATTATTTTTATTTCTGTTAGTTTTAAATATTATTGATGTGTCATCTGCAAATAACACCATTTCACACTTTCTACTAATAAAGAAAGGAAGATCATTTATATACACCAAAAACAAAAATGGGCCTAAGATTGAGCCTTGAGGAACTCCCATCTGTATACACGAACCAGATGATTTAGCGCCATTAATATCTACTTTTTGAAATCTAGATGTAAGATATGAAACTATCAACTTCTGAGCCAAATCACACACGCCATAGAAATTAAGCTTAAGAATAAGGGTACTGTGGTCAACGCAGTCAAAAGCCTTCGATAAGTCACAAAACACTCCTATGGCGTTTTGCGACCTCTCCCAGGCATCATAAATATGCTGTAGTAACGCAGCACCAGCATCAGCTGTAGAACGACCCTTCATGAAACCATATTGTTGACTGTGCAAAAGTTCATTTAAATAAAAGTATGCAGATAACTGATCTAATATAATTTTTTCAAAAACTTTACTTAAAGTTGGTAAAATTGAAATTGGTCTATAGTTACTTTTATCCTCCTTTGAGCCAGTCTTAAACAGAGGTATGACTTTACTAAGTTTCATAAGATCGGGGAAAGTCCCTTCATCGACGCACTTGTTAAATAATCCTGCTAGATAAGGAGCAATAGAATCCAAGATAGTCTTAATAACTTTAACAGACATATCCCACAGATCGCCAGTATTCTTTAACCTAATAGATCCAAAAGTTTTAATTATGTCTAATTGATGAATATGATGGAACTTAAATGTGGAACTATAATTAGGCAAGGATTTCTCAAGCACAGCTAAGGCAGTGGACGGTGAAGATTTCAGCTCAAAAGTGGTCAGTGCAGGAATCTTAGCAAAGTATTCATCAAATATGTTTGCAATTGCTGTATTATCATTAACGACTCCCTGATCCTCCTTAAGAGCGTAGTTATTATCACGTGGTTTACACTTTCCTGATTCGCGACTTATAGCGTTCCAAGTTGCTTTAATTTTGTTACTGGATGTCAATATCTTATTTTTTGTGAACAAGGATTTGGCCATTACACACACCCTTTTAAATACTTTTGAATAATTTTTGACATGTTCTAAGAAACTTGGGAATTGATTATATTTTTTTAAATTATATAATTCGTAAAGTCTATTTCTACTCTTATATATTCCCTGAGTTGCCCACTCACAAAACTGAAGTTTATTTGTAGGTTTAATAGATTTAGGTGTAAATATTTTGTTAAAATCTGTTTGAATTACATTAAATAAATTTTCATACATTATATTAGGATTCTTATGCACAATTTTACGCGTAGCAAGATTTTTACTAACATTATCTTTGAAGCATTCTAACCGTTTACCTGTCACAGGTCTGTATTGAAAAGATTTTGGTTCATGTACCTCATCAATGTAATTTACTTGTAATCCACAATGGTCAGAAGTCAGACAACTAAATACTGATTTATCTACCGGTATGCACTCCGAAAAAATATTGTCTAAACATGTAGCTGAGTGTGTGGTAATTCTAGTTGGTTCAGAAAATTGGTTAACCAAATTAAAGCATTTAAACAAAGAAACCAGCCGAGTGGTCAATGATGAACTTTCAAGAATGTTCACATTGAAATCCCCACATACAATAATATGTTTGTTTTTTAATTTTAATTTCTTCAATACCTCTTCCATAACCGTTTCAAAAGTTATAGATAAAATTTTAAGATAGCGAAATTTATTATGAAACCTGAAAATGATTACAAATCTATAAAAACTGTTAATAGGAATAAGAAGAAAAATAGTATTATTAAGCCTATCATAAATAAATGTACCACTGTTCGACTAATCAGTTTTTACGGAACTCCTAGGTTTAGCAAACCCACTTTAGGATCTTCTTATCTAGCCCATTAAAGATTTTTATTGACATATAACTGATTCCTTTTAAGCCTATGGTGCAACCAATTAAATATCCTATAATTTCCTGTCTCCCGGCAGCTGTTATATGTTGAATGGCGATACATACATAGCTTGATCGTAATTATGTAATTATATTAAATTGTGCATTCTAAAACAGAAAAAATGTTACCATTCAGTTGACGTTATGGCTTTTTTTACTTTCTAAGGGATAACGGGAGAAAACTATATTTATCTCATCATGGATGTACAGTGAGTAACAAAAAATATGTCTAAAAATTATCCTTCCTTACTATATATACTATTATACTATATACTATATATACTATTACTATATTACTATATAATATTATATATATTATATATATATATATATATATAATATTATAAATGCGAAAGTAACTCTGTCTGTCTGTCTGTCTGTCTGTCTGTCTGTCTGTCTGTCTGTTACTCTTTCACGCCAAAACTACTGAACGGATTTGAATGAAATTTGGCATACAGATGGTCTAGACCCTGAGAAAGAACATAGGCTACTTTTTATTTCGAAAAGGGGGTTGTAAAGGGTTAAAAAGGGGAGGGAGTGAAAAGTTGTATGGGATTTCTTAATTTCAAAAGATAAAACCATGAAACTTAATATTTATGCACTTGATAGGAAATAAATAAACATTTGTTCTAGCGTTTTTGAAATTTCGTCCTGTGAGAGATGAAATAGGGGTTTCAACCCCTCAAGTTTGTATGAAGTTCGAAATTTTTGAAAATAAAAATATAACATTTTGTATTTAGGCACTAAATAATAAATAAAAAATCGAATATTATAAATGCGAAAGTAACTCTGTCTGTCTGTCTGTCTGTCTGTCTGTCTGTCTGTCTGTCTGTTACTCTTTCACGCCAAAACTACTGAACGGATTTGAATGAAATTTGGCATACAGATGGTCTAGACCCTGAGAAAGAACATAGGCTACTTTTTATTTCGAAAAGGGGGTTGTAAAGGGTTAAAAAGGGGAGGGAGTGAAAAGTTGTATGGGATTTCTTAATTTCAAAAGATAAAACCATGAAACTTAATATTTAAGCACTTGATAGGAAATAAATAAACATTTGTTCTAGCGTTTTTGAAATTTCGTCCTGTGAGAGATGAAATAGGGGTTTCAACCCCTCAAGTTTGTATGAAGTTCGAAATTTTTGAAAATAAAAATATAACATTTTATATTTAGGCACTAAATAATAAATAAAAAATCGTTTGTTCTAGCATTTTGAAATTTTTACCAATATGGGGGTGAAATAGGGGTTGAATGTTTTTATGGGTGTTCTTCATTTTTGAAGATAAAACCATGAAACTTGGTACGTAGGTCTCTTAGGATGTGCAGAGATTTTCTACAAACGGAATTCTCGAAATTCGAGCGGAACGGAACGGATTCGGCACGGGAACTACGACGCCAAACTATTCTAGGAACATGATATTTAAAAATTTTGGGTGTATCAAGTTAAAAAAATATTTTGGCTTTTGAAGTTAAAGTTCCTTTTAACGAATTCTCTGCATCGCCGCCGCTGATATCTACTATACCTACTAATGATTCTTATTAAATAATAAAAATGCTACCCAAAAATACTATTCCACGCGGACGAAGTCGCGGGTAACAGCTAGTAATATATAATTTTTATTAACACTACTTTCCTACTTGCCTTACAACATTGTTTATATAGATTTAGGAGTACTTGCACACATAATCACAATATCAATACCTTATATATCGTTTGAATACAAACTACACTATATATTTATTAGTGTTTATCATTTCATTACATGTTTTATTAAGTAATTATTCCGGCAAGAGCACAAAAACCTCTATAAAGAGTTTAAAGAAAGAAATTTGTTTATTGCACTCGTGTTGATTCGATAGGGAAACAGGTGACAGCACCTAGGAGGCCCGTGCTCGATAGTGGGATGTTAATAATATGAGATGATGTAATGTCATTACGAGTAAGTTCTGTGTGTTTCGCTGTGTGGTACCGGCCTAAAGTACCTCTCACCTCATGGGGAGTCGAAGAAAAATCCTACCAGATGATAGGCAGTAGCGTCATCTTAAGCTGCGATCACCAACCCCTCTGCTCAGGCTGGTTATGGGCAATTACCCCAATAAGAATAAACTATTAGAACATTCAGTAGTCGACTAAAGTCTAATGCCTGAAATTGTAATGTTTACTGTTACAACCAGTAAAGTTTTTTCTGAATCTGACTGTACTATTCTCCGCGTGTGATCCTATACCGATTATGGTCATTAAATATTTATGAAGTCCATAATGCGTGTGCATTAGATGTTAGTCGCCCCTTTTGTTCGTTTTGGACCTGTCTTCACGCGCACTGAATTATCATTCTCACACGCTCCGGATTACGTTTTTGTCTCTTCGTCACGTTTGCTATTAGTTCCTTAGTATCGATTTAATTTTGTGTTAACACACGTGTACGTAATCACGCCTGTTTTCCTCAAGGGGTAGGCAGAAGCATATTGTATGACCACATTTCGCCAAATATATTTTTGGTCACATGTAATCTCACTTAATAGGTGCGAGTTATTGGCGCTTACGGGAACATTTATAATTGACAGAGCCTCGTTTGTTTATCGGTAGGTACACTACTTGCAGGTTAGGTTCCTAAGGTCTTGATAGGATCTTATACACCGTAAAATTTCTGTAAAATTTTTTTTGAATTGCATTAACAATAGGAAAATACATGACATTTCGGCAGTAGCGACGTTTACATCGATTGGAGAGAAGTTTGGTGTTTCACAGCGAGATCGAAACAGTATTGAAGAGATCCTAAAAGATACTAAACTCACCGGCAAACCATTAGCAAATCTGATGACAGCTGTAACAATAATCAAAAGTACTGACGACGAAAACGTAGCGTGAAACAATTATAAGATAATAAATATGTTATTTATATATTTATTGGACTGCATCGACTGCTTACCATCAGGCAGGATGTAGTCATTATGACGTGTCACATTAAAAAAAATTGAAGACCGATATGGCGTGGAGGTCAGTATACTAATCACTGAAATTCAATCAAATCTGATAAGACCAGCGAGCACACCCTGGGCACTAAGCGTAAAAATCTAGAATACAACCAAGATTATTCTGGAATGATGATGAGCATAATCATAATCGTGGTTCTCTTTAAGTGTTATTTATAAGGATATATATATCATAATAATTATTGTTAAATAAAGCACTCTATTGCGCTACCCTACGTGTATACTTCTTATCATGTCCTGTCCATCCCAAGTTTGCCTGGAAGAAATTGCTGTGAGCTTTAAGGCCGCCCATAGTATAATTAATTTTAATGTATTTTTTCAAATGTTGTATTTCTCTTTACTTTGGTGTACAATAAAGTGTTTATTCATTCATTCATAATCATCGTCATCGACTATTTTACAGCCATAATTTTTATACGAGTGCCTACGTCATGTTTTATATACTAACTTTATCCCAGCCATTACTGACTGATCAATCACTATACAGCTCATACCATAGCAATGCATTCCCTTAATAAGATTGATAAATTAAAACAGATATAACTACATGATGACTTATATTCTTGAACTTTTATTAACACCACGACCTGTAAAGGCATATCTTAATAATAAAAGTATTCTATTTTACAATATTACTTTATACAGGGGGCGTGATCTTAATTAGAAATGTATTGTAATCGAACCCAAATATCATATAGATATATATTGCGTCGGTGGCCAAAACAAATTGTTGTTATAGTTTAGGCTCGAGGATACAAGAAGCTATGCGAGAACTGTCTCTGTAGAAATTATTCATAATAAATAAAATGAAATCATTAAAATAAAAGAAACTATTATTTACGCAAAAGAAATAAACATACTGATTAATTTGGTTTAATTAAAATGGTGAGTTTTAGATCCCATCCTCGAGAAGTGTTTGTTTGTTCCATACCTCCACCACCTTTTTTTATTTTATTTACGTCGCTAACAAAATGTGTTTACGCACTGCCTCCCAGCCAAAAGGCGACCGAGAGGGGAGTGTGGGGCTCACTGCGGCAGACTCAACCGCCAGCAAAAAATAAATACTAAAAATCTTCCGACGACGCCCACCGCTGTTGAAAAAGGGGCCACCCCGCCCGGGACCAACGTCCCCCGGATCAGAACCGGGAGGACCTCCTCAGAGAGACGCAGTGTGTCGCGCCCTCCCCACCTCCTTATGCGACCACTGGCGTATGCCACCACCACCTCCTCTTATAACTACCTTGAAGGATGACTTACGAGATAACTATGCTGCACTTTCATTGATCTCAAACTATATTTAAATAAAATACCATCATAGCCGATTTCGCGGTATAGGTATAAAAATTAAAGCGAATTTTATTTTGGTATTTATAAAATATTAGGTATAGATTTATATAAAATATAATTCAAATTACTTATTCACGCAGACTAGAAAATATTATGGAAATTGATTCTACCTGTGAGTCCAATTTAATAATAAATAATGTATAAATTAACATTTAGAGGCGCGCGTTGCAATTATGAAAATTATAATAAATGAGAATATTATTTTATTTTAATATTCTAATAAATCAAACTCCGATTGCTAAAGCCAAATGGCTTTTAATAACTACGATTCGCATAGAATTTATGCGATTAGATAAAATTTCTAGAATAATAATTATTACATGTAATATAGCTGAATATATCCCGTTTTATTTGGACTTTTAAGTCAAAATTGTGGTATTTTTCTCATTTGCAACTAGGTGTAGTCAAAATATATGAAAGAAAATTTCATACTTGTGAATATTACCGAAAAAATGTGTTATTGTCAAAATCCTATCCTATGAATATTATCTATTAGTTGTTTGTATTGATATGCAAAATTTCATTTGTTAAGATATTTGTTCTTCTATTCCACAATATGGGTTTGACGGAGCTTACTTAGAACTATCTAAAATAAGAAAACACGGATCTAAACATAGAATATATTTTCTCGCGGTTAGGTCTTTTAATACAAATGGAATATATGTATGATTATTATACTGCTATTATCAATAAATTTTATTTTTAATTAACTACTAACATTAGTTATAAGCAATTTCTTGTTACTAGTCACCTTGTCTTACCTATGAACTTTTGTTGTCTGATGTACATAAATATAGTCAGTCTCATTTTCAATCTGCGTAACTCCAAAAAAATTAAAAATTTACTATTAATGCCATCTAGTGCAAAATTTCGAAATCTATCGATTGAAATATCTCTAAAGTCCTTTGAATTAATATGTAATTAGTTATGCACTGATTGGAATAACACCTATATTCAATAAGTGCCTTAACTATGAAAAATAAATAGCTTTTACTTCCTCCTATATTGTTTGCTCAAATCAACATAAGCAGTTTAAAAAATTAGGCTGGCGATATACAATAATAGATATATATAGCACGCCTGTTTCCTCAAAGGAGTAGGCAGAGGCATATTGTACGCCCAAATTCGCCAGTTATATTGTTGGTCCTCCGTAACAGGTGGGGAGCCTATTGTCACTTACCGGGAACTTTTACGTTTGTCAGTCTCGTCTGTTGATCGGCAGGTGCACCACTTGCAGGTGATGATAGCTGGGTTCCTTAGATCTTTGTAGGATTTCCATACACCCCATTGTCTGTAAGAAAAAAATAATATTTTATTATAAACCGAATTCCGACGGATATCAGCTACGCTACAAATATCTTGCACTGGACCACAATCCCAAATGAAGGCGCCTCGACCTCCACCTAATGCTGACAGGGAGGCGTTATAGTAATTTTAATTTGATGACTCTCAGATTGGTTTCGTAACAAGTGCATGCGACCTGGTGCTCGATTCTACTAATCCAAACGGTTTCGAGGTTTCAAAACGAACGCAACCCTAAATTTGTGAATTGTAATTTAACCATATTTCAAATACAGAAAGACTGAGAGAACTCTGTTTCGGCAGTCGTCAGCAGCGAAATTCCTGCCACATCAAACTACTTTTCATATAAGAACCATTTTTTTTTAAATAAAAGCATCAATTTTACCTGTTAAGGATATATTTATTACATATCGTAGTCCAATTATTTAATTGGCCAGATCATGTGACATTTCTAAAAAATGACTCGATATTTAATATATAACTTTTATTTTGTGTAGCCTAAATTGTGTAAGGGCTAAAATTAATAGCTACATACACTCAAATTATGATCCTATCTAAGATGTAAAAAATCCTAGTATATGATATATCAAGAGTTGATTTTTTTTTTCATAAAATACCCAGGCCTATAACGTTGTGCCTATACGACATACAATAAGTAGTATAAATCGACAACTTAAAAAACATTACTTGATTCGTTTAGTAGAATAAGGCCGCTATGAACCGTATGCATAGATTGTTGTGTAATTAAAGATTAGTTCCATTGTGTAGTTATTAGTTTTTTGTCAAAGGTTACAAAGATCGTCTGAGAAGGGACGGGTCTGAGTTGGCTACAGCTTCATTTGGTCCAATATTGGACTGTCAATACACGTTGGACTTAATTTCTTCATCACAGCTCATCTCATGTCATGTCTGACTTGTGTCTTTATTGCTTTAGATGACTTTGACGAAACTTTCTACGGGGTTTTGTTTACGTGTAAACTGAGTAAATGTACAGTAAGAAGCAGAATGTCATGCTATTAATAAATTTATATGAACAAATGCATGCAACATATTTATGTGACCGTTTGTGTGGCATTTGATATCGAGCGCTTCCGTGCTTTGGATTTCGGAAGGCACGTTAAGCCGTTGGTCCCGGTTATCACTAAATGTGGTAGTCGTTAGAGGCCTAATGGGCGGCTTGATAAATTCTACCTCCTGCCTCCGCCAATCCGCACTGGGTCAGCGTGGTGGAGTATGACCCAATACCCTCACACCTTGATATGTGAGAGGAGGCTCGAGGCTCAGTAGTGGGACGTTAATGGGCTGTGATGATGATGATGATATGCGTATGGATCTCGTCTAGTGTCCATGTGGGCTAGCCACATCTTACTATTTCACACATTTTATCTAGAGATATATGCTTGAAGTGCAATTGTATATCATCATATCCTAACATGATCCCGGTTGCCCTAGACTTAAGCTTAGGGCCCAGGGTTTGCTCACTGGTTCAAATAGATTTGACTGAATTTCAGTTATTACGTGGAGCTACTGCCGTCTAACCTCCGCAACCCAGAGGGAAATATCATTCATTGGTTAAACCAGCTGTCAGTCTGTTAGAGGGCACTGACTTCCTAATAACTGCCATAGATGTTCATGACAGCCGGGACCAACGGCTTAACGTGCTTTCCGAGGCACGGAAGCGCTCGATATCAAATGCCACACAAACGGTCACCCATCCAAGGTCTGACCTCTGTAAACTCTGCTGTACTTCGGTGATCGTTTCCGACCTTCGAGCACCGCAAAGCTACGAGCGCTTCGAGGAGTTTACTGTTACAACCAGTATATTCTGTATTGTATTGTCCTGATACGCGGCAACAGGCTTGATTGTATGTACATCAAAATGTAACTTACAAAACATTTTAGTTACGTGGTATCTCATCCAGACCGACGATATGACGCATATTTATTTATTTATTTAACAATCTATGCACATAAAGAACATACACAAAGATAGAAGTTATGAAAGACATGTACAACGGCACTGTGTTAACTGTGTTAATGTGTGTTTCCTTTAACTTAAAGTAAATATTTAAATTATGTGTATAAAGTATTTATTATTCTTGAATATAACACGCAAAATGCATAAAGCAAACCGTGGGAACATGTTAAATATACATAACGGACCTGCATAGCCTTAAAGTAATTTTCACTGTATTCAAATACGCAAGCCGTAAATGGCTAAGCACCAAAATCTAGAATCACTTACTTAAGTAGGCGGATTTTCGCACTGACAATTGTGGTTGCCAATGCTAAATGCATATACGGTTTACTAACGGTATGTATAGAAAACGCACAGATCTAGGCGAAATAGACTTGACAATAGATAGGTTTATGTACACAAATTAGCGCATGTTATTTATGCATGGTAAGTTCTGCGATACTGGGAGGACGATAGAAAGAAAAAAAAATATTCAGCACTTAAAAAAGTACTTAACATAATTATTTTATAAAATACAAGTACTGAAATGGTATACACTCAGCCATTCGGACATTCAATGAATGTCACGACGCTGATCTTTCGTGGTTTCAAAATTCTTACATACTTACATACATAACTACATGCCTCTTTCCTGTAGGGGTAGGCAGAGATCACATCCTTCCACTTGCTACGATCTTTTACATACACACTTTTAGCTTCATTCACACTTATTAACCTCCTCATACACGCCCGTCAAAATTTCACAATCTGTCAGTTCGTCTTCTTATAACTAATAAATAGGACTTCTTGGCGGGAAAGTGAAGCGTCATGTCTGCAGTCTTGTTTTGTTTTCTAAAATTTGTGATATTTCTAACATTAATGTGTAATAACGGTGGATTATTAACCGTTAAGTGTTTGTGAATATAAATAAGTGTTGGCAAATCAAACAAAACAGTGCAACATCACTTTTCAAATTTTCTCTCAAGGAGTCCATGTGAGATCTCAGTATAGTCCCACATCTTTACTGAGGACTCAAGGGGCTTAGGGGAGGGTATCTCATTTACCATTTATCATCTTTATCACTCATTCTCATTTACTATGAATTATATATTATTAATATATCACTTACTTGACACTGGCTAAATGTGCTAGACGCACGAAGCCATTATTTAAAATAAAGAGTTGACTTAAGTTTACATTCAAAATATTTAATTTTGTGGATACTCCTGTACCCAAAACTTTTCCATAAACCTAAACAATTTAAAAATAAATACTAAGTAAGTTATCTACTTAAACAAAAGTTATAAAACATGACACTCCAGATGTATTGTAAAGTAAGTTTACAAAGGACAGACGCATCTTTTTTGCCTGTCAAGTTGTAACAAACTTATCTCGGCATACGTCGACTTCAAGGTTACATTACAATAGTGGTCAGGAGAAAATCGCGCACTATTAGTAAGTTCCGTACACTTTAGCTTTTTAACTATAAAATTGCTGATTTGTATGGAGAGTTTAAATTTTAGAAACCTAAAATTTTCCTTGTTCATGTAGTATTTGTTTGTTACGAAAGTTTGTGTATTGTACCGGGTATGTTATCTAGGCACGTGCCGAACTAGAAATTTTAAAAAATTGTTTTATAACTAAAAATTATTTTTATTTTACATAAATTGATTTTTTTTCATAGTTAATATTTAAAATATTGCAATTACTTTTATATCACAAAAATAAAGTGCAGATTTTACTAAGATAAAACCCCAGACCATAGTTAATTTGTTTATTGAATAAAAAAAGGATTCAGTTTAAATTGTAGTCACTTACTCATACTGAATAACTTTTATACAAGAAAATCGAGACATCAAAAATAATATTTTAAAAATAATCTTTAATAGGTTTTCTTCCCTAGATATTCAAAAAAGCGACTAAGCTTGTAAAATGATACAAATCAATTGAGAGACTTATATTCTCCTGTTTATAAAATGCTGCTGGTGTACCTTATTAAATAAATAAATAAATAAATAAAAACAAATCAGCAATTTTTTCAAAACCATGAAAATTCTCAAAAACCATAAATAACTATATCGCACGGAACCCAAATTTTAAGCAAACAAAATCAAATTGATATAACGCTTTATTAAAACTGGGCTACTCCATCCATCAGTGTTCAGTACACAAAGGGTATTGTGTTCGGTTCTCAGCGCAGGCAATAAAAGTTGGCCAAGATAACCATTTCGAAATTGTCATTAGTCTGGCTGATCGATGAGTTTTGTTTGCTATTTGCATATTGCACGAAAATAATATAGAGAGACTGCAAAAGCGTACCACTTTGTCCATTACAATATTATTGCAACAATCCCTCAGGTCTAAATTCAATTCGATTTCATTATTTCCAAGAATATGGTATACATTATAGTGTTAAAAAAAAATACAAATGATGTTTCAAAAGTAATGACTACCGGGGGGGGAGGGGGTTAATAGAATTTTTAGTGGGTATGACAGCTGGTGGTGAGTCCCCCCCACCCCTCTCGGTTCCCCTTTGGCGTAGTGTGCAAATGCATTTTGTTACCGACGTAAAAAAGAATGAGTGCAGTTTTTGGTGAAAAGTGGACTGCTTTCGCGGTCCTTTTTGCCTAGACTCTGACTAAACCTTCGCGGATAATACTCGTGACTGTATATATGCATGTGAAAAAAAAAATAAAGTTAATTTGCTTGGGTGACAGGAAGTCCCACTCGAGGATATAGGTTCTGTGGCATTGCTCGTTGCTCAGCATTTGACTTCTTGCCACTAAGATGATGACAATAAAAAATCAGTTTATCTTTATTTTCCTGAGTTGTTTATATAAATATTGTTGCTTCAATTTTATTAAATAAATATTCTCTATAAATAAATAAATATCCTCTTACAATCACACCAATTATTTAGCTCCAAGATAAGTATCATTAAGAACTTGTATTATGGATACTAAAGAACGGATAAACATACTCATATACTTTTTTTTTGTAAATACATACTTAATTTACATAGAAAACACCCAGACCAAAAAAATATACGTAAATTTTTGTGTGATTTGTTCTATTTGGGACCTCAGGAGTGGAGTGCAGGTATACCTCCACGCCATATCGGTCGAAATAATCATAAATTAGAATGTTTCACTTTGGTCTGTCGCCACCCTGTTTACTATTGTTTGGGTGCCCACGATACAGGTTTCTCCTAGTGTGGGACCAATAGTTAATAATATTTTGTACTATTTACAACTGTGTACCTTATTGTAACAACTTACTGTTTAAATTTTTTTTTTTTGTCAACTTTGAAAAAACTATCGGTGAGGTTACAAAAAGTAATGTACACACAGATGAATATCGATTATAGTCTGCCTCTGTAACAGAGAAAAACGTATTCAGTATACGATCTTTACGTTCGTTCTTTTCTACACATACAAATTTAAAACAGTTCGCTTTCATACCACAATTGGCAAAAGCATACCTATAATAACTTTAGCGGGTAGATGGATATTTTTAAGGATAGTTTACCAAATTTAAAATAAGTTGTCCTGGGTTTGTTGAGAGATAGAATCTAGTATTTATTTCTTGTAATTTTGTTGTATTGTATTGTTTAAACCAATCTTTCTTCAAATTCGTTCTCATTCCATTTCTTATTTTTATTTCTTATAGATTACAAGATTATGATAATAAGCCTGTTAGAGTATTTCTATGCATGTGACACCTTTAAATGTTGTACATTTAGATCTTTATAATGAATATTTCTCAGTCTTGTCAGTCAGAAAGTCTTGTAACTTTACAAAACAGTACGCAATTACATGTAAAGATAAGCAATTTCTAAGTACTTATAAATTATACCTTGAACCATTTTAAAGCCTATGTTAAATTATCGAAAACCTTATCCAGTAGTATTAGAATTGAAATCGTAAAAGTTAAGCAATCAAGATAAAATTACTCGCACCAATTATAGTTAGAGAGCTGTTCATACTAAAGCCAACGGTTAAAGGTAAGTGTTTGTACGTGGTCAACTTTATTGAACTTTTCCAAGCATAATGATGATATAGGTCATCCACATGTACAATGGCATGTTTAAACCTGTAAAACTTACATGAACTAAAAACCAAAAAAAAGAAGAAAAACAGATTTACTTTTTATTACTCTAAAAAAATGAATTAGTAACCTTAATAGAAGATCCAATTCTTGACTTGTGAACTGCATGTGGATTCTTTAGGCATCAGAGTTTTCAGGCAAACATTTTATTAATTACGCTGAAAAATATTTGCTAAAGTAAATAATAAAGAAATCTTAAAACCATTAATATTAAGCCATGACTAGCCATAATTCTGGTCAAAAATATATACTATACAGAATCATAATAAACATTTTTAACATCTATAAGTATTCCTTCAACAGCGTTCGTTTATTATGGACAACTCCCTAACTATAAGTTTTACCGAAACAATAGCATGTCGATGATCGGAATCGATTAGAGTGTCGCAAGTAGCTAGTTCTGATTTTATCGTACTCGGATACATTCAGCGTCAAAAAGTTGATTGCACCCTAAGCGCTATGTCTATCTAAACACGCCCTAATGCTCTTAACAATAGAGACGTAAGTCGAAAAGTATTGCGCTTTGTATGTTACCAACTATATAACTATATGTTTCGTTAACGATTTGTAAGTATCTTTATCGATAACATAGATCATTTATGATGAATCTTCACATACCGAAGACTGTAGTAGGAGGGGTTCTCGTGGTTCCCCACGACCACGTTTCGGAGGTAGCATTGAATTCTCAAATGCTACCACCGAAAATTTCTGACAGCCCTGTCTTGATCTGCCTATTTGTTATATACCATACAAACATACATATATTTACGCCTGTTTACCCGAAGGGGTAAGCAGAGGCATAATATACTCCCACACTTCGCCAATTATATAGTTGGTCCCACGTAATAGGTGGCGTGCCTATTGCCGCTTACCGGGCACTGTTATGTTCGCCAGAGCCTCGTCCGTTAATCGCCAGTTGCACCACTTGCAGGTGAGGTTGGCTTGGGCTCCTTAGGTCTTGGTAGGATCCCTATACACCTCTATATACCATCGCTAAATATCATAACATGTGAAAAAACTATTGCTAAGCGACTGCCCCTACCACAATTATTCTGGTCATCTTTCTATGGCGCTCGTTAAAGCATTAAGAATAGTCTTTAGCCAGTGGGATAATGATAAACCAACCAAACCGGAGCCGGGGTTTGAACCCGCGTCCTACTGTTTCGAAGGTACCACTGGAACTATAAAGCTGTCCGCTTAACGGCATCTGTTCACAATTACTGTCCCATTCAACAAATCAATTATTATTTACTTTTATTAAACCATGAGCTTGTTAAACATATCCATCCATTTTGTTCTGAATCAGAAATGTCAGCCATTTGCTACTTCCTCGTATTGGTTTTTATTCGCTAAGATTTTATCCGTTATTGATTACTTTTATTAAAAATAAAAGATTGAAACATAATTAGAAAATTGCTCAGACGTAGAACGATCATTTCAGGTCATCTATGAAAGATAGTTTCAATCTTTGATCCATTGTTTCAGATTATATTATCTATCTATAGATCAAAGTTACTATTACTCCTCTTTTTAGTAATTGTCATTGTTAATTAACTGTGCCTTTCATCCCAGCGCATTAATGTCCTACTACTGAGCCTCCACTCACTCCACGGTTAGAGGAATTTAGGTCATGCTCCACCATGCAGACCCAGTTGAGAATTGGTGGAGGCAGTTGTTTGATGGTCTCCTGTTAGAATTTTTCATGCCGCTCACAAGGGCTTTTGAAATGGCTTAACTTCTTCTTCATTCAGCGATAAACAGGAACCAAATCTTGAAGTGCCCTCTGAAGCGCAGAAGCTATTTTAATTGCCAAGAGACGGTCACCGATCCAAGGAGTGACCTGCTGTGAACTTCGCTTTTTTACGGTGATTACTACCGACCACACAGTACCGCGAATTTGCGAGCGCTTCCACACTCACAAAATCTTATGAATGAATGAATGAATGAAATTTTATTTATTTATTTTAAAAACCAATACAATGCCATTACAGGTCTAGCCTAATGCGACATTTATGGTACTTACTTGCTAGTTAGGAGTTTGTATTAATAACTGCGTAATATGAGCTGAACTAACTGATTCTAAACCGAACGCTCAGCTGGTAGGCTACTACCGCCTTTCCTTTATTACAATTTACGTACGTAAGTAGATACTTGTATAAAGAAAATTACAAATTGAATCCAATAGGTCAGAAATGATTGGCACGAAGTTAATTTTATGGCGAAGGTCAAACAAAAAAGGTCAAATATAATCCAATAAAATAATCAACCTTTTCTTTGTTACAGATCCACGTACCGGTGACCTACAAAAAAGTAAATAACTACTCAAAAATCGAACGAGAATCAAGATCGAATCTCTACGAACTGGAGCACACGATGACTGATTAGACGCGAGCTCCAACACGCGGGAAATCTTGGTTTAAAAAATTAAAAAGTAAAATGTCACGGTCAAGTGAGCGAAGCTGATTCGATATTTGAAAATGTGCTTATGTGTGACGTGACAAAAGGTGTTGTAAGGGTGTAAAATGGCGCATAAATTGAAAAATAACCATTACGTGGCGACACACCGGTCTGGTGTGGACTCTCCATCATCAGGGGCTTATATGCACCGAGCATCATCACGAGATGAGAATGACAGCCACAGAGCCCCTTCGGAGAGGACCCTATCAGAATACACGGTAAGTAAAACTAAACTAAGCTTTTTGACGTGACAACGTCTTATAAATTGGTTTGCCGGGTGACACTTCAAGAAACTGCGTTACGCTCCGCTCACGTTATGCGCTTACAATGAGAGCGAGTGAGAGGCACGCGTCCCTTCCACTCGGGCATGGTTAGCCCGCCTAAGAGCGAGAGAGACAGACATAAATATAATTCTTTGTATAAATAAATGTTTTAAATTGTTACTATTATTTCATCCTTCTTCCTACTATACGAATGAATATTCACATTAAAATTATTTTACCACTCAAAGTCGTTGTCACGTAAAACTTTCGCCCGTATACTGACTTTACAGGCAACTTATTTTTAAGTACCACAAGGTAACACACAAACTCACGGTCCAACTGTTGGAAAATATTCATTGCAGTCACGACCCTGAAAGACCATGTTTCATATGTATCATCATTATGTCTCCCAATAACACACTACTGAGCTTGATCTCCTTTATACTCCAAACGTAGACCCAGTGCGTATTGACGGAAACAGGTATAATTAACGTTTAAACCGGCTAGTAAGACCTATGACCTGGCTTAACAACTATCTCCGGGAAGGTACGAAGGCACTCGATAATAAATGTCAAACAAACAGGGAAGAACCTCTGTGAAATCTGCTATACTTCAGTCTTCGATTTATTCTACAACTGCTAGGGTTGGCCTGTAGAGATCACGCCTATGTATGATCGCCTAGATATGTTTACCTTTAAACTTTTATTTTTTACAATATTATTATCATTTTATCGAACACCAATTCAATTAGAGTATCCTCAAAAATCTTAAGAACCTAAGCCAACGTCATCTGCAAGTGCTGCACCTTTATTTTATCGTCGGTAAAAAAATGCTGTTTACGCACTGCCTCCCGGCCAATAAGGGGACCGAAAGGGGAGTGTGGGGCTCACAGCGGCAGACACGACCACCGCAGTCCTACCAACTAAAAAAACTTTCGACGACGCCCACTGCTGTTGAAAAGGGGCCTGTGTCTGGGTTTGTAGCTTCTGTCACCCGTGGTGCACTTGCCGATAAACGGACAAGGCTCTGGCGGACATAAAAGTCTGGTAAGCGGAAATGGCTCGCCTGCTATAACGTGGGACTTTAAATCATCATCATCATCAGCCTACATTCGTCTACAGCTGGACATAGGCCTCTCCAATGGCACGCCACTGAGCTCGATATTCAGCTCTTGTTCTCCAACAGCTGCCAGCTGCTTTGTGTATGTCGTCGCTCCACCTAGCTGGAGGGCGTCCTTCCCTACGCTTACCGACACACGGTCTCCACTGTAGGACTCGTCTACACCAGCGTTTATCCGTCCTACGGCAGAAATGACCGGCTCACTGCCACTTCAGATTACTAAGCCTATGGGCTGTGTCAATAAATAAATAAATATTTCCTGACAATTACACCAATTATTTAGTTCCTAGATAAGTATCATTAAGAACTTGTGTTATGGATACTAAACAACGGATAAAAATACTTAAATACTTTTTTTTTGTAAATACATACTTAATAACACCAAGGAAAACACCCAGACCAGAACAAATATTCATGTTCATGTACACAAAGATTTGTCCTGTGTGGGAATCGAACCCACGACCTCTGGAGTGAAGTATAGGTATGCTGACCTCCACGCCATATCGGTCGTCATGACATGTCAATGACTTTGGACTAACAATATAGTTGGCGAAATGTGGGCGCTTAATATGCTTTTGCCTACCCCCCAGGAGAAACAGGCGTGATAGCATGTATGTATACTATGCATTCAATTAAACAACATACATTTCTTAAAATGATAATAAATAATTGTTAGTCAGTAGCCAGAATTAATTAATTTATTTATTTATAATTTTATGCTACCATTACAGGTGTCTTAACCTAATGCGATAGCATAGCAATTTTTATAATAAATACAATATTCTATCTTTTTAATTATCAATCTACAATATTATTTAAATATAATATAACATAAACTAGCCCACCTGATATATATAACTTTAGTATTACATCCTATATTTACAAAATGAGTTCTAAATCTAACGTAACTGATAACTTATTTTATTATATTTAATGCAGTTCTGGCGAATTCACTAAAAGTGCATGAAAATATATCCACCGTGTCATGAACCGTGTTTATAATATGAAACGCGCGGTTTTATAACTCGTTTTAAACACTGCTATCCATGTCAGATCGGCAGTAATTTGTAGGCTATCAATTTCTGAACACATGTGCTGTGAGGTATGTGTGACGTGTGTGGCTCGCTTCCTGACGTGCCATTGAACTGCCAATCGCCATCACAGCATGTGATGCGGGGCTAAATTTGAACATTGGGCGGTATGGGCGTGACTTTCAGGTTTTAAGGCTCTTTTATAAAAATAAATAATAATAATCATTTATTTGCACAAAACAACGTGGTCTTTACACAATATCAATACAAGAGAACATGTTTCACTATTAAAATAGCATGCAAATTATTTCAATGTCCAATGTATTCTAAATTCTGAATTAATCTGGAAAATTTACAATAATAATATCACATTTCAAATAAATCTAGTATAATTAAACTCAATCAATGCCAATAATCAAATAATCTCATGTCTATTTGTCAAAAAATTCCTTGACATTAAAAAAATTCTACTCATTCAACCATTTAAATATTCTTTTCTAAATAATAAACAATTCACCTCCTTTTTTCCATGTGAATCTTATTATATATTTTAACACACACCTTTTAGCTCATCGTTTTGTATTTTGAAGGGTAATTTGTTCTTTTATATATATCCTATAGTACACATTCAACAAAACAAAGAAACACATCATATACATTTGTATGTGATATGTAAACAAGTTCAAAGGTGGGCTTATCTCCAAGAGAGATTTCTTTCAGCCAACCCTAACCGGAGTAAGAAATTTGTATGTGGGATAAAAATTATTACGATAGGACATCAAAACTTTGCAGTAAAACTAAATATATATTAACTGGCTGGTTAAGTTCTTAACTAAAACTTTTATAAAATCTGTTGCCTGGAGCAATAAACAATCTGAAATCCTGCTTAATATAGTAATGAGGCATAAGATTTGCAGAAGGACTTTTTAACGTATACACGTAAGTCTTAGGGTTTAGTAATGAGGCTTAAGATTTGCAGGACTCTTTAACGTATGCACGTAACACTTAGGGTTGTCAATAGAGTAACACTGAATTAGCGGTTAGTGATTTTTTCAGCAGACATAATCGGTGTCGTGTGGTCCGGCCTAGAATAGTGCCAGCCACCCCTAAACATCCCACGGGGAGTCGTAACAGAATCGACGAAGAGAAATCATATTGGATGCAGCAGCGTCATCCTGCGTATTGGCTAGAACTGCGATCACCAACCCGCCTGCCCAGTGTGGTGATTAAGGACAAATACCCTCAATAGAATGTAATCGATTGGGGAGGCCAATGTTCAGCAGTGGACTCGTAAGGCTGATATGATGAGACAAAGTCGCAGGCACAGCTAGTAGCGTTACCAAACCAAGCACGTTTAGTGACCGCATTTCAGCAATTGTAACCATCAAACTTTTATATAATAGGATGTGCCCATTTTAATAACATAACAAAGCATTCGTGACGATGGACACAGGTGCATGCGCGGGCGCATTCGGTATCACAATGGCGATCGTGACTTTGTTCAGAGTTTCGTACGTACGCGCTACAAAGGCCAGCGCTATTGTTGGATTCAATTAAGTTAAATCGGTCGCGAGCCAATAGTACAGTTTATTGGTTATTGAACGGTTCACTGTGCGAGATTATTGTTCACTAAACTGTATATAAATTTATGTAAATTACTGCGAAGCCCAAATAAAATTTACATAAAGTTTATGTTATTTGAGTTATTTATGGTACAAGGTCATAAGAACCGATTCGTATCCTTTACCTTACTTACTATCTTAGAAAGTTAGAATGCTGTTTATATAGGTCGATGTTCAAAGACGAGAGACAGTGATATTCGTCTTATGCGTTAAATTTTAAGTTTGACCTTCATAAGAGCTATATTGAGTCAACTGAGTTTAATGATTTTAACTTGAATTGAATTGTATTGAATTGCGATATAAAATTTATTTATAACTGACACACACCGGCATAGTTCTAAAATGATAATAAACCTTATTTACCGTGTTCCAACTGCGCCATCTAGCCACAAACTAAGCAGAGTTTGTGCTTTTTAGGGTTCCGTAGTAAACAAGGAACCCTTATAGTTTCGCCATGTCCGTCCGTCCGTCCGTCCGTCCGTCCGTCCGCGGGTTAGCGCAGAGACTATTAACATTAGACAGCTGAAAATTGGTGTGGGTATACATATTAATCACGTCGACAAACCTGTAGAATAAAATTTTTAAAAATATCGTTTTGTAACGTACCTCCCCTACACGTAAAGTAGGAATGATTTTTTTTTCTCGAGTCTATCTTATCATGTTGGGTATCGTTAGAAAGGTCTTTCAAAAGTAATACGAGTTTCTTAAAACCATTTTTCGATTTAGGGATCCGTTTTCAAAACATTAAGCTTTAAAGTGGAAAAAATTGATAGAGTTCAGTATCCGCCCCCCCCACCAGGTAAACGGTACTTTCAGAGTGGCTGAAAAAATTCACAATAGTAGTATATATAATGAAGTTAAAAGGAAAACTATCACGGCTAAGTAGACTTTACTGGTTTTCGAGTTATGGACGACAATCAAATAAATTTTTGTATTAAATGTATTAAAATTTCATTCATACCGTAGTAGTGATATCTATCGGGGAATAGCTGAACCTGTTCATATAGCGACATTATGGCAAAGGGTGACTACGGAACCCTATATTGCGCGTGGCCCGACACGCACTTGGCCGGTTTTTGAAATAAGAACGGGCTTACTGACGTCCGCGCTATATCAGACGTTAAATGATTGATAACGCATGAATCATATGGTTTTGGTCTAGTTTACATTTCTGTTGCTAGAATACTAAGTTCTTAAACGTGAAGTTTGACAAAGCGAATATATCCCATTTTATAATTTTATAAATCTTCTAAAAGCCTTAAGTATTTATTTACAAAAAAAAATTGCATTTATATTAAGTTTATCCGTTATTTAGTATCCATAATACAAGTTCTTAATGATACTTATCTTGGAACTAAATAATTGGTGTAATTGTCAGAAATATTTATTTATTTAAAATACACTATTTTTTGACTTCATTAACATAACACTTAACTAACTCGAAACGTTTTATCCTTCTCAGTGTCACTAGGTCTAGACATAGTTTGAAAGTATTTATTTATTTATGTGTTTCAGACGATGGACGAGCGCGCCCGGCCGCCATCAGGCGAGAGACGACACGGCGAACGGAACGGCCGCCGACCAAACGGCTCCCCACGGGACTCCGGCTCGGATGTCTACGTCACCAGTGCTGCCTATCGCCCACCTTCGGAGATCAGGTAAGAAGTATTTTTAGAAAATAGCTGGTGCCTGCTACTTCGTTTGTGCTGGATTAGTACTTCGCACGATCCAAACTAATATTATAAATGCGAATATAACTCTGTCTGTCTGTCTTTTCTTCACGCCTAAACTATTGAACCAAAGTTCTGCCGGAAGTCACTATTCCACACGAACGAAGTCGCGGGCAAAAGCTCGTATCTTTATAAGTTATGAGACTATGCGTTATTCTTAGCATACATACAAGTTGATATGCCTGTTTCCCCGAAGGGATAGGCTAGGATTCCATTATACTTTATATATATATATTTATAAAGTCAAATACAAACTTTCGCGTTTATAATATTATATAAGTAAGGACGTTACATACCATTAAACGTGTTTTATGCTAGCGATACATATTTTTACGCTTTTACTCAAACTTCTACATAGTAGCAAAACAAGAATTTAACAATGACAACACTGGTTGAAATACACTATTTTCACTTCACTGACATAACACTAACCTAGCTCGTGAAAGCAAATTTAGATAAAACACCACGTTTAATTCCGATTCTCGATGTTTTTCAACCAAGTGGAGTAAAAATACCTATCTGACAGACTCATTGCAAAAATAATAATCTTGTCAACAATAGTCGGTAGTCGTTTGAGCTACTTAGTAGTTTATGATGAAATACATTAATTGAAACGACATAAATAAATATTTCAAATACATGGCTAAAATAAACAATATTTTCAAAAAAGCGGTTTTTACCAATATTTTAATTAACCAAATGCTATCCGCTGGAATAACATAAAATCATACAAAAGCTACAATTGTAAAATTATATTCGAATTAAATCGCTAAAATATACAATATTTATTTAAAATCTCGACAGTATTTTTCAACAAGCTAACACTCGAAACGTTTTATTATTCTCAGTGTCACTAGGACTGTGCTGTCGACTATCCAGCTGCTCAGCAATATTTAAATGGTTATCGTTATTAAATCAATAATTGTCATAAACCGTTACGTAGCATTTAGTAAACGGGGCCACCGCACGTGATTTACCATCTCATACAAGCGCAGTGACAATAAAATCTGGTTCCTCTGGATTTATACCTGACTTCACCTTTGAAGCATCTGAAACGGTTCCTAGGGTTGCCTTATAAAGAAAAATGTGCAAATTGCTACTAAAAATTAAAGAGAAATTGGTTGATTTTGACGAAAATGATGTTCAATTATTTGTGCAGCGTATTTTACGTCTTTTAGTTAGACTGTTCTAGATTGTTCTTCGTCTTTGATTGGATTCCACGTAAATGTGTTTTTAAGTAAAAAGTATATGAAGTATCTAATATTTATTTATAAAATAAATGCATTATTTTATGGATTTTCATGAATTAGCAACACGCTGCCATAGACGCTATTTGTAATTTAAATTAACATCATCAAATTGTGTCCCTAATGTCCCTAATGAAGACAATAAGAATAGTGTTATAGGACAAATTCTTAATATAAATATGTTTAGTTCCTAGTTTATGCTAGAAAAAAAATACTTATTAGTATGTACTCAGACTAGATTATATCTCAGACTAAATTCTCTCAAGAAGTCCATGTGAGATCTCAGTATAGTCCCACATCTTTACTGAGGACTCAAGGGGTTTAGGGGAGGGCATCTCATTTACCATTTATCATCTTTATCACCAATCATTCTCATTTACTATGATTTATATCTTATTAATATGTCTCTTACTTGACACTGGCTTGATGTGATAACGCACAAGCCATTATTTAAAAAAAAAAAAGACATCAATGTCAAACTCCATGGTTACAATGAAAAGTTTATATTGACAGAAAACTTTATTGGGTGGGTAAATTTTCATAAATTTTATAATCTTGCCCTCGTTCCTAATTTTGAGTCGGGTTGATTTGTGAATCTAAGCCATCAAAGGCGCCACCCAACACATAGAATAAAATAACACATACAGTAGAATTATATATATATATAAAGATTAGGCTACATGTGTAGTTTCATTAAGTCTAGCTTTTAGGTGTACAGAGATAGATCAAGTATTTTGCAGCGCATTTCCCAACGGTAATTCCAAATTTATTGGCATTTAATTTTCACTATCATGCATGTGAGTAAGTGCCATTTCAAACGCATCACTTTGGCATTCGGATGGTCCATGTTAGTGCCATCGTGATGCCAACAAGCGTGTCGAGCTATAAAGTTTGACGTTACTGGATTTTAACGACTTCCTATGAAGTCTTCTCTTAGACCAAGTAAAGCGGATTCGGGTTATAGGTAGGACTTTTTATGTATCCGACAGATTAGCTGAACAGTTAGTTGTAACGGGAAAATGAACTGTACCTTTAAAAAGCCTTTATTGTGCATTAAATATACTAATTGAGCAACTAATTGGATTTTTTCAAATGAGTTTCAGTATAATATAGACGTATAAGCTTTACAGTTATAACTTGACATTTCTCTTTGAGTTACTGCATTTTCTGTGAGATTAACAATTATATAGTATTGAAACATCAAGTTTAATAATGTTTTATTGCAAAAACGAATGGCTAATGTGTCATGTCTGTTCTTAGTATACTAGCACATCAAAGGAAGTTTGTATTATATTTCATAGTTAAAATTACACATATATTATAATACCTTAATTATTTTAAATCAAATATGTATTTTGAAATTGCTTAGAATTATACCTATCGTATTGATATAATAAAAGAATAATACGAAATAAACTATACCGAATTTTATTTGACAGCACATATTGACATATGGACAAAAGTAAACTAAATAACTACACAACAAATATAATATTGAACTTTTTGATAAACCACTAACACTGAAATAAAATGATAAACAACTTCTAAAATTGTTTATGTAAATTACTGTATTCAATTCCAAGAACGTACGATATAAAAGCGCTAACACGAACATCGCAAAATCAACACATTCCGTTCGCCAACCGCTTATTAGTTGGTGCCAATCTGTGGCTGAATTGGCGGCGATGGGCAAAGGTTGGGCGTACCGTTACGGCCGAGTCCTTGTGAACGTCCGTCTGTTCCGGCCCAGGCCGAGGCGAATTGCAAAGAACGCGACGTTAAGTAACACACGAGCGGATGGAGAGCTCCTAAACATCTCACATATCGTTTTTGTCTCAAAACTTAGTAGAGCTTGTACTTTTTTAATGTTTGTATGGTATAGCGCTCAAATTTCAAAGTAGACTCCATAAGACTTAACGCCCTTCTAGTAAATATTCAGCAGTGGTCGGAACTAAGCAACGGTTAAACATATATATTATGCAGTAGAGATGAGAGCGCTCAGAAGTATTCTTGGTGTGAAATTGAGTAATAGGATAAGGAATGAAGTGATAAGGGTTGAAGCTGGTGTAAAAGAAGATATAGTGACAAGAATTGAGAAAGGTATGCTTAGATCGTTTGGTCATGTTGAGAGGATGAATGAAAGTAGATTAACGAAAGTGATTTATGATGCACAAGTGGTTGGAAGTGTTGGGAGGGGAAGACCACGTAAGACCTTCCATGACCAAATACAAAAATTTTTAGAGAAAGGGCAGGTCAAGAGTACCCTAAACCGAAGGGCGTGTATGAGGAGGTTAATGAGTGTGAATGAAGCTAAAAGTGTGTGCAAAGATCGTAGCAAGTGGAAGGATGTGATCTCTGCCTACCCCTACGGGAAAGAGGCGTGACATTATGTATGTATGTATGTATTATTTTAAATTTCTACGAGGACATTTTACAAGAAATGATTTTCAATAAAATATAACCATCAAGCTTATTTTGATACTGGATGGCGCTGAATGGAATTAAGGAAGATTTTTTAGTTTCTATAATAACAAAAGAAACATTTTTGAACTCAACTATGATTAGCTAGAACACGCCATCAAATTTTTAACATTGACATTACAATATTGTTTATATGTATTAAAGAAGCAAATTTATATAAAATAATGTTTTTTTTCCTTCAATATGCGTGTCTCCTGAATCTTGATGATAGGATGCATATTTTTAAGAATATTGAAAGTCATATTGTTCTATTATATTTACGCAATTATACATAGAGAATAATCACATTTTAAAGTAGGTACCTACTGTAAAATACTCGACACGCCGTGGTCAAAATTGTTTATTAAAACGCAATTTAAATCCGTAAAATGTTTTTTAATTTTAAGTCTGTACAATACTCTAAAACATTAAACGTAAAACGCTTTAAGACGCTCGTCTGAACACCCAGCACAAACCTATGCATTAAACGCCTGGATTGATGGAAAATTACCCATAGTGAGTGCAATCGGAGCAACGGTGTATGAGTTGTATGAGTCATCACCGGCATAATGCATGTTTATCCTAGTCGCGGATGGTGTCATGATGGAATTCGATTCTCGTACAAGACAGATTAGTTCTTATCAGAAACCAAAAAATTATTTGTCAATTTTTGGTCCCTAATATTATGTAAAATATTTGGGAGGATGATGTTCAGCAATGGACAGTATATGGCTGAAATGATTATTATCATTCAATGGTCACTACGATCACATTGTCTTAAAAGCGAACAAAATTATGTACAACTTTTCTTAAACCTGCAAGTATACTGATCCTGTTTTGCGCTCTAGTCAGAAGTGTATTCGAAATATTGCTTGGTAGTGTGGTCACCGTTTTACAGCACTCTTACAGACAGATTGGAGGCAATTCAAAGGCGCTTTCTGTGATACTTAAGTGCGAAGTTCGGTCTAAGGCGTAACTTGCCAACATATGAGACTAAGCTTAAATATTTCGGAGTGAGCACCATTCAGTCAAGGCGGGATTTAGCTAATCTCTCGACGGTTTACAAGATTGTAAACTCAGTGTGGGACACAGAGGAGCTGTAAAGCCGTATTTCATTTAAGATAGGTAACAGCACTAAAGCGCAAAAGATTTTTTCTTTACCAGCCTGCAGTAATAAAGTTGTGTACAATGATCCCATATTTCGAATGTGCAGGACCTACAATGTTATCGCTAAGGAGTTGGATATATATTCAATTTTGCATGTATCATTTTTTAATTTTTTTTAATGATAGAAAAGTAAATTGTAGTTATTCATTACATACATACATTCACGCCTGTTTCCCCGAAGGGGTAAGCAGAGGCATACTATACGCTCACACTTCGTCATTTATATTGTTGGTCCCAGGTGATAGGTGGCGAGCCTATTGCCGCTTTCCGGTCACTGTTATGTTCGCCAGAGCCTCGTCCGTTGATCGGTAGCTGCACCACTTGCAGGTGAGGAAACAGACGTGATATTATGTATGAATGTTGTCAATCTTCTCTTCATCTCAGTCATTTGCTGTCACAGTCGCAGTGCAGATGTCTGTATGCCTGCTGTGACTGTGTGCAGATTATTGTAGAATCAGTTTTGTTGTATGAAGATCTCGTCTAATATAATAGATAGGTTGTCATAAAATTTTACAATATTACTCAAATAAAGATTTATAATAATGATTTAAAAATGGGTGTTATTTAACGTGTCTTCAAAATTAATAAATTGCCAACCTAACCTAACCTTTTTGTGCATCAAAAATACTGATTGAGCACCTAATCACCTCATTAGATGCTCACTCAGTAATTTTGATGATCAAAAAAGTATTTTTTAGAGGTTCAGTTTATTATATTCCTTTAAAAATGTATGGTTCGTACTCAAAGCTAGTCGCTTATGAGAATCGCAGCCCTTTGTCAGATATAACGGACTGAGCCTCAATACGTGCGTCCATTCAACGCCATTCCGATTGATGTCACAGTCGTAGTGCAGATGTTTGTGTGCCCGTAATGCAATGCGTGAAATCGTCTGTATCCATGGCGGATAGGTATTGTATTCGTCTTGCCGAGGGAAATATCAATAGTAAAGCGACTGGATTTTCCAATACTGTCCTTACATAACTGTAGCAGTAAATCATAAATCTTTATTGCATCATAGGCTACTACTATAGGCTTTTAATGGAGTTTGTCGTCAAAAAATTCTTGAAGTGTGTAATAATAACATTTCCCAATCAGGAATTCTTTAATTGTTTAGTGATTGGTTTTATATTATCTTCATTTTTCAGGGATTTAGGTAAGTGATTATAAATTTTTATTGAAATTTGTAGAGGGCCGGATGGTACAAGTTTTAAACTAGATGAAGGAGCTATTGATTGTTTTCTACGTTTGGTAGTATATCGTTTTATAAACTAGTTTTTATTTTCCCGCGAGAAAGTTGGCGCGAGATTTTCCGAAATGAATGGCCTAATTTTAACGGTACTTTCTCAACAGACAGCTGCAGAAAAGTTACTTCTCATTGTCCCACGGGATCTCGATTTACCCATAGGTCACGCAGACGACGTAGATTTGTATAAAAAGTAGAATCAGAATTTATACATCAATAGGCAAAGCATAATGCATAATGCCAGGGGCCTTTTTACCATTTTATAACTTACTGGAGAGTAAGTTAAACAGGAGGGCGTATAGGGATCCTACCAAGACCTGTGGAGCCCAAGCCAACCTCACCTGCAAGTGGTGCGCCTGCCGATTCACGGACGAGGCTCTGGCGAACATAACGAGGCAATAGGCTCGCCACCTATTGCAAGGTACCAACTAAAAAATCGGCGAAGTGTGGATGTATAATATGCCTCTGCCTACCCCTTCGGGGAAACAGGCGTGAATGTATATATGTATGTTATAATTTACTAGCGCCCGCGCGCTTCGTCAGCGTGACCTACATATGAACCTGCCTGTTGGATCAATCTATCTATTAAAATAACTGCATCTAAATCCGTTGCGTACTTTTCAAGATTTAAGTATACATGACAGCGAAATGCGACTTTGTTTTATACTATGTAGTCATCATCATATTTCAACAGAAACTATTTATGTCTTTCAAATATGTTGAAATATTGTGCGTTATTATTTTACCTCCTGAAAAGGTGCCCACGGAAGATCAGCGTCGCGACATCTCTGTGATGTTTGACAATTTGCTAAGTGAGCACCATTTCAATACAAGTTAAGTACTTCTTTCACTTGAGTTCTTATTGTTATTGATTTGTGTTTTTTTTGTATTGTACTTATTTTATGTTTTTATTTACTTGCAACTTGTATGGATTTTTTTTTTCTTTCATATCCTAGCATTATCCCGGTTGCCCTAGACTAAGGTACAGGACCCAGAGTCTGCTCACTGGTTTAACCAGGTACGGCTGAATTTCAGTTACTCCATGAGCGACCTCCGTAACCTAAAGGAAAACATCATTCTATGATTAAACCAGCTGTCGGGATATTAGAAGGCACTGACTTCCTAACGACAGCCATAGATGTTCATGATAGCCGGGATCAACGGCTTAGCGTACTTTCCAAAGCAAGTGATAATTACGCATAGAACTTCGAAAAGCCATAAGCCAGCCACCAGGGTTTGAACCCGATACCCTCCGATTTTGAAGAATATGGGTCTCGACACTGGGCTGTCGCCGCTCTCATATTGTGTGACTATACCTAATATTGTCATGGAAAGTTTGTTGCATAGAAATGATTAAAATCGAAGAAACATTTTCAAAATAATTTTAGTGCCTGGGCCAGTGTTGGAACCCAGGCTCGTAAGAGCGTAAGAGCCCATACTGTTAAAGTTACCAAACTGACTCATAATACAACGGATAATCTTAAAAACCGTTTAACCAGCTTTAACCTAACCTAGTATTACTAGTATAACTACAGACCTATTAGACAGTAAAACGTACACCAGTGGAGCAGCAATAACTCAGCCGGTATACTGGTTGAGACAGCACAATGTCGCGACCGGGAATCGAACCCCACCATCTCCACGATTTATTGGCGCTGCCCACTGATAAGCTGGTTATTACTGGATATTTGTTAACTGTATTTATACTTGAACCGGTAAAGAAGATTCATAGTTAATACCTAATGTTCGGTTTCTAGTTCATGTTATTACTAGCAGCCGCTTGCTACTTTTACCGAACTAAACTTAATATTAAGTTGTGTTTAAACTTATGTAAAGTTCTATATATTTTGACATACAGAACACAATTTTTCGTTGTTTTAATATTAAGTATTTTATTGTAACTGGCGGGATAAAGAACTAACCTTGACGATTTGCTTGCCTGTTCTTTTATGATCAAGCTCCCGCCCGCAGTAAATAGGCGCGGTAGTTTTTAAGTTATATGACCTTCTTAAGAGCTCTATTGAGCAAAACGTGAACAAATGATTTTTGATTTTGATTTTTACACCTAAGTAGATTAAAACACGCGAGTTTTATGGTCCTTCTGTACTCAATATTTTTTTTTAAATTTGGTTTTATTCAAGGAACCATTTTAATATATTCCTCCTATGAATTATGGATTTTCTACGAGTATGTAAAACTAGCATTAACCAGTCAAAGTATAGCGGGGTTTGAACCCACGTTCTACTGTCTTAAAAGCATATAATACTGCAGCTACAACACCAGGAAGCAGTTCTTAAGACAACATATGTACAAATAATTGAAAATTAATAATATACATTACACATTAACCATTTTACCTTATATCTACGTCACGTCCCTAACCGTGTATGTGTAATATGAGTTTATTAAACTGTTTACTAATATTCAAATATCTTTTCCAAACCAAATTAGACCTTATAACTTAGCAATAGAACTATTAAACGATTGTAAGAAAATGTTGAGTATTTGTAGTAATGTTCAACTGAGATTACATTGTGGAATCATCACCGCCTCTTTGGAGTTTTACTAGGTCTTGTATTAGAAATAATAATAACTTGTATGTAAATTTCATAGCTAATATCTAGTCTAGCCTAAGCTACCATCCATTTTGATTTTATTAAGGTACCGCCCATTTCTTTCATTGTTACCTATATCTTATACACTTCTGGTGTATAGGGCTCCTACCAAGATCTGAGGAGTCCAAGCCAACCTCACCTGCAAGTGGTGCACCTGCCGATCAACGGACGAGGCTATGGCGAACATAAGCCCGGAAAGCGGCAATAGGCTCGCCACCTATCACGTGGGACCAACAATATAAATCGCGAAGTGTGGGCGTATAGTATGCCTCTGCCTACTCCTTCGGATAAACAGGCGTGATATTATGTATGTATGTATGTTATACACTCGCGAGCATTCAAATCGACTCAATCGCTATAATAAAATATTAATGTAAGTTGCAAACTTTCAAATCACATATCTTCCTAGCCTTCTACGATACCTTCGAGGTAGACATGGGGTAGAAGAATACTTAAGAAGTGCCGCTATCAGAGGGCACCTTTAGGAAAATGTTCTGTCAAGTATTGTGTTTAAATGGTTAAGTTGTTGTTTACTGAACTACCCTTTGAACCGTTTTATTAGTGGGTGCACTTAATACAATGCTCAACCCACGAAATCTTATCTTATCTTATCGCGGGGGCCACACACTAACCGTGGCGCACTTTGACCCTTATGTCGGATCTTTTGTGCATCCCCTTGCCTTTCACTCCAAATCTCTAAATATTGTTACCAGCATCTTGATGACAGTTTTTTGCAGATTGGAGCCCATAGTCTCTTGGTTGTGGGTAGGCGACCCCCAGGAGATAAATTCGGCAAACAGCCAACGAGTCACAGGTACACAGCAGGTGTTCCACAGACTCCTCTTCGTCACCACATCTACGACATAGCGGTGATTGCACTAGTCGCATCCTGTAACCCACGATATGTGGCGCTCTCATTTTCTGAACTGCATCGGCTGCTAACGAACAGGCAAATGAAGTCATTATAAATTAATTAATTAATAAATAACTTATTCTGACCACCAATTATTTAGTTCCATGATAAGTATCATTAAGAACTTGTGTTATGATTGAATACTAAATAACGGATAAACATATTTTTTATTGTTTTTTGTTTGATTACTTTCTTTTCTCCAACAGTGTTTGTAAGTGTAAAAAAAATTGTTTAAATATTGATTTATATGATTACGAATGAACCTACTCCGAGTTGGGGGCCTGGAGTTTCCGTAACACAGAGTTTCCCTAGTATGGACTCCAATCTCTCACAAAGGATATTTTTTTTGTATTAATTTTCTTAATTTAAATCTTGTAAACCTTTGTGAAGAGAGAAAATAAACAATATATTATTAGTATATTATATTATACTTTTTTCTTAAATACCTACTTAATATACATAGAATAACACCTAGAACAAAACAAATATTCATGTTCATGCACACAAATATTTGTCCTGTGTGGGAATCGAACCTCGGGAGTGGAGTGCGGGTATACTCGCCACCACGCCATATTGGTAATTAATGACATGTTAATAATAATCAAATTTGTTCGTGACAAATAACCACACTGTGTAGTACACCAGAAATTGTACGATTACTTTCAAATGTCTGTAACATTTCCAATTCATCATCATCATCATTTCAGCCCATTAATGTCCCACTACTGAGCACGAGCCTCCTCTCACATATCAAGGTGTGAGGGTATTGGGTCTTACTCCACCACGCTGACCCAGTGCGGATTGGCGGAGGCAGGTGTATGGCGTCCTGCTGTTAGAATTTATCAAGCCGCCCATTAGGCCTCTAACATGGCTTAACGACTACCACATTTAGTGATAACCGGGACCAACGGCTTAACGTGCCTTCCGAAGCACGGAAGCGCTCGGTATCAAATGCCACACAAACGGTCACCCATCCAAGGACTGACCTCTGTAAACTCTGCTGTACTTCGGTGATCGTTTCCGACCACCGAGCACCGCAGAGCTACGAGCGCTTTAGCCTTTAATTATTATAATATTATTATTTACTAGTCTTTGTTATTATATTACTTATTCAATTATTTTTTTCTCAATGAACACACGCTACCAATTAATCATACATAGAATACACCCACACGATGTCAAATAACTACGAGTATGTTTACGTACACAAATATTTGTCTTGTGTTGGCATTCAACCCACGGACGACCTTAGGAATCGACTTGACCTTAGCGTCATATCGCTTATTGACTTGTAAGTAGGTAATCTTGGACTATCTTCAATGAGGTTTAATAGAAACATTGGAATGTATTCAAATAAATTAAATTTATGTGTGTTTATGAGCTCAAAAAAAATGAGCTTTTAAATTAGTGTTTATATTTTTTTTTTTATTTATATAATATATTATAAGGCTTATAATAATCATTTATTGCAGACTAAGTATAGATAGACACTTTTATTTTTTGGGTTAAAAAAATAATTATAACTAAAAATAATAAAATAATGTATACCTAATTAAAAACCTCACAGACAGGAATTGACTTTTTTTTAAAATATGTTTAGCTACTTTAAAACGTTCGTTAAAAGCCAACTACTCTCTTACAGACGAATTAAATAAATATATAGTTATATGTATATAGTTATACATATAGTTGTCCTGGGAAGTAAATTGGTGCATTTTATCCACGGTCAGGTCGGCGGCTTACTCCATACCCGACGTTCTCAAGGACATCTTTTTGTGGGAACAAAAACTGATTAGCTAGCTACCTTACTTTCCAAGCCGTCTGAGTTGAGATATTTGTTTTTTACTGCGCGGCCGAAACCGTGGAGAATCTGTGCTGGTAACTTTATTAACCCACTTTTATTTGAGCCAGATAAGTACTTATCTAAACCGATGTGTACTTATTTGTAGGCTAGGAATAAAGCTATTGTTATTCGTAGCTTGTAGGTAATGCAACTGAATAGGTGGCGAGCTTAAAAAAGGCATATTATACGTCCACACTTCGCCAATTATATAGTTGGTCCCACGTAATAGGTGGCGAGCCTATTGCCGCTTATCGGGCAATGTTATGTTAGCCAGAGCCTCGTCCGTTGATCTTTGACTTAAGTTGGGTTGGGCTTGGATCCCAATTGAATGTTGTTTTTATATGTATGTTTATTTAGTGCATAAACGTTACATATATATCTGTCTATTATATTTGTATTTTTTAATGAAACGTTATATATGAAAATTGGTCAGGTCAAGTTATATATATACTTACATATAAACTTCTATTTAACATTTCTTGCTTTGTCACCATTTCAAATAGATCTACATATACACAGTAATGATTATTAAAAATTCAACTTAACTTTAAACCAACCAAGCATTAAATCTCTTCATACTAAATACAAAGAGTGGCCATTAAATAAACTACCTAAATGTGTCAAATCATTGCGTCAATTTAAATTAGGTGCCCTTTCAAACGTCATGGACATATCCTTGAAAAACGCTTTTTTTGATCTAGTCTTAAAAAAATAGTTTAATACGATCTGTCATTTTTTGTAATCAAAATTGACAGAGCTTAACCGTTGTTAGTGGCTAGTTAGGTATGCTGGTATTGTAAATCGTCTGTCATTTATAATAATAAGTCTCTACAGTCTGTGTTTTTTGTCCGCATATTGCCTCAATATTATATTTTATAAAAAAATAATAATAATTAAATAACAGACTATAATGTACATCTACAAACATTTTTTTTTACAGGGTACTTCTTTACTTAGTTACTTATAAAATGAAAACACTATAATTTAAAAAACATACCAGATTAACGAGGCACTTAGCTGGTAAGTCGGCACTGCTGCCCATATTGATTTGTTACCAATGTAATTTATGGAAAAATCAAAATGGCACTGTAATGTGGTCGTAACCACGTGGCACCAGCTGTTGTGTTTACTCAATGAAGGGCCAAAGTATTGGAAAACCCTTAAGGAGGCTCTGAAGAACGAGAGTTGATGGCATCCGAGCACGAGATAGATCACCCATGAGATGGGCGGACCAAATCAAAGCAACCGTGGACAGTGCTCTGCACGTGTGTACCAGGAAGGCCAGCATCAGAGAGGAATGGCGGCGAGTTGTGAGGCGGGTCACTGCAACTGAAGTGACAACCACGACCACTCTGCCAAGAGTGTAACGACGAAGCAGAAGAAGAAGAAGAACGAGAAACACTCTTTCATATTTAATACAAATCACATTCATGTTTATCCTTGTTTAAATTACTTTTTTATTAGTTACTTTCTTTTTTGAATAAAAAGTTTACTTCAATCTCTTTATCAACGCCGCCGCCGCGCAACCTAAAGGTTCTTAGGAAAAATACCACAGTAAAGTGAAAACCGACTCGAAAGCATCACAAAACTACTTTTTCTACTGTACTATTATTGTATAGTTCTCTTAATGTTCCTTTTACAAGACGACACTCGTTTAAAAAAGAAACTTGACATCTTATTTATAAACATTTGTCGGATAACGATGAGTAAATGCTTCTTTAGCTAGTTAAGCCCCGAGCTTTTTATCCTCAAAGGTTTGATTGAAAAAAGCCTCTTTGTAAAACGTCAATTTTACTAAATAATTGAATGGGGTTTTTTGTTGAACTAAACGGGTCGATTTCTTATTTTCTCAAATAGGCGTCGATATTTTTTTATATTATTTTGGGTTTGTTGTTGTTTGGGCTTTGGTGGACGGTTTAGACTATCGGCGTAGTCCAGTCTGACTGACTTAGCAAAGCAATTGTGACTTGTATTACTAGGAACTGTTGCTAGCATGAAGAATCTAAAGCATTAATACGCATTTAAGTGTCTGGAAACCAGTAAGCAGACTGTTTAATACTGATGGGATTTCTTAAATTCAATTCAGTATTCCACAGCATTGTTAATGTAATGTTTATGTCTTTTTCTCATTAACAACACATAAATAAAGAAGATATATTTTATAAACTAGGACGCGAAGAACTCTTTATGGGTACAGGCTGCTGGCAGAGAGACCCATGAAGGACTGGCAGGATTTGAATGTGACCTACTTTGTTGAGAGTACCATATATGATATGACAAGACACACTCCACAGAGTATAAAATTCCTTTGAAATATAGTTAATTGCTGTATTTAGCAGCGCTTTTTAAGTACTAGCGGGAGAACCAAACTAGACTAAACGAAGCTTAGCCTTCACGGACGAATGAAGATTGTAAATTCAAGTACCAAACCATGTGAGTTTCTTGTCAGTTCTTCTTACAGAGCGGTGGCTCGGAACTGGCACTTAGATTCACTTACACTTCATTATTTTTTGTTTTTAAATTGTTTTGTTGCATATAAGTGAATCTAAGCTTCGTGATTTCAGTGTAATCATATTTCGATTGTTTTTTATGTTTAATTTGACGTATGACGTATTCAAGTATTATGTAATAGTTGATGAAATAAAAATATTTGAAGTTTGACGAGTTTTTGGTCTATTACTTAGCTGTACTCAAGCTCCTATCCGTAAATGGACGCGTCGAGCTTCGGACGGACCCAAAATCATATTTCCCGAAAATGAAGGATGATTCATGTTATACGCCCACATTCCGCCAACTACTTCTTAGTCAACCAATAGGTGGCGAGCCTGTGCCCGCTTACCTGGAACCTTTGTGATTACCAGAGCCTCGTCTGTAGATCGGCTGGAGTACCCTTGCAGGTGCGATTGGCTTGGGCTCCCAAGTTCTGGGTGGGATCCCTATATACGCTATATGCTTAAATATAAAAGACTATGTAGACTATGTCCTTAATGGTACGTTAATCATGAATCCCTTCAATTTCCTAACGTGTTCTAATATTATATTGATATACAGATTGTGAATAGCGTTGTAAACGGCAAATTCTAGAATCCCCTTGGCCATAACGTCTTCAATTTTTTACCGAGTCGTGACCATCGTGACATCTGATTCAGACCGCGCCGTGTCTTCGGCACTATGAAACTGGATCATTTTAACAATTTCAACTTTACGTACGAATAGCAAGGTCCATTATGGTGGGTGTATATGTATCTTAATGATGTGACGATACCTGTTAGTGAAATGTTCACGGAAAGTTCTGGAAATATAGGCCGGCAGGTGCGTGTCACGACCCTAGCGGGATTCACTCGCGCCTCTGTCGGTAGCTTACAATAGAAATTAGAAGCCAGTTTAGGAAGAAATCAGAAATTCTTTATTTCATAAACTATTACATAGAAAAAAACGCAATATGACTACATTAAAATCACGAAGGACATGTCGCATGCTTAAAGGAACATTGACCCATCCATTACCTAATAGATAGGTCAGGGGGCCTACCGCCGAGTTCGATGGCAATCGATTATAAGACAAAATGGATTTCGAATTGATTCTGTCGTACCGCCGAACTCATGGAAATCGAAACAAAATTCTGTCACGGACTGAAGGTCATGAATGAGAGGTGGCTGTCGGCAGATTCCCCGGTACGGATTAATGAACGCAAAACAAAGTTTGATCTAGATGGATTACCGGTAATCCATCGAATTCGGCGGTAGGCCCCCTGGTTTGAGTTACGTCCTTATACAGTCTTTCTATTTCTTACTGAGATGGAATCAATGTTAAATAACGTTCAAAACACAAGCAGAATTTAAGAACTATTTTTGAAAAGACCGTGCTATAATGCTCCTTTTACAACCCACTCGTACGCGTCAGAAAGTTATCTTCATACACAACAATCCATACATCGCAGTCTTAATGGAATAGTGACTTAACTCAAAAAAGACGATTTTTGTGACATCACAAAAGAAGATCTTCTAAAGAATACTTGTCCTACTTGAAAGCGCATTAAATTGATACTGATTTATTAATTAGTAATTCTGCTCGTGTTTTGAAGGTTTGATTAACATTGATTCGATCTCAGTAAGAAATAAAAAGACAAACCTAACCTATCTATTAATGGGTCGATGTTCCTTTAAGCATGCTACAAGTTCATCAAAAATAAATCAACGCATTCGCGATTGTGTGTGTTTTTTTATATATGTTATAAAATATTATATAATGATGCTTATTTTTCTTCCCAATTGAAAGTCATTTCAACGGCATCCGCAAAATACCAGGGTCTTTTTTTTTCTTTTTTTTAAATAATGACTTCGTGCGTCTAGCACATTTAGCCAGTGTCAAGTAAGTGATATATTAATAATATATAATTCATAGTAAATGAGAATAAGACATGATAAAGATGATAAATGGTAAATGAGATACCCTCCCCTAAGCCCCTTGAGTCCTCAGTAAAGATGTGGGACTATACTGAGATCTCACATGGACTCCTTGAGAGAAAATTTGAAAAGTAATGTTGCACTGTTTTGTTTGATTTACCAACACTCATGTATGTTCACAAACACTTAACGGTTAATAATACACCGTTATTATTACACATTAATGTTAGAAATATCACAAATTTTAGAAAATAAAACAAAACTGCAGACATGACGCTTCACTTTCCCGCCAAGAAGTCCATTACCAGGGTCGTGACAATCTTTGTTGCGATAATATCGCAAGCTGATTTAGATTTAAGATACTGTTAGTTTTAAGAAAAAAAATATTTTTGAATTTACAAAAAAAGTTTTTATTGTAATTGTTATTTATTAACTAAAAATAATTGTTTGTCCACAGCCGACAGTCGAGGCCGCCCAGGAGCGTGTACTCCTACAGAAGTGCGGTGGCGCCCTCGGTCGCCTCTACACACAGATCCAAGGTGTCCAGGAAGGTGAGAAACTGCATGACATTTGTCTTGGGCGCGTCGCAAAAACTGAGCATCCTTGTGTTGCTCGCACAGAGCAAAAAAAACAACTGAGCTGTAGCCATTCTGCAGCGCTACGGCACACTTACACATTCGAGGGGTGTTTTACTATTAGTGTTGTTGAGAGTTATGGGTATTAAATGATAAATATTATTGTTACTTTTATATTCTTTATTAATTACTTTTAACACCATCTATTTTACCAACACCTCTTACTTTATACGACAGCCATATATCTTTTTTCTTTTTCCCATAGACATTTCACCGGAACTTACACCACAGACAGACAGAGAAAGGGATGTGCAGTGTTGTCTACTCAACAATTAGTTTTGTTTTTATTGTTATTTTCTGTTATTATTATTATCGTAACTTTATTTTTGTTGTTTTTTATACATTTGATACATCCTTTACAGGCGCGGTCGGAACCTGAAACTTTGAAGGAGGTCACTAATAATAATATGATCCCCCCCCCCCTGCCCTTTGGACCGCGTCTGGTCCTTTGTTGCAATAAATATTTTATCTATCAATCTAAACTGCAACAGACTGCTAAATGATATAATATTTTCAACAATTAGTCATACGTTCGTCTATTAACGTGCTCACAAACCTAACACACCGCTAGTTAGACCAACTAAGATAATTTCTTAAACTAGTCAATTAGCACTGTGTTTACTGTAAAGTAATTACTGGGTAGAGGACAAGACTTTGGAAGATGAGTTTCTTGCGTAATTATTCTCTTCTTACTTTCTCAAATCAGGTTTTGTGCTCGTAGTGAAAGGGTGCATTTATAAGAGTTTGGAGCGATACCGTGCTTCCGATTAATGAAACAAACAGATGAATGAAATCCTGAATCGCGCAAACAAAAATCCTCAGGCTTGTCGCTATATAAACAACACCCAACCATCATTGGTTGGGCCGCGGCCCCCGGGCACATTCGTCTTCCCTATATAAGGAAGTACTATGATCCCAGTCCCAAACTTTAATTTGTATTTATTGTGGTCTTAATGCGGCTCACCTGATAGGTAGTGGTCACCGCTCTATATAAACCTGTAATACCACGGGGATCACTCCCTTATTGAAGAGAGAATATTAATTTTGAAATGTTCCTCACACCAGGCTGGGTTGAAAGTGGAGGCGATGGCAGCGCCGAACCCGCTGTGCCCCAGCGTGAAGGGCATGTGCTGCCTGATGCTGCTACTGAACCTGGGTCTCATCCTCGTCACGCTCGGCTTTGTCATTGTGCTGCAGTTCTTCGAGCCGCTATTTGTTTGGTAAGTATCTTCATTATCTGGTCGACCGTCATCATTGTTCCAACATTATCAAGGTTTGTTCCCTAAACTAACGCTAAGAACCCAGGGTCTGCTCACTGGGATATTGTCTAAGCACTTGTGCGTCATTATTCCTGGCTGTGTGCTTCGAAAGCGCATTAAACCGTTGTTTAAAATTAAAACTGTCACGAACAATGTATGGCAGTCGATTTTGGGACTGTGTCTATTATCCTGACAGTTGTTTTAACCATAGAATTTTGTGTACCAATGGGGTTCCGTAAAATTCAGCCATATCTGGTCAGACCAGAGAGAAGACCCTGGGCCTTTAAGCGGAAGTCAACCGGGATAAATGCTAAAGATTAATTTATTGATTTGACGACCGATATGGCGTGGTGGCGAGCATACCTGCTCTCCGCTCCAAGGTCGTGGGTTCGATTCCCACACAGGACAAATATTTGTGTGCATGAACAAGAATATTTGTTCTGGTCTGGGTGTTTTACTATATATATATTAAGTATGTATTTACAAAAAAAGTATTTATATATGTTTATCCGTTGTTTAGTATCCATAACACAAGTTCTTAATGATACTTATCTTGGAACTAAATAATTGGTGTAATTGTTAGAAAATATTTATTTCTTATATATTTATTTATTTTATTTATATATTTATTTTTTCTAAACATGTGTAAATTACAGGAAATGCTTATATCCTATAACAGTTCTTAGTAGTTTCTCTTTTAGTGTCAACATGTGCTAGTGCTAGGATGAGAATGATGTTTTTGGCAGTCGATGATGGCCTATCCACTCTTAGTTTGGTCTGAACATACCATAAAAATGAAAGTTTTGAGGAAGGGTATATATACCTTTTCTACCTTATAAATGATGTCTTTTGCGCAAGATAGAGCGACTTCTATTGCTATCATTCTTTGTAAATTTTTAAAATTAAGTACTTACATGTAAATTGGAGCCCAAGCCAACCTCACGCGCAAGTGGTGCACCTGCCGATCAACGGACGAGGCTCGCACATAATAGTGCCCGGTATGCGGCAATAGGCTCGCCACCTATTACGTGGGATCAACTATATAATTGGCGAAGTGTAAGCGTATAATATGCCTCTGCCTTCGCCTTCGGGGAAACAGGCGTGAATGTATGTATGTATGTTACATGTAAATTACTTTTATTATCATAAAAAAATCGTAAAGCTGAGACAGAATCTTCTATTAATAATGTAAATACAAATACAAATCATTTATTGCATGTCACATGGAAGTAGGTTGTAACAACAAATATAGATAGATACAATGTGACGCCCTGTAAGGGCATAGCAACATAACAAAGAACCTACTAAGTGCCTGCGTCCTAGATGACTTACAAAAATTTAAGACATTAAAGAATAATAATATACTTATTTATTTATATAGATTAATTGATTTTATCATCGAAAAATTCCTGCATATTATAATAGCATGTTTTAATTAAGAATTGAATATGAATTATTGCGAGGCTCAGCTTTGAGTAGTAATTTTGTTGAAGCGGTGTCCCAATAGCATCGCTCCTTGAAGTGTTTAGTGTCTCTATACAACGTTGTTACGGTGACAAGCTCCAAAATTGGACATTAAAAATCACTTTGCGCGCTTCCGACCAACGGTGCTCGTAATTTGGGATAGCACTTGAACCTAATTGTCTGTCTGTCTGTCTTTGTGTTCGCGTCTATTTGGGACGTTAGTAGCTGTTTTCTCTTTTAATGCGTCGTTTGCAATGCTTTGATGAGAAAATGTTTCCAAAAACACAACCCCGTTCACACGGTTGTTTAGGAAGTTATAAAAATTCTAGGATGTCTAGTTAAAGGTTTTGTGCCTTTAAATAATAATAGTTCTAAGACATAATACACAGCGTCATCTTGCCCTTAACTAAGCTGAGGTGTAAGTATTAATCTTATCATAAGTGATAAGTTGTTACCTTTCACTTACGACATTGTTCATTGCTACCGTCGTTATGAACATACTTACTGTTATTGTACTTACGTCGTATTTATAATTCACCCAGAATTTAAACTGAGTTGGGAATCAAACCCACTATCTTTTCACGGTGCTAAATCTGATGTACAATTGCTACTCAAAACTTTACACTAACAGTAAAATTTTCATAAACCTCATATTTAGTCCTGTACGACCATCAGCAATGAACGGGTACTTATACCTGCCAACCTTCAGTCATCAGCGTGGTGGAGTACGAACTAAATCCCTGTCATCTTGGTTTAAAAGAGAAGACCCTTTAATGAACGGGCTAGTCTTTTGGCTAAAATTCTGATAGCAAGACCAACGGTTCAACTTATCCTCCCAAAAAATCAAACGCCTAGAACTGTCTCCTTGTTAAATACGCTGTCTTAAGTGATCGTTACGAAAGAATACCACAAGAACTGTTTTATAATATAAGTTATGCTTAAAAATACTGTTACATGATCAATATTTTTTCTTTTCCAGGATATTAGGCATAGTGTTCCTAATATTCGGCTTCATAACTCTGGTTGGCAGCTTGATCTACTGCGTGGTCCTCTGTCGAGAGAACCCGTACCCGCGGTACCCTGACGACTTCTACTGGACCCACCATTGGTCCAAAACTATTGGACCTTCGGAAATACACTACAATGCGAGCGAGAAGCAATATCGGCAGAATGGGAACGGCGATAGGTTTAATAAATATAATGGAAAGTTTTCGGACAGGGAGAGCGCTAAGGGATATTCAGACAGAGAAAGTAAGCTAAGTAGGTATTGAAGTTTGAACTAAACTTAATACTATCAAGGTTTTTGTGACCAGAATGATTTCATGTCAAAATCCTTTGGACATTATCAAGCGAAGCAATAGGATAATAAACAGTTAGATGTTGATGTAAATGATTTTTTAATAAATCTTTTGTAAAAACAAACTTACGAAATAAACAAATACCATTTGAAGACCACAATTATTATAAATTAAATTAATTTTGAGTTAAAATATCTGCCAGTGGAATTATCCACATCTTTACAAGGAATTACTAAACGATATATTTTCATATTTTTTTTTAAATGAGTCACAGCCCTAAATGCAGTCCAAAAAGGTAGAATCCTTATCTAGACCTTATTTTTTGAAGGGTATATAAGAATAATCAAATGACATTAATATACCAGTTGGGTTACCGAGCTGTTGTTCTAACATTTGTCTGTTACATATTATACTCTTTACAGGTGAAAAAACAAAAAACATGACACATAAAATGATGACACGGGTTAAACTATCTATTATTTCAAAATCGGATTGGTTGTAATAAATATAATTGTTAACCATTAGATAACATAAGCATTTACAAAATTAAAGCAGAATTTCGACACTACGACTGCGCTATTCCGACTCTACGCTATTCCGACTCTACGCTATTCCGTCACTACGCTATTCCGTCACTACGCTATTACAAATAAATCTTACGCCGACAAATGTAAATAAATATTAGAATACAACAACTGTATAACGGCCGTGCATTGTCGGTATTCCGATAACGGTTTTCGGAAACGCTATTGCGTTCTAGCGAACATTCGGAATAACGTATATGGAAATAGAATGTGTGACGTCATGCAGTTCTAATTTTAAAAACGCCTAATAGGGTTTTTAACTTTCACGATCACTACCTACCTACATATAGTGATATCCGGGACCAACGGCTTAACCCTTTCAGGACCATAAGACTATGGAAGGTAATCTAATTATTTCAACTAGTTTAAATACTTCATAGAGCGGCTAATAAACATATTTTGTAACAAAAATATTGAAACCTAAATTGGATTTTTAGATTTTATTTGGGACACATATGTCCCTATGGTCGTTAATGGTAATCATTAGCTAGGGATTCTACAAAAATAAAACTAAATATTATTATACTTATATTTGTATATTTTATTTTATATTACTTATACATATACTTATATTTATTAATCAATGAATTATTTTACTTTTTTTAACAAAATAATGAATAAAACACTAGTAGTTATGGTACTGAGCGAAACAATTTCTTTCATTAGTGTAGCACAGATGAACGTTACATGAAACACACGTATTGTTTGTACGATTGTCCTTCTTGAACTTAGCACAATTTACACATCGCTTTCTGATTGTGACCTTTTCCATAGGATGTACAGGTAATTGTCGCTTTAGCGATTTACGTACTGCACTTGTTCTGGAAATAGGAACGTCTCGTTGTCTGTTGGTAAAACCATTGATCAAACTCTGAGCAACGACTTGTCTGAATTGCAAGCTGGTCAAAAGACATCCTTCCACTTTATTTTCATTATGAAGCTTCGTGTAAATAGTGTATGAGTTACTGACGGATATATCAAATAAATCAAAGAACAGCCGAAGATAATATTTGATTTTCGATCTCCGATCTATTTCATAGCAGACCTTACGTTGATCCATGAGGTCAACTCCTCCCATGTTTTTATTGTAATGTGATACAATGTTGGGGCATTTCACATCAATTTTCTCCGCAGAGCCAACTTGACGTCGTTTTACGAAATTAGTTCCTACTGGCGATAGGAAATTTGTTATCAAATGCACTGCTCTGTTGTCCATCCATTTGATATAACTTATGCCCTGGAAGCTAGTGGCGTAAATATCGCCACGCTTCATTTTTTTGTCTACAGGTGCAGTTTTTGGTAGGTTCTTTCGGTTGGTTCGAACAGTTCCACATGACTTCGTATTCCGTTGAATCAGTTTATATTGTAACAATGGCGAATTGAAAAAGCTATCAATATATATTTCACATCCCAAACCTTCTAGTTTTTGTGTAAGTTGAAGTACTACTGATTCACCTAGTCCATACTGAACACCAGTGCTTCGTTTGCCTGTATACAAATCAAATTCAAACAGGTAACCGGTAGTAGCATCGCATCGACACCATAATTTGAACCCCCATTTCACAGGCTTGTTCTTTACATATTGTCGCATCGCATTGTGCCCCTTGAATTTTATCATGTGCTCGTCAATAGACTGCTGTTTAGTATTATTGAGGGCATTTTGGAATGACGTATTGAGATGTTTCATTACCGGTCTAATTTTATAGGCGCGATCAAAATCGGGGCTCGTGGGATCTCGTATTTCATCATTATTACAAAAATGTAGGTTCCTACGTATTTCTTCAAATCGAACCCTAGGCATAACATTGGATATGTAAGGTACTGCCATGTCTGGTTCGGTAGACCAGTAATCTCGAATAGACGGTAAAATGTGGTATCCCATCACTAAATTCATGCCAAGAAACGCATTCATTTCTTCAGTTTCAACGGAAAACTCTCGGCCATTTTGGTGAGCGTACCGTACTGATTCGGATACTATCATTTCAACCAATGTGTCATGTTTTGTTGTTGAAAGAAATATTTTGAAAGGAGTCAACATATCGCCTTCAATGTCTTGACAGATTTGCACCTTACCAAATTCATAGTCCACACTAGCAAAAACATTCGGAACGTACGTTCTCTGACTCCACTTGAAAACGGGTTCATCATTGCCGACTGGTGGAGGGGAAGGTTCTACTGCAGAAGTTGAAGGTTCGGGGGACAATCTGTGAGTCGTATCTTCAATCTCCACATCGAGTACGCCTTGGTCAACATCTTGTGACAAAAGCCGTTGATCTTCTTCGTCGAGCAACAAATTGTCTTCATCGTCGCTATTGTCACCCATCAAAATATGTTGAATTTCATGTTCGCGGAGTTCAAAAACTCCAAGTCCTCGGCGAGACATAATCTACAATAAATACAAATAAGTAAGCCAGGGTAATGACACAGAAACACAACTGCAATATGTATATAGAATTAGACTCTCACAGGCTATAGGGACACCGGTGTCCCTTTTTGTTTACAACCACTTAGCAAAGTACTCAGCATGAAAATTTATATTGTAACGATAAATAATAAAAATTAACTTACCAGAGAATAAATATTTCACAAAATAAAACGTAGAAAACAATTTTTGCACTCCAAATCACTTTTGCAAAGTTTTAAGTTTCGGCGCCAAACGATCTGTCAATTTGCAATGACCATAGACAAAGATAGACGGGTCCGATGCCGTGTTGCCAGCAATAAAAAATAATATTCATTCGTTAAAAAATAAACAAAAGAAAAAAATTAGCCATACGTAAATTAGTTATTTAGTTATCTTATATTTTTGCCTTGGGACAAATATGTCCCCGTGGTCGTCAAAGGGTTAAAGTGTATTCCGAAATACAGAAGCGGTTGATATTACATGCCACACAAACGGTCACCTATGCAAGAACTGACCACTGTGAACTCACCTTGACTTCGGTGATCGTTTTTTGACAACCTCATACTACGAAGACTTCGTCACATAATACCCATCTATTTATGTCTAAGGCGTTAAAAAATCTAAATCATGTACATAACGATGTTTTATTTAAAATATTGGTATATAATTTACAGATTCTTAATATGTGGTAAAATCCAAAACGCCATAAAGGTCGGCACACTAATCTCTATTGTCAAGTGCTTAAGGGTGTGTTCCGTCGATATATGTAATATTGCGTTTTGGGTGTTACCAACTTTGTGACGCTGACTGTGCCCTCTGCCACAGGCCAAGAATAACACTAACGTATGTTCACACCTTAATACCCTGTCATAAGAGTTGATTTTGAACTGACATGTTACACAATACGAGACCAACCGTACCTAATTAAAATAAATTGTATTAACAACAAACATGTACTTACAATGGTTTCCTAGCATGTAAGATTAACATTAAATATGTAAATAATAATTTTACTTATATAATACATAGTTCTCTTCATGTCGAATGCCATATTATTGTAATTTTACCAATTTTTAAAGAGTAATAATATAATATAGATTTATTTATATATTAATACATAAGTAAATGTAAATTTTGTGTACTTAATAATATCAGTTGTGATTATTTGAAGAGAATCAATTTAGATTATATTAACACTGTAAAGTAATCCCAAATGGATATACATTACGTATAATATTGTTTATAATAAATAATATAATAAATTAATGCTAAAACCATGGTTTGGTTGTATTGTTATTTTGTTGACATCCTTATCCCTTATTATACTAGGACCTAGTAGGTTAGCTGTTCTGATTATGTAAAGTAAAGAATCACCGTCTACTTAGTATTACTGAGCACGCAACTCCTCTCACAAAGCAAGGTGAGAAGAATTTAAGGTTTTTATTTTTGATTTCTTTTAAGTAATGGCTTCGTGCGTTTAGCACATTTAGCCAGTGTCAAGTAAGTGATATATTAACAATATATAAATCATAGTAAATGAGAATGAGTGATGATAAAGATGATAAATGGTACATGAGATTCCCCTTCCCTAAGCCCCTTGAGTCCTCAGTAAAGATGTGGGACTATACTGAGATCTCACATGGACTCCTTGAGAGAATTTGAAAAGTGATATTGCGCTGTTTGTTTTATTTACCAACACTAATGTATATTCACAAACACTTAACGGTTAATAATCCACCGTTTTTACACATTAATGTTAGAAATATCACAAATTTTAGAAAATGAAACAAAACTGCAAACATGACGCTTCACTTTCGCGCCAAGAAGTCCGAATTAAGGTTCTTCTTCTTCTTCTTTTAAATAATAGCTTCGTGCGGTTTGCACATTTAGCCAGTGTCAAGTTAGAGATATATTAATAATATATAATTCATAGTAAATTAGAATGAGTGGTGATAAAGATGATAAATGGTAAATGAGGTACCCTCCCCTAAGCCCCTTGAGTCCTCAGTAAAGATGTGGGAATATATTGAGATCTCACATGGACTCCTTGAGAGAAAATATGAAAAGTGATGTTGCACTGTTTTGTTTCATTTACCAACACTCATGTATGTTCACATACACTTAACAGCTTAAACGCCCAGCCGAAAATACTAGTTTGCTCTATGGGCCATGGCAGCCACCATATGTCCGACAACCCTTTTGTTATTTTTCAATAAGCCCATTGATAAAACAAACTGGCAGATAAACGGTGTCTGCCATGGCGTTTAACGTGTTAACGGTTAAAAATCCACCGTTTTTACACATTAATGTTAGAAATATCACAAATTTTAGAAAATTAAACATAACTGCAAACATGACGCTTCACTTTCCCGCCAAGAAGTCAAGAATTAAGGTCCCACCATGCTGATTTGGTGTTTTTTTTTTAAATTAATACTAAAGGGTGGAACTCAAGCATGTGGCCTACCTGATCGAAAGAGATCACCGCAGCCTATGTTTTTGCAACTCCAGGGGCATCACTAGCGCGGTACCTTTACGACCTTTTTAATGAGCCCAATGCAAATCTTTTGGAAAAACGCTCGCTAGGTTCATTCCACATTACGCGATAAAAAGTTTCTTTAAAGTGCACTATAGAAGCACCCGTCAATTCTTAGGTGTGAAGATGAACCCCCTGCCAACAACGAGACTGGTGCCCTGATAAAAAGATGTGCAAATGGACAAAGGAAGTAAAGAATAGGATACAATCCACCAAAATCCTCTGAAAATATTATTATGTCCGATTCGAATCCATAATGATTTCTGAAATTATAATTAAAATTGGTTGCAAAGTGAGAAGGCAATTCTTTCAAAAGTAGGTGGGCAAATCCATTCTAAGTCGCGAGTTCGATTCCCACACAGGACAATATTTCATAACGTATTTATGATTACAATAAAAATGTTATCAACTGGGTATTTGCTATATGTATGATAAATATGTATTTTAAAATATATACTTATGACAAAAAATATTGAGACCTTTATATGGACAAGTTAATCTTTTTATGGAATTAAATAAAGACAAATGTCAAACTGTATGGAAAAATATGATCCAGTTATTGTCATGTCGGGAGTTTTAATGCGATCGAAAAATATCAACAAACTAAAAAAAACGTGATAAAAAAAATACTATTTCATATAACAAAAAAAGCCTATAAAAAAGTAATAAAAAGATATGTCAGAAGTGGGATTCGAACCCACGCCCTCAGAGAGGACCAGAACGCCCAACCCGCTTGAAGCGGGCAAGTTTCCTTGAGTCTGGCGCCTTAGACCGCTCGGCCATCCTGACGATGTAAGCAATGGTGAAATTTACTAACCATTACTACAGCTTTATTGCTTTAGACTAGCATGATAGTAATAAAACTAAATCTGATATAAATACTTTAATCTATGCAATTTTATAATTAAATCAAAAGGATAAGCTAGTGGTAATTTAATGATATCTATTCTATTGAATTAACGTATCGTTTTATAAGAAGGTAGGTATTTAGTATTAATTACTTTATGATGCCGTGTAATGTAAGTACTTACAGCAGAAAGGCAATTTAATCAAAAGATTGTCTTTGTTATCTCATATTATTGTTATATTGCATAAAACATTTTAAGAATTACGACCAAAGTAGTTTGGCTCCTTGAATAATTTATTGAGCAATTCCGCTAATATTATATTTAGTCACAACAATATTCAGGATTAGGCCTAAAAGTTTCTTGAAAAGAACAAATCAACGCCTCATGGGATTGAGCCTCTTTTCACTAACACTTGTATAGTATTAGTATAGTTGTGTAGTATTAGTATCTGTGCACGAACTAAGCCCAGCGGCCCGTCTGTGTGACAATAACTTATAGTCTCATAGCATAAAGGTATGTCTTTCAAGGCAAGTTAAGCTTTTTGTTCTAGTTATCGCTTTACGTGGTAATCATTAGGCAATTTAAGAGGGCATATTGGGTAGCTTGCAAAATAAATATTTTTAGACAAATACACCTAGATTACAAGGTATCTTCCATGATAAGTATCATTAAGAACGTGTGTTATGGGTACTAAGTAACGGATAAACATACATGCCTATATAGGTACTTTTGTTTTTTTGTAAATACACACTTAAACTATATAGATATAGAAACAACAAAAGCAGAACAAATAGTCATGTTCATGCACACAAGGTTTTGTCCGTGTGCTTCGGAATGCAGGTATACTTACCTCCACGCCACATACGAGTAAGTAAGTGGCTTGAAAACAGGCAGGACGACACACATATGCCTCTGCCAATAGGCACTGGATCTGAATGGTAAAGTATGCCCTGAATGTGTATCATTATGGTTTGTGAGAACAGGCCTGAGCTTATTAATATTAGGCTGCGCCTACGCCGACATCCCATAGAACTTTTGTTTTATTAGTACGCGACAGTCTCCGGCGTAGATGGAAATCAAGCCTTAATATTTGTTGTTGTGTTGAGTTGAGGTGATAATGTGTTTTAGCACTAGGTCGATTCTTTAATCATATCATTTAATGGCTTTCAACATCATGGCGATCGGTAAAGTAACGAATAGGGTGACTGTCTATTGATGCGGAGGTAGTTAACAGTGCAAGTGATTATAAAGAGTGGAGTTGCAAAAAATATGGGGACCTTTATATGGACAAATTAAACTTTATATGGAATTAAATAAGGACAAATGTCAACTGCCAAAATTCAGTTTTATATCTGATATTCATCCACATCTGTCGGGTGCGATTTGAACAAAAGATATCCACATTTTTTGTCCCAGTCGCTTAGTATAAACTCAGCTTAGTTTGAGAATTGAAGAGCTGTGTGAGCCTGTGTGAGATGTCCACGAATTTTGTTTCAAGAAGTTGCATCCAAGATGACTACAATTTAGTGCAACGTAAGGTTTAAAAACAATACGCTACATTCCATAAAACTAAAAACCTAGTTAAAAACAACACTCTGATTGTCATAATGGCCATCCGTCCTGCTTCGTTTCTCCTCTTCGCTTCCAGGCTATGCGTACATAAAAAGTTATGATTGTAGACCTATGTGCCGTGTGGTATCTGCCTAGAATAGTTCCACCCCTCTCATCTCATAGGAAGTCGTAAGAGTCGACGAAGAGAGAGAGCGTGCGGAGGGCGGGCAAAGCGAAGTGATGGAAACTGTACAAACTCGCTTCGTCTACATCGGGGACATAGCGTAACTCTGTAGCTCGTGGTGTGAACCATAGAGTAGGTACTTGTAACTTAATGATAAGAGATTGATAAGAGGTTAAACGACGACTTAATTTAGGCAGGAACGTGTTCTGACTCTTGACCCGACCACGACAAGGAACTCATCACACTCATGTAGGCACAATTTCATCATTTTATTAGTACCTTTTAGTGTCAATTATCTCTGGAATAGAACCCACTGGAAGCGGCGTTAGCCCAATGCCGAGACCCACAACCTTTGAATTCAGAGGGCCTCAGGTTTTAACCTTGACTTTTCGAAGATATGCGCGTAAATATCGCTTGCTCTGTGCCCCGGAGAGCACGTTAATTATTGTGTGTAGTGACCGAGTATGCCATAAAAATGTGCGTCAATAGTGCCTGTAACACACCATTCTAGTGTGCATCATTAATTAATAATTCTGAGGGAAATAATACACAGCACTACTGTAACTTCTTCTATATTTTATTACACTTGTACCAACAGAATATATATTGGCGTCTCTGGATGCCCTTAGTACTGACTACCGGGGGGAGAAAATAAGAGGGACCTGTGGATGGCGCAGCGGGAATGCCACGAGGGCGCGTCAAGCAGCGCGAGGAGGGTCTTAGGCAGCTGCTGTTTAACCATAGCCCCTTCGAGAAGACAGCCACACACGCTTTAGTCGCACAAGGAGGTAGAAGGAGCGCCTCTCTGAGGTCCTCCCGGTTTTGGTCCGGGGGACGTTGGCCGCAGGCGGGGTGTCAGACGCTGCAGGTACTGGCCGGGGCCTTTTTTCTCGACAAGCGACAAGGGCGTCGTCGAATGATTTTTAGTGGGTATTACTGCTGGCAGTCGCGTCTGCTGGTGGTGAGTCCTACACCCCCTTTCGGCCCTTTGGCTGGAAGGCAGTGCGTAAATTTATTTTGTTACCGACCTTACACAAAAAGTAAAGATATCTCGCTAACTAGGCAAGATTTTCTGTTAAAATCAACTTCGTCTAAAAAGGTACGTTACACTTATCCGCGTGTAGTGCTCCTTTTAATGGTTTATTTTCATAAAATGTAGAAATATTTAAATATAACATATCATGCTTATTTCTTAGCATGTGCGCAGCATTGATGCAAAGGGACCAAAGCACATAAATAAGAGGTTCAACAACTTAGGTAAAAAAAAACAAAGCAGTACTTTAAAATTATTTATTATATTTACAAAATCTTATTACATTATTAACGTAAAATGTCTAACGGCCAGTACCCGAAAGGCGATTAGAGATAACAGATTTTTAATAAAAGAAAATGTATATTACTTTATAATTAATACTTGCCATATTTCTGGGAACTGGGCGTGAATACAGAAATTGTAATAAGAACGACCTAACAACAAAAAGTACCTCATAATGAGTATCAAACCCATTTGTTTAAATTTTCGCATTTTTTAATAAATTTTAGCACAATCTTGAAACATTGACAATTTAAACTCGAAACTCATTCAAAATAATAATAATGTGACAACCATTCTGTTCATATCTTAAGGAATGAATTCAATTTGTAGATCTAATAGACGGATTAACAAAAAAATACAAATATGATACGAATACGAAGAAAGAAAGTTTATTCGACAAATTTAAAAAAATAATAAATAAAATATTATTCTATAGAAATAAGACAAAATAGAAATTGAACTCATTATTTACATTTATTGTTTTTATTTTAAATCATTTTTTTATCCATTACGCGTTCCAGACGCGAAATAAGCGCACAAAATAAAAATAAAATATTAGACGAGAGTTTATTTTTCCGTAAAGAAAATAAAGTAGATAACAGTTAAAGATTGATGTCAAAGCCAAAAATACAAGTTCCATATTAAATTTAATATCTAAAGTCGAAAATCTAAGAGACAGGAAAAATAGATTCTCAATTGTCTGGACAACTTGTGGCTTTAGGCTTTATAAGGAAAAAATTACATTAACTTAATTGAAATTACCTATAAAAACTGTACAACTAAGTTAATTCAAGAAAGTAGGTAATTTTTAAGAAACATCTAGTATTTTTTAATTTTTTACTATACGAATTTTGATATTTTTTATATTATGCAGCAAGAATCCAGTCCTGCTCAATTTTAAGATAAATCACAATAGCAAATCTATTGTTTGTCTAAGAGGCGTGTATTACAACATATCAAATTAATGTCATCGGTTTTATAAAAATTTTAAAAGATTTATCAAAAAAAAAAACATAATCCAAATAAACAAAAATTTAGTTCTAGAAGTCTCAACAAAAAAATCTTTAAAAAAAATAATTAATTTAATTATCTTTTATAAAACAACAAGGACACTTACACGAAAACACGTATAATATAATCGACATTTACTTAAAGAGTTATTGTGCATATTGTTTAAAACTAAACAAGAGATTACTTATCCAGGGAATAAATAATACTTCAATTATGGTCACATTTCATTCATGTAAATATAACCACTGGGAATTAAGTCTATCAAATGTACTAAATATTAAACCTATCCTTATATCCTACTGCTTAGGATAGCCAGGGTTATTTTTTAATGTCACCTATGATACTCTTTCAAGTAACAGTCAATTATGTCAAAATTGTATAAAAATAATTTTAACGTCTTCAAACAATTATGTTATAAAACTTATATTTAGCAGTTCTTTGTACAGCACTGGGTTCTGAAACAAGAAATTTAAAATATTAGACATACATACATAAGATTATGTTATGTTTGCAAAGGAGAAGATATTAATGGATTAAATGGAGAGGCACTATGAACAATCTTGTTATCAAAATGGTTTTTCACTTTTCGCCACAGCAAAAGTAGTGACATCGTGTCTAAATTCTTTTATTTACAATAAAATATTCTATACCATCAGGATGTATAAATAGTTTAATACAGTGTGATTAATTCAAAAAGAAATATTTCCATCTCCTTTTTTCTATTGTTAATTGTCAAATAAATAAGACTGATACGGCGTGGAGTCCAATATATGTGCACTCTGCTCTTCTTGAGATCTTGGGTTCGATTTCCACACAGGACAAAATGTTCGTGTAAATTAAATATTTGTACAGTTATAGGAGTTTTCCATTAATATTAAGTATATTTTTAAAAAGAGTGTTTATGAATGTTTATCAGTTATCTTATAGTATCAATAACACAAGTTCTTAAACTCAATATATTGTAAAATATAAATATCACCCTCTCTTCCAAATACTACCATGCCAGAGAGGGTACATAAAGATACTGTGTGTCATACTTTAACAACCACTGTAAACTTATGTACTGTAATAAAGAATTGTGAATTGAATGGAATAGAATGGGGTCCTTCCTACCAAGACGTAAGGAGCCCAAGCCAACCTCACCTGCAAGTGGTGCACGTGCCGATCAACGGACGAGGTTTTGGCGAACATAACAGTACCCGGTAAGCGGCAATAGGCTCGCCACCTATTACGAGGGACCAACAATATAATTGGCGAAGTGTGGGCGTATAATATGCCTATGCCTACCCCTTCGGGGGAACAGGCGTGAATGCATGTATGTGAGATTTCTATATAGATATTACGTACCCGAGTTATTCGCTGTCAGAGCCCTCACTAAAGTTATACTTCTGCAATGCGCGCGCGCGGCCCGCGTTGCGTTGTGGCGGCGGACTGTCCGACAATACTGCGTGGTCGGACTCGCTGTCGCTCACGGCCTTCTTCTTGGCCTTTTTCTTCGGGTTGGCTTTCTTACTGTCCTATAATTATAAATTTAAGTCTAGAACTGAAAAGTGGTAATGTCTTTAGAAAATACAGTACTAGGTGTTTTAAACCAAGAGATGAACTAAATGAGAAAATTCTCACAAATGAAAGTGAGAAGGATCACTCATGGTAGAACATGCGGACCCAATTCGGCTTTTGCGAATGGAGATTAGTGGCGTCTCGTTTCTTTTTTAACTTCTATTTTATTTTATTTCATTTGGGATAAAAAACAATTGGACAATTCATTTGAAATTAATAGTTATTAAACATATTGTACAAGCAGCATTATTATCCACATATTAGCTCAATTATAATCTCACTCAGTTATAATTTCTAACTAATTAATGATGTGCAATTATGCAGCGCACAGGCGAAACCAACGCAATCAGCCATTAGCTTGTAATTTATATGTTTCTATAACGTATATGTTTGGATATTAATATTGGAAATTTACTAGAATCCCTCATAACCTTGGCTCGTGAAACCAGGCCCGTGCTAAGTAGGGGTACATTAATAGCCTGAGAACCCACATAACTAACCTTTTTACTGTCGAATATGCTGTCATCATCATCACTGTCAACGCTCAACATGACTTTAGCCGGTCTCTTCTTGGGTTTCTTAGATTCCTCTTTGTCCATAGCCATGAGTTTCCTCTTGGGCGCTGGTTTCTTCTTGGCAGGAGACGGGGGAGCTTCGTCTTCGCTCGACAACACTGTGGTGGGTGGAGAAACGTGGTTGTTTTGGCTCTTTACTGACTCCTCTTTCTTGGATTCCTCTATCAGTGAGTCGAATAGGCAGTCTGCAGAAGAAATATATATATTGTTAAAAAACTTACAGGCTAAAAGGTAATAAAATATATTACTTTTCTGACTAATAAAGCAATGCAAGGGGCGTCTCTGGACACAATACAGCGACCGACGTTAAGTCCCGTTAAAACCGGTGACCCTAAATATAACCGGTTGTAGAGATAGTCGGGTACAGTGCTAAGACAACATAGATGCCCAACGCATCAATGCCTTTGCCCAGCACTGAATCGGAGTATGTGTATGACGTGATACACTCTAACCTTGATTTGTGAGAGAAAGCCCGTACTTAATACTGGACGTTCATAGGCTGAGAATATATCATAGCAAGAGTGTAAATGAGACACACTTTCAACGCTTACGCGAGACGCCACTCGGGTGGGGAAATTAGCTCAATTTTGTGGTGCCATTTCTTAAGCGCAAGTGACTTCTTTTATTTTATTATATTATTAGCATGAATACTAATTATCAAATATATTGATTAAATATCGTCATATCATCTTAAGCCTATTAATATTCCAGTACTGACCACGGGCTTCCTCTGCAAAACTAAGGTAGGAGGGTGCGCCGCACGTAGGCATGTTCGATCCGGATACTTTTACACTGGATCGCAATCGATCTATATATCGATTCAATAGATCTGATACGATTTTTTTTGATCGATTCAGTATGGAATCAAGTATTAAAAAAATAAACAAGTTGTATTTTTAACCATTTAAGTTTATTTAAGAACAAAATAGTTTACATAGGCCAATATTTGTAAGGAAGAGTACGTAAAAATATTAATTTTGATAGCATCTCTGGATCAATACGATTGCGGTATTGATCCGATTTTGCAATCCGATCCGATCGTTATCTTACTTGTATCGATCCATTAATAGGTCGAAAGCTATTGTATCGATACAAAAATCGGGTGGGTCGCATTGCTTTGTATCGATCCACACAAGTATCGGATCGAACAACCCTAGGTGCGGTCATACTCCGCCCCGCGAACCCAGTGCAGAATGGCGATAGACTATGCAGAACGAAACCCAATTTTAAGAACAAATGTACTGTATATAGTATAATGTACACATTAAGCTCGTATTATCAAATAAATTACCTGAGTCCATATCAGCCGGTTTCCCGTTCTTCTTCTTGTGGAACATCGGTTCCTCGTCCTCGTCGTCGCTGAGCTGCAGTTGCGTCGGCGATGATTCTTTCTCCAGGTGGTTGTCGAGCAGTTCCGGTTCTGAGTCGTTTGAGTCGGAGTCTTCCGAGCCATCTTTGTACTTTTGTACCTGTTATTATAAACTTTGTGTCAATATATGAAATGGTCGAAATTAATGAATAGCTGGCCAGTTATCAAAAACGGGAACGCAGGTGACAAATAGGGAGGGGGCCAAGCCTGCCGGGGTTGCGGGACTGTCCGAAAGGGTTACCGCGGCCTCGGTACGTAGCAGGCTCAAAAGAAGGAACATGGATGGTTTTTAGTCAGTAAAAGTCGGACACCCTCCCGTTCCACCCACAGCGGGTAAGGTCATTTAATGATTTTCCATCAAAAATAAAGGTGCCAAAAATAGCGCGTAATTTGCTTCCGCGTACCATTGGGTAGTGGAATTGGGTACATGGGAAACAACATTTAAACTTTTTTTAAAGATTGGCAACAAGCTTGCTTTTTGCAGACATACATAAGATTCTTTAAAAAAAATTGTGATGTGGTCTTAACGTAATAAACTGTTAGGCTTCTTGGCGGGAAAGTAAAGCGTCATGTCTGCAGTTTTGTTTTATTTTCTAAAATTTGTGATATTTCTAACATTAATGTGTAATAACGGTGGATTATTAACCGTTAAGTGTTTGTACATGAGTGTTGGTAAATCAAACAAAACAGTGCAACATCACTTTTCAAATTCTCTCAAGGAGTCCATGTGAGATCTCAGTATAGCTTAGGGGAGGGTATCTCATTTACCATTTATCATCTTTATCACCACTCATTCTCATTTACTATGAATTATATATTATTAATATATCACTTACTTGACACTGGCTAAATGTGCTAGACGCACGAAGCCATTATTTAAATGGAAGAAGAAGATAAACTGTTAATCGAACAGGCTAACATACGAAGGCATGAAGTTATTGCAGGGTAGGCTGTCATGTCGTGCTTATTCCACGGTACGGAGCTATTTCATTCTTTTGCAGGGTCTGCTTACCACAGGGAAGTGGTCGTTGTAACGAGTCAAATTTATAATATAGTTACCTTAGTAGCGGCTCTTCTCGCCTGAGGCCTCGGCCTGGGGGGAGCGGCCATGACCTCCACGTCGGAACCAGACACTGACCCGTCGCTGCTGCCGCTGAACGTTCGTTTCTGCAATATTATTAAAATTAATTAACAGGCAGGCAGTTTGAAAACTGATTGCGCCTGTATCCAATTCATCTGCATCTAGCTCCTCCTAACCGGTTGCATGTGTTTGTCCAGCTTGTTCATTGAATTATTTAACATTTGGGAATTATAGAGATTACTATTAATAAATAAGTATTTCACAATATTTAATTGTTAAAGATATTTACATATACAGTCACTTGAATGTTGGGTTACATACGTCCTAAAACTAAACCTTTCAAGACACTCGTATGTCTGTCTGCCGCAGCCAAATATCCCTGAATCGACTGAACTCATCAAATCATCAGCATACATACATACATTCTCGCCTGTTTCCCCGAAAGTGTAGGCAGAGGCTTATACGCCCTCACTTCGCCAATTATATGGTTGGTCCCACGTAATAGGTGGCGAGCCTATTGCCGCAACTAACATAACTACTGTAATTTACAGTAATAACTGGAACCAGCATTTTAATCGTGCTCCGGCACGGAAGCAATACAGTCATATTAACTTATGTTACTTCAATGATAGTTTCCGTCAACCTAGTACAGAGGACCTACAACTGTTCTATCCGATTAAATGCACAATAGAAATCACATACCTTTTTAGGTTCCTTTTTGAATGAGAGCTTAGTTTGTTTGAGGCCATCCTTCTCAGTTTTCTCCGGTTTCTCCGCTTTCTCCGTTTTCTCCACTTTCTCCTTCTTCACGCGGCCCTTTGGTTTTTTCTCACCACTCGCTGGACTCACGCCCGTCGGATCGTCCTACAATAACGAATTAACTATGCAGTTTTTCTATTGAGCCAATGGTGGTTACAAACTCATTTCGCAATTATTTTTTGAATTAAAGTCATTATAAGGTTCATTTAGTTATCAATAGTCATTTAGGTTCATTAGCCATTTGCTACTAAACTAGTTTTAGTCTAGAACCGCTCGCTTTTGGTGTGCTTGTTACGAATACATTGTCATTATTAACATTATTAAAAGTTAGTTATAAATATAAATGAATGCAATACCCTTGCAGGGTTCACGTTTTCAAACCATAAATTTCAATTCAGATTTTCAATTGATTTATGTATGTAACATGAGACAAACATAGAACTATAAATAAGAAATAAATAAATATTCTCTTACAATCACACCAATTGTTTAGTTCCAAAATAAGTATCATTAAGAACTTGTAATACTGGATACTAAAAAACGGATAAGCAGACTTAAATACCTTTTTTTATTTGTAAATACATACTTCATATACATAGCAAATACCCTAACCAGAACAAATATTCATGTTCATCCACACAAAGATTTGACCTGTGTGGAAATCGAACACACAACCTTTGCAGGTATACTGACCTCCACGCCATATCGGTCGCCAGAACTGTATGAATGTAACTTACCGGATCATACTCCTTCTTAATCTCTTTCCTAGTCTTTGCCTTCTCCGCTGCCTGGATCCTCTTGATGAGGTCGTCCGATATCTTCGGTTCCACCCTCCTTCCGCTATCAGATGGCGCTATGTCCATCAGGGATTTGCGGTTTTTCTTACCTGCGTTCTGGAAGATAATTTTCATTTTACTTCTTATTTATAAATAACTCATAATATTATTTTTAATATTTTCTTCCTCTCTTAGCTTCCTTAGTAGAATTTGCGTGCGTGATTATTAATGTCATTAATATAATATAACTCTACAATCACACCAATTATTTGCTTCTAAGATAATTATCATTTGTGAACTTGTGTTATAAATACTATACAACAGATAAGCACATAATACATAAATTGCTTTTTTATTGTTTTACTTTAAAATAATACATTAGTTATACCACTTTCAAGTTTTAAAGTGGTTTTCACAACATTATTGTTTTGCAATAAAGAATAGAATTAATATGACGAGACACATAAACCTGAACTCATTATAATTGTACATGTATATTTAAAAATACTGGTGGTATATTTAATTTCTTCAACCTCATGTAAAAATATTAAAGAATTAAGTGCATGCAATGTATGTTTGTTGGTAACATAGGAGAGATATCAACTTCAAATGATAATCAACTTCAGACACTAGACAATGAGACAATGTGCAATAAAAATTAGTTGTGCAATAATATTTGTTTGGGTTAAAATGATAAGAAGTACATTGGAATTTCTAAACATTTTATTTGAAGAAATAATGTTTGAAAAGTCGTAAGTCCAGAAATTAATCACTCTGCATAAAGTAAACCATATAATTATGTATTACCTTCATCATCCTCTCCATCTGCATTAATGAATGCATTGTTAAAAAAGAGCAAAAAAAATATTAACAAATTAAGTTATGATTAAAAATAATACAAGAGCAAATATTTTTTATATTATCGTCTTTACAGCCGTCAGGATAGTTTTTCAACATTACACACAGAGCACTTCAGCCTTGCAGAGTGTCTTGCAAACTTCTGTAATAATGTCATCATCTCAGCCCATTAACGTCCAACTACTAAGCACGAGCTTCCTCTTACATAACAAGGTGTGAGGGTACTGGGTCATACTCCACCACACTGACCCAGTGCAGATTGGCGGAGTACTGTAATAATGGGACGCTTCTAAATTGAAGTGTTCAAAATTGCTTGGACAGAGTAAATAAAATTGAATTAAACAGGAATGTTTTAAAATTTTGTTGAACCATTGAAACAAAACGTAGGTTATAAGAAGTATTTCATAGTATACTTACGAAAGCTTTGGTAGACTTCTTATTGGTGGAACTTTCCTCCTGCCTCTCTTTCTCTTCGACCTCCTCGAGTTTCATCAGCAGTGCATCCAGGTCATCGCGCCATAGATTCGATGGAGTTTTGGCCCTAAAAATCCATTACACAGTTAATTATATATATATCAATGTTTCACAAAGATTAAGAAAATCTCAACCTATTTACGAACACCACTGAGCAAGGTTCTCTATTTATGAACCAAGGTGAAAGGGGTTCGGTTAAACTCAACCATGCGCTCTTAAAATAGAATGTTTCAAACCATCGAATAAGGTATTTAACATGGCCTAACGACTACTGCATATTTGACGAGCTATATGGCGTGGAGGCGAGTATACCCGCACTCTGATCCTGAGGTCGTGGGTTCGATTCCCACACAGGACAAATCTTTGTGTGCATGAGCATGAATATTTGTTCTGGTCTGGGTGTTTTTCTATGTATATTAGTGATTTATTTGCAAAAAAAAATACTTATGTATGTTTATATGTTATTTTATATCCGTAAAAGAAGTTCTTAATGATACTGTACTTATATTGGAACTAAATAATTGGTGTACATAATTGTCAAAAATTTCAATTTCAATTCAATAATCTAGAAATAAAAGCAAATGGATTATTTTTCAAATTTGTCAAGTTTTAATAGTTTATCTATCTGTTTTGGTTCTTTCTCAAGATTTGTCAGTCTGTAGGTGACTCATATAGGAACAACCACTTCGTGAAGTCGTCGAAAGTGAATTCGGAAGCACGGCAGCGCTCGAAATTGCATTACACACGAATGACCCCGTTAAACCCATTCAAGCTGCTTTACTTCGATGATGTATCCGACACATTATATTGATTATAACAAATTAACCGTTTTTTGGAGTATCATCTCAGCCCATTCATGTCCCAATACCGAGTACGGGCCTCGTCTGACGAACCAAGGAGGCCCTCCCACCTTGGTTTATACTCCACCAAGCGGACCCAATAAATCTGAAACCTTTAATGGGCAGAAAATATTAACGATTTTTATTGATTTTCTAGCAAAAATCAACGTCATAAGGTTCAATTTATAGTGGGAACATGTTTACCACTGCCTTACAAAGGGTTAAGACCTCGAAATGAAAAGCCTACCAATTATCAAAGACTATAACAAAAAGAACTTACTTGAGAGCCGTGAGTTCGGTGAGTTTCTGGTCTCGTTGCTTGAGGAGTTCGTCTTTCTTCTCCTTGGTGAGCATCCACATCGACATTCCCAAGAGGTAATTGAACTTCTTAACCTCTTTCAGTTGTTGGAATGCTTTTTCTGTTGAATTAATAATTGTTAATTATTCAATACTGAATGGTATGATGAAGAGACGCGTTTTTCTTTCTCAAGCACTATCGTGAATCGCGATGGTACAACAAGTGATATTCTTCCTGACTACAGCAATAATTGAAAGTGTACAGAGATCCTACCATCATCTTTGGAGCCCAAGCCAACCTTACCTGCAAGTGGTGCACCTGCCGATCAACAGACAAGGCTCTGGCAAACATACAAGTTCCCGCTAAGCGGCAATATGCTCGCCACCGTGGCGTGGCGTGGCAGGCATTACGTGGGAGCACCTATTATTAAGCTAATTGCCTAAGCTATTGCTCCCACGTAATAGGTGGCGAGCAATCACACAACTGTCGAAGTGTGGGCGTATATTATGCCTCTGCCTAACCCTTCGGTGAAACAGGCGTAATTGTATGTATATTGTAAGTGCTCGACTCCACTTTAATGTGACCGTAACAAAGTGTTGATTCGTGATAGAACTGTACCTATTAGCATTCTCTAATGCTTTTAATCTCTTAGTACTTGTTTATTTTCAGACTAGTATATCGTCACCTCCACGGCAAACTTACGAACTTTCGTCAAAATGAAGTTTTTTAATATTTTCACACCTATGTAGTACAACATAAGGTGCATTTTTAAATAAAAATGTTAAATTTACAATAACTGCAGATTCGTAATTTTGCAGTGGAAGTGACGATATGTACGTGGAATAATTCGTTTTATGTATGTAAAAGTGTAATTAGAAAATTTACTATGCTGTTACGAATTACATACCCTATCTCTATGAATCACACAGCCAATCGGTAAAAACTATTTCAGAGTTTACAGCATTCAATTAACAGACTAGACATGTAAGTATGAATAGTAAAATCTTTAGAATGGCTAAATCGTCTACCCTTGGTGGTGTCAACCGTCAATGGCGGGGAGATGATTAAACTTAAGTGGCCGGAAGAAATTATATGCTTGTCAAGATCTAAAATAATGATATCATTAAAACAGACCTACAATGAGCATTGGGTGCCCGTGGGTTAAAAAGAAGTATAAATTTTCAATCAGCATTTCAAAGGCCCTAAAGACTTAGAAACTAATAAAGATGCTTAGACACAATAGCAATAAAATTATACCTGGGTCAACCGGCTTCCCTTTCTCTTCAGGCTCCAGTTCTTCTTCAGACTCCGGGTTGTCGTCTTCCTCTAAAGCAGTGAGTCCTTGCATTTTGCTCGCCCGCTTCTTCCATTCAGCGATGGGATCCGGAGCATACCCTGAAATTAAAATTATATTAATTAAAATATAGGTAAAATAAAATATAGTAAATACTTTGAGGTGTATTACAGTGCAATTTGCAGTGCATACTTACATGTATGGTTATAAATAAACATAGTCGCAGTTAACTTTATTACTTAGCACCACAACGCTGCAATTCCACGCGTGAAGCGAGACGAAACGAGAAATTATGAAAGAAATTCAATTCTTTCCTAGCACATCTTCGGTGTAAATGGGTGGTATTGGCGAAGATTTCATGGAGTAATTTTGCTTAGTATTAGAAAGCAAAATATAATTCTAGCAATGGGTAGTCTTCTCATGTGAATGCACGAGTGCAGGCGCGTGATTTGGTACATACAACATTAACATATATAACCATACCGATCATTAGAGATGTTTCTTAATTCGAATGTATGTTTTGTTATATATAGATTATATTATAGACCTACGGAGCCTAAGCTAACTTCACCTGTAAGTGATGCACCTGCCGATCAACGGACGAGGCTCTGGCGAACATAAAAGTTCCCGATAAGCGGCAATAGGCTTGCCATCTATTACGTGGGACCAACTGTTTATTGGCGAAGAGTGTGCGTATACTCATATTATTTCTCTGCCTACCCCTTCGGGGAAATAGGCGTGATTGTATATATGTACAATTGTATATATATTATATACTCCCCTATATGCTCAGAACGATATCGCGCTTGCAATTTTTGATAAAAGAGGATCGGTGCGATTTTAAACTCGTCCCGCCTACCCGGTGTAAAACCAGCTTGAGTGGGTTTTACGGGGTCATTAACTAAACTAAACGTACCTCTTTTAATGAGTTCTTCCACCATGACTTTCCGTTTCTTGTTCTCCACGACCAGGCCCTTGTCGCACTTTTCCAATATGAAGCGCGCTTGGTTCGACAGCTTGTCTGCTTCGGCTTGCAATTGCCCTTCCAAGTAATCCTTCCGGCGCCCGTAGTATCGCAGCCGGAGGTCGTAGAATGTTCTTAGGATTTCATCCACTTTTTCATATCTAAATGATGAAATAATGATTAAATAAATCATTATAGCCAAAAAAATCACTAACCTGGCTATTATTTACTCGAGTAAAATGTGTAATGTTGTCTTAGTAATACTTTACATGAAGGGACATTGTTTTTTAAAAGAACCCAAACAGATTTTGGAAGTTTTTAATGGTTCTATAATATTAACCAACACAAAACAAATAATTATGTATATCTAGAAGCTTTGTAAAATTATACTTCAACCATTTAAAATAAAAAAATCAATGAGTATCAAATAAACAAAAAACAAAAATAAACAAATATATTATGTTGACAATAAGATCTTACAAGCATAAATAAAAATAAAAGTTATTTATAGGTTTTGCGATACCATTTATTATTAGTCTTTTCAACACATTTAATTATACTAAATAAATAATATTACTAACTTGTTAAGGCAGTTGTTATTGTCGAAAGCATTCATACAGGTGAGAGAAATTGTGGTCTGCAGTTTGAACACTTTATGGACCCCCTCGGCCTCTACTTCTGCTAGCTTCCCAGGAAGAAGGGACACCACGAACCGAACTGTCGTGTCTGTGTTGTATTCCTGGAATAAAACATTCATTAAATGCTATTACGACACAAGTTATATTAATGAACACATTAGGAAAAGTGAGCTAATGTCGCATTCAAGTTATTCGTAAGACCTAAAGAACCGATCTAAACTGGATAAAAAATGGAAGCTGAAAATAAAAAATACACTTCAATTACTGTTTGGCTAGGTGGCAGCAAAACATCGATAATCTCAGTAAACCCTATGTAAATGCTGTAGTGTACACTATAATCATTATGTTGTAGTCAGTAAGGTAAAACGCCTTATAAGTTTCAAAAATTTTAGGGTCAAGTACAATACAAAATTTATTTCTGTACAAGTACAGTATATAATAATAAAGCTTAGTTATATAAATTTTATGGTTGTAGTCTAGTCTTAACTAAGCAAACTTCATCAATTATATTTTAGGAATTTTTTCACCATAGGTAATAGGTTAAAGTTAGAAAACTCACTCTGTACTCAGATATGACCGGCTTCACTTTATCAGTCCCGAGCATTGGTTCCAGAACATTTTCCTTATAGTTCTGCGTCCAAACGCCCACCGGAAGCTCCGTGATCTCTATCTTGTCGTTGGGCAAGATGGCCGCCTCGCCGGAAATGACATATTTGTCGCCAAAACCTTCGATGTTGCCGCGGAAGTTCTTGTACCATGGGTGCATCGGTTTCGGTTCCTCTCCATCCAGCATACGACTATTGGGAATTTTATTTCTTGTTGTATATAACGTGTCAAAATTTATAAATTTCCAACTTAACCTAACCTTACTAATTATGGTTGAGCATAAAACTATATTTGACGCTAAATCGTATGTACAGAGATTCTACCATGACCTTAGAAACCCAACCCAACCTCACCTGCAAGTGGTGCACTAGGAAGCTCTGGCAAACATTAAAGTTTCCGGTAAGCGGAAATAGGCTCGCCACCTATTATGTGGGGCCAACCATATAATTGGCAAAATTTGAGCGTGTAAATTATGCCTATCCTACCCATTCGGACAAAAAGGCGTGATAATATGTAATGCAGGTACGATAACAGTAAAAATGTCATAGAAAATGGGCAGATACAATAATAATAATAGGTTTAAGCCATATATCGAAATATTTACATTTATAATAAAACACCAAAAAAAACTCAGTTCGGAAATTAAGTTATGAAGTTGACTATTTTATTATTTATTTGTTTACCAAATACTTTAAACGCTAACAGAAACAGTTTTAAAACTAATACACTGTTTTAAAAATAAATTTAAATTAAAAACAATCGAAGATGCTCGTCTTAGATGAGATTACATTTGTTTTTGAAACAAAAGTAACTTTATCTAAATCGCAAATTTTATTCAACAAAAAATCTTATATAAAAAAATACAAACTAACCGTATATTCCGCACGATGTCTTTAGGGTTATAGTTGGGTATCTTAGTGGACCAGCCCGTGCCGATACCCTCGGCGCCGTTCACCAGGACCATGGGGATGATGGGGATGTAGTGCGTGGGTTCTATCTTCTGGTTATCTTCGAACTCGTGCTGGGAAATTACATATTGATATTAGGATGCTAATCAAAATAAACAAAAGGTGAAAATAATAATTTCACATGAAATGCCATAGTGTAGCTTATATATTTTTTAAATAAATGTATGAATTTTGAAAAAGACAACATTTAAGTAACTATGTAAAAATTATAGGACAAAATCCAGTCGAAAGTCGTCTAATTCATTATGAACAACACGTGCTAGTCTTGGAAACCATCCTCATACTGTGCAGACTATCAGCACTCGAATCAAGAAATTTGGGAGGTCGTTTCTGAGCAAGACCACTAAACTCTGGAAATCCTATGATCCCGGGTCTTTTAAGCGGGGCGTGAAACGGCATTTTAGCAGACCGTCATGAGTGGATGCGCTTTGTAACGTGCTTATTTCACGGTTTGAAGTGCTTTCATTTTTCATTGGACTGCATCGACGGCTTACCATCAGGCAGGATGTAGTCATTATGACGTGCCACATTAAAAAAAATATATACAAACATTTGTTGTTCTTTGTTGTATGGCAAGGAAACCTAAAGCAGGGTGCAGTTTTGCCAACCTTCACATGTACGTCACGTTATATTCCTAAAAGGGTAGGCAGGGATAAGATCTTTCCACTTGCTATCCTTTTAGCTCTATTTTACGCTCATTAAGCTTTACGTACTCTCCCATCAGTTTAGGTTACTTAACCAGCCCTCGCTCCGAAACCATGGTTTAAAAAATAATAATAATACAAATGTAACTCACCACCAGCAAAGGATCGTCGTGAGGATGGAATATAAGCCTTGTCAGAGGTGACATTAAGGTGAAAATATAACGGGGGCTGGCCGAGTCCTTTCCGCCGCAGAGTCTCGTACCGAACTGACCCCGGGGCTCCAGTAGATTGATGTTGTTAGAGCCCACGTAGTTTTGGGCCAAATTTACTATCGTCATCGCTAGAGACTGCTCACCTGAAATGGAAAGGAAATGTTGGATCAAGAGTTATGATTTTTTTTTACTTTATTTGTATTATTAAGACATCTCTCAACAACAAATCAACACAGATACATTTTACTTCTTAAAGTAAAAATGGTAATTTTGTTAAAGGAGTACACAAAAACAGAGAAACCAATAAAAGTTGAATAACGTCGCCACACACTTAGAGAAAGGGGGAAAACGTTCCATATAACAGACTGAGATTGTGTCTGTGACTCCTTATTTTGTTGTTGAGATTCAGTTGTTCACTTTAAGAATTTAAATATGGTAATAAATCATGGCGCAGGTAAAAGATAACACAAAAAAACTGAGTCTTGAATTTAAAAAATTAGAACATGATCTATCAAATGAATGTTGTTGGCAATGGAAGCAACAAAACTGTAGTGTTGGTGTCTGAAAACCTATAAATTTGTAAGATACAAATAGTTAAATACAGAATGCCTCTTTGACGTAATAAATATTTATAAAATTAATGATGGAACAATCTGATTATGCCCAGGTGTTGTTATAATTAATATGCAATCCTTTACATAACATCCTGAACCGTTTTCTGTGATTAATACATTTCTAGCAATATGAATATAGTAAAATTACAAACCGTGATGATAAGCAGAATGCTCGGCTACTGAACCAGCCAGTTGTGCTACTTTGACCTCCCGTTTGTCGTTACGCTTAATGCAAGTGAAGATCACCTTACGTTGGCCAGGCTTGAGTCCGTCCATCATAGACGGAATTGATCTGAAAATAGGTTTTTTTTTCATTATAAGAACAACATTTTAACCTTATATATTTCAACCATATTAAATAGGGCAATGCTACTATGAAATAAATATTGCAACAAAAAAACCATTTTTATTTTATACTTCAGCACTGTTACTGACAAATAACTCACTATCCAGTTCAGTCAAGCCAAGAATTAATGTGTTAGTGGTCTTTTTCGTAATTTGGGTATTACTTTGATTAGATACCTACTGTTCATTATTTCTTACCTTACATTATCACCATTAGAGAAGAGAACCAGCTCTAAATTAACAAAGTCAGAATAACTGACAGCTTTTGTGTCTTTTGTATATAAATATCTTTCCGGAAGGCCAATTTCCTTCCTTCGTTTCACTTCGTCCATGTGGCTGGTGAGCCACTCTTTACGTTGGTCAGCACCCTTCTTTGAAAAAGCCAACTCGATGTGGTGATCATCTGTGGGACCACCATACTTAAACCTAATCCTATGCCTTTCCATATTCTGGAAATATTCTTTAGCCTCTTTGGATGTGGAAGTACCCAACCCTTTGTAGTATTTGATATTATAGGTGTGATGGTTCTCTGTATCTTTCTTCCACTCTTCAAATTCAGGTAATGAGTAAAAGGATATCTCCTTATCTTTCTTTGTAGCTTTTACAATAGGTGTAATAAACTCTTCCAAAAAAGGCAGTTTCAATAATTCTGGCCAGTTGTGATGAATGAAGTTAATGATCAGACCTTTGATGTGAGATCCATCCTGATCTTGATCAGCCATTATCATTAGTTTTCCGTACCTTAATGACTTCAAATCATCTGTTGTGTTATACTTCTTTTTGTATTGTAGGCCAACAATTTTGATAAGGTTATTAATTTCTACATTTTCCAGGACTTGTTTGTGCGACGCGTCTCGCACGTTTAGAGGTTTGCCTTTTAACGGGAACACTCCATAGTGGTCTCGTCCTACCACACTGAGTCCAGACACAGCTAAGGTCTTGGCTGAGTCTCCCTCCGTAAGAATCAAGGTACATAAGTGAGCGTTCTTTGTTCCCGCGTCATTGGCGTCTTCCAACTTCGGTATACCTTTCAGTTTACTTTGCTTTTTACCGGACGCCTTAACAAGTTCTGTTTGAGCTTTGAATTTCGCCCAAGTCAACACGGACTCAACTAAACCAGATTTTGTAACTGCAGTAATGAATTTCTCAGACAAAGTGCATTTGGAACCAAAACTTTTTGCTTGAAGTGTCATATTTTCTTTTGTTTGGGAATCAAAGGTTGGGTTCACAATGAGGCAATTAATGAATACCCACATGTGGTTCTTTACTTGGAAAGGCTTTATATTTACTCCCCCTTTATTCTTTTTCTTGAGTACTTCAAGAACATTCTTAACAATGCTGTCAGATACACTGTCAACGTGTTTACCACCCTTAGTGGTAGCAATTGAGTTTGCGAATGAAACTTGTTGGAATCCACGATCAGATAAAGTGAGAGCAACCTCCCAGCGGTCGTTCACTTTCTCATATACTACTTTCAATGGTTGCCCATTTTCATCTTCCTTACCTTTTATGTATAAATCTACATAGTCCTTAAATTTATTTATTTTCAAACGTTCACCGTTCAAATATACTTTGACACCTTGCGAGGATGCAGCAACATCGTAAGCGCGTCGGGACATTAAAGCAACAATGTCATCTTCTAGTTTTTCCATCTTAAATTTAGACAAATCAGGGCTGAAGGTCACTTTGGTAAAGTCATCATCTTTACCAGATTCCTTAACTTTAGGTTCTGAAGCTTTTGTCATATTAGAGCCCCAGGTCTGTTTAAAGTGTTTCTTGTACTGTTTTGAGGAAGTCTCCACTGTGAACTTCGTTGAGAATATATTACATAATTTGGCACCATAACCATTTCTGCCACCGGTCACTTTTTCTTCCTCGTCGTTATAATTGGAAGATGTCAACAAATGACCAAAGATCATAGTGGGTACATACATTTTCTCTTCCTTGTGCATTACAACAGGTATACCACATCCATTGTTGTAAACAGAAATTGTATTTGTTTCTTGGTTGATGTCAATTTTAATTACGTCCATTTTTGCATCTCTTTGTTTATTGTCAGCTGCATTTACTAATATTTCGTCATATATTTTGTATAAACCTGTCAAATAATAAACAGTCTAATATCATTTCTCATATATATGTTCTATTTATTTTTAAGAACATCTATTAAATATTTAGATAGTTTTGCAGACATTGCTTATGGAATCTTAGTCACATGATTACTTCTGAGTGACTGTGTCATCAATCTAATTAAGTACTAACATATAAGGTTGTTATAGCTTGAATAAATCCAGGCAGGAAGGAGATCTAATAGCCAGGAATAAGTGCTTAAGTTAACCATTAGGAAATAATGTTATTAAAAATGATATTGATGAGTGCTTTTATAGTTAAAATTAGCTTTACTAATAAAATAATATTTTAAAATAACTTATTTCTCTTTGGATCTTCAAATATTACCTAAGAAGAAATTGACCCTTTACCTGGCACATAAGTCAACTCTCTCTGCACCATGCATTCTTTACTCTTGTCGAAAACCCACATGGTCTCAGTAGATCGCTCGACAGAGCCTATGTAAGTATCAGGTCGGAGCAGGATATGCTCCAGCTGAGACTTCTTCTGATATATTTTTTCAATGGACCCTTTCTGGCCTTTCGCGGGTGGTGGTGCCGATTCCGAGGTGCCATTCTGAGTCGCACTGTTTATCTTGTTAAACATAGCCTGGAATCAAAGTGGTTGCAAATGTAAATAACAGAGATGAAGTTAAATGATACTCACATGACTTTTCTTATTTCACTATAACAATACGTAAAGCTTGATCATTCTATGTTTACAAATTTGCAAGAGCAGATTATTGTGATTTAGTGTTGTTAATCAAAGACTAACAAAAGCCTTTCTTTAACTAGAAAATTAAATAGTATCCTTCTAATAGGTGGAATACAGGCTAATTGCAATAGCAATAGTCATTCATAGTCATTGTCCCCTTTATGCATTTAGATAGTTTAAGATGCCCAGTAATTAAATTGTTACAGCAACATTCGATCAGCAATACGAAGTCGCGTCAACTGTTATTTTTGGGCAGGAGACCACTTAATGCTATAGGTATGTATTATTTGTAACAATCTAAGATGAAGGCTATCAATTACAGTTGAAAACCTTTTAATCAATTGGGTTTTCATTAATGAAAGGACTATATGAAAGGAGTGAGAAATGGTTGATTCAGAAACTGCCGAGGGTAGACGAACAACCTAATGCAATTAAATCCAATGATGAACCGTTAAATGGCACCTAGGTAAAAAGATTTGAATTTTGTATTTAGAGGGTAGACAAGTAATGTTTTAGATATTTTATTTCAAAACGGTGTTTGAGTTAATAGATTATCAAAGCGTTAAAAGTATAAAAAATAACAATAAGTGTTAGCAGAAAAAAAAACACCAGAATAAAAATAAACATAGCATGCATTGTAATTTACAGTATTTTGGCTATCACGATTTCTTTGGAGACATTTTGCTTATTCTACACTATAAATTAAGATTCAGATAAATTGAAGCCTATTTACCTTATTAAATGTATAAACTATAAACTAAAAATAAATACAAATTATAACGACCGTTAGCAAAATGCCGCCAAATGGCACATCGCTTACCTTTATATCAGCCATCTTGTAAGTGGTGCTTAAAAGACGTGTGCGATCAACGCTAAACGCCTTTGTTTTTGTAATTAGGATAAAACATGAGCTTATTGTCCTAATCCCTGCTTTGAAACATTTTAAAACACCATACAATCGAAATTAAACAACGCTAATAATGCAACTATTGAGAAGCGAACTTGATTTGTTTGATTGACTGACGAACCGACGCAGACAATTTGACAGCTGGTTAAACAGTGTTGTCAGTATCGACGAACTTAAAATTTACCCAACACCATAGAGTAGAGTTTAAAGATAAATACAAAAAACTTATTACAAAAGATAGCAAGTACTGAAGTGGTACCGTCTCAGTAAAATATCGGGCATATATAAACTTCTTATTTATTATGTCCTTTCCGTGTCCATTGATATCTATTGAGGATATTAATATCGAAAATAGAATAAAGGAAAACTATCGATAAGAACAATTATTTTCAAAATTTACCAACAGCAAATTTTTTTTGGCACTAGAATAGCAAAAAGAAATTAAACCATACCAAAATTGTTTATAGCTTCAAAAAATTTTTTAAAAAATAGTTAAATTGCAGTGTTCTTATACGAAAAGTACAATACAGTTTATAAATCCACAAGGAAAGTGAGTGTGCAATAAATTTTGTATAGTAGTACATATAATGTTTGCGCTGAGATTCCTCTTAAATTTATCTACTTACTTTTGTCTTATTTCAAAGCCTTTTATGGTAATTTTGGCATACATAGAGTTATTATCACGTTTACTATTAAAAACTTAAGTACAAGTCGCAAGAAATATATTTGTGAAATAGTTAAATTATCAAATTGTCCGACTAAGATATAGTTACTAAAGAGTTACTATCTATTTTCATGCCGATGTTAAAAATATTAAGCATTATTTAAATCAGGTACATATTGATGTTTATTACCGACTTATAAAAACTAATTGTAGATTTTTATAATGTTTTTTATTTTTTTTTATTAATTTATGATATGAACCAATAATAATAATAAGCTCGGGAACTTTATCTTTGTATGGAATCAAATTAATAGCTTAAGACATTTTTTTTATTTAGACCCATGTTTTAAGCTTTTTTATGGAAAAACTATTTAGTATTTATTTATTCATTCATAAACGGCTTTTTTACTGTCTAGCTAGAGTATCGCTATAAGTTATCGGTGTTATTACTTTTTTTTATAAGATGATGTCGATATGTAAAAACAACAATTGCGTACAACATTATGTTAAGTTTTAGGTTATGTTATGATGATAGACAGCTGGTCAGTGTTGTTAGTGTGTCTATTTTGTATGTAAATGGGCGTATATATGATAATATTTTAATTCGAAATCGTCGAGAAATAAGTTTTTCAACAATATGTCCTACATATCATTTGCATCATTAATTTTTAAAAAGGGGTTATCTTCATTACACCACTATAAACAATGTTTGAATCCAGTGAGAAAAATTTCCTCAAACTCAATAGCAACGCGAAGTATTAACGATGTAAATACAAATGTTGTAAAAGACGTTATTCTCTTTAAATACGAAAACCCTAGTTTTTTTAAATACATGAATGTGTTTGCGGTAGTGCAGTATATGTTTTGGTCATATTTAGGTTTCTTTTCGTTTTCCTCTCTCAAAGATGTGCCGGTTGATAAATCAACGATTACAGATGACACGCCTTGGTTTAGGAAAATTAACCTTGGTGAAAACAAGTACAGAAATGGTTTAGCAGCTATGGCAGTCATTGTTGGTAAGTGATAATTTTTACAAGAATTTCGATCTAAAAAGCTTAAATACGATTCCAAAAAGATCTAGATGGAAAGCAGTGTAAGACCTAATCACTGAGTTAGGTCAAGGCAATATTAAATAGACTTTAATGAAACAAATCCGTAAGACTAAAATATTTATTAGATCCTACTGTTAATTTGACTAGATGAGTGCAAATAGTGTAAGAGTCCTAATTTCTTATAGTGACTCTGTTATGGAAGTTAGATAAATATAATAATACATTCAGCAGCAGTCTTCATATGGCTCAATTAATAATATAATATATATTCTTAGACATCTCGCACAGAGCTCTTAGTAAGAAATTAACCAGAGCTTGTACTATGGGTACTAAACTAAAATAATAACATAAATAAAGGTCTCTTTTTTTGTTAATGCATAGGTACTTATATTACATAGCAAACATGCAGACCAAAATATTTGTATGCATGCATATTATAATTTTTGTCATCCGAGTGCCTCCGTAAAATCCTGGAGTATTTCGGTCACATTGCAAGGAAAGACGGCGACAACCTCGAGAAACTAATTGTGACCAGAAAAGTAGAGGGGAAAAGGCCTCGTGGGCGCAGCCCATTACGTTGGTCCGACCAGATCCGCACCACTCTCGGTTCTACAGTTCACTTTGCCCTCCACACCGCCAATGACAGGATTAGATGGAAGAAAATCATTAGAGAAAGGGTGGTCACGACCCTCAGCATTGAGGAACACGACGCAAGGAGGAGGAGGATATTATTATTTTAATAATTATACAATTTTCTAAGTCATCAATTATTATTTTCAGGCACTGGTTCCCTTGGAATGATATGGATGTACACACTGAAGTCTGTTCGCTACCTGATCCTCAACAAAGGCGGAAAACATTTAACACTTGTAACATACACACCTTTTGGAACAAACCGCATTATGAAGGTTCCAATTCAGAATATTTGCTGTAAAGAAAACCGAACTAATGCTAGGGTGCAGTTACCGTTAAAGATAAAGAATACTTGGATGCACTACATGCTGGATATGAGAGGTGAATTCAAGAATACCTTACTCTTTGACAGTACAGCCGGTTTGTATAGGAAGTGGTAAAGTAAAATTTGTAGTAAATTGCTTCTGTAAATATAGTAAATTATGTGTATGTAGTTCTTTGTTTTATTATGAAGTAACAATGACATAGAGACTCTTTAATTAGATACATACCATAGGATATCCACCTGCAAGAAGGTCGGATGACCTAATCAAGTTGGCTGGATCATATTTGAGGCTGGCTGCCTGCAATTGCTTACATTGGAGGATTATGGGGGCGGCACATTAATTATGTTTTATTTAGAAATTCTCAATTAAGACTTATTTAAAATATAATAATCATGAACTCCTGATATTGAGCATGTCTTTATAGAAATAGTCATACTTATTATCTACAAATTAGTGTTTTTTATTACTGAGTGAAGTTTTTATTGCATCAGGAGGACTCAGTCTAGAGATGCGATCACAACTACAAAAGCAAGTAGTAATGTATTAAGTGTTATATAAACACTGTATCAGTTATCAACCAAGCTTGTGAAGTTATCTTTTAATTGCTTCCAAATCATATGTTATAATTTATTGATTTCGACTTGTGGTTATTTGAAAAGCTTCCGTGGACTTCTTTACTTTGGACCATAGAACGAATACTGCTAAATACAGCATAAATGCTCTTTTCAGCCCCTTAAAAAAGGTATCTCTGATGTGAGTTGTAAATTAAAAATTACTTTTTGGTTCATGCACTAAAAGGATTTTAAAGAATGGGTTAATTATGAAAACCTTTGAATTTTTTTTACCAATAGGTAATATAATTTATTATTTTTTTAAAGGTATTCTCATTATCAATAAAACAAAATTTGAGGTTTATCAGAAAATCTTTATTGTAATTAAAGTAACGGAAAGTTATATGTTTATCTCAACACAAAATAAACATGAAGTATACAAATTATAACGAAAAATATACCTTCTCTATTTACAGTGTCATCTCACATAAAATGTTATTAAATCATAAAAGTTAAATGCATGCTGACACACATAATGTGTCATACATTCTTAACTTATATGGTGCATACTACTGCATACATTAGATCATTCTAAAAATATTTAAGTAACAAGTATTCATATTTAAATAAATTACATTATACACTAAAATCTTTTTCTAGCGAGTTACTTAAAACACATTACTCCTGCATGTAATATTTAAAAGTCAGCTACACAAATATAACGATTGATTCCATTTTCACAAAACACTTATTGGGAAACATCTATATTAAGATCACTTAATAATTCTAAATCTGACAAATTTAAGTCTACAAATGCTTCAACTAGCTTGCTAGATCAAGCTGGTGAGGGTTTAGGGTCCGCAAGTTTGTAGCTAAGAGTTGACAAGTGATGTACCATGACGACAAAACTTTTTATCTAAGTGTTTTTGTTACTATCACTTGGGTTAATTATGTAACAATATGTATTTTTTAGCGGTAACACCAAAAACACTTACATCAACAGAATTTAAAACTGACATCGACCCTTTAAACATTAAGTACAGTATTACTTAGTTCCTATTTACAATAACATCATAAATATTTTATCACTACAAATAAATTACGAGTTAAGGCTTTGTGTAAGGGACACACGGAAGCAGTGCAAACTTAATTATATTTTTGTAAAATCCTGTTTGCTGCTCATTCGACTGCCTGATCACTGGAGCGGAGAGATGAGATATGGCAATCATTACCAATGGAATTACATAAGACAGCTCAGCTAGTGACCTAAGATTTGCGGACTAGTCTGAAACTTTATACATTTTAACGCAAAAGGGAGAAACGGAGCGGATAAGCGAAAGTAATAAATGAAAGTGACAATAGACAAAAACTCCACACCGCTTCCGCTTTATAACTCCGCATGAAAGATAAAATTCCCAACTCCGTTTTTTATCAAGTTGCCAATAGACTACAATAACTCCGCTCCCCCCAGCTATCAAACTTCGTGTCAGTCGGACAGGCAGAAGTGAGTGTCAAAAGCTGCCTTGAGTTAAATTAGCATTACGGTTAATTTCTCACTAACAACAGCCGCAATTAAATAAGCTATAAAAACAATGTATTCTTCATATTGTTTTCCAAACGCTGCTTACTTCATACGGTTTTTAAGTACACACATGGGTAGAATGTAAATATATGTTACTTACTGATTTGCTGGTAAGTGTATATTCCAAAATATGTACGCTTTGCATACTCCTTGATTTTATAAAAATATAATAATATATATTTATATATACATAATTATAATACATTATTTTCTTTATATAACAATATGTCGTGCATATGTTGTTTCGACTGTTAAAAATTCAGAAGAATAAATGGACGGAGTTATGCAAAACAGATCCAGTCTACATAGCTTAGTTTGAGAAAATCAAAAAAAATTAGACTCATTAAGTGTTTATAATTTTAAACCTGTGCTTATATTAAAAAAAAAAATCTTGCATATTTTTGCATTAGGACAGATCACGTCAAACTGGTTTTTGTGGGTGAGCCTGTTTTGCATACCTGCAGCCAATAATAAAGTAACTTACTGTTATTGATTGAAAGATTTTTCCATAACTGCTTTGGCGCTAGATTCCATATATAAAAAAAAATAATTGATATCTTGATAGTGTTACAAGTCTTTTGGTGTCTGCTACATATAATTTAATTAATACACATCAATTAGTTAAAAATGTTAAATATCATACACATATTAAATACTTTCACAAATCGGACATATAGTATTTTTCTAGAACATGGTAAATGCATTTTGTTATCAAAAATTTACTATTAGATCAAGCATTCAAAATTAAATCTGTATTCACATAAAAGCAAATATTTGATAGAAAAATGCATTTATTATGTAATACTACTTACATATAATTAACACGAAGTGCTAATAAATGTAGTAAATAGGAAAAAACTGTTTAAATTTGTTATGTTTAAAACTTTTCAAAAAACTATTGATTCAAACTTACTCGTAGTGAGGTAAATATACTTTTTATACTAACGTACCTACAAGAGTCTCAAAATATGATTCACATTTTTTGTACATTTCTGTCTTGTTTTTATATCACGCTCATTTTCAGATCTAACTCATGTCTCTGCTCCAATAATTTAGTGCACTCACCCTGAACGTTCTCGTGTAATGTAACATTACGATTTTGAGTATTACATTACTAATACTGCCTGTCCAACTTGACAAACATTCGCCTTACACGCTCTTAACAAGCAGTGCACACTGAGGTTACAAGTTGACGCAATATTTACTGTTTTTGACATAATATTTAAAACAATAATCGGACTATTTTTTATATTAGTAACTGAATGTATCACGTTATACCAATGTGTCACAAAAAAAATATTGAGTTGAGTGATATTAAACATTGTAGCATCAATTTGCGCACCTTCTCCCCACATTTTCCTTACTCACAACAATCATGCTCGAATCTGTAACATTACAGGTGGCGCGCTGTAACGCTCGTTTATTTTCTCTTACTGTTGTAATGCTCAGATTTGTAACGTTACATTACAAATTAACGCTCTTGGTGAGAGAGCACTCTTATATTTATCTACTTGTTGATCAATTAAAGAACTACAATCTACTTATAGAAGGTTTTAATATTTTTTTAGGTGCTTTATCATATCAATTACGTGGGCAGTACAGGTGTAATATTTTAAAAGCTTAGTATTTAGGTATTTCTAAATCATTTATGTATTGTGTAAAAAGTTCTGAACAATAAATATGCATTATGAAAAACATGGATGAAAACAAAAGACAGAGACGGTGCCTCAAGAACGGTGAGAAGGTATTATTAAAGGACAGTTGCAAATTTTTCTAGTTGTCAGCCGTAGGTAAATCTTAGTTGTAAAGCCTTACAAAATGGCGCTAGAGTAATAAGAGACTATCAAATGAATTAAAAAGTTGTGTACTAATGAAGTGTAGGTAGATCTTTAATATATACTTATTACACTTGCAGAATCAACCTTAATTTAACCTCTTTTGACAGACGTTTTTGCGTATTTGGATAAGGTTCTTGTTCTGACTAGAAATTATTCCCTTAATAAATTCAAAAAATTATGAGAAAATTTCGCGAATCGTTCTTCAAGGCGCCATCTCTTTCTTTTGTTTATTAAATAACGCCATTTGGCAACGCCGCCTGTTTTTGTGCGACGTTGCCGAACATGGCGACAGTCACTTGTTGAACGACACTTGCTGCTCAAGTTGAGAACAATAAAAATGCGTACAGTAAGTAACTATTCACGAATAAAGGTTTTTATCCTTTAGCACAGTGTGAAATTAATTATCTCAGTCATGTTCACTTTCTCTGCATGAATATCTCCAGTATTATTTGCTCTTGGTATGTTACTTAGATCTATTTATTCTAGAATCTATATCAATACCTACTTGTAGTATACAACCATCTATTAAGTCTGTCTTAATTATTAGAACTCCGTAAATACTTTGCCACTATCTTTCAGACCACAATATTAGCTTGAATGAATTTACTCACAATTTAAAACGTAATTCTTTTACAAAAATATATTAATTACTAATAAAAAAGCTATTTAAGTAAAAGTATACAATTTCAATAATTTACATTTCGCTAGAATTAAACCGGATTTAATATTAATCGTAAGTTTACTTCGCAAGATGTTGTCCCGTTTGTTATAAATAAATTAACACAAAAAACTTAATACCTACATACAATCAAATATTATATTGGCGAACTTTTAATTTGTATATTAAATAATTAAGATACCACTTATTTCTATTGATATACTAGAGATCAATTGTGTATATAGATTTCCTAGAATATTGAATTTACTCTAATAAGTTATAGATAGATTAGCTGTTAGAACATTCATTTTTATGAACAAAATTTTATGGATTATCAGAAGACAAAACATTCATAGTAAAGCATAGTGTAATCAGTAACTGATATTAGTAGTAAGATTCAGAAATATTGATGAAGTTAAAGTCAAACAATGGTTTGACTTTAACTAGCTAATGAGCACTCCTGGCTGCAGATGGATAATGTTTTGAAGACAACTTAATACTCATGGCATACAGAAATTGTCTAGAGTTTTGGAAAGCTTTTTTATTATTGCATAAAATACAATGGAGGGTATTTTCGCTAATTGCATGAAGTACTCTAACGTCATCGGTTGTAAGTTGATTTTCAGTGAAATTGCAGAACCCTAGAAAATAATAACAGTGTCATGCTGTGCGTCATCTGGCAAAGTCGCGCGCTGTCTTCAGACTCTGGGCTTATTATATGTCAAGATGCAATGAGCCCCATATGAAATTATTCAGAAAACGTATCAGCTTAATCGTGCTTTTACTAGTGTTGAAAACCTATTGCAGTGTATATATATTTAAGAATTGACGCGGCGGTTTAAATGTCTACGTCCTGCCTGATATCGGATAGAAATAACAAAGTTACAGCTGTCCACATCACGATTAAAAGGTCCTGAATATACCCTTAAAGCATTAATCCTGAAGGTTCTCTTAAAATACCATAGACAAAAATACGATACATACCATGTGTTATTTCATGGTCTGATACATTTTATTTCTTAATTATCAAGAGAACAAATCCATATTGTAAAGACAGCTTTGTGAAAGGTGTCAAAACTGACTCATATTACAAGAACATAGTTACTCAGAAACGTTAAAATGTTACGCTTATCTGCATAAGAGTCTATTAGTTTTATCATACTGGATTCTTATGATGACGCAGCGACCCAAAATGAGCCTCGGCTTCTGATAATAAGAGTTTATCATACAATATACTTACAACACTCAAAGAACGCATCCATCTGATACAATCAAATCTATCTGACATAGTAAGGGAACGTTTCGATACTGTTACAATAAGCTTGTATCACTACAATTCACTTGGACACGAGCCCGAGACTTAATTGATCGATCGATATTAATTTTGTGTCCAACAAGTCATCAGCTATGCGTGATTGATGCCGTTATATTGATTTTGTGTCCATCACTAGATCTAATATCGGGGCGTGCGTCAGTCAGCGTCGGCGGAGGACTCGTGTCCAGGGGAAACACTTTCCACCTCATCAGGCTCCTCCAGGTTCTTCGTGCTTGGGTTGCATAGTCTGTTGAGACATAAATAAAATCTATCAAGATCCAATTTCAATCGGATTTATTTAAACAGAAATGATGAAAAATAAAATAAATATTTTCTTACAATGACACCAATTATGTAGTTCCAAGATAAGTCTCATTAAGAACTTGTGTTATAGCTAACGGATAAAATATTCAAATCCTTTTTTTTAATACTTTCTTGATATATACATAGGAAAACATTCAGACCAGAACAAATATTCATGTTTATACTCATAAATATTAGTCATGTTTGGGATTCGAACCCACGGTCGGAGGATTAGAGGGGGGTGACACGCCACTGTGCTATATCGGTTGTCGCTAAATAAATAACAAAGTAGCTCACTTTATTATACTAAGTGCCGAGAAGAATAAGATCTTCACATGAGTTCTGTTTCACCAACTAACCGCGTTTCATAAACTAGTATAAACAGAGCCGAAGCTGGCAACACTTTTTAAAACTGTCAAATGATTCACTATAGAGAATTGTTGCCAGATACGATTATTTCTTGATACATTGTAGCGGGTTAATGAAACGCTAAATAGAAAGTGATAGGTCTTACCACAAATGCCTTACAGTGCTAACCTTGTTTTTTTCTTTTAAATAGTGACTTAAAAAGCTTAAAGTAAGAGACCAATACGCCGAATAAAAATCTAAAGCCACAAATTTGCCTCGGGGTCCGTTTAATGAAGTATCTTAATCCCTTATCTCGATTTGTGAGAAGAGTCGCAAGTGGGCCATTAAATAACTAAGGCAACGATGAATTACCTGCACTTGCAGCACACGATACAAGGCGCGGCGAGCAGCAGGAGTGGGCTGGCTACTAGCAGCAGCAGCCCGAAGCCAGCGAAGATACCCACTACCTAGCAACAACATATCAATAGAACATCAGTAAATTTAGGTGTATAGGGATCCTACCAAGACCTAAGGAGCACAAGTCATCCTCACCTGCAAGTGTTGCACCTTTTTTTTTTTTTTTATTTACGTCGGTAACAAAATGCATTTACGCACTGTCTCTCGGCCAAAGGGGGACCGAGAGAGGTGTGTGGGACTCACCACCGGCAGACACGACCGCCAGCAGTAATACCCACTAAAAATCGTCCGACGACGCCCGCCGCTTGTTGAGAAAGAGGCGGGGGGCCAGTACCTGGGTTGCAGCTCTGACACCCCGCCCGCGGCCAACGTTCCCCGGACCAAAACCGGGAGGACCTCCTCAGAGAGACGCAGTGGACGCGCCCCTCCTACCTCCCTGTGCGACCATAGCGTGTGTGGCCGACTTCTCGGAGGGTCCATGGTTAGACAGCAGGAGCCCCCTGCCCCCGCTGCCTGAGACCCTTCCGGCGCTGCTTGACGGGTTCTCCTGGCCTGTCCGCCGCGCCCTCCACAGGTCCCTCTTAGTTTCCCCCCGGTAGTCAGTACTAAGGGCACCCAGAGTCGCCAATCTCTGGGTGTTACTTTTTCCCTAGCGCCTCCTGCGCCCTACCGGGAGGTACTTAGCCCCCCCACCACGACAAGGTGGAGACCAGTCGGGGGGGGGGCAAGTGTTGCACCTGCCGACCAACGGACGAGACTCTGGGAACACAACAGTGCCCGGTAAGCGGCAATAGGCTTGCCACCTATTACGTGAGACCAACTATATAACTGGCGAAGTGTGGGCGTATATGCCTCTGCCTACCCCTTCGGGGAAACAGGCGTGATTGTATGTATGTGTATCAGTAAATTTGATCAACTAGCAAACGCATGACTTGTTTAAGGGTAACGTTTGTGTTCACCTAGCAAACGCCCACTTGGCTCCATTAACTCATAATTTAGGGGTAAATTTTCTTTCATTATGCAGACGCACGCGCAGACCTGTAGACTCCAAATTTCTAAGGTCTCGTGTTAAAAACCTGGTGGCGCACCTATGACATTTCGAAGCTATGTGCGTAATTATCGCTTGCTCCGTGCCTCGGAAAGCACGTTAAGCCGTTGGTCCCGGCTGTCATGAACATTTATGGCAGTCGTTATTATGAAGTCAGTGCCTGCTAACAGACTGACAGCTAGTTTAACCATAGAATGATGTTTCCCTCTGGGTTGCGGAGGTAAGACGGCAGTCGCTCCACGTAATAACTGAAATTCAGTCAAATCTGGTTGAACCAGTGAGCAGACCCTGGGCCCTAAGCTTAAGTTTAGGGCAACCGGGATGATGCTAGGATATGATGAACGTTATTTTCAAATTGTCAATAAAATAAAGGATAATTACCTGTGCGCGGTGCCATAGTACGGATGCTCGTGAGTGGCCCAGCTTGTTCTTGCACGGCCCTTTGTCGTAATGTCTGAGTAGGAAGTCGTCCTGTAAACAAGATAATGTATCAAATTAATAAGGATTCGCCGAAGTTTCACTAGAGTTCACTGAGGACTGACCTCGGATGTACGGAAAGCAACAAAGTTCTCAGCGCGACTTTCATTGGTAACCATAGAATAATCTCACATAACTCCGAGAACTATCACAGAGATATTATATAAAAAGGTGTTTGTAGACAAAAAAAGGTCAGCCCTTAGATGGGTGACCGTTTTGTGCCATTTGACATCGAGCGCTTCGGTAAGCCATTGGTTTCAGTAATCGCTATACTTGGCTTGAAGACTACCTCAAGCTAAGTTTGAAGACCTAATGGCGGCTTTTAAATTTCTCACAGCAGGACGCCACACACCTCCCTCTTCCAGTCCGTGCCCAGGTCCGAGTGGTGGAGCGGCATGAGGAAGGCCAGTACTCAAAAATAAGAGCAGCAAACTACCATGTAAGCGCTCGAAACAAGAAAAAAAAATTCTCTTACAATCACACCAATTATTTAGTTCCAAGATAAGTATCATTTAAATCTTCTTTTTTTTTTGTAAATACATACTTAATAGTCAAAGGAAAACATCCAGACCAGAACAAATATTCATGTTCATGCACACAAAGATTTGTCCTGTGTGGGAATCGAACCCACGACCTCTAGAGTGAAGAGCAGGTATACTGACCTCCACGCCATATCGGTCGTCGTAAAATAAAGTACCTTACATTCTGGTAAATGATAAATACAATAATTGATAGACATGGAAATCAGCATTAATATGTATTCCGAAATGCGACATCGATGTGCAATATTTACTGCTGAGTACTATACAATCTCTGAGTATGAAACATCTCAATAATCATAAACATAAGCGTTATGCACCACCTAGTATCGAGACATTTAACACTGGGCGCGATTCAGTCGCGACAGAGCACTTTCGCGCACTATAATAATAATAATAATAATAAGCCCGCAGGGCAGCTTGTGGCGAGCTGTTGGTGAGTGGCGACACCACGGGCGTAAATCCGAGTGCTCCAGAGGGTCGGACTGCGGTCTCGTCTCCGGTTCGTCGGAGTGGGCCCCAAGAGGCTAGCAGGACCCTCGCCCCTGGCTTGCCTTCATTGGCTGTCCAGGGTGGAGTCGCAAGAGCTACATGCTCGCAGGGTGGAAGTGAAAGATGCATAAGTCGTGAGTTGGCGCACTGTCCTCTTGGGCAGTGAGTAGAAAACGGTGTACACCTCTCGACACCCTGAAGCCGAGGATATCTATGTTGCGCTCCTGCCGTTGCACTACGGCTATTTTGGAGTGCCCATTCAATCCTCTGGCTAGTCACCGCCTGCCATTTACAATCATTTGAGACTGATGATGACGGCAGGTGTCCGGTAGTCTCCTCTTTCCATAGTCCAATTTACCCAGTCCTTCAGCTTTCAACCCAATATCCTGGCCATAGTAGATTCCATCTTATCCTAATAGTACTGCACAAACCGGGGATTGTCCTTAGGTGTATTTCTATAATGCACATAGGGATAATCGCCGGTTGGTGTCACATAACCATCAGATTAAAATTGTCTATGGGGCCTCTACGTGTTGGCTTCGGCCCCACGCATGCCTTCCAAATGTCCGGGTCACCATTGGCCTGAGATCGGAAAAAGACAAACATAATAATAATAATAAATCATTTATTTCAGACTTAGTCCATAATAACACATTAATAAACACATTAAAAAGAAATTACATTACATTAAATTAATTATGTAAAGCTTTCTAAAAGCAAATATTCTATTATGCGACCGGTTTACATAGACATATTATTATCTATTAGCTAGGCTCGTTCATGATGCCTTGCTGTGTTAGTTCCGATGCAAATAACTACTGTCGTGGTCAGCAGGATTTATTTTATGAATAACTACTTAGTTCAGAAAATCCTTTACTTAAAAAAAAAACCTTATTCTTTTTTCATTTTACTTTACGTTCCCAATAAAGGTTATAAAAAAAATATTTATCAATCTTTTATTTGTACCTACATTACTTTTAAGAAAAAAAAATTGTTTTATATTTATTTTGTTTTTAGACTATTTTCGAACCTCCTAATACGTTTTTAAGATAGTTTTTTCATCCAAAATATGATTAACTATTTTGGGTAAAGTAAAAAAAGTCCCCTCAATACTGCATTAAGGTTTTATTAACGGAAAATTAAAAAAAAATTTACATCTATTCACTACGGGCTGGAGTATAGAAGAATGTGACATCAGTTAAAACTAGCCACTAGTTTAAAAAACACTTAACCATATATGTTTCCTTTCCATACAAAGTATTTAAGGATTAAGAAAACAACTTAAAGAGTTACCACTCTAAGTTACTAGCTACAAGTTATTTTGTAACTAACTAAATCGTTAGTAGGTAATGAGATGAGCCTAAGTGTCGAGTTAATGTGCGGCTAATAGCACGAGTTTGTAGTCGGCGCGTGTCAAGGCAAGTGTAGCCACAACAAAGTAAAAACAGCTAGCCTGTCTCAATAATATGAAAACTGTTACTACAAACGCACGGCTCAAACAAGTGGACAGAACTAGTTGATATTTGGCAAACTATCATTATAAATATTACATTATAATGCAAAGATAATTTTTAAGAAGACATACATTATTTTATATTATATACATTACTACATTATATTATAACGCAAAAATAATTTTTGAAAAGTCAAAAGCGGAAAAAATCTCTCCTCAAACGAAGCGGCAGGAAGGCTCTGTATAATTTTACGAAAAAGCTATATAGTTTATTAGTTTAAATTAAATTTGGCAGAGTATTGCAAGAGGCAAGTATGTAATAGGTCAGTTGACAGTTAAATAGAATGACGCGACACGGTTGTTCCTACACGTATCAGGATTGCTACTAAACGTACCCTGAGTGTTTATTGCAAGGGTCAGTTCAATTAATGTTTCATGGTTTACAATTTACACTCTTTCTAACAAATCATAACTTACAACATCCAAACTAATATTATAAATGCGAAAGTAACTCTGTCTGTCTTTTCTTCACGCCTAAACTACTACTGAACCGATTTGTGTGAAATTTGGTACAGATATAGTTTGGAACTCGAGAAAGGACATAGGATAGTTTTTATCCCAAAAATCCCGCGGGAGCGGAAACTTCTCAAAAATCCCGCGAGATCGGGATCTATGTAGGTAAAACCAAAAATTTGCCGGAAGTCATTATTTCACGCGAACGAAGTCGCGGGCAAAACCTAGTAACTAATAATAATATAATGAAACATTGACGACTACCGCAACAAACGGGCGGAAGCTAATATGAAACGAAATAAACCAGCTGTATCTCGCAGCCTGTGTGTAGAGACGCTCGGTTGGAGCTCACATCACATGCGAATGTGCCTCGTCCCCGGCCTGTTTACTGTTACCCGCCACACGGGTCTCATTGTTCAAAAATTCAATTCAAAATTCAAAAATTATTTATTTCATAAACTATTATATATACTTGAAAACGTAAAATTTAAATATAAAAAAAACAATCGAAATATTATTACACTGAAATCACGAAGCTTAGATTCACTTATATGCAACAAAACAATTTAAAAACAAAAAATAAGTGTAAGTGAATCTAAGAGTCACCGCTCTGTAAGAAGAACTGGCAAGAAACTCTCAGGCTATGCTCTATTAAATATATCTATTGGTTTGGTACTTGATTCATTAGTCTGTGAAGCTATACAATGCAATATAGTATATATAACATTAACAATTTTCATGTTTTAAGTCATTCATATTAGAATAGCCTGTATGAAACGGCAGTTTAATCCCAAGCATTTTTATCTGCCATATAGTCTTTGATAGAATAGTATCCCTTTGAAGACAGCTTGCGTTTTATTGATACTTTAAACTTATTTAGGCTCAATTGCTGTATATTGCTTGGGATTTTATTGTAGAATCGCACACATTGAATTGGATGCGATTGTATCCATAACACAAGTACTTAATTATACTTATCTTGAAACTAAATAATTGGTGTGATTGTCAGAAAATATTTATTTATTGTACAATAATGGAAAGTCTTCTTGCTCTTTAAAAGCGTAGGATCTAGAGGAAACACAGAACACTATGTTAGAAAGCTTGTTTTAGTATCAAATAACAATACTTACATCAAGAGAAGCGAGGCAGTACCAGCAGAACACGTGCTTGCATCTCTTGCACATCATCTGCGCGCACCCCTCGTCCTTCTCGATGGGCACGCGGCACATGGGACACAGCTTGATAAGCTCCGAATCGGGCAGCAAGGGGGCTCCGGCACCCGCTGAAGAGGACGCCGCCGCCGCCTCACATGACTGTCCGCCGTGCCACTGGAAAATAAAACGTTTTGGTATGAAATTTGGATATCATTACTTTCATGTATTTTTTGTTGCATTCTTCATCGTCACCATAATCACCGCGCCACCGCGCAGGCGGGTTGGTGATCGCTGTTCAAGCCAGTACGCAGGATGACGCTACTTTTCATCATCAGGTAGGATTTCTCTTCGTCTCCCCGGACAGGTCTCCACCTTGGTGTTGTGGGCCAGGACGGCCTGTTCAGCAGCGCCAGGAGGGTTTTAGGCAGTGGGGGCAGGAGGCCCCTGCTGTCTAACCATGGACCCTCCGGGAAATCGGCCACACACGAAAAACAGCACGGGGCAAATACCCACAATATAATGTAATCTATTAGGGAGGCAAAGTATAGTGACAAGAATTGAGAAAGGTATGCTTAGATGATTAGGTCATGTTAAGAGGATTAATTAAAGTAGACTAGCGAAAATGATTTATGATGGATAAGTGAATGGAAGTGTTGAGAGGGGAAGACCACGTAACAACTTTCATGACCAAATCCAGAAAATTTTGGAGAAAGGGCAAGTAAAAGTACCATAAACCGACGAGCGTATATGAGAAGGTTAATCAGTGTAAATTAAGCTAAAAGTGTGCCAAGATCGCAGCAAGTGGAAAGATGTGATCTCTGCCTAACCCTACGGGAAAGAGTAGACATTGTGAACTTTATAAGGTTGAATTATCTAACACGTTATTTAAAGTAGTCAAACGTTAATGGGTCGTGGAATTTTCCGCTGCCATGCAGCACCGGGCGTCTGTCCATGTTGCTTAACTTACAATTACATATTTTAGTGACCTCACCGCGACCGCAGCCAAATAAAGTACTATTGTGTTCACGTTCTGCGGTTGGTGTTCAATTGGAATGCAGCGTAGTCTCACAAATGGAATTATAGATTAAAGCATACTTTGTTGAGACATCAATTAAGTATTACAATGAGAATTTAAAAGACGAAGGTAAATATAAATTCATCAATATCATTACCTCAGCCCATTATTGTTCCACTATTGAGCACCGGCTCCGCGCCAAATGAGAGAATTTTTTTTTAGTTATTTGATTATGAAAAAGTTTGTATTGTGTACAACTTTTTTTTATTTCTGTGTTTCTAATGTATGTGTTTACAGTAACTTTATTATTTATTTATTTTATTTATATTGTGCATCGAAAATACTGAATGGGCCCCCAATTTCTATATTAGGTGTTCATTCCGTATTTTTCATGCACAATCTAGTCTTTGTTTAGAGTATCAGTTTATTATATCACTTATGTTTGTCCTTTGTCTAGAACCTACAGTACAAGGTGCATAGGGATTCTACCAAACCTTAGGAGAGTCCATGCCAACATCACCTGCAAGTGATAGGCCTGCCCAACCACGGACGAGGCTCTGGCAAACATAGAAGTTCCTGGTAAGCGGCAATTAAGCTCCCTATCTATTATGTAGCAAAAATGTAGGCTTATGATATGTCTCTGCCTACCCCTTCGGAGAAGCAGGCGTAATTGGATGTATGTATGTACAGTACAAACAAGCTATGCTTATTTTAAGAAAAAAAATAGAAATTTTCTTGCATACTTTGTACATATTTCTGCTTGTCGACTGCTAGTACGTGAATATATAATAAGTAAATGCAGCTAAAAAATATATTATAACTTGCAATAGAAACATTGTACTTGGGCCTTTGTGACATTTGCCTTGAATTCAGACACAAAACACAGCTGTAACGTTCCACAGGAAAGGTCGAACATAAGTCGCCGATGCACACCTGTCTCTATTTTATTTGTAAATATATCGCCGGCTCCGACGAGCATTGTTGTAATAGGAAAATTACAATTATACACCAGCAACTAAAAATTGAATATCTTATCTTATCTTTGTTAATGAAATATTTAAGAAAATGTCTATTACTGAAATATACTAAAGTAAATATTAACGCAACCTAACTTTACGATAGTGTTCGACGGAACGGTGTTTCTACAGTAATCGTGCCCTACGATATTGTCTCACTGTCTTTCGTATGTGGTTAAGTGAAAGCGTTGCATCTTATAATAAACATTACGATTCAAGCACGAGGTATATCCTTTCACTGTCTATGACATAGCGTCAAAAAGAGAGCGTTGCATCTTGCGTTAAATATGAAGATGGCTAATCACCCGAACGATATTGTGTTGACGATTACCGGGAGCGATTTTGTAAATTTTCACTCGAACAATATGGCAAGAGTATCTAGTTTACTCTAAAATGTTGGCACTTGAGATTTGATAATATCTTTTTGCGTTCTTAATCGTCTCAAATTTCCTAATCTTAATTGAATAAAAACATAAAGATCATTACTGAGTGGATAAATCCAAAAGTATTCATCGCCCAACCTTAAAAATTTACTATAAGACTTAATACGATGGTGTGGATATGAATCTCCAATAAAACCGATTCTATGGTTTAAGCGAATACTATAGTGTTCGTCGGAAGCAGCGATATATCAACATTTCAAGGCACAACTTAGGTTATTTAAATAAATATAAAATAATTTATTTCCAAGAGTTACAAAACTGGACATATTAATTACTAGGTTAGCCAATAATCCTGAGGGCCTAAGATAATTCAACGAAAACTAAATGCATTAGATTGGGGGCTAAAACGAAATGCATTAAATTCGTGACGCCTAACGTCAGACAAGTAAACACCACTATTAAAATAAAGGAAGATGAGTTGACCCTTGTGGATACCACCAAATTTTTGGGTGTTATATTAGATTCTAAGTTACAGTGGGGCCCACATATTGGTGAATTGTCGAATAGACTCAGCTCTGCTGCATACGCGGTAAACAAAATTCGCCAATTAACAGACGTTGAAACAGCTAGGCTTGTTTATCATTGCTATTTTCATAGTGTTATGTCGTATGGTATTCTTCTGTGGGGTTGTGCCGCAGATATTCAAAATATTTTTGTACTGCAGAAGAGGGCCATACGAGCAATTTATAATCTACCATGTAGACATTCACTAAGGGATAAATTTAAAGAAATTGGTATTTTGACAGTGGCGGGTCAGTTTGTTTATGAAAACCTAGTATATGTACACAAAAATTTTGATAAATTGAGTAAGAAAAGTGATATACATAACCTAAACACAAGAAATAAGCATAAACTAGTTGTACCTGCCACTAGGCTCCAAAAAATTAACAAATCTTTTAAAGGTCAATGTGTGCGATTCTATAATAAAATCCCAAGCAATATACAGCAATTAAGCCTAAATAAATTTAAATTAACAATAAAACGCAAGCTGTCTTTAAAGAGATACTATTCTATTAAAGACTATATGGCTGATAAAAATGCTTGGGATTAAACCGCCGTTTCATACAGGCTATTCTAATATGAATGACTTAAAGCATGAATATTGTTATATTATGTTGCATTGTATAGCGTCACAGACAAATGAAGATTGTTACTAACCAATCGATAATTTAAAAGAGCATAGCCTGTGGAGTTTCTTGCCAGTTCTTCTTACAGAGCGGTGGCTCGGAACTGGCACTTAGATTCGCTTGCACTTAAATGTTTTTTGTTTTTTTAAATTATTTGGTTGCAAGTGAATCTAAGCTTCGTGATTTTAGTATAGTTATATTTTATTTGTTTTTGTTATTTTTTTATAATTTTGACGTTTTCAAGTACTATGTAATAGTTTATGAAATAAAGTATTTTTGACTTTTGACTTTTGAAAACGAAACTTCGTTGTACCTATCTCTTTCACTCTTTAGGTATATTATTATAGAGTGAAAGGGATGGGTATTACGAATTTTGTTTTCATTGAATAAGAGTAGGCCCTCAGTATCACAGTGATTAGAGAATTACATTTTCACAAAGTCTATAGATCGTTGTATCATCAATGGAATAAAGTAAAATTCAAAAGTTATTGAAGTAAGAATATTAGAAGCAAGTAAAACAAGCAACAAATGTCGTCACGACCAGCGCTGAAACGAGAGACGTTGTTCTAAGGCTCCTGTGTCGACAAAACAAGTGTCGTGTTGAATTGTTTCTCGATTTTTCGGGAAATTATAGTTGCGCAGTAATTGTTATAAAGATATTTTTAAACCATCACTTGCTTACAATGGATTTCCGCAAAGTAACGCCTGATCAATTAATTATTTAAGAACTTTGAGTTTAGATGGTCACTCACTGGCTTTAATGAAATGGTGCTTTCCGAATTGTAGTATAAGTTATTTCCTGGGATGTATTCGTTTGTCACATCGCAGATAAAATAAAAAAAACAAATTAACAAATAGCTTTCGCCGAGAAATAATAATGAGCACACGGTTTACGCGAACGAAGACGCCAACAGACGCTAGTTCAAAAAAGCCAACAAAACAAAGAATCGAAATATAAAGCTTTTTGGGTGAGAGTTTGATACCTTAGCTACTCTTCGATTGGGCACCAAGATTTAACAGCAAACAAATAATGGAATTATAAAATTCCATCAAAATATGCTTACAGGCAGCTTATAAGTCAGGTCGCGCGGGAGATTGGCCTGTGTATTGGGGCCGACGCCGCGTTAAATATCTAATTATCTGGCAATACAGCCAGATGAACTGCCCACCATATCTGCTCACTTATAATTTCCCCTGGGCATTTGATACTCGAACACAGCTAGATGTAACAAGCTGCCTGCTGTGTGAAAGTGGATGAGAGTAAAGATTGCTATTTACATCTATCTATACCAGAGGGATTCCAGAGTCTCGAATCAATAAGACCCTTTTAAAATGACATTCCACAAGTACTCGTAGTTAAATAATCCTACTAATATTATAAACGTGAAAGTTTGTATGTGTGGATGGATGTTGGTTACTCTTTCACGCAAAAACTACTGGAGCGATTGTGATGAAAGTTTGTACGTGTATAGCTGCAGTCCTGGACTAACATATAAGACACTCTTTATCCCGATATTTCCACGATAACGGGGACCACGCGGGTAAAACCGCAGGGCGCTGCTAGTATGTTATAATTGTTTTTATCCCTAAAGGCTTCAAAACAAACTCCATATAAATTCACGTGTATTTGTAATCATCAAGCAACTCAAGCCAGATGACGCTGCAGCCGCTGCAGCATCATCCGGTAGGACTTCTCCAAGTCGACTCTTACGACTCCCCATGACATCTCATCAGAGGGGGTGGCACTATTCTAGGCCGGTACAACACGATTTGTGGGCATGAATACAAATTTTTGACTTGGCCTGTGGTTTACTGTGTATTTTTGAATGCTAGAAGCGTTTGCTGCACACCCCACGGTGTTCATAAAAAAATAAGTCAACTTTAAGCTTTTCACGAACCCTTTATAAAATATTTATTACATCCAACAATCTCGCAAAGGAACAACTTTTTACATTAAAATGGAATTAAAATTCTTATGGAAAAATCTCTTTGAAGAATCCCTTCAAAGTTTGCCTTTGATGTATGAAATATGATAATGATTACAAACACCTCAGCCTTCCAGATGTATTTGGGTCATTCTAAGTTAAGAGGTACTTTCGATGGCCAAGACAAAAAAATACTTTTTTTTTATACTAACTTCCTAATTAATCTATTTATTGCTTAAAACTAAATGTTTTCTACATGCTCACTTAAATTTATTACATTAATGTACGTAGTTTAGTCATAATATATTCTAATATAAGTAAAAAGTCTCTCCCCTGGTCTGTCCCCAAACCGACTTTATTTGTAAACCAGCTATTATGATTGCATTAAAACTCAATAATTAATGTATCATCGTTTATTTTATATAGAGCAATAACTTAGTAACATTGTCTTATAAGTTAAATTACTTTTATTCCAATTTTTCATAAATAATAACAACCCCGAAATTTGTCCTTCGTTTTTCGTGTCCCGTCCCCTGGCTTTTTGTTTTCGTTTAAAAATCAGTTTCGTTTACTAGTTTGTGGAAGTTGTGACCTTACTGCATAGGATGTAACGTCAAGCTAGCAATAAGCGGCGCATAAGCCGACTGCGCTGCCATTTTAACGGCCATTCTAGTCACGCCGTTCGCTAGGTGTTGAAGGGTTAAGTGAATGCAGTCTTTCCTCTGGTAAGTTTTATTTAGCAATTATTTGTTGAAATACTAATATTAACTTAAATATTCACTATGAATAGTGAATACAATGTTATGTTTGGTTGTAAATTGCGTACGAGAAACATTTTAAGGTTATATTTGAGATATCAATCGAAAATGTATCTCCCCTGGCGTATTTCCCCTGGCTCTTTTGATGGCAGGGGAGATACTCAATGCCCAGGGAAGATACATTTGTATGCGTTTTCATGAATACTTTAACATTTTTAACTGAACTTTTACTTGGCATTATGTATATCTTAGTTTTACAATTTAATATGACTTTTTTACAGAAAAAAAACGCATTTAGAAAAAAATTACGGTACGAGAGCTCCTGATGGAGTGGGTGCTACTTGCAAGAGAGTTTCAGATAGATAAGTAGCGAGTGGCACCGATATTTGATAAATAATGAAATTTTCACCGTAGAAGTTGCAGACATATCTGAAAAAGCAGCAAAATTAGGTTCTACTGAAGGTATAAAGACTTTTTCAGGCACACTAAATGTTCACCAAGTTACCAGTTGTGCATTTAAACCTAATTGCCATTGAAAAGTTTGAGCTGCTTCTGTAGAGTTATGTCGTCATTTTCAATTGGGTACTTTGGATTATCCACAAACACATCCTAATTTCGTCTACGTGTTGATGATACATACAGAGCTAGCGATTCAGAAGATAAACAACTAATCAATTTTACATCTCAAGAACACAGAAAGAAGCCTCAAGAAACACTATAGCATTCTGTACATACCAGTATTAAAACCAAACTGCACAAAGATGATTCTAAGCCTTCAACATCTAGAAAGGAAACATTCTGCAACGGGGACTTTGTGATGGTTAAGCTTCAAGATAAAAAAACAAAATATTGTTATGTTGCATTATGCACAGGTGTTCAAGAAGATGATGAACTTAAAGGTATATTTTGTAAAATCTGTGATGAAACTGGAAAAAAGTATTGAATTTTTAAAAAACTACCCTCCCCTAACTTAAAAATGAAAGGGCTCCGTATTTTGTATGAATTTAATGAATCTATTGATGTCTTTAAACGCGGGTTTAAAAAAATGATTTTTATTTTAGTTAACTTTTAATGAAAATATTTTTATAGTTTGAGTGAAAAAAAAGTTTTATGCTGCTACTCACAGAAGTTTTTGTTTCTTTTTATTTTATTATTGACTATTGATAGTAAAGTTATAAATATATTTTTGATTTAATGGTAAGGGAAAGTAAAAACGTTTTTATGTTTTGTACTAAACTACTTTTTATGTTAAGAAATATTTAATTTTAATAAACAAAGACTGCTAAGAAATGAAAAGTCTGATTATAAATAATTTATAATTTAAATTAAAAAATAAAGTTGATTTTGAAAAATAATCCTGTTTTTAATATGTCTATCTCTCTTCCCTGCCCATAAAGTATCCTCCCCTGTGCATCTTGTCTCTACCCTGTACTGAGTATTTCCCCTGGTCACTCATAAAACGAGATAAAACCAACAAATTGACTGGCCACTTTGTAAACGTTTAGAACTTAAAAGTTTCCATAAAAATAATGTATATTTAAGTAAAAATATTGAAAAAAATGCCATGCCGTCACTTCCATACAACATATTACCTCTTAACTTAGAATGACCCATTTACAAATTTCTTATGAGCAGATTTTCTCGTGTACATTTGCAGCTGGAGGAATCAGCCAATATAATTTTATAAGGGACATCGAGTACATTATAGAAGATACACATTATCGCGTAAAGCTTTATTATTTAGCGGCAGAAGATTATGCACTGCTTATATCACTGATTTATCTATAGCACGCATATATTCGAATATGAAAAACATAGCTTAGTGGATACCCTTTGCAACCAGTGCTACGATATGCAGAGCAATGAATATGGTTGGAGAATATCAAACGCATCCAACCACCTTCTATCTGTATAAAAACATAGCTTAGTGAAGCCCACCAGTGCTATAATATATATGAAACAATGAATATTTATTATTCACTTCAAAGAGATCTGTAGTACGCATACATTAATATAAAAATATAGCTTAGTTAAAGCCGTTTTAATTATCATTAAGCTAGATAAAGTAAAAGGCAGCAGAAGTATGTGCTGAATTAAAGCGGCGGGTACCTAGGCACGACCTAGATCTGGGATCGCAACCCACGACACAATTCATCTAGACACGGTATAGAAACTTTTGTAACACCAGGGTATTACGGGCACATCGTGATATTAAATAAACAATTATCCATCTCCAGAAGATTTTTTAAACTAGAATCAAATCAAATAATTTTATTGTTCAACACAGGTTATTATGATAAGCAGATTTTTAAAAATATTACCGTGTTCTGCCTCATGGGCGTACAATATTGTATTTAATTAAAATTAAAAAAGATTTGAAAATTTTAATAAAAATATCTATTATAATTAAGTGGTGCTATAATTACTAAAATTAAAGTAAAATTATATCATAATTAAGGTATAAGGTACTAAAATTTTAGGAGCCTAAGCCAACCTTACCTGCAAGTGGTGCACCTGCCGATTAACGGACGAGGCTCATTCACACTCATTAGCCTCCTCATACACGCCTGTTGGTTTAGGGTACTTTTGACTTGCCCTTTCTCCAAAACCTTCTGGGTTTGGTCATGGAAGGTCTAACGTGGTCTTCCCTTCCTAACACTTCCAATCACTCGTCCATCATAAGTTATTTTCCTTAGTCTCCTTTAATTCATCCTCTCAACAAGACCAAACCATCTAAGCATACCTTTCTCAATTTTTGTCACTACATCTTCTTTCACACCAGCCTCGGCCCTAATCACTTCATTCCTAATCCTATCACTAAATTTTATACCTAGCATACTTCTGAGAGTTCTCATCTCTATTGCATTCATCTTAACTTCTAGTTTCTTCTGCCATACCCAGCATTCGCTTCCATTTGTTATGGTTGGTACCAACACACCTCTATGAACTGCCATACGTTCTTTTTCGGGCACTTTCTGACTGCTCACAAAGTTGTGAAGAGCCCAATTCACAATTTTTTAACCATTCACTCGACTATCGAAGTCGCTTTCACACTTTCCATCTCTCGTAAATTTCGATCCCAAATATACAAACTCATTCACTTGTTCTACTTCCTTATTTCCGATCAATATTTCACAATCTGTCACCTCTTCTTCCCTCTCAAAAATCATAAGTTTAGTGTTACTCAGGTTTAGTTTCATTCCTTTCGCTATCAAAGAATCCTGAACTAGCGTCACCATCTGCTGCAACTTCTCAGCCGACGACGCAAGCAAAACTTTTTTAATAGCATATAGAAGGCATTTGATGATTGACTCGTTCATACTCAACCCTCTAGTACACTCTTTCCAACTAGTGAGGCAATTTACAAAATGCTTGAACTCCTAAAATTGCTTGTCTTGGAACTAAATAACTGGTATAATTGTCAGAAAATATTTATAATGTAGACATTGTGATGTAGTTATTGCATTGACATGCAGTTCAATAAAATGACAGCATCCCATACAGTAGCAAAAGAACGGTAACAAGCGCAGCCGCTTAAAACACCAGACTTTTAAAGGTACGAAGCACATGCGCCGGAAGAGAATTTTAGAGCCAGATAGATTTCATGTTAGTATATCAATGTTACAATTATTCAAGCCTCATCATTGATCCTGCTAGCTACAACTTTCTTTGATACGGAAACAGTATGTCGTCACTATCGCTTGCTCCGTGCCTCGGAAGGCACGCTAAGCTGTGGTTCCGACTATCATGAACATTTAAAAGACATTATTAGGAAGTCAGTGCCTTCTGAGGGTTGAGGAGATCAGACGGCAGTCGCTCCACGTAATAACTGAAATTTAGCCAAATTTGGAAAAACCAGGAAAGAGACCCTGAACCCAAAGCTTAAGTCTAGGGCAACCGGGACAATGCTAATCCTAGCATCATCATATCCATGATGATGATAGTATGTCGTCACTAAGCTAGGCACTATCTAGCGGTAAGCTATTTAGTCCCGCGTTGTTATCCACCTAGGCGACAATCACATAGTCCTACTACCAAGATATCTAGATAAATTAAATATGTTAACGGAAATGATTGCTATGGCTACATCCTTTAATATGGTAAGGCGTCTCACGACGCTAACTAGCGGCAGAACAGATAAAAGAAATATTTATAAAAAATATGTAAACGGGACTATAAATGTACCAAAGCGTCTCCATTAAAGGGCACTCGCGTATAAAGTACAGCGGTGTATACTCAGGCTCGACCTAGATCTGAGGTCCCGACCCGGCCACTCCACAGAATACATACACAGGTGCAGAAGGCTTGCTCTGTGCAGCTGTATAATCGCTTATTTACAATTTTGCGCATTTTCACGAAACTAAGTGTGTCTAAAGTCGTCGACTGGTCCTAAATTAACACTGATAATGATAGAAATAGAAAGCGATATTCTATGACACAACTAGGTTTCATATAAAATGTCGCGTTTCATGAAACAATTCTAAGGGATTATTTAGCTAGTACTTAATGGTTCGTAAAAAACAATAGTTTTCCTTTTTCCGTTTAAAAAATCATTTTTATGTATGTTATATATATTATATGCCGACCTATACGGCGTGGAGGTCAGAATACCTGCACTCCGCTACTGAGTTCGTGGGTTCAATTCCCACACAAGACAAAACTTTGTGTGCAGGAATATGAATATTTCATCTTGTCTGGGTGTTTTCTATGTATATCCATTCTTTGGTATTCATAACACAAGTTCTTAAGAATATTTGTTTTTGGTAAGTGAATTATTATATAGGTCCTTCGCACAGTCATATCAAACTCTTCTGTTTATGGTTCAAGTGGTCGTAGAACATCGATTGAGCGGTGTCAAGTAACCATATCGTCCTGCTACCGACTAGAGCTGAGGAAGCTTTCTTAACCCATCTATTTCGTAGTATTGTGACCCAGCTGAACAAGTAGATAGCGAAGTAAAGCAAACACGGTGAATCGACAATAAATATCATATCGTAAGCGTTACAGGTGAAAGAAATATTGAATTCAAAACGTATTTGTCTTTTACAGCCTCTTTGTATAGTTGTTCGTGGGTTGATATTCCGCTTGGGGTTTATTTGATGTATATAGAATAGTGTATATACTACTCACAGATAATTATAGAATAATACGCGAGTTTTTGAGTCTGTCGCCAAAATAGCTTCTAGTGATCAACATTTTTTTTTTCTTAACGTCACATGTTATTATGACTACATCCATGATGCAGTCCAAAAAAATAAAAGCGCTTCATACCGTGGAGTACACACGGCAAAAAGCGCACCCACTTATGAAATCCTGCAAAAATGCCGTTTCACATCCCGCTTTTAAAGACCTGCTTATTAACAGTATGAGAGCCAGTAAGAATCCTTACAATTAGGGGTGCCACGTCATAGGAACCAAAAGTATAGCAGCATATTGAGCATCATTGCGCCCATTAACGGCCCACTACTGGGCTTTGGCCTCTTCTTACAAATCAACATACATACATACATAATATCCTGTTTCCCCGAAGGGGTAGGCAGAGGCATATTATACGCCCATACTTCGCCAATTATATAGTTGGTCCCACGTAAACAGGTGGCGAGCCTATTGCCGCTTACCGGGCACTGTTATGTTCGCCAGAGCCTCGTCTGTTGATCGGCAGGTGCACCACTTGCCGGTGAGGTTGGCTAGGGCTCCTTAGGTGTTGGTAGGATCCCTATACACCCTCTGAGATTTGTCAGATTCTAAGCCTAGAAACACTAACCAGACTGTATTCCCATCAGGTGGGCTATATAATAATAATAATAATAATCCTTTATTGCACATAAATAGATTACAAAAGGTATTTAAAAACTTAAAGTGCACAGACTTATCTCTAGAAGAGATCTCTACTAGCCAACCCTAGAAGTTGTGTATAAATTTGTACGGGATTAAATTTTGTAATATCTGCAAAAAAAAAAGTACTCTTTTTCACGGAGACCTTTTATGCAAATGAGCGTTTTCTGATTATGTCCCGGAATAGCGAAACATGACATGGCATGACATAAAATTATAATGAAATACGGAGTTAAAAACTTACGCGACCTACATTTTACGCCTGCCAAGCCTAGCGAGACTTTTGTTGATAATAAACAAAGACACATAATACTGCTCTGAATCATCGGCATTGTTCCTTGGGAAGTTATACAAACTGACATACTTATCACAAATAAAACCTCCGAAACTTCGAGACAAGTTGTGGGTATTTTGCAACTGCTAAATAACAATAATAAAGTTCTTGATTTAATGCTTTCTTTGTTTGTTTTACAAGGAGGATCGGAAATACTTTCATGAAATCAAATGGCAGCACGCTGGTTATAATATGAGCCGCTATATGAAAAACCGTTAAATGGTTTTCAATTGCGGATCGGCAAACGTATTCGTCCTTAGACCAGGGGGCCTACCGCCCCCCCCCGACTGGTCTCCACCTTGTCGTGGTGGGGGGCTGAGTACCTCCCGGTAGGGCGCAGGAGGCGCTCGGGAAAAGGTAACACCCAGAAACCGACGACTCTGGGTGCCCTTAGTACTGACTACCGGGGGGGAAACTAAGAGGGCGCTGCGGGTAGGCCAGGAGGGCCCGCTCAGCAGCGCCAGGAGGGTCTAGGCAACGGGGGCAGGGGGCCCCTGCTGTCTAACCATGGATCCTCCGGGAAGTCGGCCACACACGCTATGGTCGCAGGGGGAGGTAGGAGGGGCGCGTCCACTGCGCCTCTCTGAGGAGGTCCTCCCGGTTTTGGTCCGGGGGACGTTGGCCGCAGGCGGGGTGTCAGAAGCTGCAACCCAGGTACTGGCCCCCGCCTCTTTCTCAACAAGCGGCGGGCGTCGTCGGAAGATTTTTAGTGGGTATTGCTGCCGGCGGTCGTGTCTGCCGGTGGTGAGTCCCACACCCCCTTTCGGTCCCCCTTTGGCCGGAAGGCAGTGCGTAAATGCATTTTGTTACCGACGTAAAACAAAAAAAAAAGGGGGCCTACCGCCGAGTTCGATGGCAATCGATTATAAGGCAAAATGGATTTCGAATTAATTCTGTCGTACTGCCGAACTCATGGAAATCGAAACAAAATAGCGTTCTCCATTTACCTATTGGTCTGCCACGGACTGAAGGTCATGAATGAGAGGTGGCTGTCGGCAGATTCCCCGGTACGGACTAATGCACGCAAAACAAAGTTTGATCTAGATAGATTACCGGTAATCCATCGAATTCGGCGGTAGGCCCCCAGGTGGAGCGATGATCTATTATCTATGTAATGCTAGACTGGATTTGCCACGGATCGACCTTAATCGATGGGAATTAAGAAGCTTATGCCCAGCAGTAAACTGATATAGGCTGATGGTGAGTTCCGATTTTTACAGCATTATCAAAAGGTTATCATTAATTAAACCATAATTCGATATGAATCAACATTTTTGAACATTGACGACCGATATGGCGTGGTGGCGAGTATACCCGCTCTCCGCTCCAAGGTCGTGGGTTCGATTCCCACGCAGGACAAATATTTGTGTGCATGAACATGAATATTTGTTCTGGTCTGGGCGTTTCCCTATGTATATTAAGTATTTATTTACAAAAAAAAAGTATTTATGTATGTTTATCCGTTATTTAGTATCCATAACACAAGTTCTTAATTGATACTTATCTTGGACCTAATTAATTGGTGTAATTGTTAAAAAAAAAAAAAATTTTAGTATTCCATCATCATCGAATTTATTCAATATTCTTGCAATTTTTCCTAATGTTTCGCGTTTTGTCTTGGCGCGATTCTTCATCATTAAAGTTTCGGCCCGTAATAAATGGGCTCATTCATATTAAATTGTCTCGACATTTGTAAGTGCTAAATTGGAGCCCAAAATTAATAAAGAATTTATTTCCACCACCATCCACAGTTAAAATTTACAAAATCTTTTCATACAGCTGCAACGTCATACTTGGCCACTTGGTTGAAAGGCATGCCATCGAGAGCATTGTGTGTTAAGTTCTAAAGTCGACCCAGTTCTGAAGCGCTGGATTGTGTTGTTTTTTCTTTGTTTTAGTTTGCCCTTTGTAGCGTTGTGCATCATGCTTTGTGCGATGCTTTGGAACGGTAGCAAACTCCACGGAGAACAAGAACAAGGTCTTGTTAAAATTAACTAGAATTTAGCGAAAGTCACTAACTCTTCTCGAACCATCTATTGCGTCTAATCACAATGCATATGCATATGCACGGAAGACCAGCGCTGTTGTGGCCCTCCACTGCAGCACATGCTGAGTGGAGTCCTTTTTAGGCATACTATATGTAAACTTATGTGTAAAAATTGTTTACTGATTTGAATTCTGTTTTTTGTTTATGTGTATTTATGTCTAAATAAATTTTATTTCATTATCATTTTTTTTATTTCATTTCATTTTCATATGAAGTTCTAAGATTAATCACTTACTTGAATTTAATACAAACACATAACATGCTTTCAAGTAGATTCTTATTATTTATTGGCAGATGTTGCATTAATAATTTTCCGTTTTTGTGTATATTTTATCATCTCAGGTTTTTGAACTTCATCGACTGCGTACCATCGGCCACGATGTCGTCATGATGACGTATCACGTAAAAATAAATGAATCCGAGTTTGTTAGAGCATGATTCAGTGCCCCATAAGGGTACTCCTAATCCCCGCTAAAACCTTTAGAATCTTGTTCCGATCATATTGTTTACGCTAAAATTAAATTTTTATCTCTAAATATGTTTAGCGAACCATTCATTGTTTTCCACCTGTAGAAATTTACATACTTGATAACTTTCGATAGTTAAGTTAACGTAAACAAAGCAACATTAAAATTTAACGAATAAATTATGCGGACAAAAGCATTTAGGACAAAGCGGCACAGTAAAATGGCGCAGTAAAGTTACAAATTATATCTTGTTTTTGCCAGTTTCGTTGCGTCCAGATTACAGAGGCAGGTCTTGGGCTAGATGCCAGTTCTGAAACTGTAAATGCATCTGAATGTAAAGTTGCATTTCCTTCGCATTTAGCTAATGAAAATATTTTTTTGCGCAGAACAAATTGTGCAATGAATATTTACAGATTTTACAGACAATGTTCGGCTGCCTTGGAAAAGAGAATGGGCAAAAATGTATGAAACCTGGGACCACCTTCCAATAGCAATGAGATATATATCGTTGGATAGGTCTTTTCAATTGGAACAACAATTGTTATTACAACTTTGTTGTTACAATTGTCCGTTCTGAGTTATAAGACTTATAAGTTCAGATTTAAAGATAAAAATATTAAAATATTTTTGAGGAGAAAATAATAACACCGTTAATAATTCATTAATTATTTATTATTACGTTACACACATCGACGTGTTCTATGGGTTATCTATAATAACATCATTTAAGAACATTGCTGGTGCAGTAAATCCTTCATGAATCGCATACCCTAAATACCAGATTATTGATATAATGTGTGCACATGTGCCCATCGTTCGCCGTCCCGATATGCATGTACAATAATGTTGTACTATGTTGTTATCTTCATTTGGATTGTTATTTATTAAAATATAGCAATAATACGTCCTTTGTCTCACATGACGTGATTGAATGCGTCCACGCAAAAGCCACACATTTTCCTGAATACCGTAATCAGGCAGATCATCTAACCGATTTTCTCTATATGTTTCTATTATGTATAAACCATTTTGAAGATGCTCGCTGCAATAGCTTCGCGCCAGTTTTAACTGGTATGTACCCAAGGCTAATACAATTATTTGGTCTTCAGTGAGCCTTGGGAAGTTTTCTATTAGATTAGCTTCCAGCCGTTGAAAATCTGCCATTCGGTTATTCAGGCGTTTTCTTTCTACATAATTATACAATAGATTTGGTGTGTCAACTTTGCGTCTTATAAGATTTAAAAACTCTTCTGCGTGGACGTTATCTTGAATGAGTACGTGGAAGTGATTTATAATAGCTGCAGCAATTTTGAAATCTCCGAACATGTGAGGCAGCGCTCTATTGAAATATTTTTGAACTTATAAGTCTTATAACTCTGAACGGACAATTGTAACAACAAAGTTGTCATAACAATTGTTGTTCCAATTGAAAAGACCTATCCAACGATATATATCTCATTGCTATTGGAAGGTGGTCCCAATGTGCCCATTCTCCTTTGTTGAAATAATTTTGTTTGTTTCAATTTACTTAAATATTCGTGAATATTTCTTATGAATAACTAACCTACAAATTCGAATATATATAAATAAATACCTTTGAACTTAAGGGAAATATAGCCTCAAAAAGCGCTGGATACTTGGGGCGGATTATCACTATGGAACAGAATAATTATCTGCCAATTTCGAACTCATTCCCCTTCCGTAAGGTAAAAATCAACGAAAATTGCCACAGTGCTCTGTTCACATACATTGTCATTATCACATTATCCCGGATGTCCTAGACTTAATAGGGCCCAGGGTCTGCTTACTGGCCTTACCAGATATAGAGATAGTTTGAGTTGAGCTCGAACGCGCTTTTCGCTTTGTCTGGAAGTGCTGGCGCCTCATATTCACTAGTTTTATTGCCTACCGGTTCACTAATTGCAGAACCGGCACCGGTGGTAGATATCGCGTGCAGCCGACAAAGGCAGCTGTAGTTGTACAAACAATACAAAACTGACTCGACCTTGAAGCACATGTTACAAAGTAAATAGTATCTACCACAGACAACTGTGATAGCGGCGCTTCATCTACCAGTCATACCAGAGGATCTTCTACTTGCCGTGCAGGGTCCACAAAGATCTGAGCAATAATGATATTAACTAAGATTGGCAATAGACTCATTCTCCTCCTGCTGTGCTCTCAGTTTTTTGGGATCGGCGCAACATTTATTTTGCTTTTATTCACCTCGGTTTGGTGTTCCCCAGGGAAGCATCCGCGGCCTAATATTATTTTTAACTTATATTAATTAAAAAGCAACAATAATAATAACATTTATCTTTACGATACTGCCGACAATGTTTTTACGTGACTACGAACAAAGAATGTACAATTTGTTGATTGAAAGTGTTTAAATTTGTGAGTGAAATGTTTTTTATGAACGACGGTTTAAATCCAGCACGGGTTATCTAAACAATATTACTACATTTTTTAAACAATATTCCTCAAAAGCGGAGAAAGTCACCAACAATAAACAAGAGTACAACGACTATATCATTATGGGTGCAACTATCCATGAAACCAATTGTATGTATTGTTGTAGCGTAGAAGCAAAATGAAGTAGGTAGTTGAATAGGGAAAGTATTCCCACGGTGGCTAATGCTCATTCAGCTCAGGGCGTTGCAGTGAAAAGCCTGCATATGGTGAGAACACTGTACAAAGTAAAGAATACGTGTTCATGACACCAAAACCAATAATGACAAAAACGTATCCTATACAAAAATATTAAAGAGAAAAAGCCAGATCATTCAGAATCATGTACAGTGGGAATAAAAATATAAAATAATATTATAAAGAGGAAAGATTTGTTTGTTTGTTTGTTTGTTTGTTTGTTTGTTTGTAATGAATAGGCTCCGAAACTACTGGACCGATTTCAAAAATTCTTTCACCTTTGGAAAGCTACATTATCCCCGAGTAACATAGACTATATTATATTTTTTAATAAATTAGGGATCCTTACTAAAAATCCAATAATGTAACCCAAGGTGTAAAAAAATTACCTGAAAAATTCCTTACATAGCGTGCGCAGCGAAAACTATTGATGATAGAACTAAATTATGTACTACGACTTTGCAGTACTCATCATTATCTACAAAAAGTGTCGCGACAGCATATGTCTAAATATTATAGTTACGTCACAGTAAGCGGTTTTTTATTCTAAAAATTTAATTTATATGCCGCCGCTTGAAAAGGCTCTATATTTGTACCTTGGTATTAATCCTTATCAAAAAAAAATACTTTGTATTAAAGACGGCTTCAATACCTTTTTGTAACTTTTTGAATTATTCAATTCGGACATTTCATTAGGAAGATATCACGAGTTTAAAAATGCAAGTATTAGAAAAAGGTCGCGTGGTGCCGCTCACCGCGCTCAGCTAGCCAGCATGCGATGTAGGCTCCATGTATGCGTCACTGGGGTGGTACGGGGGGGGGGGGGGGAGTCAATGTAATCTATACTACCTATACTAATATTATAAAGAGGAAAGATTTGTATTTTTGTATGTAACGAATAAACTCAAAAATTACTGGACCGATATTAATAATTCTTTTTTCAATAGAAAGCTACATTATCACTGAGTAACATAGGCTATATTATAATTTCGAAAAAAATAGGGTACCGTAAAATATTTGGGTTTTTCGGACACAAAGTGTAAAAATCAACCAGAACAGTTGCGTACGCTGCCTAAACTATAAATGATAGAACCACAAAATGTATGAATGAATTAAAGATCTTATACCACCTACTAAAAAGTCCGCGACACACTATACCTATATATGGCGAGTGAGGCACAACAACCCTTTTTTTTATTTAAAAATCTTGATTTTTTTTTGTACTATATTTATACGCATTTATTTTACTTATGCTATTAATCCCTATCAAAATTAATTATTTCATCACTAAGTGCAGTTTATGTAGATAATATTTGGTCTTGGAATGATCAAAATTGGACGTTTGTTTTTGAAGTTATGGCGAACTTAAATTATTACGATTTCTGCTGCACAGCGCCCTATCACGGGTCGGGGCTCCCGACCATCAGTTTATTTTGTCACCTAAAAATAATTTAATGTCAAATGTTGTTTATGGGGAAGATTTACAATAATCGCTTTAGTTATCTATCCCAAAACAACAGGTTGCTCTCCGGGACTGCCGGTAAGAGTAAAAACTAAGTATTAATTAGATTTAAATATTTTCATCATTATCAACTTCAACTTCCACATAAAGACATTCTATGCAGCCTGCGGATAATGACTGCGTCGTCGATGTTAGTGTCCGTGTCTGTGAATTGATCTGGAAATCATTTTGCTGACCGTAGGCATTTTACAGCGGTAGCCGACATCCACGCGGGCGGAGCCGCGGGCGACTGCTAGTATAAAATAAAATGTAAAAGACATACATGTAAAAGGTATATGATGCAAAAAAGGTATCTATTTATGATGCAAAATAGCAATGCCTTCGACCGTGATTAAAATCATGAGTGTGGATATATCGCAATAAGTTTATAGATTTCGTTTACAAACCGACCAGACAAATTCTCAAAATATGGCGAATATTTTTAAATTCACTGATAGCGGGTGCGGGTTCGCCTAAAAATTGTTTTAGGCGAAACATTATATTATAGTTTGGCCTAAGAATTGAAAGGCCTAATTTTAGAATGTCTAATGTAAAATAGCCTAAACTATATTGGCATAATTTTATTTTGGCATAACGATTATTTCGCTAATTTATAAAAGCTTTAATTTTAGCATATCTAAAATGAAATGTGCCAATAATGTATTGCAATAAAAGCATAGAATTTTATTGTGAAAATAAATTGACAGAAGCGAATCGCTGCAAACCCGACTCCACGTAGTCTTGTCTGCCCTACCCTAGAGTGCAATATAAGCCGTGACGGAAACTATGCATGCTGCATGCCTGCTTGCACGCTTAACTGCACGCATGCTGCATGTCCGCATGCATGATGCATGCCTGCTTGCATGCTGCATGTTTGCATGCACGCTGCATGCCTGCACGCATGCTGTGTTTCTGCTTGCATGCTGCATGCATGAATTAATATTTAGGAATGGTAAACTTTAGGGTTTACGAATTGTTCTGCCAAATGACGCATTTGGTAAATGACAATGTGGCGATAAAAAGTTGGGCGAAGTGAAATTAGGGCAAACATGATTCTGAAGAGTGAAATTAGGCGAAAAATTTTAGGCTTTTCGTTCGGGTGCCATTACAAATTAGGCGTACAAAAAATTAGGCGATCCGATAGGGACCCACTGATAGCATGACGTGCATCTCAAAGAATTTAGTTGGTTTGTTTGCATTGATAATTATCGTAAGGCCCGTTTTGGTTAGATCTCATGATCAATATTTTTGTGGGGAGACACATAGACCACCCTTCTAATTCAGAGGGTCTAACCCTGGTGGCGCACCTATTACTTGTCGAAGTTATGTGCGTAATTATCGCTTGCTCTGTGCCTCGGGAAGCCCGTTAAGCCGTTGGTCCCGGCTGTCATGAACATATATTTATGGCAGTCGTTATTAGGAAGTCAGTGCCTTCTAATATTGTGACAACTGGTTTAACCAGTCGCTCCATGTAATAACTGAAGTTCAGCCAAATCTGATTAGACCAGTGAGCAGACCCTGGGCTTGGATGGGCCTGGGCGACCGGATGCTAGGATATAACATATATAAAAATACTGTAATCAGAAGACTTGCTGTAGTATCCCCCATTGGGGTGGCGGACTACTACCGACAAAATCTTCTTCAAAAGAATTGAAATAAGGACTTACCTCTTGGTTGCATTGCGAGCAGAAGTCGTGCCTGCAGGTGGGGCAGTGCGCTGGGCTGGCTTCTCGTAATGACACCACCGTGTCGCACCCCACGCGCGGGCAGAAGGCGCGCCCGGAGTCCATCGCCACTTCTGCAATAGAAATTATACATCAATTATAAATCTATTTTAAATCAAATGGGCAGATAAACATTTTTTTTAATTATTAAAAATTATTTATAATCACATAATATTTTTGGACAACATTAATTAATATAACATACAACCCAGTCGATATACCATATTTTCGAATTTCTGTGGTAATTATTATTATCTATGTAATTGAATCTTCTTCAACTGTTTTATCGTTACAACGTATGATTTTTTTTAACACCAGTTGGAAAATCGGTCTTATATATATAATGAAAATGTAACTGATTTATCAATGTGTACCTTGTAAATATTCCTAAAACGAATACTTTAAAGTCGCGTTTTCGTATTGTTTGCTGTCACCCAGCAGTCGTTCGCCATCTCCAGCAAAAATATCAAAAACCCATATTTTCAGATTCCTTTTAAAAAATGTTCGTTAAACAAAGATTTTGCAGGCAGTATATCTAATATATATATATAGGTCATATCATATATAGGTACATATGTGGCTACACCTACCACAATCAAACAGTGCGAGAGATGTTTTCAAATATTGACATAGCTTCAAACGTGACTGAGCTTGTATTATCGCCATTAATTTTCCAAAAAAGACATTGAGACATACAAACTATGGTTTTATTCATAACAATATTTTTTTTCTGTTCCGTCACTTTGTGCTTTAAATCATCATTTAGTTAGAATATAGTAATAATACAATATTACAAAACTTTTTAAATATACTACAAGGTGAATTTTATTTATAGGTGTATAGGGATTCTACTAACATCTAAGAAGCCCAAGCCAACCTCACCGGCAAGTGGTGAACCTGCTGATCAACAGACAAGGCTCTGGCGAACTTAACAGATCCCGGCAAGCGGCAATAGGCTCGCCACCTATTACGTGGGAAAGACAATTTAATTGGCGAAGTGTAGGCGTATAATATGACTCTGCCTACCCCTTCGAGGAAACAGGCCTGACTGTATGTATGAATTATATTTAGATATAGTAAAGTAATTCAAAATAATTACCCTCGTCCCGAAACTTTGGATTAAACAAAATTCAATAAATAAGTCAGAATTATTACTAATAAACATGACTGAGTTCTTATAAACGCCGACCAGCTCAAGGCAGACTTTGAAAACGTTAACATGCTGGAAGCATCAGGCGCCAACATTGTTTGAATTATAAATAAGCATTTACCCACTTGCATCACCGTTTAATGTTATATTGATTTACTGAGGAGAAACTGGCCAGCTCCATCCTTCTGCAACTGAGGTCGACAACCAAAACTTAATGGTAACATTTAGGTAGTTACTATTATGTTCTTGTATTCTATTAGTAACTGGCAGTACATCCTCACACGCTGTTGAATGTTTTGGCTTGCAATTAATCGCTCTCTATAGAAAGTTTGATCTTGTGTTAAATTGTTAAAGTTTTATTATTTCTAAGAGTATTATACAGGTCGTGAGCAATATTAATTTGCAAAGATCAAGAATTTGTACTACTATGGATCTCAGTTGCACTTTTATCGGTATGTTTACGAAGGTTGAATACGGCAAAAGAGAAATCATAACATCATAAAATTGCAATGTACCCATAATATACAAATAAATTATTTGAATTAACATTATTAGATCAATGTGTACTGACGGGAAACTAAAGCTACGAATCTCTTCCCAATCTTCTCTAGTATTAACGCGTTTAAACTTTACTTACCAGACATAAATAAACGATTTTATGAATTGATGTTATTACCTGACCCCAGTCAAACAAGAGTTAAAAAAAACCAATAATGATCCCTAAAAAATTTTTTTTTACATTAAAATTTGCAACCTGTCTAGCTCTACAATGTGCTTGTAACATAAATATAATCAAATAATAAGCTTGAAGCTTCTTGCAGTGCAAAATTTTCGAAAGCGAATAAGAATTTAGTAAAGCATAATAAACTAAATTCTTAGCCTAAAGCCCTAAAATTGGTTGATCATTAATTTTATACACATGTTTAAGGAAAACAATATATCGCTTTGTTGGAACATAAATCACTACACGATTCACTTTCAAGATCAGATACACACGCATCCGCATCATTTACCAATAAGGTAATGCCCTTTATTGATAACTTACAAGGACATTTATTTGTTGCTTAGTTTACTGTAGATACAGTTAAACTCTGCTCAGTCCAGTAATTTGAAAACGTCCTCCAGAGCAGCAGTGAACAGTGTCGGTGATATGACATCACATCACTCTGTCTTACGCCTGTTACGCCCTTTTGCAAAAGTGTAGGACTCGTGCACAGAGAGCCTACTCAAATTAAACGAAAACGAAATTTCGTTATACCCATCGCTTTCCCTCGATAATGATATACCTATTGAGTGAAAGAGATAGGTATAACGAAGTTTCTGTTTCGTTGAATTAGAGTAGGCACCCAGGTGTTCGGAGATGGTGGCATTTCTGTATTTCTTGCTCAGCACTTCGATATACAGATGGTGAATGTGGCATCGCTGCGAGACTGAAAAACCGCCCAGCTCTCAATCGAATCTAAGGCCATCTCAAAGTCTACTAACGCTAAGTAAAATTGCTGGTTATTCTTCTCGGTATTTTGTATAATGCCGCAGCGTGTGTGTCTATGATTTCAAAGGGAGTCGTTCAACATTTGGCTGAGACGGTTCGTAAAGACATGGCTCAGTAGCGCACACAGCATGGGTCTCCTCATAAACACTTTTTACAAGGCTACGCGCTAGTGACTGTTATTACAAGCGTCCAAAGCTTGCGGTGACTACTTTTAATTTCGTCTTTCACTTTGTGTTTCGAATAATTTCAGTCAGTCCGTCATATATCGTCTAGGATTGAACTTTGTGCCACTGATTCTTTTGATCGAATGCCCAACCAAAAGGGTGCAGTGGCCATAAAACTCCATTACAATCATATTATATAAACATACATAAAATAGCCAAATATTACAACCATGGCTACAACCATTAAAAAGGGATCTAGTTGTAGCAATATAAATGTGGCTCTGCCTACCTCTTCGGGGAAACAGACATGATTTTATGTATGTATCTGTAGCAAAGTAAAATTTTAGCACATGAGGATGAGCAAATAAGGCTAGCCTTTCGCCTTTACACTTGGCGAGATAACATACCCTAGGTCGCTTTCTAGGACACCCTTGGCCAAGACATAGAGTGGTAGAATTCTCTATTGAGATCAAATTTATTTGTTGGTGCCGCAAGCTCACGGGACCATCATCATCATTTCAGTCATTCGAAGGCCACTGTTGAACAATAGCCTCTTCAATATTTTACATTACTTTGGGAGTATTTGCTTATAATCACCACGCTGAAATAATTGTACTTTATATAAAAGTGGCAGTGTTAAAATAAAATCGGTTGCGCGACCGCAGTCACGGCCGAGCGTTGCCCTCGAACGCGGCGCGGAAACGCAGCGCAGTGCAACCGGCGCGTGCGCAACCCGCCGCCTGCCGACCGGCAATCGAGTGTTGAGGAGCAAACTGTTGCATACGATGCTGGGGTTAAGTGAGGTTACGAACTAACTACTTACTGTACTGCCAATAAAGTTACCGGTTACAAGCAATAAATAAATATATTTTTTTTTGGGAAAGAAACAGGCTGAGGTGATGATTTCATCATGTAAATTTATTGTTGTTGCACCCGTTTCAGCTCTTTTTGTTTATCACATTGTAATTGCTACAACTATTTCATTATATCAACATTTATCCTTTCCAATAGATTACATTAAGGGGTATCTGCACATCGCTACGCTACGCCTGCCCAGGCGGGCTGGTGATCGCAGTTCAAGCCAGCACGCAGGATGAGGCTCCTGCCCATCATACGGTAGGATTTCTTTACGTCGACTCTTACGACTCCCCGTGTGATGAGAGGGGGTGGCCCTATTCTAGGCCGTCAACACACTACACATTGTAATTAGTTAATTATAAATATGGTTAATTTATTTTAAGAGCTGAATAAATATTTCTTTCTATTCGGTAAAAGCTGTTATCGAAACCCTAGTATTATGATAGGTTTTGCGATTATATCCACCGTTTCCTCTACCGAATAGTAATACTCGCAAGCCCCCATCTCTCATACGGAAACGGAAGTCAGACAAAGGCCGCTCTCCTCGCACATGTCAACGAGTCGCATTTTGCCGCCAATACCGATCACTTCCCGCGCAATTTACACAGCAAACTAGTTTCTTTGATTGAGCAGGCCACTCACGGGCCTAGAACAGAGGGTTTGGAAATAATTAATACAAAAGATAATCGAGATACCAATACCTATTTATAAATAAAAGCCTATATAATAGAACAGTACAGAATAGTACAATTAGTAACAATATACTAAGATGTATCAGTTTTGTAACTACGCATTACCAATTAAACATGACTAGCAAAGTGCACATATGTATTTAAATGGAAATGAATAAAATAAAATTGTATTTAGACATAAACACATAAGAACAGAAAACATTACAGTAAACAATTTTCGCAAATGAGTATATATGTAATATGCCTAAAAAGGACTCTACTCAGCATGTGCTGCAGTAGAGGACCACAACAGCGCTGGTCTTCCGTAAAGACCAAATAATTTTAGTGTGCAACAGTCACACAATTTTTTTACAATAATAAAATAAGATATTTAGAAGCACAAAAAACAATGTAATTAAAAGTTAATGTAGTGAGTTACAGTTAACACTACATTGTTAATAGTATTAGAACCGTGAATGTACAGCTTTAGTTAGTAAAAATAGCAGCCGCAACCGGTTCGACGACTAGTTACGAAACACGACTTTGTGTCTGTAATTATTTCGCGATCAATCGAACGTGAAGGTGGTTTTTTTAATGAAAATATATTTGTTGCTAAGCCGACGTTGCACAGGATTAAACGTTTTAAAAGTAAACGTATGTTGAAGGTGAGCGTTATTCTATTAATATACGAGAGCTCAATAATAAATTATAATTTATTTATTCTACATAATTTTAGTACAAAAATATACAACATTTCATTGATAACATGGTAAAATAGTGTAAGTATTTGTGTGTGTGTTTGAGTGTGTGTTTGAGTGTGTGTTTGAGTGTGTGTTTGAGTGTGTGTTTGAGTGTGTTTTTGAGTGTGTGTGTGAGTGTGCGAGCGTTGTGTATTGTGTTGTGTGCGTGTATGTGTGATAGAGAGAAGATATAAAGATCGACACAGATCTCTGCCAAAACCTAAATTGCCGACGCCGTATAAACAAGGCACAAAGTATAGACATTTGGGCGAAATATATAATTTCCCCGGGCACCACTAACATTTATTTATTTTAACAAAATGAAACCATCGGTATAATACATAAAGCACATTAATCGGTTGGTAACGGCTGTCATAACCATCTAGGGTAGTCGTTATTAGGAAGTCAGGGCGTTCGAATATGCTGACAGCTGGTTTAACCATAGAAGGATGTTTCCCTCTGGGGTACGGGGGTTAGACGGCAGTCGTTTTGTAATGACTGTATTTAGCCAAATCTGGGTAGATCAGTGGGAAGACCCTGGGCAACCGGGATAATGCTATGATAATTATGATTATTTGGCCTAATTACCTATCTGTAAATTTTTTAATATTTTTTTCAGGTTTGAAATCCAGCTGCAATAGGCTCGCCACCTATTCTGGGACCGACAATGTAATTGGCGAAGTGTGGGCGTATAATATGCCTCAGTCTACCCCTCAGGGGAAACAGGCGTGAATGTATGTATGAAATCCAGCTGGTTTTAAAGTAACCTATTACAAAACTTTCTAACAACTCAATAAAATACCTAGTATTTCTATATCTGTGGTTTTCTAGGCAATAAAACATTGGTACACCTACACGTAGAACATAAAGTTACTGCTTAACCGAAATTACATACATACACTCACCGACCCCGAAAGAGGTTTGCAGAGGCCCATATTTCGCCAATAATCATAATAATAATAATAATCATCAATTTTCGTCATAATAGTGTTTGTTGATTGTAATAATAACTCAAACTAACCGTTGTCTACATAAAATAGTAGTTTAAACCATAAAATTTAAAATATCTTCAGATTTTTGAAGTGATTGGTACTGTATATTCTGATTATCTAGGCAGCACGATTTATTGTCTCATTAGAACAGAACTAGAAATAATAATTACTTTCACAAAATTTTTGCAAGCATTTATCCAGTGGGATAATAGCACATTCACCTTCTTAGTAAGACTTGAGACAGCGCAGAGAAAGTCGCAGGCCAAAACTAGTATGATGACAATACAGTTAGTGCAGTCTAAAAGAGAAAGCGATCAATAAAACGAAACAAGGAAGTAAAATTACTTTCATTATAAAGCATTCAGAAAGTATGCACGCCAAACTGACTTGTACCTCGTACAGTCACCGTCAAATAGTTAATCATAATCACAATTCTTTATTGTTTCATTTGGTGTACAATTAGGTCTTCAAAATAATATTTTATCCTTAAAAATAAAATATACTTTATTGTCTAAGATCAACATGATCATTAAGATTCGTCAAACATTCACACACAAAATTGAAATTCGATATTTTTTTTTAACAACAATGAAAGAGATATGAGCGGTACCAATAATAAAGAAATAAAAGCAAATGGGTTCTTTGTCAGAATTTGTCAAGGTTTGTCAGTTTATCTTTCTGTTGTGGTTTTTCTCAAGTGTCGGTGACTCTTATCGGGGGGATCTGTCAGTCAGCCTGTCGTGATTCTAAAGGAGGGAGGGGATTGTCCGTCAGTCTGTCGGTGACTCTAACGACGCTTCCAAAGGGCAACGAGATTGAGAAGAATGCCTCAAGAAACTCATCTCTTAAATGAACCATACCTTGTATCACAACTTAAAATAGGAACACATTTCTTCCTTCTATTATATATAATATAATATACATTAGAAATTAAACAATCATAAAAATCAAGTTAGTCGCACCCGAAGCGCCAGTATATCGGAGCAGACCCTAACGCTCGCGACAAAAGAGACGTGTCGATCTTTACGGCGTTTTGGATGTTGTCAACTGTATTATGGCGCTGACTTTACTTCACTTAGATCATTATCGTTAACATCATTTTATCCGTACGATGACCAATTGTGCATTTTGTGCAGCATAATTCATCGACTTCCTGCAACCTTATCAAGTTATATCTTCAATGATCATCTGAGTCCATTTATTATAAGCCTTATACCACCAGCCCCATTGCTGAACATTGGCTTCTCCAATATATTGGAAGTAATTTCCCATAATCACCACACTGGGCAGGCGGGTTGGTGATCGTAGTTCAAGCCAGTACGCAGGTTGACGCTGCTGCCCATTTTTCGGTAGAATTAGGCCGGTACAACACGGCACTTAGTATTACTTAAATTATATATTTTATATAACATATGATATATCATAGAATAATAAACCTAAAGGGTGAAGAGGGATCCTACCAAGACCTAAAGAGCCCAAGCCCACCTCACCTGCAAGTGCTGCACCTGCTGATCAACGGACAAGGCTATGGCGAACATTACAGTTCCCAGTAAGCGGCAATAGGCTCTGCACCTATTACGTGGGACCAACTATATAATTGGCGAAGTGTGGGCGTATGATGTGCCTCTGCCTATCCTTTCGGGGAAACAGGCGTGATATTATGTATGTATTATGTAGAAAGTTTCATTAAAAAGTTATTGGTAATACAACGCTGTCTATCTCTTACGAGTATCAACGGAAATCCCAATTTCTAGTCCCTAAGAGACAGGATTATCTAGCTTGAGGACTACCAGTCAGTCAATGTTGTAACCTACCTTTTCTCGGGCTACCCTTAGACAATAAACTTTGTACTCACTTGTAGATTCGATTATTTCATTACAATTCACTTATGTAAAACCTAAGAGTTGTTATGTCTGGAGAAGGTAGATAAGCTATTTATTTATAGTCAGGAAGAATATTTCATAGTCATGATGACTGTGTGATAAAGCGCTCGTAGCTTTGCGGTGCTCGGTGGTCAGAAACGATCACCGAAGTACAGCAGAGTTTACAGAGGTCAGTCCTTGGATGGGTGACCGTTTGTGTAGCATTTGATATCGAGCGCTTCTGTGCTTCGGAAGGCACGTTAAGCCGTTGGTCCCAGTTCTTACTAAAATGTGATAGTCGTAAAGTTATGTTAGAGGCCTAATGGGCGGCTTGAAAAATTCTAACAGCAGGACGCTATACACCTGCCTCCGCCAATCCGCACTGGGTCCGCGTGGTGGAGTATGACCCAATACCCTTACACTGTGGTATGTGAGAGTAGGCCCGTGCTCAGTAGTGGGACGTTAATGGGCTGACATGATGATGATGACTGTGCAGAGCAACGACAGAAAATATGAAACAAATAATTTTCTATTAATGATTGGTAGTGAGCTTAGCAAGGTTATTTTTGTTTTTATGTGGGTTTAAAGGATAAAAAAACATCGCGATAAATTACGATCAGTAAACCTTATGAAATGACTTACAAATATTTCTGTGGCAACCTTAAAATCGAATTTACTTGTTTATTATTCTATATACGTTTGTATATATATTCACGAGGGGGTAGGCGGAGGCACATCATACGCCCACACTTCGCCAATTATATAGTCCCACGTAACCTAGGCACCCTATGCACCCCTTACCTGAAACCTCTTATTGTAAGTAGTATATAATGTGGAAATATTTATATTAGTAGAAAAGTAATTTCTTCAAAAAGGGGTTTAGGGGTTTTTACTATTTGATTGGTTAGATATTTGTTCACATACATTAAGAATAAGCGCTCCTAAATTTAAGAGTCGTTACCAAAATCATCATATATAATCTAACTTTGAATAAACGATTTCTGATATTGACTAACACCTGTATTTTAATTTTACCATTCATAAAGAAGGTTTAACAAAGGGAATGTTCTAGAAAAGGCAGTAGCCTATACCCACTACCCACGTATAGTTAAATAAAACGCGAGAAACCCTATCAAAACAGAATAGAAAGCCAATTGAAACCGAACGATTGACGCCACACTCGTTCGCTGGCCCTTTGTTAAGGTTAAACGGGTACACTTAGCTGTAACGATTATGTATATAATATGTCGCAGGCAAATTGTAGAATGCAAGTTTTGTGAAAAGGTGTAAAGAGATCCTACCAACATCGTAGGAGCCCAAGACTACCTCACCTCATCGGAGGAATCTCTGGTGAATGGAACAGTTCTTGGTAAGCGGCAATAGGCTCGCCACCTATTATGTAGGACCTATAATATAATTGGCGAAGTTTGGGCGTACAATATTTCTCTGCTCTCTATGGTGACAATTTTTATAAGGTTAGCTCCCGAATGAGAGGCCAGAGCAGCATTTAACGCTTGGTATTTAGCCTTGTGTGAGTTCCAGTCGAGTCCCGTACTCGGGCATGGGACGGGAAGAATGCGTGCGTGGGGATGATATCTCCAAACAATTGTAAAGTTCTTACTAATATGTCAAGGGAAGGGGGGACTCATCAATCTATACCATTGGTTCAGCATTCTTCGGTATACTCACCTGAGGTAGGCCCTCTAATTCAACGAAATTTCGTTATACCCATCTCTTTCACTCTCTAGGTATATCATTATCGGGTGAAAGGGATGGGTATAACGAAGTTTCTTTTTCGTTGTAGAGTACGCCCTTCGATCTAAGACTAAGTTACTCAATACCAAATCGAACGGACAAGCCGTGGGTTTGTCATAATTAGTTGCATTGTATGCTATGTAAACAAAAACTTTTCTCATACATTCACAATTTAACTTCTCATTTTGTAAACGAATGTGTTTATTTATTTATTACATTTAGGGCGACTAACAAAACATACACCAAAAATGAACATAACAAATACAGTTAATACTTAAAAGCTAAGTGCTGTTTAACTTACAAGTAACCACGGCATGCATTGACACAAAAATAAGAAGATAACATAATATAAAACATAATACAACACATAATTACATAAAAACACAAAAAAATAAAATAAAGCAACAACTCGTATGAGATGACCGATTGACCTCATATCTTATTATTAAAGGAGTCAATGATGGTTTTCCGAAATTTCGGCAAGCCATCGGAGACATTAGACATTGATATGTCTAATTTTTTAACTAGATTGCAAACTCTTTTCATTTAAGCGGGGCATGAAACGGCAATAATGCAGGCCGTTATGACTGATGCGCTTGTTACCGTGAGGATAAATAGGGATATGGCGATACCGATGGGGCGTAAGGTTCTTCAATGGCGATTGCGAACCAATAAATGTAGTAGAGTACGGCCTCCCACACGACAGATCGATATCTGGTCAAGGCGGCGGGAAGCCGGTGGATTACACATCACATTAAAAATTATAACTCTGCATCAGACTTCAGCATACTTAAACATAGGTACTTAGTAATCTAACATCGAGTCCTTTATAATAATGTATTTAGGATGTTGCTGGGACTACCTCGTTATTGCAGCGCTTCTAGCATGTTTGTGGAGTACCAAACTGATGGCTTCGGAGCTATCATTCGTAAAAAGACTGCTTCCTTAGTCAGTAGACTTAGAGATAGTTCCAACAGCATACTATTGACTCTAGCAAACAGATACACTTCCCCGATGTGGAAGTGTTTTGTTAATAGAGTAATTTCTAAGAATATTTACCCGCCCTTGTAATCTAATGTAATTAAACTAAGCATTTTACTAACAATAGTCGTAAGTTATTGTACTAACACATATGGATGTAAAAGTCTGAAATAAACAGTTTATTATTATATTATTATAATACATTGTTAATTAAGGCTTGTTGTATTCCCGTTATTAAGCTTAGAGCGCTTGCATGATGACTGGAGTTACATCTGCAGTAAGTATATGAGCCAGGTTTAAATTCGTACTAATGGCTTTAATCCGCAAGCTATGGGCTACGCTAGTGACCAATTAATTTGTTATTAGGACTTAATAAAATGGCAATAAATTGCGACTTTTATATTTTTAATGAAAATTCCACCCCTAATGGGAAGTACTCGTAGGTGGTCGCAAACGATTACCGAATTTAAGCAAAGTTCAAAGAGATCTGTTCTTGGATGGGTGACCGTTTGTGTGGCATATTATATCGAGAGCGTTCTTTGGAATGCCATATCATTGAACCATGTTAGGCCTCATTGGGCTGGTTGGAACATTCTATCAGGACCAGGTCACCTTTATACGGACTGGGTATACGAGCTGGAGTATGATCTCTCTATCTCCTTGGTTGATGAAAGGAGGCCCGTGTTTAGTAAGACATTAATGGCCTGAGATATCACCTGATGATGATGAATAGAAAAACGCAGAAATAGTTTTTAACTTAACATATTTTTACACATCACTGAAACCCGAGAAGTTTAAGTGGAGTAACGGAAACAACCAGACCATGAAAACAATTAAGAAAAACTGACATTGTTCAGCACAAAGACAATCGACACACTTGTGAGTTGTGCCGGTTGTAAACGGCACGGTATTGCCATTAATTTTCAGCTTGAGCGGCCCTGAATACTTGCAACACTGCGCATTGCATGGTGCGCGAGTAACATGGACGATATGAAACAGAGCACAGAATGCAAATAGTTATAAGCATCAGTGACGTCAGGGGTGTTCTGGTATATGTTGAAATTGTGCTACAAAACTGGACAGCTTAATAGAGATTTAAACCAATACTCGCATTCATCATATAGTTACCGTCCTACTAAGAAATCCTACTTGGGAAAGGCAGGGGTGTCACGTCATTTTTAGTCAGTGCGAGTTCAACATAACCCAGTGTGCCTTTCCGTGGTCTCTGGGCATACATAACGTGTTTTTCAAAGGTTAAAAAATAGAAAATAAAAGGTGTCACGTCCTGCTGTTACATTTTTCAAGACACTAGGCTCAACCTGGGGGTAAAAGTGGTATTTCGAGGATAATGAGTCTGAAATGTTAAATAACCCGGGATATTTATAAGCAGATTTTAAAAAATTTTAATAGCCTAGGAGCCCGTAAACGTGAAGTTTAAATAAAACTCTTACGACGAAGGTATGGATAAAATAATTACTAGACGATATTAGTCTGATATAAATAGACGAAGGACAAAACTTCGAAGACGCCTACGTAAGTAGGTAACACTGACCGCAATTACATATATTCGCAATTCCGTAACGTGAACACTGTAATTTGAAGGGTACTGTAACTAATCATTAACATCTAACATCTGATGTCTTGGAGAAGACGAGTGTAATGCTCGTATATTATTTGAAGAAGAGTCTAATATGCATGTAGTGGTAAACATGAGTATATGCATGGTATGAGCTTCACACACCCCCAAACGAACATCTCTGGCCTTTGACGGTTAAGACTGAATATTCTTAAAAACCGACTTAACCATCCTTTTTAAAGAAAATCTTATTTAAGCAAGATTTCCAATTCAACTTTTTATTTTGTCTGTGAGTATTTGCGATCTGTCCTAAGATTATGAACAAATCCATTCTGTGCTGATGTCATGCTGAGTGGCTTCCCATTGAAAGCATTTGAATAATAAAACTTGTTTAATAGCCTAGGAGCCCGTAAACGTTAGGTTTAAGTAAAATCTTACGGCGAAGGTCTGGGTGAAATAAAGAGCTACATGAGTGGGTGATATAAAGAGCTACAGCCGATCTTCTAACTATTGGACACGGTGACGTTTAAGTCGTGTCACATACTGGTCTATAGTGAGTTTGCGAGCCAGTTCATTAGGGTGATGGATTAGTCGCTCTTTGCACTCCGAATTTCCTCCCAATTCAATTTAAGAAGATTCCTTCCAAAAATCTTATTTCACAGGTTATAAATTGCATTGAGCTCGTTTTCGATTAAGTGCAAGGCAATTGATCAAAATCAAATTAGTATCTCCAAGTTTGGCTCAAGCAAGCACTAACAAAAGTTTACGGAAAGCAGACCAAATTGTCTTTTGTCTCGGGACTTCGCAATCCATACCTTGAAAATAAATTATACATACATAATATCACGCCTGTTTTCCCAAAGGGTGCGTTTCCACTAGAGATGTGAGTGGATCCATTGCGAGAAATGTGTTTGTTTAGTGCCAATAGAAATGCTAGGTCAATGTAGCGATTCTATTGGTTCTTATTACGCATCCTCGCTCGTAGCTCTGCGGTGCTCGGTGGACGGAAACGATCACCTCCGCCAATCCGCACTGGGTCAGCGTGGTGGAGTATGACCCAATACCCTCACACTTTGGTATGTGAGAGGAGGCTCGTGCTCAGTAGTGGGACGTTAATGGGCTGACATGATGATCCTCGCTTATCTCTGGTGGAGACGCACCCTTATTGCCCCACTGATATCAATTAAGCTTAATTAAGTTAATCTCGTCTCAAAGAGGCGCTGGCCAGTTTCCCAGCACCTTTTATCGATCCTGTCGCTTTCTCGGCAAATCAAGTTACAGTTGCATAGCTTTCACGTTTACAGCCCAGATGTTGGGCTCAATAGTTCTCTATCAAGCTTAGAATTTTCCACTATAAACCGTTTAAGTATATTGCAGCTTTTCTGACCTTTGATTAGAATCAGATACCGATTAGAGCCAACTTTGTCAAGTAGGGCAGAAGAAACTCTTGTAATGAATTTCTCGTTGAATACAAATTAGTTTAAAACTGTCTTAGACTCAAAGGGGACATTGAAGCGGTCGTAGCTCTGCGAAAAATTATCAACGAATTTAGGAAACGTTCACAGAAACAAGTAAAAAAAACCTTTATGGGTTTGTCATTGGCTAATCACTTTTGTGTGTGATATTCAAAATGAACTGCTGTAGACTTCTTCTAGTTTTGTTTTATTTTAAAAAAATTGTGATATTTCGAACATTAATGTGTAACTACGGTGTATTATTAACCGTTAAGTGTTTGTGAATATACATGAGTGTTGGTAAATGAAACAAAACAGCGCAACATCACTTTTAATTTTCTCTCAAGAAGTTCATGTGAGATTTTAAGTCCCACATCTTTACTGAGGACTCAAGGGGTTTAGGGGAGGGCATCTCATTTATCATCTTTGTCACCACTCATTCTCATTTACTATGTATTAAATATTATCAATATATCTATAACTAGACACTGGGTAAATGTGCTAAGCTCACGAATCCATTATTTAAAAGTAAAAAAACTGCTGTATTTTAGAGAGCACATCAAGTCGTTAGTGCTGGTTGCCAAACTGTCACTAATCCTAAAGCTGTAAACTATGATTGGCTTCGCGATTACCTCATTTCCTTACACCTAGTACACATAGTTACAAGCGCTCTCCAACATTACTAACGCTGGCTTAAAACACAATACATGACTGATGACAAACATACATTATTAAAAACGAAATATAGAACAAGCCGCAACATAGTCGTGGTTCGCTGAATAACAAACAAAAGTTTCCAGTTCTCGTCCAATGATCATCAAATTGCCATTGTGACTCGCAACTTCAAAATCTAGGTCTTGTAAAGAAACCGTAACAAATGCGTCAACGCGTTTTGACTGCGAAAACATCGAATAAGGCGAGACTAGTGTTACCATGCTTTTCTGTTTTCTAAATAGATTAGTGACATATGAGTGACTGGAACCGTACTCAATTAAAATGTGTTATTGAAGTAGTCATAACATTGTTAATGTAAGTCCCGATTCGATATGTATTAAAAGTTCATGGTGATTTATGGGCAGTAGATAATCAGGTTACAGCTAGAGTTGCCAGATTGAGGCTTATTATTTTAGAAATTCTCGACACTGATTTCGGACCTTGTTTATGAAGGACAATTCATGTCAGATTGCATGACGTATGTCCCATTTCCATAGCTTAAGCCACCGTGTGTCAATTTCGTACTGGAAACTCTACTACTAACAAGTAGTAGTAAATATGGGAGTGGGACCTAATGTATGAAGGGCAGTCAATGTCGGATCGCTGTAAATTTTTCATTTTTATAATTTTAGCAGCCGCGTGGCCATGTCGTATTGAACACTCTAGTACCAGTTACTTTTAGAAAAAGCATATAGTAGAAGCCTTTGTACACCAAATGAGAGTGAAAAAATATACATAATAAATAAACATTTTCTGACAATTACAGAACTTGTGTAATGGATACTAAATAAAGGATAAACATTTAATAAAGGTGTAGATAAATAGATGTTTAAAATACATAGGAAAACACACAAACCAGAAAAAAAAACATGTTTATGCACACAAAGATTTGTCCTGTGTGGGAATCGAACTCACTCACCAATATATGCTATAAAGCCTGATACTGATGGCCTTTAACATGTTCCCATGAATTCGGGTTGGTAAAGTCTTATTAATTGACAAAAGACATGTCCAAAACTACCAGTCATCGCGCAATCCTAACAAAAATCCAAGCGTCAAAGTAAATCATCAAAAATCTTGAGACTTTCGAAAAGATGGTAGCCCTAAGCACCATTGGACTAAAACGTCCCCAATCGATATGTAATTGAAGTGCCCTGTGAAAGTAGCCAAGGTTCTATGCAGAAATACGACTACCTGCGTTATGAGTATAAAGTAAAGTAAAAGTAAAGTAAAAAGTTCTTTATTTCATAAACTATTACATAGCACTTGAAAACGTCAAAACAAAATATACATAAAAAAAAAATTAATATCAACCCTGAAATCACGAAGCTTAGATTCACTTACATATTACACTTACACGAAGCTTAGATTCACTTACTTATATAGTATACAATGCAAAATACAATGTTGCCTCTTTGAAAATCATCGACAGTATCTCGTAGAAAGTTATCAAAACAAATTCCGAGTTTCAAGATTTCCTTTTTCATACAATAAATCTGTGCGACTGCTGGGAGATAGGTAACAATGGAATTTCAACTGTTGATGTTCAACCTTTCAAGCCTGTTTACATTACACCAGCAAAATATGAACATGGGGTAGTAATCAATTCCATAGCCTTTCAAGCATCCTGTAAACAGGTCCATACTATGCGTGCAAGAGCTCATACTGTGTAAAACCTTTTTGGATATTTAAAATTTCTTTCAATCATTTTGGGTAATTACCTATCATACATGTCACGCCTCTTTCCAGTAAGGGTAAGCAGAGGTCAAATTCTTCGACTTGCTACGATCTTGGCTTCATTTATACTCATAAACCTTCTCATATACACCCATCGGTTTAGGGTACTTTAGACCTGCCCTTTCTCCAAAATATCTTCTAAAATACCTTTATATTGTGAACGATAATATATTATTATTATAATCACATAATCTTGATCACGTGACATGCAGTGCGTATCATAATGCGTGTTACTCATACAGTTACATATAAAAAAACTACGGTCTAAATAGTTTAAGATGAATAATTTAGACCGTTATTATTCAGCTAAATACTGCATATAATATTAGGGAATAAATTAAATTGCTTCTTTATTTGCACCAATCCTAGGTGTATTCGGCTGCCCGCACTAGGTTTGTATAGCAAAGAATGACTCAATACTGTCATACCTAGTAGGGACTCAGAATACCTCTCACCATCGTTTGTGAGAGGAGCCTCAGTAGAAGGTACTATTGAGACGTGAATCAGATGAAAATCTGATAACGATATATGTGTGCGTAAACTGTAAAATAAGTTTCAAATAAAATTATTTATTTGCTATCATGCCAGTATTACATGATGTCGTATATTTGCCAGTATAATTGCCAGCTGCAAATAAATTGAAATATTGTGCCTTTCTCGTATCTTCTCTTAAAGTCTCCACGCGTTTTTACGGGTTAGGCAGAGGCATATTATACGCCCACTTATCGCCGATTTAATTTTTAGTCCCACGCTGTAGGTAGCGAGCTAGCGGCCGCTTACCGGGAACATTTATGTTCGCCTGAGCCTCGACCGTTGATTGGTAGGCGCACCACTTGCAAGTGAAGGTGAAGTATTTATTAACCTTAACTTACACTTTCTTTAAGAAACAACCCATGAAAGTGGAAAAGTACTGGCACAATAACCACTTTCGCCACGGTCGGCTCGTCATCTCAAGTTCCTCCATGCCCCAGAGAGCATGTACCTACGCGGTTCAACTTCCACGGCTCCACCTACGACGCTATCTAACCACCGACACGGACAGTTAACACGGTAGAAATTGACGGAAAACTCGCGTATCCACACTATTTATGAATAGATTATAATACATACATAAAATCACGCAGTATTATATTATTAATAAAACGAAAAATATTTTATCTACCCAAATAACAGTATAATATAAATTATGATTGCAATGGAAAAATGCAATAATATACTTTGTGTTAATAATACTATTGGATTATATAAGACAGACATACAGACATACATTTACGCCTGTTTCCCTAAAGGGGTAGGCAAATGCATATTACATGCCCCCACTTCGCCACTTGTTTTGTTGGTCCCACGTAATAGGTGGCGAGCCTATTGCCGTTTACCGGGAACTTTTATATTGCCAGACTTGTCCGTTGATCGGCAGGTGCACCACTTGCAGGTGAGGTTGGCTTGGCTCCATAGATGCTGGTAGGATCCCTTTACACCCATTGTATATCCCATAGTTTATAAATGATTAAGCTCCTAAACGTATGTTCACCCCAATTTCATTTCCACACTAATTTTATCCTATAACTTGTTCTGTCGTGGATAACGTCGCTGGTTACGCAATGAACCAAATTTAGTTTTAGCCTTTTTAATATTATATATTGTGTAACTGTTTGTTGTCCTAAATATAATAAAATAAAAAATAAATAAAATAACGTTTCCAAGGTCTCAAAAAACCAATTTCTAAATTAATAAAGAATTCAATTCAATTTAAATCTTTTTATTCCATAAACTATTTTTACTATTACATAGTACTTTGAAACGTCATTAAAGATAATATAAAAAGCAATAGAAACATGATTACACTGAAATCACGAAGCTTAGATTCACTTACATGCAACAAAACAATTAAAAAACAAAAAATATTTAAGTGTAAGTGCCAGTTCCGAGCCACCGCTCTGTAAGAAGAACTAGCAAGAAACTCACAGGCTATGCTCTTTTAAATTATCGATTGGTTAGTTACAATCTTCATTTGTCTGAAGACAGACAGTGTTACTATTTAGCTTTATTAAAAACTGAAATCGAATTACCAACTTGTATTGTATTATTAATGTAATGTACTATTGTGGTAATAATACAATTATGTATTTATGAACAATATAAGATTTTAACACCAACTTCTCGAAAACGGTCCCAAAAGTCAAGTGCCGCATATCGTATTGTTTTATTCGAGTAGAACCGAGCCCTGCTAAAGTACTCTAGGTAGGACTAGAATAGCCAGATAATCCAATAACAACCAACCGTAACACATAATTAAATCATCCCCATATACTTATACAAAAATATGTAAAAATAACTACATATTTTCCGAGTACAGTGCGCGCATCCGTTCTACTAATCACAGGCGAGCAGTAGCGAGTGGTCACGCGCGGTTAATATCATATTTGCTTTGAATAAGTATTTGTTAAACATTACGGAGTCACGCGACACGGCATGATAACATGACACCTCGTGTAGGATACACTTGCCGACTCTTGGATAAGGTGGCCAACTCTATAAAAACTAAATGCGGGACTTCTGGTGAATAGAGAGAGTTGGGGGGGGGGGGGATGTTAGGGACAAATAGTCCCAAATGACAATTTTTTTAAATCAAAGCAATTCATATACACGTACGCCCCCTTCCCGCTCTTACGCCTAATGAGTTCAGTAGAGAGAAAGAAAACGAAATAGCGCAATACGCTTGTCGCTATTATAATCGGTGTTCCTGCGCTGATGACCGTGCGTGCGTGTGGTTGTGTAGAAGTGTGCTCTGTGGTAGAAAATGTGGAAAATGTGGAAATGTGGAAATGGAAATGTGGAAGTCCCGCATGGGACGCATAAAACGTTTTTCGGGACTATTTCACTTATAATTTCAAAGCGGGATTTCGTTTAGCATTACGGGACGGTCTCGCAGAATGCGGGACGGTTGGTCGCCTTACACTTGCCTATACTTATATCTGCACAACTGGCGAATAGTATCTACTTATTCGTACTGAGAGAGTACAACTTACACATAGGATTACAGTAACATGTTTAAGATACACCTGCCTATTATTATTATTATATCTGCACAAATGGCGAATGATATCAACTTGTTAGTACTGAGATTTTTTTAATTAAAACATAACTCTAGCCTAGAAATAATCAAGAATGGGGAAATCTGTAGGGTAACCTATAAAAGCAAGACGGTTTACATTAACGTAGTAGTAGTATACACCTGTCTTGTAGGAGAACTAGAGTAACCTATATAAGCAAGACGGTTTACACTAGCGTGGTAGTAGGATACACCTGCCTATTAGTAAATCTGCATGAATGGAGAATAGTATCTTCTTGTTCTTCCCTAGAGAATAAAACTTACACATAAGACTAGTCTGGAAGAAATCAGGAATGAGGGAATCTGTAAGAGAACTTCGAGGGCGGCACTGAAAATTTCGGGAATTAAGGAATTGACTCACACGAATTCACTTCAAGTGACACAACATTACTATTTAAAAATGTATTTATTGCTTTCCGAAGCATTTCCAGCAGCGAAAGATCTTTAACCAAATTTAATCCCGTACCTACAAATTTATACACAACTTCTAGGGTTGGCTCGTAGAGATCTCTTCTAGAGATAAGTCCACCTTTGTACTTAAAATTTTTAAACACCTTTTGTAATCTATTTATGTTTTATGTGCAATAAAGGATTATTATTAATTTGACACATGTTTCCATACGATGGAACCAATTGTTGAAGCAACCATTCCATTCGGAAGTAGGGGGCTATTTTCCTTGAGACTATACCTGGGAAATCAATACATACAATTGCGCCTGTTTGGCCGAAGGGGTAGGCAGAGGCATATTATATGCCCACATTTCGCCAATGGTATTGATGGTCCCACGTAATAGGTGGCGAGCCTAGATAATAATTGAAATGAACTCAATTATTATAAGGCTAGTCATGAATTTTATGTCACGTTTTTTTTTATTAAAATAAAGCTTGTGTCACACATAAACGCGGTCTGTTACGTGCATTTAATTTTATGCTACAGCTTGCAGTTTCTTTAACACCAAAAATAAAAAACGTTTCCTAACGATATTTTAGGTAATGTCAATTGTTATGATGTGTAGAAGGCGTAAGCGTTTGGCTTTAAACAAGGTATTTTTATACCTGTATACGCAGATATAACTATAATTCAGTCTGTGGACGCCAAATGACCGACAACCAATAGATATTGTTTCTGGGACCGACGTGTTAAGTTGTTTTTGACGACATTTGCGTAGAACAACGATAGTAATTGGTTTTTTCCACTCTTAATTCAAGCGGCATAAAAGGCATTATTGCAGATCTTGGCATCATACCATATTAATAATTAATTGACTATGGTTAGCCCAGTGAGCAGACGCTGGATCCTAAGCCTAAGTCTAGGCCACAACGGGATAAATGCTAGAATGATAATCTTACCTTGGTTAAGTCTAAACTTGAGATGCTTGTCCATGAGTGCGGGTCCCACCAGGGCGGAGATCTCGTCGAGGGCGAGGGCGGCGCCTAGTCTGCACTTGGCATCAGGACAGGAGACCTCGTACGCGCCATTGCAAACCTCGAATTCTACATACGCCTTCATACACTGAAACAAGGAAAATTTATATAACAACAAGGTGCATTAAAACAAAATTTGGTGGAAAAAAAATGTTACCTATTATTATTTCGCATCCTCTAATTTGGCTTAGCGACTACCACATACAGTATCCGGGAACCGAGCTTAACGAACATCAAGAATCCTGGAAGCGCTCTATGTCAAATAATAATGATAATATTTATTTATGTATGGGTGTATAGGGTTCCTACCAAGACCTAAGGAGCACAAGCCAACCTCACCTGCAAGTGGTGCACCTACCGATCAACGGACGAGGCTCTGGCGAACATAACAGTGCCCGGCAAGCGGCTATAGGTTCGCTACCTATTACGTGGGAACAACTATATAATTGGCGAAGTGTGGGCGTATAATATACCTCTGCCTACCCCTTCGGCAAACAGGCGTGAATGTACGTCTATATTTTGTATTCATTTATCTCTTTTGCCACAATCAAAAAAATACAATAATGGTAGCTACTGGATACATTTTTATCATCCAATGTTTGTAGCAGACTGGTGTCTAAACTAGGCAAAAAAATCAGCCTGTATCATAGACCACCAGGCCTCTCACTCGCGGACTAGATTTAATGCAACATGCAGGAGTATCCATTTAAATATAATACCACACAATTGGTCACCTATCCAGCAACTGATCTCTATGAACTCTGCTTAACTTCAGTAATTGTTTCCATTATGCGTCGTGGAGCTACGAAGACTTCACGAGAGCTTGCGAACAGCGTTCATAAGAAAACCATTCAATTGTGACAATGCAAGCAAGCTTTACTGTTATTCATCCTTACTAATCCTTACTAATAATATTATAAATGCGAAAGTAACTCTGTCTATCTGTCTGTTACTCTTTCACGCCAAAACTACTGAACGGATTTAAATGAAATTTGGTATACAGATAGTCTAGACCCTGAGAAAGGATATAGGCTACTTTTTATTGCGAAAAGGGGGTTGTAAATGCTGCCCAAAGATACTATTCCACGCGGACGAAGTCGCGGGTAACAGCTAGTCTGTTTATATATTCATAAACCACTTATCTTCCTATGAAACACCCAAGTGCTTGATGCTCAATTATAGAGTTAAGTATATTTTATAAGACAGAGGCTCCATTTTCCTCATAATATAACGTTTTCCTTAAATAAATAAATATAGTTAACTAACTTTTGATTTATTCGTAATTATATCTTTTAATAAATTTTATGCATTGATGCGATTAATTGACGACAGGTAGTTATTACTGGTTTTAATTTTGCTTATACCTTCAATTTATTTTCAATTAATATAAAAAAATAAAATAGCTAATTTATATTTGCGAATAATTATACTTTTTATGATTGTTTTTTAGGCATCAGTTTTATGAGTCCATTGCTGAACATTGGCCTCCCCAATTGATTACATTCGGTTGGGGATATTTGCCCATAACCACCACACTAGACAGGCGGATTAATGATCGCAGTTCAAGCCAGTCATTGACGCTGCTGCCCATCATCCGATAGGATTTCTCTTCGTCGACTCTTACGATCTCCCGTGAGATGAGAGGGGGGAGGGCACTATTCCAGGCCCGTACCCCACGGCAAGTGTCAGTTTAATACGTAGCATATTATAAATAAACATATTTGACGACCGATATGGCGTGGAGGTCAGTATACCTACACTTCACTCCATAGGTCGTGAGTTCGATTCCCACACAGGACAAATCTTTGTGTCATCATCATCATCATCTCAGCCATCTGACGTCCACTGCTGAACATAGGCCTCCCCAATAGATTTCTTTGTGTGCATGAACATAAATATTTGTTCTGGTCTGGGTTTTTTTCTATGTATATTAAGTATGGATTTCCAAATAAAAAAAGTATTTGAGTATGTTTATCCGTTGTTTAGTATCCATGACACAAGTTCTTAATAATACTTATCTTGGAACTAAATAATTGGTGTAATTGTCAGAAAATATTTATTATTTATATTTTACTAGCTTCAGCTCTTTGAAGGTGAGCACAATTGTTATAAAAAAGAGTCAGTTTGTTTTGATAGTAAGATTCAAGCTACGAGATAATCTGTAAATACTGCGGTATCTTCTCAAATGTGTTCTATTAAAAAAAAAAAGGACTAAACCTGATATAGCTTATAAACATTTTAAAGCTATTTTTTACATAGTTTTGATTATCTTAATGTCTGACCAGTGTCTCGACATAATTTTAAGTTTAGAGAACTATAATGTACATAAATGATTTAAAAGCATAATATCAAAAGCACACATACTTTTCGCCCCACATCACATAGAATATAAGTAGCTCAACTATTATTCAATAAAATCATATTAAAAGCATGGCAGGGATTCTGCCCATTTTGTATGGGATTTTTTTTTGTTTTTTTTTTGGATGGAAAATCATCTAATGACCTTTCCCCGCTGTGGGTGCAGGAGGGTGTATCAGACTTCTACTGACTAAAAACCATCCACGCCTGCTACGTAACGAGGCCGCGGTAACCCTTTTGATCCCGCAAATGTACGAAACCAACCACGATCTAAGGAGCCCAAGCCTCACCTGCAAGTGGCTGCCGATCAACGAACGAGGCTCTGGCAAACATAAAAGTTCCCGGTAAGCGGCAATAGGCTCGCCACCAACGTGGCACCAACTATAAATTATGCATATTTATGATATTAGTCGTCGTGTGCACTTTTCGTATCACTCTCTCAAGCGGCTTCAATTTTTCCTTCCTCACAAAACTAAAATTCTCCATTATCCCCAGCTTATTCACTACTTGCGTTTCCGCTTCGACCAGCTTCCTTCATCATCCCGTCCAAAACGATCCTGTATAACTAAACATTAGTATACCCTTTCTCAAAGACCAAATTCTTTTACAGGTCTTATTCCGCCCGTGCGGCGCAGTTGTGGAATAAGCTGCCGGCTGATATCCGTGAGAGTCTGTCAGTGGTGTCTTTTAGGAAGAAGAGAAAGGAGAACTTCCTTATGAGTTTATCACAGAGTTAAGAGTTTTATTTATGTACTTTATTTATTTATGTATGTGTATGTGTATAATATTATAGTTTATTTGTATATTAATTTATTTATTTGTTTGTATTTAGGGTTGGCTGGAAGATATCTCTCTTAGAGATAAGCCCACCTTTGTATTTGTTTGATTTGTATATGTGTTTCTTTGTTTTGTTGAATGTGCAATAAAGGATATATACAATTGGCGAAGCATGGGCATATAATATGCCTATCCCTTCGGGGAAACAGGCGAGAATGTATGTATATATGTTATATGGGCGTCAGATTATAAACGTAGATCAAAAGCATACATATAGCTTCCTAATAGGCGCCGGCTGACGTCAGGGCAGACCTATTAGCTGGTACAAAGCGCCCAGATTTTCCACACGAACGCCCCAGCACAAGGACGCTAAATGCCAGCTAAGAAACCTGACTTTGAATGGATTTAATGTCAGAGCTCTGGCAATTTCTCCAAGAGAAACTACGGAGCGCGCCCGCATTACTTACTAACTTAACTTTAAAGAAAACTTGATATCTTTCCCCTTTTGCACTAGACAAAGCTTTGCATTATCTTTGGTTTTAAATTTTCAATCCTCTTTACACAGTCAAGAAATCTTCGTATTTTTAAATATGTATTTTCGGACTACTATTGAAACTATTCCTCAATTCCCAGCAAACAACGTCATAACATATTGTTTTGACGTTTCGACGACGATATAGCGTGGTGGCGAGTATAGCCCTACTTCGCTTTTAAGGTCGTGGGTTCGATTTCCACACTTACATAAGTTCTTAATTATACTTATCTTGGAACTAAATAATTGGTGTAATTGTCAGAAAATATTTGTAATATCATATTGCGATAATAGTATGCCGACGTGGCGAGGATTCCATAGAGCGCCTAGTAGTATAGGGCAAAGTTGAAGGCACCCGAGCACGAGGTAGATCACCCATGATATGGACGGACCAAATTAAAGCAGCCGTGGACAGTGCTCTGCACGTGTGTACCAGGAAGGCCAGCATCAGAGAGGAATGGCGGCGAGTTGTGAGGCGGGTCACTGCAACTGAAGTGACGACCACGACCACTTTGCCAAGAGTGTAACGGCGAAGAAGAAGAATTGTGATAATATAATATATTGAATTTATGTAGTTCACTCAATAATTTTATAAGATCTTTTATATTTTTTATGTGTATGACTTTTAGTTGAAATAAATGAGTTCTATTATACTTTATCAATTTAAAAAAAAAAAAATACTTAGATGTCGAAAGGCGCTGGCAGACCGCCTTCAATGGCCTACACCTGTCCGTGGTAATTGTTACGGACATTCTAGGATTAACGAGGCAAGTCCAGATCAACTGGTTGGGTATATAAAACGATTAATCCGTTAATGGATCCATTAGAAACTATGTGGACGCGCATAAATAGTCATTGTTTTTAATATTCATTGAATACTATCGGTTTTCTGCGATTTGTGATGGGAGAGCCAGGAAACTTAGTTATTTTTCGGAAGAACACATACACATAATTTATTTTAATACCACAGAGAACACATAAAGTATGCAACACAATGGTTTAAGTACCACAGTCTGTATGCTTTTGTAATACCTGAAAGCCTAACCCGGTTAATGGATTTTATAAACTTTTATTGCTGTTTTATATTTTAACCTTTGCTCGATATTAATATAATAAATCAATAAAAAACTATCATCAAATTTATTGAATAACCTAAATAAGGATTACATGTTTCGACAGTAGCATAAAAAACTAAACGATCATAGATTGGTAATAGATTGAATTTTTCTTGTATTTTTCATGAACCAGGACACCCAGATAGGAATGGAACTTAATATTAAAGTTCATTATTGCTTAAACATTTATAATTGCCAAGAGCTTGATTTTTTACTATGTGGTTTAGCAATGCATAAAGTACTAAGTACTCGTTAAACACGTTGAAACACAGTTATTAACACCATAGTTAAAGATTACAATCATATACACAATGTTGAATGGAGCAATACTATGTGGCACGAAGACTTAAGTCATGGAAATTTACGAAACGAGCAACACTTAAATCATATTCTTCAGCTATCAAGTGTTTATCTGTAAGGTGGCGGACGACTGCCGGGAGATAGGGTACAAAAGAAGCTCGTAATTATGTGCCAGGATACATTGAAAGGGTTTATAACTTTTGTATATTAGACTGTACAAGGACTTCTTGGCGGGAAAGAGAAGCGTCATGTCTGCAGTTTTGTTATATTTTCTATAATTTATGATATTTCTAACAATAATGTGTAATAACGGTGGATTATTAACCGTTAAGTGTTTGTAAACGTACATGATTGTTGGTAAATGAAACAAAACAGTGCAACATAACTTTTCAAATTCTTTCTAGAAGTCCATGTGAAAACTCAGTAAAGTCCCTCATCTTTACTGAGGACTCGAGGGGTTTATGAGGAGGGCATCTCATTTACCATTCATCATTTTTATCACCATTTATTCTCATTTACTATGATTTATATGTTATTAATATTTATTTTGATTGATTGAGCTAAATAATATCTAAATCAATAGCTAAATACCGCCGTAAAAGCATTCCCTTTCCTTCTACATACACTGTTAAACATTAAGGGGCTTATTACAAAACGAGATCGAAAGTTAGACCAGGTTTAAAATTAGTGCTGTCACTTTCATTTGATAAGATAAAGACAGTGACAGCACTAGTTTTAAACCTGAGGGCCTACTCTAATTCAACGAAAACGAAACTTCGCTATACCCATTCCTTTCACTCGATAGTGATATACCCAAGGAGTGACGGAGATAGATGCAACGAAGTTTCGTTTTCGTTGAATTAGAGTAGGCCCTCTGGTCTAACTGTAGATCTCGTTTTGTAATAAGCCCCAAAATTTTTCAAAGCTGCATGTTCAGACATATTTTAAGGCATCCAGCTCTTCAAATATTATTGAAAACCAAATAGGAATATAAAAGGGAGCGGTTCGTGAGGAATAGATATTGGCAATATCAGAATATTTATGATGATCGCGCCTTAATCTCGGGGGTTTGATATCCAGATGAAATTCGATATTAGCGTGAACATTGATAGTTTCCAGGTAGAGTAACTCTTGTGTGTATTTCTGCTTTACTTGCTATAGAAACATTGGAGACGAAGTAGACAGAAAATATACCAATATAATTTATTTTACAATGCCTCTAGTTACATAATACGACGACCGATATGGCATGGTGGCGAATATAACCGCATTCCACTCCTGGGGTCGTGGGTTCGATTCCCGCACAGGACAAATCTTTGTGAGTATAAATATGTTCGTTCGTTATTTAGTATCCATAACACAAGTTCTTTATGATACTTATCTTGGAACTAAATAATTGGTGTAAGTGTCAGAAATATTTATTATTTATTTATAATGCTAAAGTCAGATTATGATTTTTATTGCTTAGTAAACTTACACTACACATAGTATTTTGAGTAACGAGTAATTTATTAATCTAGTAATATAGTGTACTCATTTGTGATGGAATCATGTCATATTACATGGACTTAATATGGATTGGTGGCGTTCTCCTGTAATTTTTTTAACCCTTTAACTTGGCTTAACAGCTTACTAGTGCTTCATTCTATAACATAATCGCATAATCATAATCGTAAATATTATCTATTGGATTATGTAGAGAAAAGTTTTTAAACTGTTTCATAACGCCATAAAATTTAAGTGAATCCACCTTATCATTTTTACGTTATGAAACTTTATTTCTTTATTGTAATTTGAGGGTAAAATGTACTAGAACTACTAGTTATAATTTATTTACAATCATTGTTAAAAGTTATTCGTCTGGCTTTATATGAATCGTTTTAACATCACTCAATCATTCGCGCCTTCAGGCAAAAAGAAAATAACGATGAGAGTAGGCTCGCTCGAAAAAATTGTAGACTTAATAGGCGAACAAATAACAAGTAACTTTTAGAATTGTATTATATAAATTCTTTAACAAATAACAATTAAAACTGGAGCAAGTATTCGACGTTTTATTTTAGAGGATTTTACGTATCCTTTTTCCATATAGAGATTTTATATCTTTTTAGGCATACTATATGTAAACTTATGTGTAAAAATTGTTTACTCTTTTGAATTCTGTTCTTTCTTTATAAGTATTTATGTCTAAATAAATTTTATTTCATTTCATATCAGATAATATCCTAGAAGTTTTTTTATTTTTTTTTATTCTGACAATTACACCAATTATTTAGTTCCAAGATAAGTATCATTAAGAACTTGTGTTGTGGATACTAAACAACGGATAAACATACTTAAAATACTTTTTTTTGTAAATACATACTTAAGATACATAGGAAAACACTCAGACCAGAATAAATATTCATGTTTATACACACAAAGATTTGTCCTGTGTGGGAATCGAACCCACGACCTCTGGAGTGAAGTGTAGGTATACTGACCTCCACGCCATATCGGTCTTCAAAGTTTTGGTCATCTACTTAATACTATTAGCTGTTCACGTATTTAACTAGATACCAGTCGATTTAGTTGCTTTTGCAATAATCAGGTACATATTACAAACTTTTAAATATTTATCTACAATTTATTTTACCAACTTTATTCGATAACAAGACAATTTATGCCTTACGTAAATCTGAAGGTCATCTACAAAACTATACAAATAGTTAAAAATATTACGAAACAGTCTGTAAAAAAATTTAACAAATTACAGCTATAAGTAGTGGCCGGAACTATTAACACATTTAACAACAAGGTTTTTAATTTAAAAGTACAGGTTCAACGAATGGAGCATCGCTTACTTAAACTTATTTAAAACTTTTAAATTTAAATACAAACAATATTTACTGATTTCGCAAAAAGATTAATTATACCTGTGTTGTCTCATTCATAGTTTATCACTGTTATACTTCGATTTGGTTAAGTTATCTGCATTTCACTACTATTCGTTCTTCTTCTTTCTCATTATATTTATATGTATACTTAATACTTTTATTTAAACTTTTTATTATAGTATTCCATTCTTTACACAAACTACTTTATAATTATATTTATGATAATTTGTTTTTAATTATTTAAATAGATGCATTTCACAAATACTGCGCGTAGTAACACTTCATGCCTAGGTGTTCACGGAAGATCAGCGTCGTGACATCCTATGGTGTCCGACAGTGTGCTGAGTGGACACCGTTTCAGTACATTGTTTAATGTTGTATTTTGCTTGTGTAAATTTAATCGTTGCTTTTTTGTGTACTTAATTTCTATGTTTATTTGTACTGAATAAATTTATTTTCTTTCTTTCTTTCTTCGATTAGTTCATAGTACCGTGAGTTTTAGTCACACTCAACAAGCCGCTGCCTGACCTTCGGCAAAGAGGACAAGCTGCTTAGTTTTTGATTAAGCTAGCTTCCCGTAAGGTGTCATACATAACCCCTTGTCCCAAGTGAGCAACCAACGAGTCAATGCAATGCTACGCGGCGAGTTACTAAAACATCAGCCCTCACCCAATAAATAAATAAAAATAACTATATTTTTTTTGACAATTACACCAATTATTTAGTTCCAAGATATACTTATCTTGGAAATAAATAATTGGTAATAATAATGATAAATAAATAATGATACTTCATTAAGATCTTGTGTTATGGATACTAAATAACGGATAAACATAAGTAATTTTTTGTAAATACATACTTAAAATACATAGGAAAACACCCAGAACAGAACAAATATTCATAAAGTCCACTGCTAAACATGAGCCTACCAAATCGTTTCCCACGCAGATCCATTGTGTACATAGGTCCTACCCATATCTTAAGAGACCAACTTAGACTCTGGCGAACATTAAAGTTTCCGGTAAGCGGCAATAGGCTCGCCACTTATTACGTGGGACCAACAATATAATTGGCGAAATGTAGGCGTACAATATGCAACCCCTTTGGAGGAACAGACGTGAATGTATGTATGTTATATGGGTGAGAGATTATAAACGTAGAGATAGAAACCGGGCGTGATCAAATCACATAAACAAATGTATGGTACAATGGGCGGCCTTATTGCTAACAGCAATTTCATCCAGGAAACCTTAATATACTGATTGTACGTATGGATGTATCAATTTGGAAACCCCTGTACCCACCGGCTTTCCGCTCCCTTGACCTGATCATCAGTCCATTGGGCAGGAATATTGCTGGTAAAAGCCATATTTTATAAAAAAAACTCCAGGTATTCGTTAAAGAGCACACATATCAAGTGCTTAAACCTTTTTATTAACCTTAGGCGTCAGAAACCTCAAAGGCTCGTTGTTGTTTACCTCAACACGTAAATACGGAAGTATTTACTGAAGTAAATTAGTGTAGGCTTGCCGAAGGCATTTTCGTATCAGGAAGTTTTTTGATTCCGGACGTGAACAAAGCACTTATTATTTTTTAATTCACAAAATTAGCGCACACTTGATGGTCATTGAGGCCTTGATTTTTTTTCAATTAATTTATATTCATTATGTAGTTCTGTTTCGTTATTTATTAACGGGAAGCCTTTAGTTTCATTTTACATTTGTATATATTAGGTTAATGAGTGTGAATGAAGCTAAAACTGTGTGCCAAGATAGTAGCAAGTGGAAGGATGTGATCTCTGCCTACCCCTACGGGAAAGAGGCGTGACATTATGTATGTATGTAATATTACAAACTTAAAACAGTCTTTGCAACATTTAAACACAAGCGGTTGCCTTGTCACCATCAATATCATCACAGTTTAGTAATATCCCAGAACTGGGCACGAGCTTCTTGCGCAAACTAAGTAGGATCAGTTTTAATGTCATACTCCATCACTTTGGCTTATTGGTGAGTGCTGTGAGTTGTCACTTATTGTATGTCGTTGAATGGTAATCGTACCATAAAGTGGTAACCAGGAGAAACTTTCTAAGATGCTTTCAGAAACACTGAATTGCTTTATAAATATTGAATATCAGACGAATATTTCGTAATAGACTTTGGTGATTATATCTAACAACATCTACAATAACAACTGTATGTATGTATGTATGATATGTACATAAAATAACGCCTTTTTTCCCGAAAAGGTAGGCAGAGGCATATTATTATTAAACATTTCAGCAGTTATAATGTTGGTCCCACGTAATAGCTGGCGCGCCTATTGCCGCTTTCCGGGAAAATTTGTGATTGTCAGAGCCTCGTCCGCTGATCGGCAAGTGCACCGCTTGCAGGTGAGGTTGGCTTGGAATTCTAAGATTTTGGTTGGACCTCCATACACCCTATTATGTATCTAACAATCTAGTATACTTATTACCAACCTAGGGGCTACGATGAATTCACACCGTATAATCCGGAAAAAGAACTGAAAGAGTTACTAAAGAGTTACTTTCTTTGGAATGGAAGGGAATGCTATATATGTTTACGTTTGATAATCATGCATACCTTTTAGGTTGAACTTCGGAACTCTACACAAACTTCATAGAAGCCCAATATAAGGTTATACATCCTTATAGAGGCCTGCAATGTTCGCGTGCCGTTGGGAACTAATATGTTTATTCAAGAACCTTTTCAGGCTTTTCTTTGAACTGTGTCGATAATGTACGCAATTACTCAGTCACTGAAAAATTTACTTATAAAGTGGTATTAAAGTTTTAAATTACCATTTAGGTAAATTAGTTATGGTTTTCCCGGAATAAGAACCTCATTTGTTAGTAAAGACTGAACGGAGAAGGTGAGGTTCGATTAAGGTAGATAGATAGAAAATTCTTTATTATGCACCAAATAAAACAAGAAAACAATTGCAAAGGAAAAGCAATAGATACAATTGGCGGCCTTACCTATCGCTTACAGCGATTTCTCCCAGGCAACCTTAAGGTAAGAGTTTATTAGTACACGCACAGATTTAATGTTTTTATTTATCCATTTTATTTGTATAAAATTGACAAATTTAAATGATCCAGTTGATTTTAAAGACTATATATTTATAAAGATAATAATAGATTTTAAGATTATAAAGTATATTTTATTTTATTTTTACGAAGTAGATACGTAACACGCTTTTTATTTTCTAAACTCTTTAGTTTGTGATTAATTGGAGTTGGTCCAAAGATAGCCGTTAAATATCGTCAGACGGCTCTGCCTTCATCATCATCATCAGTTCAAGGACGTCCAATGCTGACCATAGCACTCTCCCATAAACTTCTAATTTAATCGATTGCAGACGGACTGCATCTAACGTGATCCTGCGACCAAGGGACGATGTATTAAACGAACAAGTATGTACGCGGGTAGCGCGCTAATTCCTGTCAATCAATTAGTTTCCATTTTGATACGATTCAGTTTTGTGTGATGTGTTTTCAAGAACTATCTTATTTAGGGTGGGCTCTGTTTTATTCATTAATTCCCTTGATTGAGCGGACCCCACTCTTGTTGAGAAAACATCATTTTTGAAAAAGAATATTTTCTTTTAAGCAATTTAAAAACCTACTATATCCTGGCCCATTCTACACGATAATAGCTTAAACTATTTAAAGAAGAATGGATAATATCTAGAGCACGTTTATTTGGGTCTTGATCGGAGCAAAAACTGACAATAAGCGACAACCGAGGTCAGAGTAAGTCACGTAACAAATCGGCTGGCACGCACTACAATACGTAAAAGAGAACCGCCCCCTTATTATGTAACCCAATCTATCAATACCTCCTTCACTTTGACCATTGTTTTACAACTATCGAACCATTATTACGAGTAAACTTATAGTTCTTAGAACAGGACCAGCAATGGTTGTCGAAATAAAAGCGATTGCTAAGTTACTTAACATACGAATAAACCACGCAGCTGCCAGTCAAACAAGTGAACTTGACGTTACCAAAATCGTTACAATTTCGCCAACTGTGTTGGCCTCAGAAAAACCCTGAACACTTTGTACTGGCTAAAATTTTCATTTACTTCCTGATGCCATAAATACTCAGTTAACCTGTTAAGGACTTATTACCTTGTATTGATCTAATCAGACTAATAATTTTTTATGTAAAATTCGAGTTTAATTCAAATGAGACCTCTTTAGCAGCGTTCTTGTTCGTCACGCAGACAAAATAAGGCAGCCCCTAGTTAATAATACTTGTTTATTTCGTTTTGTATAATTTGTACATAATGTGAAAAACGTTAATAGTGTGTTCTAGAAAAATATATACATAATGTTAATTCAATTTAGACGGTAGTAGGTTGTCAACCTTAACAAAGATCCTTAAAGAGTAAAGGGGACCGAAATTGTTAGTTCTGGACATGCCAGACTTTTAAAACTTTTGTATTAGAAATATTGATCTAAGAAAAATATACATTACTCTTAAAAAAGTATCCTCTATTACCATACACAAAGTAAAGAGGAAAAGTTTTTGTATATTGAGAAAACACAACACCAACTCGTAGTCCTAGGTCAGCACGAACAATAATAATAATAGTTTTAAGGACCTTTTGAATCCTTGCTAGCTAGCAAAGTACCAGGGCAGCATAAGCGTGTAGAAGTTCGTGGCTTACCAGTCGTTCGTGTACGTAAAACAGCCTCTACTGGAGTCGAATAAACGTATGACGTAATTTGGCGGAGCTCGCGCTGCGCCGTCGTCGTACAAACGTGACCGGTTTTGCAAGTGGGCACGCGCTTGCTGCAAAACCTCTTTGGGTTTGCTGGGCTCCTGGTAGATGTGAACGTCATGCAATATTTGATAGCCGCTTTAATTAATTAACTAAGTGGATTTCAAATTAGAAATCGATCACAAAATTATGTTGATTTTTTCAATTATAAACTTAGTTGAATTCGAATTTTGCACCCTTTTGTAGCTGAGTAGAAAAAAGTTTGCCATTACTTATATTTAACAATTACAACAGCGTAGCATTTCTTCACAACATAAATGAACCCTCATTGGAACATGGCCAATATTTTTCACAAGGCGTGCGACTACGTGTGTGATATACAAAACCTTCAAAGTACCCGTAATCTTACGTCACAACACAACGTTTCACCAACCACGAATATTTTATTTAAATAATATAATGTTAACGTAGATTTAATTATGTATATCAAACAGAATGATAAAGGTCAGCCAAGTTAGTACTAATGAGGTGAAACTTGTTTAGAAATAAAGAATTTCAGAACCGATTTTAAAATGATTACAATAGAAATAAATTGTCATTATCATCTCTGTCTAATATTCCCACTGTTAGTCATGGCTGAATAGGTAGTGCAATTTTGTGAGATTTCACTATGAAATCCTTATATTGACATACCATACTAGTATAAACATACTAGTAAGGACTAGTCACGTTCAATTATTTACCATAGATATTTTTATCTAAACGTAAAATGAATTTTAACACAACTTATTACTCTCATTACATTCTTATACAAGAATCCTTGGTATAACTTGAATTTATTTTGAACCTTACAAAGGGATAATAATATTTTCATTTCATAATTGAAACAATTGTATAAAGTTCGTTGCAAATATTCAAAACAAGTCCCGTTGCTTTGAAAAAAAAATTCAGCCTGCAAACGCGCTTCGCTATGTCGGTCACTCTGGTTCTCCTACGGATTTCCTCATTTCTGATTCTATCACGTAGGGACACTCCGAGCATAGCTCTCTCCATTGCACGCTGAGCGACTTTGAGCTTCCTTATGAGGCCCATAGTCAGGCACCACGTCTCAGTCCCATACGTCATCGCTGGCAACACACACTGGTCGAAGACTTTCGTCTTGAGACACTGAGGTACTTTATAAATATAACCGAATCTCGAGGATCTTATTTTAAATATAACCGAAACAAATACCATAATGCTAAATTATATTAAAACACGTCTATTGTGATTATTTAAACAAAGCAATAACTTTATTGTTGTATTATGTTGTGAACTAATAGAAGAAGCGCCATAGCATTTTAATAAATTATGATTTTTATAGAGTACGCTTAAACCATTTGCGATACTTGTCACAATATCGGGTAAATGTATTGGCCATAATAATTTTTATATTAAATTCGATAAGCGAGCCTATTGCCCTTTGCCGCTTAGAGGTTCTGGCGAACGTAACAGATCCCTGTTACGTTCGCCAGAACCTCGTCTGTTGATCAGCAGGTGCACCACTCGCAGTTGAGGTTGGCTTGAAATTCTTTAATGTTGGTAGTTCATCAACAGATAGGTAAAGATACACGCTACTTTTGGGACTTCTTGGCGGGAAAGTGAAGCGTCATGCCTGCAGTTTTGTTTTATTTTCTAAAATTTGTGATATTTCTAACTAACGGTGGGTTATTAACCGTTAAGTGTTTGTGAATATACATGAGTGTTGGTAAATCAAACAAAACCGTGCAACATCACTTTTCAAATTTTCTCTCAAGGAGTCCATGTGAGATCTCAGTATAGTCCCACATCTTTACTGAGGACTCAAGGGGCTTAGGGGAGGGTATCTCATTTACCATTTATCATCTTTATTACCACTCATTCTCATTTACTATGAATTATATATTATTAATATATCACTTACTTGACACTGGCTAAATGTGCTAGACGTACGAAGCCATTATTAAAAAAAAAATAAAGCTACTTTTGATTTTCCCACTAAAACTCTATTTTAATAAAGTACCTGTAGGTCAGGCAGACGTTGTCGCGGGAGGCAGCTCGTATTATATAAAAATTAGTTGATGACTTATTAATACTATCCTATCACATGTTAGAACATTCAGCTGTATTATTAACATTAATGTGGTTCATTAAATCCGACGATAATTGTCTCGGGCGTGATCTAGCGTGCGCCGACGCATTATGTATCATTTAATAACTATCGCTGTATTTAATTATCCAAAGATTAAGTAATCACGAAGAGACTGTCACTATTAACTATACAATCTTTGTATTATCACCATTGTAATTGAAATAATTTCGGTGCATTTCTTTAATATAAAAAGCGATATGACTGTAAATAAAAATAATGGGGATAAATTATGCATAGTAGGGCCAAAGTAGAATTTTGCTGTTTCACAATGTCCAAGTAAAATCCCACAAGCGTTTACTTTACAGATAATCCATATAAAATTATCATTTGACGACCGATATGGCGTGGTGGCGAGAATACCCGCTCTCCGCTCCTAAGGTCGTGGGTTCGATTCCCACGCAGGACAAATCTTTGTGTGCATGAACATGAATATTGGTTCTGGTCTGGGTGTTTTCCTATATATATAAAGTATGTATACATTTACAAAAAAAAAGGTATTTATGTATGTTTATCCGTTATTTAGTATCCATACCACAAGTTCTTAATGATACTTATCTTGGAACTGAATAATTGGTGTAATTGTCAAAAAATATTTGTATTGTAAACCGGCGTTGACGACTAAGTCGTTACCTAGATATACTTTGTTATATCACCTGTCTGCCAGGAAAATACTAGTTATTTCGTTAATTATATGCATTTAATGAAAAGCTCTACCTTCGACATTACAAATAGACACTTAAATTTTCTTTACATACATACATAATACCACACTTGTTTATTATTAGACATATTGTATGCTCACATTTCGCCAATTATATTGTTCGTCTTACGTAATAGGTGGCTAACCTATTGCCTCTTTTCGGGAACTTTTGTGTTTGCCAGAGCCATTCGGCAGTTGCACCACTTGCAGGTGAGGTTGGCTTGGGCTTTTTAGATCTTGGTAGGCTCCCTATACACCCATAGATATATATATGTATAATTTATGAATGTATAGCAGCAGGAGCGTGTGATGGGCAAACTGTCTTTCTTACTCAAGTTGCTCTCATTGACTGATGACGTAACACCTTTGTGGAGCCGTCTCTCATTTTACCTTTCACTAGATTTTAAAAATGAGACATGGTTTTAATCGAGCAAGTCTTTAATATTAATTATACACATCCATTGTCTAACAAAGTTTAATTTACAATAGTTTGTAATTTTTGACGGGAATCATGTTAAACAATTGTTTTATTAATGATCTTTTGTTAGTAACCTACAATGGGTATTATAGTTTGTTAAAATTGTTCTAGTTTTAATATTTTTTATGATTATGATATTTCATATTTTACAATACTGATAAAATACAATATACTTTACTCTCTTAAAGATTAACTTTGTATAAACAGAATGGAATTATAATAAATATTTTTAATAAAAATGAAAGAGATATGAGCGGTACCATAATCAAGAAATAAAAGTAAAATGGTTTTTTTGTCAGAATTTGTCAAGGTTTGTCAGTTAGTCTGTATGTTATGTTTTTTTCTCAAGATTTATCAGTCTGTCGGTGACTCTTATTAGGGGAACTTGTCAGTCAGATACTACCATTTACATCTAGGTTGGTAGTAACATAGAGTATTGTGATTTTCAATGTTTCCTATTGTACTATGGTAACTAGGCAACATATTAAGAATATGTTTTTAGTACATATAAAATGCACAGACAGATATTAGTACTGTGTGGGAATCGTAAAATCGACTTTAAAACAGAGGGATTAGATACATTCCTTCCCGCCATTAGGATCGTACATAATAAATTCGAATTTCAAAGTTGATTCGATATTTCTAACTGCATGAACTGCTCTCAATAAAGTCCATCGGCATAGACAATAGAAAATGCATGTCGGTTCAACGGAGTTCAAAGGTTTAAATACGAAAACAAAGCATATGTGGTTTACCGAGGATAAATATTGTAATGAGATACGATGAACTAGCGCCGGTCAGTATTTGTGTTTTCTGAGAAAACGTGTAACACGGTCTTAAAAATTTGCTACAACTGAAGATTAGTACTGTCCTAAAACTCACGGCGCTTGTACAATACACGGGCTGTGGTTTAATTATATCTTTATCATATTTATTTATCGACGATAGACGAGGCTCCAGAAAGAGGAGAGCTCGAGATGGGACTGGTCTTTGGTTTTTATAATTTGTCAGGGTCAAGCGACGTTCGCGGCAGAGCTAAATGCGAGGCTGCGAACGTACCCCAATGCATTTCAGCCATAATAACCCATCAGGTTGGTATATGCCATAGGTTGGAGATGGGTTCACATGTCCTAAAACTAAGGAAAAGGAAAAAAAATCCGTGAGTGTAAAGTTTAGTCATTTTCACGTTACTTTTTTCCTAAACCTCTGCCCTGGCTCTTGAATGGCCAAAAGAGAAAAAGAGACCGTACTAAATGCATTAATGCAAATCAGACGTCTCTGGAAAATAAGCGGTCTGAAATAAAATGGTGCATCCTGACCGATCCAATTATACTATCGGCCCTACAAAAATCCTAAATCAATAAAAACGCAGGACACATGCCACCTGTGGCATGACATATGCGTCGCATAAGTTCCTGAACTCATGCGACGCATATGCTATGTGAAGGTCTATCTGTATCGATTAAACATTTCTAGTTCATATATTTTTTTTAAATTAACACTGGGCACGTGACCTTCTGCAAGAGAACAGCAATTAAGAACGCGAGACTTTTCTACTAGAGATACATAAATTACAGTGTTTGCGTGTGTAAAAATAAGAACTTATATTTGAAAAATAATTATACAGACCAAATTGTTTTGTAAATATTATATTTATTTATTATAAAATAAGGTACTTGTGGTAATTGCCTCTGTTGTCATCAACTCTTTGTTAAATTATTCTCCGAAATTAATGTTTTTTTTTTAAATATAAATTTCATCAAAATCGGCGCAAGGAAGTAGTCAAAAAAGTGTACAAAGTAAACAAACTCACATTCGCATAAATTTTTATTATTAGTACACTATACAATAACGAATGAGTGACGGGAGACAGGCTATAATAGAATTTTCTATTGTGTCTGAATACCCGAGGGATAAATCCTTCTATCAATCTCACATAATGTTTAACACGTTGTACGCCATAAATCATGGACAGAATAGAAAATGGTTTATATGTTCCTCTTATCATTTTTCTTTATAACCTTCATATTAAATATTCCTTGATCAAATCCAAAAGATTTTGGAGAAAGGGCAGGTCAAAGGACCCTTAACCGACGAGCGTGTATGCGAAGGTTAATGAGTGTGAATTAAGCTAAGAGTGTGTGCCTAAATCGTAGCAAGAGGAAGGATGTGGTCTCTGCCTACCATTATGGGAAAGAGGCGTGACATTATGTATGTATGTGTGTATGGCTTAACAATACAAATATCTACTATAAATCAGAAATAGTACATAACATCAGACAATACTACGAACAGCTATTTGTTAAATATAAAAGTTTGTTAATAATCCCAGAACTTGTGGTAATCCACACGTTGTTTACACATAGAAGTTTCTATTATTTAAGCAATATTCTGGTCAATGTAAACCCTGCGTTTTAATTAAAATTATATTAAAAAAATTATATTCACACATTTTGAGTGAGTGCGTATGTAATGTAGTTGTATGTAGTAGTAGTTGTCTTGGGCAAATTGGTATAGGATTGTACTATTTTTTTATTCAGTACCTACAACAAATAGATAGATAGATAGATATACTCTTTATTGGCCAAGGAACTTAAAAACTACAGATTACAATATTGAAAAAAATAATAATAATTTAAAGCCCATCTAGGCCAATCTAGGCCTTCTTGGCGGGAAAGGGAAGCGTCATGTCTGCAAGTTTTGTTTTATTTTCTAAAATTTGAGATATTTCTAACATTAATGTGTAATAACGGTGGATTATTAACCGTTAAGTGTTTGTGAACATACATGAGTGTTGGTAAATCAAATAAAACAGTGCAACATCACTTTTCAAATTTTCTCTCAAGGAGTCCATGTGAGATCTCAGTATAGCCCCACATCTTTACTGAGGACTCAAGGGGTTTAGGGGAGGGTATTTCATCTTCGATTTATCATCTTGATTACCACTCATTCTCATTTACTAAAAATTATATATCACTTACTTGACACTGGCTAAATGTGCTAGACGCACGAAGCCATTATTTAAATGGAAGAAGAAGAAGGCCAATATCTAAAATAATAATAATTTACTTCTTCAATAACCTAATAGCCCGAGCCAACCTCACCTGCAAGTGGTGCACCTGTCGATCAACGGACGAGGCTCTGGCGAACAAACTAAACCAACAATATAATATTTAATTGGCGAAATGCCGGCGGATAACATGCCTATGCCTACCCCTTCGGGGAAACAGGCGTGAATGTATGTATGTACTTTATACAGGTGTGAAATGATTATTAAGGTGTCGTCAAGGCGCTAGTAATGCTTCTAGTGGTGCAAGAATCTATAGGTTGCTGTCACTATTTTCCATCAGGATTGATTGCCACATTATGTTAAAGTAATATCATCATGATTATCATCCTCATCATCTCAACCATATTACATCCACATAGGCCTCCCCAACAGATTTCCACAATCAATGATCCTGAGTCGCCTACACCCACTAGCTTCCCGCCACCTTAACCAGATCATTGGTTCATTGCGTGGAAGGCCGCCCTCTACTAAGTTTACAGGTTCGCGTTCGCCATCGAAGGACCTTAACGGCCCATTAGTCGTCGGAAGAATACCCAGAACAAAATCTAATATCTTTTTTTAGTTTAGGAATTATATCTTTTATTAATTATATGATTAATCTGGCTAAGCTAAGTAAAATTTTCTTAACTTGTCGAATAAGTAATAATAGGCTTGGTAATGTACGAAGGCATGATGTCATCAATAACATCAACATAAAAGTTAGCACTATAACTTTACATATATATTTTAATTTAATTATGACTATGGTTCTACAATTACATACAGACTTACGTCATGTTGATGCGCCATGAATTAGTTAATTTACATAGTATAATCTATACTATATCTGTACTGTGTTATATAGAATGAGGTGTATAGGGCTCCTATCAAGATCTGAGGAGCTCAAGCCAACCTCACCTGCAAGTGGTGCACCTGCCGATCAACGGACGAGGCTCTGACGAACATAAAAGTGCTCGATAAGCGGCAATAGGCTCGCCACCTAATACGTGGGACCAACAATATAACAGACGAAGTGTAAGCGTATGATATGCCTCTGCCTACCCCTTCAGGGAAACAGGCGTGATTGTATGAAGGTATGTACTGTATTATAAATCTGAAGATTGTTTGTTTGAACGCGCTAATCTCAGGAACTACTGGTTCGAATTGAATTTTTTTTTTTGTGTTGGATAGCCCATTAATCTAGGAAGGCTTTAGGCTATATAACAAACATCACGCTGCAACCAATAGGAGACCAGAATCAGCATAGCGATTTCAGCATCCAATAGGTTTATTTGACCGTTAAGTTTAAAATTGTTGTTATTCGATTTTACTTTGCCGCTTTCTCTCTCCTATTAATTTTATCAGTTATATTAGATTCAGTAAAAAAAAAAAAGTAAAAAATTATTTATTTCATAAACTATTATACATAGTACTTGAAAACGTCATGATCACAAATGAAAAAAAAAACAATCGAAATAATATTACACTAAATCACGAAGCTTAGATTCACTTACATGCAACAAAACAATTTAAAAATAAAAAATAATTAAGTGTAAGTGAATCTAAGTGCCAGTTCCGAGCCACCGCTCTGTAAGAAGAACTGGCAAGAAACTCACAGGCTATGCTCTTTTAAATATGTCCATTAGTTTGGTACTAGAATTACAATCTTCATTTGTCTGTGAAGCTATACAATGCAATATAACATAACCTTAACAATATTTATGTTTTCAAGTCATTCATATTAGAATAGCCTGTATGAAACGGCAGTTTAATCCCAAGCATTTTTATCTGCCATATAGTCTTTAATAGAATAATATCCCTTTGAAGACAGCTTGTGTTTTATTGTTAATTTAAATTTATTTAGGCTCAATTGCTGTATGTTGCTTGGGATTTTATTGTAGAATCGCACACATTGACCTTTAAAAGATTTGTTTATCTTTTGGAGCCTAGTGGCAGGTACAACTAATTTATGCTTATTCCTTGTGTTTAGGTTATGTACACAGCTTTTCTTACTAAACTCAGCTTTTACACATTGTGCCTTAAAAGTTTTAGAGAACGTTTTAACACAACTGTTCAATTTATTTGTCTTTCCGAGTATAGTTCATACAGTTTTAGTCTACTTATGTCAACACTTTCGAACTTTCAATATAGACAGTATTGAATTTGCAAATATCGAGTCGCAAGCATTTCGAGATCCGTCCATTTATACGCGCAACTGTTGTAGACTGCAAACGCATTTCTCGTCGAGATCAAGAGCCTGAGTCAATATTTTTTTGGTGCGTTCATTGATTTACTGCACACTGTTCTAACCAGATTTGGCTGAACTTCAGTTATCACATGGAGCAAATGCCATCTGACCACCGCAACCTAAAAGGAATAATCGTTCTATGGTTAACCAGTTGTCAAAATATTAGAACTGATTTCCTAATAACGACTGCCATAGTTGTTCATGACAGTCAGGACCAACAGTTTAACGTTTTTCCGAGGCACAGAGAAAGCGATAATTACGCACATAACTTCAAAAAGTCATAGGTGCGCCACCAGGGATAGAACCCTAGACCCTCTGAATTATGGGTCTTGCCACTACGCTGTCGCTGCTTAAGTTGTCAGGCGCTTATAACCGTGCTAATGCCACGGTATGGAGCACGCCTTATTGTTTGCCTCAATCGACTGCTTTATAAGGTGAGTTAGTGTTATTTAAGGCCTATTCCATTGAAGGGATGATCATAGTATTGTTATGTTGAAACTTTTAAACTTGTGTCTCAACATTATTTAGTATGCTATACCTTGTAATTTTTTAGTATATAATTGTCGTGGCAACTTGTAATGGAAACTGCACTATTGTTTGAGCCATTAACTTTTGTGTATGATCCTTGTCTTTGTGTGAATTCTGTAAGTTGTCCTAATTATAAATAAATATATGGGGTTATTCTTACTTGTACAGCCTCCACTAATTTATATTGACGTGAAAAGTAGCTCAGAGCTAGGCGTTCAACGTCTAATATATTAAAATAGTTAAATTAATTAACAATAAGCCATTATTTTCATGTTATTGAGCAATATTTTTCAGCGCCATTTTGCAATGTAATTGTATGGATACATAAAACATGACATTAATTTGTCTTCTAATAATCAGTAATAGTTTTTAATTGCTATTGTACCATGTAGGTAGTAGTAGTAAGTTTTATTAATAATGTGTAATGTAAATATTTAACATAATTAATTTCTTTTAGAATGTAAGCACATAAGTTATTAAATAATTAAATAAAATGTAAATCGTAAACTTCTTCTTCTATCTTGAGCTATTAATAAAGAAATACGTGTTAGTTACACTATTTATAACTCAAGAACGGCAAACCCGATTTGGCTGAAAATTAATGGAGAGATAACTTAGAACCAGAAAACAGACAAAAGGTATTAAAGAGTACCTTATACCGGTCTCATGGGACGTGATATACAAAACGGTACAGAGACTTTCTTAAGCAGATAGCTGAGGTTATAAGCTACTTTTCATTTTCCCGCAGGAACTCGATAAGTACTAACCTTTTAACTAGAAACGAAACAATTTCCATTTTAAGACCATCATCAGCCCATGTTTATAAGAAAGATATCTATGGGGGCCTCATCATAATAACAGCCTTATATGGTCCACTGCTGAACATTAGCACGCTAGGCAGGCGGGTTGGTGATCGCAGTTCCAGCCAGTACGCCGAATGCCGCTGTTGCCCATCATCCGGTAGGATTTCTCTTCGTCGACTTTTACGACTCCCCGTGAGATTAGAGGGGGTGGCACTATTCTAGGCCGGTACAACACGGCACATGGAAGATGGGGGCCTATCTTGATCTAATTCTAAAAATAGGCCTCCTACATTTATTTCCAATATAGCCGATAGTATATAGCGTGCTCCCGCGACCTTTATCAGGTCGTCCGCCATCTTGGGTTTTTTAAAGTTCTTTGCATAAAACAAATGGATTTTGCAAAAATTTATGCAATTCTTACAGAGTCAACAAACGATTTGGCATTTCAAATAAAAACAAAAATAATTTTTTTTTTAAATAAAAGTAATGAAAACATTCTCTGTGTTAATTAGACCGCAACATGGCAATAAAATTGAAATAAATGCGTTTATAAAACTGTATTATAATTCAGCAATTTAATTTGCATAGGTGACTCGTTAAATTTGCCTTTGTTATTTACTAATTCACTTTTTTGTATCCTTTCAAACCAGTTAAATGACCTTGGAAAATACTAAACTTAATTGAATACCTTTATTCTGTTTTGTGTCCGTCTGTCTGCGTGTCAGTAGCTTAGCTCAAAGACTCTTAATATTGATATACATATATATATGTATTCACAATATCACGACCGGTCGACGACAATTCGACGACCGATATGGCGTGGAGGTCAGTATACCTATACTTCACTCCAGAGGTCGTGGGTTCGATTCCCACACAGGACAAATCTTTGTGTGCATGAACATGAATATTTGTTCTGGTCTGGGTGTTTTCCTATGTATATTAAGTATGTATTTACAAAAAAAAAGTATTTAAGTATGTTTATTCGTTGTTTAGTATCCATAACACAAGTTCTTAAAATACTTATCTTGGAACTAAATAATTGGTGTAATTGTCAGAAAATATTTATAATATCACGCCTGATTCCCCGAAGGGGTAGGCAGAGGCATATTATATAGTATGCCGACATTACGCCAATCATTTTGTTGGTCCCACGTAATAGGTGGCGTTGATTAGATAACGGAATCCTAGTGATAAAAAAAATGTATATGATTATTTTATATTTAGCAAATAACATTTTAAAACAAGTACCTGTTGTAGGGTAAATAATTCGCCATCAAACTGTTCTCTAGTATGGCCAAGTGTAAAAAATGTGATGTGATGATGTACATGAAGAAGTAAATGCATAACAACAAACATAATTCTCTTGCCCTGCTCTCAATATACCTATCTTTCAATCACCTCGGTCTTCACCTTTGCCATGGACTCATCCACTCCTTCCCGGTCATATCATTCTTTACACACGCACGAGCCTATTGCCGCTTATCGGGAACTTCTGAGTACGCCAGAGCCTCGTTCCTTGTTCGGCAGTACTAAGGTCTTGGTAGGATCCCTTTGCACTAGAGCTGTGACAAACCGTATGTATTCGGTACTGAGTAACGGGTGCGCCATCTAGTACGAAGTAACGAAACGTTACACACGAATGCATTTCGTTACTCGCACTTTTCGTATGAGTACCTACTCTGTTTCAGTTCACGCAAGTACCGATGATGCGTGTATTAAAACGTTTAAACAAATGCGCGCATTATTCGGTGAATCAAAAAAACGTGCGTTGCAATTTTGAAATTCGTCGTCCCAAGTTGTTTACTGAAGGTATTGGAATTGGAATTAGCTTTCAAGATCGTTAATTCTAATAACAAAAAAACATTTTTATTGTTTCAATTTGGTTAACTATGTCACTAGTCCTTAAAATATGTGGTTAAAACATGTTTTTTTTTTTTGTGTTTAATTTAATTCTTAGCAATACTACTTTTATGATGATTTATCGTTAGAATGTTGTTTAAATTTTATTGTCAATAAATAATTTCATACACCTATTTATTGCTTTTAATTATAATCGATGCGTCATGTATTGCGATGTCAAACTGTACGCGTACGCAATACGACTCAATTCGTTACTCTAACATAGCACTGCATGCTATGAGGTGTCAGAAGTAACGAGTAACGTAACGATACGATAGTAACGAATACAAATTGTAAAAGTAACGAATACATGCGGGTATGCTTTGTTTCGTTACTTTTACACCTCTACTTTGCACCGTTATTACAGTATGTAATATAGCAAAATATAATAATATGTAGCAGAAATACATATGTAAAACATACATAAATATGTGTAACATGCTAAAAATAACGACACCAGGCCAAGTAATAAAACCACAGAATACTAGATAATTAAACGTATGTAAATTCTGTTACTAATAAAATTACTACATTAATATATATATTATAATACAAATAATAATACCGCGAATCAGAAACTGGTCACAATAGTACAGCGTCATCTATTGACAAGGTTGTGTCATTAGACATTCAAACTGTAACGAACAATGCTATATAAGAATACCTAAAACGGATATCTTTTTTATTCGTTTTTCAGACCACATACATAAGATATCATGTAACAAAGGCTCTGGCAATCACAAATATTCTCGGTAAACGGCTCGCCACCTTTTACGTGGGATCAACTATATAGTTGGCGAAGTGTATATATGTATATTAATCTACTATTTTATATTATATTATACATACATACATACACACATAATGTCACGCCTCTTTCCCGTAGGGGTAGGCAGAGATTACATCCTTCCACTTGCTACGATCTTGGCACACACTTTTAGCTTCATTCACACTCATTAACCTCCTCATACACGCCCGTCGGTTTAGGGTTTATATTATATATGTATATTAATCTAATCGGCGTATATTAATCTCTGCCTACCCCTTTGGGGTAAAACACGTGATTGTATGTAACTAAGTCAAAAAAAACTCGATGCAATAACAAACTAAAAACATAACATCTAACTAGTATCTATTGTTCCAGAATATATTACAGTTTGCAACTAGAAAATCCGAGGCACGATTGCCTGTTTCGTCATGCATGGCATTTCATCAGGTGGCCTTTTGAAAGTGTCCCAAAAGAAAGGACCTGCCAACTCGGCCAAACCCTTTACAAGGCAGTGGTTAACATATTCCTGGCATATATTGAACCTTACGTAGTTTAGTTAAGGTTCAAAGTTTTGCTACACGTGGCTTAAATCTGGACTGCTCCACTGGCCCCTTTAGAGAGAAAGCAAGCATTAGTTGGTTTAGTTTAAAGACTAGGTTAAATAACTATTCACGTGTTATCATATAGGTCGTAAAGCAGCTATAAATTAAGCAAGTGATGGATTAAAAATATCTTTGTAACAATTCCCGCGCTACTATAATTTCCCGAAAAATCGAGAAACTATTCAACACGACACGTGTTTCGCCCTTACACAGGGCATCTTCAGGTAAGATAGGAGCCTCAGAACAACGATGTCTTCACGACCATCGCTGAAACGAGAGTCAAGAGAGTTATAGTAGCGCGGGAATTGTTACAAAGATATTTTTAATCCATCACTTGCTTACAATGGATTTCCGCAAAGTAACGCCTGAATCAATAAATTATTTAGCTATAAATTAAACCTTATTTTTTGTAGACTTTGGATGAGGCAGCTATGCATAATATCACAATGAAGGGACGTGCACAGAGATTTCGCGTAATGTCTGCAGTTATCAGCGCTAAGAGCTATAACATATTGAAAGCTCCATGAGACTAGGCGGTCGAGCTGAAGTATGTGCAGGATTTTTATTTAGGGTGTGTGTAGTGATTATTTGCGTGCACACTAGACGCCACTTATTTTTCATGCGAATGTGGTTTCCATAAATATTTCTTTTGAATAAGGACGTATTTTGTACATTTAGATTTGTAACTATCTTCGATGAAGCTTCAATCTTTCGTTCCTTTCAAGCACAACTTTTGAATATAAAAATGTTTAGATATGTTGATAGTTTTGAACAATAATTTATTGAATGGTTACTTTACGGAAATCCATTGTGAGCAAGTGATGGATTAAAAATATCTTTGTGACAGTACCCGCGCAACTATAATTTTCCAAAAAATTAAGAAACAATTTAACACGACACGTGTTTTGCCCTTAAACAGGGCATCTTTAGGTAAGCTATCTGCCTCTGTAAGATGTCATCACGGCTAACGCTGAAACGAAAGTCAAGAGTTTTGGACACTATGAATGATGCAGGCGCTGTTTGTAATTATATCTCTTGATGTTTATTATTATAATATGTTATCGATCCATATTCGTACTTTCTATTTATATTTCAAAAAGCACGCAGAATTTTTAACTTACTTTTAACGACCGATATGGCGTGGTGGCGAGTATACCTGCACTCCACTCCAGAGGTCGTGGGTTCGATTCCCACACAGGACAAATATTTGTGTGTATAAATATTAATATTTGTTCTGGTCTGGGTGTTTTCCTATTTAAATTAAGTATGTATTTACAAAAATAAAAAAAATTATGTATGTTTATCCGTTATTTAGTATCCATAACACAAGTTCTTAATGATACTTAACTTGGAACTAAATAATTGGTGTAAGTGTCAGAAATATTTATTTATTCTTTATTTACTTTCATGTCACTGAAGCTACATATTTTGACCAAGGTGTAGAGTTGTGTTGAGTTAAAAGCTTTGCCCTGCATGAGATTTGATATCTTGCAGGCCAGCTGGAAGATATTTCTATTTGGAATAAGCTGTGCCCTGTACCCAATGTTTCTTAGTTTTTTAGTATTTCTGTATATATATTTCTGTGTGTGTACTAAATAAATAAAATAAATATCTTTATGACGGTGAGACACTAGGTAACATTTTACATGAAAATGTTTTTGGTGGGTTTTATATATTCCATTTACTGAGTATCAAGCAAATAGATAAAAAAAATCTTTCCATTACTGCAACGAAGTAACATGACATAAACATCACCCACAGATATTGTGAGATAGGATAATATGGTTTCGGTACGTTACGTGCCCTACTTTTTCCAGTTAAAAAACATTCCCTACCCGCAAAATAAGTTCAGCTAAAAATAGATAACAACGTCGAATTGATATCCTTTTTTGGACATGTTATAGCAAATGGCCTTTAGGTTGCTTTGTGTGATATTTTATTTAATACTTCGGAAGGTATTGAGCCTCAAACAGTACTTTAAAAGCTGCTCAACTTCGGTCACCAGCTGTTTTTAAAGAAATAAAAACATTTTGTTTAAAGGTATATCGAACAAATTCACACTTATTAAATTTGTAACAAGTTAACTGTAGTTTTTTAATGCACTATCGATATGGCGTGATTGGTGGCATACTTGCTCCAAAGGTCTGGGATTCGATCCTACACAGGAAAAATATAACTGCTCCATATAAAAAAAATGTTTTGATCTGGGTGATTTCCATGCATAATAAGCATGAGTTTAAGTATGATGATCCATACATACTATAGTATAAGCACTGCTTAGTTAAGGTAGTAAATGTAGTTTATAATCTTTACCCATCTCATAAAACGTATAACAAACTGTACACAAATAAATATAAGTACATGAATATATTATGTACCAAATCTGTCGCATGCAACCAGTAGCCGATTCTCGTAAACTATATATATAAATATTAATAAAAGGGCCTGTTACACAATGTCTGAATAGAAGAGACTCGGCAGATAACATTACAGTTTTCTATGGACTATCTGTCATAAACGCTATTGGGAACTTATTTAGACATTGTGAAACAGGCCCTAAGCCTAAAAGATGACCTAAAAGGTGATCTAAAAGGTTAAAGGTGACTCTTTGATACGATCGCTTTGACATCAACAGTTGAACTGTCAAAACAAATATATATGCCATTGGCTTGATAGCTAATATATCTTAGCCCACTAACCACCACAGGGCTCAGGTGTTCACTTACAAACTGAGTCAAGAATGATTTAGGCCACGCAGAACCAGTGCAAATTTGCGGAAGCAGGTGTATGGCCTCCTACTTTTAGATTATTTAAAGTGGCCCAATAGGGGGATATCTCTCAGTTTGTTTAACTACTACACTCGCGAGCAACCAAATCGACTCAACCGCTAACCACATCCAAACATTGTTTTAAGTAAAAGTATACAAAATTTAAATAAAAACAATATGTCTTTGAAAGCTTGATAATTAAGCGAGTGTATATGGCATGTAGTGACAATTGGAACCAACGGCTTTGCCTTTCGAAGTATAGAAGCGCTAAATGTCAAATACCTCACAAACTCTAATATAAGATCACCCATCCAAAGACTGGCCATCCAAAGAGTTTACACTCTACTTAATATTTATTATTAATTTTTGGTTATTTAGTTTTGAGGAGCTACGCGAGCTTCGATGGCCAATTAATGTGAATACGAAAATGATTTAAAACATAACGATACGATGTCGTTGCGATTACACTTAAATGAATCGCTTTACTGCGCTTTGAAATGGTTGTTGCGACTCAATTTAGCTAAAACGTCTAGCTTGAAGATAAGGTGTTTTACGAGTGCACTCAACTTTGAACTGCAGGTAGAGTTTGAATTATTATAGGACTGGCAGCCGCCTGCGACTTTATACGCGTGACTGTTTTGTTTGTTTACTAGGTATGTCGAGTGTCTTAGAGTTCATACTTTTTTTGAACTGGTATTTTAGTTCGGCTATATATGACGACCGATATGGCGTGGTGGCGAGTATACCCGCTTTCCACTCCTGAGGTCGTGGGTTCGATTCCCACACAGGACAAATATTTGTGTGGATAAATATAAATATTTGTTCTGGTCTGGGTGTTTTTCTATGTATATTAAGTATGTATTTACAAAAAAAAATGTATTTGTGTATGTTTATCCGTTATTTAGTATCCATAACACAAGTTCTTAATGATACTTATCTTGGAACTAAATAATTGGTGTAAGTGTCAGAAATATTTATTTATTTATATAGAATATACCATATAACAACAAAGTAAGTTACGTATGGATTTTAAATTTTATTATATTACAAGGCCACTTGAAAATAACATTATAGATCGTATCAAAAAAATAAAACCCTTTCACACTTCCATTCGGACGAAGTCACGGGCACAGCTAGTAATCTATAAGATTTAACATCTTCGTTGATCTGCTCATGCTCGTACTTTAGATATAAGTAAGTTCAAAGTCCTATTTTCAGTAGTGGGTGTCGTTTGGCAAAGGGACCTTAGGGGCTTATTCTTGACACAATTATCTTAGAATCGTCTTTGAGAAGAAATATAATATCTACCTTATTTTGGCCACCTACTGAATTTGAAATTCATATTAACGTGGGATGGTTTATAAAAAAACCAATAATAATTAATACGAATGCAAATTAGACCCTCCACTCCGCTAGGTTACATAAAGCGTTTTTTATGGCCTTTGCAATAAAATATACACCAAAAAGCAATGTAAAAAAATGATATCTTGCATTAACGCCCATATGTATAGGAACGACTAAAATTTGTGCGGTAATTTACACACAAATAGGCAGCAGAATACGCAGGGCTACCAAGTCGCTACGGTATCGTTACGACATCGATTATAAGACTTCTCCATCGAATACATCCGGCACTATCTCAAGCAGTGGCCCAAACAAATTATATACCAACAATCAATGTAAAAAAAATCCTACATAAATTACCATTGTATAGACGTCTAACAGTTGTGCGGCCAATTGTTTGCGCTACGAAGTACCCAGGACGACAAAGTCGCTACAGTATCGCTACGATATCGTTTACGTGAATCGCACTTCTGGCAGTGAAGGAGGCTGCATTAATAATGTAAACGCCACGAACCTCTGCGCACTGCCCATAAATACATCCGGCACTATCCGGGCAGTGAGCCAATGCAAAATACGTATATTTAGATCCTCTTAGCCCCTTATTTACAAGTATTTTTCGCACTCAACTGTCTATATGGCACGTTTTATTAAACTTAAACTTAAGTACGTACTTGTGTTATGGGACTGTCTGAAAGGGTTACCGCGGCCCCGGGACATAGCAGGCTCAAGAAGGATTATATATGATTATTAGTCAGTAAAAGTCAGCGGTAGAGGGTCATGTGATGATTTTTCATCCAAAAAAAGGACAGGCGTGTATTGTATACGGTCTTAGCTCTGAAGGACGTGGTTTTAATTCCCACACCTGACGATTGTGTGCGTGAGCATGAATATTTAAAAGAGTTTAGGTGTTGTTTTTTTTATTTTATTTAAATATCTACATCCATTGTCTAAATACCCATAGTATATATAATCTATGCTTAGTTTGGGGCTTCGGTGGCGCTGTTTGTAAAGTCCTAGGATTTTTTTATCATTATACGAAGATAATATGATAGAGGTGCTTGTGTAAGGGTGCAATTTTTTTGTTTTCAAAAAGGCAGTTAATCAAATTGATTGTTAAGTTACTCTCGACCCAGTTGCATCTGAAAACCAGCATCACGTTCTCAGATGTTGCCGTTTCAGTCATTTCTGTAAATACCATTGATAGTACAATTTATTATTTAGTAAAATGCTAAATAAATATATAGTATAAAAATATAGCTAATATAATAGATATATGATATATGCTAATATAATAGAGGGCGGCCCCCAACGCGATGGACCGATGATCTGGTCAGGGCGGCGGGGAGCCGGTGGATGCAGGCGGCAAAGAATCGATCTACGTGGAAAGCAATTGGGGAGGCCTATGTTCAGCAGTGGACTTCAGATGGCTGAAATGATGATGATGATGATAAAAATATATAATAGGTGAATTAAAGCAAATAACATTTCAGTTAAATAGACATCACGTGAAAGCTCAAGAGCGTTTCCAATATTAAATGAGATTTATTGATACGGGCTTCTATAAGGAATGGTGAAGTGGAGTTATTTAGATTAATGTAACATGATTTCTAAGAAGTCATATTAAATAAAATTCGATATCAGTTTGCATATGAATGAGTACGAATTATTTAACATATTAACATATTAACTTTTAACATATTAACATTTAACATATTAACATTTAACATATTAACATTTAACATATTGAATGAATACTCATTATTTCTGTAAATAGGTTAGTTTCGCAGAATTTTTATGCATAGGTAGAGGTTTAAAATATTTACTTAAGTTTACTAATATCAAAATTGCTTTAGCGAATATGGGTTTCGCCTGGTCGTGAACTGAACTGATACTATTTAGATAAGTTATTTTTCTTTCCTTTCTTTTCAAGCCATATTCACCCACTGCTGGGTATAGGTCTCCTCCATGTTGCGCCACTTCCATCGATGTTGGGCTTTCTTTTGTCAGGTCTTCCCCGCTGCCTTGGCAATATCGTCAGACCATTCTCGGGAGCTAATCCCAATCCAGAACTCTTTGGCTTCATCGGCCGCCAACTCTTCGAGCCACATGTCCAGTTACACTTAAGCAAAAATTTATTGATTCAGGCGTTACTTTTCGGAAATCTATTGTAAGCAAGTGATGGATTAAAAATAATTATAGTAGCGCGGGAATTGTTACAAAGATATTTTTAGTCCATCACTTGCATACAGCAGGTAAAATTATAAATTATAAACGACAAAATATCAAATACCTATGTATTATGTACCTATGTTGTATGTATTATATATTATATTAATTAATAAAACCAACAGTTTGTTGAAACAATGAACCTAAACATTGAAACATATTGACCATTTGATTGATCTAGTAGCCTTGCTTTTACACAATGTAAGCCATTTACACAGTGTGGTGTGAGCCAAGTCCGAGACGCCCTGCGACTGTTAAGCAACCTTCCGGATACTAAACAGATCAGCCACTTGGGCACGGGGCCAAAGCGAGACGGGAAAATCCGATCAAGTTCAAACAGGGTCGTGCTCAGAGATTTCGGACAGGTTGAGCAATGCATACATTAAACGGAGCTAGTAAATAAATTGATATTTTTATAGCTAGGCTACACCAGCGTTCGGACGCAAATGCCCTGGTATGCAGTACTTATTTTTTTATTATTATATTATATTTAGGACAACAAACAGTTACATAATGTATAATATTAAAAAGGCTAAAACTAAATTTGGTTCATTGCGTAACCAGCGACGTTATCCACGACAGAATGTTAAACATATGAAACGAAACTTAATCAATTATAGACATATTGCTTCATCTAAAAATAAATACAATAATATTTTATCCTGGGATACAAGAAGGTTGATAGGATTACATTTAAAAAATAAATAAAGCCAGTAAAAATCATGCATTATTATTTGCATGTGTAGTCTGCACGCCACTCAAGTTCACCGCTTTTAATAATTATATTTAAATAATACACAAGCGCTCCTAGTTCCTAACCGGGATCCCTTTCACATTAGGTTCGCAAGAGTTCGTGTTCCCTATGTATGTCAACCTTAGTACTGGTTAATTTATATAATTATATTTTTTCTCCATACTTTTTATCTCAATTAGCAATCATACACCAAATCCAACTCTTTAATTATGTAAAAACCGGCGACAACTGTACTTATTTCAAAAAATTATGAAGGACCACTGGGCGTTTATCCTCACGCAACTCCAAATAACTGCCTATCGCTCGTTAAGAGTTTTTATTCCGTTACAGTGTAAAAAACACAACCACATCAACACAAATAAAGTTAACTCTTTGTCTTATAATTTTACAGAAGACAATATTACAAAGTATTCATGTTAAAACTTCTAAAATTGAATTAAAGAGTATAATCTATACATAGTATAAAATTAAGTTGCGAAGGGCGCCCAAAATGTGTTTGTTACCTAGGATCTCAAAAACTACTATATCAATAGCTATGCGGTTTTCAATAATGGAAAGAAGACATTCCAGGGATTCTATAGGTGTATAATTTAGGTGTACCTACTTAAGAAATTATTAGAGTAATCGTAACAGTTATCAGACGGACGGAAGAAAAACGAGCTTTTTGGAGGCTTGCATTGCGTGCGCTGCTGAAATAACTCAAAATACAGAATAACAATGTATGGGGGAATTATTCTTCTCAAAAAGTTCTATAAAAAAGTCTGCGATAGCATATGTCTATCCTTTAAGGTTTAGCCACAATAACGATTTTAGTGGTGTTCAAGTTTAATTTACGAAATATCTTATTTTTCAATTACTCGACGTTACTACCGACATAGACCAATAAACATAAAACAAAATGGATATCAAATTAAAGCTGATGAAATGAGGATTCCGAATATATACATATCATAACAGTTTTATGTTAATATTAATACACAAGATGCATTTACAATGCCGAGGGCAGAGATGGCGGCGGCGGCGGCTGCGTTCCGTCGTTGTGTCAGTCAGTTGGTCCGCATAGCACGACAGTGGCGGCGCGCGGCGGCGGCGACGGCGGTGGTGGGGGTGGGCTCATCTTGAGGTGCGCGACCCGAACGGGCAGACACGTGAGGGCAGACAACGTTGATGGTTGTGTCGAATTATAAAATTTTCAGTGCGGCACGGATTTTTAAAATTTAATGTATGTGATTCATTTTATTATTATCACTTTGAATTGGAAGGAGTTTCTATTTTCATAACTACAGCTGTAAAAGTCGAATATCCGAGCGAAGCCGGAACCGCGGGCTGCTAGTGTAAATAATAATGCATACATTCAATCACACCTAACAAATCAATAATTTAAAAGAGCATAGCCTGTAAGTTTCATGCTTGTTCTTCGTACAGAGCGGTGGCTCGGAACTGGCACTTAAGATTCACTTACACTTAAATATATTTTTTTTAATTGTTTTGTTGCAAGTGAATCTAAGCTTCGTGATTTTAGTATAATTATATTTTGATTGTTTTTTTTATTTTTTATAATTTTGACGTTTTCAAGTACTATGTAATAGTTTATGAAATAAAAAGTATTTTCATTTTTACAATTTTACCTCTGGTGTAGACAGAGGCATATTAAACGCCCACATTACGCCAGTTGACAGTCCCACCCACGTAATAGGTGGCAAGGCTACTAACAGAGAACATTTGTGATTGCCAGAGCCTCGTCTCCTGGTTAGTAGCTGGTCCTTGGGAGGATCTTCATATCCACAATAATAATATGTGTAAATAATAATCTTCTTCTATTTCAGCATCTCAGCCCATTAACGTCCCACTACTGAGCACGAGCCTCCTCTTACATACCAAAGTGTGAGGGTATTGCTTTTTATTCCTATTAAATGTTGCGAGGACGAGAGCATTTTGTTCGCACAATCAAGAGGTAGAGCCTTTATAACACTGACTTTTTATAACCTTAGTCAAAATATACTCTTTAGCTTGGTCGTTCGATAAGGCCCAGCACACATGGTGAAACGCAACTGCAACGAAACCCTTTTGACATTATAGGTTTGAAACCAGTTTCAAACGTTTTGCACACACGCCGCAACCTAAATATGATGAAATTAGTCACAATCATTCCGATTTTGAGACCAGACAAACGTCTCCAAAATGTCTAGTTCAAGTAATGAAGAAGTTCTGGTTCTGTATTTGTATCTTTGACAAAGAAGCAGGCGTAAAATTTTATTTATCAGTCTTTCATCAGTCTTATTCTTGCGAGAGTAGCTTGAAAGTGTTCAAATGAAATTCAAAAGTAACTAGTAGTTGCAGTTTCGTTGCAGTTGCGTTTCACCATGTAAGCTGGGCCTAACTGTCAAATGAGGCGTAAGGCAGCTCTTTACGTTTTTGTTTTACAATAGTTCTTGTAGTAACATATTTCACTTTTCAAGTCTGATACAAATGAATTTGCTATTGCTTCATACCCAAATGCAAGCTCCTCATACAACGAAAACAAAATGGACTTTTTGCCACTGTAAAGGAATTAACGTGCTTTAAACATAAGTTGTTGATACTTATCGCCATCTCCGCGAAGAAAGTATACGGTAATGATAATATTTAAGATTTATACAAAGGTTAAATACTCTTTAAGTTGGTGTCAAATTGCGCAGAAAGCGACGACCATTAATATTTCCTAAAAGTTTATTTTCGGTAATACTTGGAAATCTTGGTTTTTTTTTTTAAAAAATAACGTCACCCGCTTCTTGATCAAGAGGAACTATGCAAAACTGCACAATGTAAAATATAATGGGCCTAAGAAAAACTACAATAAGAACGATGACTCAGTTCCATTTTGCTTTCAACGTTTTACATAGCAGAAAGTGCATTTAAAGTTGGTTGCAATATAAAGGGGTAGGCAGAGAGATATTATACGCAGACATTTCGCCAACGTCCTCCATAATAGGTGGCGAGCCTATCTGTAATATATTCTATTGGAATATATTCTGTATAGTCAGGCAGAAAGTTATAAAAAAGACCATATAAAATCGCTGCTTTAGTTACTCTGTATATATGTAGATGATAAATCCAAATTATGGGAGAGTGATGTTAAAAGTACTACAACACAATACAGTAAGCCACAAAGACATCACAAAGCTATGTTGGTGCGTAGCCGGTTGAATGTAGGCGTATATGTTTCCATCGGGTACACCTATTATGGTAGAACTTTTTAAGTAATAATTTTATATTGCATAACAACTAATAGCATAAACCTCTTTTCGCAGAATATCGTTTGGCATATGCTAACATACATTGAAACCCATAATTTTGTAAGTCAGAATCATCTGTACGCATAATTTTGATATCCATAATAATCACAATGTATAATCATCACATCGCAGAAAGTTCAAAACCAGATTCATCTTTTGGCATATATTTCTTATCCATAACTATTTAAAAGTAGAACCATCATTTCACATAATTGTTTTTTATTTTAGTAATTGTAATGAATAAAAGTTGATTTAATGATAATTATTTGGTTTTTATATCCTTGCCCATGAGAGCATGTTCGTTTCTGACACTCGCCGGCCGCTGCCGCGGCACGCTCGCTTCGCTCGCTCGGCTCGTGCATAAGAGGTCACAGTTCTAACCTAACCTAACCTACGCATTTTTAAAGAAGAAAGTAACCCAATCTATATTATTCAAATTGAAATTCTATGATCTTCATAGTATGCCTAGTCAAATTATGCCAAATAATCTGTACTCTAAATGAACGTTATGCTAAATGAAATTATACAAAATTTTAACTATGCCAAAGGTAATTATGCCAATTAAAATTCTACTATCTTAAATGTATGCCATTCTTAATTCGGTCATAAGCACATTATGCCTAAAAATATTTATGTCAAATATTTTTTATGCCTAATAAATGATCGACTAAAGAAGTTTCTGCGAAGTCAGTTATCCCAAATAGGTTTCGGAGTATCAAGTTTCTACCAAATAGGGCGCACCCGTTTCCATCAACTCCAAATCACGGGAGTGTGACGCTGAAAGTGACGTGTAACTATGACGCTGCACAGTAAACCACAAACACATCATGGAGCGATAGCCCGTTGTCTGTAGGCGGAGATATTACCATCAACTCCAAATCACGGGAGAGTGACGCTGAAAGTGACGTGTATCTACGACACTGCACAGTAAGCCACAAACACAGTCATCATGTAACGATAGCCCGTGTCTGTAGGCGAGATTACTATCAACTCGAAATCACGGAAGTGTAATTCTAAAAGTATATATCGCATGCTTAATGGAATAGTGACTTAACTCAAAAAAGACGATTTTTGGGACATTACAAAAGAAGATCTTCTAAAGAATACTTGTAAGCGCATTAACTTGATACTGATTTATTAATTGCTGCATGTGTTTTGAATGTTTGATTAACATTGATTGTTCGATCTCAGTAAAAAATAGAAAGACTGTATAAGTACCTGACCTATCTATTATTAGGTCAATGTTCCTTTAAGCATGCGATATGTAATTACCACGAAAACAACACAAATTCAGCTATATTAAGTCTACTGTCTGCACATAGTTACTCCAATAGTGTTCATTATATTAAAGGTATTTTCCCATAATCACACGCTGAAAATAATACATCACTATGATATAATAATGTAATCCCGAAATATTTATTTAGTTATGTCACGAAGCGATGAAACATAGTTTTGTTGGTGAAATTTCCATAAACTCCAATAAGCAAGTGAGTTATAACTATGACACAGTAAAGTGAAATTAGGAAAAACTAATTTAATTCAACAATTACAAAGATTTTATTGGTCAAACGGAAACATAATCCCTATGATCCATAAAAACTATGATAAATAGTTACTGCTTATAGTATTACATAGCTTTTTTTTTTTTTGGGATGGAAAATCATCAAATGACCTTCTCCTGCTGTGGGTGGAGCCGAGGGTGTGTCAGACTTCTACTGACTAAAAACCATCCATGTTCCTTCCTTTGAGCCTGCTACGTACCCTACGGCCCCTCTGTGTGCTGACATCTCTTTGAGGCGCGCGTGGAACACGAACGCGCCATCGACGCGGCTTGTCGTCTATGGAAGACGGACGGGCGGCGAGTTACCCATTATTCGCCGCCCACAAGCCAGCGCCTACGGTGGCCGAGAGTCGTCTCGCGGCTCCCGACGTCTCGGGCGTCCACCGCGGCGGCTGGGACCGAGACGATAGTATTACATAGCTGCTTCTTGGTAACTCATATGTCAGAGCTACTTACTGCTTATGGTGTGGATGAAAATTACTGACCGAAACCTTCCCCTGTTTGAATATCATTAAATGTCTTAATCGATTCATTTTATGGTCTTTCAAAGCCGCTTTCCTTGTTCGTCCAACGCGACGTCCCACCCATCCCCTTTAAACGATTTTAACCATAAATTTAAACTTATAAATATTTTTATATGACGACGAAGATGCCTTCATAGGGATACTAACCTATTAAAGATTATATGGCGATAAAAATGCTTGGGATTAAACTGCTGTTTCTTGCAGGCTATTCCAATATGAATGACATAAGACATGAAAATTGTTAATTTTATATTCTATTGCATTGTAAAGCGTCACAGACAAATGAAGATTGTATTTTAAGTAACAAACCAATTAATAATTTAAAAGAGTGATTGTGAGTTTTTGCCAGTTCTTCTTACAGAGCGGTGGCTCGAAACTGGCACTTAGATTCAATTAAACTTAAATATTTTTTGATTTTTAATTGTTCTGTTGCATGTAAGCGAATCTAAGCTTCATAATTTTAGTGTAATTATATTATGGTTGTTTTTTATATTTAATTTTAAACGTTTTCAAGTACCATGTAATAGTTAACGAAATTAAATATTTTGAAATTGATAAAAGAACACTAAACAGGCATCATAATACGTCGAACTTTCAGCCAAGATAAACTTATTCATTACGTACAACACAATAAATGTTGGATTTACTAATTCGCTGTATTTTTATTTAATGACAGACGCTATTCTACTATCCTTATTTCACTATGTCTTTATTCCAGGCTCTTTGGGGCACAATGTGTGACGTTTCGCCGTCATGTTTGGAACCGAGCCAAAAGTTAGCGCACACGTGAAGTAATGGTTCCGTACAAAGGTATTGTGCTGTTCCTTAGGTATTTGCGATCTGCCTTTTTATGTAACATTGCGACAGTGAGTTGGTTGTTTCGTTACGCGAACATAAAAGTTTCCGGTAGGCGGCAATAGGCTCGCCACGTGGTACGTGGGACCAACAATCATCATTTCAGCCCATTAACGTCCCACTACTGAGCACGAGCCTCCTCTCACATATCAAGGTGTGAGGGTATTGGGTCATACTCCACCACGCTGACCCAGTGCGGATTGGCGGAGGCAGGTGTATGGCGTCCTGCTGTTAGAATTTATCAAGCCGCCTATTAGGCCTCTAACATGGTTTAACGACTACCACATTTAGTGATAACCGGGACCAACGGCTTAACGTGCCTTCCGAAGCACGGAAGCGCTCGATATCAAATGCCACACAAACGGTCACCCATCAAAGGACTGACCTCTGTAAACTTTGCTGTATTTCGGTTATCGTTTTCGACCACCGAGCACCGCAGAGCTACGAGCGCTTCCAACCAACAATATAATTGGCGAAATGTGGGCGTATAATATGCCTCTTACTCAAACAGGCGTAATTGTCTGTATATTTGCGAAAGTTTTTTTTAAGCTTTTACATGGGACATTGGAGAATTAGTTTTTATCCGACTTCAAAAATAGAGGGATAAAAGTTTCGGGTAGGGTAGGCACTGAGTAGCGCTAGTAGCTCAGTAGTGGTCAATTTGGTATTGGATTTTAATAAAATAAGGCTTAGAATATGCCGTGCATACTGGAAGAATGGTCTGGTCAGTAGCTGAATGTAATTTATAAATTGATGGATGGGCATGTAATGAAAAGAGAAGAATAGCATGTTATGAGAAGAGTCATTAAGATGAATGTTACCGGTTGGAGAGGAGGACACTGACCGCAAAAGATATGATTGAGAAAGAGTATGTCCATGGCAAAGGTGTAGACCAAGGTAATTGAAAGATAGGTAAATTAAAAGCAGGGCAAGAACATTATGTTTGTTTTTAAGCATTTATTTCTACATTTATAAACATTAATTTTACACTTGGCCATACTAGAAAGCAGTTCGATGGCGAATTATTTACCCTTTTACAACAGGTACTTGTTTCAAAAATGTATATGCTAAATATAAATAAATAATCTACAAATATTTTTTTTATCAATCTTATGAAACGCTCTTAGCTCCGCGGTGCTCGGTGGTCGGAAACGATCACCGAAGTAAAGTAGAGTTTACAGAGGTCAGTCCACAATGGGTGACCGTTTGTGTATGGTTGTGACATTGAGCGCTTCCGTGCTTCGGAAGGCACGTTAAGCCGTTGGTCCTGGTTATCACTTAATGTGGTAGTCGTTAAGCCATGTTAGATGCCTAATTGGGCGGCTTGAAAAACTCAAACAGCAGGACGCCATACACCTGCCTCCGCCAATCCGCACTGGGCCCGCGTGGTTGAGTATGACCCAATACCCTCGCACCTTGGTATGTGAGAGGAGGCTCGTGCACAGTAGTGGGACGTTAATGGGCAGAGATGATGATGATGATTACGATTAAGTCGTCTAATCAAGTCACTCATGATTATCGTTAAAATCTTTGTGAAGAAATTGTCTCTGTTTTTTTTTATTAAATGAACTATTTTAAAAAAATGAAACAATACAAGACGCCATCGGACGCCGTTAATCATTGTTTACAGTGCGTCACGGAGCCGACAGCCCTATTATGTAAGGTATACCAATCAATATAATTAATGGCTTCTAATTGCTCTTTCAATCACGTTACGTGCGTTTAACATAAAAAACAATATTTCTATTCATATGACTGGTGTCAATTAACTTATCGCTGAGTCGTGCACTCGGCTCGATTGATTATATGTTATAGAGTCATTAGTATGTAAGTGTTAAAAAGAAAATGTGTTTTTCTCTGCTTCAAAGAAGTATAATTAGTTAACCACTACAATGTTGCCGTGCCCTAACAGGGTATGTTTGTAACCATCATTTTTTTTAAGACCTATTTGTATAACATAGCAGCAATACGACCGACAATACCCGCTTTCCGCGTGTGAATTAAGTCGTGGGTCGATTCCCACACAGGACAAATCTTAGTGTGCATGAACATGAATATTTGTTCTGGGTGTTTTCCTATGTATATAAAGTCTGGATTTACCAAAAAAAAAATAAGTATGTTTATCCGATATTTAGTATCCATAACACAAGTTCTTAACGATACTTATTTTGGAACTAAATAATTGGTGTAAAAAAAGATATTGAATTTTAAAAAAATTAAAAGGACAATCTAAGTTTTTTCAATTAATTAAACGTGTAAAGAACTACTTTATATTGCCTGTAAATACACAGGAAAACATATACTACGTATAATACGTGATACAAGATTGAAAGTATATACCTCGTTTCGTATTCTAGTATGTATTAATTAATATACCTGTATAGGGATACAACCAACACCTTTTTTTTATAGTCTGATTTTTATAGTATGATGTTTACGCACTGTCTCCTGGCCAATGGGGGGGACCGGAAGGGGAGGGTGGGGCTCACTGCGGCAGACGCGACCACTGCAGTCCTACCCACTAAAATACTACCGACGACGCCCACCGCTGTTGAAAAAGGGGCGGGGGTCCAGTGCCTGACAAGTGGTGCACCTGCCGATCGGACGAGGCTCTGGCGAACATGACAGTGCCCGGTAAGCCGCAATAGGCTCACCAACTATTACGCGGGACCCACTATATAATTGGCGAAGTGAGGGTGTGTCATATGCCTCTGCCTACCCCTTCGGTGAAACAGGCGTGATTGTATATATGTATACTCTGAAATGTGATGTAGTATAGTCGCGAGGTTCGAACAAGTTGGTAACAAGTTGCTTACCGCTTATGTGAAACATTACCTCATCCTCAGCTCACGTCAATTCACTGCTGGACAAAGGGGAGTTAACAGTAATATATTCATCAATTAAATACTGACGGGCTTTTAATGCATTAGATGCACATTCAATGAAGTAACAGACTGATGAATAATAAATTTTAATACATAAAAGTCATATGAATCGAAATAATGATGAATAAGTAAATTGGTAATTCAATATTCATCGTTTAGTTCATGAATCAGGAAGTAATTACTGAATGTCGCCGGTGTTGAATTTTATAATTAAAAATATAGCACGCCGCTCATAAATGCAAAACAATTTAAATTTATTAATTATATATAAATTTCATTAAACCTAAATACATAAACATAGAATTATAAAAATTATAAATCCTAACTACCTAGTTACATACATATTGAAAATAACATAATGGCATATAATTCAATTATTTATATGATTTTTGTTTATTAAAGATCTACAATCAGACATTTAATTATAAAGAGCAAAAAGTCGAGTAACATCGACTCGAATAGACATAATATATATAATATACATAAGTAATTGTAATTTAGCTGTAACTCACTATTTTTACTACTTTAACTTTTCATTTCATTGTATTTTGTGGTTAAAAATATTAAGTTTCTGCCTTTGTGTGACTGTTGCACACGAAAATTATTCATCATCTCAGCCCATAAACGTCCCACTACTGAACACGAGCCTCCTCTCACATACCAAGGTGCGAGGGTATTGGGTCATACTCCACCACGCGGACCCAGTGCGGATTGGCGGAGGTTATGCGGGCGGAGGTTATGCGGGCGAAAGTTATTAGGTCTCCACGGAAGACCAGCGCTGTTGTGGTCCTCCACTGCAGCACATGCTGAGTGGAGTCCTTTTTAGGCATATTATATTTAAACTTATTTGTAATAATTGTTTACTGCTATGATTTCTGTTCTTTGTTTATATGTATGTATGTCTAAAGAAAAGTATATTTCATTTCAATATTATGAAAGCGCAAAGATTTGCTTATTGACCGCTGGTTGTAAATAAATACAAGATGAAGAACTATTCGTTTCAGGCATGGGGGCTTTCCTATCATACAAGTATTTATGACATATAGTACAAATATGTATTTACAAATAAAAAAGTATTGAAGTATGTTTATCCGTTGTTTAGTATCCATAGCACAAGTTCTTAATGATACTTATCTTGGAACTAAATAATTAGAGTAATTGTCAGAAGATATTTATTTATTAGAAGCGCTCGTAGCTCCGCGGTGCACGGTGGTCGGAAACAATCACCGAAGCAAAGCAGAGTTTACAGAGGTCCGTCCTTGGATGGGTGACCGTTTGTGTGGCAATTGATATCAAGCGCTTCCGTGCTTCGGAAGGCACGTTAAGCCGTTGGTCCCGATTATCCCTAAATGTGGTAGTCGTTAAGCCATGTTAGAGGCCTAAATGGGCGGCTTGAAAAATTCTAACAGCAGGACGCCATTCACCTGCCTCCGCCAATCCGCACTGGGTCAGCGTGGTGGAGTATGGCCCAGTACCCTCACACCTTGGTATGTGAGAGGAGGCTCGTGCTCAGTAGTGGGACGTTAATGGGCTGAAATGATGATGATGATAATTTATTTATTTTGAGATGCCGCTACCGTTACTAGGATTAGTATTGTCGTATTTATAAAAGAGAATGTAAACAGGAATATCTCTGGAATTCCGACGAATAAAGCGTAATAAATAATAATGAGAAATTCCTGATCTATATAAACAAGACCCCTATTGTATTTGTGAAGTTATACTGCTCAGCTATCGAGATCGTGCGCTGAACAACAAAAGACTATGTATTACTTGAGAATCAGAGGAATTTCTATAGAATTTCTTTTAGCGTTCATTAATATTGTAAAATATTTAACGGTTGTACAGTCAGCCTAAGAAGTAGCTGAGCTATACTTTATTCAAATCATAACTAACTCTAACTACTGAGCACTGGCCTTCTTTAATAAACTAACGAGAGAGGAATTCTGGTTATACTCCACCACGCAGACCCAGTGTACTGGATTACAGGTATTCAAGCCGTCCAATAGGGCTTCTAACATGGCTTAACAACACAAAAAGTGATGATCAACGGGACCAATGGCTTAGAGCGCCTTCGGAAGTAAGTGAGCGGTTGTTTTTTAAATGCCATACAAACGACCCATCCAAGGGGTGACCTCTGTAAAATTTGCTTTACTTCGATAATCGCTTTAACATACTGAACTAGCCTTTCGAAGAGTACTAAACTGATTAGCTTCTTCAAGGCTGACTGTACATCGAGCTCATTTTGTTTACTGCTGTGCCCGCTTCTTCGTGAGGCTTGATGAGTTCAAAAGAGCTCTAAAATAAGCATGACGTGATATTAAAAAAAAAATTGCTTCTCAATTTACGGGACATTTTATGTGTATACAAATATACCCATATAAATGATAATTTTTTATTTTTATGATTTATGTACGGTGTTTTGTATATAATACAAGTATGTATTCAGGTGGTGGTTTCAAATAACTTTGACAAAATTGGCGAGCTACTTTAATCTACCAAAAAATCGAGAAACAACACGACCCGTGTTTCGGCCCCACATTTACCATCTTCGGGTAAGATATTTTGACCGCCTCAAACTACACGACAAACGCTAAACCGAGAGTGGAACGCCTGAATCAATAATCTATTTAAATATGTTATTACAAAAAAAAGGTCATTTAAGTATCTATTTTTGTCCTTCAACTACTATTCGCTGTATAATTTCTGTTAAGATTGGATATGGAAGACGCATTGTAGGTAATATCCGTAATATTATTAATAAGTAAGGCTGCTTTATTCATCCTAGAGAACATTAGCTCAGAAACAGTATTTCAGTATCGACGTTTATCCTTCAACTAGAACCCAGTGTAAGGCGACCAGTGGCAAGATGGACCGACGACTTAAGACAGGTGGTAGCGGATGGATACGTTCTGCAGAGAACCGGGATGATTGATGCTCTTTGGGGGAGGCCGATATTCAGTCCCCTCGACGGATTATTGATGTGGCGTGGGGGGCGGAGTAGCTCTGGGTAGCAGTGGGCCGGCGACTCTGGATGCTCTTAGTACTGACTACCGGGTAGGGAAACTAAGAGAGACGTAGAGGGTGCAGCGGGCGGGCCAGAAGGGCCCGTCAAGCAGCGCCAGGAGGGTCTTAGGCGGCGGAGCCAGGGGCCCATGCTGTAACGGTCAGTGAATAGGACTGCCAGCAATCGCGTCTGCCGCAGTGAGCCTCACACTTCCCTCTCGGTAGTTCCTTCACTGGCCGGTAGATAGTGCGGAAATGTATTTATTTATTTAACAATTTATGCACGTGAGGAACATACACAAAGATAAAAGTTATGAAAGACATGTACAACGGCACTGCTTATCCCTAAAAGGAATTTCTTCCAGCAGACCGAAAAAAGGAAAAAACATATACAAAGTAGACACGTGCACAAAACACGTCACAAAACAAACTCAAATAAAACAACAATAAAAAACTAAAATCAAACAATATCATACTAAAATCAGCAATTAGACAAAAATTTACAGCTAGCAGGCAGCAAGGAAGTGTTCCTTTATTGCCTTCTTAAAATGTTCAGCAGTAGATGTCAATTGGCTAATTGATAGTAGCAATAGTTCAAGCTGTGCTTAGTGTTGGCAAACGCAGTGTGGAATGTAAGTAGATATTATTATTATGTCAGTCTACCTTATTCGTCCTAGGCCATGTTAAGATACTCGTAACCTTTGTGTAATAAAACAATAAGTACGGTGATTCAATTAATTCAAAACAGATTCCAAGGTGTACCTCTTCAAGCCTGTCTTTTTATTACTTATATTATTGTATTTAATTTAATATTACCCTGTCTAACGACTAATATAACTGCATTTAATATTATCACAATAAGATAATATTGATTTTCTCTAATCTATGTTTGTGCCGTGTGATACCGGCCTAGATAGTGCTACCCCCATGAGATGAGTCATGGGGAGTCTTAAGAGTCCACCAAGAAAAATCTGACCAGATGATGGGCAGCATTGTCATAATGCGTACTGGCTTGAGCTGCAATCACCAACTCGCCTGCCCAGGGTGGTAATTATGGACACATCCCATGTGAGTAGAAAACTGATGAGGAGGCCTTTGTTTTGCAGTAGACTTTATGAGGTTGAAATTATTACTGAGGAGGTTAATGAGTGTGAATGAAGCTAAGAGTGTGTGCCAAGATCGTAGCAAGTGGAAGGATGTGATCTGTGCCTACCCCTACGGGAAAGAGGCGTGACATTATGTATTATGTGTTACTAACGTTACTAAGCACACATGCATACGTAATGGGTGTGAACCCATATTTCCTTTATGGAGATCTATACATAAAGTCTGAGCAAATTGCACTTTTAGCACAGAAATCTCTAGATGAATCATCATCATCGTCAGCCTATACTACCTATGTATGTAAATTATTATTAAATTATTAGTGATTATGGACAAATACCCCCCTAAATATTTGATAAATTATTACTTTGTGCTCCCATTCATCATTTCAGCCACATAAAGGATTTATATAAATATGTGGCTGAAATGATTTCTTTGAGGGTGAAGGCTTGTGTTCAATAGATGAACGTTGATAAGATAAATATTTATTCTCTTACAATTACACCAATTATTTAGTTCCAAGATAAATATCACTAAGAACTTGTGTTATGGATACTAAAGAACGGATAAACATACTTAAATACCTTTTTTTTTGTAAACACTTAATATACATAGAAAAACACCCAGACCAGAACAAATATTCATGTTCATGCACACAAAGATTTGTCCTGTGTGGGAATCGAACCCACGACCTCTGGAGTGAAGTGCAGGTATACTGACCTCCACGCCATATCGGTCGTCGTCGTCGAGATGGTGATGATAAGGGAAACCCATCTAGTTTCAATGTGGGCGATGGGCTAGCCATCTCTCACCATTTAACACTTTTTTATCTAAAGTTCTTTGTGCTACAAGTGAAATTTGCTATTACTATAGATCCTTTTTTAATAGTTGTGACCAGGTTTCCTCTACCCCAAATGACATATGGGCGTGAGATTCATCATCAGACTCACGACCCATAGTGTGCTCACTGGTTGAGACCACTATGGGTCTCAACCAGTTCAGCCAAATCAGCAGCCAAAGCATCAGCATTCAGCCAAATCTGGTGAGCCAGTTTCTTTAATATGAGAGTGGGATTATGTGTGTTTATTACATAAATAAGGGTGCATAGGATACCTAACAAGACCTAAGGAGCCCAAGCCAACCTCATCTACAAGTGGTGCACCTGCCGATCAACGGACGAGGCTCTGCCGAACAAAACAGTGCCCGATAAGCGGCAATAGGCCCGCCAACTATTACGTGGGACCAACTATGTAATTGGCGAAGTGTGGGCGTATTAATATGCCTCTGCCTACCCCTTCGGGGAAACAGGCGTGAATGTATGTATGTATGTATGAATTACATAAATTCCTATGATAATTTTAGTTTTTCTAAATCTTCTATAAACATGATTTAAGTGACATTATTTCCAATAGAGAAAAACTAAATCCGTTGAAAAGGCGATGTAAGAAGCTCGTGCTAGTAGTCGTGTGTTCTCATTACAGTCACAAAACGACGTATGTGCCGCAATATATTCTGTTTAACACCTCGTATTTCTTTGTTAGCCATCGTATTGTTGTGGCTTCACGTTTCAATTGAAGTTTCATCTAGACTCATTTTTACACGACCTTAATTTACAAAATTAGAACTCTATCCTTGTTTAACCTTTCGTATAACATAACCGATAGTTGGGAGCCACTCGGCCGATATATTAAAGATTTTCGGACATATCACACAGCGCCATTGAACTTTAAAAGTTAAAATGCCGTCTTTTAAATATGGCTTATGTTCATATTTCATTTACCTATCGATCTACGTCTGACAACTGATAAATATACCTGAACACCCCCTTGTTATAGGTGTACAGGCCAAATATAAAGGAGCCCAAGATAACCTCACCTGCAAGTGGTGTACATTTTTTTTTTACGTCGGTAAAAAAATGCATTTACGCACTGTCTACTGGCCAAAGGGAGAACCGAGAGAGGTGTGTGGGACTCAACACCGGCAGACACGACCGCCAGCAGTAATACCCACTAAAATCTTCCGACGACGCCCGCCGCTTGTTGAGAAAGAGGCGGGGGGCCAGTACCTAGGTTGCAGCTCTGACACCCCGCCCACGGCCAACGTCCCCTGAACCAAAACCGGGAGGACCTCCTCAGAGAGACGCAGTGGACGCGCCCCTCCTACCTCCTTGTGCGACCATAGCGTTTGTGGCCGACTTCTCGGAGGGTCCATGGTTAGACAGCAGGGGCCCCCCTGCCCCCACTCCCTCCCAAGACCCTCCTGGCGCTGCTTGACGGGCCCTCCTGGCCCGCCCGCTGCGCCCTCCACAGGTCCCTCTTAGTTCCCCCTCGGTAGTCAGTACTGAGGTCACCCAGAGTCGCCAATCTCTGGGTGTTACCTTTTTCCTAGCGCCTCCTGCGCCCTACCGGGAGGTACTTAGCCCCCCCACCACGACAAGGTGGAGACCAGCCGGGGGGGACAAGTGGTGTACCTGCTGGTCCACAGACCAGGCTCTGCCGAACCTTACAGTTCCTGGTAAGCAGCAGTAGGCTCGCTACTTATTACGCGGGACCATAATATTAGGTCGGGGAAAAAGTCTTTTCGCATAACGTAGGTATAAACTTATTATAAATTTTTTTTGACTGTACTATTTGTGTCTGGCTGGTTTTGGTAACATTAAAAAGGTTCCATTATAAAGAAAAGAAAAAAATAAAAAAATGTTGTTTCCCGCTATTTTTCATTTGTTTTTCTCTCCGTAAAAATGAGTGAATCTAATGAAGAAATTCGATACATTTTAAAATTTTATTATAAAAAAGGCAAAAATGCAACTCAAGCAGTGAAAAAAATTTGTGATGTTTATGGACCTGATGCAGTGTCAGTAAGAGTAGCACAAATTTGGTTCAAAAGTTTTCAGTCCGGAAATTTTGATGTTAAAGATGCACCTCGCTCTGGTCGCCCTGTTACGAATAAAATGGACGCCATTTTTGAAAGAGTGGAGCAAGATCGGCATTTTAGTAGTTACGATGTAGCTGAAGAACTGGGAATTGACCACAAAACAGTTTTGACCCATTTGAAGAAAGCTGGTTATACAAAAAAGCTCGATATTTGGGTGCCACACGAGCTCACTCAAAGAAACTTAATGAACCGTGTACTCATTTGCGATTCATTATTGAGACGTAATGAAACCGAGCCGTTTTTGAAGAGATTGATAACTGGCGATGAAAAGTGGATCACGTACGACAAGAACGTGCGAAAAAGGTCGTGGTCGAAAGTTAGCCAGGCTTCACAGACTGTGGCCAAACCTTTTTTTTTTTTTTTTACGTCGGTAACAAAATGCATTTACGCACTGCCTTCCGGCCAAAGGGGGACCGAAAGGGGGTGTGGGACTCACCACCGGCAGACACGACCGCCAGCAGCAATACCCACTAAAAATCTTCCGACGACGCCCGCCGCTTGTTGAGAAAGAGGCGGGGGCCAGTACCTGGGTTGCAGCTTCTGACACCCCGCCTGCGGCCAACGTCCCCCGGACCAAAACCGGGAGGACCTCCTCAGAGAGGCGCAGTGGACGCGCCCCTCCTACCTCCCCCTGCGACCATAGCGTGTGTGGCCGACTTCCCGGAGGGTCCATGGTTAGACAGCAGGGGCCCCCTGCCCCCGCTGCCTAGACCCTCCTGGCGCTGCTGAGCGGGCTCTCCTGGCCTACCCGCAGCGCCCTCCATAGGTCCCTCTTAGTTTCCCCCCCGGTAGTCAGTACTAAGGGTACCCAGAGTCGTCGGTCTCTGGGTGTTACCTTTTACCTAGCGCCTCCTGCGCCCTACCGGGAGGTACTCAGCCCCCCCACCACGACAAGGTGGAGACCAGTCGGGGGGGACTGTGGCCAAACCTGGCCTAACACGAAATAAGGTGATGCTGTGTGTATGGTGGGATTGGAAGGGCATTGTTTATTATGAGCTTTTACCGCCCGGCAAAACCATCGATTCTGATCTTTACTGCCAGCAACTGATAAGATTAAAGGAAGCAGTCGAGAGAAAACGGCCGGAATTGATCAACAGGATGGGTGTGGTCTTTCATCACGATAACGCTAGACCACACACATCTTTAGCCACTCAGCAAAAATTAAGAGAGTTCGACTGAGAGGTCCTAGTGCATCCACCATATAGCCCTGACCTTGCGCCTTCAGATTTTCACCTGTTTCGGTCTCTGCAGAATTCTTTAGGTTCTGTAAGGTTGACCTCAAGAGAGGACTGCCAAAACTATTTGTCCCGTTTTTTTGATCAGAAGTCCCAAAGTTTCTACAGTAACGGGATAATGTCTCTGCCCACAAAATGGCAGAAAGTTATTCAACAAAACGGTACATATATATTGTAAATAAATGTAAATAAACTTTGAAAAAAATGTCTTGACTTTTCATACAAAAATACGAAAAGACTTTTTCCCCAACCTATTATAATTGGCGAAATGTGGGTGTAAATTTTATGCCTCCGCCTACCCCTTCGGGAAAACAGGCGTGGTAGAATGTAAGTATGCATATTTTTACTTATCGATCTTTTCTCAACGATCTTTTCTCAACGGATAAATATACTTGAATATTTGAATTCTTTTTTTAAAATATATAGAAATCACACATATCAAGACAAATAACGATATTCATGCATAAAAATTCCCCTGTGAGGGAATCGAACCCACGACCTTTGTATTGTCGATCGTAAAACATTTTCTATTTACTCGATAAATCTAATCGAATAGATAAATTAACATATTGATTTGTTTATTGAGGTCGGACGGTGCTTTATTGTAAAAAAATGTATGTTTTTATTGCTTAACATTACAATACCATATACTTAAGTATTTATTGACTGTCGGTACTACGTTTTAGAAAATCTTATTATCATACAGATTGCATTTTACGTCGGTTCAAACACATAACGTGTTACTTTAGGCATATATTCATGAATAAATATAGTTTTTTTATGGCAAGTATCCACTTACGCCATAGAGACGTAGAGGGATTGTCTCTCTTATGTTATTATTAGGTCGGGGAAAAAGTCTTTTCGCATAACGTAGGTATAAACTTATTATAAAAATTTTTTGACTGTACTATTTGTGTCTGGCTGGTTTTGGTAACATTAAAAAGGTTCCATTATAAAGAAAAGAAAAAAATAAAAAAAAGTTGTTTCCCGCTATTTTTCATTTGTTTTTCTCTCCGTAAAAATGAGTGAATCTAATGAAGAAATTCGATACATTTTAAAATTTTATTATAAAAAAGGCAAAAATGCAACTCAAGCAGTGAAAAAAATTTGTGATGTTTATGGACCTGATGCAGTGTCAATAAGAGTAGCACAAATTTGGTTCAAACGTTTTCAGTCCGGAAATTTTGATGTTAAAGATGCACCTCGCTCTGGTCGCCCTGTTACGAATAAAATGGACGCCATTTTTGAAAGAGTGGAGCAAGATCGGCATATTAGTAGTTACGATGTAGTTGAAGAACTGGGAATTGACCACAAAACAGTTTTGACCCATTTGAAGAAAGCTGGTTATACAAAAAAGCTCGATATTTGGGTGCCACACGAGCTCACTCAAAGAAACTTAATGAACCGTGTACTCATTTGCGATTCATTATTGAGACGTAATGAAACCGAGCTGTTTTTGAAGAGATTGATAACTGGCGATGAAAAGTGGATCACGTACGACAAGAACGTGCGAAAAAGGTCGTGGTCGAAAGTTGGCCAGGCTTCACAGACTGTGGCCAAACCTGGCCTAACACGAAATAAGGTGATGCTGTGTGTATGGTGGGATTGGAAGGGCATTGTTTATTATGAGCTTTTACCGCCCGGCAAAACCATCGATTCTGATCTTTACTGCCAGCAACTGATGAGATTAAAGGAAGCAGTCGAGAGAAAACGGCCGGAATTGATCAACAGGAAGGGTGTGGTCTTTCATCACGATAACGCTAGACCACACACATCTTTAGCCACTCAGCAAAAATTAAGAGAGTTCGACTGGGAGGTCCTAGTGCATCCACCATATAGCCCTGACCTTGCGCCTTCAGATTTTCACCTGTTTCGGTCTCTGCAGAATTCTTTAGGTTCTGTAAGGTTGACCTCAAGAGAGGACTGCCAAAACTATTTGTCCCGTTTTTTTGATCAGAAGTCCCAAAGTTTCTACAGTAACGGGATAATGTCTCTGCCCACAAAATGGCAGAAAGTTATTCAACAAAACGGTACATATATATTGTAAATAAATGTAAATAAACTTTGAAAAAAATGTCTTGACTTTTCATACAAAAATACGAAAAGACTTTTTCCCCAACCTATTATTATTTTATTTATTAACTAACATTATCAACTTATAGCTATAATAACATTACAAGACGCATTAACATGAATAAAGCTGGCCATTTACGGGCCTTAAACTGAGATTTGGGCAGGTCCGTCAGATCTCTCTATCTAACGGCCAATACTCAAACGCTTTTCAAATCGTCCACTCAATTGAGAGCCTCCTACATTTGAGCATTCCTCAAATATGATTCTCAAACACTACTCAAGCAATTTGAAACCGTGATTAGCTGAGCAGCTGTTATGTGTTACATTATGACAACATTCATATGAAAAAGTATGTTTTCAATTACGCATTTTATTACTTTACTTTGCGTATTCGTTATTGGGTTGGTCCGTCCTAAATCTCACCTCAGCTTTAACGTGGTATCTAACTTTCATATGATGAAACGCCTGATACTTGAAATCATATTTATTTGGGTTCCAAATAAACAGCGTGTTATCAAAGTTTTGAGTAAAAGTCGAAAAGCCATTCATACAACTATTTAATAAAACTTGCCGACAGTGTGTGGTGTCATCATCATCTCCTCTACTAAGCACGGGCCTCCTCTCACATACTAAGGTGAGATGGAATTGGGTCATACTTACCCCAGTAGCGGGAGTGTGTTCTGTTCTGTTAGAATCTTTTAAGTCGCCCAAGGTTTAACGACTAGGTACCACATGTAGTGCTGACTGGGACCACTGGCTTTCTGTGTGGAAGCGCTCAATATTAATTTCCACACAAACAGTCTCTCATCCAAGAACTTACTGTAAACACTACTTCAGTTCAATGTTCGTTTCCGGTCTTTCACCTTCACCTTGCACCGCAGAGGTGTGAGAGCTATGACAAAATATATATTAAGTAATTTATTATATCCCCGATTTCCTTAGCAGTACGATTTTTTGGCAGTGTGCTAATTATAGTCGTACAGTAAATATAGGTGTGTGTGTGATTCATGCGGTAACGAGGCCAATTAGCCCTATTGATCTTCGTAGCAACATTGCGGGTGACGCGGTCTTAGCTTGACGCTGCGAGGTTTCCAGTTATTTTCGGGTCATTTCAATCTAGATTTAGACAGACATTTAAATTTAGCAGGGCGGACACATAAGAGTATGTATATAGTAAGTGTAGGTAGGCGCCGCCGGCTCAGTGAAGTGCTCATGACCAGAAACAGCTGTTATAATTATATTTAAATTTGTTATGTGCTTTCATATTTTCGGTATATTATAAGTTCATATTGTAATTGTTGCGGTAACTAGGGCAATAAGCCCGATTGATTGCAGTAGCAACATTGCGAATGATGCGGTTTTAACCTAATTTTGAAAGATTCTTCGTTATTTTCGAGGCGTTTCACTCAAAATTATGATATTCTTTGTTTCTTTCTTTCACACATTAATGGGGCGGGAGGGGGTTGACGAAGTGTGACAAGAAGATGGGAGGGATCCTAAATTTCGTGACGCGACATTTCAAAATCCAGGTCCTATAAACATTTTGGAACTGCTGTTTTTAAAATACTCATTTCCTGCTGTACAACTGCAAAATATGTAATATCACACTAAGGAGGAGGAGTCTCACAAGTGTGACCAGCTGTGACAAGGACGGACACGAAATTCGTGTGACGTAATTTATTGGTGATCCCTTAGCAGGACATACAAAAAAAATGGTGTATGTGATTTATATGGTACTATGGATAATTACACAGTGTGTTTATTACGCACACATACATCCACATGTACATTAACATATAATTTGCTACATGGAGAGTTCCTTGAATTTTTTATTTCACACATTTTTTATGACGCCGTAATTTTATTTTGCGTTTGTAATTTTATACATAAATTAATGGGCGTCCGCGTGATCTACATATAAACCTTCGTTTTGGATTAATCTATCAATTAAAAAAACCGTATCAATATCCGTATCAGTAGCAAACACAAATAAATAATAATAAATATTTTTGACACTTACACCAATTATTTAGTTCCAAGATAAGTATCATTAAGAACTTGTGTTATGGATACTAAACAACGGATAAACATACATAAATACTTTTTTTTTTGTAAATACATACTTAATATACATAGAAAACACCCAGACCAGAACAAATATTCATGTTCATGCACACAAAGATTTGTCCTGTGTGGGAATCGAACCCACGACCTTTGGAGTGAAGTGTAGGTATACTGACCTCCACGCCATATCCTTCGTTATTTTCGAGACTTTTCACCTAAAAATTATGATATTCTTAGTTTCTTTCTTTCACACATTAATAGGGTGGGAGGGGGTTGACGAAGTGTGACAAGAAGATGGGAGGGATCCTAAATTTCGTGACGCGACATTTCAAAGTCCAGGTCCTATAAACATTTTGGAACTACTGTTTTTAAAATACTCATTTCCTGCTGTACAACTGCAAAATATGTAATATCACACTAAGGAGGAGGAGTCTCACAAGTGTGACCAGCTGTGACAAGGACGGGCACGAAATTCGTGTGACGAATTTATTGGTGATCCCTTAGCAGGACATGTGTAGTGTATGTGATTCATATGGTACTGGGGATAATTTTACACAGTGTGTTTATTACGCACACATATATCCATATGTACATTAACATGTAATTTGCTATACATGGAGAGTTCCTTTATTCTACTAAATCAATTTTATTTTATTTTTGTAATTCAATCTGTCCTCGCGGGAGGGCCAATCTTGACAAGTTTCCTGTCCAATAATTTATTTCCAGGCTCCGGCCCGCAGTGAACGGTATTAAGTATTAAGTTATCTCAACATTCATAAGGAGATTACTCCATCGGAGCCCAAATTGAAAAGAATTTTTTATTTCACACATTTTTTATGACGCCGTAATTTTTTTTTGCGTTTGTAATTTTATACATAAATTTATGGCCGTCCGCGTGATCTACATATAAACCTTCGTTTTGGATTAATCTATCAATTAAAAAAACCATATCAATATCCGTATCAGTAGCAAACATAGTAACAGAAAGAGAAAAGTCACTTTGTTTTATAAAGATTAATCTCAGTAAGAGTGCACATTTTCATTGTAAAATAAAAACAAGTATTTTATGACAGAGTTATGATATTTTTATTCTATTGTAAAGAAGACATGTTCCGATTACGTATGGAATAAAATAACATCTTTATTTATTTATTAAAATGATCACCAACATAATAAACATTCATAATACCAAAAAAGAATTAACCATAGCAGTATCTAGCTCAATGTCATTATAATTTTAATTAAATATTGTAGATAGTACAAGTAATTTTTTCTAGTATCTTATACTGTTTATTCCAGTTTACCAGCTATATGCAATAGAAAAAATATCTTAATATCCGTCTTATTTTTAATGCTTAAGTGTAAATAAATAGTCTAATTATGGTAATTACATACATATTATTATTTTGCGTCAGAAAGTAAACAAGTACACCTTTTACGGACTCTCCGTTCGCATGTTTAAGGCATAGTTTTGCTTGCAGCAAGCGCTGTTTTACTCGTACGATCACTCGGACACAAATCTTATTTACGCATAAAGATACACGAGGTATGTAGAATATTCCAGATGCTTCTAGACACATCGCGTAGCCTTGATAGATTTTATAAGAATGCATAGAACTCTTTAACGCGAAATTGGTGCTAGATTCAAGTAGTTTTACTGATGATTTCATGAATTTAATTACTCAGCGGCTGAGTCAGTCGTAGCCCACTGTTTTGAGATTAATATAACACGGCTATAAGGTATTTAGGAGTTATTGAGTTCGTTACTCAACAATGTATTAATAAACACATTAACATAACCGTTTAAAGTTTAGTGTAAGTGGTTACAGAACTATTAATAATGTAAGAAGCAGCCTATATTTAGTAATCTTAAAGAAAGAAAACAAATACGAATATTTTTATTCTCTTTTTTGGTAGGGGTATCTTGGCACACACTTAGCTTCATTTACATTATATTCAATACTATTTTACCTGTAAAATAAAAATTAATTAATTTTCCTTCATACAATTTAAGTATAGTGTGTGTATTAAGGTTCCTGCCAATATCTAAGGAGCCCAAGCCAACCTCAACTGCAAGTGGTGCACCCGCCGATCAACGGACGACGCTCTGACGAACATAAAAGTTCCCGGTAAGCTTCAATCGGCTTGCCACCTATTACGTGGGACCAACTATATAATTGGCGAAGTGTGGGCTTATAATATGCCTCTGCCTACCCCTTCGGGTAAAGGCGTGAATGTATGTACAAACTTAGTTGTAGTTAGCCCCTTACTACAGTAACAATATAGTTCTTCGAGTGCGGGGCACTAGCACGTGTGCGGTATTTATAGCCGGCCCGTCAATAGAGGAGTGGTGTGTCATTCATGCAGCAATTAGCCCGCGGCAACGTTGGCAACATTGGTTTGATTGTGGGTGACGCAGAACACAGATTTAGCCACCACTGTCGATATTGATCTGGATAACTCGATTCTTTATCGCTGGAGTATTGAATGTTTAACAAGCCCCTAGCTAGTGACAAGAAAACTGTACGTCTGTGGGGAACTACACATGTGCTGTTTTTACTTTCGGCCAGTCAATAGAGAAGCTGCAAATGACAAACTCATTCAAGCGGCAATTAGCCTGCGACAACAAGGCAAAATTGGTTTTATTGCATATGACGCAGAACACAGATTTAGCCACCACTGTCGATATTGATCTGGATAACTCGATTCTTTATCGCTGGAGTATTAAGTGTTTAACAAGCCCCTAGCAAGTAACAATATAACTGTAGATACAAGTGCGGGGGATCACAAGCACGTGTGCGGTATTTATGGAGGATTATAGAGGAGTGTGATTCATTCATGCGGCAACTATCACACGACAACGTCGACAACATTGGTTTGATAGCGAATGATGCATAACACAGAGTTAACTAATTGCAGGGTGTATAGGATTCCTATCAAGACCAAAGGAGCCCAAGCCAACTATGAATACAACAACTAAGGATGGCGATATTGTTTTGATTGCGGATTGCACAGTTTATTATTTAACTCTTTATTGCACATAAAAACTAAAAATAACAAAACATTACAAACAAAAAGGACTTGTACAAAGGCGAACTTATCTCTATAAGAGATCTCTTCCAGCCAACCTCATGAGGAGTCAGAAAGATAAAACAAGGATAGGTAAAATACATATGCAAAAAAAGTAAACCAAAATAAATTAAAACAACAAATTTTGTAAGAGTATACAATAGCAAATAATATATACATACATAAACCTCATAAGAAAACATATACATACTATTAAATAGCAACAACGTATAATAATAAACTAACAGACAATAGGATAAGAAAAAAAAAAAGAGTTTTATATATATATATATATATAAATACATACAAAATCACAGTTTATGATTCAGGTAGTGTTCTTTGACTCCACGTCTGAACGTCTCTACTGAAGAACTGTCTCTGATAGAAGCCGGCAGATTATTCCAGAGTTTCGCTGCGTGCACGGTAAAGGAATCAGCAAAGAATTTGGTTGGTTATGTATGATTTGGATGGTTAACTTTATTTATTTTATAGATAATTATGTCTTTTGCATGTTCGGATTATCACCCATCCTTTATTTTGAGGATAAAAATTTGCTTATATCCTTCTACATGGTCGCCTTTCTCTTTGTACCAAGCTCACTAAAAGTTTAGGCGTATAAAACTAAAAATCTTTGAATCATCATTATTAATTTTGGTAAAGCAGCGAAAGCACCGGGATATTCTAAAAGAACAGTCCGGTGCGCCAGTGTGATAACTACTAATAATACTATCTGACTTCAGTTGCTGAGAAGTGGCTACGCCAACTATTAGGATACATACAATACATACAATATAGATAGATACATACAATTAGGATTCAGGCAGCTCAACGCCATGTGATATGATGATGATGATCAGTTTTAATAATATAAATTCGAAAGTTATTTGTTTCTTACGCTAGGCCGTTTTTGGTAGGATGGAAGGTATAAGTTGCTTATCAACTTTTACACTAAAAAAAACTCCGTAATGTATCGTTAGAATAGAGTGATGGGTAGCAGCTAGGTATTTATACACTCGTAGATAGACCTACTACGGGTTTAGCCCATTAGCCGTTTAATCAGTTGGAAAACTGCCCATAAATCGGGTTGGTCATTGAGCTCGCCAGACTAATTACGTAAATGAGCGACCAGATGTAAAGCTTTGTCACTGTAATTGGTTAAATTTGACCAATTAGTTATCATAAATTTCATATAATCAACTGATTAAACTAACAAAGACTTAATTGTTAATAAAATTACTAATCGAGCATTTGATGGTGAATTCTGGGGCTGGGTTTGTATTTTTGTTGTGCAATTAGGATATGTAAAGAGGGCAAATTATTAATTTTAACCAGCACTTATAACCTATTATTAAATCTCATTTCAAGTATCCTTAGTGTTGTTTTAATTGATGCATACGAGATGTGGTGCTGGGGGCGAATGTTAAAAATTCCATGGACCGACAAATGCACCAATGTGTCGATCCTATCACAACTTCACATTACAACCGAATTGTCAACTGTGTGCTACCAGCGCATACTTGCATACTTCGACCACACAATGCGAAGAGGCGACGAAAGTCTTCAAAAGCTGATTGTTGTTGAGAACAATGAGCGCAAGCGATCACGAGGTTGCTCACCATCAAGATGGACCGATCAAGTAAAGCACTCGTCGACCTCTAAGCTCTATTATGTCGCGAGGGAGGCGCTAGACAGAAAACGATGGAGGTAGATAGTCCAATCCCGAAATGGACCCCAAGCTGTCCACGATCCTCAGATATGAGGAACCGAATACAGAGAGTGTCGTTTTAAACTTATTAATAAATTTGCGATAATCAGAGCTATAATATTACATAGCCCAAGTTTAGCTATGCCCAATTTTATTTGCAATGGATGCAGTCATCATCGCCCTAGCATTTATCCCGATTGTGACTTAGAATGACGCTTGGGACCCAGGGTCTGCAATGAGATACCAGTTTTGGCTCCATTTTAGTTATTACACGGCGGAGTCAGCGACAGCGGTCTGGCCTCCGCAACCCAGAGAAAAACATTATTCTATCTTTAAACCAGCTGCCAGGATAATCGAAGGACTTAATTCAGTCATAATGATACTTAACTAAACTTTTAATACATCAATTGTAAAATGAACCTTAAGGCGAATGGAAACTAATAATAGTTTATCAATCATTTCTCAACAATTATACTAAGAGTAGTACACAGAAAGCTATACAATGTTGCATATTAAATGCATTACTGAATCGATAATGAATGTCAATTCCAAGTCAAAACAGTCAAGGCATTGTCTCATTGAAACTACACAACAAGGTTAAGAATAACTAACCAAATAAACAACAATACATTCATGATAATTCAAGGAAGTTCAAACCTTGTCTTTTCAAAACCTAATACGTACTTTAAAAAACTTTTTAAGTAATATATTTAAAGCTTATTGTGTGCTAGAAGGGTAAAATAATTAGAAAGGAAATGAAAGGTGGAATCGCATTGTAACGATTGGAGTTTGAAATATATATATAATATATTAAAAAAAAATATATAAATATGTATATAGATAGAAATGCCATTTCTCCATAAACATCAGCAAGCACTAACCTTAGAGCAGAAGGTGCACCCACAGCCGGAGATTATGGTGACGTTATCCACGGTTGCGTCTTCGAGGCACAGCTTGCAGTTGATGGGCGCGGCTGGCACGAAACCACCACCAGCTCCGTCCAAAGAGTACCTGAGTTAAAACAGTAAGTGGTTATCGCCATGTCAATAATTTTAAGCCACTCTTAAAGAACTGATAAACCGTTATCATCATCATCTTAACGTATAACGTTAACATAATTAAAACAAAAATAAACCGGAAGTTGTCCTCAAAGGGATACGTTTACGTACTATTTTATCAAACATTATATGGCAGATTAAATGCTTGGTTGCTGTTGGTAACTGCTGTTTCTTGCAGGCTAATTAAAACAATAAAAATTCTAATATGTTTGACATAAAATATGAATATTGTTAATGTTACATTATATTACATTGTATAGCTTCACAGACAAATGAAGAATGTAATTTGAGTACCTAACCAATTGATAATTTAAAAGCCTGTAAGTTTCTTGCTAGTTCTTCTTGCAGAGCGGTGGCTCGGAAATCTAAGTGCTAGATTCACTTACACTTTATTGACTAAATAACAAAAAAGTTGCATAATGTTAAATTTATATGCACATAACTTGTTTTTAAAAAGATCTATTTGACAATGGTAAATACTTTAACCCTTTTAGTCCATAATCAATATGAAAGAAAATAAAACCGCTTTATACTGTTATTAAAATGTCTGCTCAATCACGTGTACCATACTGCATAGTTGTATACACCAATTACTAGTACTCCGACTACCAGTAAATCACAATGGAAACTTTTCAAATTGTACCTACGTAAACTAGCTAGCGCACTTGTATAGCCATTACATCTACTGTTCTGCTAGTAACAATGAAATTTACAGTTAAGTATACATAATTGTCTATATCTACGACCGATATGGCGTGGTGAGGTGAGTAGGTATACCTGCACTCCGTTTCTGAGGCCGTGGTCTTTGATTTCAATACTAACATGAATATTTGTTCATATTCATATTAATTTATTCACTTGCTTGTCACATGGTATTTTACAGGTATTACACAAATAAGTCAAAGGTACTTTATACATATGACACCTCGTAGAGGCACTGCAAAATATTGGGGGAGAGAGAGCGCTTTACATAATAGTTACACAACTTAAAGATAAAATATTTAAACTTCATACTGAATTATGATTGATTACACACTATTTATTGCCTATCTGCGAAAAACTCATTAAGATTAAATAAATAAATAAATATTTCTGACACTTACACCAATTATTTAGTTCCAAGATAAGTATTATTAAGAACTTGTGTTATGGATACTAAATAACGGATAAACATACATAAATACTTTTTTTTTTTTTGTAAATACATACTTAATATACATAGGAAAACACCCAGACCAGAACAAATATTCATATTTATATTGTGTGGGAATCGAACCCACGACCTCAGGAGTGGAGTGCGGGTATACTCGTCACCACGCCATATCGGTCGTCATTGTTGATTATAATAAGCCTTTTATTTATTTACGTAATAATAAGTATTTATTTATATTTGCGTCGTGTTTTGTTCTAGGCCGATACCTAGAATAGTGCCACCCGCTCTCATCTTACGGCGAGACGTAAATGTCCTACGAGATTAGGGGCAGCAGCGACATTCAGCGTACTGGCTTGAACTGCGATCACCAACCCGCTTGCCCAGCGTGGTGATTATGGGCAAATATCCCCAATAGAATGTAATCTATTGGCCAATGTTCAGCAGTGGACTTTATAAGGCTGACAAGATGATATATTCATACGTTATTTAGTACTCATAACACCTACGTCATAACGCGACTTTGTTCGCGTAAAATTCGACTATATCGCGCATCTTGTTTAAGTAATTTTGAATTTTATAGTTATATCAGCCAATAGTAAACCTAAAGAAATAGTTTAACGCTTCGTTTAGTCCAGTAACAGGGTTGCCAACCGTACGAGTTTCCATGTACGAATACGAGATTTGTGGTCTACCGTACGAAAACGTTCAAAACATCGGAAATTTATGTACGAGGTTTTGAAAATATGGCCATACGAAGATTTTGCATCTCCATTTATATATTTTATTTCTGACACTCTAACACGTGGTGATGGTGATGATGATGATGATGATGAACACGTGGAGAATATAGTTCTATTCTCCGTGTTATAATAAAATTTCATATGATATATGGATGAGAACCACTTCACGCGGAATTTTCATATTCTTTTGTTCTTTACTATTTTAGCTTCATAATAATAATACATACAATATTTAAAATATCTAAATCGAGTAGTTAATTAATTTAGTTTTGCTATGCATTCAAGTTTTAAAAAATTACGAGATATTCAACTGCATATGTACGGGGAATTTTTATTCACGGTTAGCAACCCTTATCTAGTGGCAATTAGCCTCATTTTCTCAGTAGTTTCGCTATCTAAAGCAACCTTTTAAAATATAACAAACAAAACCTAAACCTTAATACTGTGTCAATTAGCCCAGTAATCTAAATTTAGTCCAGTACAACTAATTTAGAGTAACTAATCTCAATACCGTGTTGATTACCACAATTTGCGTAGTAATTTTGCAATCTTCAGCACACTTTTTAAAAGATTACAAAATACCTACTTAATCGTTACACAATTTTGATAAGCCCAGTAATATCGATATCCACAGCACACTATTTAAAAACACAACACAAAGAACTGCCGATTTAATTTTATTATCGTGTTGATTACTCTAATTTGCTCAGTAATATCGCTATCTTACATAACAAGACAACTGACAACCGAATTAATCTTCATAAGTCTTAATCTTAAGTAAGCCTAGTAAATTCGATATCTATAGCATACTTTTAAAAGACAACCAACATTCAACTTTATCTTAACAACGTGGTGATTAGCCTCTTTTGATCAGTGATTTCTCTATCTACAGCACACTTTTTAAAATACAACAAACAAATAGTTACTCTGTGCTTTATTCCCCTTCTTTGCTCAGTAATTTCGTGATCACACGCGTGCATATACCGCCTAAATCTTAACACCGGGTAGATCGATGTATAACAAAAAAACTTTAATCTTCATACTTGCGTGTTGCTTTGCCTAATTCGCACAGTAATTTCGCGATCTATATCACGACTTAGTGTTAATACTGTGTAGATTTATATTAAATAAATAAATACATATTATCTGACCATTATACTAATTATTAAGTTCCAAGATAAGTATCATTAAGAACTTGTTTTATGGACAGTAATTAACGGATTAACATACACACTTTTTTTTTTATAAATTCATACATAATATATATAGAATAACCCAGACCAGATCAAATATTAATGTGTATGCACACAAAGATGTGTCCTGTGTGGGAATCAAACCCACGACCTCAGGAGCGAGAGTGCAGGTATACTGACCTCCACTTCATATCGGCCATATTATCGATGATAGGTATACCATATAGTCACCAGTCATTATCTTATGTTATTGGCCATCCACCAAAGTGCAGCGATACTGCAATGACCTACAGTTTTATCACAAGTTCAAGCTTGTTGATAACAATTAATTTCGCACGTTTTCCTGATAAGTGAAGTTCAGTTGACCTTTATAGCCGGCTACCATGTACGATATTACCCACTTGCTACTCGGTAATAGGCTGTCAGAAACGATCATCGATGTTAAGCAGAGTTCACAAAGGTCATTCCTTGGATGGGTGACCGTTTGTTGTCTTCAGAAGGTCAGGTTATTATTATATATTATGGTAGTCGTTAAACGATTGGCAGAACAATTCGTAATCCCTAAAGTTTACAATTCCTAAATATTAATTCGCACAAAATTAAAAATCATAAAGTACAAAACGCCTACTCATTTTTATGCAAATATGCAGCATGCAAGCAGGCATGCATCATGCGTGCAGTCATGCATCATGCGTGCAGTCATGCAGCATGTAAGCGTGCAAGCAGGCATGCAGCATGCATAGTTTCCGTCAGGGCTTCGGCGCTGCAGGACTCCGGCGGTCCCACGCGAGCTTTTCGTCGCAGATGGTTTTCGCTCACCACCGAGTCTTCGGCTTTTTGTGTGCATGAACATGAATATTTGTTCTGGTCTGGGTGTTTTTCTATGTATATTAAGTATTTACAAAAAAAAGAAAAAAGAAAGATATTAAAATGTTTATCCGTTCTTTAGTATCCATAACACAAGTTCTTAGTATCTTGGAACTAAGTAACTGGTGTCATCATCATCATCACAGCCCATTAACGTCCCACTACTGAGCACTAGCCTCCTTACACATATCAAGGTGTGAGGGTATTTCAAAATTCAGCGGTAAGATGTTATGCGTTATAACGTTATGCTTTATAGTGGTATGGCAAGTGACTATTATGGTAATCAACATGATGCATTTTCAGTTTATGGCTAAAAACGGTATGCGTTTCAATAGGTAACCTTCCTAAAGAGACACAGCCATGGTTATATAGATTACAGCATGACAGCATTAAAAATTTATTTTCAAATGCCTCGTACGCGCCTAGTGAGGATAAACTAACTGCGAATGGCCAGCGCTCGTAGCTCTGCGGTGCTAGGTGGTCGGAAACGATCACCGAAGTACAGCAGAGTTTACAGAGGTCAGTCCTTGGATGGGTGACCGTTTGTGTGGCATTTGATATCGAGCGCTTCCGTTCTTCGGAAGGCACGTTAAGCCGTTGGTCCCGGTTATCGCTAAATGTGGTAGTCGTTAAGCCATGTTAGAGGCCTAATGGGCGGCTTGATAAATTCTAACAGCAGGACGCCATACACCTGCCTCCACCAATCCGCACTGGGTCAGCGTGGTGGAGTATGACCCAATACCGTCACACCTTGATATGTGAGAAGAGGCTCGTGCTCAGTAGTGGGACGTTAATGGGCTGAGATGATGAATGGCCAGGGATAGAGGCCGTTGGCATCATTTCTAACAACAGTACAGTCGCCGTATCGAGTAGTATGAACATCACCACATTACAGAAGAACTGAGGCCCTATTTTAATTTAATGGAAAACTAAACTTCGTTATACTTATCTCCTTCACTCTCTAGGTATAACAGAATCGAGTGAAAGGGATGGGTGAAAACGAAGTTTAACTTTCGTTGAATTAGAGTATCATTTGAATTAGTATATCCGATTTCAGTATCGGAGTAGTATCGCAGTGCGAACTTCGCTCGTAAAACTGATTTTATGTATTTTTAAGTAGCGTAGTTTCTATTTAATCAAATGTGACTTTTATTTCTTTTGATTTTCACATTTTATACGAAGAGAAACTGTTTTTTATTAATTTAGGTAAGCAATAAAACATTGATTGGTTGTATAATACAGTGATTTCGTTGTATCAGTGACTTGTTTGAGCAAGATAATCTTTATTAGAGAAATAAACAAAATGTCACGTGTTTTAGTGCAGTAGGTCGAAAATAATCTAGTAAAATTGCAAAAATTGGAATTAATTGGAAAACTGAAACGTTTAAATTAAGTTTGTTTAAATATCTTATTTTGATTTCATTACATTATATACTTATAATTTTTAGCATAATGCGTTATTTTGTTAATTTCATAAAATTTTTACTTCACTATAATTATAAGCTTATATTGCTATGCCCTTGCAGGGTACATGTGCTGTACTAAATTAAATATTTTATAACTATGTATACCTAAACCACATGTAACGCAATAAACGATTTGATTGATTGATTGATTGATTTAAACGGCCTAGAAAAGTGCCACCCTCTCTTATCCCACGGAGAGTCGACTAAGATAAATATTACCGGATGATGGGAAAGAATGTCATTCTACGTACTGGCTTAATCTGCGATCACCAATCCGCCTGTCCAGGGGGCCTACCGCCGAGTTCGATGGCAATCGATTATAAGGCAAAATGGATTTCGAATTGATTCTGTCGCACCGCCGAACTCATGGAAATCGAAACAAAATGGCGTTCTCCATTTACCTATTGGTCTGTCACGGACTGAAGGTCATGAATGAGAGGTGGCTGTCGGCAGATTCCCCGGTACGGATTAATGAACGCAAAACAAAGTTTGATCTAAATGGATTACCGGTAATCCATCGAATTCGGCGGTAGGCCCCCAGGGTGGTGCTTATGAGCAATGTAAAAATTCCAGTATAATGTAATGGAGGTAAATTTTCAGCAGAGGACTTTATGTGCTGTAATAATGTTGATTCATAAAGCATATATTTTACCTGGAGCCACCTCCAGCCAAAGACAGCAGCGAGGAACATCGGGAGCAGACGGAAGGGGCGCGGAGTCTGTTGTGGGCTCTCAGTGGTTCCGGGGCCTTTTCCCTTTCAGTCAGCGCCAACACCGTGGAGCACTTCCTTAACCCTGGACAAAATAAAGCATTCGTTATTGATACATACCTTTTGTTATTTAATTATAGGGTTATTATAGTTTATAATATTTGACATAATGTTTATGTTAACATTTTAATATTTAAGGTAAATTTATATAGTTCGATTGTGTGAATATGTATTAAACTATAATTTCGTTCGAATGCTGTGTACATTTTTAAAAGATATACACATAAGAAATTCTTTTGGTGGAAATGTTTTAAAATTGTAATATATGTATATTGTTAATGTGCCAATCATAAGTAAATAAATAAGATATCACTTCATCACAAAAATCACAAATAAGGAGTGAAGAGGAGTTTTGGCTCTAACGCGAAACAAGACACATCGTGCCAGAATTTTATTATTCAAAACAAGGGTTGTAGGAAAGTGACAAATTGCAGTGAATTGTGATATTCCGTGTTGAATCCAATATCCACTATAAACCTCCAGTTAAAGTAAATACTTTACTTGGTATGATTTTGACGCGAATCGACTATGACAGACGTAACTTGACTTTGACTTAGTGACGAAAACGCTGTATTCTTGCAACTTGACACAGTGAATGGACCCGTCAAAAAACATTATTTTCTTGTCCTGTTAACATGAATTGCCGAAAAAATAAGAATTATTAACTTGCAAAGAAGCAATTAAATGTACAAGAATTTTGCATTACGCCATCCTATTTTTAGATCTTTGCGTTAATTTGAGCGCCGCAAACAGAAACGACGAGTCGTTAACTCGAAATGTTCTTGTTTATATTTAACTAGCTGTGCCCGCGACTTCGTCCGCGTGGAATAGTTATTTTGGGCATCATTAATTTTTGCGAACAACCTCCTCAGCTTTGCTGAAGCTCGCCAACAAGCCACGCCTCTCCTCTTTGCAGCGTCATGTTTTGCACATCATGCGGCGCGGGTGAATTTTATATCGGCGTTATTATAAAATTGTAATTACCATAAAAACGGTTCTAGTGAGTTAATCTTAAAAGATAGACATATACTGTCGTGGACATTTTTTAGATCAGTTTAAAAGGAATAATTATATATCTTGAACCGTTTTCGCAGCGCACGCAACGAAAGCCCTCATGGATGAATAATTTTCCCCGTTTTTTTCACATTTTTCCATTATTTCTTCGCTCCTCATAGTTGCAGCGTAATGTTATATAGCCTAAAGCCTTCCGCGATAAACGGTCTATTCACATAAAAATAATTTCTCAATTCGAACCAGTAGTTCCAGAGATTAGCGCGTTCAAACAAACAAACTCTTCCGCTTTATAGTATTAGTATAGATGTACATTGGTGTGCGTTTAATGAGAATAGACGAAGATCATGGTAACGAGAATAGTAATGGATATACAAGGGACCGGATTACCTGGAGGTCCAGTGTAATCGCACCCAGTAACGATTATATGGGAGAGGAAGGGGCCGACTGAAGTTTTTTTTTTTTTATTAAACATAATAAGATTTTCACAAGGTTTTTAAACACACAATAAATTACAAAGATTTGTCTGGTGTGTTCGATATGAAGTTCATAGATATTTAAATTAAGTATACATACTTATAAACTAGTGACAACAATTGTACCTAAATTCTACATTATATAAAACAACGAAAGCACATTCGGAGCAATCACCCAGGCAGTCGCTTATCATAAATCAGCTAACTTCACTATAATAATTATTATAAGATGGCATATAATTGCAATAACACAGTTGAGCAAATACAACCGGTCGCTCATTTCGCGGTAAGCACCGCGGGTGTGACGGAGACAGTTACTTAGGCATTGCAACTTATTAAAAATAGCAGTCGCCCGCGGCTCCGCCCGCGTGGATGTCGGCTACCGCTGTAAAATGCCTACCCAGAAAAGACACGGTCAGCAAAATGATTTCCAGATCAATTCACAGACACGGACACTAACATCGACGACGCAGTCATTATACGCCGGCTGCATAGATTGTCTTTATGTGGATGTTGAAGTTGTTAATGATGAAAATATTTAAATCTAATTAATACTTAGTTTCTACTCTTACCGGCAGTCCCGGAGAGCAACCTGTTGTTTTGGGATAGATAACTAAAGCGATTATTGTAAATCTTCCCCATAAACAACATTTGACATTAAATTATTTTTAGGTGACAAAATAAACTGATGGTCGGGAGCCCCGACCCGTGATAGGGCGCTGTGCAGCAGAAATCGTAATAATTTAAGTTCGCCATAACTTCAAAAACAAACGTCCAATTTTGATCATTCCAAGACCAAATATTATCTACATAAACTGCACTTAGTGATGACATAATTAATTTTAATAGGGATTAATAGCATAAGTAAAATAAATGCATATAAATATAGTACAAAAAATCAAGATTTTTAAATAAAAAAAAGGGTTGTTGTGCCTCACTCGCCATATATAGGTATAGTGTGTCGCGGACTTTTTAGTAGGTGGTATAAGATTAATTAATTCATTCATACATTTTGTGGTTCTATCTTTTATAGTTTAGGCAGCGTACGCCACTGTTCTGGTTGAGTTTTACACTTTGTGTCCGAAAAACCCAAAGATTTTACGGAACCCTATTTTTTTCGAAATTATAATATAGCCTATGTTACTCAGTGATAATGTAGCTTTCTATTGAAAAAAGAATTATTAATATCGGTCCAGTAATTTTTGTATTTATTCGTACATACAAAAATACAAATCTTTCCTTTTTATAATATTAGTATAGATTACATTGACTCCCCCCGCCGTACCACCCCAGTGACGCTTACATGGAGCCTACATCGCATGCTGGCTAGCTGAGCGCGGTGAGCGGCAACCACGCGACTTTTTTCTAATACTTACATTTTTAAACTCGTGATATCTTCCGAATGAAATGTCCGAATTGAATAATTCAAAAAGTTATAAAAAGGTATTGAAGCCGTCTTGAATACAAAGTATAATTTTTTTTGTTAAGGATTAATACCAAGGTACAAATATAGAGCCTTTTCAAGCGGCGGCATATATATTAAATTTTTAGAATAAAAAACCGCTTACTGTGACGTAACTATAATATTTAGACATATGCTGTCGCGACACTTTTTGTAGATAATGATGAGTACTGCAAAGTCGTAGTACATAATTTTGTTCTATTATCAATAGTTTTCGCTGCGCACGCTATGTAAGGAATTTTTCAGGTCATTATTTTACACCTTGGGTTACATTATTAGATTTTTAGTAAGGATCCCTAACTTTAAAAAAAATATAATATAGCCTATGTTACTCGGGGATAATGTAGCTTTCCAAAGGTGAAAGAATTTTTGAAATCGGTCCAATAGTTTCGGAGCCTATTCATTACAAACAAACAAACAAACAAACAAACAAACAAACAAACAAACAAATCTTTCCTCTTTATAATATTAGTATAGATAGTGACCAATGCTTGCGAATGAGTGCATGATGATTGATGAATGAGTGATGGATTGGGTGCATGAAGTATGATATGATCAAGGAAGGGTGGATAGGTCCATTACGAATAACCAATATGAATGGAAGGACAAGATGACCCTAGTTAAATTGGGACCAGGGCAGGAGGACAATGTCGTGTCGGAGTCGTGAGCGTTTTTATGTACACTAGAGCTCGCTGGGGAAAAAGTAGCCCTTGTTTGGAATTTAGTTAAAATTGTGACCGTGGTGTGGAACATTTTATACCTCACCTAGCTCTTCATCAGAATTCATCTTCGAAGTTTAGGTATGAATTAAAAGTCTTTACTTTCGCATGAATCAATTATATAAAAAATAATTTTTAGACTATTTTTCAAAGTTATGTGCACGGTTAAAATTTTGCAGTTCTAATCAAGTAAGTGATCCAGACAACAACAATAAAATACAACTAACTAATATTACAGTTAAATAAATTATGTAAACAACCCGATTATTCTTTTTTTTTTTTTTGTAATAATATATATGATAAAATTTGCTTCATAGTAACTCTTCTAATCCTTTATAAGGTAAGTTGAGAATAATCTTCTTTCAAAACAAAACAAACATTAAAGCTGTCCAAAACTTTCTCATGTCACTTTCATTTGACAATTCTCTAAAAGTTAACGAATGACTTAGTTAGCCAACAAAACCGCAAATATAACCGCATCCAACTTTCGGTAATACAATACCCCAGGCCAAGTTATTTACGTATGTAAACTAGAAGTTTCACTTAACCCCAAACTACCTTTGTAGAAGATTTGTGCCTCACGGGGGCAAGGGTTATGAATAATTTAACACATACTGCTTTGTATTATAATAATATATGTATTTCTTAGAATACTTGACTTTCTTTGTCTACGTAACGCTAGGAATGGTGTTACCGTGGTTGATCACTACAAATATACGAGTACATTTGTCATAAGAGATACAAATTGTTATGTACATAAGCTGATAAGGACAGATCGTCATAGATCAATTACACTGAGTGGCAAAGTTATTAAAGCTAGGTAATGCAATTTGACGAAGACAACTGACGAAGTTTGGGAAATTAAAAAAAAATTTTTTTCATTGTTTGAGAATTATTATTTTATAAACAATTACGGCAATAAATGATTACCTTATCTCAAGAGCGGTTTCGTGCTCGACTTTTACTAACACGTAAAAATATGGTCTAAAACGGATACGAAAAACTATTTGTACTCTCCAAACTCGTCTCACTTGTGCAATATCTCAATATTTCGAGAAGAAGTCTTCTACTAAATCGGTACTGCACTAAGGCGTGTTACCTGGCAAAGAGCCTGATAAAACATCACAGGGTCGTCTAGCGCGCAATAGAGAGAGCTTGGAGTAACACTTCCCCACATATGGTGGTTAACACTCTCCCGAATTCCCTCAAAAACCTAAGCCCAAAACTTCTGCATACGTTACATATTGAAACTTGTTTATATAAATTCATATGGTAAGACTTTGTGTAGGTATGGCAGTTAACACTCGTCCTTCTCGTCGTCGTCTCTCGTCGTTAAATACTACTTACGGTACTGTTCTGAGACGTGGGGTGTCTGACTATGGGCCTGATAAGAAATCTCAGGATCTATGAGAGCGAGCGATGCTCGAAGTGTCCCTGTCATACGTGATAGAATTAGAATAGAATTAGAATAGAATTAGGGTTCCGTAGTAAACAAGGAACCCTTATAGTTTCGCCATGTCCGTCCGTCCGTCCGTCCGTCCGTGGGTTAGCGCAAAGACTATTAACATTAGACAGCTGAAAATTGGTGTGGGTATACATATTGATCACGTCGACAAACCTGTAGAATAAAATTTTAAAAAATATTGTTTTTTAACGTACCTCCCCTACACGTAAAGTAGGAATGTTTTTTTTTCTCGAGTCTATCTTATCATGTTGGGTATCGTTAGAAAGGTCTTTCAAAAGTAATAAGAGTTTCTTAAAACCATTTTTCGATTTAGGGATCCGTTTTCGAAATATTAAGCTTTGAAGTGGAAAAAATTGATAGAGTTAAGAATCCATCGTGGGTTCGATTCCCACGCAGGACAAATCTTTGTGTGCTTGAACATGAATATTTGTTCTGGTCTGCGTGTTTTCCTATGTATATTAATACAAATACAAATACAAATACAAAAAGTTTATTTCCTCAACAAGTACATATTTTTTTTTTAAATCGTGATTGGAGCCTCCATTTAGACTAGAGAAAGTCTGTGTTAGGAGACTCCGCACTTCCATAACTTCAATACAATAATTGATAAAATACTTAATAATCTAGTTAATATGAATCTAACTTTTATTTAGTTGTGTTTAATCGTGTATGCCTTTGTGAGGGTGGTGTGTATGTGAGTGTGGTGTGTATGTGGGTGTGGTTTTGTATGTGGGTGTGGTGTGTGTGTCGATGTGGTGTGTGTGTAGGTGTGGTGTGTGTGTGTGCATGTAAGTGTGTGTTTCTATGTCATATTTTTAATAACATATTAAGTATATATTTACAAAAAAAAAGTACTTATTGTAGAAATAGTAAACGTCAATCAATCCACTGATTTTTCTAAACGTTTTGTTGTAGTTCTATATATTAACGTATGGCGCTTGTGTGCTCTGTTATTACTGTTCTGTTAAGTCTTTACCGTGCATTAAACGTTGTTAACTTTTAACTCTTTTCTTGATTTTCTCCAACACTTATGTATGTTTATTCGTTATTTAGTATCCATAACACAAGTTCTTAATGATACTTATCTTGGAACTAAATATTTGGTGTAATTGTAAAAAAATATTTATTGATTATTTATTTATTTATTGGATTACCAACATAAGACACAGCATTAATTACAATAAAAATTACAAAAATATACATTAAACAACTAACTGTTCTTATAATTATAGGTAAACACATCTTGCATACGTAACATTACAATATTACATACATTATTAAGCAAGAAGGATGGACTATCCGATAGAGGTGATCAAGATCCTGTTAGATGCAGGCCATCTGCAATCGGCCACGTTGGAAGATTATAGGGGAAGTTTATGTTCAGCAGGGGAAGTCTTTTGGGTGATAATGATAAAATGCATAAATACAGCTATGAAATTATAGCTGTATTATCACGGATTAGAATTGGATTCAGCTCAAAATTTAGATACGCATAAAAAATCGCGAGCGACTGCTGGTTCTTATAAGCCATAGAAAAAGTAACAAAACTATTATCTACAACACATCTCCAGTGAAACAAAAACAATGAACAATAAAACCGCGCCATTGTCTAAAGAATCAATATCGGCAGTCCATAACCGCTCCACAACTTATCGTCACATTGAATAATATTTGTCTTGCAATACACGGTTACGCTCTTTGACTGTTAAATATTACATTCTTTTTTTTTTCTTTTAAATAATAGCTTCGTGCGTCTAGCACATCTAGCCAGTGTCAAGTAAGTGATATATTAATAATATATAAATCATAGTAAATGAGAATGAGTGGTGATAAAGATGATAAATGGTAAATGAGATACCCTCCCCTAAGCCCCTTGAGTCCTCAGTAAAGATGTGGGACTATACTGAGATCTCACATGGACTCCTTGCAAGAATTTGAAAAGTGATGTTGCACTGCTGTGTTTGATTTACCAACACTCATATATATTCACAAACACTTAACGGTTAATAATCCACCGTTATTACACATTAATGTTAGAAATATCACAAATTTTAGAAAATAAAACAAAACTGCAAACATGACGCTTTACTTTCCCGCCAAGAAGTCCCTATTACATTCTTATTGTATTCAAGTTGTCAGATATGACACGTGACCTAACTGATAGATTTCTGTGGCAAGTTGCTTGTGATATTATTCTGAATCTGATGGACCTTTTGTTAATATCAATAACAAAACCCTCACGAAATTTGGGTTCTTATATAGCGCTAATTGAAAGTGTAAAATGAGCTTCCCGTAACCCACTTGATGGTTGGTACAGAATATAACGGCCGTTTTGTCATAGTTTTATGTTATATCCAGGAGTTACTTAAAACAAAATGGGGTCTAGTTGAAAACCAGCGTCAGCTTAAAACACTGACACATGCTGAACTAAATCCACGTTAGTGTTTTATATTTGTTTTTTTTTTAAATTTATAGTGTTAAGGTTAAAAGCAAAAGTTTTATGTGTCTCTATTATACTAAATAAAAATATTTTTGTTTTGTTTGTTTTCTTCGTGTTATTCTTAAAAAACTAGAAAACTTTGAGCAATTCCACATCTATAATTGAATGTGTATTAGCTCCAAGTAACCAAATTGTACAGTTACAATATCTGATTGTCCTTTCATCCATATTACTCCTAAAACGCTGGCTTACTTTGGGCTGCTCTGATTCATAATTCATTAATGGCATTTAACTAGCTACAGACGCGATTTAAATCCATAATTGTCTTTTATACGGTACGTAGCTTTCTTTATTACGCTTATATATTTACTAGAAGTTATTACTAAAATAGTGGAACTTGATGGGTAACGTTAGAGAGACTTAATATATGTGTAACGATAGCAGTGCATATATTTCTCGAATAGCACTGTGATTGTGATCAATCAACACTGTTTGTGACCTCAGACTTATCAATAAGTTTCATTCGACTCTTTGACATATTTGAAAAAAAATCTTTAAAAATACGAACACTGTTTGTGACCTCAGACTTATCAATAAGTTTCATTCGACTCTTTGACATATTTGAAAAAAAATCTTTTAAAATACGAACAACACATTCAAGACAGGATATGAATACGCGACCACCTGGTGTTAAAAACATGCGCATAAAACATTAGAGCAGCTGGCGGTTAAAATTAACATATCATACTAATATTACAAAAAGAGGATGAATTTTATTGTTTGTCTGTATTGGATAGGCTCCAAAACAAGCAATACATACATACATACATAATATCACGCCAGTTTCCCCGAAGGGTTAGGCAGAAGCCTATTATACGCCCACACTTCGCCAGTTACATAGTTGGTCCCACGTAATAGGTGGCGAGCCTATTGCCGCTTACCAGGAACTTTTATGTTCGCTAGAGCCTCGTTCGTTGTTCAGCAGGTGCAACACTTGCAGGTGAGGTTGGCTTGGGCTCCTCAGCTCTTAGTAGGATCTTAGTAGAATAGTTAGTTATTATTAGTTATAGAAGCAGTCTTATTTGACGTTTTCTTTCCCTAATAGAAAGCTAGAATGAAGTCACCCTCTCACATCTTATGGGGAGTCGTAAGGGGCAAAAAAGAGAAATCCTACAAGAAGATGGGCTGATAGTCCGCCTGCCCAACGTAATTACGCCCAGTATAGCACCAACTACTGGGGAGGCAAATGTTAAATAGTGGACTTTTTATGGCTGAAATTATGAATACAAAGCTGGACTCTGAAGTAACATAGCATATGTAATCAAGCGATTTAAATTAAGGAACACTATGAAATTTTTAAAGGGTTAACGCGGCTCCTGAACATAGCAGACTCAAGAAGGAAAATCGATGGTTTTTTGTCAGCACAAGTCTGACACACTCTTCCGTTCCGTCTTAAGGTCTCAGCACACATATGGGATCGGAAAGGGATCGTAACCGTAACGCATTTCGCCTCGCTGTCAACCAGGCGTCAACCTACCGTATGCACGTAACGAAAGCGTATTAGCAGCGCCTGTACGTCAACTCGGCTACGGCTAGGCGGTGTCGCGCTTACGCCTCGCCGCCCCCTGGCTGACCTGGTTGGCACCAGATCAGTTTGGAAACGGGAAAGGGTGGACGAAGAGATGTGAGCTCGGGTACGGAGAGACGTAAGCGCGGGGACGGAGAAACGTAAGCACGGGGACGATGAGCCGTAAGCGCGGGAATTCAAGTTCGGAGCCTGTTCCGAGGCGAGGCGATTACGTTATTATTCCGATTAGTGTGCGTTGCAGTAGGGAGTTTAATACAAACCATTCTGAACGGCTCGAGGCGATACGGTGACGATCCCTTTCCGATCCCATATGTGTGCTGAGACCTTTAAGCGGAAGACGGTTTTTTTTTACCAAAAAAGCGAGAGTAAAATATTTGATAAATAAAATACGGCAATAGGCTCGCAACCTATTACGTGGGGCCAATTATATAATTGGCGAAGTGTGTGCGTATAACATGCCTTCGGGAAACAGACGTGATTATATGTATTAATAACATACAGAAGCAAAGCGATGTGCGTTAAATATCTCTTCCAGGGTTTTGTTACCATAATGTATTTATATTAAATATTCTCAAAGGCGAAAGAGGTGAGGTTATCTCAATAAATCTAAATTAATCAAAATAATACATAAGAATTCTGAAGCTCTTTTTGCAACTGTCTAGAGGGCAAATTTTACATAATTATATTCATAGTGAATGGCTGCGTCAGTATTATATTACATAGACACTTATACACTATTTGAAAAATCGACAGTATAAGATTGACAGTAATAGAAATAGTAGGAATAATTATAAAATGTATGTACCTAATCAAAGCACTAGCATGTTCAGTAAGAATGGCTATTCGAATTTATTATAAATTATCAAATGACTTAAAAAAACTATATTCTAAACTAATAGAAAAATGTTAGTACCCTATTAATTAATATGTAAAGGAAATGCTACAATGTAATATTTTTATAATAATCAATTAATTTCTTTCATTTCAATTTGCTTGTTTATAAGATCAATATTTGATTACCAGTAATGGCGGAAAATTATATTTATATATAGGTATTATATTTATGTAACACCTTAATGTATTGTATTTTGACATTCCTATAAATATTACACGTATATGAAGATATAAACGGTATTTAGTTATGTTTATCCGTTCTTTAGTATCCATAACACAAGTTCTTAATGATATTTATATTGGAACTAAATAATTGGTGTGATTGTAAGATAATATTTATTATTTTATATTTATTCTCAGCATTCTTTCAAAGCTCTCCAGGGTTACCAAACCTATTTACACGAATTAAGTAATTAAAAAGTAAAACAACTTAATTGTGTCGAAATATAATAATAATAATGACAATATTTTGAGGACAAGACGTTCAATGGTCAGCTGATGTCATTTGGAATTAGTAATTATATTATAATTGTCGCAGTATCTATTTTGAGTAATTTTTAATCTTACTATTTCTTATGTTTAAAGATTATGCCTGTTTTTATGTTGTTTTTATTCACTCGCAGAATATTTTAACACCAAAATTGAAATTATATAATTTAATATTATTCGTTAGTTTGACATCAATTTTATTTTATTATGATTATGACAATGACTTTTTAATTCCACTTATTTTATATTGACATTCACACGCCCTGCGTTTGGCAAAATAGATGTTCTATTATTTAAGAAAACAACCACATGTTACTCTATTTTATGTGAATAAATTATTTCATTTCATTTCATTTCTCGTCATATAAATACTGTGCATTGTAAAACGAGGTTTTGAATTCAAAAGTGGACGAGAAATAGCGAAAATAGCCGTCACATTCGACATTTACTGCTTACGATTACGACGATCTTTAAGTACGAGTCAAAATACAAAATGTCAAGTTTCCTTATCTAACCTTGAACTTTACCTCAAGGAGGTAAAAGCTCTTAAGGTGAAAGACCTAATGAGGAAGTTTTTAAATATTATTAAGAGCTTGTTCAGAGAGAGATTATTTTTTATTGCGAAAAAAAGCGAGTTCCCTGTAACATACTCTGTAGGCCACGCCGGGTGGAACAAAAGGGGAATACTGAAAAATACAATTGAGATGTTTGTTTCTCATGTCAAAATAAGAGATTTTAATTAAATGCCTATGAAAGTAATATACCTATACACCTACTTGGTACAAAATCTATTTTTAAAATCTTCTTCTGGGTGATGTGGCTGATGTTCGTAACAGCTGGGCCAAATTTGAAGAGTTTTTACTGGCTTTTCGATGTTTCAAAGATGTTTTAACTTAGGCTACTTTTAAACCCAAAAATAACTCAGTGCCTGTAAGTCAAGCGGACGAGCTCGCCGGTGGCCGTGAACTTGAAATATTATTGAGTATTTCTGACATATTTTCTGACAATTGAGTACACCAGTTATTTAGTTCCAAGATAAGTACCATTAAGAACTTGTGTTATGGATACTAAATAACGGATAAACATATATAAATACGTTTTTGTATATAGATACTTCATATACATAGATTAACACCCAGACCAGAACAAATATTCATGTTCAATGCACACAAAGATTTGTTCTGCGTGGGAATCGAACCCACGACCTTAGGAGCGGAGAGCGGGTATTCTCGCCACCACGCCATATCGGTCGTCAAAGTGTAAGTGGCTTATACTTATTTTGAATGCTAATAACAGCATGGTCCCTGAGAGACACTAAAGGAAACGCCGGGTGTACCCTACAGCTGTGGGCGTAAGCTAGTATTTTATAATCCGGGTTTTCCCGGTTCCCCCGAAACGCCAAGGTCGGGTGCGGCCAGGGAAAACGAACGTTAAGTTATTCAGAGCAACGGAGATAGCTTTTGTAAATAGGCTTAATTATATTACGAATATCGGGAACAATGCTGGGGACGTGACTGTCCTGTCTTAATATGTCTTTTTTTTATCGCGATCACCTCGACTTTGACGGTTGTCGGAAAACCATTGGTTATTTATTTTTCACGTTTCTTAATTGTGCCTACCTAATATAATACCTATTCCTAATATGTCTTCCTAATAAACCTCCTCTGATAGTAATCCCGTAATATATTTTAAATCTGTGTATATAAAATCCGTCATTAGCTGTAAGTTTCAAACTAAATTCTGTACTTTATCTTTAAGAGCTGTGGATTTTTAATAAATGAAAAAATAAATAAAATAAAACTGAGGAGTTTAAGATCAGTTGGACTGACGTTAGTTTAAAATTAAATGTGAGTGTGACATTATGGATATACTTCAGTTTGGTTTGAGATTGTACATACATACATACACACATACATAATATCACGCCTGATTCCCCGAAGGGGTAGGCAGAGGCATACTTCACGCCCACAATTCGCCATTCATATTGTTGGTCCTACGTAATAAACAGGTGGCGAGCCTGTTGTCGCTTGTTTGAGATTGTGACTGCAAATAATTCATTAAGGTCGCAAAGCCGGAATTAAAACATTATTTTTTTCAATAACGAGTCACATTGAAATAAGACCTGAATACATGACTGTTCTATAAATTTACAACATTGTACATAATAAAAACAACACGTTGAATTCGAGTGGCGGGTTAAACTTTAGAGCTACTTATCTTTCTTTAGAAAGCCTTTACTAACCGTGTACTAACCACCTTCTGACAGTTCGAGATTGTCTCCCCAAAGTCTCGCGAACTTAATGTAATCCAAAATGTTCAAGGTATGCAGCTCTCTATTTTTTATGGACTGCATCAACTACTTATTTTACACGCAGGATGCAGAATGTTGTAATTATTACATGTCACATTACAAACAATAATTTATTATTATCTATACTAATATTATAAAGAGGAAAGATTTGTTTGTTTGTTTGTTTGTAATTAATAGGCTCCGAAACTACTGGACCGATTTCAAAAATTCTTTCACCTTTGGAAAGCTACATTATCCCCGAGTAACATAGGCTATATTATATTTTAAAAAAATTAGGGATCCTTACTAAAAATCCAATAATATAACCCAAGGTGTAAAAAAATGACCTGAAAAATTCCTTACGTAGCGTGCGCAGCGAAAACTATTGATGATAGAACAAAATCATATACTACGACTTTGCAGAACTCATCATTATCTACAAAAACTGTCGCGACAGCATATGTCTAAATATTATAGTTACGTCACAGTAAGCGGTTTTTTATTCTAAAAATTTAATTTATATGCCGCCGCTTGAAAAGGCTCTATATTTGTACCTTGGTATTAATCCTTATCAAAAAAAATTACTTTATATTCAAGACGGCTTCAATACCTTTTTATAACTTTTTGAATTATTTAATTCGGACATTTCATTTGGAAGATATCACGAGTTTAAAAATGTAAGTATTAGAAAAAAGTCGCGTGGTTGTCGCTCACCGCGCTCAGCTAGCCAGCATGCGATGTAGGCTCACTGGGGTACGGGGGGGGGAGTCAATGTAATAATATTATAAAGAGGAAAGATTTGTATTTTTGTATGTAACGAATAAACTCAAAAAGTACTGGACCGATTTAAATATTTTTTCATTTTCATTAGAAAGCTACATTATTAGTGAGTAACATAGGCAAAATTTTAATTTGTAAAAAAATAGGGTTTCGTAAGATATATGGGTTTTTCGGACACAAAGTGTAAAAAATCCACCAGGACAGTTACTCATTTTGCGTACGCAGCCTAAACTATAAAATAAATAAATAAATATTCTTTTACATTAGATAAAACCACAAAATGTGCTAATTAATTGTAGATCTTATAAATATCTACTAAAAAGTCCACGACACACTATACCTATCTATGTCGAGTGAGGCATAACAACCATTTTTTTATTGTACTACATTTAAACGCATTTAATTTACTTATGATATTAATCCTTATCAAAATAATCTATTTCATCACTAAGTGCAGTTTATGTAGATAATATTTAGTCTTTCAATGATCAAAATTTGACGTTTGGTTTTGAAGTTATTGCGAAATTAAATTGTTACGATTTCTGCTGCACGGCGCCCTATCACGGGTCGAGGCTCCCGGCCATCAGTTTATTTTGCTACCTGAAAATAATTTTACGTCAAATGTTGTTTATAGAGAAGCTTTACAATAATCGCTTTAGTTATCTATCCCAAAACAACGGGTTGCACTCCGGGCCGGTAGGAGTGAAAAAGTAGTATAGTATAGTAGTAGTTTAAATATTTTCATCATTAACAACTTTAACATCCACATATAGACAATCTATGCAGCCGGCGGATAATGGCTGCGTCGTCGTAGTGTCGGTGTCTGTGAATTGACCTGGGAATCATTTTGCTGACCGTGTCTTTTCTGGGCAGGCATTTTGTAGCGGTAACCGACATCCACGCGGGCGGAGCCGCGGGCGACCGCTAGTAAGTAATAAACGCGGCGAAAGCCTAGCGGCGAGACCCCCTGCCTTCAAATTCAGAGGGTCTCGGGTTCAAACCCTGGTGGCGAATCTATGACTTTTCGAAGTTATGCGCGTAATTATTACTTGATCCGTGCCTCGGAAAGCACGTTAAGCCGTTGGTCCCGGCTGTCATAAACATCTATGGCAGGAAGTCAGTGGCGTCTAATAGACTGACAGCTGGTTTAACCATAGAATGATGTTCCCCTCTGGGTTGCGGAAGTCAGACGGCAGTCGCTCCACGTAATAACTGAAATGCAGTCAAATCTGGTTGAACCAGTGAGCAGACCCTGAGCCCTAAACTTAAGTCTAGGGCAACCGGGATAATGCTAGGATATGATAATAAACACATTAGGTAAAGTATGAGCATAGCCCACTTTCTAACAAGGATTGGAGATTACTCCCGCAAAACCTTTGAAAGCCTTGTGAATAACTTATTGTAATACAGAATTTACAAGTCAAAGTACACTAGTATTACCTTCTAACAGGGGTTGAGGTTGCGACAGCACGGAGTCCCTTGAGGCTGCTCGCCGCACCTTCGGGGGTCTCGTCAAGGACTTGAGGCCCCCGCTGAGTATCAGCTCGAGGGCTCTTCTTCCGGCCGGACCTGTCGCCCCCGCTCCCATCTGGAACAAAAAAAACACACAACATAACTCATCATCTTTTTTTTTTTAATAATGGCTTCGTGCGTCTAGCACATCTAGCTAGTGTCAAGTAAGTGATATATATTAATAATATATAATTCATAGTAAATGAGAATAAGTAATGATAAATGGTAAATGAATGAATAAATGGTAAATCCCTCCCCAAAGATGTGGGACTATACTGAGATCTCACATAGACTCCTTGTAAGAATTTGAAAAGTGATGTTGCACTGCTTTGTTTGATTTACCAACACTCATGTATATTCACACTTAACAGTTAATAATCCACCGTTATTACACATTAATGTTAGAAATATCACAAATTTTAGAAAATCAAACAAAACTGCAGACATGACGCTTCACTTTCCCGCCAAGAAGTCCACTTATCATCTTCCTAGTGTTACCTGGTTCACCTGGTTGATGAGATCAGGGACACAACAGTCAAAGTAGCTTTATTTATTTTTTGTGCACACAGTCCATAAATCACACTATTCCATTTGCCACTATCCTGGCTGGCTTTTTTCAAGATCAATAACGATATGGTGTGCTGGCTAGAATAGCTCTCCGCTCGTAAGGTCGTGGGTTCGATTTTCACGCAGGACAAATCTTTGCGTGCATGAACATTAATATTTGTTCTGGTCTGGGTGTTTTCCTACGTACATTAAGTATGTATTTACAAAAAAAATATATTTATGTATGTTTATCCGTTATTTAGGATCCATAACACAAGTTCTTAATGATACTTATCTTGGAACTAAATAATTGGTGTAATTGTCAGAAAATATTTATTATTTATTTATTTATTATTTTTAATAACCCTCATCATCCACTCCTGTCGGTTTAGGTATAAATTAGGGATGATTTATTCGTAATTTTTTACCATCAATAACTCATGTGTTAGTTATTGCTCTCTTTGCAGATATGTGTGAATTAAAAACCAATAAATAAACTCATGAAAATTTATGCAGATCCAACCTATGATTGAATACATACAAATAAAATATAATAATCAATATAAGTAGAGTAATTAATAATACTTATTTGCAGACATTTAATGATAGAATGACGTATGAATGAATTACCTACAAAGCCATTAATTGCATGTAATTATAGATTCAAATTGGTTTTCAATATACATACTGATTATGTATCAACAAGTACATAAGTAGGAAATAGAACCTGCGGAAATATTAGAAGAACTTGTAGCATTTTTAATTTGCTGAATGAAAATTTATTTGATAGTATAAAAACGTATCTATAAATCAGGTACCATTTACAGTCCATTATTATCTGTCAATTGTTATTTGTATAAGTCCGGACAAGTGCAGGTAGAACACGCGATATGAGCGTTCCGTATAGTACATTAACTCCTAATATCATTATCGGTAATCTGTGTGAAAAGAAATATTTTTTGTACTGTTTTCGTTTTTATTTTATTTTAACAAGCGGCCGCTCGTGTCTTCGTCCGCGTGACCTACATATTAACCTTCCCTTGAATCACTCTATTTATTGAAAAACACCGCATCCAAATCCTTTGCATAGTTTTAAAGATTTTGTTTTATATAAATTTAAAAAAAACACATATGTAACCTACATACATACATTCATTCACGCCTGTTTCCCAGAAAGAGTAGGCAGAGGCATCTTATACGCCCACACTTCGCCAATTACATTGTTGGTCCCACGTAATAGGTGTCGAGCCTGTTGCCGCATACCGGGCACTGTTATGATCGCCAGAGCCTCGTCCGTTGATCGGCAGGTGCACCACTTTCAGGTGAGGTTGGCTTGGGCTCCTTAGATCTTGGTCCCTATGCACCTCACCCCCCCCGACTGGTCTCCACCTTGTCGTGGTGGGGGGGCTGGGTACCTCCCGGTAGGGCGCAGGAGGCGCCAGGGAAAAGGTAACACACAGAGACCGACGACTCTGGGTGCCCTTAGTACTGACTACCGGGGGGGAAACTAAGAGGGACCTATGGAGGGCGCTGCGGGTAGGCCAGGAGGGCCCGCTCAGCAGCGCCAGGAGGGTCTAGGCAGCGGGGGCAGGTGGCCCCTGCTGTCTAACCATGGACCCTCCGGGAAGTCGGCCACACACGCTATGGTCGCAGGGGGAGGTAGGAGGGGCGCGTCACTGCGCCTCTCTGAGGAGGTCCTCCCGGTTTTGGTCCGAGGGACGTTGGCCGCAGGCGGGGTGTCAGAAGCTGCAACCCAGGTACTGGCCCCCGCCTCTTTCTCAACAAGCGGCGGGCGTCGTCGGAAGATTTTTAGTGGGTATTGCTGCCGGGCGGTCGTGTCTGCCGGTGGTGAGTCCCACACCCCCTGCACCTCACGCCTAAATATCGCTATTGAGGTGGCAGAAACCATGCTACAACTATTTATAAGGGATCTATATCTTTGTAGCAAATTTTATTTTTAGCAAAGAGATCTAGGGATCTTTATCTAGAGATAGATACGTGTCAAATGGTGAAAGGTGACAATTTCTTCGCCTATATTGGCAATAGAACACTGACGACCGATATGACTATATCCGCAATCTACTCCTAAAGTCGTGGGTTCGATTAAATAAATAAATATTTAAATATTTTCTAACAATTACACCAATTATTTAGTTCCAAGATAAGTATCATTAAGAACTTGTGTTATGGATACTAAACAACGGATAAACATACTTACATACTTTTTTTTTGTAAATACATACTTAATATACACAGGAAAACACCCAGACCAGAACAAATATTCATGTTCATGCACACAAAGATTAGTCCTGTGTGGGAATCGAACCCACGACCTCTGGAGTGAAGTGTAGGTATACTGTCCTCCACGCCATATCGGTCGTCAAAGATCGTCGATTCACACAAAGGACAAATCTTTTTGTGCATAAACAAGAATATTTGTTTTGGTCTGGGTGTTTTACTATATATATTAAGAATTTATTTAAAAAATTGTCTGAAATCTTTATTAATATTTATTAGGTACATTGTGAAATAACATTTTTTGCTAACCTTAAAGGCGTACTGGTAGGGAATGGCTTATTATTGAAGGATCATGTCAGTTCGCTTAATGTTCAATTTATATTGATTTAACATTACAACTATTACTAAATAAGTTTATAGAAGACGAGTTTCGATACTACAAAGAAACACTTTTGTTTGATATCATTGTTTATGTTGAAATTCAAAGCATTACGTATGAAAAGTTAAATGGGTCCATCTTTATTCCGGTCGAGTGTTGTTGCCAACTACATCGACGAGTGAGGAATGTCAACGAGCATGGTACCTACTATACCTTAGTAGCTATGTCAGTATGAACAAAGGATTGATCGATGCACAGTAAGTATAGTATTGAGTGGCTTGAAAAATTCCACAGCAGGACGCCACACTCCTCCCCCCGGACAGGTCTCCACCTTGGCGTTGCGGGGGGGGCTGAGTACCTTCTGGAGGCTGAGAAAAGGTAACACCCAAGGGTTGGCGACTCTGGGTGCCCTTAGTACTGACTACTGGGGAGGAAACTAAGAGGAACCTGCTGGCTTAGTGGGTATTACTACTGGCAGTCCGGTCTGCCGGTGGTAGGTCCCACACCCCCTTTCGGCCCCCCTATGGCCGGAAGGCAGTGCGTAAATGCATTTAGTTACCAACGTAAAAAAAGAGGAAAAGAAAAATGGTTTGCAAACCCTTGATAATGCCGTGGTCGTGCTAGAAGACGCTGTGTTAGATCAAGAAATTAATATTATAAAAACAGTATCCATAGTTTGTTTATTCCAATATACCACTTGCGCTATGTTTTCGAGGAATAATCTACAATAATATCACCCACCAGCTGTTATAAATTAATTTATCTCAAGAAAGATATGTCACTTACCGAAATAAACAGAAATGACCTACACCTGGCATACAGAGGTTATCCATATCAGTTTATGACTCAAGTGTTTCTTTAATATAGTATTATTTTCATAATATATTAACCCAACATATATACATATAGCAAACGCATCAAGAATATCAATTTGCAACTCGACACAAACGTATAATAATATATTGACAGGAATAAACGCGCGAATACGTCGTTACGCAACGTGCGCGTACGCAGAACGCGTGCAGCTTGGCATAGTGCAGTGAAAGCAGTGGATCGTTATTCTTTTTTATCGTCTAATTGATTGAAATTGGTAAAGTATCTAGTAGAAGATTTTGCCATTTAAATAGTACGCTCTATACTTTGGACGAGTTTATTCCGTACTAAAATAAAACTATTTTCATTATGTTAGAGCCTTAACTGAAAGGATAGGTACCTCAGACTACTATGTATACATTATTATTATTCTAGCCTGTCAAAATCCCACTCCTGAGCTTAAGTGTTTGCTCATTAACCAAAAAAACGGAAAGTGTGATTCATGTTCTAATCCAACAAGCGAAAGTGGGAAGGTGAAAGGAGGTTTGTACAAAGAATTTGCTCCTGACAATATTGGATCTTAACGTGCTTTCAATAGCACGAATGTTCTTTACATGAAATACTGATCAAACAATCACTCATACACGAAATGACTTCTGTAACTCTACTTAACTTTCGTTATCGTTTCGGATCATCTAATCTCGTGGAGCTACGAGCGATTGCTGTTATGTAAAGGTTGTCCCAAAAACAAGTGACATACTGAGCTCTAGAGATAAAACACCGTTTGGGCATAAAAGTCGAAAAACAACTGAACACGACATTCAGAATTCAGAATTCAAAGAGACATTGAAAATCAGTGCAGTGGGTTTTTTCACAGACTCACTGCTAATACTAAGCAGAGGTCTTTTTCAATATCATGCAACCTTTACGTGTTTTATTTCTTTGTTTTTATTATGTTGTGTGATGTTGAAATGAATAATTTTTCATTTCATTTTTATTTTTTTGTTCATTTCACATTTATTTCGTTTTAACGTTGAACGCCACCAGTTCTAGACACGATAGAAAATCTATTGTTTGTCAGTTATTCAGCGTTCCAAGACTTAAACATTGGCTAGCGTGAGCCAGTTAAAGACTGGTAAAAGTGTTTAACTGGCATCCCTGCACTATGATCGCATCATTTCTATGTCACTGTCACTACGTGCGTGATATAAATACAGCATCAGGAAACACGCGCCGGCGCCGATGACGACGCAAAGTCTGCAATATTATACTTGAATACACACTACATTGTTTGAAACTGATTGCATTGCTTTACAAAAACTGCTGTAAAGAAAATGGCGTCTTCTATTTTTAAATCGATCGATGTGTGTTTACTATACATATTTTTACGACTTTTTCCAATAACTTTTAATTCATGATATAGAAGCTTTGTGCGCAATAAAGGATATGTCAGTATATTACGCCTGAGCAAATATTATCCTGAAAGTGCTGTCCGACCTGTGGGAGTAAACACTGCTAGAGCGATGTGAAGCCTGGCGGATATTACTATCATTGTTTTTGATAGCTTATTGTCAAATTAACATTAGCAAATAATAAATTATTTTTCTAGCTCTGGGCTCTTATCATAAGACCAAGTTCGTGCACTTTGAACATAAGCCTCACCCCCAAAATTACAATGTCATCATCATATGCTAGCATTATCCCGATTGCCCTAGACTTAAGCTTAGGGCCCAGGGTCTGCTCATTGGCTTAACCAGATTTTTGACTGAATTTTTAATTATTACGTGGAGAGATTGCCGTCTGAACTCCGCAATCCAGAGGGGAACATCATTCTATGGCTAAACCAGCTGTCAGTCTGTTAGTAGGCACTGACTTTCTAATAACGGCTGCCATAGATGTTTATGACAGCCGGGACCAACAGCTTAACGTGCTTTCCGAGGCACGGAGCAAGCGTTAATTACGCACATAAGCGCCACCAGGGTTTGAACCCGAGACCCTCAGAATTTAAAGGCAAGGGGTCTCGCCACTGGGCTATCGCCGCCCAAATTTACAATGTGACCGACTGTAGCCGGTCGGTCGGTCGGTAAGTAAATTTGTGGGTGAGGCTATGCACGAATATTGCAGACGTCATGGATACAGACTCATCCCGCGACCTTCCTCAGGTCATACATCCTTCAGGTGGAAGTCAGACTACGTTTCCATTAAGGAAATTAATATACAAACCGAAAGTACTTAACAACTTACAATCGATTTAAAATATTAGTAAGTACTTGACAAAAAAATATATTATACTAGCTGACCCAGCAAACGTTGTTTTGCCATATAAATAACTTTCGAGTAATTTCATAAGAAAAAAATTGGGGTGGACTACCCCTAACATTTAAGGGGAAAAATAGATGTTGGGCGATTCTCAGACCTACTCAATACGCTCGAAAAAATTCCATGAGAATCGGTCAAGCCGTTTCGGAGGAGTATGGGAACGAAAACTGTGACACGAGAATTTTACATATAAGATTTTACCTGTTTGCTAGAGTTGGTTTGTTCCAGTCTTTCGGTAACAACAGTTCTTGTTTTTTTTCCACGAAGGAAATCTTTTGCTAGGTTTTAGTATATTCATTCAACCACTGCGAGTATGAATTTCTGGAGTTGTGGTCAAAGTGAACGGTTCAGAAGTCCCAGTGTTCAGAAGTCACAATGTAAAGAATTTTTAAAACCACTTGCTATGAAGACGGCTCGTATCAGTCTCCCCGTGTTTTAATTACCACTTTGTATGTTTAAAATATAAAAGTATTTTTTTTGTCTAAACATTTAGCGTATCGAAAGAACTGTTCAGAAGCTCATTAATACTTTAACTAGAATCCATATATGGTTTAAATTAAGGCGTTGTATGTTAAAACATATGCGAAGGCCTTCCAAAACGCGAAACAATAACTCATACCTAATAATTACTTGTGGGTAGACAGACATCGTAAAATTTAATTGAAGTTTTTGTTAGTCATGTCATGTGGTTTACTGAGCACAGTATTATGTTCAGAATTCTCATAGTCATTATTAATTAGATAATAGCTTAGCTTACATGTTCTGATTATAATACATACATGATATCACGCCTGTTTTCCCGAAAGGGTAGGCAGAGGCATATTGACGCCCACATTTCGCCAATAATATTTTTGGTCCCACGTGGTGGCGAGCCTATTGCCGCTTACCGGGAACTGTAATGTTCGCAAGAGCCTCGTCCGTTGATCGGCAGGTGCACCACTTGCAGGTGAGGTTGGCTTGGGCTCCTTAGGTTCTCGTAAGATCCCCATACATTCTAATCATCTATGACTAATATTATGTTCACTCGTTTAAGAGTATTTGCCAGTACCAAGTATTTAATAAATCAAGTTGTTTGCACATATGCAGCGTTTTATAATACTTTGATATGGGTACAATGAGTTATAAGTCCACATTTACAAAAAAGTATTTAAGTATGTCTATCAGCTTTATACATAGTACAAACTCTTTTGACATATTTTTATGAGAGTTAGTCCGTCAAGGCAAGTGTGTAATAAGAATGATCATCTAGGAATATAATTCAGACATATTGGCATAGCTCCAGGTTATTCAGTAGCCAGCCAAGATGTATTGATGTGCCGGTTAATTATAGATTTACCATCAAGCGATGATTTAACCTAAGGAGTATTAATTACGTTGCGGAACTTTTTAATCATATAGTTAAATACGAACTGCTGTGCTCGCGCCTCCTTTAAAAAATCAAGGGAGTCGGGGCATACTCCATTACGCGAAACCAGTGCAGATTCGGTATTTCTATGATGTCCATGCTTTGGTGAGCACGTTTTAACCCTTTACCAGGCTGTGGTCCATATATTACCACCATAAATTGAATCTTATGGGGTTGAGTTCAGGTAGAAAACCACTGAAAAAAATCAACATGTTCTGCCCGTTAAAGTGTTAGAAGCCATTTAGAAGCTTTACGGGGCGGCTTGAAAAGTTCTAAGAGCAGAGGACATTACACTACTACCTTGGTTAGTTCGTATTGATTTCGTGTAGTGGTGTATGTCGTGTGGTACCGGCCTAGAATAGTGCCACACCCTCTCATCTCAAGTGGATTCTTTAGAATCGATGGAAAGAAATATTACCGGGTCATGGCAAGAATCTATAAAGAGAAATCTTACCGGGTGATAGGAAGCAACGTCATCCTGCGTACTGGCTTAAACTGCGATCACCAACCCGCCTACACAGCGTGGTGATTATGGGCAAATACCCCCAATAGAATGTAATGTAATGTTCAGCAGTGGACTCGTTAATATGATGATATGTTGAGTGCTGTGACGCCTAAAATCATCTAACCTTAATTCGTAAGAAGTGACGGGTTCGTAAGAAGTGAAGGGACGTTAATTAAACTAAGAAGATAAAAAATATATATCCGCTATAAAGCCACGAGACAGCGAGTACATACAGTGCATGGAAACTCCAGCACAATAACAAAGGAACAAGCTACGTCAAACCTAACGATATCGCCTCGATAACATTTGTCATAACTACCTACTACACTTCCTAAAGCTGTTAATCCACCAGTGACGATAGGCGAGGCCAGACGAGAAATTAATAAAATTATTCATAACAAAAAAAATTTCAATCTTCCCTGGATTCGGTGGAAATGAGTCTAGGGAAAATAGAGAGATAAAACCAAAATTCTCTATGGTATAGAGTTTGTATTTAAGTTATAGAGTCTGTACCTTCTATCCTTTTAATCTGGTTAGCGAGAGGCGGCCCGCGAGACTCGTTATAATGACCACATCCTGCCTGATGATAAGCAGTCGATGCAGTCCAAGAAATGAATACGCTTCATACCGTAAAATAAGCACGGTACAAAGCGCACCCACTCATGACGGCCTTCTATGCCTATCCTATGAAATGCGGTTTCACGCCCCGCTTGAAATACCCGGGATTATAGGAACTGAGAAACTCATGAGCCGGCAGCGAATTACAGAGCTTAATCGTCTCAGAAACGACTTCTTAAATTTCTTGGTTCGAGTGCTGATAGTCTGCACAGTATGTGGATAAGCTCAGAGCGATCATGTGTGCTAATTATTTAGAAAAAAGGCCGGTGCGATTTTAATTGTCGAATCGTTTAGCAATGCCGCCGAAGGAAATACGGCTTAACAATATCAATTGCCGAGCGTAATCAGTGATCACAAAAAGAGATAGATCCTTATCATTTATTTAATCCCAATTAAAAAACAAACACTTAAGTATTTCTGTTTGTTTGTTACCTTTTACAGCTAAACCGATTTAGATAAACTTCAGATAACTTAAAAATCTGGAAAGGTAAAATGGCAATTTTATCTCCGTAATCATCTCTTTAGGGCTTGATCGAGTGAGCAGCTTGTATAGCGAATCAATGACCACTTAGAAAATATTAAAAAAAATTATTCATACATACATTCACGCCTGTTTCCCCCGAAGGGGTAGGCAGAGGCATATTAATACGCCCACACTTCGCCAATTATATGCACAAGTATTTAGACGTTATTGAATACATAGGTAATAGGCAATAGGCACTTTAAAAATACTTTATTATAGTAAATGTTATGTACACCGTAATTGTTAAGTATATCAGATGTAAGCCCATTAAAATAAAATGTTTTTATAATGTGTAATATGCTTAATGTGGTTGTGCTATATAAATTAATAAATAAATAGTTGAAATCAAGTGATGGATTAAAAATATCTTTGTAACAATTCCCACTCTATTATAATTTCCCGAAAAATCGAGAAACTATTCAACACGACACGTGTTTCGCCCTTACACAGGGCATCTTCAGGTAAGATAGGACCGATTCAATTGATACTTTACGATAATCGTCCACCACCTTTCAGAATTACAAGTCTCAAAACCTGACAAAGCAGAGCGTCTGGACAATATAGTTTAACGGATGTTATGACTGCGTACTGAATGACAAACGAATGCATAGTATTTTTTACATATGAATAGTTGGTATGGTTTTATAATAAACTGTAGATCACGAGTTCCTATATTTCACCTCAGTCCTTTCATTCAGTCCTCCATTTAAACCAATGTTAGAGGGTTATACATATGCAGGCGTAGAAAAAGTGAAACTCATTCCTTACAAAATTACATAGGTGACCAGAACAAATGTTTTTTTTTTCAATAAAACCCATCAGCTAATATTTGGTTTACTAACAGAAGCGTGTGCCGTGTTGAACTAGACATAGGGCTTAGAATAGCGCCGCCACCTCTCATCTAACGGGGAGTCGTAAGAGTCGACGAAGAGAAATCTTACCGGATGATGGGCAGCAGTGTTATTCTGCGTACTGGCTAGAACTGCGATCACCAACCCGACTTCCCAGCCTGTTGATTTTACAAATACCCCCAATATAATGTAATCTATTGGGGAAGCCAATGCTCAGCAGTGGACTCATAATGATAATGATGAAAATTACGTTCTGTATCAATAAACAACCTGGCAGTATTCTAAGTGTAACCCCAAAATTCAATTACCTTTAAAAGATCAGCCGTCAGATAATGTCAGAGCAGTCCGGCCGTGCGCCGGTGGTCGACTGGATCTTATTGAATTAGCTAATAACTTTGATAAATTACATGTCGCCCACCGCTTCGGCAAGGCGGACTTTCATTATGAATATCGAAATTTTCACACAAAAACCAACGTCATTACACTTTACTTTCTACAGAATGTCCAGTCATCTTGTTTGGCGAGTTGATGTTATGCCTCATACATAACACAAGGGTCAGTTTATAATGTTAAAAATATCAAATTTTTATGTTGCTTGAATTTTATTTCTTATGACGACATTCGACGGTCGCAATGGCATTTCACTCCCGATGTCGTGGGTTCGATTCTTACGCAGGACAAATTATTGTATGCATAAACATCTATGTCAGTCGTCGTTATTAGAAAGTCGGTGCCTTCTAACAGACTGACAGCTGGTTTAACCATATAATGATGTTTCCATCTGAGTTGCGGAGGTCAGACGGCAGTCGCTTCACGTAATTACTGAAATTCAGTCAAATCTGGTTGAAGCAGTGAGCAGACCCTGGGCCCTAAGCTTAAGTCTAGGGCAACCGGGATAATGCTAGGATATGATGATCCGTATTTAGTATACATAACACAAGTTCTTAATGATACTAAATTGTAAAGGGCAATGGCAAGGGCAAAATTGTTCAGTCAATCACGACGCACAGATGATGATAATATTTTTTTAAATAAGAAATAGAGTTTAAGCAAGATGGGCGGTGACTTGATACTGTTTGCGGAACGCGCTGGACACGTATGAGCAGAATAACGTCGTTGTCCAACCAAAATCTGCGATGTGCACTCTTTGGAGATTTTTACCATAGCGAATAGTTTACTGTCTTATTTATAACACCAAGATAGTAAAACAGCGCAAGTTCCATACTATCTCAAATTAAACAACTAAGAACAAACTTGGCAAGTGATGGCAAACAAATTCCTCCTCATTCCCATTTCCATCAAATTACTTTCGTGTGACTGCCTATTCCAGGGAACGCCTGGCAATTAGGGGCTTCGTTAAGGTAAAACAATATGCTTTGGTGCTGCCCAACTAATTAACAGGCATCGGAGTAGCTATTAGACATAGGTACTTTATACACTCGCGAGCAAAAGTTTGGAATTACTTACTTGAAATTGGTTTCGCGCGAAGCAATCTTGAGCACTAAATATTTTTAAAATAATCACAAAAATATCATAATTTCAAAGGTTTCAACTCTTAAATTGATATCAAATTTATTTAAATCAAGCCAGTACCATTATTTAGAACTTTTGCTCGCGAGTGTATAAGAATGTACATTCCCGGAGCTTTTTGAAGGTTCATTGATGCACGTTTGGCAAAATGGTGCGATTACTACCAATACAAAAGACAAGCTTAATTTTATCCTTGTTATTAAAAATCAATATGATTTATTTACATAATAAAGAAGTCAATCATAAAACCGGGGAATAATCATATTAACATCAATGTTTGCGGTCAATGACCCTAAATAGCTCTACCTACTCCGATCATCATCATATCCTAGCACTATCCCGGTTCCATATCAGCCTTATATAGTTCACTGCTCACGGGTCTACTCACGGGTCTACTCACGGGTCAACTCACGGGTCTACTCACGGGTCTACTCACGGATCTCCTCACGGATCTACTCACGGATCTACTCACGGGTCAACTCACGGGTCTACTCACGGATCTACTCACGGGTCAACTCACGGGTCAACTCACGGGTCAACTCACGGGTCAACTCACGGGTCAACTCACGGGTCAACTCACGGGTCTACTCACGGGTCTACTCACGGGTCTACTCACGGGTCTACACATGTCTCACAGCTCTACCTACTCCGATCCCTACTAATTAAACAAGTAACGTTCCTACGCACCTACGGCTTCGACTAATGGAATGCTAAAAATAGGCAACTGCGTAATATTTGACAGCAATTTCGTCTGGATGCTATTACGAAACTCTTTAGAAATATGACGCTGCCTCCGTTGGCGTTAATTTGATTCTGGCTGGTTTTTAGGGTACCGTATAGGGTAAAAAACGGGACCCTGTTACTAAGACTCCGCTGTACGTCCGTCCTTCTGTTACCAGGCTGTATCTCATGAACCGTAATAGTCAGATAGTTGTAGTTTCTGATGAAGATAATGTATTTCTGTTGCCGCTATAACAACAAAAAAAGAAAAAAATATAAAATAAATATTGAAGAGGACTTCCATACAATAAACGTGATTTTTTCGCTCGTTTTGGCTCGATATTGATAACAGCAACAGGTAGAGCTGAAGCGATCGTAGCTCCGCGTTGCTCGGTGGTCGGAAACGATCACCGAAGTAAAGCAGAGTTTACAGAGGTCAGTCCTTGGATGGGTGACCGTTTGTGTGGCATTTGATATCGAGCGCTTCCGCGCTTCGGAAGGAACGTTAAGCCGTTGGTCCCGGTTATCACTAAATGTGGTAGTCCTTAAGCCATGTTAGAAGCCTAAATAGGCGGCTTGAAAAATTCTAACAGCAGGACGCCATACACCTGCCTCCGCCAATCCGCACTGGGTCAGCGTGGTGGAGTATGACCCAATACCCTCACACCTTGGTATGTGAGAGGAGGCTCGTGCTCAGCAGTGGTACGTTAATGGGCTGACATGATGAACAGGTAGAGGCTTGAAAAATTCACAGAATATTTAGTTGTATATTCAATTTAAATATAAATAATTAAATTGAAAATAAATACATATTTAATGAGGGCTTCCATACAACAAACGTGTTTTTTTGCTTGTTTTGGCTCGATATTGATAACGGCAACAGGTAGACGCTTGTAATAATCACAGAATATTTAGTTAGCCCCTTTAGTTACCATAACCCTTTAAGGATACAATTTCGAATTGATAGATTTAGCAACAAATAACATTCAGTACCATTGTTATACATAACGGAACCCTTGCGCGCGAGTCCTAATCGCACTTGGCTGGATTTTTTTATACAACTTAATACGCATTTCCTTTACTGTTTTTTATTTTATTTTAGTAAGTGACGAGTAGCATGTCTATCGTATGGCATAATTTAAGGATATTTATATTGTCCTGTCACCACAAACGTAAGGTATGTAAGTTAACCCTTAATACACCACCCTAAGTCCAAGGGACTCACCACTGTTTTTAAGCAACGAAAATCAACGGTGTTTTTTATCGTTTCGACTTCGTCCGCCGTCCGAAAACTTTCTGCAGTGAGGCTCGGGACGCGGGAGTGAGCAGTCGTAAGTGCACGTCACTTGTAAAGGTGTATGGCATAAGTTAAGGACATTTGTATTGTCTTGTGACCACAAACGTTAGGTATGTAAGTTAAAGAATTATTATTAGCTCAAGGACGTCCACGCTGAATATTGGCCTCCTCCATAAGTTTCCAATGTGACCGATTGCAAGCGGCCTGCATTCAAGGTGATCCTGACAAGGATGATCAGGTCGACTGTTATAAGTAAAGAAATATTTCCTAACAATTACACCAATTATTAAATTCAAAGATAAGTATCATTAAGAACTTGTGTTATGGATACTAAAAAACGGATAAACATACATAAATACTTTTTGTTTGTAAATACATACTTAACATACGTAGGAAAAAACCCAGACCAGAACAAATATTCATGTTTATGGACACAAAGATTAGTCCTGTGAGTGAATCAAACTCATAAAATATCAAAAGTTTATTTGTAAATGCATAAGGATCCCGCCAAAATCTTAGGAGTCCATGCCAACCTCAACTGCGAGTGGTGCACACGAGGCTCTGGCAAACATACCCGGTAAGCGGCAACAGACACGCCACCACCACCTATTACGTGGTACCAACAATTAAACTGGCGAAATGTGGGCTTTTAATATGGCTCTGCCTACCTCTTCGGGGAAACAGGCGTGATTGTATTTATGAAGAATCTCGAATTAAAATATCCAATCTGATTTATATTAGAATCGTAGACGAATGGCAACATCTAAACCACTAATATATTCGCATCGGTCCGTACTCCAACTCCTTTCGTATACTATTACGAGTAATTGATAGATAAAATTATACTCTAATAAGACATTCCCACAGCTGAGTTTATATTACTATAGCGGAGCCCCGGTCGCTCCTCACTCAGTGCAAAAACATCGCATAATTCGTGTAATGAACCCGGGAAGTGCTGGCACTGAGGCGAGCGGCACATAGACGTAACTAGAAACTATATCAAGTTCATTGTCGTAGCATACTTCATAGGGACATTGCTTCTCCCAGTATCTTCTACTACACTACTACTATTGCGTGATTTCAGTGTAATAATATTTTGATTGTTATTTATATTTAATTTTGACGATTTTAAGTACTATGTAATAGTTTATGAATTAAAAATATTTGAAGTTTAAAGTTCATCATACGTCCCACTATTTAGCATAGGCCTACCAGGAATGACGAATCTTTTAAAATTTATTTTACTTAGTTGTTTTGGATAGACATACAATTATTATTTAGCAACACAATATTTATCGCACCGATAATTCATTACATTGTGTATCTTTTATTTTGTTTACGCGTGCTGTTTTCGATCTTGTGAATTGGAATAAGACTCCGTGGGTATAGATTGTAACTAACGCTGCCAGCGACCTCTATCGGAACTTTGTCATTTTATGGGTTTAAAAGCCCAAGTAAGGTTTTACGACATAAGCTATCTGTCAGCGTCAATTCCCTTTAATCGATCCAGCTGTTTTCGAGATTCGCCACCACCAACCATTTCTTTTGTTATAATCAAGTACAAAGGTAGCTTACCATATTACTTTTATATGCATCTATTTTGACATAACAAACACATACTAAAATTTATTTATTTGTGTAATTTTCAAAAACGAGTATCTGTGTTCTAAGTATAGATGGGCGTATTATATCTTTTTCTAACGTACTTGTATGCCTAGGTGATTACAGGACAAATAATCCATATTTATTTGCTTACCGAATGGTTACAAAGCAGATTGTTTGTGAGCATATACATACAAATATTTATCTTGGTCTGGATGTTTCCTGTGTATTGTCAATATATATTTACAAAAAAGTATTTATAACTTTATTCCGTTGTCTAGTGCACACTTTGCTTAGTTTAGGGCTAGAAGCACTGCGTGAGGTGTCCAAAAATAGTTATTATAACATAAACTTAATCTTAAAAGGCGCCAAACGACTGCCAGGAAACAAAAGAATTTCTATTATGTTTGGCTACTGGGAGCTTGGAAAATTAGGACAATATCTCCAAGCTTTACATATTTAATGCCATAACCATTACAAATGTGTGTCATCGCAATACGGAATAGGTGATTGCACATAATAAGACAAAGCTATTTTAATAAATCATAAATCTTTATTGCATCAAGTAAACAGTAGGTACTTAAGTAATACAATGAATACTGATACCCCGTAGGGGCACTGCAAATTGAGAGGGAACTTAAACATATTACAAAACTACAGACTTAATTATTCTATAAACTAACAAACTCACTAAAACACGCAATCACTCACGCATGCTCTTAGTAAAATGTACTTATATTTATTTATTTATTGAATCTTTTTTGCACACTTAAAAGTATTACAAAAGGCGAACTTAATGCCATAAGGCATTCTCTGCCAGTTAACCTTAGGGTTATAGTGGCTCATGAATCTCCCGATATAAGTTACGAGCTCAGCTTTTTCTTCATGTTTTCTTTATGGGTGCTATAACTTCAAATACGAGACGGAAATATTCCAGCAATATCCAGCGCCGCTATATCCATCTATAAAGCGCTTGTAGCTAAGTTAAGCAGAGTTCACAGAGTTCACAGAGTTCAGGACTTGGATGGGTGACTGTTTGTGTGAAATTTTGTATCCAGCGCTTCCTTGGATGACACGTTAAGATGTTAGTCCCTGTTAATATTATATGTAGTATGACTGCTATTTCTTGAAAAGCACGTTAAACTGTTGGTCCCGGCTGTCATGAAAATCTATGACAGTCGGATGTCAGGGCCTTCTAATATCCTGACAGCTGTCTTGACCATAGAATGATGTTTCCATTTGGGTTGAGGAGATCAGACGGCAGTCGCTGTAATAACTGAAATTCAGCCAAATCCTGGTTAACCCAGTGGGCAGACCCACCCTAAGCTTTAGTTTAGGGCAACCGGGATAATGCTAGAATATGATGATGTTTATTGGCCCTATTGGGAATAATTATAACAGCAGGACGCCACACACCTGCCTCCGCCAATCAGCACTGGGTCCGCGTTTTGAAGTATGTTCATACTAAATACCCCTACCCTCAGGGCGTCAGAGGAGGCCCGGGCTCAGTAGTGGGACCTTAATAGACTGAGATGATGATGCTTATTTATTTAATTATGGACAAACAGTAGCTACACTATATAAAAGTTAAATGTACAGGATTTTAAGGTGTCACAACATGCACCAAATGTTTTATAGTAACACAAAAAACGAAAGAAAATAATTTAAAATAATAGAAAAAAACAACATAAAACTTGCAAAAATTACAATTCTAAACTAAATTAAAATAACTTAGTACTTAAAGATAACACAGACAAACATTACTTAACCAAAGATTAGATTAGATAATGCTTATATATAACTTCATTTATTTTTTAGTTCTTCTTAATTGTTAAGTTTTTATTACATACTTATGTCATCACTCATCATTTTATTTTATTTTATTTGTTTGTGATGTTATGTCGCTATGCATTAAGTAACCACTTATTGTTATAGGAGAGCGGACTCTCCAGTCACAAGTGAACTACTCACTTAAAAGGAGAATCCAAACTCTGTATAGAGAAACATACTTTGTATATGCAATAAACATTTTTCATTTTTTTCAAAGATTATGAAAATAAAAATTTTGTTCTAATAAAAATATCTAACACATTTTTTTTAAATACAGGTAATGTATCTTTACAGACATCCACTTCCTCACTAATACTGCTGCTAATTCTGATGATTTTGACACTATCCAGAAGTTCAAAGTGTTTGTTTGTATGACTCGTATGCGCTCGTGTATGTACATGAGTATGTGTATAAGAAAGGTGATGTGTTCTTTATTGGCACACTGTTCAAATAATATTTGATCTTTGAAGAGTTCAATGACTTAACCTCAAATTACCAGCTTATCGCTGACGTGGTTTAGAGCAAAAAATAACGTGTATTTAATTAATTTGTAATATTTACGTCAGTTTATGACAAGATTAAAGTTTAAGACAGGAACAAATAATATGAACAAGTTCGTACCGTATCTTAAGATCCGTGTCTGGAAACTCATCATTTAGTTCATTTGATACAGTTAAACAAGAATATCTGCCATTGACATAAACTGCAATACTACAGAATATTATTGACAGAAAAACATATCCTTTTATACTTCAAAAGGGTCACGGGTAGACCGAGATGACATAGTTTTAAATATAACGGAATTACACTAAAACATCGAATTTTGACACGCGTTCCGTTTTATTCAAAACTAGTTTACGACTAGAGATTTTGCACCGGTTGGTTTAGTTCTAGACGTCACTAACTGTAATACAAGGTCCTAAGCAGGTGGTATATCGATGTCGCGTCGACGGCACGTTCATGTTCCACACGCGTCTGGTCTAATGAGATGTCAGCACTCTGAGGAGACCCAGCCTGCCGGGGTAACGGGACTGTTCAGAAGGTTTACCGCTGCCCGGGGACATAGCAGGCTCAAGAAGGAATAGATGGTTCTTAGTGATTACGCACATAACTTCGAAAAGTCATAGTAGATCTGGCATAAGGGCTTTTAGGCGCCCACAAAAAAAAAGTTACCTATATAGATAAATGTACAACAAATGGACTTATAAGGTTGGATCGTATTGCTACTACGAGTAAGGGTACCACAAGCTTGAGTGTAGACAACTAGACACAGACATGCAAACAGTTCCCTAGTAACATAACATTTACTTTACAACCGGAAAGCAGTTAAACGCGAGCACTACAGCGACGTTGCGTTCTAGAAAGTCTAGTACGTACTCACAACTAGTATATATAATTACATGGAGTAGTGGTCTAATGTGGTTTTTGTACTTGGATCGGAAAACTTCTAGAATATCTAGGTTAACTACACTTATGAGCATGAACTCCATAGAGATGTTAGCTAAAAATTATGTACTCTGTTAACATGTTAGTACATATTGCTCTTCATCGCATGCATGAGTTTCTATTTATTTTTATAACAAAATGAATCCAATTAGTTAGCTGCAGTATCAATTGATAAACAACATAAGTAGAGCATGGTTTACCATCATTCCAGCAATTCCTGCTGAATATAGGCCTCCCCAATAGTCTTCCACTTTCATCAGTCTTGTGCCGTTTAGATCGGTATTGCATCCACCGTTTTAAACAGATCATTGGTTCATCAAAAACCACTGGGAGGCTGCCCTCTACTACGTTTTCTGGTTCGCGTTCGCCATTAAATAGCCTTCACGCTCCATCAGTTGTGGGCACTAATAGTTTAAGAATTTATTTAAATGGGTTAAACGGCGTAGACGTGAAAGGTAATGCACATATTAAATTCACTTTCACATTCATAATATTAGAATACTAGATTCAATGCCTTATCTCTTTCACTTTCAAGCAGGTGAACTAGCAAATCAGGAACTCAGCTTTAACACAAGATTGAAGAGATGAGAGAAAGAAACGCTACTACGTCTCTATGGATATTATAATACTATGTCTCCATGACTACACCAAGTCTCGTGTAGCAGGATGTACACCAGACATTGCAAGTAGACAGAAAATTATAAACAGCCTCCACAAATGTAACCCACCACAAAGTGTTCTCCTATCCTCAACGGATATAGAGAATTATGTGTGGTACTATTAACCAAAATTTTGTGAACTGTACTATAATGAATTGTGCTTACACATGGCAAATGAAAACTTTTTGAAAACTACAAAATTACATTAGTATTTGTATGTTGACAATTTATAAACGTATCGGGTACCCACAGGACAGGCTTGCCTAGTGTGGGGCCACTGTAACCTCTATTTTGTAAACGTTATGGCAATAAAGAATTTTTTTTTTTCCGGATCGTGTCTCTTATTATGTTTAAGTGACGGTAGTTTTAAATTAGTGACTGTGTATTGAGACACACGTCATCTCAGTCACCCCTTTACAACGAATTTCTGCGAAGTATTAAAAACGTCGGGATAACAAACTGCAATAAACCGCAATTCAAATCCATAAAATGTGTTTTGTTACTTATGTAAATAACCCCTTAAATAGACAGAAATATTCCCCACCAATCCGCACTGAGTGTTTTCGAGGTGGAGTATAACCTAACACCGTCTTACCTTGGTTCATAAGAGAAGGCCCGTGCGTAGGGGGACGTTAATGGCCTGAGATCATCATCTTCATCTCAGCCCATAAACGTCCTACTACTGAGCACGAGCCTCCTCTCACATATCAAGGTGAGAGGGTATTGGGTCATACTCCACCACAGGACCCAGTGCGAATTGGCGGAGGCAGGTGTATGGCGTCCTGCTGATAGATTTTTTTAAGCCGCCCATTTAGGCCTCTAACATGGCTTAACGACTACCACATTTAGTGTTAACCGGGACCAAAGGTTTAACGTGCCTTCCGAAGCACGGAAGCGCTCGATATCAAATCCCACACAAACGGTCACCCATCCAAGGACTGACCTCTGTAAACTCTGCTTTACTTCGGTGATTGGTTCCGACCACCGAGCACTATGGAGCTACGAGTGTCCTGAGATGATAAATAAAATTATCATCATTACAATGTACACCTTGATGCTTTGTATTACAAAAACATTAGGCAAAAAAACACGTTACAGCCAAGACCACACAAAGTCCTATTGATTTCCATCTCGCGTTCAACTATAATGTTGCCATACATAAAAATTGCATTATGGTAATACGAGCACGTACTGCGAGCGTGTTACTTGTATGAGAATTACGGCTGGAAATAACTACCTAAATAAACTTCTTCTTAGTTAACTTTGTACTTAGTTAACAAAATGCAGTGTTTGTGTAGCTGGAAAATTGTAGCATGCGTCGTTTTACAAAACGACGAGGCAAATTGTGAAGTATGGTGAACATTTTTTTTAAGTTCACTGAAAGCAAGTGGCTCCAGAAGCAAATCGTGGCTTTGATAGGTTACGTTGCGTAACTTACATACATATATTTACGCTTGTTTCCCGAAGGGGTAGGCAGAGGCATATTATACGCCCACACTTCTCCAATTATATAGTTGGTCCCACGTAATAGATGGCGAGCCTATTGCCGTTTACCGGGAACTGTTATGTTCTCCACAGCCTTGTTTGTTGATCTGCAAGTGCACCACTTGCAGGTAAGGTTGGTTTGGGATCCTTAGGTCTTAGTAGGATCCCCATACACCCACCCTTGCGTAATTATACACGTTTCCCATACATCCACAATTTGCTTTGTCGCTTTATAAAATACTGCATTACTTCAATCTTCCTTCGACTTATGCATTCTGTTAAGTGTAGAATTTAGGGGGGCAGATTGGGAAAACAACTGATTCAGCATTTACATGTGCAGTGCACTGGGTACGCGTGGTGGGGTGTGACCTGTATCCCACTCACAAAACAAGGTGATAGGGTTTCAGGTCAGAGGTTTTTTTTTAAATGTGACACGTCGCGGCCTGTATCCCACTCACAAAACAAGGTGATAGGGATTCAGGTCCGAAGTTTTTTTTTAAAATGTGACACGTGTTAATACCTACATCCTGCCCGAAGGTAAGCAGTCGATGCAGTCCAAAAAAATTAAGGTGCTTCATACCGTAAAATACAAGTGTACAAAAGGTCCTTGCCCAGTACGTACGTACGTACGTTAAAGAGTTGAGACAATATGCCAGTTTAGAATAGAGGCCGTGGGTTCGATTCCAACACAGAACAAATCATTGTGTGCATGAACATAAATATTTGTTCTGGTCTGAATGTTTCCTATGCATATTAAGTATTAGTTTACAAAAAAAAAGAAAAGGTTTTTAGGTTTATCTGTACTTATCTTGGAACTAAATAATTAGTGTAATTGTAAGAGAATATTTATATTATATATTCAGCCGGGACCAACGGCTTGACGTGCTTTCCGAAACACGGAACAAGCGGTAATTGGTCAAGTCACAAAATCTGGTAAAATCAGTAAGGGTCTATCCATAAATGACGTCACACTTTATGGGGGCGGGAGGGGGTTGACGAAGTGTGATGTGGTGTGACAAGAGGATGGGAGGGATCGTACATTTCGTGACGTCACTTTACAAAACCCAGGTCCTATGAACATTTTGGAACTGCTGTTTTGATGTAATTATTCCTTGCTGTATAATTGCTAAATATGTGACATCACACTAAGGAGGAGGGAGTCCCATAAGTGTTATCAACTGTGACAAAGACAGAGGGGGGGTCAAAAAATTACGGAATTCGTGTTACGTAATTCATGGATGATCTAAGCAGGTTTGCTGGGCCCTAAGCTTAAGTCTAGGACATCCGGGATAATGCTAGGAACTGATACGCCTGTCAGAAAGTCAAGCAATATAGTGTCAAAACTACACATTTTACGGACTTATATAACAGTTTATTTAAGTAACTATTTTAATTTCGACCGACGCGCGACGTTTTGAATCCTTTAAGGCGGGGATACCCTTGCCAGTAAATCGGGAAAGTAGCTGGCATGAAAGTTACTAGCATGTACGAGTAACTAGCACACTACGGATACATTTGCAAGTAATACTGGCATCCAAGTTGTGCCCTTGCATGCCAGTATTACCATCGCGTATACACAGGACAGTTCGTGAGTCACTTGTACCTATTCTTATGCGCTAAAAATGGATAAAAATCGAAGTGAATTAAATAAAATCGTGTCGTTACTAGCAATTGAATGTGTAGCTAAATTAATGAAAGATAAAAACAAAAAAAACAAAGACGGGTTTGGGTCAGAGATTGGATTAGTAGAAGGGAAGATTTTGGAGCAAGTAGTTGCCTGCTTAAAGAAATGCGTCAAGAAGATAAGATAAGATAAGATGATAACAGAAACCATTTGAGAACGCTCCCAGAAAAATTAGAAATTGTTAGAAAAAATTGGGGACAACTGCCAGTTTGGTGGCCCCCCGCGTCCCCTTCCTCAACGGGCATGCAAGTAAATCAAATGTTGTGCTAGCTACATGTATGCCAGTTACAGGCATGCCAGTTAGCGTATACACATAACAGTAGCTAGCTACGGGCTACGGGCATGTGTATCCCTAGTTTTACAGTGATTCGTGGTCACGGGGACACCGAAATGACGGGTGTCTCCATAAAAAAAGATTTAAATTTAAAACTACCGTTAATCATCAGTTACTATTATATATATTCTTTTTATTACTATATATATATTATATATACACATTTCTGCTAACCCAAAGGTTAACTGGTAGAGAATGCCTTGTAGCATTAAGTTCGCCTTTTGTAATTTTTTTTTTTATTTGTGCTATATTGTGCTTGAACTGCGTTCACCAACCTGCTTTCCTAGGAGATTATAGACAAGTTCAGCAGTAGACTTTATAAGGTTAACATGATTGATTGATTGAAAAACTTGGGTAACATCAAACTTACTAGTAAAGAAGGCTCTTACTTATTTTAACAACTACCATATACCAGCCAAACAAGCGGTCACCCGTCCAAAGACTGAAGGCTGTGAACTATGCTTCACATCGGTGATACTTTTTGCCCACAGTACAGTATCGTAAGCTACTATAGTATGACCATTAGTGCTGTGCACTCCCTGAGGTATGCGCGCGGTGAGACGGGGGGGTTAGATTCGGCTGCTGCGCTGTCAGTGCGCCGTCAACGCTTGTGACGGCAGGTAGTGTTATTTGTATCGGATTGTCTATGTCAGACGCACAAGAGATAAATATTCAAAGATGGGTGCGTTATCTCGTGATATGAAGACTGTCATTTTTAGGGTGGCTGAATATTTTAAGAAAAGAAAAGCAGACAAAGAAAGCTTTGAATTTAAAAATGACGTGAATATTGCTAAAATCGTTGCGGAGGCTACGGGATACAGCAAAAGAACCGTACATAATGTGATTTCTGCGGGTTATTTATCAATTGAAAATTCAAGCCAATTAAAATTTCAATCGCCAAAAAAACCAAAAGTTCTAAAGAAAAAACACGTTGTGTATGATTTTGACCTTGGAGTTATCAAAAGAAAAATTCATCAGTTTTACGAAGTTGAAAAAAAAATACCAAGTGTCCGTAAGTTACTATCAAGTTTGAGACAGGATGGCATATTGAATTGTGGTCGGGAATATTTAAGACAGCTTTTACACAAAATGGGCTACCGTTTCAAAAAATGCAAATCAAAGAGACATCTCCTTATAGAGCAGCCTAATATCACAGTGTGGCGGAAAAAATATCTTACACAAATCAGAAATTACAGAACGGAAAACCGAAACATATATTTTCTTGATGAAACATACATCAACGCCAGTCACCATGCCAACAAATGTTGGCAATCATCGTCAGAACCCGGTATTCATGCTGATATTGGGAAAGGACGGCGACTAGTAATACTCCACGCTGGGTGTCGAAATGGCTTAGTGGATGATGCATTGACTATATTCAAATCAGATGCTAGAACCGGTGACTATCATGGAGATATGAGCGGACCTACTTTTTATAAGTGGGTAGATGAAAAGTTAAAAGATAAGTTGCTGCCGAATTCTGTGGTTGTAATGGACAACGCGTCTTACCACAGCGTTCAGATTGAGAAGAAACCAACTATATCAAGCCTCAAAAGTGAAATGCAGAACTGGTTACTACGCCATAATGTAGAATTTTCAGGAACCATGTCAAAGGCTCAACTGCTACTTCTTATCAAAAATACACAAAAATAACCCGTGTATAGAATTGACGAACTCCTGAAAGCCAGTGGACACACTGTTCTGCGTTTACCTCCGTACCATCCAGATTTAAATCCCATTGAGTTGGTCTGGGCTGATATTAAAAACAACATAGCCCAAAACTATATTAATTCTTCTCTAGACGAAAAGATAATCTTATTGGATAAATTGTTTTCGGAATTCACGGCGGAAAAATGGCAGAAATGCGACGATCATGTCCAGAAAAATGAAAATGATTACTGGAGTCGCGATAGTAGGTTCGATAATGTTATTGATTCATTCATAATAAATTTGCAAAACTCTGATTCAAGTTCCGGTGGCGAAGAGGAAGATGAAGATGATGACGAAATGGAAGATGAAGTTGAAACAGAATCTATGTCAGAATAACTTTCGTTAGAATATATAATTGTTTGTAAATATAAAAAATGTTTAATAAAACAAGTCCTGTTGTGAATTATAACTTTCAATTCTTATTTATCACCTGCATATTTTTAATAAAATATGAGTATATTTGGGTTACATTTTAATCAACAAAGTAAGTATATATTACAGATAGATAGCCTCCGACGCAACGTCCCGCCACAAGTCTTGCCTTAGAAATGCAAACTGATATCGTAAGATGTGTCCGACATGTATCGACCTCATGTGAACTCATGCACTTTTTTCTTCGCCCCCCACCTCGCCGTGCATACCTCAGGGAGTGCACAGCACTAATGGTCACACTATAGCGATAATAATAAATAATAAATCTTTATTGAATTCATTAAACAATGTACAAATTAAATGATTCCATAGGCTTCCGAACTAGTAAAGATACTGTATTTCAGCAGCCAGTGGCATCTTCCAAACGATATAACAATAAAAATTAACTACTTGATGAGTGTGTGTGTGTGTGTGTGTGTGTGTGTGTGTGTGTGTGTGTGTGTGTGTGTGTGTGTGTGTGTGTGTTTGTGCGTGTGTGTGCGTGTGTGTGTGTGTGTAAATGGGTGGGGTGTGGTTTTGTATTTATTGCAACATTATTTCTATTGACTCATAGTCTTTACATTTTAGCCACACAAATAACACTTTTCTTATTTCATTATTACTATATTTCTTAACACAATTTTCTTTGCTAAGGTTATTATATAATCGAGGAGCTAAATGTTCATATCTATTACGCGCAAATCTAGAGTGGACTGTAGGGACAGGATACTTTGTTACTCTTTTATTATTTTAAGGTAATGTAGGAACAACATATATATGGTATCGCCGAATGCTTTCATAAATAAATATTTTTCTGACACTGAGAACATTGGCTTTGTCATAAACATCCTGTGTTGGATGTCTGTATGGAAGACGCAATGATACTTTGAGTACCGCTCGTTGTGCACGTTCTGCAGCGATAATATTAACGATGATTGTTAAATTATGTCAAACTGACATAGGAACCGCAACCATTATAATGTCATGCATGATATAAAATAATTATGTATGTAATAACATGGCATGCTTAAAGGAACATCGACCCATTAATAGATAGGTCAGGTTTGAGTTAGTACTTATACAGTCTTTCTATTTCATGAGATCAAATCAATGTAAATCAAACGCTTAAAAAACAAGCAGCATTACTAATTAATAAATCAGTATCAATTTAATGCGCTTACAAGTAGGACAAGTATTCTTTAGAAGATCTTCTTTTGTGATGTCCCATACATCGTCTTTTTTGAGTTAAGTCACTATTCCATTAAGCTCGCGATATACTCGTAACTAACCATCAAAAAATAAAATGTCATGACAATTATAGCTAAGGTGAGCTTAAAGTCGTTTCGATACACAATGAAATAAATTATACTAAATAGACGTAATTATTATGCAAACGGCTTTAAAAATGAAACAAAAAACGTTTCTTAAATTTTTATCAAAAAGCCAGTTATATTTTAAGCAAAACCGGCGTAAACTTGAACTGTGGCGCAATAATATTTTCGATTTCTCTACTTTATTCATTTACAAGCATACACGTGACTATAATGAATAAAAAATAAGACAGCCAAAGAAGAGATGTCGAAAAGCGCAAAAACGTGTTTCTATTTATCAGCATAACTTTTTATGCAAGAACAGTGCTTCAATTTTTGTACCTTGACATCTATTCAGTTTATTTTTAAAACTGTCTTATTTTAATTTTATTCTATCGAATGAATGACGAAATTAACGTGCCATAACAACATAACTATACTAAAATATGTACTGAATATTACATTGATATTTAATAATAATCATCATCATCTCAGCCATCTGACATCCACTACTGAACATAGCCCTCCCCAATAGATTTCCACATAGAGCGATCCTGAGTCGCCTGCATCCATCGGCTTCCTGCCGCCTTGACCAGATTCATCGGGCCATCGCGTGGCAGGCCGTCCTCCACTACGTTTGCCGGTTCGCGGTCGTTGGTTTAATAATAATAGTTATCATTTAATTTGACGACCGATATAGCGCGGAGGTCAGTACACTGGACTCCATTCCTGAGGTCGTGGGTTCGATTCCCACACAGGACAAATCTTTGTGTGCATCAACATTAATATTTGTTCTGGTCTGAGTGTTTCTTATTTATACAAAGTAGCTTTTAACTAAATATATACAATAAAACCCTACAAGAAAATAAGAAATTAATCACTAACTATCTAACTACATTAAATTATGAAGATACAGAGAATTTCTTAATAAGCTCTAAATGAAGACAATTCACACAAACACTCACACTCAGACACACACAACACGCACACACGCACGCACACACACAAGCACGCATGCACACACATATACAGACACATCCACATACACTATTTCATCATGTGTATTTTTTGTTAGTAAACTTAGCCTAAGAAGAATATATTATAGTAGCTTAATATTAATTTAAATTGGAAACATTATTCCATATTTGATGACACCACCTATGGAAGAGCCTAGTCACCTGATACAGGCAATTTTTGCTTACAAGGTGACTTTGATCATACACTATAATGTAAAAATTGGATAATGAAATAAAGATATATTATATTATATTATTATATAGCTTTTAGCTTCATTCACACTCATGAACCTCCTCATACACGCCCGTCGGTTTAGGGTGATTTTAACCTGCCCTTTCTCCAAAATTTTTTGACAAATCACATCTACGAAAAAGGCATTTTGCCCTAGACACTAGGTTAACTAAATAACGGCAAACCGCTTATTAACTAAGCGTTTAAACTTCTATAGACATGTTGAATTGTTACTAATATAGATTTTAAGGCTGATTGGTACTAACACAAAAACTATGGACTTATGTTCTGATATAAATAATTATTATACTCATTGAAAAAAAAAAAATTAAAAATTATACTCTATATCGGAAGCAATATTTACACAAACAAATATTTCGATTCACGCCTCGCATATCCTCGTAAATCCTTACTTTTTCCACCGAACATGCGCTAGGAGGAAAATTTGCCATAAATATTTGTATCTCTTCACGCATCGTCTCGTCTTGCCCCTCTGGTGGAAAATCACCTTTACTTCCCTGACTGTGGTGAAAGGTTCTCATGGTGCTACTTTATTGATGACGTTTCCGAGAGAACACTCCAAGCTATTTATCTTAATGTCACTGCGGAAACAGAACCTTGCCGGATTTCATGCAGACTTTTTCGCAACTAGCTCCCTCTCTTGGATAGCGGCACTAACAGAGCCTAACGCTTAAAGAGCTAACAGATGTTTAGTCCAGATACAAACAAACGTATGTCAGGGCATACATAGATAGTTATAGATATTTCATATTTACCCTCTTCCTCAGTTCACTGGGCATTGTAACGTCTTTTTCTTTATAAACACCAACAACACACACACATATATGAAAACGATCACAAAAAATATTGCTAGGAAGCAACGATTACGGAATTTTTCGTATCGACCTCTCGTTTTAGTCGGGTCAAATTTCGTGGCTCTTAATAAACGGCCATGAGACACAGAAATATCACAATAATCATTGCTAAGAAGCAATGGTTTCGGAACATATCTCTTTCAATCGCGACTCACTTTTGCCGATTCGGTTTGAATTTCATGAGTATTCTCAATCACATAACACATACACAAGAGAAAAATATCGCAAAAATCTTTGCCAGGAAGCAAGGATTTCGGAATTTTTCATATCGACCACTCAATTTCAACTATTACGAAATTCATCGCCCTCTTCCAATCGCGACTCAATTTCGTCTGTTCGGTTCGAGTTTCGAGTCTTCTTAATAAACACTTTTAAGACACACACATATGGAAAATATCACAAAAATCATTGTTAAGCAGCAACGATTACGTGAGTCACGCACAACCGGCTGTCGCGGCCACACGAGCACAATGTGGCTCTGATGACGACTTCCTAAAACCGAAAAAAAGTGGTATTTCGATTGTTTTCCACTATTCAATCGTGTTTGTGACTCAAGCCCGATTGGTTGGGTGGTCACTTTTTTGTTTGATTATTGTAAAAGCGGTCGTGTCTCCGCGATATTAAGTGGCCAGTAACGATTTATCGAAGTAAAGCAGAGATTAAAGAGGTCAGTCCATGGATGAGTGATCGTTTTTGTAGTAAAGTTCTGTTTTAGCACAGAGATCTCTGGGTAAGTCGTGTCAATCGGTGAGAGGTGACTAGCCCTTCGCCCAGATTAACACCAGACAAGACGCTTTCTACTAAACCCTCGGGGGTTGCCCGAGAGATTGTTGGTAGAATTCTTGGGAGGTGCCACTAACAGACCACAATTTATCTATTCTATAAGAAGCAGATAGGTAGAGTTACTCTTATTTATTTATTTATTTATTTATTAGGAACACTTACAGCTAAACATATATATTTTTGTAATAAAATAAAATAAAATAAATTTTACATGCAACACTTAAAATCAAAGGACATATATGCAAGCCATCACAAGTATTCACATCATTATTTTTTACTTATTTCTACTTATATTTTTTAAACTTATGACTAAAAATCAATATATTTTAGGAAAATATGAAATTTTATATATAATCACTAGGGATGTGGGTCATTGATAATATTACTACTACTTTAATACTAATTTAATACTCTTGCATTTATAATATTAGTATAGATTGTATTAGAAGATTAATTTACTACTGCAATATTCAGTTTACCAACCCTCCTCAGCGTGGTGATTATGGGCAAATAACCCCAATAGAATGTAATCTATAAATTTGGGAAGTCGTTTCTGAGCAAGACCACTTAGCTCTGGAATTCGCTGCCGGCTCATGTGTTTCCTATTTCCTATGATCCCGGGTCTTTTAAGCGGGGCGTGAAACGGCATTAGCAGGCCGTCATGAGTGGATGCGCTTTGTATCGTGCTTATTTCACGGTATGAAGCGCTTTCATTTTTTATTGGACTGCATTGACTGCTTACCATCAGGCAGGATGTAGTCATTATGACGTATCACATTAAAGAAAACTTTTTAAAAAAATCTAAAAATAACAATACAATATAAAAAACATTGGGGAGTTCAATGTTCAGCAGTGGGCTTTATTAGGCTGATATGATGATTCAGTAAATGTCAATGGAGTGATTATAAGTAGCCTTTTCAACGCTAATTGTTTGGCAGAAGTATTTATATAATGACATTGAGCAGCGATGGTAAAGTAAATAACTACACTAAGGTAAATAACACAGCACAATAAATAGCTTTGTATAATTGGTATACAAAAGTGATCTATTTGATCAGCAATAAAAAAATGTTTTAGGGTACCGTAATCAAAATTAACGAAACCATTTTACTAACCCTAAGTCGTAGTACAGTACTGTAATAGGTAGAGAATATAAGTAAATATCCTTGGACTTGCAAGCACAAGCAAGGCAGATTTGCAAGCTGAAGTGGCAGTGAGCGAGGCCCAAAGCTCGAAGGAGAAGAACGGGTTATACGGTTCTTCAATGGCAAACACGAGCTAGCAAACGTGGTAGAGGCCTCTGTCATGGCGATAGGAACCAGTGGATGCAAGCGGCACATGATCTATTAACTTGGATCTCATTTACCATTTATCATCTTTACCACCACTTATTCTCATTTACTATTTTATGTGTATTTAAATGTTATTAATATATCTTTTACTTGGCTAAATGTGCAAAACGCACGAAACCATTATTTAAAAGAAAAAAATACGTCAACGTAAAAAAGATACATCGCGACAGTATTTTATTTGTCAAACTAGTGTAAATTCGAGTTTATATGTGTAAATATAGTGGATTTTTAGACATAACTTATTTTGCAATGTATCCAAATGTAGGAGAGTGAATTGTGATTTTACGTGTTGATTCCAAAACACCCTAGTAGCCTTTAGTAGTCTCCACTAATTTAATGGGGTATGCCTCTGAATTAACTCGACTATATTTGACGACCGATATGGCGTGGTGGCGAGTATACTCGCTTTCCGCTCCAAGGTCGTGGGTTCGATCCCACACGGGACAAATATTTGTGTGCATGAACATGAATATTTGTTCTGGTCAGGGCGTTTCTCTATATATATTAAGTATTTATTCACAAAAAAAAAATAGTATTTATGTATGTATATCCGTTATATAGTATCCATTACGCAAGTTCTTAATGATACTTATCTTGGAACTAAATAATTGGTGTAATGTTAGAAAATATTTATTTTATTTATTATTATTATTTATGACGGACTTTATTTGACTTTAACTGTACTAAATGATGAAAGTTATGCATATATACAAATAACTTTATAAATATCATGTCTTGACACTGGCGAATACTTTAAACGAGTGAGTCCATATTTAAGGGAGAAAAAAAACAAGACACGCTAAAACTTAGGTTCTTGTTAACTAAAACATTAAATCCTTTAAAGAAGGCCATGATTACTGACCAAAAAGTTTTTAGGAAAGATTGTATCTTATCTTACAAAGATTATTACAAATTACTTGTAAAATTATTACTTGGCCCTGAGAAGTTTATTTCCTATTTACACACCTCTAATCTATCCTTTATTACATATTACGAGTACAATCATTTTTATTGTCCATTTATAAATTACGTATGTATGTAATCTATTTTTTTAAACCAGAAATATATCAATAGACTTTCTTAATTTGGGATTTTTGGTATATGGGAATTCTCAAGATTGTTTAAAGAGTTTCCTCAGATAGTAATTACCTACCACTATTTAATTATAATAAGGCTGACTATAAATTGATCTCGTGATTAAGTACTCTGCTACGATCAGCAAAATCAAGCAGCGTTTACCGAAGTCAGTCCTTTTATGTTCCTGTTTGGGTGGCATTTGTTATCGAGCGCTTCCATGTAGTTCGCTTATTTTGGTTATTACTGGATGTGGCAGTCGTTACTGGTCTCCACCTAGTCGTGGTGGGGAGGCTGAGTACCTCCCGGTAGGGCGCAGGAGGCGCTAGGGAAAAGGTTACACCCAGAGATTGGCGACTCTGGGTGCCCTTAGTACTGACTACCGGGGGGGGAACTAAGAGGGACCTGTGGAGGGCGCAGCGGGCGGGCCAGGAGGGCCCGTCAAGCAGCGCCAGGAGGGTCTTAGGCAGCGGGGGAAGGGGGCCCCTGCTGTCTAACCATGGACCCTCCGAAAGTCGGCCACACACGCTATGGTCGCACAAGGAGGTAGGAGGGGCGCGTCCACTGCGTCTCTCTGAGGAGGTCCTCCCGGTTTTGGTCCGGGGGACGTTGGCCGCGGGCGGGGTGTCAGAGCTGCAACCCAGGTACTGGCCCCCCGCCTCTTTCTCAACAAGCGGCGGGCGTCGTCAGAAGATTTTTAGTGGGTATTACTGCTGGCGGTCGTGTCTGCTGGTGGTGAGTCCCACACACCTCTCTCGGTCCCCATTTGGCTGGGAGACAGTGCGTAAATGCATTTTGTTAACGACGTAAATAAAAAAAAAAAACGTTACGACCATATAGATGCCTTATTTGAAAGGCTTAAATATTATGAACAGCGGGACGCTACACTCCAATCTATGCCTATTTATACTGGGTCCGCATGGTGAAATTATGACATGTTGTCGGGCGTTAATGAGCCAAGAAAATGAATCTACGTCTCTCCTAGTCTAATCTCCTAGTAATATAACACTAAAAGCGCAAAAGGGTTCGTAGTCAGCTACGAAAATAGAGCAGAAGTCATAATAATATTACACAATTTGATGGTAGCAATTAACAATGTCGTAAGTGAAAAGTCGTTTCTTTTAACAATATCATAAGTGATAAGTTGTTACTTTTTTACTTACGACATTGTTGAAAGTAACGGCTTTTCACTTACGACATTGTTGATTGTTACCGTCGAACTAACCTTTAAGGCAACCGGTTACCACACAAAATTTAAATTCTACTGTTTTAATTTAAGTCACCATTAAGTCTTTATGATAGAATTAAAAGTTTCCTTCATCATTATCATCTTCAGTACACTTCATCACCTTAGCCCATTAACGTCCCGCTACTGAGCACGAGCCTCCTCTCACATACCAAGGTGCGAGGATATTTGGTCATACTCCACCACGTGAACCCAGTGCGGATTGGCGAAGACAGGTGTATGGCATTCTGCTGTTAGAATTTTTCAAGCCGCCCAATGAGGCCTCAAACGTGGCTTAACGACTACTACATGTTGTGATAACCGGGACCAACGGCTTAACGTGACTTCCAAAGCACGGAAGCGAGCGATATATTATTCCACACAAATGGTCGCCCATCCAACGACAGACCTCTGTAAACTCTGCTTTATTTCGGTGATCGTTTCCCACCATCGAGCACCGCGTAGCTACGAGCGCTACGGCGGAGCTAAGGCGGACTTATGTGTATATGTTATTATATGTTACTTTTCAAAAATATGTATGTTTACAAAGTTTAATCAAAAAAAAATAGAGAAAATAAGTTACCTACTTTCGTTTTACTAAATCATAACTTGGTTGACAATGAATTTAATTTAAATCCATACTATTCATGGAAATTACTATAAATACATTTTTGAGATTAAGAGAAATACATTATAATCATAAGACATAACATAAAATATTTGTCCTGTATAGGAGTCGAACCCATGATCTTAGAAGATAATATGTTTTTCTTAAATGTTATTGATGTCGTCTGTATGTATCAGTACTACTTACTTGGCAAATTGACAGTTTACAATTCTTTATCACTAACCTTTTCAGAATCGGTGGGAAGGGTCCCATATCCGTACCAGCTCCTTGCCGCTCTCAGTCTTGGCTCCTCCCTCGGGGACAGCAGCCCGCTTCCCCACCGCACCAGCCCCTCCGCCACCGCAGCCACACTCGGCGGCCCAGGGCTCCCATTCGGAGAACTGGGTGACACCGCTCCTTTCTCTATCACAGGAGGCAGGGTAGGCCTCGCGCATCCCGTCCGCCTTTCGTAAATCCTCTTACTGCAAGGCTCCTCGAAATCAGTCTCCAACAAACCCTTCTTGTCACTCCCTCGTCTAACCTCCGCTACTCTCTTCACATCTTGGTTAGCCGGCTTCTTTTGATCGCTGTCCCATTTCTTCAGACCCTCGTTTGATTCTTGCCTGCATAGCAACGCCTTCTTAAGACTCTCATTAGAATCTTGCTTAACTATCTGCGCTTTCTTATCGTCCTTTGCCTTCTTCTCATCTTTGGACAGAAGCGCTCTTTTGAGACTATCAGTGGAGTCCTGCTTGTTGATGAGTTTGCGAGGACATTCTGTGTTGAGGGAGTCGGTGGTTTTTGAGATGAGGAGTTTAGGGTAATCGTAGGTGTGGTCCGGGGGGTTGAGTTCGAGGGAGCGGCGGTTCTTGCGCTTGTCGGCGGGCGCGATCTGGGCCTTGGCGGGGAGCAGCCGCCGCGGTAGCAGGCTGCGGTGGTCAGCAAGCGGGGACTCCGGACGCAACATGGCGGGCGGCGACACTGCTTTGCCGCACACTCGTCCCCTGCAACAAGCAATATAATTAATCTTACATTTGAAAACACCAAGAGTACAAAAGTAAATATTTCATATAGTGTAGCACAACTAGACATTGAAAATAGAGTATAATTAGTTTTGTAATTTGATGAGTTTGACGACCGATATGGCGTGGAGGTCAGTATACCTGCACTTCACTCGAGAGGTCGTGGGTTCGATTCCCACTCAGGACAAATCTTTGTGTGCATGAACATGAATATTTGTTCTGGTCTGGGTGTTCTCCTATGTATCTTAAGTATGTATTTACAAAAAAAAAAAGTATTTATGTATGTTTATCCGTTATTTAGTATCCATAACACAAGTTCTTAATGATACTTATCTTGGAACTAAATAATTGGTGTGATTGTAAGAGAATATTTATTTATTTATTTATTTATATCCGCTCTCCGCTCCTAAGTTCGTGGGTTCGATTCCCACGCAGGACAAATCTTTGTGTGCATGAACATGAATATTTGTTCTGGTCTGGGTGTTTTTTTGTGTATATTAAGTAAGTATTTACAAAAAAAAAATTATGTTTATCCGTTATTAAGTATCCATAACACAAGTTCGTAATGATACCTACTTATCTTGGAACTAAATAATTGGTATAAATGTCAGAAAATATTTATAATATTTTATTTAAATACACCACAGTATAACCTATGTTTCACAGTACAGGTTTTAATTGTGATAATAAAATAAAATTACAACTTCATATAAACGATACAATTTGTTAGCACATTTATGTGGATTGTGGCATAAATATATAATGTGGTTTAATGACCTATACTATGGTACCTAGCTGTAAAGCTACTGTACAGGTCTCATATGCCGGGTGTATAGGGTTCCTACCAAGACTAAGGAGCCCAAGCCAACCTCACCTGCAAGTGGTGCACCTGCCGATCAACGGATGAGGCTCGGGTGAACATAAAAGTACCCGGCAAGCAGCAATAGGTTCGCCACCTATTGTGGTACCAAGAATATAACTGGCGAAATGTGGGCGTATAATATGCTTCAGGTAAACCGGTTTTCCGGCTATAAAAATTGCCAATCCGCACTGAGTCCGCATTACGAATCCCTCGGGCCCTTATTTGTGATTATCCAGCTGTTGGACGTAAATGGTCTCAGCAAATGATAGTGATGATTGCAAAAATACCACAAAGCAGCGAATCACTATTTACTTAAAGCCAAGACTGTAAACTGACCAACAATAAACAGCAATTCGCTAACATTAATCGGAGTAATAATGATGCAGCTATGCTATGTGAAGATTGATAAGTACCACTGGTGGTCACTACGTTACGTGATAATCTCAATGACAAGCGGTTCTGCGGTATGTACATATGTACACAGAGAACAATCAATTTGTAACTACAAGGCTGTGGAATGATGGTTTAACTTAACTACAAGACTTGAACAAATTGTTCAGCAATTTGCGCTTTAATAAGGGTTTGCTATTGTCAACAATGTTATATCGGCATTTATGCAGGCGGTCATGAGTGGGTGCGCTTGTTGCCGTGATTGTATCACGGTATAGAGCGCTCGTAGCTCTGCGATGCTCGGTGCTCGGAAACGATCACCGAAGTACAGCAGAGTTTACAGAGGTCGGTCCTTGGATGGGTGACCGTTTGTGTGGCATTTGATATCGAGCGCTTCCGTTATTCGGAAGGCACGTTAAGCCGTTGGTCCCGGTTATCACTAAATGTGGTAGTCGTTAAGCCATGTTAGAGGCCTCATGGGCGGCTTGAAAAATTCTAACAGCAGGACGCCATACACCTGCCTCCGCCAATCCGCACTGGGTCAGCGTGGTGGAGTATGACCCAATACCCTCGCACCTTGATATGTGTGAGGAGGCTAGTGCTCAGTAGTGGGACGTTAATGGGCTGTAATGATGATAGAGCGCTCTCATTTTATTGGATTACTTCGACTGCTAACCATCAGGTTGGATGTCGTCACAAGAAATAAGCGTAAGCGTATAGTAGCGCGTAGTCTTTGTATAGGAAGAGATCTCTCTTAGAGATAAGCCCACCTTTGTACTTGTTTGATTTGTATATGTGTTTCTTTGTTTTGTTGAATGTGCAATAAAGGATATAATAATAATAATAAATAATAAGCTTCTCACTATGTGTACTTATTGTGGATAAGATTTCACATCAGAGTAATAACCTTACTGGAATACATTAGAGGAACAAATAAATAAAATTGACGTGTCTGTTTGTAATGTCAAATAACAGCCATTCCACCATACCACAGTGCCGGACAAAAAAGTAATGCAATAAGTGTAGGTACAAGTTGATGATGATACGTCTTAAAACAAAGTTACATACATACATAAATACTATCACGCCTGTTTCCCCAAAGGAGTAGACATATTAGGATAGTATTATACGCCCACACTGCGCCAATTATATAGTTGGTCCCACGTAATAGTCCGCGAGCCTATTGCCGCTAACCGGGATCTATTACGTTCGCCAAAGCCTCGTCTGTTGATCAGCAGGTGCACCACTTGCAGGTGAGGTTGGCTTGGGCTCCTTAGATGTTAGGATCCCTATCCACCCAACAAAGTTATCCCTTTAACACTCAGTTACAGAAACACTCTCTTTAATGTCCTGTACCACTTTCTGTTTACACAGCGCGACGCGGTTTCACGATATATAAATGACAGCATAGCGCAGATATCGCAATATTGCCATTGAACAAATACACGTGCAGCGATTAGCGCAAGATACACATTGGTACTGCATGTTGTTGTGATATCTGTTATCTCGTATTACAATAACAAATGCCAGGTACGACAGTGATAACGGGCGATAGCCGAGACCTTGCCTTATCATTAAACTATGCTGGGTGGAGAGTGTTCTGTTTATTAATTCTCGTGCATTTCCCAGGAATCTGCAGGAAGCAGAGATCGTTGTTCACTAAAGAAAATATTTTGGTTATATGCATAGCTGACCCTACACTAAAGAATGATTTATTATAATTTTCTTAAGATAACTTAGAGCCATTCTGAATTGAGCTATGTTAAGCAATAATGTGTTAACCCACAAAAACACAAAGTTCCTGTTAGTGACATCTGGTAACCCGGGACCGTACGGGTAAGTCCTTGATTCCCGAAATTTTCAGTGCCGCACTTGTATGTACCGGTTTAGTAATTTTTTCGAGCGTTGAGTAGATGTCACTAACAGGAACTTTGTTTTTTTGTGGGTTAACACATTATTGCTTAAAATAGCTCAATTGATATGTGACGTCACTTAACCATTCACGAGGCAGTGGTACTGCTCCTCCGCCAGTTCGCACTGGCTTCGCTTGGTGGAAGGTGACCTACAACCATCTCTTTTTTTTTTTTTTTTGTTTTGATAGAGGATGCCCGTGCTCAGTAGAGGGGCGTCTTGGTCTGATATTATGATAATCCTATAAACTATAAACTGCATTATAATTTAATTTTAATTAGTGCATATTGGCAATATATTTCGCAAGCTAACCAATTGCCAGGCACCTATGCACACCGGCGCGTAAGCAAGTTTCGCTGTAGAAATCTTAGACAATGGGATAGGCTTTGACGAAACTAGAGCTTGTGACTGTTGTTAGTTTTGAAATTAATAGTTGACATGGGAACCGGTATACGTTGACCTCTATTTTGTATGCCTTGTTAAAATGAGCGCTCGTCTGTCTAAGGCTGTGTCCCCAGTAGGCAAATTGTTTGCGTCGTACCGATTTAGTACGCCCTTCCATATATTTGAAATGGAGTGTCCACAGTCTGCTAGTTTTGCGCTCACTATACGCAGTTTGCAGCGTCGGTCTCTCAGTCATGCAACTCAGTCGGCCGCTAACAGTTTGCCTACTGGGGACACGGTCTAAGAAACGAGAGTAGTTAACCCGGCATTACCAGCAGGCAGTGGTCAATATATGAACACCATAAATTGAACCTTATGCGGTGAACTTAAGGTGGAAAATCAATGTATATTTTCAACGTGCTCTGCCTGTTAAAGGGTTAAATTAAAAATCAAAATCAATCTCCCGCCAGTTACAAATGTAGTTAAACTAAAACATAGTTTGCAAAAAAAACCTGTGTTCTAAAAATATGTATTAATCTCTCAATCCTCAGCAAGATAATAGATCTCTTTTAAACAGTTGTGGCAAGGTTTCATCCCAACTCAAATACATTATATGCGTAAGAGATTGTTTGTGTAACAACCTAGGAAGTCGGATTAAAAGGTCTTTAGCTCTTCGAGCGCTTTATTCCCTGGGTAAATAAATATGACGTCATCAGTTGTTGACATCTGAGGAGGTCGTACACTGGCGCCTGTCCGTCGTCGGAATCACCTTGGTACAGGACCGTCAATATCGTGTAAACAACACATCCCTTAGGCGTGGGAAGGGACCGGCCAGTTCCAATTTGGTCGGTTGTTAGTTAAACAAGGAGACATGTGGGGTACAGGCTTAGTTGAGTGGTGGCTTAAATATTCGTAAGTGTAAGATTTGTAGATTTTGTCGGACACCTCATGTATTGTTTTTGTAGTACAATAAGACTAGTATTAAAAACCGATATGGCACAGGTCAGTATAGCCGCTCATAGCTCCGTAATAATTAGAGAACGAACAGACAAACTCACATACCTTATTTTTTGTAAATATATTCTTAAAATGCACATTAAACAATCGATCAAGACAAATATTAATTTACACACATCTAATATGTGTAATATATGAGTATATTTTTGAACATTATACACAAGTAGGGGATCTAGAGAACAGACAGACATACTCAAATACCTTGATTCTAGTAAATACATTCTTAAAATGCAGATAAAACAATCGACCAAGACAAATATTAATGTACACACATATAATATGTGTAATAATCAATACATTTTGTCCTGTTTGGGAGTTGAAAACCTGACCTTTGGAGCCCAGTACAAGTATACTAAGCTTCCTAAGAAGCCCAAGTCAATCTCACCTGCAAGTGGTGCACCTGCCGATCAACGGACGAGGCTTTGGCGAACATAACAATGCCCGGTAAGCAGCAGTAGGCTCGCCACCTATTACGTGGGACCAACTATATAATTGGCGAAGTGTGGGCGTATAATATGTCTTTGCCTACCCCTTCGGGGAAACACGCGTCTATGTATGTATATGTACTTAAGTCTATCTTATTTCGCAATAATGGCTCCTCATCTCAGCTCATTAACGTACACAGTCCTGCCCTTTACTCAAGAACCGTGACGATTGGACTGGTCATATATCACCACGCGAACCCAGTGTGGATTGGCGGTGACATGTGAGTGTAAATATTCCAAACCGCTCAATCTTACCTCTAATTTGGCTTAACGACTACCACATATAGTGCTAACTAGGACTAAAGTGCCTTCCAAAGCACGGTAACGCTCGATATGGCGTGGAGGTCAGTATACCTACACTTCACTCCAGAGGTCGTGGGTTTGATTCCCACACAGGACAATTCTTTGTGTGCATGAACATAAATATTTGTCTTGGTCTGGGTGTTTTCCTATGTATATTAAGTATGTATTTACAAAAAAAAGTATTTAAGTATGTTTATCCGTTGTTTAGTATCCATAATACAAGTTCTTAATGATACTTATCTTGGAACTAAATAATTAGTGTAATTGTCAGAAAATATTTATTTATTTATATTAAATGTCAAGCAAACGCTTAGCCACCCAAGGGCTTACCTCTGTAAACTCGACTTTACTTCAATGATCGGTTCCGTCCATAAATTATCAAGGAGCTTCGAGCGCTCAATATATAAAAATATAACAGCCAGTACATTATTCCATTTCGGGCTGAACATCAGCAAAAACAAATCAAATTACAAAATGTCAAAGAAAATACCACTCCTTCATAATTACAGTCCTGGTTCATGAATAAGTATATGATGAATTCCACTTTGCGCGTATCTGCTTGTGCTTGTGTATGTGTGTGTACCCGCGTATGTGTAAAAGACTTGATGGATTGTAACAATAAGAAAAGAGATACATATGTTTTATTATCGGGAAGTGAAAGGGCAAGTGGTTCTACTGAATTCACATTAACCTTTAATGTCTACGTCAGTCGGACCCGTTTCTCTTGTCTCGATTCGAAATGCTTCCTGTCTCGTAAATTTATGACTAGCTAGTGCCCGCGAATTGGTCCGCGTTACCTCGATCTTCTTTATTTCATTTGTTTTGGCCGTAGTAGTGAGTAAGAACATTACATTGCTTTGAGAGGATTTGGCATGTGATTCCTAGCACGTATAGTCTCAAACCTTGAACGAAGAGTGGGTTTTTGTGCCGTGTTTACTCAACGGTATGGAGTACAAAAAATGTTTTGGACTTTCTACCAAAAGGCAGGATTTAATCAGTATTCTAATGCAAAAGGTCTCACAGAGGTAGGATTTACCAAATTACTAAAAGACATCAAAATTATTTGCGGTGTAGATGTGAAACTCGAATTTATATTATTCCGGCTGAAGAAAACAACATAAAGAATTTCCTGCTCTTTTATTTTCGCAGTCCACGGGCGCGACCTTGAGTGAAAATGAACTTGTTATCTAGACATTTACAAGCCGAAATATATTCTACAAACAATAATAGCCTATTGGTTGAATGTCTGGTTCAAAGTGAAAGTGAGGGCACTCGCACCAATAATGCTTAAATCGCGAAAGGTAGCCCTTTATATGGCAGTGGTCAATAACGATGACGAATGACTGAGGCAAATAAAAGAAAAGGACATGCTGCATGGAGCCTAAATAAACTGGGAGTAGATGGTGGCAGTTCTCTTCGAAGCTTTATAATACTAGGGGGCTTATTATAAAACAAGATCTTAATTTAAACCAGGTTTAAAACTAGTGCTGGCACTGTCTTCATTTATCAAATGAAAGTGACATCACTAGTTTTGAACCTGGTCTAACTTTAGACCTCGTTTTGTAATAAGCCCCTAGGTGTTTGAAAACGACAATCGAAGTAAAGGCGAGTTCAGACAGGCCTGTCCTTGCTTGTGTGGTATTTGATAAAAATCGAGCGCTTCAAAGTGCGTTGCAAAGGAAGATAAGCTGTTGGCTCCGGCTTTTACGCATATGCGGTGCTCGTTTAGCCATGATAGAGGCCCGCTTATTGGGCAGCTCGAAAAATTCTAACAGCACAAATCCTGGATCAATACGCTGAAGGTCCGCTGGATAGGATATGATCTGAATTCCTCTTATCTTAGTTCGTGAGAACCATGCTCCGAAACTACTGAGCTTTTCGAAAATATATTTTAGTAATAGAATGCTACATTGTTATAATCGTCATCTTCTCAGCCCATTAACGTCCCACTACTGAGCACTAGCCTCCTCTCACATATCAAGGTGTGAGGGTATTGTGGGTCATACGGAGGCAGGTGTATGGCGTCCTGCTGTTAGAATTTTTCAAGTCGCCCATTAGGCCTCTAACATGGCTTAACGACTACCACATTTAGTGATAACCGGGACCAACGGCTTAACGTGCCTTCCGAAGCACGGAAGCGCTCGATATTAAATGCCACTCAAACGGTCACCCATCCAAGGACTGACCTCTGTAAACTCTGCTGTACTTTGGTGATCGTTTCCGACCACCGAGCACCGCAGAGCTACGAGCGCTTCCATATTAATAATCGTAACATATTATAATTCAATTTAAATGAAAGCACCCTACGAAAGCTTCAATAGCTAAAACATGTATGTAAAAATGTAGGTTACGCAAGTGAAGCCGTGATCAAAAGCTAGTATTAAAACCACCAGCCCACCCGTGTATCATTAATCTTCATCGGAGCCATAGTTAACAACCCGTTGTTACTGATTAACACGGTTACGTTGCATTTGCCATCACCGATATAAATGCGATGAAAGGCTGCGTATTCACTGTTTACGTTTTAGGGTTCCTTGGACAGAAGTCTTTTATAGTTTCAGACTGTCTGCTCGGCCGTAAGATAACAATGGTCATATTATATCATGACGACCGCAGTGAAACCCACAGCGCACTTTAACCCTTTTCCTTTCACTCCATATCTCTAAATATCTTTACTACAATGCTTATGGCAGCTTTGGTAGAAAGAGACCATAGTGCATTGTTTTTTTTTTAAATTGTATATAAAAATGACAATGACAGTATACTGAATAAAATAAAATAAAATCCCAGACCAGAAGAAATATTCATGTTCATGCACACAAAGATTTGTCAGTGTGGGCATCGAACCCACGACCTCAGGAGCGGAGTGCAGATGTACAGACCTCCACGCCATATCGGTCGTCAAATGATGATGATTATGGTTTTTGACAGCAAAGATAATTTGGCTGAATCATATACAAGTTTTAATAAGAAAACCATGTTACACATATTTTTGGTGTCTGACGCAGACATATAATACTCATCACAATATTCATTGCAGCTCATTAATATTTCACTTCTGACCTTAGGATTCCTCTTACAAACCAAGGTGAGAGGAATTTAGGTCATACTGAGATGGAGAATGATACGAAACTCAGAGCCAATAAAGATTGGCAGAGATAGATATGAATAACAACAAATATATTAGCACTTTGAACTTATGAAGATAGATTAGTGGTGTGTGGACCCAGTACAGACTGCAGGTGACAGAGAGTTGCGTGCTGTGTTGTGTTAATTCTATACTAGGCTATCAAACTCTAAATTTATATGGACTGAAAGGCAAGGGGATGCACAATAGATCCCACTTAAGGGTCAAAGTAGCTCGCCTATGGCTCCCGTGAAAGATACTAACTCAGTTAAGTTATTCATTGGTAATTGTTATATTTGTTTACTGCTTTATGATAAATGCACAAAGATTATCACAACGTATATGGTAGGTGTTTTATGACCAACAAATTATTAACCACCAAACTACGGAACTCTAATACATTCATGGCAGACTCTCTTGGCCGGTTATATTTACGCCGTTCCTTACTTTCTTTATTCAAATTCATTAACAGCGCCACACACACAACGTCATTTATCACAATGCACGCAGTTACTGTTGACGTGTGGGCACAATAAAAAAAACATTATCTCAGACGAACCTCTTTCTTGTCTTTGAGAAGAATTTCAATTTACGAATAAAATTAAAGTTGACTTTTTCACGCGGCAGCCAAGCCTTTATTAATATCACATACATACATATATTTTAATGATATATGATATATATTGTTGATGCCCGAGATGGTGCTGATATATGATATGTATAATTTTGATGAAATTTATTTTGTCACGCCCATAAATCCCTTTTGGGCTGGGCAAAAACCTACAACTATTTTTAAAGGAATTTATATATGTAGGTAGTTTATATCAAATATGGCTATCCCTTCGCCCACATAGTAGACAAGGTCTCATTAATATGACGAAGGAAAAAATCTAGTTATATTTACCAAAATATTGCGAAAGAAACTCAATATTTTTTTTTTGTGTATTTTTGTAATTTTAAAATAAAGACTTCAAAGTAAGGTCCTACGGTGCTCATAACAAAAAATATATTTTTTCAATGTTGATTCATAATTATGGTAATAATATGGGTGTATAGGGATCCTACCACCATCTTAGAAGCCCAAGCTAACCTAACCTGCAAGTGGTTTACCTGCTGATCAACAGCCGAGGCTCTGGCGAATGTAACAGATCCCGGTTAGCGGCAATTACGTAGGACCAAAAATGTTATTGGCGAAGTGTAGGCGTATAATATGCCTCTGCCTACCCCTTCGGAACGAAACAGGCGTGAATGTATGTATGTGCCTCATATCCTAGCATTATCTCGGTTGCCCAGCCCAGGGCCCGGGGTCTGGTCACTGGACTATCCAGGTTTGGCTTAAACTTCAGCTTTACATGGAGCTACTGCCCTCGGACCTCCACAAAAATGATTCTGATGATGATGATGGAAAATGATTCTATTGTTAAACCTCCTAATAACGACTGCCATAGATGTTCATGACAGTCGGGACCAACGGCTTAACGTGCTTTCCGAGGCACAGAGCAAGCGATAAGTTGCAGTTGTTGTTTCGAAGAGCCTCATGCTTTAAATTTAACGAAGGCTATAATTATCCATCAACGTAATGTGACGTAGCAAACCATTACATTATAACACAAGCATCGTCCGCGTGACTTAACAGTTTATCGCTTTGAAATAGTGAAACACTATTGAATACAAACAAGTATAATTAACATAAGTGATTAATTATATACGTTACTTGAGAAGCGATAAATAAAGAGAGAAATAGATTTCCTATACCAATTTTTAACTCTTTTTTATCCTCAAAGGATGATAATCGGTTTAAAAACTAACCTTTTTCTTTCCATGGTCAACTATTACTAAACGCTATCATCGAAACCGGTTAAGCTGTTTGAACGTAAAAAGTTAACAAAGAAAGAGGTGGTAGCAATTAAAAAACAAAAAACCGTCAATTGAATCAGTTAACCCCAGATATATTTAATGCGACCACAAACTCAGTACGGCAATTTTGGCAGAGCAATTTTTTAATACTATTAAAAAATTTAAAAAATTGCATAAGTGTGTGAGTACCTATTGTTACTTTTATTTAAGGCTCTTATTAGTGAAAATTTGTAATTATTTATTTATTTTATTTATTTAATGTTTATTGCACACACATAAAAATACAATGTACAAAAGGCGAACTTAATGCCATTAGGCATTCTCTACCAGTCAACCTTGGGGTTAGCAGAGACATTAAAGGCGGTGCGAGTAAGAGATAATATTTATAGTTATGATATACATACATGAAATAGTAAGCTGATCTACATAAAATACATACACATATTATATAAACACAAATACATACATATTTATAAATGGATGATAATTAGCGTAAAGTTGTTTTTTTACTGTGTATTATAGTTATAATAAGTTGTAAATTTTGCTAAAATAAATATACTAATGCAATTATAATAGGACTATAAATACTAAGGCGTCGTTTAAACGGGTTAAGCGTCGTTCATGCAGACGTAGACGTTTCGATACGTGGCTCCGACTACTAGAATGTTCGAGATCAAATCGGTAGACATAGCTTTACGAACGTACGAAAAAGTTTACAAATGAGAACGTTAAAACAAATATACTGGATCGCGCTAATAAGATCATTGTGGCACAATTGAGGTTGAATATGAGCAGCAATGAACAGGCATAGCTAGACTAAATAAGGTTCCTCTTCTTGGCGGGAAATTGAAGCGTCATGTCTGCAGTTTTGTTTTATTTTCTAAAATTTGTGATATTTCTAACATTAATGTGTAATAACGGTGGATTATTAACTGTTAAGTGTTTGTGAATATACATGAGTGTTGGTAAATGAAACAAAGCAGTGCAACATCACTTTTCATATTCTCTCAAAGAGTCCATGTGAGATCTCAGTATAGTCCCACATCTTTACTGAGGACTCATGGGGCTTGGGGGAGGGTATCTCATCTACCATTTATCATCACTCATTCTCATTTACTATGAATTATATATTATTAATATATCACTTACTTGATACTGGCTAGATGTGCTAGACGCAAGAAGCCATTATTTAAAAGAAGAAAAAAAAAGTTCCTATAAACTTCAACTTAAAAATTAACGCGCCCATCCACAGCGTGCAGAAGCTTGTGTAGCAAAAAATTGGGTAAGAAACTCATCTCGGTTCGTTTTTCCATTGCTTAATATTAAATACATACATTACATTAACGGCTGTTTCCTCAAAGATGTAGGCAGAGGCATGAAATACGCCCACACTTCGCCAATTATATAGTTGGTCCCACGTAATAGGTGGCGAGCCTATTGCCGCTTACCGGGCACTGTTATGTTCGCCAGAGCCTCGTCCGTTGAACGGCAGGTGCACCACTTGCAGGTGCACCTATATACCCTATAATATTAAATACAGTAATCAATTAAGTATTTTGAAGTCAGTAAAACAACGGAACATATCTATTAAAAACAACACAGTAGACGTGAGCTTCCGGTAGACGTTTACAAATTTAAAGCATGAACCAGTCATCGTTTCGCTCAACAATATTCTAGGGACCACAAATCGATAATTGGTGACGACCGATATGGCGCTTCTAAGGTATGTATGTATTATATACAAAGAAACGAGTCGAAATTTCACCGATAACACACTCGGCGGCTTGCGCAACGCAGGGTATAATAGTGCACTTTTTATTACAAGCGTTACGTAACGCCCAATAAGAAAATTGAAAGTGTACAACGAAACTTTCTCTACCGCATCACGGCGGCGCCACCGTGGCCGAGCGCCACAGAAACGAGTTGTGAACTTGCCGTGTTTGATATCACCGTGTGGTATCCCAAAAAAATGTATTCTTCAACCTTCATCTCGTCTGAGCGTGTCGAACTTCTTTCTTCTTCTTTTTGAAATTAATGGCACTATGTCATCAAGGGTAAAGGGTGTCGTACAAAGCGACTACGAAATAGACTTCTTGGCGGGAAAACGAAGCGTCATGTCTGCTGTTTTGTTTTATATTTTTTTAAATTTGTGACATTTCGAACGTTAATGTGTAATAACGGTTGATTGTTAACCGTTAAGTGTTTGTGAACGCACATGAGTGTTGGTAAATAAAACAAAACAGTGTAACATCACTTTTCAAATCCTCTCAAGAAGTCTTAAGATATCAGTATTGTCCCATATCTTTGCTGAGGACTCAGCCCCCTAAGGGAGGGCATATCATTTACCATTATATATTATTGATATATCTTTTACTTGACACTGGCAAAATGAGCTAACCGAACAAAGCCATTATTAAATTATTACTTTATTATTATAGGTAATTCATTGATAAATAATAAGAGTTTCTTATCAGTTCTTCTCAAGGTGGCTCGGAACTGGCTCTTAGATTAACTTACTCATAATTTAATTTTTATGCGGCTATGTAATAGTTTATGAAATAAAAAACTTTTTACTTTTATTCTACCACACCATGTGTTATCTAAGGGTGACGTAGAAAGTAACTCAGGGGGGTACCATCCAATGTCTTACCTAAAGAAAACGATTAAGTAAAAAAAAAGTGGGGGGGGGGGAGAGAAGGAACCGAGAGGTACAGGCAAGTCTAAGAAAAAGTATTCTACCACCCAATGTTATTTGTGATATTAAAGTAAAAGTAAAAAAAGTTTTTAAAAAAAGGGGAGGGGGGGGAGAGAAGGATCCGAGAGGTACCGGCAAGTAAAAAGTATTCTACCACCCAATGTTAATTGTGATATTACCCGAAGGTGTCGTAGAAAGCGACTAAAAAGGAACATGAAATTGTCAATTTTATCGTTAACAGTACTCATTAACTCAGTACACATTAATATCAAAGCTTTTATCCCGATTGCGCCCTAGACTGACGCTAAGAACTCAAGGTTTTCTTACTGGTCTAATCAGATTTTGACTGAATTTCATTTATTGAACGGAGCGTGCCCACCGCTACCTAGAGGAAAACATCATTCTAAGGGTTAAACCAATACACTTTCGACACTGAAAAGGCTTATTCCGAGGAGTCTAAAAGCACGGAAGCGTGGTGGTATGTGCTACTTCCCGTTAGCAATAATATAAATTGGATCGATTTGACTTGATTATGTACTTACTAACCTACTCGACTACATGTTTATTTTATTTGGGATAACAAACAGATGTCACAATATAATCTTAAAAAACAAGTTATACATATGTAAAAGGTAATATTAATTATCGTAATGACCACACTGTTACCTCGAACTTATTAATTGTGATACACGGTATTGCTAATGAAGATCAGTAAGGTATCTTAAAAAAACAAAAAAAATGGTTTTTAAGCATAAACATAACATTGTGAGATGTTTTAGTTACAAAAATATATCTGGGCATATATACACTACAAATTTATCTGGGCTTATTAAACAAGTTAATAATTATCTGTTTCTTAAAATTGGACTCCGAGTCTGCAAATATATCTAGGTACGAAAAAAGATTATTGTATGTGTCAGCGATTCGGCGAAGAAGAGTGCTCAAACAAGATATCAGCGAAATAGGCTTAGATTTAGGAATACTATGGGATTGCGATCTCGTCTAATTTCAATGTGGGCGATGGGCTAGCTACATATACATATAATCATAATTTCAGCCATATTTAGTAATATAGCACTTTTGTTAACATTGCCCTTAAGTTAAGTTATGTGGAAGAAAAATAAATTTGTTATTATTATATAAAGTCTGTTGAACGTTGTTCTCCCCAATTGTTTACATTCTATTGGGGTTATTTGCCCATAATCACCACGCTGGGCAGGCGTGTTGGTGATCGTAGTTCAAGCCAGCACGCAGAATAACACTGCTGCCCGTCATCCGGGTAAGATTTTTTTTCGACTTACGACTCCCCGTTAGTTGAAAGGGGGTGGCACCATTCTAGGCCACCCCCTTTTATGGTTGGATGAAATGGATATTACATCGACGTGAAAGTGTGTTCAAATGTTTGTTACAACTTTTCAAGCTTTGACCTTCCTCTTTGAAATAACACAGTTATAATTAACTCAAGGATCTACGAGTGTACAACATGTACGGAATCAACGGAATATTTCTAACTGACCTTTGAAAAAAATAAGGCGCTTCTATTTGTATGTAAATTGAATTTTTCATGTTAGTTCCGCGATGGGAGTTAATTAATTTTTTGTATAACGTTATGTTTGATTAGCAATTTTTAGTTAAGAGTGCCTATTTTTGGAAATCTCTTTTTAAACTATTAATTCCGTACAGCCAAGATCGCAGCAAGTGGAAAGATGTGATCTCTGCCTACCCCTACGGGATAATAGAGGCGTGACATTATGTATGTATTCCGTAATAATCACCATAGTATAATATATTTTTAGAGTTCACAGTATATAAAGGTATACTATATGTCTGTTAAAAAAATATACAGCTTTCGCCTGCGATTCCACTCTTATCCCTCTCTCCCTCTCAAATTAACAAAAACACAAATTTCAACGACAATTTTTATGTTTCTTGTTTGCAAAACGGCTCATACAAAATCCACTTCTTCAAGGTATAAAACTTATCATATACCCGTGAAAGGGCCCATATTAAGCCCAGACCAAGTTTTGTCCACTCCACGGTTTAAAATTATCTCCATATCATCCAAACCGGTTCAACGGTTTCAAAGCGTTAAAAAGTAGAGGAAACAGAAGGAAAATGTAACTTCTGCATTAATAATATTAGTATGAATTTTCAATAACAGTAAACAATTCATTATATTCAACTCATTATTAGTGTAGAAAAACGGCCAAATGCCGATTACTAACCGCTTCTGAGTAAACGCTAAGAAAATTACTATTCATGTTCATACCATAGCAACTATCATTTGTTAACATAGCGGTGACGTCATAAGAGATCAGTAACAAACACAGAGCGTTTTCGGTCACATGATTGAAACTGAGTAAAATCATATTCTACATCCAAGGTTACAAAGTATCAAGGCTTATTTTATATAGAAAATTGTGTAAAACGATTTTTGTAATATTTATGTTAGTTTTAGTCACAACCTTTTTCTTAATCTTATATACCTTATCTTATCTTGTACCTTTGTACATGTTATTTTATATACCTCATGTAATACTTAAAATTATTTTTGTGCAATAAAGGATTATTATTAATGTATCACCTATAAGAGTGGCGTTAGTAACCTAAATACATTTCTATAAGGGATAAGCATTACCGTTGTATACGTCTGTTGTAATTTCTAAATTTTTCTATGTTTCATATGTGCGTAAATATGTAAAACAAACTGTGCGATGTGTCTGGCTGAAAATGCTAAAGATTAACTTTATAAGCTTCTTTTTGTTAACAACAAATGGTTACTTGCGATCAGTTTTGAGCCCATAATACAACTTTGTTCTATGATCTAAATATCTTCGAGTTTATTATACAATGAGAGTAGCTCGAGTAGCTACTCGAGTTGCTATTCGTAAAATAGGCTCTTCCCTTTCTTAGTAAATCGACCCTGTGGCAGGTCAAACGGGCGTGTATTAGAAGGTTAATAAGTGTGAATGAAGCTAAGTGTGCCAAGATCGTAGCAAGTGGATGGATGTGATCTCTGCCTACCCCTACGGGATGGAGACGTGACATTATGTATGTATAAATCAGTAGCTTCACGCTATTGCAACCTAGTAAGAAAGAGCGTCAAGAAAGCTAACTAACTTAATGTACTAGACTGAAAAACCGTAACTCATACTAATAAACAATATTATTGTATACAAGTACAAGCTTATACAAACGTACCATTATGATGAGCGAAATACTGGTGACTTCGATCTCCCGTTCGTCTGAAACAAGCAGACATTACTTAATAAATTTACTTCAATAGCTTACACTATTACAGCCCCCCAGTAAAAAGTACCCTATTTGTTTGGATTACTTAACACAAGTCATAAACTATCTATATTCCAAATTTTCTCAAATTCTCTTCAGCCGTCTTTTGTGATGATACAATAATCATTAATCTTCGGGAACTTTCGCTTTTATAATATTAGTAGGAATCTCCAAGAAAAAAATTACTGAATTCACCTATGACGATGAATGGAGGCCGACTGCCATTGAAGAAATCATTGGTTGCTTTAGGTACAGACAGAACCCTTGATATGAGAACTGAACTAACACTTCGCTTCTTTTTTAAATATGTTTTCTTTAGTATTTTATTTAGCCTTCCATGTGAAATACAATTACATTTACAAACATTAAAGCCATAGTAATTTCAAGTTACAATTAAAAATTACAAACAAAACGTTTTACAGATAGGTAAAAAGGTTTATCAAAAAAAGATATTGCGAAAGGACATTAAAAACACCCTAGGTACTTGACTTCCTGGCGAGAAAGTGAAACGTAATGTCTGCAGTTTTGGTAATTCCTAAAATTTGTGTTATTTCGAACATAATTGTGTAAGGATGATGATGAATGTGTAATAACGGTGGATTATTACTGTTGGTAAATAAAACAAAGCAGTGCAACATCACGTTTTAAATTCTCTCAAGAAGTCCATGTGAGATCTCAATATAGCCCCACATCTTTACTGAGGACTCAAGGGATTTAGGGGAACGCATTTCATTTACCATTTTTATCACCACTCATTCTCGTTTACTATGAATTAAATATTATATCTATTACTGGATAAATCCAACACTGGATAAATGTGCTAAATGCACGAAACCATTATTTAAAAGAAGAAAAAACCACCCAACTTAGCCGGTAGAGTTTGATAGCAAAAAGTTTTAATATAAATACTCACTACAGTAGAGACATTGTCAAACATTCAGGCCACTTTATAGCTAAAAATCGGTACTAAAAAAGCAAATCAGAGTAGCCATAAAATTGGGGCCAGTAAAGATAGGAGCCAGTTAACAGTGAGTTCTGCACTCATGCCATTGACCCCGACTAAATATAACGTAACCCACATTTTGGCGGGTTCACTCACATAAATTAAAATTATTTATAAATCTTTATGGATATGTTTTTAGACGATCACGTTCCACTTTATTTATTGCTATAACTGTTGTTTTTCAAACCTTTTCGGAAACCTGATTTATTAGCCCGATTTATTCTATACGATAATAATAATAATATTAAGTTGTTATTATATAAACTTACTTAAAGTTTGGCAATAGAGCTATTTATGAAATTCAAACTTAAAAACTAACGCACCTCTTCACAGTGGGCGGGAGCTTGATCTTAAGAGAAAGGGCAAGAAAATGGTCAAGGTTCGTTTCTTCCGCCTATAAATATTACCTTATGTGAGGACTACTCCTACTAATGAGTTCTAAGGATATTGAAATAATTTAAGCATTGCATGACCCGTTTCACTCTTATTAACCTTGCTAAAATGAAAATTCTTTTATTTAAATATCTTGTACACAAAAGGAATACCAGCGCTGCTGTATCATTAGATGCAGCAGCATTACGCTGATGAATCGCCCTTTTGACACATAAATTATAGTAGTACTGGAATCTCACATGGACTTCTTGAGTAAATTTTAAAAGTTATGTTGCTCTATTTTTTTTTATCAACACTCATGTATGTTTACAAACACTAAACGGTTAACAATTTAGGACACTTATGTCCGAAATAACACAAATTTTAGAAAATAAAACAAAACTGCAGACATGACGCTTCGCTTGCCCGCCAAGAAGTCGTAACATTACGTTGTTAAGTTATTTGTTTTCTTTAATATTTTGTTTTCTTTTATGTATATGATAATGTTTGATTTAATTGTTTGTGTAATGTTATTTTGTCAAAACAATATTATTATTTTATTTTTGGAAATTCCGTGAAATTTTTATATCTAAGTTCCGCTTCAAGTGTAACTTTGTACTCGCAGTCAAGCCTATTAGGTAATTGGTTATGCATTTTTTATCTGTTCTGTAATCCATGTACCTACCTAATGTTAATAAATAAGCTAACAATTTTCGATAACATCATAGCTACGGACGCCAACCATTCCTTGACACGCGTAATGTAAACAGTGCCATCGCGATGTCTGGAGGGCCTTCCGGTTTACATTTGGCAGCCCCAAGGTCACCAGACCACTACAGTAACTAAGAAACAATGTTTCCATTCGGCAATTTTGTTCTGTTACGTTTACAAAGTTATACACGAGCAGCCGCTTTATAACCCTTTAACAGGCAGAGCACGTTGGTAATATTTATTGGTTTTCCACCTTAAGTTAACCGCATAAGGTTCAATTTATGGTGGTCATGTATTGACCACTGCCTGGGGTAAAGGGTTAAAGTCCACTGCTGAAAATTGACCTTCCCAATAGATTACATTCTATGTGGCGATAATCAGCACGCTGGGCAGGCGGGTTGTAAAGTAAAGTAAAATAAAAAGTTCTTTATTTCATAAACTATCACATAGCCCTTGAAAACGTCAAAACAAAATATTTAAAAAAAACTAAATATTACTACACTGAAATTACGGAGCTTAGATTCACTTACATGCAAATAAATAAAAAATAAGTGTAAGTGAATCTAAGTGCCAGTTCCGAGCCCCCGCTCTGTGAGAAGAACTGACAAAAACTCACAGGCTGTTTTAAATTATCAATAAGGAACACACACAGTGAATATTTAAAGATATTGAAAGGGTCCCCAGATACTGTAACCAATAAAGTAGCACTAAGGTAACCTTTCACCACAGTCAAGTATGTAATGTGAAATTGAGCTGAATTTGTACAATAGGGGATGGTCTCGACAATGATCTGGTTTACTTTTTATTCTAATTTAAACAAAAACAAGTTGAAAATGTTAAGCCCAAGCTTGTTTATCTGATAAGTAATCATTAACAGCATAATACCCTTTTTAAAGAAATTTCATTTTAACTACAGTTTTAAAAGTTTGCAATGGTAGATCAATTCTTTCCTTTAATAGTTGGTGATGACTAAGCACAATAGTTGGGTAAATTAATTATCTGTAATTCCGATTTGCGGTAAACCTCAGTGGCAGCTAGGGTTGCCACCTTTCTTTTTACAGTTAAAGTACTTTGGTAATAGGTAAAAAAAAAGTACACAGTAAAAAATTAAGTACTATTTAATTTTCTTTATTATTTTGTTTAAAAACATTTTTTTTATTGCTTTTTGCGTTTTCTATCAAATTAGTATCTCTACTAAACAATGGCACAGTTTTTTGACAGTCAATATTTAAATTAAAGTCCACTCCCACATCCCAAAACATGCTAAAAAAGAGTAATTTCGTGTACTTTATTGTTTTCATAAAGTATAATAAACAAAAACTGGAAATAAAGTACAATACTTTATAATAAAGTACTGGTGGTAACCCTAGTGGCAGCCCGCTGCGGCTGTCGACCACAGGATACGATTAATAGAATTAGATGGCCAGCAATTTCTAACTACGTAATTAGATATCAATTAGCAAATATGTTCACCGCACCCTATTGATGATGGTTGTTCCAAAGGGTTACCTCGCCTTAGGACAGAGAAGGCTTAAGAAGGAACATGAATGGTATTTAGTCAGTAAAAGATTCGGAGGGATGTATCAGAATTGTTCAGAGGAGCTTTTCAATCTCATCCCGCCCTCTCCTTTCCTCTCCCGAACAACACGTGCTGGTCTTAGAAACCATCCTCATACTGTGCAGACTATCAGCACTCGAATCAAGAAATTTGGAAAGTCGTTTCTGAGCAAGACCACTAAGCTCTGGAATTCGCTGCCGGCTCATGTGTTTCCTATTTCCTATGATCCCGGGTTTTTTAGGCGGGGCGTGAAACGGCATTTTAGCAGGCCGTCATGAGTGGGTGCGCTTCGTACCGTGCTTATTTCACGACATTGACTGCTTGCCATCAGGCAGGATGTAGTTATTATGACACAATAGAAATAAAACTGAAAACCACCCTCAGCGGGAGAAGGTCTTTTGATGACTTTCTATACGAAACAAGAAAGGTTGCAATACCACAGCACCACTAACGCCTAGATGTTGACCCATTGTTAACCTTTTAATCACACGCAACGTAATAATAACAGAAGCTACATAAAACGTTTACAACAGTACTATTTATCTGTAAAGGAAATTTATTCGAACAGACCAAAGATGCTTATGGCTTTTTGGCAATTAATAAAAACTATAAAAAAATAAACTATTCAACTAAAATATTAAGGGTACTGAGGAATCATACCAAGATCTTGAGACCCCAAACCAACCTCACCTTCAAGTGGTGCACCTTTTGATCCACAGAGGGGGCACTGGCAAATACAAAAGTTCCTGGTAAGCGGCTATAGGCTCGCCACCTATTACGTGGGACCAAGTTATAATCGGCAATGTGTAGGCGAAAATATGCCACTGCCTACCCCTTCTGAGAAACAGGCGTGATTGTATGTCTTAAAAAAAATTAAATAAAAAAAGTCTTTATTTGTTTTAGGTATATACCATTGTTATATATATAAACGACTAAAAGAATAAAAATACGAAGGAACCGCCCAGGTATAACATGAATCATTAACATTTAGATCATGATAATTTAAAGACCAATAGAAGACATAAGTTTTTAAATCTATTAAAATTGAAAACTTTTAAACAGATAAATTCTCAGCGGAATGAAATTACAATAACGTGACGTCAATCTTTAAGCGAGCGAAACGATTAAGATGATAGTAAGCTACACCCACTCCTCCGCATATCTAAAATACTAATTGATGTCCTCATTATGGTAATTACTTTATTACAAAAAGCAATTTTGTGTTTTGATTTTTTTTTATTAGTACAGAGAATGGGAGTTATGGCCCATATAGGCAATTTTGACCATCATCATCTCAGCCCATTAACGTCCCACTACTGAGCACGAGCCTCTTCTCACATATCAAGGTGTGAGGATATTGGGTCATACTCCACCACGCTGACCCAGTGCGGATTGGCGGAGGCAGGTTTATGGCGTCCTGCCGTTAGAATTTTTCAAGCCGCCCATTAGGCCTCTAACATGGCTTAACGACTACCACATTTAGTGATAACCGGGACCAACGTCTTAACGTGCCTTCCGAAGAACGAAAGCGCTCGTTATCAAATGCCACACAAACGGTCACCGATCCAAGGACTGACCTCTGTAAACTCTGCTATACTCTAGTGATCCCTTCCGACCACCTAGCACCGCAGAGCTACGCGCTTCTATTTTGACCATACCCATTGTGAAATGGCAGAGGCAGGTGCGTTACGTCATGCTGTTAGGATTCTATCAGGCCGCTCAAGAGGACCTGTAATATGGCTTAACGTCTAACACACATATCTCATGCTTAAAGGAACATAAACCCATTAATAGGTAGGTCAGGTTTGAATTACGTACTTATACAGTCTTTCTATTTCTTACTGATATCGAATCATTGTTAATCAAACGTTCAAAACACAAGCAGAATTACTAATTAATAAATCAGTATCAATTTAATGCGCTTACAAGTAGGACAAGTATTCTTTAAAAGATCTTCTTTTGTGATGTACCAAAAATCGTCTTTTTGAGTTAAGTCACTATTCCATTAAGCATGGGATATAGTGATACTCAATATCTTTACTGCTCCCTACAAACAGTTACAATAGAATGTTAATATATATTACAGTTCGTTTTGGACCCTGTCGGGCACGGCAAGTAGAAGAGAGGACTATATATATTTTAAATTTAAATAAAAAAGTTGATTTAATGCTGTTTATTTTTAATTATTGCTCCATCCAATAATAGCTCTATCCAACCTAAGGATTATGTGTAGAACGAAAGTTTTGTTAAATTAAATTTGTTGATTAATACATGATAGCCCGGACCAACATTTTACCTATTTGGATATTAAATGCTACACAAACAGTGACCCTTCCAAGGACTGAACTCTGTGAACCCTTCTTTACCTGCACTCCGCCCTTAATGTTACATATACATTCATGCATACATTTTTATACGCCCACACTTCGCCAATTACATTGTCCGACGTAATAGGTGGCGAGCCTATTGCCGCTTGCCGGAATCTTATAAGTTCGGCAGAGCCTCGTCTGTTGATCAGCAGATGCAACACTTGCAGGTGAGGTTGGCTTGGGCTCCTTAGATGTTAGTAGGTTCCCTATACGCCCTTAATGTTGTGTGGGTTAAAATTCCACACAAGACATAAATTGGTGTGCAAGAATTAGCAGCTTGTCTCAATGGCGTGCGTTCATAGTCGGGGCAGCTCCAACAGCATCCTGAATATAATAGTGAGTAGAATGGACTGTACGTGGACCATTGCTGCTCCACCTCTGCTGGTGTGGTGCAAGGATGATTCGCGTGCTGAGGTCTTTCATGTATTTTTTTATTGTACCTTTATGTATTATTCTTGTCTACTAACATAGGTCCAGTATTGTTATAACTAACCTAACTGTACGAAAATTCCTAGTTGCTTGATTAAGAGAATTATTAGTGTTAGGAGGTTTGCCCACTGCACCATGCTCAGTCGCGTGGGGCGAGTCGGCAGAATTTAAGGTATAGAAAAACCAGATTGTTAATTGTGTAGTACCAAGCGGTTGTTCTGTATGAACTGAGACACTTGCATGCAACATTGAACTCTGTAATGCAGTGGGCAAAGCGCCTTAGAGGATGTCTAAGAAAGATACATACTACAGTGCAGAACAAGTATTATAGTGCCTAAATAATTATGATGCCATATGCTGCCTAAATAATTATAATTTCATTTAACATTAAAGAAATTACTAGCTGTAAGAGATCATATTTTATAGCTCACTTGAACATTTAATCATCATAAAAGGTTAAAAAACATAAACATTAAGTACTCTCTACTGATAAAAGAAGTTTACTTTTTTTAACAGTTGAACACACAAGTCCCAGACACAGAACACCTTTTCTTTTTCGGTATTTCAGTGTGATTTTTCTGTTGTCTAGTACCCATAGTACGAGCTTGGCTTAGTTTAGTGCTAGAAGCACTGTTTGAAATGTCATATGATATTTTTTATTAAATGCTGAAAACTCTCTTCAGATACATATATATGTATTACTTTACTGCAAACATTTAATTTTATAAACATAATAAATACTTCATAATAGTAATGAAAGGTCTTAGTCCACCATGTCATGATTTATGTTCCTCTTATAACAACTTCAGAGAAGTGGGAGTGTCTGATAGCCAGCGTTGTGGAAGAACAGATCTTGCCAGCACAATCTAAGCCACTTCCGATTGCCTTTTTGTACAACTTTATTAAACAACTATTTTAAAGGCACTCTACATCTACATGTACTATAAAAAAATTGGTAAAGCAATAAACACTTTTTATTATTACACATACTTCTCCCCTGGATACCCCCTAAAACTCAGCTAGACTTGTGGGCAGAAACTATTACCAAGGTTAAGCAGAATATACAGTTTTTGTTTCAATTTGATATTGGAGATTGATTAGGACTGTATTTGTAATGAAAGGCAACCTGAAGTTGTGGCTCTGCGTTAAGCAAAGTTAAGTAACCAGGTTTAAGTTGCTTTTTGAAGAGCTTGACAAATTCTTGCAGGACACAACTAACTCTATCAATATGTACTAGGTCCACATGCTAATATTATCTAAGTCATTCTTAAATTTTAATGATAGAGAGCTCAATTCCACAATTAGTCACTGACAACATGAGATAATGAGGTTGCTAAGAAAGTCCCTTAGTAACTATTACTTAATTAGTTTTGTGCTTAAGAATGGAAGTAGTTGTCCATAATTATTACCTATTCCGGTAGTTGTCAAGTCAAAAGAATTTTTAGGCAGTTTGAAATTCTTCTCGCAGAACACAACACAACTTTCTCAGTCAATCTGTACTCTATCCTCATTGTGGAGTATGACCTAGACTTATGACACTTCTTTTGGTTGTGAGAGGAAACATGAGCGTTTATAAGCTGAGGCAATTACTTATGTTGATAAGAAAAACCCTTACCACCCAATAATTGTTAACAAGCAGCAATGTAGTTAATAGAAGATCTAGGCAGCAAAAAAGTTTTTTTTAAACAAAAATGTGACATTTACAGAAATTATGAGCTTACAAAGAAGTTTGTTTTTTAAAACTTGATAACAAACTTTTGTGTTCACTCTTTATAAAGTAGGTTTCTTTTGAAAGAGTAAGTACTAAATTGCAATAGGCTGCAAAATAATCTGTCATATACATTGTTATTAGTTACTTATAAAAGAAACCTACTGCAAAATTATCTAAACTGTGGTACAATTAGTTTCAAAGGTGTAAGTTAGTAGATTAGAAAAAAGATAAGGAATAATAATATTTTGTGATGATTCAACCTAACGTAGATTGCACAAAATTCTCAACTACTGATATCAGTAGCTGTAGAAGTCTATTACTTACTGAGAATATTAAAATGGTATGGTCAAAGGTATACTCAAAATCTTGCTACACAAGACTTATTTTAGCTTCACTTATTTTGTGATGATATGTGAGAATATAAAATATTTGCCTTGATTTTTGACACAGGGTTTATTTCCAAAAATATTTTTCAAAAATTACATGTTGTTTATAATTTTTTTACATATGATTTCACCATCACCACAAGTTAGTGTGTTTACTAATAGATGTGTGATCGATCACAAATAGAGATAATTTATTTTTATTTCTAATTAATAATAATGAATGATTTGGTAGCCTGTCAGGTAAGTGTGTGACATGGTTATCATGACAGCAATGTTTATTAACAGCTTGACCTGAACTATATCAAGATAAGTGCTTATACATAGCAAAAGCAAACACAGTTTTTCGCATTTGTGATGTAAACTGTGCCTTACTAACTATTTGCTAATCCTAAATACAATAGGCCAAGGTGAAATAGCTAACGCTTAAGTTAAGTTAAGGCATAAAAGTTGAGAATTTTATAGGAATTCTAATAAATACAAAACTTACAGATAGCAAAGAAGTCCTGTTGCTTCGCCGAGGAGCCAGCATGGCTCACACAGAAATTAAACACCTAGAATGTTGAGATTTGAAAAAATTACACTTTTAACACAATGGAACACAGCACTATATTCACCAGTTACACAAAGATATACAATAAAGAGAATTAACAACACTTAAAACACTTTCTGAACACACATCACCGAAGAACTCGTGATCCAAGCAATGCAATATTTTCCACAAAACGTACACAAATAAACCAACTACACGAAGACACTACTTGCGAAACCGATTGTCAATCTACGTCAAAATAATTCAGGCAGAACCCCGGTAGATCACACGTTCAAATATTTTTCTATTGGCGAATAAGAAAATCACTTGTAGCACGATGCCCTGAATTAAATCTTGTAAGACTGAATATATTTTGTTGGCAAAGTGGGAATACTACCAGACGTGCCGACCTGACAGCACGCAAATCTCGCGAAACGAAAACTGCTACAGACTAGGCCATGTACATAGTGTACCTTTCAAAATATAGGCAAGTAAATCTGCTGCCACTTGACATTGACAGGATGAAGGTCTCTCCATTTTGTACTTAATGGATGTAAAATGTTGCCAGTTTAAAATTACTGTAAACTCCCAGTAGGTTATAGATAACTCAGGAAAGAGATGATCCAAAGTCATAGTCGTATTAAAAAAAAAATTTAAAATCGTAACCATTATTAATATGGATTTTGTGAGGTATACTGCTCACAAAATCCATATTAATAATGGTTCCTGGTTGTGAGACTGTACAAAAGTTGATAGATGTATGTAATGCTAAAATGATTATATATGTTCCTATTCAGATTTAATGACCAAATAATGTAGTATAGAAATAGTTCAATAATAATTTGAAACAGTAGAGTTCATGTTAAGATAATTCAAACTATATAAACAATTAGAACGAGAGTTACTCTCGTTTCAGCGTTGATCGTGAGGACATAGTTGCTCTGTGGATGTCTGAAATATTACCTGAAGATGTCTTTGTGTAAGGGCGAAACACGCGTCGTGTCAAATTGTTTCTCGACTTTTCGGAAAGTTATAGTTGCGCGGGAATTGTCACAATGATATTTTTAATCCATCACTTAGTTACAATACATTTTTGCAAGGTAACGCCTAAATTACTAAATTATGTAAACAAGTCAAGGAAGCAGCTGGTGTAAGGCCCTTTGCGTAGTAGTAGGAAACAAGCAAAACTGATAGTTGGGGCACTAATAGGGCATTATGCCACAAAAAAATGTTCAAAAGATGCGACTAGTGCAATCACCGCAATGTCGTAGATGTGAAGACGAAGAGAGTCTATGGAACACCTGCTGTGTATCTGTGACTCGCTGGCTGCCTGCCAAATGGGTCTCCTGGGGGTGGCCTACCTACAGCCTATGGGCTCCAATTTGCAAAGACTGTCATTAAGATAATGACAACCATATTTGAAGATATGGAGTGAAAGCCAAGGGGGTGCACAAAAAATCCGACCTAAGGGTTAAAGTGCGCCACGAACAGTCTGTGGCCCTCGTGATAAGATAAAATAAAAAAAGTTTATTGGGCATACCATTATGATTGTACACTTTGCTTGTATAATAACAAAAACACTTACATAACTAGTATTAAAACTATCATATATGCACGTAAATACCAACAGCTTTTAAACTAATATTTAAATTTATGTAAATAACACTAAAAAATAATACAATAAAATTTAGTGTTTGAATTTAAGTATGAACGACAATCAACTACAAATAACATTGCAAAAATTTCATAATGATTGTTAGTATGAAGGTTTAGAAGGCAATTCAATCATACAAGCAAGTAGTCATATCGGTAATAAAGTAAATTTACATTAAAAAAAAAATGGTTGCCTGTAAAGTCGTTTTTACGGGCGAAGATTTTACGTGACAACGTCTTTTTCTCGGTAGAATATTTATTGATATGAATATAATTAAATTGCACAATAGGAACAAGGAATTCTAGTGCTGCGCGCGCGGCAGACCGATCATAGTTGAGTGGGAGAGAGACGCAAGGCATTCGCCGGGCCTCTCTCTCGTTCGGTGACTCATCGTAACGTTACCGAGCGTTACACTTTTTCATAAGTGACTCCCAGCCGCAACCTAATTTAAGACGTTGTCACGTCAAAAATACGACATAACACGGTTAACAGATAATAAGGTACTTTTTATAATTACTCAAAGTGGGTACAATGACAAAAAATGTTTACCTCCCGTACTAGTCAAAGACTGTGTTACGGCAAGGTAATGATTCGCGTCTTGTCTATAATAAGATAGAAGCTTGCATCGATACCTTAATCTTGAACTTACGTTTGCTAATTGATTTTATATATCCAAACCGCAGAACATTAAATTTATGGCAGGCCAATAAAATAACACTTTTGATGTAGCACGTTGAATTCAGTTCCTGACCGACGTCTATAGCAAGGCTGTGGTCTACCTAAATAGGTAACTGTATGGGAAACCAGGGTTATAGTGTCATTAAACTCGGCCATGTCTTCAGACCCACTCTAAGTAACTCCGACTTCAGTCTAACACCACCGAGACATTGCTCTTTAGTGAAGCTCTCAGCATGGTCAGTGTCTATCGGCCATAGCCGCTGTGGTCATCAAATTGATATACCCTTTAACGTCACGGACGGGGTCTAAGTAGACACCTCGCGCTGCTTTTAACGATATTTTTTAAATTTTAAAGTTACGATTACGCGTTCTCGGCTCATCTCAGTGCGACGATCCACTCGCCAGATGTTCGTCGCTCTTCTGCTAAGGTAAGTTAAATTTTTGCTTACGTGGGGATACCTGCAGACCCCACCCGTGATTTAACATAGTTACATTTTTCACTTCTGTTATGTTATTATATGTAATTTTTTTCGGAATTGGTGTTCTATAACTGAAAAAATGAGTCGTCGACTAACCGATAATCAAATTGCACATATTATCCAAAATTATCATAGCTTGACCAAAGATATAAGAGCAATAATGTGCAAGTTGATCGACAAAGAGCAGCCTTTGCCCAGTTCAGATAAAGCTGGTCCTAGTGCCCCAAAAATGAAGCAAAGATGCTATTATTGTCCCAGATCCAAGGATAAAAAAAATACTCTCCAAAAACTGTGCAGAGATTTAATGCATAAAATTTTCTTCTACTTGGGTGTACTACCCAACATACTGGTAACATCAACTTGATCATACAGCAACGCAAGTGGCGTTTTGACTTTTAATGTGCTAGTGGAATTGAACAGGTACTAAATTCTACTGAGTTGGTAATTTTTGTATTGTTTTTAATGTCCATGTCTAGATGGCGCATCACGTCTTAAGACAGCTAGTTTAAATTACAAGTTGGCAATTGGCTGTGAATCAAGTCGAATTTTATTTGAGGTTATTACTAAGATATGATTATTTATTTATAACACCACACACGTAGTGAAAACACAAAGTTGCTTATATTCGCGCCGTGGCTCCGTGCTACAACTGTTTAAAAGCACGCCAGTAACACCATCTAGCGATGTAGGTAGAAGTGAGATTTTGCTCATATCACGTATAGATGGGGCTGTACAAAGTTTTTATATAAAAGCATATACACTTCTATTTAAAAAATACTTTATTCTAGAACAAGATGGCATTCATTGTATATATATGTAGACTTTTATTTTTTAAGTACGTAGGATTTTAATGTAAACCAACGTAGTTTTCCAAAAGACAATATTTTACAACAAAGCACCTTTTTCTGTTGTAATTTGATAAGAGTTTGACCATTCTGGTTGACCGGCATAAACTGATCAAATAATCTGGTTCTTCTAAACTTGAGGTTTCAAACGCATTGGTTTTTTAAGGTAGTCATCGGTAGTCGCGATTTAGGCTTGTACCTAGTTTGTGGTTAATTTATACAAATCATATATTACGGATGTAAATAAGTAGTCATTAAAACACAAAGTATGATGTGAAGACATCTAAAGTACGTTCTTTTTTATGCCGTATTTAATTTTAAAAAATCAGTACTTATTCATACTACGATATTGTTTTTAATTGTCTAACTACCTACATTAATCATAACATTTTATTTAGGATAAATTCTGCATGAACTTAAAATAATTATGCGTTTATACTACAATAGTTAAAGCGATGTTCTTAGTTTATATACAACAGAGACACTGAGAACATTAATGAGTTCACAGTATGAATGCAGAAAGACAATCCTTCATAATGTGATTTACAAAAGTAACTTAATATAAAAATAACTAGCCTTAAACTAATGAGAGTTGAGTTTAAAAGTGTTCTTAGTTCAACACAGCACTGTACATTAAATAAATAAATAACTCCAACAAAATAATCATATCACTTTTGGCTTCATTTACCAATTACACTAAAAAGTTCAAATTAAAATCAAGTACACTATTATAATCAGTCTTACATTTTGTTTAGAAGTAGTATGCTTCCGGGCAAACTAAATGGTCCAAGTCTAGATCGAATGTCCACTGCACGTACGGCAAAGTAATATTTAAACCCCGCCATAAACTGCGTCAATGTACATGCCATTGGCAGGGGTAAAGCCTTCACGTCTCCTATTTTTTTCCACAACGCCGTGTTAGGAGGTGAAGAAGTTTCTTGATAGGCATACAACTGATAACTGGCAATTTCTTCATAGCTGTCTTCTTGGTAACCTTCGATTTTCCAGGATATGACTATTCCATTTTCTACTTTAGACAACTTTAAGTCTGGAGCTGGTGGCAGCGCCTTCCAGTTAGGAGGCTGGTACTGCTTCATTGCATCAGGGAGTGGTGCGGGATGCCTGTTATGCACCCTCGGCATTCTCATTTGATTATGAGATGGCATTCTTGTAAGATGAGGTGGGGGGCATCTTTGTCTTGGACCTTGAAAACATATTAAAAAAAATGTATTAAACATATATTAAAACAAAAGAAAATCAAGATAATAGTCTATTAATAAAGCAAATTATCATAAGCTATTATGTCATCTTACCCGTTTGAAGAGTTTTGAGCATTATTTGTCCAGGTCTAATGTTTTGTCCTTGCGGGCCACTTATTGGAATGTATACTTTTCTTGGGCTGTTTATCGCTTGTCCAAAGCTTGGTCGCTGAGACGATAAAAGATTTTGAGGTGACACTAATCTAACTGGTGGTACCGGCGAATTTTTTGGCGTAATCTTAGAAGGAGGTTCGTCATCAGTCAAGTCTACAGTGACGGACTGAGACCTTGGTCTTTTTTCGGCTTTTTGAGCAGGTTGAGTATTTTTAACTCCATTTTGTACAGGACTAGTTGTTTTGGCTTGACTATTAATGGCAGTGGATTGTGGTACAGTGCTAGCAGTTTTTGCAGCAGGATTGTTGGCTAGTACTAGCCTAGGTACAGGTACTTGAGTAGGTCCGCTGTTGCTAGTGCTGGGGACAGGCTGTCGTGGTCGCGGGCTTTGATTAGGAGTACGAGTATTTTTATTTACATTATTGTTAGCCGGTGGTAAAGATTTTTTCTTTACGCTTGGTTTCTCTGTCATTAAAACCTGCATGCCGACCGACCTTGTAATTTTTAAAGGAACAATTGTTTCGCTATTTTTCTTCTGCTCCTTCTGAATAGACTTCAGAACGACTTGTAGATCTCTGTTCTGTTTACACAACGAGAGAGCCTTTTTCTTATACTCCTCAATATTTTGTGTTATCAATTTTAATCTCGTCTTAAGTTCACTCAAACTGCTTCGGTCTATTACACTCTCTACGATTTTCATAGTACAAAATTCTTCTAGTTCAGATCTTGTCATTTCTGAAAGATTCTTATTTGATAATGATCTCAAAATGGTGGCATCTAAAAGAGGTCTTTCAGCCAATGGAGGTTTATCATCTCGAATAGTCCTGCCAGCTTTAAGAGGGTTTTCAGCTAAAATTGGCTCATTCGTGTCATATGTTTCTTTCACTTTATTTAAAATCAATTTTTCACTTTTTACTTCAGGATCTGAAGTTTCTGAAATAATAAAATTGATTGGATTAAGTATGCAACGATTTATAATCATAATTGAAAGTTATGTACATGCTTCTAACAATACGTACCTTTTGCGAACACCTCCATGACTTTATTATAAATTTTCTCATCATCATTTGTTACATTTGTCGATGAATTATTTTCTAAATCGATTGTAATATTTGAAGAATGATTGATAATTTGATCTTCAGTTTTCTTTAAAACTGATTCTTTAATTGGAACTGCTTCGTTTTTACTATTATTATCTTCATCTATGAGCATAATATCATCATCGTCGTCAATTTTTATGCATGGTTTATCCATATTACTTTCTTCAGATGCAGCCTGTGGAAGTTCTTCATCATCGTCTGATAAAATATCTAAAGTATTTGACAATTTACATATTCGATTTTTTGATTCTTTTTTACTTTCAATGTTAGTTTTATCTAAAGCAGAATCTACTTCATTAATATTATTAACAGCACGCAATTTTCTTGCGGAGGTATCTTGTTCTTCGATATGAGAAATACTGTCACATTCTATTGGATTAATTAAGGTGTCATTTTTGACTTCTGTGGTGATATGATTTTCTGAGGGCTTATTGTGCATAGCTTGGGAATTCTTAATATCGATATTATCGTACTGTTTTTCTACCTCACCTATACACTCTAAATCTGTTAGAACTTCGTTGTCTTTTGTTTGTTCTATAAGTGGCTTAAGTCGATCTGTAATATGTTCGGATCCAGACTCAACAGTTTGTACTGCAGTAATGTCCTCAATAACTGCACTAGTTTTAGGACATACTGTGGATTCATCTTTAAGTGAAGTCGCTTCTTCTACACTTACAGATTGACTAACATCATTCTCATCAGGTTTTTCTTTAAGTGCCATATTGTCATTAGTTGTGCTGATTTCTGATTCCGGTATATCTAAAGACCTATTGGAAACTATTTCAGATGTATTTAAGTTTACTATACCTTCGGTACATGCGTTATCTTCCCTATTAATCAAAATAATTGGCAACATTTTATCTTTAGAACTATCATTCGAAATATCTTTGCGCATACTCATTTCTTCACTATCTTCACTACTGGCCACACATTTTTGATCAGACGTATTAGTTTCTAACATAACTTCAGCACAACTATTAGATTTTTTATCACTTAAATCTTTGGATGAACAAGTCTTGTCAATTTCGTTTTTACTATTTATGGCTACCAAATTCTGGGTCTCATTAACTTCCGTGTCTGTTATATCAACCAACATACTTTCAGAGGCTACAGCGCTAAGTGCAATTTCAGAGCTGATATTACTTTCTTTAACTGACGTACTGTTATTTTTAACTGTGTATTTAAGTTCTTCAACCCTATTTTCTACACAACCATTATATATTACTTCTGATGGTTGCATAATATCACTGATGCCGTCATTAGATTTGTTCTCTGTCGCCTGAGAAGTCATTATTTCTTCATTAAATATAGCAGTTTCATATTCATTATTACATTTGATAGCATCTTTAACACCTACGGCGTCTAAATTAGTTTGTTTATGTGTATCTACAAGCGTTTCATCTACAACCATATCAATCTGATTATCCAAAAGATCTACATTATCAGACACAAGTTTCTTATTTTCTTTAACAATATCTTCAGTCAAATCTTCCACATATTGAGACATAGTTTCAGTCTCCATTTTATTAGTATCAGATTCCTCGTCAATCGACGCTTCTTCTCCTCCATTTTCATCAGCAACGTTTTTTATTAATTTTTCAATATTATTAGATAACGTTTTTTCGTTAACGACCGTTTCTTCTGCTTCCGTTTCCTCATCAACATTTTTAATTACGTCATCAATATTATTAAATAAAGTTTCTGCGTTCATGACCAAGCCCTCTGCTGCATTTCCCTCAACATCTTTTGAGAAGCCTTCAATATTATTAGGTATAGTTTTCTCGTTAATGGAAGCTTCTTCCGCTTTTTTTTTATCTCCAATGTCTTCATGCGTAACTTCCATATCATTATTAGCATTAAGCTTCAAGCCATGCAAGTTTTCTTCATTACTACTTTCATTTGCCGGTGAACTAGACATTTCTTCTACATTTTTAGTTATGTCTTCAATGTCATTAGTCATTTCATCTAATTTGGTATTTGTTTTATCACCAGATATTACTGATGCCACTATTTCTTTATCATTATTGCTACTAATCACCTCTTCTGAATTATTTATGATATTATCCGGACACTGAATATTTTCTTTGTTGCCATTAGCAACATCTTTTTTTAAAGTACTAATATCATCACTGAGACTTTTTTCTAGCGATTCTCCTACTGTTGTCATTTTCTCATTTATCTCTATGGCAGATTCAGATCCTATAATTAATTGCATTGTTTTTATTTCATTTCAAGATATGTTGAGACCTGAAACAGAAGAAAACTTTCATTTAGAATTATATAACAACAACATTATATAATAAACTGCGCGTATTAATGCCTTCACTGACAAGCCAACATTAGTGGGACTCGAGTATTTCACCACCTTACACAAGTGCAAATTGACAGATAGGGTATATCTGTGTTGTGGAATGAGCTCGCTGGTGACATTTTTCGAAGAGATAACAGAATGGGGCTCTTTAAATGAAGTAGAGTACCTACCTTACGATATAAATATCAAAATATGTCCTAGTAAGAATATTTTATTGTTTGTAAGGTAAAATTGGTTAAAAGAAAATGGGTTCGAGTTTAAAGAAAGCGCTCAGAACACTTTATAAGCTGAAAATATTATTGTGCTGTTATTTTAAGCTGTGTCATAATATTTTGTTTACGAAAAAGATTTTATTTAAATGAAATATGTAATAAATTAATGAGATAGATATATTAGTATAATTAAAGTAGAAATAATATTTACCAAAATAAATTTTTTTTACACTTTTTACGGATGTAGTTAACAATTTTTATCCCGAGGTTTTAAATAGTAAAACACACGCGGTTTGAATCTGTAAAATATTTTTTTTTTGTGTTTATAATCACCTATAACAAAAAGAAAATAATATTTGCCGGAATTTTGCAAAACTAGCGATGTTATTTCCCATAATTGCGTTTCTAACTTTTTTAAATTCCTACTACCTGGCATTATTGTATGAGCTAACAATTACTATTTTTTAATGACAAAGCGCTTCTGCAGTCTGCCTATCGAAGTATCGATTTATCATCTAAACTTCTAAAGGGATTTGCACTTTTTCTACCGTTTTTTATAAGAGTATTTGTTTGGCAGAGATTGTCTTCTATGTTATTATCATCAACACAAGTAAACTACATTAAGAAAGATTTTCCGATTTATTTTCTAAAAAATATTAAGCTTCATTATCTCATTGATCATCAATCATAATTATCATCATAATTATTGTTGTTTTTGTTTATTAAGTTCTCTGTAATTTTATATGAAATCATCCACTGGGTCCGCGTGGTGGAATATGACCCGATACCCTCTCACTGTATTTGGGAGATGATTCATGATCAGTAGTGGGACGTTTATGGGCTCAGATTATTACACATATCATTCATTCTTGCGCAAAAAGCTACCACTAGCTCTACCGCAACGCTAAACTGTTATAAGTATGTTGTTTTTCTTTCTTTTAAATAACAGCTTCGTGCGCTTAGCACATTTAGCCATTGTCAATAAAAAGATATATTAATAATATTAAATTCATAGTTAATGAGAATGAGTGGTGATAAAGATGGTAAATGAGATGCCCTCCCGCTTTTTTTGTTTCATTTACCAACACCATGAGTGAGTTCCCAAAACTTAACGGTTAAAAATCCACCGTTATTTATTACACATTGATGTTCGAAATATCACAAATTTTAGAAAATAAGACAAAACTGCAGACATGACGCTTCACTTTCCTGCCAAGAAGTCACCTTTATGTAGTTTCAAACAAGTATTTAATTTCACAATTTCTTAAACTGACAAATATTATTTTCTGAATAGGCTAAGGTTTATTATTCATTTTGTACCTGTATTCATGACGTTTTATGATTATAATTCTATATTCAGATCATGAGAGGCCATGGACATGGGAGTTTTATAAATAACACTTTTTAAAGACCAAATAACGACACATTTAGGCTATGAATATGTAGACTGATTCAGTCCATCTTAACCCTTAGAAAACAGAACCAGATATTATTTAAAACAATCGCATATTATGGGAGAAAAAAACAATAAACTTAAAATATCTGGCAAATTTAACGTACATGCAATGAGAAACCAATTCAAATTAATATAGATCATTTAGCGCAAGTTGAATCGTGCTAAAACACTTTATATAAATATAATTCAGTTCCTGACAACAGAGATCTTAAAAATGCAATTATATCGCAGCGTAGGTACTTCGCTGAACCTTTTTGTCCCAAATTTAAATATTTTATAAAAGATTAGACAAATTAATCTATTTTTTTTATTGTACATTACATAAACAAGCCCTGAGCTTACTTGTTTAGTTATCACCTGCGAGTTGTATAAAAACAGTTAAAAGTGTAAAAAAATAACACAATTTTAATCTCGCCTTACGTCCCAACCCTAACTGTCTGCAGTGCACAGTGGGAAATTCCGAGCTATAAAATTATCAGTATAATATTTATATTGTGACTTCTATGTATTCTTAGGATAATTTCGTGACTTAGGCCTCCTCAGCGGAGGCGGAGGTTAACGGAGGCGGAGGTGAAAGTGGGTATAGAAAAATATTCATTCATGGCTTAATAAAAAAGTCTGTATTTCAATGAAATAGGTACATACATCGGATAGTAAGTTCGCTTTAATTACTTATTTAATCAACTAGTATTCAAAATTAAGAAAAGGCAAATTATATTTGACAAACAAGAGCTTGGCGGCGGACGGTTGGGTCGTCGTCGAGCGTCGCTGCTCGCGCGTTTTTGTACCGATTAACGTTAACCTACACCTCCGTTATAACTCCGCATATATTTTACGGAGGCGGAGGCGGATGCGGAGGTACGATTGCTTCCGCAGTAACGGAGGCGGAGGCGAAGTTCCGTTACAACCCTACTACTAAGGCTGGGGGCAAACCGAGCGTAAGTTTCTGAGCTGTGAGTGGCGTAAAATGAGTCGCAGTTATGTTCAACTGAAAGCCGGATAAGCAGACAACCAATTTTGCGTCTCCGTCTGATACAGACCGAATTTAGTATGAAACCGAAAGTAACGTAAATTCCGAGACACAATTTTTACGACACACAGCTCAAAAAATACGCTCTATCGTCCTCAGCCTCATAAATCTATTAAATAGTTACAAGAGCTCTGCCCCCCCTCCCCCCCTCGTAGATATATGGACGTGAGATTATGATCAAATTATATTTTTAGTTTGTTATTAGTACAAGTTTGTTTTTTAGTCTGATTCTTTTGTTCGATTAAAAAATGTGTTGGTGAAGTAATGTAATTGAGAAACTATTAATTGATAAATAATTACACAACGACATAAATATCATGTTACATATTTTCTTTCACTCTATTAGGTCAAATCACGTAAAAATCCCTGAGCGCTTCCACAGTTGAGTGCGGTCTCATTATTTGATAAGTATAAAATTACTAGACTTGGCATAATGATGACGCTAAATGATGTAGTAATTCTCCGACAGGTTAGGTCGGGTTGTCTTCTTTTGCAAAATGTTACTTCGTCTGAGCCTTCTGGTATGAAGTGCTTGCTCTGAAGCCCGAGCTTTTAGGTTTCATTGGAGTTGGAGTTTCCGTGTCCAGCAGCCTGGTGAATTGGTGATCATCCACATTTAGTAGTATATCAGCCTGCACAACATATTTTTTTCCAAATAATATACATTTAGTTGGAAATCCATAGTTAACCTTAAAAAACTTCGGTTACAAATAGTTCTCTTGCATTATATTGGTGAGGTTTGAACTCTATGCCATCTGATTTATTTATCAAACTTTCAACCGATAGGTTACGATGACTTTAGAGCAACCATACCAGCATTACTGCTTTTACTCGTTTCCTGACGTCAGTCTGTAGACTGTAGTAATGTAAATATTTTTTACAGCTTATTCTCTTGTTAATGACAACATCCTTACTAATATTATAAATGCCAAAGTAACTCTGTCTGTCTGTCTGTCTGTTACTCTTTCACGCCAAAACTACTGAACGGATTTGAATGAAATTTGGTATACAGATTGTCTAGACCCTGAGAAAGAACATAGGCTACTTTTTATTTCGAAAGGGGGGTTGTAAAGGGTTAAAAAGGGGAGGGAGTGAAAAGTTGTATGGGATTTCTTAATTTTAAAAGATAAAACCATGAAACTTAATATTTAAGCACTTGATAAGAAATAATTAAACATTTGTTCTAGCGTTTTTGAAATTTCGTCCTGTGAGAGATGAAATAGGGGTTGAAAGTTTGTATGAAGTTCGGCATTTTTGAAAATAAAAATATAACATTTTTTATTTATTTAGGCACTAAATAATAAACAAAAAATCGTTTGTTCTAGCATTTTGAAATTTTTACCAGTATGGGGGTGAAATAGGGGTTGAATGTTTTTATGGGTGTTCTTCATTTTTGAAGTTAAAACCATGAAACTTGGTACGTAGGTCTCTTAGGATGTGCTACAAACAGAATTCTTGAAATTCGAACGGAACGGAACGGATTCGGCACGGGAACTACGACGCCAAACTATTCTAATAACATGATATTTAAAAATTTTGGGTGTATCAAGTTTAAAAAATATTTTGGCTTTTGAAGTTAAAGTTCCTTTTAACGAATTCTCTGCATCGCCGCCGCTGATATCTACTATACCTACTAATGATTCTTATTAAATAATAAAAATGCTACCCAAAGATACTATTCCACGCGGACGAAGTCGCGGGTAACAGCTAGTTGTCCATAAAACTATGCTTAAATTGTCACATCCACCACTATGTACGCCTCAGTAAACTTGACGCTAAATTAACATTAGCAAAATCAGAATTATATGGCGGCAGCAGACAAAATCTTGCCGTATTTGAATTTGTTGCCAAGTTCTCGTTGCAAGCTCCAACCCTAGTGAAGTGGCGCTTCAAGATGTTAGTGACGTTTACAAGTACCTACTTGTACACTGATGTACCTACTTCCGAGTAAAGCCAATCTATACTTATCTAACAAAACATTTTTTACATAAAGACTCGTTAAAAGAATCTGCGCAGAAAGTTAGTTTTGAGGCGGATATATCAATTCAAGGTAGAGCGGATATCAGAAACGCCGTGAATATCGGTGGCTCTAAGACTCTAACATAAGCCAAGAAATCTAAACTTTAACCTTGTGTATTACGGCATAACAATTATTGCGATAATAATTACGTACAAAATCTCCTACCCGATAAACCGATGATGGTGGCTAAAAATCGACAGACGTTTAAAGCAGTTGGGGAAGCGTGTATTCAGCAGTGTTCTTCTTGTGGCTAAGATAATGATGATAAAAGAAAAAGCGATCCTAGTAAGCCAGAAGACTAAAATATATTTATTCTTCGAAGTAAAAAATATGGCGACTAATATTGCTTGGATTCTTAAGATAATGTCATTAATAATTATCAACGACCACACAATGACATGTCTTGTAAAAGGGTACGGATTATGACAAATACATTTGCGATCAGAGCAGGAGGATTATTAGACTGCATTTATTTATAGTATCGAGTATGTCATTAATAGCTCCTTAAACGAAACTTTTTTCATCTTAGAAATTGAACTTCCTGATCTCAGATTCAGAATATTTTTCTTATTCCGATTTCTGGAATGTTGTCGACAACTGCCGAAAAATTTAAAACAACACAATTTCAACAGTAGATTATTGAGAGATTACTTCAAAACTATTTCAAGCATTTTGAGAGAATTAAAAGTGGTCTCTCCTAATTTTAGGATAAAATAGCCCAATTATTGGTTTTATTTAGATTCTTCTAACATTTGGTGCTAAAATTAAGATAAATTTACATTCCAATTAAATTCTAATAAGACATCTTGGAAAATAGCAACCGATATCAGACTTACCTACTCATTTCCCTACATCCTCTCTTAACTCACTTGTTATTCAATTTGAATGAGTTAAAAATAGGCCATCAAGGAGACGTGCTAAATCACTAACTGAAATGAGTGATGATATTTTTATAAGTTAAAGTGTTGAATGATATAAAAGTATTTCCGATGACCAAATCACTCATCTAACTCAATTTGTAAAGCCCATTATAACTCATATCAACGTAACTTGACAAATTAACGCATATTTAAACTTATCATATAAAAAGTAAAAAATATTTCCATATAGCACAGGCTTTAAGTAGGCATTAGGCGCAAAACTAACTCGATTCGGGGTCAACACTAGCGAGCCGTTCACCCGTCTCGTTCTAGCAGCATGAAGAAATATATCTGTACTCTACTCTCTCATTAACGAGTTTCTGAGCTAGAGATCTTTAGAACATAGCGAGTGGTAAATCTTGACGCGTTCGATGAAGTACTACATAATTAAATTTAATCAGTTATTCCAGAATAACCCAAGTTAACTTCAAGTCCTCTTAAAGATCAGCCATAGCCGCGCTCCCGCGCTGTTCCCTTCCCTTTCCAGGTGGGAAAGTATTGATCGGCTCCACAGCACTTCATAGCTCATTGAAATGTGTCATTTTCATACGTCGATTATGGTCTCTTCGTAATTATACAAACAATACATCAATATACTACTGCAGAGTGATGCTGTTAAAGTAGTATACAATCTTCTGTCTGCGGTTCTGTTTCGTTATCAACTGATGGCACTTCTAAGTCAGACATTATGCAACATCTTCTTACCGTATCCTTTCAATGTGATCTCTTATTTCAATGTTTCTATGCATTTAGCATGTCATGTTTATATCATAAAACAATTCTATTTTAATAGTATGTACCACGTTTCTACAATTTCCTACTAATGTATGTTCAATTTAGTTACGTGTCACATCACATCAGTATCCAGCAGTTAAGAAAAATCTGTAGCGGATCTTATTTCCAGTATCATTCTAGGGTTTGAGTTAATTTTAGGGATGTTTTTAATCAACTAAAGTGATTTACTTGATTTTTTCGGGAATAGAACAAAATATTTCTGTAATGATAATTATGATAATTGACGAATAATTCAATTATATCAAATTATGACTACTCTACGTGCGCTTAACTATGGTTAACAAAACAATTTGTAAACAGACAATAAACTCAAGCCAAAAGAAATTAGGAAACAATACCGAACCAAGAAAAGGTAACATGGTTGAATCAAAAATAAAACCCCCAAAGGCTTCGTTGCCAGATGTTCAATTGTTCATTATAAGTAGGATAGTCGTTCACGATACATTGTGTGAAAGGGCAGTACAAAATGGCGGACAGCTAAGAACCGACAGACGAGGCAAGCCAGATAATACCGGAATAAATTCCCCACTCGCTCGTTGCAGAGCTCGAGCGCCAAGATTCGAGTAGAAAGCAATGCGCGCAATCGTTCTGTCTCGGTCTGATGGTGCGGCGAGCAGATAGTGGGAAAGAGACGGGCAGCGCCTGGTGCGCTGGATCTTTCGAGCGAACGAGGTGAAGAAACAAGGGGCTATCGAACGGAAACCAGAAAATGCTTTAACTAACTGGCAATCTGGTGACCTGGTGTACAGCTGTAGTGTTTTTACAGCTCTTATAATAAATGCAGCTGATAATGAAACAGAGAATGATGTTTTTGATGATTTAGAATCTGTTTACTTCCATTTTAATATTGCAAAAATATTTATAAAAAAGTATTCACTTGTGGTAACGCCCACTTGCCCCTTTTCACTCTTTTGGGATTTAAGTTTCCAAAATATAACTTTTTTGTTCATTTATATGTTTAGTCTTCAAAGTGTAACGGTATGAAAATAACATTTCGAAATCGTATAGGTATCGAATAAATTAGTTTATCATTTTCACCCCTTTCGACCTTTCTAAAAGGGGTAATTAAAAAAGCAATAGTAATAGGTTTCGTTTTATTGTATTTAAGTTTTCATAGTTCTAGCTTAAGCGGTTTCTAATTCATAAACAACAACTATTCCCCCTTTTTACCCCTTTATTGGTTAACCTTCCAACCAAATCTAAGACCCATTCAACATTCACCCCTCCAAAAAACGTGTCCAACTCCCCAACTATAAACTACCAGTAAATTTTAAATTTCATTGGTCAACAAATATTTGACATTTCTAGTTTAGTATGTCAATGATTGAAAGACCTTTCGCTATTATAATAATAAGTATAGGTACATAAATTAATAGCATATAATTAATGAGATGTACCTAACCTATACCTAAGGAGCCCAACCAAGCCAACCTCACCTGCAAGTAGTGCACCTGCCGATCAAAGGACGAGGCTCTGGCGATCATAACAGTTCCCGTTAAATGGCAATAGATAATATAATTTGCGAAGAATGGGCGTATAATACACCTCCGCCTTACAAAAATTAATTTGTAAACAAAAGTAATTTCTGTTAAAAGTATAATCAGCTGTCAAAAATTACTTCAAAACAATAATAAATAACCGTTAAAAATATACTTCGAAAATATAATCAGATGGTAAAAATAAAGATACGTCAAAAGTATAATCAGATGTTAAAAATGTAGATCAAAATTATAATCAATTTTTAAAAAGATACGTTAGTAGTAATTTAATGTGACATGCAATAAATGATGTGAATTTTCGTCAAAAGTATAAGTTAAAGTTAAAATTAGAAGTATACAGTTGAAAAAAATATATTTAAAAAGTATAATTAACTATTACATGATTATTTCCTACCTCTGGGTAAATATTTATTAGATTATTGTACTTATTTCCAACAATGAAAAAAAAGTTTAAAAAAATCTTAATGTTACAACATTTTGTTATAAAAATAATATTTAACAGAAACGAATCAAAAAACGACTTATTTCTGTTTCAATAAAATATGTTCAAAAATCTACTAACATTTTGTTGAAATTAATACTTTATACTTAAATAACAAAAACCTATAAATTATAAACCAACGAATCAAAAAATGACTTATTTCTGTTTCAATAAAATATGTTCAAAAATCTACTAACATTTTGTTGAAATTAATACTTTATACTTAAATAACAAAAACCTATAAATTATAAACCACTGAGTTGGCGCTAAGGTTACTCCCGCTCCCTGTAGCTGGATCGGTTTCTACGCACGACACATGACATAATAAAAAAATAAAAAAACAGAACTATATTTTATGGGATATCAGAGAAGATATTTAAAACTTAGTATTATTAATTATTATAAATACATAATTTATAGTTATTATAAATAAATAATTTATATAATAATATGTATATATGTAAAGTAAAATGTAAATTTTGATTGAAAAAAAATAACCAAATTTGGGTTTTATCGAGGCCGAAAATCATATGGTCACAACTTATCTGATTTTGAAAACTAATCCGTATGCCATATAAATAAGGTCGAACTTGAAAAGATACATTATCGCGATTATGATTTTATCGTAAATAAAAATAGTTAAGTGCAAAATGCATGATACATATCATTTATGTCAACAAAAATAATGGTGACAATGATGATTTGATCATCATCATAATGGCACAATGATGAATGAGGTACCTAAAATTTATACCACGCATATAAATAAAAACATTCTATTGCAATATAACACAAACATTAAATAATTGAAAAAGAAAAAATAAACAAAACATTAACTTCTCAAACTCAAAAAATATTATTAATGCGACTGTACTCATGTACCTACCTATAATGAGTGAACAAGAGAATCCAGAAGGACGCAGAAGGACAGCCGAATGCAATCAAAACGGCACGAACAAGCATTCACTCACACGGTTAAAGCGGCACTGACAGCGAGGAGAATGAGAGAGAACAAAATGGCCGCCACTCACTACGTATAGTCCGACAGGAGCTCGCAGTACAGAGTAAACCACTAACAGAGTCATCGCCGATGTAGCTCCTCGGCTAAAATAGGCAGCGAACGAGCGAGCAAAAGATATCAATTGAACACGAGCGAGAAAGAGCAAGCGATATTTTCATCGCAAAACTTGTGCAGTAGTCTCTGTCGTTACAATTAATCTGTCCGTTCGAACTCACGAATGTAACCTCGCACGGAGTTCTAAATACGACGGTGAGGAGGGAAGGACCAAACATGATTCATTCGTTCTCTCGCTTTCTACTTCTATCGAGTTGTTATTACTATGACTGTACCGATTTATTCTTTATGGCAGTTCGGTTGGCTCTGTGGAGTCAAACTAACGTCTGGTTAGGTTATTAGCATTTTTTTTAAATCCAAATAGAGTGAGAATAAAAGGAACTTCAACATATAAACTAGCAAATTTTTTAAAAAGAATTTCTTAAAACCTCTTGAAAGCGTTCGTTATTTGTACCAAAGTACTTAAATTGCGTAACTTCACTACCTATTCATTAATTTTCACTTTAGGAAAAAAAAATTGAAGTTTAGTAAGGCACAGCCTTATATAAAAATATCAATTAAAGAAGTTCCAGAACAGCACACAAACATTGATCTAATTCAACATAATAAAACAAGATTAACAGCAGAAAACTTAGCACAAAACTTCTAAATAATCGTTCATAACAAAATGGCGTAGGTTGGGGTATTGGACGAGGAAAGCAACGTTGCCGCTTCGTGCGTGAAGCCCGTTGCTCGTTGAGTGTCGGGTCGAGTAGGCTAGCCGAGTCATGCCGAGGACAACCGAAAGAGACCGAACAGACTAACTCACGTCACTAAGCGTAACAAAAATAGATAATGGCGAAATACTGAAATAATCTCTCTCCGGACTTCTTTTTCGTTAGCAGTTGCTTCTATGGCAGAATTATCAAGGTCATCGCCTATAAAACCAAACACGCTTAATTCTTATTTAAATACATTTTCATAATAGATGTAACATACCGATGACTATTAAATTTTATGTGCATTAAAATCGTTATTATTATTAATCTACTATACTAAATAATAATAAAAAGAATAACTAATGCACGTTGGAGCCGACAGGTGTTGGAGTGGAGACCACGTTTGGGCAAACGTAGGACGATCTGCGGCAAGGTATACCGACGACTTGAGACAGGTGGCTGATAGCGGTTGGATGGGTTCTGCTGAGGACCGGGATGGTTGGCGATCTTTGGAGAAGGCCTATGTTTAGCAGTGGACGGCGATTCGCTGATTGATTTATTGATACTAAATAAATCTCTCTAGAATCGTAAAAAGAAAAAAATTGTCTCGTTAAATTAATTCTCAAAAAGATATATTTTCAAAATTACCAGTACCCAATTCACTTTTAGACATTTTTATTGTTCTAAAAAGTTGAGATATAATTTTTTTGTTTAAATATAGTAGTGATTCTACGCGATGTTATTCAAGTCCCATTTCAGAATCAGATCAGATACAAATACGCAGAATCATTATTAACCCATAATATAATTTTATTTTAACCCTGACAGGTGATTATACTGTCACTACTAGCTCGAGAATCAACTCGAAAGACCTAGTTGAAGTCACGAGCCCAACACAGCAAAGAACACATTGCCATGATACACTGCTCGTTTGGTGCGTAAAGTGGTGGATCGACCGAATAAATGTACGTACTCAGGGAGAATTGAAAAGCGACCAAAGAATAACAGTCTCACTAAAACACAAGAAAATAGTTTGAGGGACGGGACATGGAATTATTTAATTTTAAATAAAAATTTAAGTTTTTATTATCGAAACAATCTAAAAAGGAGGTTTGAATTGGATAACAATTGGTAAGGTAAGTAGACGAGATGATGATAAAAAGGACAACGGAAATTGATGTCGTTACAAGTGGGCAATAAGAAAACTCATACATGGTTAAATAGGTTAAATATTTAATAATATAGTAGGGAATAAAAGAAAGTGTGATAAACATTTGGGGAGATTTTATTGCCAACCTTAAATAGAAATTAAATAAATTGTTAGATATCCAAACAAGTTTATAATATTCTTGAATTGACCTACTTTAGTTTAAGAGCGCTAAAAATGTAGGTTCAAACCAACAAATATTAACCATAATCTACCTAAGACAGGCGATAGACCTGTTTTAGAAGTAATTTGCGGTTGGCAACAAAGGTTTACATTAAAACTATGATGGAATTTATCTTTAGAAGACGAGAGATCCGTATAAAACTTTACATTGAAAATTCGATGTATGTAAGGGAGTTTAGTCTTCATTGCCATCATCAATTAAGTCTTTACTTAGGTACAACAAGAGACCGAGAGAGGATTGCGACTCAACTTCATAACAGGTTCATAAACAGCAGAAAACAGCCGCTTATCGATGGAAAAGATTTATGTCATGCACACGAAGTGAACTGAGCAAGTGCGCTATAGGTACGCTACATACAACAGCAGAGCGGCAACGGGGCATATTTGCAGTTTGCCGCACTACTATACAGGTTGGTTGGTTCCACTGATACCTACTCGATGTACTTATAAATTCAACGCTACGCGCCGCTGCCAGCTCGCTGTTACGTAGATATAGACAGCTTAGCTTGTCAATGGGTAAATGCCAGAGAAGCATACGAACACTTCGGCACGGCACAGCAAAACAAACTTCTTACACAGAAGATCAATAAAGAAGATTACGATTTTTTTTTGATAATTTAAAATTCTAAGGAAAAATTAATGAAAAGGACTAATCTGGAGAAAAGGCAGAACCGTTATCCCAATAGTTAATAACTGTTCCAATAATTGGGATAACGGTTTTGCCGTTTTAATAGTTCAGTAAAACTATTATTCCTTCGCTCCTAGTCATGTATGCATGACATTAGCAACATGATAATTATAACGAAATATGTAAAACAATAATCTAACGTCAACAGACTCAAAAAAATCTGTAAAGACTTTTTTATTCCAAGGTCACTGTAAAAAGAAGACTTGAATCGAATAATTACAACAACAGCTACATTAAGGGAACCTGTCAATTTAATGGAATTCATTAGGTAGGTGGGTGGGTTATTTCATAAATATGTCTAAAAACTAGCAGGGTATTTTCCATATAATTATTAGGTTATGTTTTACTGTCAAATTAGACGTCTCACACAACTCTCAAGTCAACCGCCAAGCTGAAAAGTGACTTATTGCTACAACATAAATCCATATTTAGTAGAAACTTACCATCTCCGGAAGATGTGGATGTAAACAGCAGTTGCGAAGTAGATCCAGCGGTATCAAATAACAAAGAGCTTGCAGAAATAAACAACAACAAACTAATATTCAGCAAAGAGGAGATGGAATGGAATGCTCGTTGACAAACGGCACGGCGATAGTGTGGTGTTTTACTCGCGGCGGGTGGGGATGGGAGCGGCCATTTTGTTCATTTTTGGGTCGCGAACACTCGCCAGTCAGAGTGAGATAGCTGCACTATTTCAAGCCCATTGGGCCATCCAACGTAATATTGAAAGAGATAAAATAAAGAGATCTATCTACCTTGTTGCTTATTTCTAAATTCAAAATCCTTCTTGTGTAATGTCATATAGATTTCATCGTGTCTGAAATGAGATATATTTTAAAATCTGTACTCTTCTCCAATTCCTTTCGAGCACAGAAAGAAGATGAAAATGTCAGCCTTGAACTGTCAACTTCGAAATTTACATACTTTCGGAAGGCGTCATTAGCCATTCAATTGCTTGCATACAGTGCTTAGTTGGATTTTGGTATAAGTCAGCTCACCCTTGAAAATTAGCAAGTCTACTTTTACACACTTACTTTTACGAGCCGTCTTTTATTTATCACCTCATTAGTAGGTACAATCAGGACAGCTGTGATATTTAGTTAGGTTATTTTGTTATCTGCCTACCTATATAGGCGATAAGCTAATTTTCTCACCTATTTACTTTAAGGATTCTTTCTTCACACATTTAGGATATTTATAGATATACTAATGACTTTTATTTGTATGTTTATTGGATGGTTTCAGAATCATCTTTCTGGAACATTTATAATAATATTAATACATTTATTATTATATTTATACATTTATAAAACTTTAGACAATAGCTTTAGAAGTTTGTCGACTAGCGACATCTATAAATTATCTATGTAACAACGGTGTTCATGTTCTTGTTATGATAGAAGGACCAAAAGTCAAAATGAGATGGCTCTGTTTATAAAAAAATACTTGCCATTTCAAAAAAATACTTGCCATTCAAAAAAATAAATGGTTCTTTATTTCGAATAAAGTAAATTTCTTCTGTTAACTACAAAATACACTTACATTTGTTTGTTTATTAACATTTATTTGTTATTCTGGGAACTTTGGTCCAACAACATAATCATGAATGGAGTTTGTCCATTCCTCAGATCATCCCAGTCAGACCCAGGCCAGTAAAACCATATAAAATTGTTTAATGTAAACAAACAAAACTTAGCAAAAGCAACTTTTCTCTCAATACAAGGAATTGAAGGAAATTTATTGGAATTTGCCAAAATGTGGTTGCGATCCCTAATATTCCCCAAAAATGTAGTACTTTTATAACTTTCATGAACATAATGTGATTTATTATGTTAATAACTAAATATACTGTCACTTCTGATTTATTTCCAGACCTATGTGTGCTACAGGCATAAAATTATGAATCAGAGGTTTTCATATTATAGTCAAAAACTTGACCAAAATTACTCGGAGGAACAAAAAGTTAAAATATTGCAGGTTATGAATGAATCTGATGTTGGTGAATTATCAAGGTAACTTGTCACAAACAAATTTTACATCTACCTTTGATTAAATATGCTAGTGCAGACCGGTTAATACCGGTGATTACGTTATATTCAAAATCTGCGTAGCATTAAGCTCTTGATAAAACCCTCTGGGTAGCATCAGTCAGATGTCAGTCGTTCTGTGTGATGACTGAAATTTAGCCAAATCTGATCTCAGCGAGCAGTCCCTGTGCCCTAACCTGTAATTATAGGGCACAATCAGGATAACGCAAGAATGGTAATGACTTGAGACAGCTGCCCAAATGTGTTCACTTTAAAATTTGATCCAATAGAGTAGAGCCATTGCTTACCCAACCCTTTGTTGCTGGATTATATTATTGAACTGGACAAAAACTTTTATGAAATTGTTATAGTGCGCTGTTTAATGTTATTTGAACATAAACTATTATTAATAGATGTTTGGTATATACTGCTACTGCTACTAGAGGCTGACCGTGACTTCTTCCCCGTAACCTACAGGTACTTTCGAATTTTAATTGGTTGAAAAGTAGCCTAAGTAGGTATAACATTAGCTATTTGCCAATCAAAATCCCGCCGAAATCACATCATCCAATATTCCCTGAGAAGACCTCCTTGGGAATTAGTTCCGCCAAAACGGTTCAGCCATGTTATGTTCAGCTATAAGGATCATCAGTCTTGCACAATCGTCACTGACTTTATTTAAGTATCACTTTTTTACTTATTATAAAAGTTGAGTGTGCAATTGTTTTTAAGATTTTGTTTGAAACCATAATCTATAGGGATTGTTCTGCATATATAGATTTACAACTATAATGTAGTATTAGTAAAATAATGTACATCTAAAGATGATCAGTCAATGTCATTAATAATTTTTAAAAAAACTTGTTACAGATATGACATTACAAAATCTAGAGTAAAATATGTAAAACAATGGAGAAACAATAACGGAAGTCTGAAATGCCTATCTGATATTGACATGGTGGAGGGCTTCTCAGACAAATATGCCAAAAAACTCTTTGACAGTATACTGAGTGGATACAATGATAAAGAAGAGATTGAGAATATAGGTAATAAGAAAATTAAGGGACAAATATTACACCCCTTACTTGCTGAGTCTGTAAGAAAGGTATCTATCTGTATAAATAAGTCTGTTTGTAATGTTTACATAAGAATGTTTTATTAATATATGCAAAGTACCTAACATAATGTTGTGTAAAGGGTGTATAGGGATCCTACCAAGACCTAAGAGCCCACGTCAAACTCACCTGCAAGTGGTGCACAGATCCACGGACGAGGCTCTGACAAACATAACAGTGCTCGGTAAGCGGCAATAGGCTCGCCATCTATTAGTGGGACCACCTATATAATTTGCGAAGTGTGGGCATATAATATGCCTCTGCCTACCCCTTCGGGGAAACAGGCGTGAATGTATGTACCTAACACAATCAGAGTTAAATAGTTGGTAGCAACCAAAGGGCGATATTTTGGATCACGCCCTATCGCACTTGACAATGGAAGCGTGTATCGAACTCAGAATGGCGCTTTGAATGTTAATCACTAAGATATTGACTGTACAAAAGGGCGTGAAACAGTAATTAAGGGTTCAACTTTCCATACTTGACTGCGATCTTGTGGTATTAAAAATAATTAATAAAAGTATTTATAAATTAGAAAGCTTAAAGTCGCTCAGCGTGCAATGCAGAGAGCTATGCTCGGAGTGTCCCTACGTGGTCGAATCAGAAATGAGGAAATCCGTAGGAGGACTGGAGTGACCGACATAGCGAGGCGAGTTTGCAGGCTGAAGTGGCAATGGGCGGGGCACATAGCTCGAAGAACCGACGACCGATGGGGCGTTAAGGTTCTTCAATGGCGACCGTGATCCGGCAAACGTAGTAGAGGACGGCTTTACACGCGATGGACCGATGATCTGGTCGGGGCGGCGGGAAGCCGATGGATGCAGGCGACTGATTATCGCTTAATGTGGAAATCTCTTGAGGAGGCCTATGTTCAGCAGTGGACGTCAGATGGCTGAGATGATGATGATGATGATTATAAATTGATCGCTGTTTCAGAGTTGTGAGACAGTGTTAACCATTGATATATCAGCAAACTGCATCTGCTGGATGCTGATAGATCGGAGACACTATGAGGTGCTGGAGTGGAAGTATTATGGGATTGTCTACCCCGAGGGCAAAAGGTTCCAAATCACAGACATCTTTAATATTGTAAGTTTTTCTCAAATCTATCCATTTTAGTTACACAGAATTTGCCTTGATAGGAATGAAACAAAAAAGGTTAACAGTTTCCTACCCTAAGTTAACAATGTTATTTTCATGCTGATGATATATGGACCACTGCTGTATAGTGGGTTAACTTGTACTTGTAAGAGTTAAAGTAGTCCGATGGATGGTTTATTATAATACTTCTATTTGTCAATTTTGACGTTGCAACAACTCTGGCCTCCTCTCAGAATCCAAATTTTGAAGCATAATTATTAATGATTCACCAAAATAAGAATCATCAAGGCCTTTACTAAATACACCTAGACCATTTATGTATGTCAGTAGGCCTTAAAACTATTACTGTAATATTTTATTTAATTTTAAGAATATTACAAACATTCAATGTACAATAAAAACATTTTAAAGCCAATTACAAATCTACTTATATAAATCAAAATTTAAAAACATTGAAAAATAGATAAGAATAACTTAATCACATACAACTGTTGATGTAATAGCTAGCGCCATCTAGTTGTAAAGCGAAGTAAACAGGTATTGGTATATTTTAAGCCTTGCTATTAAAAGCAAATGGATACCAAGTGTTTATTGTTGAAATAACGCGCGTAAAATAGTGCGCCATTGAAAACTTTGATTTGTACAAATTGTCTAAAAAACAAATGAAACAAAATTATAAGAACAGTGGCCGCTGCAACCTCTATTACTTATTATAATTCAAGTAAGTCAAGGTTGTCCTTGTCCAAGACTTTCAGGGATTAACGTTAAAGTAATAACATCGTGAGACATTTCATACAGCGCCATCTAGCCTCGAACTAATCAGAGCTTGTACTATAAGACAACATTAAAAAAAAAAAGTTAAATGCATTTTTGGACTTGGCGGGAAAGTGAAGCGTGATGTCTGCAGTTTTGCTTAATTTTCAAAAATTTGTGATATTTCGAACATTAATGTGTAATAAACTAATAACGGTGGATTATTAACCGTTTAGTGTCTGTGAACGTACATAAGTGTTGGTAAATGAAACAGAACAGTGCAACAAAACTTTTTAAATTCTCTCAAGAAGTCCATGTGAGATCTCAGTATAGCTCAAATCTTTACTGAGGACTCAAGGGGCTTAGGGGAGGGTATCTCATTTACCATTTATTATTTTTATCACCACTCATTATCATTTACTAAGATTTATATATCATTAATATATCACTTACTTGACACTGGCTAAATGTGCTAAAAGCACGAAGCCATTATTTAAAACAAAAAAAAATTTTTTCTAAATAAAATAATATACATTATATCATACATAGTGATCACCCAGTAACCGAATCTCTATACTTATGCACACGATTATTAGCCTCGGTGTGAATCGATCCCACAACTGTTTAAGGTATGTTGTTGATCGCTCCATATTGATCGTAAAGTTGGCCGTTATGTTAAAAACGTGGCATTTAATTAGTGACTCTTGGCTTCATACAATAAAGTTTAAATTATTAATATAGGCATGGAAAGTCTCCCAAGCCCTGCCCCCTGCAGACATTTACGTGACGAAAGCAGAAGCGACGACCCTCCGAGCTGCCGGGAGCGATCCCAACAACCCCAAGATCCTGGCAATCAACCTGCAGAGGGCACAAATGGTCGCCATGATCGTAGCGTTGATCAACGCCAGACAACACGATGAGTAAGCTTACAACAATACCAAATATAAGATACTAGTTTTTGCCCGCGACTTCGTTCGCGTGGAATAGTGACTTCCGGCAGATTTTTGGTTTTATCTACATAGTTCCCGATCTCGCGGGATTTTTGTGAAGTTCTCGCTCCCGCGGGATTTTTGGGATAAAAACTATCCTATGTCCTTTCTCAAGTTCCAAACTATGTCTGTACCAAATTTCACACAAATCGGTTCAGTAGTTTAGGCGTGAAGAAATTACAGAAAGACAGACAGGCAGAGTTACTTTTGGATTGGATATATATATATCCCACATATAAAAGAAAACCCTAAATATAATAAAAAATCCCGAATATAAGAGAATATCTTAAATATGATTATGATCTTTCAACAGCTATTTCTCCATTTTCTTTTGCATTTACAATATCTACACAGCATTGTGTGCACAAAATGGAGCTACTAAAAACCAGACATACCACTGAGCTATTAAAAAAATCGTCTCAGACGATATTTTTAATAGCTTCGTGGTTAGAGCAGTGAATCGGTTGTTCAAAGGTCAGAGGTTTAATTACACCCCGGGTTACCGTAGAGGAGTTGATTGTTTTCTAGTAAAAAAGTCGTCTCATAGCTATTTCTCATTAATTTCAGCAGCGGTATATCATTTACTTTTATTTTGCTTTACTTCAATGTAGGTCACATAAATATGGCTTCTTTGGATTTGCACCTAGTCTGTATAGTGGTGTATGATTCGAATTGTGGTTTGTTATGGGAGGCCCACGTACAGACCAGTACTGTTTATTTTATAGTGTTTGCTATCTAAATCCATACCTTATAAAATAAATAGGAAAAAAGTTACTTAGACTTTTCACACAGAGTTTTTAGCTCAAAACTAAGCAAAGCTTTTACTATGCGAATCAAAATACGGATAAACATACTTAAATGGAAAGGTGGGGCGCTTGCCCCACCCTGCCCCACCGTGGCTACGCCCATATATTTATTTATTTTTTATTTTTATTATTAGGAAAACATACAGCGACAATTTAACTTAACAATAAATTATAAATAAATACTATGTACTAGTTACATGTTTTCGCATATGAATAACTAATATTACGCATGTATTAACAAAAAAAAATAGAATAATTCATACAAAAACAGAGAAATAAAAAATATATATATAAAAATATAAGTAAAGAATGGATTAACTAAACAGTATGAGAACCATTAAACCAGGATTTAGCCAATGTATCCTTGAATAAGTGATATTTAGAATTAAACAAGTCAAGTTCAGGGTAGACAACCAGTTTGTTTATTTCCTTAGCAGCTCTTATAAAAAATGAGTTCCGTCTATAGTTAGTAGTGCACCGAGGTATACTTAAGTACACAGGCCGCCTTATTACAGTCCTGTTTGGTATATTTAAATAAACGTGAGAAAGTAAATTAGGGGCATCTATAAAGTATTGTGATATCTTAATTAATAAAATGATATCGGCAATCCGTCTTCTTTCCTGCAAAGGTAGAATGTGAAATCTGCGACATCTTGCGGCGTAATCTGAATCAAAGTTATTACACTTGTATTGCAAATACTTTACGAATTTACGCTGAATAGCCTCTAGTCTCTTATTGAAAACGTTATAGCGTGGATTCCAAATTTGAGAACAATACTCGAGAATGCTGCGCACCAGAGAGCAATATAAGACTTTGACTACTTTAATATTAGTGAATTGTGAACACATCCTAATGATAAAACCCATCGTTCTACGGGCCTTTTTGGCGATATATGTCATTCTCATCTCATATTCTCATATGTCAGCTTAGAATCATGTATGACACCCAGATCCCGAACCTCTTCTACATGTTGTAATTCGTGTCCTCTAAGAGTGAATTTGTGATTCACAATAGCCTTCCTCCGAGTGAAACGAATAAAGTTACATTTTTTGACATTCAAATCTAATTTATTTATAGAGCAATAATTATCGAACCTATCCAAATCATCCTGCAGAAGCAGACAATCTTCAAGCACGTCAATTTTTTAAATATTTTCATATCATCCGCATAAAGAAGAAAATTTAAATACTTGAAACAAACGTTAACATCGTTAATGAAAATATTGAAAAGCAGGGGACCGAGGAGCGAGCCCTGTGGAACACCTGAAGGGACGTTATTCCAATTGGAAGAGAAACCATTAACAACCACCGCCTGAGAACGATTTTTAATATATGAGGAGAACCATCTGAATAAGTTACCATGAATTCCCGCCAATAAAAGCTTCTGCAACAGAATTACATGATCAATACGATCGAAGGCTTTACTAAAGTCAGTAAATATAGCATCAACCTGTCCTTCGGAATCCATACCTGAAGTTATAAACTCTGTGAATGAAAGAAGGTTTGAGGCAGTGGATCGTCTCTTTAGAAATCCATGCTGTTCCGGAATGAAACTAGCTGACAACGTGTCATATAACTGATTATATATTATTCGCTCAAAGATTTTGGAAAAAATACACAATTTAGATATGGGCCTGTAGTTTGTTATATCATTTTTTGAGCCACTCTTGTGCACTGGTGTTATAAATGCTGATTTCCAAACCACAGGTACAGTACCTTCCGAAATTGAGCGCTTAAATAAAATGGTAAGTGGTTGTGTTAAGTATTTAGCACAATTCACAATAAACAATGGCACAACTCCGTCCGGTCCAGCACCCTTAGTCAGGTCTACTGCCTTCAATAACTTGAAAACCGTTTCAGGATTTATTTCAATGCTGTGAATGTTATTCAAGCTAGTAATGTCTGCTGAAGGATACGGAGAGACCGGGCGAACATTACTCGATGACAGAGAAAGAAACGTGGACTGAAAATATGATGCAAAGAGGTCACAAATACCTTTACCAGTGTCGGCCCACTTTGCTTCATAGTGTAATGACGAGGGAAGTGAGTTAGAGCCATTTCTATTAGATCTTGTAAATGACCAAAATCTTTTGGGCTCTTCGATTATTGCATCTTCCAAACGCCTAATGTACTCTTGGTAACCATCTTAGCCCTTTTGCGAAGAAGACAAAAAGTGTCGTAGTCATCAATATTACCATAAGTTTTATGCTTTTTAAAATATTTATACTTCTCCTTAAGGATCTTCCTTAATGAGGCACTATACCAGGGAGGGTAAGAAGAAGAATTGTGAATTAGCTTATGAGGAGTGAATTGGTCACGTATGCTATACAGGCGCTGGTAAAATATATCAATCGCTTCATCCAATGAATTACCCCTTAAACAAACTTCCCAATCCACCTCTTTTAAAGATGAGCATAAAGACTCATAATCTGCTTTTTCATAAAAATATTTAAGTCTAGGTTTAGGTTTAAGCGGAGATGCGCAAGCTAAGTTTAAAGTAACTTCCAAAGATTTATGATGATCATCTTCCGGTACCAAGGGGTCACTACACGACGCAACCGATATTCCACCATTACACAACACATAATCCAATATACGGCTGTTCATATTTCTCATAAAATTAAACTGATTTAGGTTACACTTAGCCAGAGTATCAAAAAATAATTGCTGTGATTCCCCTGATATCCCTATCGGTTGCAAAGAGTTTAGTTCACCAGACCAATCAACGTTGCTAAGGTTAAAATCACCCGTAATTAAAAATAAGTCGTTTGGACAAGAACTAACAATAATAGATAGTTTATCCGTAAAATTCAACAATTGTGTATTAAAATTATTTCCTAAATTTTGCTTACAGAGATACAGTGTACATACATGAAGTTTTATGCTGGTAAAATTAAGATTCTTTTTATTTAGTGTTATGGTTACCCATATATCCTCAGCCGATGAGTGCCATTCGGGGCGTCCCACTGCCGCTAAGTCACGCCGAACGGCTATAAGCACTCCTCCTCCCCTGTCCTGGCCCGTTACCGCATAATTCCTATCCCGCCTCCAAACTACATATCTATCATCAAATAACTCACTATCATATAAACCCTCCAAAAGCCAAGTTTCCGTCAACAAGACGATGTCGTAAGACGATAAAAGAAGATTCCGTTTAAATAAATGTGTTTTGGTACGCAGCCCCCGAGTATTTTGATAAAATGCATTTATATCAAAGGAAGCCATTCATTAACCGTTCGGTATAGCATACGTAAAGTCCGCTTAAAAAAAGGATAACCGTAATAAAATATAATGATCCGCAACACAAGTGCATAATTCGAATTATTGTTTGTTATAACCCCTTTACATAAATTATTAGTAGCTTTAAAATATAATAAATAGCTAGTAGGACTCGAAACGTATAACTCAATAATTGAACTCACAAGCCTACAACAAAGAATAAAATAAATAAGCAATTTTTTACAATACCTTAATATTTGTTGCAATTCAAATTTACGCATTTTTATTAAAGTGTAATGTAGGGTAAGTGCACATAATCTTATTCGCACTCTCACTATTTGCACTACACTATTAAACATAAGCGTAAACAAGTGCGACCTTGAGTCACATAAAACGCAAGCGATATTAGCCATTACCGCTGCTAAAAGCGGCGTGCATATGAACGATAACTGCTTAACAGGAATTAACTGGTTGACCACTGCACTAAAACTCAGGTAGCAATCCGAATAACAAAAGAACAGTGAAGCGCCTAAGACTGATACGAGAATTCTCAAACTGATACGAGATAATAAACTTATTTTAAATACTTTAAAAAAATTGTATAGCACGAACAAAATTACTTGATCTTGTCCAAGTCCTTCTCGGATCTTATAAAAAATACTTGTGAGCTGTCCGATTTACGAGCCATGATTTTACAATGCTTCACCCAGATGTATTGGAAGTTATTTTCCTTTGCCAATCTTTTAGCCTTCCTAAGCAGAGTCTTGTTGCCTGGTGTGAGGTGATCATTTATAAAAATTTTGGATGCGGATACAAATCCCAAGCCAGAGGTATTCATGTTCTTACTTTTCCGTGCTAATGCTACAAATTCCTCCTTCAAGTAACGGTTATTAAATGATACCAATATTGGTTTGTCCGTATTCGGTAGACGAGTAGGTGTTCGTGCGATGTAGTTAACATCTTCTTTCCGAAAAGAGAAGTCACACAATGCCGCTGTTCTCTGTGCAATGTCATATAGATTTTCATTATTCTTCTGGGGAATCCCTTTGACCTCGACATTGTTAGCTCTGGTCCACTGATCTCGATCCTGCAGCTCGCGGTTAAGCTTTTCAATTTCTGCCCGTAGTACTGGAATTTCGTATGTTGTTTTTTCCGTTTGGATAACTCTGGATTCTAATTTATTAACTTTGTCTGAGAAGTTGTTAATTAAATCGTGTGCCATATTAAGCGACTCCTTGATGCTGCAGATTTCATCCTTAATGGACTTTACGTCTGCCACGAGAGACGCAAGAGGGGCTAGTTGAAGCATTATCTTATTCAGTTGTTCTTGAATCTTGTCGTCTCGACAGGGTTGTGGAGATGTTGCAGACGAAGTCGGCAATGTACTGTTCTTACATTTCGGGCAGCGCCATGTATTTTTTCTGTCACCAAGTCTGCGAAAACCAGCTTCAGTAACTCCTGAACATTGATAGTCATAATGACATTTACAAATGCTACATACAGGACCCTCGTTGTGTAGCGAGGCACAGCTTCCACAAGTGAACATTATGTAAGAAAATAATTTTGCGTATGAACTTAAAAGATTGGGAACCGCTGACTTTTGTATTAAAGTCGAGTAAGCGTACGCACTTCGAGCGGGCCGAACGGTGACTCGTATATTGCTCAGAGGCGAGACTCATAGCGTTCAAATTCGGAGGGTCTCTGGTTCAAACCCTGGTGACGCCAGAAATGCTATTTAGTTTGCATTAACAACTATCTTTATCGCTTGCTCCTTACCTCGGAAAGTACCTACGTTAAGACATTGGTCCCGGCTGTCATGAACATCTCGGTAGTCGTTATAACATCCTGACAGCTAGTTTAACCATATAATGATGTTTCCTTCTGGGTTGCAGAGGTCAGACGGCAGGCTCCATGCAATAACTGAAATTCAGCCAAATCTGGTTAAATCAGTAAGCAGACCCCCTGCTGTCGGTTCGAGGAGCCGTATCTTCGAGGCGGTCGGGCCCATCATCGAATGATGGGTCGGCCGTCGGTGGGGGTCGATGTTCTTCTGGCTCACGCAGGTGCTTTCCGGGAACGCCTTGCTCGCCGGGGGGGGAATCGATCCGCATAAATACTAACCACCAATCCATATTTGTTGCCATCTAACTTATTTTATCCATTGTCTAAACCTAACTTGTCATGATTTTGTTTAGATCTCCTGATGAAAGTACGGATCTCCCGAAGGACAAGGCTGAAAACAGTGACTCACTTAGGCAAAAAGTTTATTTCATGAGACCTTCCCTGGCATATAGGTAAAACCATATTTTTGCATGAAATCAATTTCATTTACCATAGTACATAGTAGGGTTGTTGTGGTGCTACGTGGTGATAAGCGATCAACGAAGTACAGCAGAGTTCAGAGAGGTCATTCCTTGGATGGGTGACCGTTTGTGTGACATTTAATATCGAGCGCTTACATGCAACGAAAATTAACGTTTTGCTCGCTGAGCATTACTATGTTGAGCTATGACCTACTACAGCACACGTACAATTATTTATTTATTGTAAGTTTTAATTATTTTTCTTTTTTTGAAAATATTTTTTTACTTTTTTTTAAATGTTAATATGTTGTATGTGTGTTTATTTAGTGCTATAAACGTTATATCAATCTATCTACGGAAGAACCGTTTAGATGTTGGTCTCGGTTATCATTATAGGTGGTAGTCGCTAAGCCATGCTAGAGGCCCATTTTGAACGACTTGAATAATTCTAACAGCAAGACCTCACACCTGCCTCCACTTATCCGCACTGAGTCCGCGTGGTAGAGTATGACCCTTCACCCTCTCATTTTAATTCTCGTGGGAAGGATTCCATGCTCAACAGCGTGATGTTAATGGGCAACAATGTGAAGGGGGTTAATATTTACCTTATACAGTCCACTGCTCAACATTAGCCGCCCCAATAGATTACATTCTATCGGGGGTATTTGCCCATAATCAGCACTCTGGGCAGGCGGGTTGGTGATCGCAGTTGAAGCCAGTCCGCAGGATGGTGCTGCTGCCCATCATCCGGTAGGATTTCTCATCGTTGACTCTGACTCCCCGTGAAATTAGGAGGGAGGGGGCAATATTCTAGGCCGGCACAATGGCATTGAATTGTCCTGAATATAATTATTTACTATTTTCATTAAAGTTGTTCTTAAAATATTGTGATTGTATAGTAAAAAAGAGTCCCTTACTGTTGTATAATATAAATATATAATTTCAGATTATACGGAACCCTAGTGGGCAGTGAGAGGGTCTCAACTGACCAAACAGTGGAAATATTACTCCAAGAGAAAACGGAAAGATCGACTGAACCCACACGGGTGTTCATTTCCGAAGAAATCAAGACAGAATTCAGAAATAAAAATGAACTTGAAAGGGATATGTTGGGCCATTGTTTCTTACTAGGTATTACTTTTATGGATCTGTGCATTTATAAGAGAAAAGAGGTAATTAAAAAGCTAGTCAGATGATTTTCTTTTAGTATATTAAAAACTAATAAAGAAAAAGTGGTGTATGAAACTGATTTCTTTTAATACAGAAAAAAAAAATAGTAAAAAATAATAGCAAATAAAATTGTTCAAAATTGGTTGCTGTCAAAAAAGTGACAGGCCCACAACGCGCTCTAGTCAGCATGCTTGCTTTGTCACTCCATAGTCGAGTTAGTTCACCACCAATAATCTAGATGGCGCTGAGTAGAACAAGATTTTCGTTATGTTTCTAATGTATTATTAATTTATTATTCAATGCATGTGCTTGTACTAAAATTCTGGTTTGATTTGTCTGTAATAGACACAAGTGTCAGAAAAGCGTATACTGTAATATGTCAATGATAATTCTTATCTAAGATGACAAAGCTCAAGACAAGCTTGACATGTAAATTAATGACACATTGCTGTAATTAATCAAATGACAGGAATTTTTTAGTAAAACCTAGTTCACAGAAATATATTAAAACATATCTGTTCTATGCATGCATTGAATGTCAAATAATATAAATTATGATAAAATAGGTAACTTTTTTTTTAAAGAAAAGTGATTGTTAAATGTGATATAAGTAGTTGATTCCTGTAAAAAATATAAATGTACTACAATTTTCTTATTTATATTTTTTTGTATAAAAAATAAAAATAAAAATTTGTTATATTGAATAAAATTGTTTTATATACTTATTCGCCTGTCTGTATGTTTGTGATTTAGGTTAACACTGAAATGTTTAAAAGATAGTGACAATCACATATATTGCCAATGACAAGAACACTACAAATAATCTTAAAGTACTTAACCACGAGACCTCCTGTGTTTCAAAAACCCTAACTTGCTCTAACCAGTCTTGTTCTTTAGCTCTGGCTCAAATAATATTAATTGCATAATGGAGTGTGTTCTGAGGAACTGTTTGAGATAATGCCACTTTAAATCATCACACCACATCGGCAGGGAGTTATCATCACACCTTAAAAATGCAGACGGGCCGAAGAAACTCCTGGCGAGGCTTACCCAGGAGATGACAGAGTAGCCCTTTAAAAATGGCGTGATAGGGTTTTGAAAGAGGTTGCGCGTATTGCAAGCGTCTCTATGCAGTGGTTACCACTTTCTACCAATCCAAAGACGCTTTACGTTGACAATTTTGATTTCTTGAATTACCTGTTGCTGTTATTTCTGGAGCGGCGATAACCCAGTGGCGAGACCCTTTCCTTCAAATTCAGAGGGTCTCGGATTCAAACCCTGGTGGCGCACCTATGACTTTTCGAAGTTATGTGCGTAATTATCGCTTGTTCTGTGCCTGAGAAAGCACGTTAAGCCGTTGGTCTCGGCTGTCATGAACATCTATGGCAGTCGTTATAAGAAAGTCAGTGCCTTCTAACAGACTCACAGCTGGTTTAACCATAGAATGATGTTTCACTCTGGGTTGCGGAGGTCAGACGGCAGTCGCTCCACGTAATAACTGAAATTCAGTCAAATCTGGTTGAACCAGTGAGCAGACCCTGGGCCCTAAGCTTAAGTCTAGGGCAACTGGGATAATGCGGATACTCAGGATATAATGACCTGTTGCTGTTACTTCCACTCGTGGGCGTTGCTAAGTCAACATATAAAATTTTAATTTTTGACAACAATTAGGAAACTTTGACGTATTTTAATTTGTAAAGACACTCCTAAACATTTGAAATAGCAACAAAGTTGTAGCGTTTTACAAAAATCTATAACATAAAAAATCGCCTTTATTGCCCAGTTGTATGTTTCAAGTAAACCATTATTGATACTAAAAAGAACTAGTGGCTCTGTACTAATTTTAAGTTTACTTAAACATTTCCTATGTAAGCGTTTGTAGCTCTGCGAACATCACTGTGCTGTGGCATTTTATATCAATCTTTTCCGTTCTTCGGTACGTACATTTACTGTTGGTTCCTGGTAAATCCAAAAACATTAAGAGCACCGGAGCCTATCCTACAAAGCAATGCTATACCTTTTTTTGGATCTAATTGTTTTAATCTTTATAGTATGAGAGTGATTTCTTAGCTTAGCGCGTTAAGTTTGGGATACGAAAAGAGAGGGCGGGATTTAATCGAAAAGTTCTACAAAACATAGTCCGTGAAAAATCCAGTACAGGTCCTTTGTCCCTATACAGCTAAATGTCCTTAATTGACGCTGTAATCTCAGCAACCTCAATTTACCTAACGCTCGCCATAAATAATAATATTTTCTAACAATTACGCCAGTCATTTAGTTCCAAGATAAGTATCATTAAGAACTTGTGTTATGGATACTAAACAACGGATAAGCATACATAAATAGATACTTTTTTTTTTGTAAATAGATACTTAATATACATAGGAAAACACCCAGACCAGAACAAATATCCATGTTTATGCACACAAAGATTTGTCCTGTGTGGGAATCGAACCCACGACCTTAGGAGCGGAGTGCGGGTATACTCGCCACCACGCCATATCGGTCGTCAAATTGCAGTAGTTAATAGCACAGAGAAGGTTTTTAGAGTACACGGTAGTAGCGGCACCTCCCAAAGAATTCTATCACATCATGTCTTGCCTGAGGATGTCACAGAAAGCGACTGAGAGAACCAGAGATTGGAGTGAGATGTATTGGAATATCCGTGTGGGCTAAGGGCTAGCCATCTATCAGCATTTGAAACGGTTCATTTAGAGACCTTGTTCTTTATCTTCATTCAAAACAATTTTCTTTCCTTCTTAACCCTTTAACAGGCAGAGCACGTTGAAAATAGTCATTGGTTTTCCACCTTAAGTCAACTGCATAAGGTACAATTTATGGTAGTCATATATTGACCTTTGCCTGGTAAAGGGTTAATTCTTTTGACCGCAGAACACAAGTTTTTGTATACTTGTCAATTCTTTACTGTGTCATAAGTTTTTTTTAACTGTCTGAAGACAAAAGCGATAAAATCATCGACGAGTTTCTTGCCTAATTCTTCTAACGTCAAGATCCCGCCCGGAGTGAATGGGCGCGTTAGTTTTTAAGATGACATTCATAAGAGCTTTATTAAGCCAAATTGGAATAAATGATTTTAAATTTACTTTGAACCGGCTTCAGTTTGGGTATAATGATCTAGTCAAAAAATTAGACATTGATATTTTCTCTGATGGCTTGCCGAGATTTCGGAAAACCATCATTGACTCCTTTAATAATAGAATATGAGGTCAATCGGTAATGTCATACGAGTATAGCTTAGGTGTTTTTTTATTTGTGTTTTTATAAGTTTTTATTTTTTTGTATGTATCTTCTTATTTTTGTGTCAATGCATGCCGTGGTGACTTGTAAGTAAAACAGCACTTAGCTTTTAAGTATGAACTGTTTTTGTTATGTTCATTTTTGGTGTATGTTTTGTTAGTCGCCCTAAATGTAATAAATAAATAAATAAATAAAAGTGAACTTTGTGCTACTGCCAACCATTTTAGATAGTTGCTTGCACCCGAAATGGTTTTGAAATAAAACTGCAAGATATTGCTTCAGTTGGACTAAAAAGTGTTTATTTGATAAAATACAACGAGCTTACTTTTTACAACATTTTACTTCTATTAAATGACAAAAAAAACAAACAAAACCCCTAATACAATAATAATATACATAAATACGATGGTATCAACTTCAAAACGTATCGTAACTAACACAATTCATAAATGCAAAATCTAGGCAAGATCAAAATTACAATTTGATTAAAATAATATTTCTAAACTTTAATTAAACATATTAATAAGTAACTAAATGTATAAAAAAACCATTAAAATATCATTAATCGTTACACCGAGAAAGCCTAATGCAAAAGTTCTCTAGATCACACATATATTTTTGACCTAACCGAAGTTCAAATTTTGTTTTAATACTGATTGATATTCATTTTGGAAGAACTAGAAAGTATATATACAATTTTCTCCATATTTAATTGCCAACATTAAATTTTTTTTCGCCTGGATCTTTGTGACCATTTCGTAACCAACTGTATCTTTTTTTTTTCTCTTTTTGATGTGACAAAAAACAAAAATAACTGGCTATTTTTTCAAAATTATACTGAATTAATTCTGCTGTTATCTGTTGTGTGTAAAAAGTTCGATCTTGTATTCTGGTATTGTCTAAAATCAATTTTTATATAGTCTATTTCAGAGTCTCTGTATGTAGGTATGTAAAAAAATATACTCTATTGTAACACGGTGGATCGTGTCGATGTGGATTGTCGAGCGGTGTTGCAATCCTTACCATCAACGAAACTATTGTAGCTACTTAAATAATGTTGCCATTAAAATATATCATTCTCGGAAGACACAAAACTTATCAAAAGCTTCTTGTAAACTATTCTGTATTATATACTATGATGATTAAATGAAGTGTAATGGAAGACAAACTCTTAATATTAACATCAAAAGTAATGTGTAGCTAATGAATTCAACGCTCATCCAATCCCCACCGACACCATTTGATAACTCTGTAGAAACCTAACAACATTGTAAATTTACCAGTCTATTGTTGTATATTACAATAAATATGTACAATTAATGTTATAACAGCACCCATTTCCTAATGAAACCAATTACGCCTCGGCACGAATCGCCTATCTGGCTTTTTGTCAAAACCAAATCTTGTATAATAATATCACTGTATTTATTGTATAATGTATTGTATATGTTAAAATCTGTATAAATCTATTTATTGCTATTGTCTATGGAAACTGTATAAAGTATTTATTGTGACAAATAAGTGTTTGTAGCAAAAATAAAGCAAGATAGGCGATCCAGAGGGTGTATTCACATTGGCCTAATATATTATGCATAAAAAACGATTATCTTAATTATGCTTTAGCATAAATCGACAGGATATGACGTAGCCGCCGATGTGAACACACCTTTAGTCGGCATAAAACGTTGCGTCCAATAAAATCTGTAAAAAACTCAATCCAGACTACAAGATCATAAATCTAATATGTTCATCTTTTATAAAAAATTCAACAACACTTATTTTATTGTGGAACTGGTATTTAACAAGTCTCTATTGTGTAGGAAAAGTAAAATATTAGTTTAAAAAACATTCTTGACAGCGGTCGGCGAGTGGCAGTGTACACAATATTTTAGGTTCTAAGTACTTTAGAAATAAAAAAAGTAAATTAGGCCATTCCGTGTTGGCTACCAATTATTCTCTTGAAACTTTATAAAAAAACAGTTAACTTTATCATATAAAATTAATAAATATAAGTTTAAAAAATAAATTATCCTTTTTTTATGCCAAATTTCAGGAGTATTGCACTGGTATTACTGCACTATCTGCAGATATTAAAACTTCATGTAAAAATGAAAATTTTTAAAATATAAAATCAGATAAACTGTACAAATAAATCTAAAATCGGTAATTATACGAAACACAAAAGATATAATATGATTTAAAAATAAACACGCTGTTACGGATTATATTATATAAAAAAAACAAAACGTCGTTTTTTTACTTAATCTACAATAAAATGGAAGACGTTCAAATAATTCGTAGCCAACGAAAGTAAATATCTAATACTAAGCATTGAAATGCGTAGAATCTAATTTCCATCGGTTCTTACTATAGAAACATATTGTTATACTGAGCAGTATTGTAATCAAAGTGCGACCTGGGTGAGAATGGTTTATAGTTTATACGTAGTAAATAAAACACCGAAGTCACACAGTTGGGTAGATAAGAGTTAAAATTCCTATTAACTCCTATGCACATTTGTAGAACTGTCAGACATACAGAATGTGGCTTTTAAAAATATATTCCATAGAGTAAGATATAAAATCACCACAGAGTTCCGACAAAACTAAATTGTAGTTTTACATATTTCATTTAATACTTAAAATTTATAATATACGCAAGTATGAAATTCAATAAGATCTCTTACAACTGAATCAGTCGCAACTGTGTGGCGGATATGTTGTACTTACACATAAGACAAATATATCTCGACGAGCATAGCCAAATATTTTAAATATTACGAAATTTTCGACTGTCATCATGAGATCACTTTAAATGCACACAAATAATCAGTATAACAAAAGATGTAATGTAACATCACTCTCCAAGCTTACCCCTAAAGCCACTAACTCTTTAAGAAGCAATGTACCAGTTACACATACATTGCCGCTCTTGTATTGTATTTAATACAATTGACATTTCGTTTAATTAATAATTATTTTAAATATGCAAAGTATATGTTTACGATGCAATCTTATTCTCTCCTTTGATATTGTAAACAACTTAAGTGTACAAAAAAAACGTATTATTTATGTTAGGTTAAACCTACAATATAAGAAGACTACACTGTTTGGAGATAAATATTATATATGTCAAATATTTATAAAGAGACAGTCAAAAGTATTTCAAAAAGTTTTTCAAAATGCGATATCATTCGAAAGTATTTTATTCGAATCAGTTTTATGTATGAAATTATGCAGAGTAAACAAAGATGGATGAAACATTGTTATAAAGTAGATTAATACCCTAAAATTAGGGAAACAATTACTACTTATAAAAGGCAATTTAATGGGGTACTGTAAGGGATTGTGGGCGTAAAGTTATTTTTCATCTATCTATATTTTTAAAAGCACACAAGGATAGCTATAGTACTTAAAATAGGTAGTAAACTTTAATAAGGTGATGATTAAGTTTATTAATCCCGAAAATGATTAAATGATCGTAATTTTTTTTAATGTAACACGTCATTATGACTACATCCTGCCTGATGGCAAGCAGTCGATGCAGTCCAAAAAAAAAGGTTACCGCACGGTAATAAGCGCACCCAATCATGACGGCGTTTAAAAATGCCGTTTCACGCCCTCTAAGCGGGCGTACCCGTGATTATAGGAACTAGGAAACACATGAGCCGGCAGAATTCCAAAGCTTATTAATATTAATGCAAATAGAAAATGGTTTAGCTAGACAATTTGGACATAAAGTAGACGAATCTTACATCACTGTCTCTTTATACATATCTGCTTTTATTTTATACCGTGTATTACAAGTTTAAGTCGTATCCATCACACATACTTTTGCACGATTTTGGAGAGATAAGTTTAAATATAAGAAAACAATACACGGCATATAACTTAAACAATTATTCCGAAAATGATCATAAGGAATTGTCACAATTTTAATCTTATTGATCTAATTGCACATAAAATTAAAATGGTAATAACTATTAGATATGTAATGTTCATTTAACGGTCCTAAATAACAATATTTTGTCGAGTTATGGATGGATGGAGCAGAATAAGATTCTTTTCCTCGTTATATATATAATGTTATCTGTTTTGCGACTCTCGACCTCAGAAGCGGGATGCAGCCAAGCAGGTATGCTGACCTTCACGCCATATCGGTCGGTACTAACAAAACATTAGTAGAAACGTGGGGCACGTCTATCTTTCCTGTGGTAGTAAGTATACCTCCGCTCCTACAAATGACGCGTCACTAACCTGATAATATTAGAAAACGAGTAATATTTAACTCAAACACAAAAACAACAACAATAATAAGTAAATAGAGAGAAACCCGCGCAAATGCGCTAGCTATAAAAATTTCAAGGTTTTTCGGAAACTCCGTTGCAAAATGACACTGTCGACCCGTTAACGCGTGAAGTAGTGGTATCTATGTATTATATGAACAAAATACGTCTTCGTATAATATATAAAATAAAATATATAATTTCAATAGAAATATATGTATTTAGAACCGTTAAACAAAACTTTAAAGCGTTCTGTCATTATACTATTACTATGTATGATGAAATGAAAACCGGTGCAGTTGAAGATGAAATCGACAATAATATAAATGGACGGCAAGATCAAAATGGCGGCACACATCAATAAACGGCTAAAGAAGCACCTGACACCAGAATACAGAAAAAACATTAATCTTATGTAACAAACATATTCAGAAAAGCGGTACCGTGCTCATTAAAGACAAAAACATATCATAATTACATAATACAATTTAAACTAAAGTATTTAGGTAATTAAAACACAATACACGATTATTTGAGCAAAACTTAACAAAAAGTGAGCAATATAAAAGAGACAGCCGAACTACAGTTTTTACCCAAAATTCTGGACAAAAATCACAATATACGCATCCAGATAATTGTGAGTGTAATATTGTAGAATGGACATTTAATTTTTATACATTTTTATTTCTTGATGTGATTATCACAATTTATTCTTTTTGATTAATTATTACTTTTATCTGACAAATATGCAATGAATGCTCATTAAAAACTCTCTCGGCCGAAACTTCGTAATATTTAAATGTCCAAACTAGACCAATTGCATACAATATTGTTTATGATTGACATTCATTTTAGTAACAAACACTCTTATTTTTATATAGTATAATATAATAATTATTAAGTTTGCATCACTGCCCGGAAATTTTCTGATATGTATTTACAATAACCACAATGAAAGTAAAAGATTTTATACAAATTATTAAGAGAAAAATATTTTGATTTGATCAGAAAATGCAACCATTTACCAGTTGGTACTAAAACAGCATATATGTCATATTCCACAATTAATTTAAATAAACCTTTTTATACAGCTATAAATACTTTATTTTGCTTGCTATCCATCCATTGGCAATTAGTATACTTTGGTTGAAAATCAGATATAGAGTAAGTAGACTTGTGAAAAATATGAAGGACCAATTACTATCATTAAATACTTTGTTGGTTAATAAATTTATATATATTTGAAAATATAAGTAGTCATTTAGTAAATTATGCAAATGATTTGAAAAGAAACATTTTGATAACAGAGATCTATTATATTAATCAATAATGCAATTTGAAACGTTTGTAAACTATTGAGTTGACTGAATCGATAAAAAGTATTACAGATATTATAGCCAACGTTAATAAATTTCCCATACAATTGTAGCCAACAATTAAAATCGTTAATGAATTTCCCATAAAATTGATAAATAAAGTGTTACTACCTATGCCTTATTCGTAAACTAGAGCTTTTTAAGCTCTATAATTCGCTGGCTTAACGGGACATGTACCAATTAGTAGACAGGTCAGATTTAAGTTACGTACAGACAGTCTTTTTATTTTTCACTGAGATCTCATCAATGTGAATCTTTTGCATGTTATGCGTCAGCAGACATGATAAGTTATAACAAGATCTTCTTTCTTGATGTTTCAAAAATAACCTCTTGGAATTAAGTCCGTATTCCATTAAGCCAGTGAATTATGTTGGTAGTACGAGTAGTGTAGAGACACTATATTGAGTCTTTAAAAAAGAGTTTTTAAAGACTCAATATTGGCAATTAATCCATGAATATGCTGTAAGTTTAAAAAAACTGTGGAATGTAACAGTAAAGTTCTATAACAGAAGGTCATGTCTACATGAAGGTATAAATGATTTTGTGATCAAATCAAAACCAACATTATGTCCTGTAAAGCCAAGGTAAGTTGTGCAAAATCAATGAGACATTTAATCAATTTCCCACGACTCACAAATGAAACCAGTTTCAAAACACTTAGGTACTTAACACGCTGCTTTAGGTACGAAACCTACTATTAAGACTATTTCACATGTACGTTTTAATAATATTGTTTGTAATAAATGTATAAAATATCATCTGTAATCTCTGTATACTTAATCACCTTTGTTTATATTTAAAATTAAATCCATTTGTATCGGTATAAAATCTAATAAGTATAAATCTGAGGTTATTTTACGGCTATGGCACTGTTGTATTTGTGTTCAAACTTTATGGTAGAGCTCGCCGCGCCGCGCCCGCCCGATTTGTAAAATTGTACCTGTTTGTATAAAAATACTTATATAACTATTATTGTATAAGGCTGTTTATTGTAGTGTTTTGTCTTTAAAATATATAAAAGAAACTCAAATTCGTGTATAGTATAAGAGTCGGGGGCGGACGCGGCGCGCGCGCCTCGGGAGGGCCGCGCGGCTCGTCGGAGCCTCGCGGGTACTTGAGTCACAGAAGACAATTACTGTCTAATTTTCATTGATAATGGTGTTTTTTGTTTCACAATTTTGTAAACCTCCGAAAGTTTGATAGGAAAAATAATCTGGAAACATAATATGCTCTCTGTAACGAGCAGGCGCCGGCCCCTGCGCGCGCGCATCTGGCCCGACGCTCGCTCGCTAATTACAATTTTCATAAATACCCCAATGTGATATAATTGTCTTAATAAATGACATAAACCGCTAAACATAATATTGCATTCACTTTCAAAGTGATAAAATAATGGTAAAGTGTAATGTGACTCCCACAAATTCAAATACTATTACATCTATTTTTAATACATAGTAACAGTCCTTAATATGCGGTAGGAAAACGAAACCATCACAATAATATTGTAAAATAAGCTATATAATGTTGTCTATTACATACAAACAGAGATGATAAAAACGTTCCCGGCCCGCTGCCGTATTCCGGCGCCGTACTCATAGTTTATAGTCTGTGAGACTGCGAGCGCCACCTTGCGTTCGGTTCAGAGTCATTCAGAAACAATATATTTCATATATCTGTCTCCGTCGCGCTAATATATATAATTATTACCAACAGTGATCATTCTTTTCTTATTCTAACCGTTTACTCTGGACGTGAAACTTCTTAGGACGCGCGTCCAACGCCCGAATACGTCAGCGGCCTTAAATTCATAAATATACTTTATTTCCCTAAATTCTAAGTTTATTTCGCGATGAATGGTCGAATTGCTTGGTAATTCGAAGTCTAAGCTAAATTAGAAGTTAAATTACTCTGGCATATCTCGCCTGGATCAAACGGCAAAGCACTTAGCGACACCACACCTCACCTTATTGGTAAATTTCACTAATCTCACTCGAAGACATTTCGTCAAATCAGTCAAAAGCTTAAGGCAAGAGACGGCCTTACAAATAAATGCAAAATTTTAATTAAATCAAGAATATATATTAGCGTTTGGCAATTTCGATATTACAATTAAATGTTAAACTAAATGCGTTCGTCTCCTAAAGCAAATGATTAGTTTAAATAGATGTTTTTTTAATTGGCATGTTAACAGATCAGTCTGATCAGAGTGAAATTAAAAATATTATTAAAACAAATAAAGTGTTGTATGTAAAATTATATATAATACTAGGTTTTTAACGTGACGTATGACGTCATAGTATATCCTTCTTTGCGGGCTTAATGTTAATATATAAACAAGAAAGTAACGATCGATAACGAACAGAAAATGAAAAATGTGACTTGAAAAACATTAATAGTTTTCATTAAAAATAATAAAATAGGAGACGAACTCATTGTTAGAGAAATTCAAAAAATCTTTACAAAAAACATAACTGAAAATATTAAGTTGCAGCCAACACGAATTTTTTACGCTAATTAGCGAATACCTAACCTATCTTACTATCACAGTCCTTTCTCAGTCTGACCCTTTCCTTTTAAATGCATTACAGTTTGTCGTCGATAAAGTCTGGTAACAACCTAAACTAGGCGAAATATAAGATACCGGTATAGAAAACTTCAAAAATCACTAATCTATTTGGCACCTACAGTATGAATTGCGTCGGTAATGTCCTGTTGTTTACCCAATTCGTAACAGAACCGCCGTAGCTACTAACAAAGTAAAATAGTTTAGATGGCAAAAGGTAACCTAAGTATTGTTTTGGTTTACATTACACCCCATCCTCAATTGTCGATGTTTCATCTAATTCGCCGCATACTTTTTCTAATTTGGACCTAATGTTACCGTTTAAATTCTTAAAACCATTACTTTTAAAGATATTTTGAGCATATCGAAATTCGTAAACCTTCCCATGTATTTGCCAGATTTTATCCATTAATACTTGTAAATAATAAAATTAACTTAATATATCTACAAAATATGTATATTTATTACAAACTGGCACAAAAACGTACCAGATTATTTTCATTCATCGCGAAATATTGTTACTTGGTAAAAGATCAATTCTTAATTTTAGATTTCAACGTCGAGCTTTAATTTCTAATCTCTGGTTCAATCTGCTTAGATTCCATGAAAAATTTCGTCCATACGAGAAGAATCACCGAGAAACCTAATTCTTACGTGGTAACTTAATATTACGGGGCAAAAAACGTTTTCTTCTTTCGTTTTTTCAAAGGTAACACTATTTTGATGAACATTTTCAACTGTACATTCGCGACAGACTCTCAATAGTTATATTATAAACAATGTCGTTATTTACAGATCGAAGCTCGTTTTAAAGCGATCCGCTTATAATAACTCGTAACTTTTTATTAAAAATGCTCGCATTGCGAGTCGTATACTGGTTGGAAGGCGTTCGGGCGATCTAAGCGCCGGGGAGCGCCATCACCCGGGAGCATGGCGCCCTCGCCGTCTGCGGCTCCCTGGCAGCGGCGAGAGGAAGCCCCAGGGTGCCCTAATTGTAGAGACGATCGGCCGCGTAGAGATCGTGGTGTTGGACGGCGTGAGTGGGCGCCGGGTGCCACCGCGGCGGGGGCGCGGGTCACTGCGCCGGCAAGCACGGCAGCGGCGCGGGGCCCACGTTGGGCTTGAACTCCGCGCCGTTGGAGGGGAACTGCTGGAACGGCGGCGCGTAGCACTGCGGGAAGTACAGCTCGGGCTTCACCACGGCCGAGGCGGGCGGCAGCGGCCGCGGCGTCTTTGACGCGTCGGCACGCCGGGCCTTGGCCGCGTGCGGGTTCATGTGGTTGTCGATGTGCTTCTTCACCTCGGGCTCCGTCGCGAACCGCCGGCGACAGTTCGGCATCGGGCAGCAGAATGGCCGGTCCCCTTGGTGCGTTCGCGTGTGCTGATCCAAAATCGCCTTTTGCCTGAAATCCTTTCCGCATTGTGTACATTTGTACGGCTTCTCTCCGGTGTGGATGCGGAGGTGCTGGTTCAGGATCGTTCGTTGCCTGAAAAATCTCGGACAGTACACGCACCCGTACGGCTTTTCGTTAGTATGGATGCGAAGGTGTTGCGTTAAATGCGACTGTTGCCGGAAACGCTTGCCACATTCTGGGCACGGGTACGGCCGTGACTCTATATGTATGCAGCCGTGTTGCAAAAGGGTAGATTTCTGCTTAAACTCTTTCTGGCAAATAGGGCACCGAACGTAAAGAGGCATCGCGCGTCCTCCGAGAACGTCGGGTAATTTTCCACCTTTTAAGTACTGTAGGGATAGACTGGTTCCGAAAACGGCGTGATTGAGGCCTTTGGTGTCCTTGAAGTAAGCGGGGTACTGGGCCGTGTCGCCGGGGGAGAAGCACGAGCCGCGTTGCTCGCCGTTCTGTCCGTCCGCGTCGCCAAACGTGGACTGAATCTCTTCCTTGTTCTCGTCGCCGGGGAACGGCACATCCTGGGGCCAGAGCGTAGGTGTAGTCCCATTCTTGAATATCAGATGCGGCGAGACATCTGTAAAAATGGAATACGTTGATGAATCTCATGTCGATAGTCAAGTCAGGTGAAGGGGTAACCGACGAGTGGGTTAATCGGTCGGGAGCGTTACAGGATCGTCCGGCGATCGGTTCCGCGTCTCGCGAGCGCCCCGGGTTACGCGGGCGACGAGAGGACCGAGAATTTGTTTGATAGGAAGGCCAATGGATGCGAGACCGAATCGAACGTGAAGGGAGCGGTGGGGATCGCAGGCGGCGCCTGCAGCGACCGGCGGCGGCGCGGTCAGTGCGGGCGGCGCGAGCGGGGACCTTGGAGGGGCATATATGTGTGAATTGCGCTCGCCTTGGTGTGTGCGGACGTGCTGGTTCAGGATGGCCTTCTGGCGGAAATGTTTGCCGCACTCGCCGCACGAATATGGCTTCTCACCGGAATGGATTCGTAGGTGCTGGTTGAGGATCGCTCGCTGCCGGAACGAGCGCGGGCAGTAGACGCAAGCGTATGGCTTCTCGTTCGCGTGGATGCGGAGGTGTTGAGTGAGATGCGACTGCTGACGGAACCGCTTGCCGCACTCAGGGCACCCGTACGGTCGTGAGTCTGTGTGGATGCGTTCATGTTGCAGCAGCGTGGACTTCTGTTTAAAGTCTTTGCCACAAGTGAGGCATTTGAACAGCCTTAATTCTGCATTAGGGTTGTGTTTCCGAGGCTTAGGCGGCTCAGGTTGGACAATGTCTGGTAAATGTCGCAGATCTGGTGTCGCGTACTGATCTAACGGTCCTTCGAGTGATAATACTCCACCATTCTGTTTTAGATAGTGCAAGGGGAATCCTCCGGTTCCAAGCATGTGACTCGTGGGTCTGGTTTCTTTAAAGTAGGGCGTGGCATATTGTTGTTGAAGGTCGGGTTGCGGGATGAAACAAGGCGTCCTGTCGAGGTGGTCCTGCGTGGGTTGCGAGTTCGCTACGCTGGATTGCGTCTGCAGCTGTTCGACTTGCATGTGCTCTGGGGAGGTTTGTTGTTGTTGCTGCTGGAGATGCTGCTGATTGGGGTCGTCGGGGTTGGGGTCTGGGGGCGGCGGCGCAGGCGGGTAGGGTGACGGCGCTGGGGACGCGAGCTGCGGCTCGGGCTGCGGCGAGGGCCCGTTGGGGCTCTGGTGCTGCATGGGCTGGTAGCCGCCTTCAAGCACGCCGCCGCCCCATTGCGTGCCCGGTGGCGCCCTCTCCACGCCATCTTTGTATAGCACATACGGCGCTGTCGTATCTGAAAACGACAAAAAGAGATTGTTAATAATTATAGTCACTTAACAGTTTGGATTTGTGTTGTTGGAAATTCTAAAAGGTATTGCCTTAATAGTTCATCTTCATTTCAGCCGAAGTATTTTGAAAATTCTCTCAAATATCTCTACCGATTTCGTGCAACCCTGATCCATTGTTTTTTTTTGTGAACCGATGATAGGTAGCGCGAAGCCTGAAGATGTAGGGGAGATGTATTTTTCAGCAATATACTTCTAATGACAAAGATGTTGATGATTGCAAGTTATTAAAATATTTATCAAAAATATATCTGTTCGTGACATTTTTTATATCAGCAAATCACCAGCAAAACCATTAAACATGTTACCATGATTTCTAATAAATTTATGTATACTTTCTTTGTGAGAAAATGAAAACACAAGAAAATAATTGTCTCGGTTTTCTTTCCTGTCTGAGTGGAATGTACACCATAGGAGCAAGTTCTCATGTAAATGGTTAGATAAGTATTTTCTTACAATAACGGAATAACTTGTGAAATATTTTTTTAAAGTTAAAAAGAAAATTAGAAAATGGATTAATTTCATAGGCAATTTCGGGTCAAATATAATATTTATATAAAAAATTGTCGATCAATATATCGTATAGAAATATGTATTCGACAACATATTTCATTTTCAACGTTTGCCTTTTACGTTGTTATATGTCGCAGTACGATCGAAAATTTGCCGGATATTTATAAACCTGGGCATTTCATTAATCGCTAGATACAAATTTAACTATCTGTCTACGAATGAATTGACCTAATCAAAATGCAATGTTTTATGTAATGCCCAGGCTGATTATGATCTGCTTAATTTAACAATTCGACTATGGAATATACATATTTAGAGATAGGTAGGTATAGATGGTGCTTCGTCTGTGGTTTCATTCGTTCATTGGGTTACATTCACCGGCGGATGGCAGACATTTTGACAGTCTCCTATCAGGTTACATCGCAGTTAAAAGGGCTTTCACAACCACTTTGAAATTGATTTCGCTACTGCTTTAGGTCATTACAGTATCCTTCGGGGAAACAGGTGTGATAATGTATGTATGTAATTTAATTAAATAGTTTTACGAATTAAAACGTTATGGGTTAACGTCTATCTTATTATAGTAATAACCAGGACCTACGGCATAACATTCTGAAGAACGGTAGCATATAAAATATCTTACATAAAATAAAATATTAAGTTCGCTTAACTTTTGTTACTGTTACCACATAGTATCACGACCTCACAAGCTTAAGGTTATGTAAAGACCAAACATTTTGACATACATACAATTTTAAACGGAATTTTAAATGGCGTCCTATCTATCATAAAGAGCGAGGCATCAAGAGCAACTAGTGCTGGGTCGAGTATCGATAAAATCTCGTTATCCATTTTATCGGGCACGATCGGCATGATGTATCTATCGAAACGTGACTCAGGACGGCACACCACTAAACTGCGTGTGAGTGCGACCAATTATATCTGAGTTGTCAATGATCGTTAGTTAAAGGTTTGGAGATCTATATTTTGTTAATGAAGTGTAGTTTTAGCTGTTCATTAGGTGGGATGTAAATTCGTTTTGTTAATAATAAAAACTTTACCTCTCTTTTATTCTAATATAAAATATTAATTTCAATTAGGTCTCTTAATCAACCTTAATACACATGAATTCTAAGTACACACATACTTAAAGCGTGACTTTTTGGTTAAATCTTGATTTGTTTTACAGTGGCGAGAAAATTAGTACAATTTTGATGACCAATATGTCGTGGAGGCGAGTATACCCGCACTCCGCTCTGCTCGTGGGTTCGATTTCCACACAGGACAAGTCTGCGTACATAAACATGAATATTTATTTACTGGTCTGGGTGTTTTCCCATGTATTCAAAAATATTAAACAAACAGACGTCATTTTGTAGATTCAGGTTCGGCTTTTAACGTGATTAATTTTTTAGTAACATTTGTGAGACGAGGACTACGCTGTAAACCATTAGTAGTGTAATAATTAGTATAAATAATACTTACAACTAAAAAGTTATACTTTCTAAAATAAATACAGTACTTATCACTATTTTTAACACTCAGCTAGTCATTCGCAAGACAGAACCAAGTGTCGTTTTATAATTCTTATAATTTCCAATACTACAAAGACAGAAGTGTCAATAAATTCCGGAATTAATTTAACAATGCAACAAAGTCCTTAAAAGCTTTCCAAAAATCTCTCAATACGTTGTATGAGTTAAAAAATTTCGTAAATTATTATAAATTGGCAACATTGAAGATCATTAAAATCTTAAAAACGCTGTCCTGTAAAACTCACATAATTAAAGTACTGAATTTGTAAGAAGCTGCGACTCTGCGACACACTGTTTAAAATGAAGTTTTACTCACTAAAAAGGTTTTAACCCCGTCTCAGATTTTCGGATTCTATTGAAAACCTTAGAAAGTGATCAAAAGCGATGCGCTAGAGATTACAGATTAGGCACTTTCCTAATCGTTATTAACAGTTAGATAGTTACTATACTTGTGATAAAGCGAGGAGATACTTTTTTGTAAGATCTTCTTTGTTGATCTGATTATTTTCGCTCCTAATCAGTACCGTTATGCCAATTAGTCAATTTGCCGACCAAAAACAATTTTTTTTGTTTAGTTTAATAAGCTTGGCACTTGTGGCGAATAAATTTTAGGGTACCGCAGCGAATAAGAACTTTTATAATAATGTGTTGACAAATATAGCGTCTCAGCCAATACAAAACCAATGCGGAACATAGACTTCGTTTTTCGCGTCGATCGATCTCGTGCAGCCTGCATCCGCCGGCTTCTCACTGCCTTGACCAAATCATCATTCATTAAAAACAAAGATGTTACAATTGTGTGTTTGATTTTGATATCGTAACTTCATAAAAGCTTAACAGATTCGATTTCGTTTCTATGTTGGAATGTCGTCTGAAAGTAGGATTATTGGAAATTTACTCATAACTTAAGTAAGGAAGTTAATGTTAAATGTAATATTTATTATAAGCAAGACATGCAATTGTTAAGTCAAAGAAGAACCTCCTTTAACGTACAAAGATTTATTACCATGCAACATCTGTTTATAATCCACAGATAAAATAAATACTAAAGGAAATCGGATGGCATTCCCGCCAGCATTAATGATGTGTGCGGGTTAAATCTTATATCTCCGCCCGGATGGCTCCACATGTGCGGTGTCATTCCGAATTAACTCTTTTTTACGTCAACCCTTTTTAAATTATAGCGTTTGACGCACATCACTATGGGAACTCGTAACCCCTTTCTCGAGTGCACTGGCTGTAGACAAGACAGGTGCTTTTTTATACGTAGAATGGAACGTATAAGTTGATATGTTAATTTTATTTTGTGTTGAGAACTTTATGGTCAGCTGTTCGAGTTTTGATTTCAAACGTTTTGTTTGTTATTTGGTTTGAATAGTGTTTTAGAATGTCCTTGCGCTAAGATAGAGTACTAGGCCAATAAAATTACAGTTTTATATGGGCCATCTGTAATGTAAACGCTCATCAACGTTTGGCCAACAACAACTGGCCCTTATACTATTAGTACTTTATTAATTTACAATATAATACTTAACTTGCGTTTTTAATTATGATTCTTGTTTATATTTTTAGGTAAAAAAATTTTGCTATTCTGTAAAATTAATTATGTTCTTTAAACTCTAAATTGGGTCTATCAATCTAAATTGAACCCAACAGTAATATTTATTATTATATATAATGTAGTAAATAGATTCTTATATGGGGCATCTAGGTTTATTTTTAACTTTTAGTTTTTCTTTCGTTGGATCAAGTTCTCATGCATTAAATAAGTAAGTATTCATTGCGTCAAACACCCTTTCGTTCCCATGATGTCACGTGTCTCACAGATCGCGGTCTTTGCTGTAAGCCGAACCATTCTGTTGTTAATCATTACACCCTCGTGTGGCTTTTAATGTATAATTGTTTGGTACTTATTGCCTGCGTCATTTTATAGCGTCATATAGATTTATTGAAATGTTGTATTTTTTTTTAAGTACGACTTTTTTAAATCTTTGTTCTTATGAATGATGATTTGGTCAAGACAGTGAGAAGCCGGCGGATGCAGGCTGCACGAGATCGATCGACGTAGAAACGAAGTCTATGTTCCGCATTGGTTTTGAGTAGGGACTATAAAAGGTTTATAGTAAAAAAATCGTGTTGAATGCGTGCACGCATCCTGGACGGGTCAAATTTGGTACTTGACACTGGCAATTTTCTAATTGGTTACCTATCTTTGGAGTCCTTATCCTAAGAAAATAGCAGATAATCCGTAATTCCTACCAAAGAGTTTGAATAAGCATAAGTATTTTAGTAAAGAGTTTAGTGTTGTAGCGTAGGGCAGGCATCCTGCGCAGGCGCTCGAACTGGTTCGGCGGCACCGCCCCTTCCGCCGCGCCGTGCCGACTGACCCTCTTCAAAACTCTTCATCAACCAAACCTCTTCAAGTATTATTGATTTAGCTACCTTATCCCAATTTTTACTTATAATATTATTATCAATCTTTTCTAATTCAATTCAGTTAAAATAAATCTATGGATTTCATCGATCAAATCTTTGCAAATATTATTAGGGATATACTAAATACCTAACTTTTAGTTAGGTAATTTTATTTTTAAGTTATTACAAATTTTTAACTGCGTTGTTCAAATTAACGAGTAGTTGTCCAGTTCTATATAAGTTTACACGAGGATCAAAATAAAACAACTATAGCGTACTTAATCGTTAATCTAAATTCTGTATAACGATGACTTAATGGACATTGAAATCAGCATTACTTTATTATTGCCGATGTGCAATATTTACCGCCGGGTACTGTACACGAGTATTGTCTAACTATGATAGAGCATCAGGTATCGGGTATCGAGCTAGATGTGTTTTTTGTGCAGGTATGTGAAGGTAGGCCGCGACGGGACGTGGTCTAGGGTTCCCAACTTTACAAATAAAATATATATCGTGTCTAAGTATCATTCATCATTAAAATATAAAAAAGGGTGTAAAGGGAGGATCCCTTAGGAGGGAGAAACTTACAAGCCCAAGTCACCTGCAAGTGGTTAACCAATCAAACCGATCAACGAGGCTCCGAGGGGTGTAGTAGGTTTCCTACCAAGATCTGAGAAACCCAAGCCAACTTCATCGGCAGGTGGTGCACCTGCCGAGCAACGGACGAGGATCTGGCGAACATGGGGTTTTCCGGAAAGCGGCTATAGGCAGCCACCCATTACGTGAGATCAATAATATAACCAGGGAAATGTGGGCGTATAATATGCCTTTGCCTATCACTTTAGGAAAACAGGCCTGATGTTATGTATATCTGTAATAAGTTTGACGTATAAGAAAATCTGTTTATTTGTTTGTAGCATCGTAGTTCCTAAACGAATGTACTGATATTGATGTGGTTTTTTAAGCTTGAAAGTTGCGGTGATCAAGATGGTTCTTAGCTATAATTTACTAACCATCATCAGCTTCCTAGCATATTCCCGGTTGTACCCTAAATTTACGCTTAGGGCGGCTTGAATTTCGTTAGAACACGGAACGACAGTCGTCTGACCTACGTAACCCAGAAGGAAATATTATTAAACTAGCAGTCAGGATATAAGAACAACTGACTTTGTAATAAAGTCTACCATATACAAAATATGTAAGTATATGACATCCGGTACCGAAGTGCTTTTCGAGGCACGGAGCAAGCGATATTTACGAAATTTACTTCGAAAAACCATGCGTGATCAGACAACCCTCTGAAAAGCAGTCTTTTAGTTTCGCCACTGGGCTTTCGCTAAAGTAATAAAGTGTAAACTTTACTAACCATACTGGTTGGGAACCCTAGCCATGCGCCCGCGCAGTCAATGTCACGGTCGAGTAGACACGGGGACCTGTTTGGCCGACAGAATTAGCCTACTTGTGTAGTGTTGCCAGACTTATATTCAAAACTGGGGTTTGTTGTATGTTATTTTAATGGAATTAAAGCTTATTTACCTTTGATTGATTTAAACTATTCGATTTTTGATGATATTATCTTATGTTATCTTGGAATATTCCCCACTCTATTCTAACCCTGTGAAACAGAAATAGAATACAGTTTTTACAATGGGTACCAGAACAATGAATAAGCAGGAAACTTTAAGAGTTTCAAATATATTTTACTACATAAAATACTTTAATTAATTTAATCGACACTTAATTTATTTTGTAGATATCCACACGTCTTGATATAACTTTTCAACTTTAGTGTTAAAATTATATTATTATTTCCTTATATAATAGCATAAAGAAAATTAAAGTGATTGTTTATAAATTAAGACCTTTTTATATTTTTAGTCCCAGCCTGATTGCTATGGCCAATCTCTGAAACAGCTAGACCGATTTTGACGAGAATTTCACAGGTAAGCTACCGACTGTTTGGACACTAAGTTAGGGTAATTTTCACCGAAAAAATAACGAAGCACCTGTAAGTCAAACAGGTGAAGACTCCAGCGACCGCTAGTATTTTTATGTATTATATGACGTCACATATTCCCAAAGCACTGAGATGATGACGAGAGGAAAAGGAACGCATACCTCCATGACAGCTAAATGATTTCTCAGTCCGCGCGAGAATAGCCTTCGACTTAAACACAAAGCGAGTGACTCAGCGCGAGACAGCATCCTTACGTGCGTCTGCGCAAGTGTCTGACTATAACTAATTAATAAAAGTCGTTATGTTTTGGAAATATTGACTTCTTTTGTTTAGAATTGGAGAAGTATTGCGTAAACGTACGAATAGTGTAGCTTTTTACCATGCCTGCATAAGATTTTTTTTAAATTCTTAGTAGTAGTTAATATGTTACGCTCTACAAACACTTGAATGTTTTTATTTTTATATGTAATATTTTAGTTGTAATTTTTTTAACTCTACAAGATCAAATAGACGCTGTCCTATCAAAATTTTAAGCTTGTGTTCCGATGATACTCACGAGATAAGCCGCTACAAACAAACAAAGTTATTTCTTTATAATATTAGTATAGAAATATTTAAAACTCTATTAGTTTTCAATCATTTTTCAAATTGCAGATTGACAAAGAGCGCGTCCATTCGAAATTAATTCACAAGTGACTTTTAAGATAATTACAGTACTTTGAAAGTTTGCTCCCGTTAAGTACCTTGCAGCGACCACTCACCGCCGCCGGTACAGTCGCACTCAATAATATGTACACAGTAAGCAACGCATTAATGTGCTGGTCGACTCGTACGAGAATACCACGTAGAGGAAAATTTAAGCAGGGTGTTTTATTTCTCTAAGTGACGTGACCTGATCTACCTCAGCTAAAGGTATTAAAAAATCTAAATATCTGCTAGAACTTAACAAAGGGCTCATATTTAATGTGTCATCAAAATTAATAAATTACCAACCTAACCTAACCTTTTTGTACATCAAAAAATTCTGATGGAGCACCTAATCCCCTATTAGATGCTAGATCAGTATTTTTGATGATCAAAAAAGTATTTTTTAGAGGTTCAGTTTATTATATTCCTTAACAAAGTAGTATGGAAAAGGTGTATAAAAGGGTTGCACGTGTGTTTTAAAAAAATTATCCTCGCAAACTTTCACGGTTTTCATATTAAATAGATCTACGGCGTTTCCGAAACTTTGCAATGTGTCCTGAAGTTTAGTTTTTCGTAGCATTAGAGTAGACCCACTGTAATACAACGAAACACTAAACTTTGTTATACTCATCCCTTTCCATCGATTCTGTTATATATAGAGAGTGAAAGAGATAGGTCGACGTAAGTTTTGTTTTTCGTTGAACTAGAGTAGCCTCTGTTGTTAGTAAGAAATTATTAAAAAAACCCATTTTCATAATAAATTCCCACGTCCACGAGAATGGTCAAGTCATCTTTAGGACTAGCAGCGCTGTGTGAGTTGTCAAAGAATATTTATTATTCCAGAATATCGGGCACATATCTCTAGCTGTCTTGATTTGATCCAATATGCTCCGAGTTGATGTCAAGAAAATGTTTCATATGTTAAGAATGTGTCGCTAGCTGTCACTTAAATTTAAGCATCAATTTATTGGAAGTGACTGTACCAACTTTTTGTGTCACACTTTTTGCTACCAAATTACTAACTAAGAGCAATTTGTAAGATACAAATGTATCGCTTAATAGCGATTTTATAGCCTACATTCTAGATGTGTCTCTCATTTTATACTTATTAGAGATAATAAATTTAAGTTCTCACTTCGGTTTAAGTTTTGGGTTAGTTTTCCTTGTCTAGTGAAGCTAGATATTATAGTAACCACGCAGTCTGACTGAGTGGTTTTTGGTTTAAGTATATCCTTTATTTCGAAAAGCCATCGTTGGTTTGATTCTCCTCCCTTTCATATTTTGGTATTATATATATATTTTTTAATTTAGTTTATCTTTTCTTTATGTTAGTTTATGTATGTTTATTAACTACCTCACCGCCTTTAAAGTACTCTGCTAACCCTAAGGTTAGCTGGCAAAGAATGCCTTATGACATTAAGTTCGCCTTTTGTAATACTTCTAAGTGTGCAATAAAGATTAAATACATAAATCCTTTTTTTAGAGGAGGCCTGTACTCAATAGTAAGACGGAGTGGGCTGTAATGGTGATATCGTATTTTCCCGCCATAACAAGAGTATTTATGAGTAAATTATAGATCTATCTAACCTATTTGTATAAAACAATGACTTGATAATTTTTAAGTGGCTACGTAATAGAACCTGCACCTTGCTCAGGACGAAGGTTCGATTCCCACAAATAGTTCCAGATGAATTGAACTTTTACCATTATTATTCTGATTTAAAAAAAATATTTATTTATTTTGAGAATTGGGCCACAGAGGTCATCTGAGGTTATTTACTATTTAAAAGCAAAATTTCATTCCAATCCGTTAAGCCACATTTGCCTGTTAAAGGAACAAATATGCAAGGGGAAAAATATTAGAAGGACAGTCGATAGAAGTTGACGACTGATATGGCGTGGAGGTCAGTATACCTGCACTCCACTCCTGAGGTAGGTTCAATTCCCACACAGGACTTCACAGAAATCCTTGTGTGCTTTAACATAATTATTTGTTCTGGTCTGGGTGTTTTCTATGTATATTAAGTATGTATTTAGAAAAAATATATTTATACATAATTATGTTAATCCGTTCTTTAGTATCCATAATACAAGGTGCTTAATGATACTTATCTTGGAGCTAAATAATTGGTGTGATTGTAAGAGGGTATTTATTTAATTTATTTATAATCAGTTTAATGTTATCATGTTTTGTCATATGGTTTCTGGACTTACTAACTGAAAGATGTCATGAAAGTAAAGTTACATTGCCTAACAGTACAAAAAACTAAATTGACACTTAAACATGTACAGTGCTTAAGTTTTTTTGTAAAAATCAGCGCGTTACTGATTCTTCATGTGTACGGATGAATGAAGACATTCAGGAGAAAGGAATATAATTAACTGTAAGAGAAAGTTATGTTCGTGATCCATTACCCCCTAACTTCAATGTCCATTCAAAGTGCTTAATTTAAACTCCGCATTGTATAATGCAGCCAGGTGAACAATTGCTTTTAAACAATTGAAAACGTAAGGAAAAACTTCATTTGTTAGACTGAACTAAACTTAACCCATAGCTTCTTTAATTTAATATTTCCTTGAGCTTGTTCATTAAAAACCGGTAATGTATAGGCAAAAATTGTCATTTCATGTTGTGATCGCAATACATTACGCGCTAACTTCAAAGTCAGTTTGAAGAGATTGATGAAGAACCGGCAATGTATGCGTAAATGGACAGCCAGTCATTGTCTGATTTTGTTTTTATTTGTGCCGCGTGTATGACACTTGGTGCGACAATTTATTTCGGTGCGGGGCAATGCACTGCGCAGCCCTGAGACGTATAAATGAGAGTAAACATGGTGGCATGGAAGGAGGTGGGGACAGTACGGTGACCAGAAGAGCCGATTTTTATAGGACTTGTTGGTTTGTTAGTTCTAATTGATTTCTTATTACTTCCATACGTTAAATATTATATAACCTATAAAAGAGAAGATAATTTTTTATATCCTTTGTTATAAAAGCAGTAAAGAAACTATTTTAGAGAGTCTTTTTGCTTCAACTAAGTTGGTTTCCAAGTACTGAGCAGTTTAGGAATTATCTTTCTCCTCACTTTTTTTGAAACATAGTCACACATTTTTGGACTGGTTTTGAAATTACTCCTACAGATGAGTCCATAATGTAGCGCTATTGTCAATATCAGTGTCGGGTAGCTGTTAACGAAAATTATAAATTAATTAAATCAATTCACATCTAGATTAAATTATAATACAATAAAACCATTCCTATTTCAATGTTCAACAAACAAATGTTATTTCTTAAATAAAAGAAAAACATCACATAAAACACATTTCCGGTGAATATTATTTGGTAACCCTAACTTAAGGCCGGCAACACACGGCGACAAATCAAGTGGCGGAATTAGTTAAGGGCCACTACACACGCTATCGAAAGCAGCTCTTTGAATAAAGTAACTTAGGTCACGGAAACTTAACGATAACGAACGACTTAATACTTTTGGCAACAATCTCGTTTTTCCACAACAACTTTATCGAGTTATAGCAGTTTAAAAATAAATATGTCGATTTTATTAAACGGTAAGGTGGCTTTTGCCTGAACATACGAATCATTGGAGTTTCAAGACTTATTAATTTAGAAATGAAACATATCCATTTCATTTGGTCTTTGATTAATTGCCTACATTAGACAAATGTTAATCGGGAAACATGGGCATTTGTGTTAATGTGTCAACTTAAAAACTACCATTTTAGTAGTTAAATATTACGTCTGGGATTGTATGTTTAAAAAAGAGAATGAGACCGTCGTCGTTGGCAACTAATAAATGGAATAGTTTAAAAATAAGAAAGTATTTATTGGTAACTCAAACTCATGGGTGAAAATAAATGATCAATGGTTAGGTACAGCGCACACCGAACTGCAAAATGCTCGCGCATGGTCGAGCAAACTTTTGATTGCGCATGTAGAACGCATACTCGAACATTTACTAGAAAGCTCGAGCATGGTCGAGCATCAAGTTGGGACGTGTATTCAATTTTGAAATGTATGGAATTATCATAAGATTAATTTTTCAATGATTTCACAATATGCTCTGCTCTGCTCTGCTCTTGGTGTGCGCTGACCCTTATTCGGAAAATATTTGTAACTGTTAGATAAATAATGCTTTTATAAGATATTTTTTGGTCAGGGTAATATTTAGATTGGAATAATACTTTTGAAACATGAATCATGAATCTTAAGGGCTTATTCATTTATTCAGTCATTTTATAAAATGAAAGTAACAGCCCTAGTTTTAAACCTGGTTTAGCTTTTAATCTAGTTTTGTAAACGCCTTTTTGTTTAAACGGATGATTTGAAGTAAATAACCATGTCGCATGCTTAATGGAATAGTGACTTAACTCACAAAAGACGATTTTGGGACATCACATAAGAAGATCTTCTAAAGAATACTTGTCCTACTTGTAAGCGCATAAAATTGATTTATTAGTTAGTAATTCTGCTTGTGTTTTGAACTAACATTAACATTGATTCGATCTCAGTAAGAAATAGTAAGACTGTATAAGTACGTAACTCAAACCTGACCTATCTATTAATGGGTCGATGTTCCTTTAACCATGCGATGTGTCCAGTTGCAAAATTTGGAAAATTCGACACTTAAGTAAGGGGTGAAATAGGGAATACTCGTACGTGTGCAAAGCCAAGTGTAACACCTAGATTATAGATTCTAACGTACATACATAAATGATCGCACCCATATATCCTATTCTAGGTGGGCTGAAAACTAGCTACAATTATTTAAAAGGGATATAGTTTTCAAAGTTTACTTTAAGCTCAGAGGTCATTTGTCAAATGGTAAGAAGTGGCTAGGAACCGGTGGAAGCAGATCATCCGCTCCAGATGTTACTCCGATGCTAACTACGATCCTCAGACATGAGGGACCGACTATAGATAGAGGAGATGGCTAGTCCTTCACCCACATTGACCCTATACGATATCCCAATTTCCTTTGTCGCTTTCTACAACACCTTCGGGCTAACATGGGTGGTAGAATACCTTGGAGGTGCCGCTACCTCACGGAATAGTTTATTAGTCATAGCATCATCATATCAGCCTTATAGAGTTAACTGCTGGGGCCCTACCGCCGAATTCGATGAATTTCAGATATTTCATCTAGACCTACATTTTCTGAGATTCATCAATCCGTACCGGGGTGTCTGCCGAATGCCATAGATTATTCTTGAGCTTGGCAGACTACTAAAGCGACTAATTAATTAAATAATTATTATTTGCGTTTCGATGAAACATTTTTACATAAATATTAATAATTTCTAATATAATTTAATATTACGCCAATACTTCAAAATTTGTGTCTAAATGGAGAACGCCAACTTGTATCGAGTTCCATGTGCTTTTGCCTAATAATCGATTACCAGCAAGTTCGGCGGTAGGTCCCCTGAGCATTGACCGTGTTCACTGTTTTGACGACCGCTATGGCGTGGAGATTATTATACCTGCTCTCCGTTTCAAGGTCGTGGGTTGGATTCCCACACAGGACAAATATTTGTGTGCATCAACATGAATATTTGTTCTGGTCTGGGCGTTTCCCAATAATTTATTTACAAAAAAAATAGTATTTATGTATTCGTTATTTAGTATCCATAACACAAGTTCTTAATGATACTTATTTTTGAACTAAATGATTGGTGTAATTGTTGTAAAATATTTATTTATTTACTGTTGGGGATATTTGTCCATAATCACCACTCATTATAGTTACAGGTAGTATGCAGGATGACGCTGCTGCCCATCATCCGGTAGGATTTCTCTTCGTCTACATTTACGACTCCCCGTGAAAGAAAGAGTGACACTATTCTGGCCTGTACACGGCACATAGTCACGGCATAGTCCAGTTTATTAATTATTCTGTATAGTAAGTAGCTAGCTTTGCATGCACCATCGTTAACGGTCGACGACCTGAAATATTTTGACATTGTAATTAGGTACTTACATGAGTAATGACAGTTTAATTGCAAGCTCCTACATTAACAGATGAGTCGAAGATTGATGTATAAATTCTCATCTACGTTCAAGTTTCTATTACATGTAATACAACTCTAATAAGCACCTGTTGAATTGTAAAGAAAATTAATTTGTGCACTTGGTTTTAGGTGATATTTATACAAAAAAAAAGACTTAAACGCTTAGCTCCGCGGTACAAGGTTAAGTTAAGCAGATTTCATAGAAGCGAGTCCTTGGATCAGTAAGTATAGACCCATAAAAGGGTTACGGGTTCAAACCCTGGTGGTCCCGGTACTATAGATACTAATCCATGGTCGTTAAGCCATGTCAGAGGCCTACTTGGGCGGCATGGAAAATTCTAAGCGCAGGACGCCACACATCTGCCTCCGTCAATGCTCACTGGGTCCGCGTGGAGTATGACCCAATACCCTTGTACCTTAGGTCTTCTGAGGATGCGCGTGCTCAGTAGTAAGACGTTGCTGGGCTGAGATGGTGACCAAAAGAAATGTATACATAAAAACTAGGTGCGGATTGGCGCAGTTGCACTAGGCCCCCGCCCCGTTTTTAACAGCAGTGGGCGACGTCGGAAGATTTTTAGTGGGTAGGACTGCTGGCGGTCGCGTTTGCCGCTGTGTGTACCGACATAAATTTAAAAAAAATGCTGTGATTTGTTAAAGTTAAAATTTTAAATCAATTGTTGTAACGCGAAGAAGCACATATTTTTGTGGTTTATTTTACTATTATTTGTAGATATTCTTGCCATTTCAGAGTTATGGTCTCAATTTCTTATTTTAAGAGAAAATAAAGTAATGTTTTAGATTCAGGTCATGTTGCCAAACGTGCAAATCGACTGAGGTGTGTAGCGTTCTGCTGTTAGATGTTATTGCGACCTAGGTTTACGAGACTAGTGCAATACCTATAGTAAGTCGTTGCTTGTATTTGTTCTCTTATAGTTCATTTTGTCTTATTAACGACTCAAATATCGTGTTGATGTTAGAATCTCCTTGCCCCTTCATAATTTATTTATTTTGGGATAAAAAACAATTGTACAATTCATTTTTACTTAATAGTTATTAAACTAAGGTTATTGTACAACCAGCATTATTATCCACATATTAGCCTAATAGAAATTATAACTAATTAATGATGTGAAATTATGCAGCGCTCCCTCGGTACCGATGTAATCAGCCATTTGAGAGTAATTAGAAAAGTCTTCTTAAAGGTACAATTGATAAGGCCTCTATAACCTGACATGGCGTGATAATCTGAACAGTAGGGAAAGAACTATTGCCATAAGACATTTTCCATATGTTACCCAAGGAAGGACTTGGTAAACACTGCATTACTTCAATGAACGTGTCTACTAAGTTTCGCGGCACACTCAATGTCACTCCTCAGACATGCTGAATGTTGTTGTCACGTATGTTCGTCACTGTAAATACAATCTAAAGTAATTATTGTTTATACCTACTAACTGTCCGTGAGCCGCGCTCGCGTCGTTCAAGTACGTTATTTATACTTGTTCAGCGTTATAAATTTTGTTCGGACGCAGCCGTCACGGAACAAACGCTGTATTTTGCATGCTCCTTTAAATTTTTCAGAATAAATATAATAAATCTCCTAAATGGTTTCGGCTGTAATTAATGGCGTGTTCGCACACTTGCGCCGACTAAAGAATGACACCGAATGCAATAAAAGTTTAATACAGACGATGAACATCGAGCCGTTTGTTATTCGTGACTTTAATGAAGTGTACTTTATTCCACTGAAACGTTTGCGGTTAGCTTTGCTAGGCGTTTTATTTAAATACGTCAATTAAAATAGCAATAGTCTACAATTTAAGTATATCTTCTTTCGTGCGCATAAAATATAGTAGGCAGTATGCGGTGATACAGTTGCGTGGCGCGGCAATTTGTCAAGTGCAGTGAGCGCGCCAAAAGTGACATTTCACAAATCTTTAAAATGGCGTAGTGCAGTAATTAAAGGCGTGCAATAACTGGCCATAAAGCAAACGCGACGCATTGGTGACGCGCCGCTGGCTATTTCCGTACACGACGCCCCACGACAAATGCTAATGTCCTCTAGGACACTCCAGCCACAGTTGTCACTCCTCCATTCCAGATTTTATTCTCCTCGACATTACTGTATTGAATTAGTGTTACTATGTAGTTGATAAAAAAAGTTGTGTTGCACATTGAAAGTGGATTTTTATTGTATAAATTTTTGTTTTCTTTTATTTACACGGTTATAAAAACTAATTTAAACCCTTATATAATTTCAATCGCGGTTTAGGAACGTCGATAAAAACGGTTAATAAAACATAGCTTGATTTAAATCCATCAAATATTCCGTAAAACTGCGTAAATGATTAAACATTCTTACGTATAAAAAGAGATTATAAAGTCGTGTTAGTAAACTTATTCTTGTCTGAGCAGAGTTTTGCATTCTGTCAAAACCTGCCAAGACAGATATGTCTGTTTGCTTGCTCCTATATGCAAAAAGCTTTTATGTTAAAATTCCTTCCGAACATTGAAAAGTATTTACTTTAATATTTAATTTTTAGATGGTTTTTATTTTTAGAGACTTTTGTGGTGCAATTTGACCATTAGCTTTTATAAAAATAATCAAATGTGGAGTATTTATCATGCCTAAGTATTTTTTAATTTCATATTTTAACTGTAAGGCTTTAAGGTATGTAAACATGGCGGTGTTTGAAATAGCTCCTACCATTGACAAGTGGCATGGTTGCAATAATTTATTCATTTGGAAAATTGTAAAAACACATTTAAAGATTTAGTTAAGCTCTTTAAATAGTAGCTGATTCACAATAAATTATATTATCTATCTTTTTCCATTGGTGTAAAGGGTGTACAGAGATCCTACCAAGATCTGAGGAGCCCAAGCCAACCTCACCTGCAAATGGGGCACCTGACGATCAACGGACGAAGCTCTGGCGAAGTTCCCGAAGTTGGCGAACAAAAATGTAAGCGGCAATAGGCTCGCCACTTATTAAGTGGGACCAATAATATGCGAAAATATAGCGAAAAGTGGTCGTATTCTAAGCCTCTGCCTATCTTAACAGGCGTGATATTATGTATGTACCTTTTTTCACAGTTGAATATAGGCCTCTCCATTGACAAGCCATTGAGCTCGATCATCTGCTCTACGCCTTCGCCCGTTCCCTCTTGTAGGTATTGTTTTTTTATAAAAGCAACGTATATAATACTAACTTCTACTGAAATACTCGTATTTTACTCTCATCCACCAGTGAAGTCCAACTCTAAAACAAAACACAAAATTTTCGCGCCAATGTTCTCGCACACAAACACGAGTCTTTTTTTAAATTATTCATGTTATTGTCATGTAGCTTGTCGTTGGATTATAAAAAGGATTAATATCATGTTTACTTTTAAAGTTATTAATTGAGATAATTATAAAGATTACCGGTCTACCTGCTATAATTCCGATTTTTAAATTACCAATTGGGGAGGACAAAATAAAATCGAATTTTACTTTATATTAGTGTGGATTGGCGGAGACGAAGGTGTGTGGCGTCCTGCTGTTAGAATGGGGACCCTAACTTGGCTTAACGCCTACCACATATAGTGATAACCTGGACTAACGTTCAATGTCACATAAGCGGTCATCCAATCAGAGCTATTTTTGATTCACTCAGGGTGTGTTGTAATCGTTTTTGCGAAATTACGGGACTTCAATTTTAAGTATTGGCAGAATAATGTAAAATAACCAATCTGTTTTGAAAGATCATCCAACAATTTTCAAACAGGTTACCATACTTTTTGTCGACTAAGGAGATCTATATTGGCAGAACCTTGACCAGTTTTTTTGCCAAATTGTTCTCTTCAAGCTCCTGGCTGAGCTGACGCGATTTATAAGTGACCTTAGGTATTTGACTTTAAGTGATAATGTCTAATGAGTCATAGAATCGGTTTTAACGTTTCTCGGAAGGATCAATTGGTTACATATCGCTGTTTTAATATAAGCGTAGGTAGCTTTTAAATTATTTAACACGTTCAGATCGGGACCTAATAAACTGTATGTGGTATCCGACGGGGCAAATCTTCATATGGCCACCGTGGCCACCTGTGGTACCTACACCCCGCCTTGTCAGCGAGTACGCCGTTCTCCACAGGTGATACACCCAGGTCTGAACGTGTTAAAGGCTACTAATAGTTTTTTATCCACCAGCCCAACGACAACCACTTCTGAACATAGGCTAGCAATTGTGGTCCCGCACTGTTCGAAAGGGTTACCACGGCCTCGGGACAAAGCAGGCTCAAGAAGGAACATGGATGGGTTTTAGTCAGTAAATGACGGACCCTCCTGCTCCCCCCACAGCGGGAGACGATAATTTGATGATTTTCCAACCAAAAAAAAAAAAAGGCTACCAGTGTGACCGATTGCAAGCCGCCTGCGTCTACCGAGATGAAGTCTCTATTAAATCGTTCCGCCATCTTGTTTTAAATATTTTTGGACATAGCAATTTCATTTTAAAACGAAACAGAGCTTATACTAGGCGAATAAACATAATACTTAAAAATTTACTTTTTTTGCAAATTGATACTTATTATTTATTATAGATATTCGAATTCTCTTTGGTCTACCTATGACACCATGATTGCCAAGAGGACATGAACTGCATTGCCTTTAATTTACAATGGGTTTCTTTTACGATCAAGCTCCCGCCCGCAGTGAATGGGCGCGCTAGTTTTTAAGTTTTGACCTTCATAAGAGCTCTTTTTAGCCCAACTTGAATAAATGATTCTGATTTTGACTATGACTTTTGTTGACTTTTATTATCATTATATTGTAAGGTTCCTCAGGTGAAGATTATTCGTGTATACGCAGTGAAGAATGAAGTTAAAAGATCAGACTATTCTACTATTTAATAAGCATTAAGCTATCCGGTAAGCGGCAATAGGCTCGTCACCTATTATGTGGGACCAACAATAAATCTAACTGCGTAACCGTCAAAATGTGTAAAATATGCCTCTTTACTTTACTTTTACTTTTGACTACCCCTTCGGGGAAATAGGCGTAATTGTAAGTAGATATGAATGTATATCTGATTTTATGTATGTATGAATTAGTAGTGCTGTTTTGACGAATAAAATGTTTTAGTAGTCAACCATCTAGAACATATTATACAATTTACGGGCCATGAAGAACAAAGCGTGCTAACAACAGGACAAGAATGGGCAATGGCGCTAGAAGACATGTCTATTTTTAGCTAATGGTCGGAGGTATTCAAGATTTGGCTCATCGTAAAGGGCTATTTTTATTGGACTGAATACCTTCTTGATTTTGACGGTTCATCAGCTCAGACATTAGGAATCTTCGACGTAAATGGTTAATGGAACACAGTTTAGAAGGAATATTTCTGAGAACAACCCAGATGAAACTGTGGGCAGAGCTAGTCTAATATAAAGTACGGGCCATGAAGAACAGCGCGTGCTAAGAACAGGACAGGAATGGGCAATGGCGCGAGGAGACATGTCTATTTCCAGCTAATTGTCGGAGGTACGCGACAGAAGCGGGTAGCGGGAATATATCATTCGCGCCACAGGATGTCGGATGGACTAATTAAGGAAATCTTAGGATTCAATCGATGCCATACCGTACAAAACGTACCGTACCGTACAATACGTTTGGGCTCACCGTTAAAAGATTTTTTATACCGTTAGAAGATTGTATTAATAATAATGATAATAATAAAATCAATTTATTTGTCTTCAATTATTCAACATAATAATAGTTACATTGTAGGTACATTTCTTATACAATATATTTAATCTCAGACAAAGCGGCTTGTGACTCAAAAGTCGCAGAAAAACCACGACCCCTGCTATTCTGTCACAACCTTTTCTACACATAGCATTCCTATAAATAATGACATCGTGCAGCAATATAACATTTAAATAAAACAATTAAGACAAAATATTTAAAATTATCTACCAGAGATAAATAGACATGTAGTAAGGAAAGATTATCTCAATAATTAAATAAAACCTGCTTATTTGATTAATTTATAACATTAAAATAAAATAATAAATAACAATAAAAAATTTGATTTCAAACTTATTGACAGTGCCAACAAGTGAAAAGGCGACCTTATATTTAATAAAGAGGTCTTGTTTTACTAAAGTATGCGCAGCAATTAGTAGAAATACGCACGGATACTGAAGTAATAAATATTGTTGGATATCTCACATTGGTCTTTTAGTACCAAGTTAAGCTGAGATTTAATGTGCCCTGGACTGAAGAAAGATCCCGTATTGGCTAATTAAGAAAATATTTAGATTCAATGGATGCAGTCGTACCGTGGATACTAAAGGTTTATTTTTGGACTCAATGTAAAAGGGTTTTTTAATTAATTAATATTTTAAGAACACATCTCCTAAAGCTTAGTCCCAAACTGAACAAAGCCTTAATGGGCACTGGACAATAGACAAAGCGAAAGGTATCGTAATTTAGGAATTCAGAGGCATATTGAAGAGTTTATTTTTACTAGACCGGACAGATATGATTACATATATCATTTATATAATCATTTATCCTACCAAGACATAAAGAGGTGTACAGGGATCCTACCAAGACCTAAGGAGCCCAAGCCAATCGCACCTGCAAGTGGTGCACCTGCCGATCAACGAACGAGGCTCTGGTGAACATAACAGTGCCCGACAAGCGGCAATAGGCTCGCCACCTATTACATGGGACCAACAATATAATTGGCGAAGTGTGGGCGTATAATATGCCTCTGCCAACCCCTTCTGGGAAACAGGCGTGACTGTATGTATATCATTTATTGCATAAAAAAAAACTATTTTACAGTGGCATACTACTAGTGCAAAGGTGAACTTATCTCTAATAGAGATGTCTTTCAGCCGACCTTAACTGAAATAAAATCTAATATACGAATAAACGTACGTATATTTTTTTTGGCTTATGCATAAGTTGAGGTAAATATTAATTTATTCAGGATAGCCAACAAGACATACACGTGTCCGTCACCAAATAAACTAATAATCAACTAAAAATCACGTTCTTTGCTATCTTAGTAACGCAACCACACCTATTAATAGTATAAGCTAAGTAAAATACATTATTTACATGTTTACTGATTAACTAACGGGAAATACCTGTAAAAAAATAAACAACATAAGGTATCAGATTATCGTGTAGAATTAGTGACAGTGAAGCTGAAAAATTTTCTCTTCAGACGAGTGAAAAAAAAAACCTTTCCTGACACGGTATAAAAATGCATCGTTGAGACAAAATAAAAAAACTCGTGGGCCGTAGACAACAGCCCTTAACCACAGACAAGGGGTCTATTTTTACCAGATTATGCACCGACCACTCGGTCGTGGCAGTGTTACGTTAGATGCTTGTCTATGACCAGGGTTTTGTTTACCGATGTAATGTTGTAGAGCTTCCTTAAGTTTGCCTGGTATTTAAGAACTTTTCTTTACATTTGCTAGTGTTATGGATAAGCATTTTTATGTGGAGGCATGGCCTAGAGCGGTTTCATAAAGCTGAAATGACGATAACAATGATATTTTTATCATCATCATTATTTACGCAGTTATAAATGTGTCCCACAATATATCCGAGAGAGTATATGAAATTAATTATTAATATTCAATGCCTACTTATTTCAATTAATAAGAAGTTTCAATTACGACAAACAACAGATTTACATTAAAAAAGAAAAAAAGGTTTCAACCATTAAAAATAAAATTTAAATTTGGAACAACAGCAACAGTAGCTATATTTTTAAATATTTGTAATGTAACCACGATAGACACGCTAAGCAGAGACTGATAAATTGATTAAGCCTCGCTCACACCCTTAGTTGCTGATTCCTGGAAGCGAATCTCGCGTGTACAGTCGGCATAAAGGTCGTTAAATCAAAAAGTAAAAGTAATAAACAGGGGATCATTGAACTGCACCTCTTTGCATCCAGCTGACACGCGATCCTTTCTGGTTAAACCACATTTGGACAAAAGACGTTCGTTATTGTACTGCGAACGTTGCTCATGTGTTTAAATTATAAGTTGCTTTGTGTCACTGAAGTGGTACACTCGGCCTCGGAAGTCGCTGATCAGTTTAAGTAAGGAAAAAAGAAGAAAACTGCTAGTACTACTTTAGTGCTTCAGTACATTTACACTCAGAAAAGATGGCTTTTTAATATGAATCCTCACAATGACCACTTTCGCCTGATAGTAAGCATTCGATGCAGTCCAAATATCCCCGCAATAGCCACTCATGACGGCCTGGGCAAACGACATTTCACACCTCAAGTTTTAGTATGTTTTAAATTTACTGTTTGTATGGTATTGTACTGCGAACGTTGCTCATGAAATTATAAGTTGCTTTGTGTCACTGAAGTGGTACACTCGGCCTCAGAAGTACATAATGAAATACTTATAAATTCTCTGATGCCTCACACATCACATTTAGCCTCAAAATAACAGATTTTATATCATACTAAACAATTATTTATACTTCATTTTATTTGTACATATTTATTATAATTGATAAAAAAGACCCAGATTGTATTTATGTATAAGAGTCCTGTGAGGAGACACGATAAAAAATTAAATAAATATAAATTAATATAAAGTATTTATTTTATTACTACTATGTACTTTTGTCACTATAAAAAACTTTTCATACTTACTGTTTGACTGCAATTATTAGTGCGACATGATACAAAAGTGTTTAGTTACTTTTGAAGCCGACCGTACCAACACAAGAGTGCAAATACTCTTTTTTCTTTTCTGTTTTTTTCTTCTTTTTTTTTGGCTTGTACGGTTCAAAAACTTTTGATATAAAACAAAAAGATTTTTTTTCTTTTGTGGAGTAACGAGGCGCTTACGTGAAAATAAGTTATATGCCTACCCTTATTAATTAGACTGCTTATTAAGAAACATCTCTTTGAAATTTTGTATCGTCATCCCTAGACATTTGTTGTTAATATCTAAACTAAATATCGCGTAATTTTTTATAATAAATTTCTTTGGTTTACAAACTCCTAATTTACTTTACTACAACGAGGACCGGCTCATCCTGTAAAATTCCGGTGGGACTCCACCACGCAGACCTAGTGCAGATTGGTGGAGGCAAGTGTGTGGCATCCTGTTGTAAGAGTTTTTAAAGCCGCCCCTGTAGGGCCTTGGTTTCAAGACACATATAAGTGGTCACCGGGACCTGGGGGCCTCCGCCGAATTTGCTGGTAATCGATGATTAGGCAAAATCGATTTCGAGTTGATTCTGTCGTACCGCCGAACACATGGAACTCGATACAAGATGGCGTTCTCCATTTAGACACAAATTTTGAAGGATTGACGTAATATTTGACAGTCACTATCTGTGTTTTTTTTAAAATTATATTACAAATGATTAATATTTAGGTAAAAATGTGTCTTCGAAACGCAAATAATAATCATTTAATTAATTAGTTGCTTCAGTAGTCTGCCAAGGTCATGAATAGTCTATGGCTTTCGGCAGATTCCCCGGTACGGATTGATGAACCTCAGAAAATTTAGATCTAGATGAAGTAGCTGAAATTCATCGAATTCGGCGGTAGGGTCCCTAACCTGATGCGGTAGGCATCACATATCACTCTTCATCACAAATCACTTTTACGATCACCATCTTGGCCCAATAACGTCCATTTACTAAGCTTGGACCTCCAAAGAATCCTGAATTCAGGGCATACTCCACCATGAGGAACCAGTCGGATTTAGGATATTTAACACTGGTACTTAAGTAGTTGTATAAATCTTAAAATTACTTTTAACCATTATATTAGAAAATTTGTGCAATCCCTAAAACCAACTTAAATAATTTTTTTATGTAGACCTTATTGTCACTTCATAGGAACTGTGCCGTCAGCACACAAAACCTTGGTAGTAAATGATAGAATTTTTCCCAAGCGAAAATAAGCTTTATTTCATTTGGAATACAGAATTGACGGCAAAGTTGAATGACCGACTGAAAACTGTATGAAAGTTTAAGACACGCGAGTGCTTCCTGAAAGGAGTTGTGTTGTTTAGAAAAAGATGGCGGACGGTGTATGAATAAGGTTGGTTGGTTGGCACATTTTATTTTTTTATGTTAAGAATAACAAACAATTCCAGTATTTATGATACTAAAAAGTTTTAAACTAAATGTGTATCACTACGTAACCAAGCGATGTTATCCACGACGTTATTTGAAACATTTATAACAATTTTTAACCTAAAAATATAACTATAAATAATAAAACATCTTCGCTCATCTTCTGGTGTAAGAAAGGGAAACCATTATTGAGATGTGACACTTCGTTTCCTATGTGGTGACAGATTGAACGCCCGCAACAACGCGGAGGTCAGTGTTATTATTATTTATTTCTTCATAAAAACTAATCTTGTGTCAAATACATTAAATGCATAAATACATCTTAACACACAATTAAAAAACTTCTACATATTTATTCCAAACTTAAAACAAACAACAGAATAGTCATACATAAATTAAAATACAATAATTATCTATGATAGTGAAAATGGGAATTAATAAAAATCAATAATAATTTTAGTACTATACCTATGTATTTTTCAAGTTAAAGTAAAATTCTAAATAGTTTATTCAAGCTTGACTTGGCATGCTTTTGTGAACTTGAGTAGGAAAGAATATAAAATATTCAAAGAGTTTTGACATTTACACCAATTATTTAGTGACAAGATAAGTATCATTAAGAACTTGTGTTATGGATACTAAAAAAACGGGTAAAGATATATAAATATATATATTTTTTGTATATACATACTTATTATACATAGGAATTTTTTAAGCACACGATCATTTGTCTTGTTTGGAAATCGAGCCCACGACTCCAGGAGTGGAGTGCGGGTATACTCGCCACTACGCCATATCATAAAAGAAGGTAGTTTCAGTTTATAACACAATAGAGTAGACTATTTATCTTCACTAGTGAGAATAAATAGGGATAAAACCAATTAAGTAGCACTTAAACTGTACTCGATGTAAGGTATCCGAATACAACCACAGACAAGTACTCTATAGGAGTCTGTGACCTTGACATCTCGAGGTTACCCGACATTCAAAAGTTGCGACGCAAATCGCAGTTTGCAACCCGCGGCGAAAGTTGTGCGTCAAGTGCTTAATCGTTGTTACCGCTGAGGGTTATTATTTCCTATTGTTGCACTTTGTTTACTGAAATGTCCTTGGTTGTAGGTATATATACTCTGTGGTTGTATTGTGTTTATTATTGACAAGCTTCTGTTCGCAGTTTCATAATAATATGTTTGAACTATAGTTAATGATGTCCTGCATAAAACACAATTTTTGGGGGATGAAAGAGACGTTTTATAGTTAGCTAGCCCGCGACTTGTTCCGCGTGACCTTCATAGCTTGTCAATAATCTATTGAATCACTCTATCTATTAAAAAAACCGTATCAAAATCTGTTGGGTAGTTTTAAAGATCTACCCACAGATAGGGACAGACAGAGGAAAGCTACTTTGTTTTATACTATGTAGTAATGTCCCATTTAATCCATATTAAATTTCACCTTATCATTTATTACTCAAATTATTTATTCTCAATACGCACGTCTATACTTTCAAAAAACAAATTACGATATCAACTAAACTATTTACTTTTCTAATTTTTAAAAAAAAATTAGGTAGTACTAATTAATTAAAAGTAGTAACTGGCGGGAGAAAAAACTAACCTTGACGATTTTCTTGCCCGTTCTTTACGATCAAACTCCCGCCCGCAGTGAATAGGCGCGCTAGTTTTTAATTTTGACTATCATAAGAGCTCTATTGAGTCAAACTTGAAGAAATGATTTTGACTTTGACTTTAATTAGTAATAGTAGTAGTATTATAAGAGACTATTGGTCACTTACCCGTAGAATTTTTAAGGAACTATCATCATCACAGCCCATTAACGTCCCACTACTGAGCACGAGCCTCCTCTCACATATCAAGGTGTGAGGGCATTGGGTCATACTCCACCACGCTGACCCAGTGCGGATTGGCGGAGGCAGGTGTGTGGCGTCCTGCTGTTAGAATTTTTCAAGCCGCCCATTAGGCCTCTAACATGGCTTAACGACTACCACATTTAGTGATAACCGGGACCAACAGCTTAACGTGCCTTCCGAAACACGGAAGCGCTCGATATCAAATGCCACACAAACGGTCACCCATCCAAGGACTGACCTCTGTAAACTCTGTACTTCGGCGATGGTTTCCGACCACCGAGCACCGCAGAGCTAATAAGATGATAAATAAGGAACAATAGCTTTGTTTTAAATGTTATTTTACAATTTGAATTTATTATAGATTAATTATTTGATATATGTGAATTAAATTAAAAACTATTTTTCAATGAACTAGAAAGCGTGTCAGTCCAAAACCTACCGTGACAGCCGATGCGTGATTAAGTCAACTGACAGCTGTCAAAATTGGACAGTTGCGCCTGAGCACGAGTAAAACGCGGATTTGGTAATGTAGTAAGTGATTTCGTGGGGCAACTTATAATCTTAATCTGAAGATTATTTAATTACATGCCAACATTTAGATTATTTGTTGTTTGATTGACTTAAATTTCGTAGTTCCTATTTGCTTCTATTGACTGTCGTAACTTTAATGCAGATCGATTTTGTATTTGAGGGATCGATAATTTTTATATACATTTAAAGGAAATTGAAGTGTTCTTTAATCTTGATATATATAACGTCACGGTTTCTTTTCCAATCAGAGGACTCTTTTTGGTCAGAGAACAGAACAGGTTCATTTATTAATGTTCTTGCATATAAACATCTTTCCTGTGTGGTAATCATACCCATGACCTTAGAAGCGAAATGCAGATATCTAGACCACCGCACATGTCAACTATTTCGGTCTTTAAATCAAGCATGACTATAAAACTATTCCTCCAATAACAACAAATATAGCTTTTAAATATAGCTCAGATGTTTCTTTAGAAGCTCGACACAAATATTTCTTGTTGGCAACACTAAAAGCATATTATTTGCTTACCACCGCGCACCATTAGCTTCGCGGCCATTTTTCAATTATGCCAAATGTGTGTACCGTATATAAATCATATACGGCAACATAACACAACGCAAGGGAGGCGGGCATATAGGGGTGTGTGTTTAATTTGTAAACGGATTCTGAAATATATAAAGCCGATAGAAAAACGGACAGAGGGATGCAAAAACGCAACGTTCGATGTGTGCTTTCTTTTTTATGAGTGGCAATATTTTTATAGCAACGGAATGTTACTTTTACGGCGAGGTCGGAAGTCGTTCGGCCGATCGTGCGAGCGTTTTGTGGTTTTCTGCAAATAAAATTGCTTTTTTTGACTGTGTCTGGTCTGGTCTGAGTGTCAAAAACCTTTTACGCGATACACGAAGACTTGGCTTTAAAATTGGGTTGAAGTTGTAGCTTTTTCATTGTTTCAATACAGAAATATTGTAAAAGAAAAGCTTGAGTATGTAGTTAAAATGTAAAACGAAAAAATATTTTTATTATATTATTAGCAATGTATACTTCGAAATCTGAACCCTCTAGTAATAAACCTATGATTTATACTTTGGAAACTGTTCTGGATTTTTATCCAGATAGATGCAAAGCATCAGTTGCCCTATAATTCTTTCTTAGTATGATATAGCCGAATATTAAACAGAAGGTTGACCATAATATCTAGCCAATGTTTTAAGCTTAAGTATATACTAAACCTCTAAAAAAGAAGAGCGGTGGCCTGTACAATTTGTTCTTAAGACAATGAATATAAAATATTAGACAATCTACCCGCGACACTAAAAATAGGAACTTACAAAAAACACAGAATGTTGGACTTTCCTGCGACAAAAAAAGAAAAATTATAATCGAAAGATTTTAAAAATAAATTGTTCTGGTTCGAAATACAAATGGGAAGTTTGCGCGGCGCGGTGGCCAGTGCGCTTCACGTTAATTCCATCGATCATTACTCCCGCTGCAATCCGCCAATCGTGAAAAATAAAAACACTGGCGACCCCACCTGCACCACCCCCGTACCCTCCACCCCCACCCCCACAACCCCCCCGTCTGAGAGAGATGTGATTTTTTCGTGCGTCATTCGCGAATTATACATGAATCGACTTAAATCAAAGGTCTATCTGAATTTTTACTTGTTTTTGGATTAAATATAAAAAAAAACATTTTCATATGTGACTCAAGAAATATAAAGGTAACTAAATTAAATTTCTCAATCATACACAATAATTCACATTTAAGCGATAATTGATGCGCTACATAGCGCTTCATCAGATACGGTGTTACGGTTACAAGGGTAATATGTTAGTACCATACGACAGCTCAGCGAAAATGCCAATTGCAGTGAAAATGCTAATTGAGATTCTCGTTAATAACTCTGTAAATTATGTTTCACAGCCTACCAGGTAGGAAAAGTTACACTTCCTATCAAGACAAACCTCCTCCTTGTAACTACTTAAAAAAAAAGTCTTTCTTCGTCCAAGTCTTTATAATAAAAAACATTACGTCAAAACTAAGTTTCAAAATCCTGGCTTCTATGTTTAAAATAAGGTTAAGTTAGTGTATCACTTATTCCGCCCCTTTTTATAACAAATCAATATATCCAATAGAACTATGACGAATTCCGAAGAACTTTATGTTTCAAACACAGCAAAACCGACAAATAAATAAAAACTGTTTTTTAAAATTTTTTAGTTTGTATCATTTTAGTGCAGCCGACTGCGGAGTGCGGATGATATCGACTCGTATACAATATTTCCATATTATATGTATTATTGATTAACGCATCCAATATGGCGGCCCTTTAATTGAACACAGTTGCGTTATGTAATTCTGTGCACTGAACGGAACAAATGACGCGTTTTTATACGTATTATTGGAAAACATTTTGTTTTTAAATAAATGCACTCTATGGTATTGGTATGGTGTTTCTGACGGAATAACATATATTCATTGTTTAAACCACCATCTTTATATGTATTTTTTAAGACCTTAATAAAAAAATAGATACATATCTTTTTTTTTGTAAAGATTCTTAACAATATTAGAGTTACATTGTTAATGGTCTCCTTCACCCCTTCTAGGTAATCTTAAAGCACTTTTGTCACGTCGGTATTATATCGGCAAGGTTAGAACTCGGTGCCGACTGATTCTTTGACCCATCGTGCATCGGTCAAACGATAGGCTTAGGCTTTAAAACTGAATTTCCAATTAATTTTCTTTTAAAGTTTTAAAATTACTATGTATTTATATAAATACCAAATAGGTATTTTAATTACAGCGCGATCGGTAACTATCAACAGTATTGAGCAGAGTTCACAGGAGTCAGACCGTCGGGTTGGTCCCAGTTAACACTGTAAGTGGTATTTGTTAAGCCAATCATCTTCATCATATCTTAGCATTATCCCGGTTGCCCTAGACTTTAGCTTAGGGACCAGGGTCTGCTCACTGGTTCAACCAGGTTTGACTGAATTTCAGTTATTACGTGGAGCGACTGCCGTCTGACCTCCGCAATCCAAAGTGAAACATCATTCTATGGTTAAGCCAGCTGTCAGTCTGTTAGAAGGCTGAATAGATGTTCACGACAGCTGGGACCAACGGCTTTCCCGAGGCACGGAGCAAGCGATAATTAGGCACATTACTTCGAAAAGTCATAGGTGCCCCACCAGGGTTTGAACCTGAGACCCTCTGAATTTGAGGGCAAGGGGTCTCGCCACTGGGCTATCGTCGCTCGTATTTGTTAAGGCCAATATAAAGAACTAAATATTTTCTTCAAAATTTATAAGTGAAGGACAGACCTGTCTCCGCCATTTCGCACTGACTACTAGGTATTTCCTCTATGGAAGTATGCCCTAAGTCCCTCTTTCCTAAGTTTGTTAGAAGAGGAATGAAACCGTCATAATTCTAGCCTGTGAGTTTCTTGCCAGTTCTTCTTACAGAGCGGTGGTTCGCAACTGGCACTTAGATTCACTCACACTTAATTATTTTTTGTTATAAGCTTCGTGGTTTCAGTGTAATATATATATATATATAAGTTCAATTTTACCAGTGATCTGTAGATGAAACATGTCAAAAAGTGAGCGTTGTCTATCACTTTGCAAACATGGACAATAGACCAGACTCTCCATTCTTTATGATTATTTTTTGAAAAATAAATCTAAACATATATTTCGCGAACTTATAACTAGGAGTTACATACTCAATTCTTCTCCACTCAAGCTTCTGCCCGCAGCGAAGGGGAGTGTTAGTTTTTAAACTGACATTGATAAGAGCTTCATAGAGCCAAGGTTGAATAAACTATTTTAACTTTGACTATAGACGTAAAGAGATCTGATAGTCAAACCATAAACAGTAGATGTAACTAAAACTAATATATGTAATACGGCAACATCCAAACGCAACAATTAAAAGAAAATTACAATTGTACTAAAAATATTTTGATGTGTATTGTATTCATATACATTAAAATTTCACGTATCATAAATTCATTAACAACGCAGTCGGACGGACATATAGGAAATTCGCAAAGCCCCACATGCATGCCTGCATTTTTAACGTTAGTTACGAACAATCCCATGTTCAACTGACACTCGATTAAAAAATAAAAGTGGTGGACCTAGCCCATCGGTGTTTGTGTGTGTGTGAGTAACTTTGTCAGTGTGGGTGCCTGCAGAGTTGAGCTTGAGCTAAGCCTGATCGCGTGCAAAGCTCCATGCAAAAATGTGCATTTACACACAAACACCAGGACAACGTGACCTCCCAGGGCCTCCGCGTCGTTCGTAAAAAGACGACTACGAGGCGCTCTAGTTTTTTAGCATAGCTCTGCTTATAATGGTCGATGCCTACAGGGGTAGATCGACATGCGGGCCCCCCTCCCTGTCATGTATCTAGTTTGAAAATGGAATTGATTGTTTAGAGTGTGCTTCAAAAGAGGAATTTTGCAATGAAATATTTAAAAGAAATTGTAATGATTTGCATACATGTATAACAAGATTTTATAGTGTTCGAATTTCGAAACTTTGTCACAAGATGTCTGCTGTCGAAAGATAAGTCAAAAATTTATGAAGTTTGAGAAATAAGTTTTAATATTTTTCCTTAAATTGAATTAAAATTATGTCTTCCATTAATAATGGCTTGCGTGAACTAACTCTAAAAAGCATCAAAGAATTATTTCAAATTATTAAAGAATTAACCATCTTACTTAGATTTTTAACTAGAAATTATACTTTACTCGTTTCACCAGATAAACCCTTTCAATTTCTTATTCTGAAAGTCAATTCGTAATGGTGGCAGCACAGTTTTTAAAGCCGTTCTTTGAAAGCGCTTTTTACTTGAGATATTCAGCGGAGTTTAACGAAGCTGTAATTATATTTAATTCTCAAAAGATTTTTCTTCTTTATTTTCATTTTAATGAATTGCCGCTCATTAATGTTGAATGGAGATGTGTTCCTTTATGGTCATTGGCTGAAATGGCAGAATCTTAATTACACGGCTTTTTAATTTAAGAAGGTATATTACGTGTTAGAAGCTTATACTTAGAGATTATATTTTAATACGATTTTTTTTAAATAATCAAAAATTTCACTCTTTACCAAATCAGGACCTTGTACTATGGGGACATCACTTAACTTTGTAAATACGTTCTTATAATTCATAGTCAACACATAGCAAAAGCACAAACATTCATGTTCTTGCACACAAATAATTGTGTTTGTTTACGACGAATTAAGGAGAATTCAATGCACTTAATAACACATAAAGTCTGCCTACTAACAATACATTGCCATTTAAGTTTTAAATCGTTGTATTGTCTCTGCATCGTGTTGTAGTCTAGATAATTTCCCTAGCTACGGCAACTTTAAGCCCTAAACTATTAGGCGATACTTACTTCCTGTCATAATAAAAAAAAAGGATCCCAATATTATAATATTTAATAAAGAGTTTTAATTTGGGGCTGTCATGGCGACTGCTTAATTAAACCCAAGAGCCGTACCCACTAATTAGATACTTTTATTTTCACATGGCTTTAGAGAAATTATCAAATTTATTTATTTATTCAAAGTCAAAACCATTTATTCAAGTTTGGCCCAATAGAGCTTTTATGAAAATCAAAATTATAAAACTTAAAAAATAGCGCGCGCATTTACTGCGGGCGAGAGATTGATCGTAAAAGAACGGGCAAAAAAATTGTCAAGGTTAGTTTTTTCTCCCGTATTTCAATAAAAAAAAACCACGTAAACATAATAATAACATAAAGGATCTAATATTAGCAGAATTTAGCTCAATGCCATTATAATTATAAATTATGAAAGCCATTAATAATAAAAAAAGCAGAACTTTTCTTCCAACCTATACATATAAATATAATATTATTTATGTAATATCTTAAATATTTTTAATAACAAAAGAAGACGTTAAGAAAAAAATATTATCTTTATTAACAATAATTTTATAAAAAAGTAAATATGTAATATCATCAATACAACAATACCACTGACATTAACCACCTTACTGTTAAAACACCGAAATGTACAGTAAGTCAAGCTATGAAACAAGTTAAGTAGAATATTGAAAACTTGCTGGGGCGCGCACCGGCCAAGTTTTTCTACACACGGCCGTTGAAGAAAAAGAAAAAAGGGTGCGGAGAAACTGTGTTATGAGGTAAGGAGAGGCCACGGGCATCGCAATAAAACGATACTTGCGTAAGGTCGGTGGACTGCAACTTTTCCTTCTTTTTTTTTCTTTTGCCGGACCTTTTTTCCCTTTTTACTATGTGTAAGGCGCCAGTGGCACGGGGGAAAGAAATTTTCTCGGACAGTGCTCGGCGCGCGGCCGTGAAATTTTATAAAGTTTCCTTTTGGCGCGCCGCGTTTTGGGTTTTGGCGCGTATGGTATGACAGATATGAGCCTATTGACAGTGTGTATGAATTTTTAATTATGTTATCTTGTTAGTTAAATAAAATGTTGAGCTTAAATTTGTTAGTATTGCGTGTCTTCAGGTTATTTAACATTAATTCGAAAGTTGTTTACATAATTAGATGACAGTTTCTCTGATTTTAATGATAATTTAAATTTTATGGTATTTTTCGGAGGAATAATGACATACGTAGTCATCGTATTATATATATTTTTGTACTTTAGAAAAGCACATGAGTTTTATGACTAATTTCAAATAGTTATTCTGTCTGTGGATCATTTAAATGGGAAGTCTGAGTACAGAATTTTTACATTTACAGAGATAATCATAGACATTAAGGTAAAGCACTCGTAGCTCTGTAGTACTAGGTGATTCAGACAACTCAATTTGTCATCTTTCTATACTTTGATGGAAACTAGTGCTTACTAAATTAAAGAGTCGATTTTGTGTATATTTTTAAGTACTATAAACCGAGTATTTTGACCGATATGGCGAGTATCGACGAGGCGAGCCTGTGGCTCCATCCGCGTGTTCTATAGGTTCTTTGTTATTTTTTGGGTTTGAAAGTAGCCTGGTGCGTTTTACATAGGTTACATGCTATATAGGGAATGCGCAAAGACGTCGATTGCGTAAAACAGGCAAATTGCAGGTAATTTAAGCAAGTTAGCTTAAATACACAGGAGCAATATGAATATTTGTTCTGGTCTGGGTGTTTTCCTATGTATAACTAATAATGTATTACATAAAAAAATATGTATGTTTATCCGTTATTTAGTATTCATAACACAAGTTCTTAATGATACTTATTCTTGGAACTAACTTGGTGTAAATGTCCGAAAGTAATAATTATAAATTGCTTGGGATCTGTCGTTTCATAAAGGCTATTCTAATATGAATGACTTAAAACATGAATATTGTTAATGTTATATTGCATTGTATAGCTTCACAGACAAATGAAGATTGTAACTAACCAATCGATATTTTAAAAGAGCATAGCCTGTGAGTTTCTTGCCATTTCTTCTTACAGAGCGGTGGCTCGGAACTGACACTTACACTTAATTATTTTTTGTTTTTAAATTGTTATATTGCATGTAAGTGAATTTAAGCTTTGTGATTTCAGTGTAATAATGTTTCGATTGTTTTTTTAAATATTTAATACTATGTATAAATAGTTTATGAAATAAATATTTTTGACTTTGACTTGAAATAAATAATAAAATATTAATGGGGAAGAAGACATACTATAGGAGTGTATATCCGCCTAAACTCAATATAATTATTTGTAAATTATTTATTTTAAATTTTATTCCATTTCAATTCTTATTTTGATACCCTACGCCAGTGATATCTTTAGGTAGATTGTGTTAGCATCCAAAAAATTAAGCAATTACAATAACAAAGTTAAAAAGCTTTCAAATTTTTAAACGTGATCAATTAGTAATAGTCGGACTGCGACAGGTAATAAAATTATTAAAAAGCTTATTTTTTTGTGACCACCCATCCGAGTGGCGGCCTGCCGGTGTCGCGTCATCGATTCGTTAATTCTGATTAGTAAAAACGTAGTCTTGCCCGCCAACTGTGACTAACAGAGCGATAGTTCTGACCAGTGAAAGGAGAAAGGTGCGCGCAACTAGGAATTATTTTTCCTATTTTTAATACTGAAATAGATTTAATTTGGGCGGCCATTATAGAAATTACGCTATTAGGTAGTTATTGAATGGGTTAAAAAAGGTTTTTAACAACTGTTTATGACGAACAATATTGCGTGGAGGCGAGTATACCGGCACTTCGCTCCTGAGGTTGTGGGTTCGATTCCCACACAGGACAAATCTTTTTGTACACAAACATGAATAATTGTTCTGATCTGGGGGTTTTTTTACTGTGTATATTAAGTAAGTATTTACAAAAAAAAAAAAAAATTATCCATAATTTAGTATCCATAACACAAGTTCTTAATGATACTTATCTTGGAACTAATAATCAGAAAATATTTATTTATTTATTATTTGTGTAGTTATGGAAAAAAAAATAACAGAGTGAAGTGAAATAAATAGAGAATGTTTGTACTAAAGGCTAATAGAGATATAAGGAAATGCGAACGTTGCGAATGACGCATATTATTACTTTTACGACTTCTGGAATACCGATATTTTTCTGCTTAACGACCAATAAATGTTACTTTTTTATATAAACATACTGTAGAAGGATTTATAATACGCGTGAAGGTTATCGAAGAGTAACTCTCCGAAGAATTCCTGCAGTTTTAAGTGCTTTCGTTATGTTTTGAAGTTGCCAGCTTCACTTGAGAGGAAAGGCACGTCCGAAATTATTGTTATGCAGTTGTTTTTTCCTGTTACGCTCAAAGGGTATCGGGCGGCAGGGCGCAGTGCTTCCACGGACGCGCTTTAAAACTTCGGTATTGACTTATGATCCGGGCAAAGCCCTAAAACAAGCATTATCGCGACGCACACAGGCGCGCGTTTACGCCCCCACCCCCCCTGAACATTCGGCGTTTTTATATTTTTGCACATTTAAAAAAAGCTCGCGGCAGACAAAGATGGACTGATGACGAGATTCGCTTCGAAACAATACCGTGCAAGCGGGACGGAACCACTTCTGTCATTGCGAAATAAAAATGTGCAAACCGTTCCTTTTTTAAATGTGATGCTTTTTTTACGTTAGTCTGCGTTTGCAATTAGTGATGTGCGGTTGTCGCACGTATTGAGCATTAGGGGCCCATGCAAATTATATGCCCATGGGAATACAAACTTCTGAAAGCCTTTTATATGTTCATTCAATGACACTAGGAATGGGTCTCGTTGATCACGGAAACGCTTCCATTCAAACTATTCGCAAGGTCATCGAATTCTAAAGCCTTAATAGACCAGACTCGCTGATATTATCAACTCGTAAACGTAAAATGTATAGGGGCGTCTGCAACAAGATTTCTTAAAGAATCTGTACCTTATTTCGCCGCAATCCTTTTAAGAGCACGAGTTATGGCGATTTCTCGAGGAGAATTTGAACAAAAGCTTGATGATAGAATGTTTTCAAATTGTTTTCAGTTTTAACATTTGAGAAATGTACCGTTCCGTTTGCCGCATATTTCGTGCGGCTTAGTGATGAAATCGTGGGGATGTATTGAAATTGCTTTTCAGAGGAGGGTTGAGAATGACGTTGAAAAAAGAGCAAGTTAGGACAGGAATGGAGGTTGGTATATTGCGTAAGCCCTTCAGGTGCATAGGACTAATCAAAGGCATAATATAAGGACACCCACAGCACGCCGGCCGGATTTTAATTCCGACGGAAAAAAGCTGGCAGCCCGATGCATCGCGCGCTTGTGTGCGTGCGCCTTACACACACAGAGCCGTGTCGGTGCATGCTTTACGCGCGGAAAAAAGTGCTGCGTTATTGATTTTTCTGTACAGCCACGAGGGGGTAGGGGGGTGCCGCCCGCGGCCTGAAAAACCGTCTGCTGAAAAAATCGGGACGAAAAGGCACCCCTCCCTTTTTAATTGGTAACGTAGTGTCAATAGGGCTAATCCTGGCGCAGTAATAGCCTGCTTTTGTCTCGCGAATGCATTTTTCAGTGTTGCCTAGCGACAGTTTTGAATAGAGCCCAGAGGTGCTTTCTTTTTGAGTTTTCGTCGCGACCGTTTTGGGCCTAACAAGGGAATTTTCTCTTTTCTAGTGCGGCGCGTTTGCTTTGGCTTCATTAGACCTAAAATGGGGGTTTTGCTAAAGTTCTCGCGTTAAATAGGGTAACAGTAATTGGGTATATCCTTCTTTTATAAATTGAAAGTCTTACTACGAAGCAGGTTATCAATTATCATCTGCACATTGTAATGGTAAATTATGATAGAAGTTGTAATCGTGGTTAGCCTTTAATGTAATAACATACATACTATCACGCCTGTCTCCTCAAAGGGGTAGGCAGAGGCATATTATATGCCCACATTTCGCCTGTTTTATATTGTTGGTCCCACGTAATAGGTGGCGAGCCTATTGACGCTTACCGGAAACTGTTATGTTCGCCAGAGCCTCGTCCGTTGATCGGCAGGTGCACCACTTGCAGGTGAGGTTGGCTTGGGCTTTTCAGGTCTTGGTAGGAACCCTATACACTAACACTTTACCTATACACTACTACTATGTAATCATAATACTATAATTGCAGTATAAAAGAGTAAGAAAAAACTATTCTTATGTAAAGATAATATCAATAGACTAAGGTCTACCTCACATGGTCGGTGCAAAACTAGATAAAAGGTTTTATTTATCCTTAAAAATTTAAACTATTTACATTTTTTTTTATAATACTAGGATGTGAGAGATGTTGACAAAATGCTGAGTTTTTTGTAATGTGCTCATCCCGTTACAATTAAGCAAGTAAAAAGCCTTACACCAACTAAGGTGAGGTCTGAGTCCAGTAGTTGGTGGTTGCTTGGAACAGCTTGTAGTTCCGTGAAACTAGGTTCTTGGATGACATTTATTTGTGACCGTTATGTGTAGCTTTTTTAGTGCTGTTTGTTATGTATTAGTCCCGGTTATTATGATATGGGTCGTCGTACAGAAAAAAACAGAAACAGAAATAGAAAATAGAAACAGCTCGAACAGCAGGATAACTGACTCCGTCAATCTGCACTAGACCCACAGATAAAAAACTACACTAGGTAACGGATTATTAAATTAAGCGTGCCGAATTTTGGACACCTAATGTGACATCACTGTCAATATTTAGTGCTGGATTCATTCAAGATTTATCTACACTGATGCCGTTGATGAGAAATATTTCATATTTCGAAATCGTTCATATGTAAAAACCGCAACAGACGCGCGCGGACTGTAAGTAGTGGCGGCCAACCGAACCCCGACCATTCGTCGGGGTTCGGACACGCGAATCACATGCATTTACATTATCTATGGTATAAATATATCAGTCACTAGACCCCTTAATGTGGGTATGACTTAAATCCACCTCACCTTGATTTGTGAGGAAAGGCCGGTGCACTATAGTGAAATATTTTGTGACATTATTTTATTCTGACCACAGTTTGTAACTTTAACTATTATATTTTTTTATTGACACTATACCCATTTTTTTTTTTTTGTTTGAAGTTTTTCTGACTTGTAAATTATGTTTTCTATTTATATTTAATCTTATCAGCGCTTTGTATCTTACCTTGTAAGATGTTCGGTGAATAAATAAATAGTGGGACGTTAACAGGCTTATTCAGTTTATTAATGTGTAAATAAATTATAGGTATGTTTTTTGAGTAAGAAAAGCGATATACTAAACACAAGGAATAAGCATAAACTAGTTGCACCTGCCACTAGGCTCCAAAAAATTAACAAATCTTTTAAAGGTCAATGTGTGCGATTCTATAATAAAATCCCAAGCAATATACAGCAATTAAGCCTAAATAAATTTAAAGTAACAATAAAACGCAAGATGTCTTTAAAGGGATACTATTCTATTAAAGACTATATGGCTGATAAAAATGCTTGGGATTAAACTGCCGTTTCATACAGGCTATTCTAATATGAATTACTTAAAACATGAATATTGTTAATGTTGTATTATGTTGCATTGTATAGCGTCACAGACAAATGAAGATTGTAACTAACCAATCGATAATTTAAAAGAGCATAGCCTGTGAGTTTCTTGTCAGTTCTTCTTACAGAGCGGTGGCTCGGAACTGGCACTTAGATTCACTTACACTTAAATATTTTTTGTTTTTTTAAATTGTTTGGTTGCAAGTGAATCTAAGCTTCATGTATAGTATAGTATAATTATATTTTATTTGTTTTTGTTATTTTTTTATAATTTTGACGTTTTCAAGTATTATGTAATAGTTTATGAAATAAAAAGTATTTTGACTTGACTTTGAGGTAAGTTAACGGGTTATTTAATTACGAAACCAAAACATTTTGAAATGTACACCAGTTGTAATATTTCTGCGCAGAAATGTATTAATAAACTTTATACTTCTAAGGTGTTTATCAAATAACTTCGATCTATAAATAAATGTTCTTGAGAGTCTCACTCAGCACTGCTAGTCTCAAACTAAGCAGAGCATGTACCTGTGTCTTTTAGTACATACCATATAGACATGCATTTTTTGTAAACGCTTATGCAAACATACAGAATAGATATCTCTCACAGAATAGAATCACGTTGCCTTTTTGGAAGCCTCGTTAGAGTCACCTACAGACTGACTGACGAACAATCCCCTCGCCCTTTAGAATCACGACGGGCTGACTGACAGATTCCCCCTATAAGAGTAACCGACAGACTGACAAATCTTGGAAAAAAAACCACAACAGACAGATAAACTGACAAACCCTGACTAATACTAGGGCCGTCATAATATAAGCTACAGTTTTCAGTTTTAAGAGCCTCTATGTAAGATGTCCGAGATTGTTTATTTGTTTAACTGAGTACTAGCTAAGTATTCAGTTAAAAACTACTAGTAGTTTATCATTATCTCAGCCCATTAACGTCTGAGTCGTCCCTTTAAAGTCCATTACTGAGCACGAGCCTCCTCTCACAATCCAGGTTGAGAGGGATTTAAATGATACTCCTCCACGCGACCCTATGCGGTTTGGCGGATCGAGCTAGTAGCTGCCAGTTATTCAAAAATACTAAAATCCAACCCAAAATATGAAAGCTTAATAATCAATAACAAAGCATTAACTCATGTGCCACCCCCAGACCCTGACCTCTCGCACTGCGTCGTGCAAGTGTCTCAATTGACTCGCCGGATGTGTCGTGACGTAACTTCCGCCGCTAATTACATGCGTCTGCGACGGACATCCCGCTCATTGGGCGTCGCCCTTTACTCTCAACTTGTCAGTTATTAAAACACATTAATTTTTTTGGTCTGAAATTTATTATTTATATGTATGTCTTATGTTATCATATGTTTTGACATGGCTCATAAGTTACAGATATGTAAGAATATTTATAAGGGCAATTGCAAGCTAGTGACCTGTAATACTATGTTACGGTTTCAAACAAATTTCACTAAAAGAATTTTATTGAAAGCCCTAAGTAGGCAGGTACCTGAAAATAAAAGCTTAGTTTCAAAGGTTTTACGGCTGAAACAAATGATTAAATTAATAGTATAATGTACCTTATTTTTTCGGTAATTTGTCTTTTTCAGTTGCTGTCTGGAGCGGCCGACATTTTGTAAATTACTAACATTACTTACCTATCTATAAATAGTATTCAATGAGTTTAATTTAAAAGAAATTACCTAATTTTTTTACATAGTTTCATGCTAATATTATAAACAGGAGGTTGTTTATTTATTTGTTTGTTTGCATTGGCTCTGAAAACTTATAGACAGTTTTGAAGAACTCTTTCAAAAACAGAAAACTTACATTCTTCATAACACACTTACTTAATTTATTTATAATTTAACCCATAATCACATTTTTATATTTACATATTGTGTTATTTCGTTACACCTTATTAATTTATAATTTTTTCCTTTTTGTAACAATAAATTTCTTGACAGAACCATGTCAAGTTTCTTGCCAACTTCTTCTAGTAGCCAAGCTGCCGTGAAGAGACGCTTTTCAATGTTAGTTACTTTTACAAGTGCTTTTGAATAAAGCCTAGTTTGAATAAATTAGTTTGGTTACTAACATTAAGGAGTTTATATTTGTAATTTGTCGATTGTTGTACAGGCCTAGATAAGTGCCGCCCCCTCTCGTATCGTTGGGAGCCGTAAGAGTCGACAAAGAAAAATCCTACCAAATGATTGGTAGCGTCATCCTGCGTACTGGCTTGAACTACGATCAACAACCCGCCTCCCCAGCGTGGTGAATATGGGCAAAAAGAATGTAACCTATTTGGGGAGGAGAACTATCAGCCGTGGACTTTATAAGACTGGTATGGTGATAATGAGAAGAAAGAAAAATATACCCTGAGTAACATGAGCAATTTAATTTAGAAAACATGACTATACTCCAATAACTGCAATAACGTAATCGAATGTGTAAAATATTTAATAAATAACAACTTAAGCGAAGCGAATAGATATACGAGGTTTTCTTAACATTTTATAGCATGGGGCTCTTCAGCAAGGGCGTGAAACGGTTCGACAACGCCTTTATATATTATTTCACCTTAATTGCACACAAAAAGTAATACAAAAGACGAACTTAAGATAGTGATGCTTCTGGTGTTCTGGTATTCATCAGGTGAGCCGCATGCTTAAATCCCATCAAGGAGTATAATACAAAGGCGAAAAAAATTACACTTTCATGATTTCGTCAATCACGTTTTCGGTCAATCAGTCTTGTTGATGTCAGTATTATCTTATCCTTTTTAACCTCTTTGATGCGTATGACAGTGTACATTCACCCTAGTTTAATATAATGTAGTGTAGTGTAGGTACAGACATTGACCGTGCAACGTGCGTTATGCAACCAATTGTTACTTGACACCAATTCGCGGTACAGACGGCCGGCAGACAGCGGGTAACAACCCGCTAATTAACAGTCAACCTTTCTCCTTCATTCCCCTCATACGCTTTTATTGTTTCAACTACGTTACTGCTTAGGGTTTTTACTTTTCAAATCATTTTATTGGTATGAATTTTATCAATGTAACCACAATGTCGGATTCTGATTATGTAGAATTCGATTGGAACGTAAGGTAGAGAAATTACAATTGATGCGTTCTTATAATTCTTCTCGCCTCTTTTCTGTCATGTAGACTCAAAAGTGTGTGTTGATGCAGGATTTAAAATAATTTTTTTTAAAAAAAACCAAACTTTTTATCTAAATTTAAAATACGATCGTACATTAAAATACAAACTAAACATTAAATCCATAGTAGATATTTGAAAAAAAAAGTTAAAACCTCCTTTGCTATAGTTCGTAGAAATGTGCTTGATTCTATTGTGAGAATTTGTCTAGTTCAACGAGCTTAAAGTAAAGTAAGAGTAAAAAGTTGAACTGACAACACTATAGATACGATAGAGTATAAAGATACTCTATAGAAGGCAACTCGATGAATCGCATAGATGCTTAAAGTTGAACGTGTGGTTCATAGACAACCAAACATATTCAACTATAAAAAAAAATGTTCCAAGATAAGTATCATTTAGAACTTGTGTTATGGATACTAAATAACGGATACACATTTATACTTACTTAATATACATAGCGCTCGTAGCTTTGCGATGCTCGGTGGGCGGAAACGATCACCGAAGTAATACAGAGGTCAGTCCTTGGATGGGTGACCGTTTGTGTGGCATTTGATATCGAGCGCTTCCGTGCTTCGGAAGGCACGTTAAGCCGTTGGTACCGGTTATCACCTAATATGGTAGTCGTTTAGCCATGTTAGAGGCCTGATTGGGTGGCTTGAAAAATTCTAAGAGCAGACGCCATACACCTGCCTCCGCCAATCCGCTCTGGGTCAGCGTGGTGGAGTAAAAACCAATACCATCGCACCTTGGTATGTGAGAAGAGGCTCGTGCTCAGTAGTGGGACGTTAAGGGGCTGAGATGATGAATATACATAGAAAAACACCCCTACCAGAAAAAAATATCCTTATGCACACAAAGATTAATCCTGTGTGGGAATCGAAACCGCGGCCTCAGGAGTGTAGAGCGGGTATACTCGCCACCACGCCATATCGGTCGTCGATATGTAAATATATACTCTTAAACAATAAGAAACTTTTATGTATGCGGCAAAGAAATAGCCCGACTATTACCTATGTAATGATACATACCACGTCTCAAACATAAGTCATGCGATAAACAAGTGATGTCTGTACTCCGAAAAATAAAGTCTCCAATATCAAATAGCTGAACTTCCAAAGTAGCGACAGACTTGCGATTTTACTGTATTGGTCGGTTTTGGGTTTGCAGTGTGAGCGTGTAGCGGAGAGGTTCACAATGCGTGGAGCTTTAAAAGTTTAAGCTTTATATACAAAATACATTGTAAATTCTACTGTAACGGTCGGTTTTCAGGTGGCAGTGTGAGCGTGTAGCGAAGAGTTTCAGCTTTATAAACAAAATACATAGTAAATGTTAGGATCCGGAAGCTATGTTAATCTTAATAAGCATGTACTATAATTATGGTGCAATCATTAAGCCAAATTCTAACTACACGCCACACACCTGCCTCCACCAATCTGCACAGGCTAATCATGAACCTGATTGTCTTGAAAATTAGACCGGGACTGGGAATCACATGAATGAACTAACACGCACTTAACATAGCCTTGAAGAAATATTAAGAAAATTAAATTATTACATACATATATTGACCAATAGGCGGTCTTATTGCCAACAGCAATTTCATTTAGGCGAGATGGTAGGTAGATGGAAGGGAATTATAAAAGTATCAATATTCGGTAGGCATAACACAGTGCCGTGTGATACCGGCTAGGAATAGTGCCACCCTCTGTCATCTCTCGGGGAGTCGTATGACTCGACGAAGAGAAATCTGACCGGATGATGGGCAGCAGCGTCATCCTGCGCACTGCCTGGAACTGCGATCACCAGCTCGCCTGCCTCGCGAGGTAGGCAGGAGTCCAGCAGGTTCATAAAGCTAATATGACTAATAGATTCGCGCCTTTAGATAATTTCAAAGCCACATAAACTTAAGAGTAACGACCTACCAAATTTCTTGTTTGATTGTACAGTATAAATACTTTTTTAATAAATATTTTTTTCTGATAAGTACACCAATTGTTTAGTTCCAAGATAAGTATCATTAAGAACTTGTGTTATGGATACTAAGTAACGGATAAACATACATACATACTTTTTTTATTTTTTTTGTAAATACATACTTGCGATTACGATGGTGGTTCCCATTTCCAATCGCTACCAGTGTGACTGAGCCCCATCTAGACAAGCGTGTCGCGGCGGGCGAGTTCACGCGACATCACGTGAGCACGCTGTAATTGGCGAGCCGCGTGCCTCGTGCTATTCATTGCTTATTCAGGCCGCAGCCTTATGATTATATTCCAAAACGCTATATCGCTACTGTCGAATTTATTAAGTAATATACGAGTAATTGGTTACGGGTTGGGATCCTATTTTGTTTGTATATCATTGACTGTGAGATATTTACTGCTTAAGCAAGTGATGGATTAAAATATCTTTGTAACAATTCCCGCTTGAAATGGATTTTCGTAAAGTAACGCCTGAATCAATAAATTATTTACTGCTTTCCTTTATATGTAGTGAAAGGACTGCAGGTTATGTCTGTATATTATAATTCTTAAATATCGGCAATAATTAACCAACTAGAAAAAAAATCGTATGTTCAAAAACATTACTTAAAAATTATGCTGATTCCAGATTTTTGTCTTGTGTGGTCAAACGCCACAACTTTCGGAACAAAGAACGAGTACCTTACCTTTTGCGTTATAGTTCTTACTGTAAGCTTGCTAGTGGCCGTTCCAATCATATTAAAAAACAATTTAATTAACCACAAAATAAAATGTGTGTACAAAACCAACTTGGACCTTAAATCCTTTTATCTATATTAGCGTAACTTGTACGACAACCAACATTATGCTAATCTATGACAGGCGACGGTAAATAGAGGGCTAAGACCTAATAGGGTGATCTATTTGGGCCCTCCGAGCATATGTTCCGGGTGGGTTCGTGCTCAACTGGTCCTCTGATTGAGTTATTTGTCTAGGCGAGGGGTGGAGTGTTTTGACACCGATCAAGCTTTCGCTTCTATGATTTTATTGTTGTTTAATTACTTGTGCTAAGTTTTTGAACGCCAAATTATGGATAAACAATAGTTTTTTTTGTGTCTGCGACAGCTGGCGCTTAAAGTGTTGGTTTTATCTAAGTATACTAATTTATTTTATTTTTTATTTTTGCTCTTCAAATACTTTTCAGAATTTTGTTTGAAACTTACGGCAAACGGATTTTATATACACATGTTTAAAATAATTATCTGTCATTGACTATCATTTCATATGTATATACTTTACTGTATATTGTTTTAGTCAGTTTTTTCTTTACTTTTTTCATAATATAGAACTAAGCTTTTCAACTTTAAGTTTATTTCTTTCTTTTAGGATTTATATTTTTGTCAATAGATTATATTTAAAAAAAATTTTTATCGTAACACTTTTCGCCTCCACCAACTAGATGTAAGTATGTCAATTTGAAGAGCAACACAAATTAAGCGCGTAACATACGGGTATAAAAAGAGGGTCGGAAAGTTGCACACCCCAAAGAGTATTGACCGCGCATCAAGGTCAGATGATGCCGTGTCAAGGTCATGTAACGCAGTGTCAAGGTAACGTGACGCCGTATCAAGGTCATGTGACGCAGTATCAAATTAACGTGACGCGTGCGTTAAGGTCATTGGTTCACGGTGAAATGCGTCACGCAATAACAAGTTGTCACCGTAAGTGATTAAATTAACTTGGAAAAGCTTTAATGAGCTTACAAAAGCTTAGATATTAAGTTCAAAGTTCAATTTTTTTATTTCATAAACTATTACATAGTTCAATAATATACATGTAAAAAACTATCGAAATATGATTACACTGAAATCACGATGCTTAGATTCACTGACATGCAATAAATCAATTAAAAAATATACCTATATTTAAGAATGAATGTAAGTGCCAGTTCCGAGCCACCGCTCTGTAAGAAGAACAAGCAAGAAATTCACAGGACTTAATAAAATATCAGTAAAATATATTGAGGGTATATTAATACTAACAAGTGAAGCGTCAGGAAATATGGTTTAATTGAAACTAGCTGCCGCTTTCAGCTTCACTCTTTTTATACACATAAAAAAGCTTTAAACTCATGTTTATCTTATTCGATTTAGTAGCTTAGGGGTAAAAGCTTAACAAACAACTAACACACGTGAAAAAAATTTAAAGGAAGTTACAAACCTATATAATAATTGTTTTTAACGGCTAGTAATGAAAAACGGTTGTCAAATTGTCTATTGTTACAATCATGTTATAGCTAATGATATATTTACATTGGTATATATGTAATATTTTAGCTATTAGTTTCTATTTCTATAAATATAGTTATAAATGAATAAATAAATATTTTCTGACAATTATACCAATTATTTAGTTCCAAGATAAGTACGTTAAGAACTTGTGTTATCGATACTAAATAACGGATAAACATACATGAATACTTTTTTTTTTTTGTAAATACAATCTTAATGTAGATAACACAGAGACCTGAACAAATATTCATATTTAAGCACACAAAGACTTGTCCTGTATGGGTTTAGAACCCACGACCTCAGGAGCGGAGTGTGGGTAAACTTGCCTCCACGCCATTACGGTCGTCAATGTTATCAAGGTAAAAACATATTTAAAACAATTACGTGACGAAAATTCAAAGAAAACGACTATAATCTGATAGTAAATTTATACCAAAGCACAATTTAACGGGTCGTTGCTTGTTTACAAACACCACATGCGCGGTGGCGTGACCATAAAGCACCAGAGTTTTGGCGCGATAAGAGGTTTTTGACTCAAAACATACAGCCTTCTTGCACGTTCCATCACGTGTTGTAATTAAAAAGGTTGGTTCTGTTCGAATTTGGAATGATAAAAGTTTTTTGTTTGTTTTTCGTCTTCAAACTAAAATGGGAAAATAGAGAAAACTGTTAATGTTTAGTACAATATTGTGAAAAGTAACTTAAAGAGTTTAGTATAAATTGTAATTATAAAGGTTGTATTGTATATTACATGAAATTATAGGATTTATTAACTTTTTGAAAAGTACCTTTTTTTTATTTATTTATGTTTACATTATACACATACATTACACAAATACAATAATTACGATGTACAAAAAAAACAGTAAGTTTTGTACAGTACATCGGATACTCATGATATCAGCTATAACATACATTACACCATTAATTAAAAATAATAATAATAACAATAATTACAATAATTACACACAGTAAATATCAATTTGACATATCTATAATTCCGCAACTACACTATTGTTATCCATGTGTGAAATGAGAATTACAAACCAGTAAAGTACACTTTTAATTTAGGTTTACGATTTTTTTCATTTATCTAATAACGTAACGTTTATTTAAATGTAACGAATAACGTTTATTTTGGTAGTAGGTACTATTTTCTTGGGTTTAGACTTTTTATTGTAATATTGTAACTATTTGCTACACTAATCGTTTGTTAAGCCTTCTTGCACACATTTGTTGGGCACGAAAGTAAAAAAATAAACAACACACAACAGAAACCGCAATTGAAATACAAATACACTATAAAACAATTAAAGAGTAATCCATAAACAGGCTGTATATGACAGAACAATTGCTTCTATCTTTAATAACCTCGTCAACATCGGTTGAAAATAAATATTTTATTATCAAAATAATCAGATAAGCTAGTAAAAAAGTTAAGACATAAGTAAGTGTATTTTTCGCAATTTCTGGCCGAAAACCTAAGCGAAAAGGAATTACCGCAAAAAATAAAAGAAAGCTATAAAAAGGTTTGTGAAAATTTTCAGCTTAAACCGGACGTTATAATCAGCGACCGTTTGTTTGTAAACTTTATAGGCGTGATGTTAGCACGTGAGGCCGAACGCGCGTTAGACGCAAGCGCATACTTAGACAAACGTTAGCTGAAAATGCTCTACAATGATACTCTTTGGTTAAGGAGCTGTCTTATTCTCATATGAGCTATGATTTTTATTTGCAAGAAATTGGTAATTATGAAGTCTCTTCCAACTGTATATCTGTTTGAGAAGTTAAATTTTTCTCGACGTGAAGCAAGATTTGCTCCTATTCTCGTGGTGCCTAGACACAACACAGCAGCATTTCGTGGCAGTTTCCGTTACTCTGCTACGAAATGCTGGAATAACATCCCCCCACCAATAATAAATAGTGCTTCAATTAAAACTTTTAAATTTAAATACAAACAATATTTACTGATTTCGCAAAAAGATTAATTATACCTGTGTTGTGTCATTCGTAGTTTATCACTGTCTTACTTCGATTTGGTTAAGTTATCTGCATTTCACTACTATTCGTTCTTCTTCGTTCTCATTATATTCGTATGTATACTCAATACTTTTATTTAAACTTTTTATTCCCAAACTACTTTATAATTATATTTATGATAATTTATTTTTAATTATTTAAATAGATGCATTTCACAAATACTGCGCGTAGTAACACTTCATGCCTAGGTGTTCACGGAAGATCAGCGTCGTGGCATCCTATGGTGTCCGACAGTGTGCTGAGTGGACACCGTTTCAGTACATGGTTTAATGTTATATTTTGCTTGTGTAAATTTAATCGTTGCTTTTTTGTGTACTAATTTCTATGTTTATGTTTCCATGTTTATTTGTACTGAATAAATTTATTTTCTTTCTTTCTTTCAACTGAAAAAATAAATCAAGTTTGATGAGTTTCTTGTCAATTTAATTTACGTTCAAGCTGTTGGCTCCTGGCTTGCAAGCTGTTGGCGCAACAGTGAATTTGGGCTTCAGTTTTTGAGTTGACTTTCATAAAAGCTTTATTAAGCCAAACTTGAATAAAACATTTTGACTTGACTGGAAACACGCAAGTCATGACATGATAATCGTTTTAATGCACCCATATATTAATTTATATATTAATAATTTAGTCCGGTGTGGGAATCAAACGCACGTCCCCAGGAGTAGAGTGCAGTCGAATATACTGACCTCGATCTTAGATATATAGTGAATAGGGTTTCTATCAAGACCAAAGGAGCCCAAGCCAACCTCTTTATATTATTATTATATATATCTCTTTATATTAAGTATGTGTTTACAAAAAACTATTGTACATTTTGCAATCGCATAACAATATCCACGTGTAACTTCATATTCATTAAGAAGTTCTAACGCGGCTGGTTTGAGCGTAACAGGTTGCTCTTAAGCTCACAAGCTCCGAGATAATTAATATATTATGCCACTGGCATCCCTTACTAGCTTTGAATAAAACCGAAAATGTGTTAGGGTGTGGAGGAAATCATACAAATTGTTGAATTCCTATTCAAGACAAGACAATTATATATTAGGAAACTCTTTTAGAATTCCCGTTCTATGTTCTTATCTTATCACGGGGGCCACAGATTGTCCGTGGCGCACTTTGACCCTTAGGCCGTTCTATGTTAGTACGAATTTTCTTAATATTTTTTTAACTGGTCTAAGTAACGAAAGAGGCTTTAGTTTAATGGTAAATTATCGGGGGGCTTATTCAAAACAAGATTAAAAGTTAAACCAGGTTTCACTTTTATTTGATTAGCATTCGACGACCGATATGGCATGGAGGTCAGTATACCTCCAGACGTCGTGGGTTCGATTCCCACACAGGACAATTCTTGTGTGCATGAACATGAATGTTTGTTCTGGTCTGGGTATTTTCCTATGTATATTAAGTATGTATTTACAAAAGAAAGGAAAGGTATTTAAGTATGCTTATCCATTCTTTAGTATCCATAACACAAGTTCTTAGTGATGCTTTTCTTAAAACAGTGACAGCACTAGTTCACCTGGCCTCACTTTAAAACTTGTTATTAATAAGCCCCGCGGTGTCTAAAGTAGCTAAACAGAGTAGTACCCTATCGCATTAATAATTGCTTTCAAATATTAGGATTGTCACTGCCTACTTAGAGTGACAAAGTACAAAAATTATACTGCATATGTTTTTACAGTGCTATTCAAGAAAATAAATAAAATCGACTTTCAATGCACTATTGACATCAGAATGTGCGTCTCATAAGCTCAGTAATTTGGCACTTATTTTACAATTTTTTAATAACATTTGTAAGGTACAATAAACACCTGAAGTCTTGGAGTGATGAGGATGAAGATCAGTTAACTTAGAGCTTATTTTAAAAATGTTAGAACCACTGTTAACCCCACGTGGTAAGCATATACAGCAAAGATTAAAAAAAAAATTTAAATCTAAATTTATTCAAACCTGGGCTCTGGCTCAAAAGAGCTCTTATGAAGGAATTTATGAAGAAGAATATCAAAACTTAAAAAGTAGCGCGCATATACAGCTTAGAAGTTTAAAACAGTGCCAAGTGATTCTTTGTTTAAACGGTAAACTCATAGGCAACATAGTATTTAATTGGCGTAAAATTTGAGAGATTAGTATAATTTCTAACAAAAGGCTGTTGAATGGAGGTCTCGGTCTCGGTCAATTGGTGGTTCGGACGCGCGACGCTACTGCGGTGAGCTTTCAAATTGTGTTTGTTTGGGTATATAAACAACTGGATAATATAGAAATTAATATACAAAGTGCCGTGTCCTGTGTAAAAAGCAAACAAAGTTTTCAGCTTTATAATAAAATTATAGATTCAACTCCTATAGCCCCGGGTGTGGCGGGGCGTGAAACGGCATTAAGGCAGGCCGTCATAAACATGCTCTTTTTTTTAAAACTGCATCATCTGCTTACCATCAGGCAACATGTGGTCAGTATGCAAGTCTTGCTACCGTAGTTACATCTCTTGGTTTTTGCTAGAATATCGCGGGTTCAAATCCCGCCTTGGGTAAGATAAAAAAACAAAGAAAGACAAAAAATAAATAATGTTTTCACAAAAAAAAACATTGCACTGCTATTAGCATAATACATATATACAACCACGCCTGTTTCCCCGAAGGGGTAGGCAGAGGCATATTATACGCCCACGCATCGCCAATTATAGTTGGTCCCACGTAATAGGTGGCGAGCCTATTGCCGCTTGCCGTGCACTGTTATGTTCGCCAGAGCCTCGCCCGTTGATAGGCAGGCGACCACTTACAGGTAAGGTCGGATTGGGCTCCTTAGATCTTGGTAGGACCCCTCAATACACCCTATTAGCATAATATTAGTCATATGTGCCTACTGGACATATCACACGTAACACACATAATATAAAAGAAGCACACAAATAAAAGTTAGGTGTGTGTGTTGAATCCACGAGCTTCTAGAACTAAGAACGGGTGTACCGACCTCCGCGCCTAGTCTTCATATAACTTGTAGCATAAATATTCGCATGGTCGTCATATATAACATGTAGCAGAATCGTTCGCATCATTGCAACCAAACAAACGTAAAAGCACCTAACAACGCTAAACAAACCTTTCAAAAATCAATGCTAATTTGCGACAAATCTGTTTGTGCACCACTCTAGCCTGTAAATGGCTAGACAAATAACCCGTAAACGGCTGGAGAAATAACCTTTATGCGGCTGGACTGTTCCCGTTTCTAGTTCGCACTAACGAGCACAAACCGCGGCTATCAACGCGCGCACTAGACCGGCCCTCCGGTAACAAGGTGCTAATGCGCGCGCGCCGACTGTCGTTGCCAATTTGTTTGGACGCCGCCGATAAACTTAGTGCAACTCTGGCTATTAGATCTAGCACTTTGATTACAATGTTTCAACTCGAATTAACATTGGAATTAGTGCTGTTTCTGGTTAATTAAACTTAATGTTTTCGAGTAAATGAAAATATATCTTTCAACGACACTGATTTACTATATTAATGGCATTTAGAGCGTTAATGAACAGTCGTTTTGTAGTGGCGGGAAAACCAATTGTACAAATTTCTTGCTCGATTACTTTTACAAGCCCCTTCCTCCTTCTGTTGTGAATTTTGAGATTCATAAGTGCATCTTATATGATAAGTCCTTTGATTAGTGACCAAGCGGTCACTAATCATGTGGCATTTACTATCGAGTGCTTCCGTGCTTCAGGAGGTACGTTAAGCCCTTGCTCCATGTTATCGTAATTACTCTCACCTTGCACAGTAAGAGGAGGCCTGTTCTTAGTCGTAGGACGTTAATGAGCTTATTATAATGTATAGGTATAGCCTCGTTCTTTGTTCGGCAGGTGCACCACTAGCAGGTGAGGTTAGTTTGGGCTCCTCAGATCTTGGTAGGATCCATATCACGCCCCCCCGGACAGGTCTCCACCTAGGCGTGGTGGGTTGACTGAGTACCTCCTGGAGGCCGGAAAAAGGTAACACCCATAGGTTGGCGACTCTGGGTGCCCTTAGTACTGACTACCGAGGGGGAAACTAAGAGAGCACTGTGGAGGGCGCAGCGGGCGGTTAGCGGGTCCAGCAGCGCCAGGAGGGTCTTTGGCGTCAGGGGGAGGGTACTAGACTATCCAACCATGGACCCTCCGGGGAATCGGCCAAACAGGCTATGGTCGCAAAAGGAGGTAGGAGGGGCGGGTCCATTGCGCCTCTTTGAGGAGGTCCTCCTGGTTTCGGGCCGGGGGACGTTGGCCGCAGGCGGGATGTCAGACGCTTCCACCCAGGTACTGGTCACCGGCTCTTTCTCAACAAGCGGCGGGCGTGGTCGGAAGATTTTTAGTGAGCATTAGATACTGCTGGCATTCGCGTCTGCCGGTGGTGAGTCCCACACTCCCATTCGGTCCTCCTTTAGCCGGAAGGCAGTGTGTAAATGCATTTTGTTACTGACGTTAAAAAAAAGGATCCATATACACAATAAAATTATAATTAGCTAAATTTGTATTGAGTTTGTAGTAAATAAGTATTTTTTTGATAATAATTATAGGTAACATTCGTCCGGCGAATTCTAGTTTGGAGATTGACCGCACTTTGTCCTTAACAATCATATATGGCGGGCCGCGTTTTTGCGCGCCAATATCTCTGATCTTTATAATCTGTGTTTGCATATAATACCTATGCTGAGGTATCCGCGTGGGTGATTCAATGTTTTGTTTTTATATATTTTGACTAATATACTATAAAGAGTACAGATTGGTATAATTGGATGTTAAGAACAAATTCAAAAAAAGTTGGACTGATTTTTAAAAATATTTTATCATTAGAATCTTAAGCGGGGCGTAAAACGGCATTTCAGGAGGCCGTAACGAGTGGGTGCGCATTGTGCCGTACCTATTCCACGGTGTAATGCGCCTTATTTTTTTGGACTGCATCGATTGCTTACCATCAACCACGATGAGTTCATTGTGACGTGTCACATTAAAAAAAAAGAATTACATAGACAAAAAGAAAAAAATCTTACTAAATTGCTACCGAAGCGACGACGTACACTAGTAATTGATATTTTTAGAATAATCAGCTTTTATTATTATCATCAGCTCGAGAAAGTTCTCTGCTGAGCCTCCCTCGTATATTTCTAATGAAACCGATTGAAAAAGGCTTTCATTCAACATGATCCTGCGACCGTTATCAACTCGTCTCTTTTTAGACATATGATTTTAAATATATTAGCACTCACGAAACGTTTATAAGGTCAGTACAGTCGGCTACAAAAGTAGCTGAAAACTTTCATTCTTAATAAAACGGTAGTTTATTAGCTGCAAGCATCTTAATTGAACGCAATTTTTGACGCGACACATATTGTTCAGCTAGTAGTTTTGAGCAGCTTTGTCTAAAACGTTACTTCTATACGTAAAACTACAAGAACTTAGTCAAGTTAAGAATTACCTTGATTTAGCAGCAGATAGGTCTGAAGTAGGCCTCTTGTAAAATCGTAAGAAAAATCTCCATATTGTGAGTAAAAAGTATTAAAAGCACCCAAGAAATCATCGTACAGGTTTACGCTTAAAGTACACTTAAACTTACAGTGGGTATTGAAATCAAGTTCCCGGGTACAGTCGCGGGCACAAACCCCAACGACCTTGCCCTTTAGATGCACACATTAGCATATAAACGTGGACGGAGCGGCCCGACTGGTTCTGTCCACTTCTGTGCCTCTCTGTACACTTGTACGCACAATTCTTACGATAAAAATGGTTTTTTAGGTTTTTTTTGTTTAGCAACGATTTACTTCATCAAATATTGCAAGGAGTTGTTCACTCACACAACTCTCTGTTCACTGTTAACACACGCACAACTCTTAGTATAAACCTTTCAAATAAAAAACTCTTAATAAAGTAAAGATATTTCTGTTAGCAGCGATTTATTACATCAAATAACTATTGCAGAGAGTTGTGTGTAAGGAACTCTCTGTACACTTATACCTTTACTTGTACACATTAAGGCATCCGTAAATATACTGAGATCTCACATGGACTTCTTGAAAGAATTTGAAAAGTGATGTTGCACTGTTTTTTTGATTTACTAACACACATGTACGTTCACAAACACTTAGCGGTTACTAATCCACCGTTACTACACATTAATTTCATTCGAAATATCACAAATTTTGAAAATAAAACAAAACTTGAGATATGACGCTTCACTTTCCCGCCAAGAAAGTCAATCAAAGGCGTAGTGTGAAAGGAATTTAAATATGTTTTATTAGCTTTAGCATTACTTTTTTCCTCAAAGTCACTCCTTTGGTCCTCAAATATGTTATTTAGCCTTTTTGGGTAATTTTAGAGCTTAGGATGTCTTAAATATCTACATTCAAAATTTTATATGTTAAATGTCAAAAATTATAATAACTTTTGGTTTTAGAAAACAACTTGTTATTTTCTTTATAAAACACATTATTCCTTTATCAACAAAGCACTTAATTTTTATTTCTCATAGATTTTAGTAGATTAGAAAGTAATTGCAATTTTTATTGTAACATAAAATATTCTCTATCAAAATTCGTCATTTAAATGATGTCAAATGCAATATTTAAAACTTTGAATATATTGTTGTAAATAAAGTAAAGAATGTTGAACTGCAGCTTATGAGAATTCGCATAACGAGTTTTGTTTAATAATATACTAGTTAGCATGGTACAGTCGCGTCAGAAAGTCTTTTATTAAATATATACAGCATCATTAATATGACTGTACATCTATAAAATTAATCAGCCCCCATATATATTTATTTATTTACTATTTTATTGTACACCGTAAAAAGATTATATACAAATAAAAAAAAGTAAATTCAGTGGGCTTCTTAATCGCTTAAAGCAATTTCTTCCAGGCAATGAATGTACAAGAATGTAATGGACAAGAAGAAGTTAAACATGATGTGACATACAATAAAAAATTCAGACGTTGTGACTACAAATAAATAAATACGATAAGAGTTAAATTTTGACGTTTCATAATAAAATATTAATCGATCTAAAGAGATATGTTATGAGTCGGTAGACTTTATGTTTTTCGTATAGATGAATTCAACTGACTTCCGAAATGTAGTTACATTAGTTTACACATGCTTACCTAGCTAGTAACATTATCAGGGTTGAACCTTTTTTATGCTCAAAGAAATCCCCTTGTTAATGAATGACCAATCAAAGAGATGTAGATATTTTAATAATCGTATAAACTTGTCGTTAAATCGAAAATCCAATTTTCCTAAAACATACTCAAGCGTTAAAGTTTATTTTATATTGTAGTTATGTTTCGATGTGAAACCACTTTTCACGGTAATTGTACAGAAAATTAAGTTGTCATCGCTAAATTGGTTTTTTATTAATTAAAAATACTATTTTTTTCAAGAATATTGAATATGGTGTGCAGGTCAATACTCCCGCTATTCTCTTCAAAGGTCGGGGGTTCGAATCTCACAGAAGACAAACACTTGTGCTCTACTTGTTTATAGGTGTTTTCCAAGCCTTTATAATGTCTAATTTATCTAGTTTCTTTACTGTTTGAAACTAGACGTCGCTGTGTGTGGTGTTCGAAGACGTATATTTCTTTATTTAAGTAGAACCTAACTTATTGTTATAAAGCTACTAAATTATTTTAGCTATGAAGTGGTAAAACAGGTTTTTCTTGTGTTAATAGAATTAAAAATATAAAAATACGACCAAATAATTCCCCGCCATTTTGTGCGTTTGAGTGCATCTGGAATGTTATAGTGCCATCCCCTCTCATCTCACGGGGAGTCGTAAGAGTTGACGAAGAGTAATCCTACCGGATGATGGGCAGCAGTGTCATCCTGCGTACTGGCTTTAACTGCGGTCACCAACCCGCCCAGCGTGGTGATTATAGGCAAATAGAATGTAATTTATTTGGGAGGCCAATTTTCAGCAGTGAATATGATATGGCCGATAATATTATGATATCGGTTAATTAATACTCTTCTAACGACTTAGATTTATAAAATAACACCCTGCTTCTCTTGCGAGGTCGCAAAATGCAATTTAAGGTTTTATTACTTAATATAGTATTTCTTATAATGTATTGAGGTTTTATTAAGTAATGTCTTCTTTATAAATAAGTGATAGGAGGTTTTAGTGGTAACGCGGGAAAATACATCTAGGGAGTGTTTCATTTTGTGAAGCTGGTGTAAATTCGAATTTGTATATATATGTGTGTATATATATATATATTTATTTATTTATTTGTATTAGTTACACGGGTCTGGCCCAATTACCATAACTAACTCAGTGAGTAATTTTACATGCATATATAGTTAAAAATATAATTAAAGAGGACATAATATTCACAAAAAGACGACAATTTTGACGACAAATATATATGTGTATAGGGATTATACCAAGATTTGAGGATCCCAAGCCAACCTCACCTGCAAGTGGTGCCCCTGCGGATCAACATACGAGGCTCTGGCGAACATATAAGTTCCCGGTAAGCGGCAATAGGCTCGCCACCTATTACGTGGGACCAACAATATAACTAACGAAATGTGGCATATTTTATGCCTCTGAATTCTCGCATTCAGGGAAAAAGGCGTGATATTTTGTATGTATGTGTAAATATGGTGGATTTGAGCCATAATTACTTCGAAATCAATAATAAGTGCACGAAACTGGCATATTACCTGGAATTGTGATTTTGCGTGTTTAATTCAAAACTCCATAGAAGCATTACTAGGACATTTAACTGACAGTGACAGACTATATTTGACTGTGACTTTTTGACGAAATCGCTGCATAATGGATAGAGATAGCTATAATATGCAAATACCTTAGTTTATTAACTTATTTCAAATATACTAAATCCATATTATAATAAATCTATATTTAAAATATACTAAATATACTTAAGACAATTGTCCATAACAAACAAATCCGATTATAAAAAAATACAATATGAATCAAAATATATTATGCAATAAAACCTTAAGCCTTATGCATCTTCAAAAAGTTTTTAATGTCGTCCGGTTTTAGAGTTCGCCCTCTACCGCGAAAATGGAATAGACGATATTTGAGCGCTCATAAATACTTAATTTTATTGTTATTTGTCTGCTTAATTTTGTGCATAAAAATGCAATAAGTTTCGCTAGATAAGGATTTAATTAATTCAAAACCACATTGTAGAATTTTTTTTATAAGGATAATTATTTGTAAATATATCAAGTATGTAGTTAATTATATTTGTACTTAATACGTGACCGACACACACATCAAAAGCAGCTTATATTCCTTTTTAAGATCATTTTTATGTATTCAGTATTAAGTGGACGAAGTTTTTTATTTTTTTTTTAAACTTGCCAAGTTGTTCCGTCGAACAATGACAATATTGACAACATCGGTTTAATAGTTTCGTAATTATAATTTGTATGTTAAAAGTATCTACCGTATTATTATTATTTGCAATTTATAAAAAGCTCTTGTTTTTACTATACAAATGGACACTTTTATTTTATTTGTTACTTACTTTTGTATTTGCGTAGATTTCATAGCGCACAACTTCGTTTCTATGCAGTATATATGTTCTTTTTAATGTGTCATCTTATTCTTTGCAAATTTCTATAAAAACTGGTTAAGGGACTAAGATGTACAAGCGTAACATACGAACATTCGCATGTATACTATTAATAAGTGTAAAGAAATTTCGTTTTCTTTATTTTTTCATAAGTAAAAGTAAAAATCTGTGCATTACATAAATTGTGGGCGCATGAGTAATTAGTTATCTTGATAATCTAAAGTGCTCAATGGGAGCCCAAATTAAATAGTAAATAATTTATAATCTCAATTTATGACTAAGTTTAGTTTATATTATATTTTTTACAATTCTTCTGTATTTAAATTATTTTAACAAAATTCCTTTACACGGCGGTCGTGGCGATGAATCAAAAAATAATGTTCGTTTAAGATCAGCAGATTATAAAAATAGTATTAGATAAAATTACGTACGAATCGAAAGATATTTTACTAACAAGCATAGTTTTATTTTAAAAAGGAAATTGTTCTCTAGTAAATGGTTTTTACTGAACTTAAGTCATATTATTATATTTATTGATAATAAATATCTGTTATGAATTAATTAAATAAACTGTTCGAGTGTGATAACATTAAATTGTATGCAATAATTTTGGAAAAATGTCAAAATATTTATCATTTATCACAAGTTTCCTTAATTGTACATCCTATAAGCTTTTATGTTAATTAGATATATAAATTTTCAATAATTGACTTAAAAACAATATGTGATGGATATGATAAAAGGTTCCAAAATTTCTTACTTGAATATTTTTATGACATAAAATAATTTTAATTTAAAATTATGATTATATTTAATTTAAATGTCAGTAGTTTTGTTATAATAATATGTTCTAAATAAATATTATGCTTAATTTAAATTTAGAACTTAGATTTTTTTTTATTACCATGTAATGTTAATTTGCAATATTTATGTTTAAGAACACTTATTTATAACATTGATATTTTTATTTAAAACATGAGGTAAAAATAGAACTATATATTCTTCTCTGCTCTACGTTCACGAAAAGAGTTATAAGTTATTTATCAAGCTTGTCAACAAAGGCTTTCGACCTCAGATGTGTTTTTAATTCAGAAGATGGCAGAACTTTTGACAAACTTTGCTAGTTGCGAACTTTGCCGGCCCGCCATCGCGACACAGGCAGCGGGAACACGTAAGATGCGCGCGAACATTTACCATTTCAAAATAAGAACGTTGTACTATTAAATCGAAAAAAGAAATATATAGTTTTTATCAAGGAGTTCAGTTGATTATTAATTTTTATTTTGCTTATTAGTTTACTGTAGAGGTAGGTTTAAAATTAGTTTTATTTAGTTGAACTTATTTTTAATAACATAAATTTCTTACCTGTGTGACAGTAGTCTTCTAAGTAATGCCTCGCTGCCCGCTGCACAATAGAGTAATAGAGACTGACAGAAGATGCGAGCGCCATCTTCTCTTCTCTTCTTTACTATCGATTCCTTGTCTGTCGTCAGTTAGATCCGGTATAGTTTGTTCAACAAAACCAACATAACATACAAAACTGATAGATGTAAGAATGAAACGAAAAAAAGTATAAAAACAAAACGGTGTGTTTCGAAAAAAATAATCTAGTTTGAACTGCGGTGTTTTCCAAATTATTTAGCCGAAAGATTTTTGTTCGAATATAGTTCACGTTGCATTGTTTTTTGTTACCGAAAAAGTCACAATTTTGTGTACATTTGGCGCCGAACTACCGCGGTCCAAAACTCTACGCGAAATGAAACACGTAATGTAAAATAACATAAGGTTGCACGATGCGGGCGGCGCGCGCCGCCGGGTTAGAGCGACTGCCGCTGGCGGCCGGGCTTTTTTTTAATTTTCCCCCTACTATGGAGGATGCGGCCGAAATGAGCGCGGATTATACGATTTTTGTTGCTGTTTCACAAATACCATTTTTTCAATTGTTCCTACGGTGTTTGTAGACTGTTTTCATTAGTTGAGTGGAGTACTTACTCAAACTACTACTTCAAAGTTCGACTAAAAGAAACGAAAAGGAAATATCCTGAGCTTTTGTAGCTTACTTAAAATTTTTATTAGTATATAAGTATTAAATAATCAGATAATAAATTAATATAAAGAAGAAGAGAATTCAATGTAACATTAATAAGTTCGCGAGCTTATTCTTTGAATGGAAATAATTTTTTTGTTTACTCAACTTTACATTGGTTTAAATGACTACGTATTGAATTTCTTAACAAAGAAAATTATTTATGGATGAAAATTCGCCGCATAGTTTGTTTGTGTAGAAAGTTCGAAAATTGATGTGTACACTTTTTGTTCATTATGTTTAAAAAAAATAGTCAATGAAAAATGTACTCCAAGAAAAGGCGGGAAAATGGAGTTTCCCGCGTCTCACGGCGAGCACGAGACATGCGTACGTAACGCAATGTTTACGTCCGCCTTTTTGCGTTCTTTTCTCAAACTATTCCACCTCGTTATGTGCTCTCTTGGCTGTTTGCTTTTGTTTCCTTCGCCTTTGGGGTTGACCACCAATCGGCTTTGTTTTTTAATCATAGTTGTCTTTTGTATGTCATTTATGTGTAACATTGGAAGATTTTACATAAAAATATATATATAAATGACTCTTTATCAGACATAAGTAATTATTTCCATGCGGTAAAGATAGACTATTAGTTATTTCAATAACTTTGAAGATTTGTTGAAGGTGGCCGCGGATTTTGTTAGCCATGATCTGAAGAACCTTTGAAACAGTCTTAAACAATTTAATATCTCCAAAGCTTTATCCTTCTTTATAACGAAATTTATTACTGATTATGTTTTATAACTTTTTTAACGCTTCACCTATCCTCCATCCACCTAATCTTCAAAATTACTTGATGCATGCTTTATTTTTAATGATTCTGTTTGTTCAGTTGTTAGGTAAATTTTGCAACTAATAATTAAATCTATTTTTAATAGATTTGCCTAACTTCAACTTAATCAACTTGGTGGTTTTATGTGAATTAAGGAAATTTGTATAAAGTCAACTTTTACCCAACCAAATTAAATAAAACATTTTCATTTCAACCAAGCTATCAAAAATTTATTATATTTGTAAACAAATCTGTTTTTCCTTCCCAGATACTTATTGCCTTTGTTTTATCATAATCAATAAGCTCGCACAGAAACAAAAGAACCGAAATATAATTCATTGTTTTGTGTACTAATTGTTTGCTAACAAAGTTTTGGATGAACAAGATGACAGGTAACGGAAGTGTCCCATCGTTCGTCGAGCTTATCGGTCGCTAACGTAATCAGGAACGGCGACGCAATTATGACGAAACCCTTTTAAAAACGATTCGCGTAAAAATAAAGAAAAAATGAGAAAAATGTTCATCAACGCGGCACGACACCCTCCCTCTCCGCCCCCGCTCCGGGCGGCGGGTGGCGGGCGACTGAGAGGCAGATAGACTCTCCTATACCCATCTCTGTTCTTGCATCTCGCGCCACCAAGTTTCATACGAAAACTACCCGCGCTGCGCAGCTTTGAGCTTAAACTTGGAACGACTTATCGCTGCCTTATCCTACAGTATTTTCAACCTTATTTATGATCACCAAAGTTGATTATGTTATTTTGGTGGGAGAGGGTGATGTTTAAGTTTATTTTGAACTGAAGTTTTGGACTCTTGCAACTGTGGGCCCGCACACACGTTCTCAAGCTAAGTTTAGCACTAGTGGAGTTGTAGTGCACTCACTCACACACAGAGAAGCTCCTTTTGACTTAGCGTGTGTGGGTGCGGTGCTGTAGTGTGCGTTCAAAGTTCGTATAGAAGTTTCGGGTAGACTTTCTTTGTGTCAGTGATTTTTTTACGCGGTTTGCGCTCGTGTGCGCAGGTCAGTGGGATTTTTTTCAAGTTTTCTTTCACGCACACTGATGCGGTTGTTTGTACGGGGTTGTTTGTATGTAGGGGTTGGTGGTTCTTTGTGCTCAGGGCTTGTAAAAAATGTCGTATTGGATTCCAGATAGTAGATGTACTTACTAATGAATGATAGATACGTTTTCCGCAACGTTCTCGGCGAATTTCTGGTGTGGATTTTGCATACGTTTGGTTTTTAAGTAGTTTTTTTTTGAGTTAAGTGCTTAGCGAAATGTCTGGGAACTTTTATTAACATGAGTAATTATTACCCTTTTTATTTTTCTCTTGTATAAAATATGTAATACAGCTTATGGATATCAGTATTGAAAAAAATATAGTTTCATTATATGGAGTGGAATTTACTCTTTTATTTTCAATTTAACTAAATAGTTTTAACTTGTACTTAAGTAAAATAAATGAAATTAGACATGTCATCCCACATCCCTTCTAATTCATATCTCATAATCACCATTACCAGCCTATCTTTGCTGGACATAGGCCTCTCCAATGGCACTCCACAGAACTCGATCTTCAGCTCTTCCCCTCCAACCGCTGCGAGCCGTTTTGCGTATGTCGTCGCTCCACCTAGACACGAGGCCTACACTACGCTTACTGAGACGTAGTCTCCACTGTAAAACTACTATCTATAGTCCTCAGTCCTGTAACTAGCCTTTTATGCAGCCGGTGCGAGCTTTCAAAACTGCGCCCTTGAAAAATGCTCTGACCAAGCTCTGAAAATACAGGCCAGGTACAGTAGGGCGCGTCTACACCATGTTCGCGATAAAACAAAATGTTCCTTCTAGCCACCATGCATGTCACAAGACTAGATACTAGTCTGGTCATTCCTGCGCCCCTCCAGGGTCTGCCCCCTGCCCCTGTGCCTGGGCACTGCTGTCACCGCCCTAATTACGGCACTGTCAGTTCTACGGCAGATATGCTAATCCTTTGGGCTATGTCGGTAACCGTTGTTCTTTGTCGGATCAAACCACTTTGTCAAATCCGATCCTTCAAAGAACTACTAGCATAGCTCTCCCTATTTGAGCTCGCTGAGCGAGTAAACCAGTCGTTCTGTTAGTGTATATCCTCCCCTATCTAACCAGAGCTTATATGTCATTGATATGTCTTTCCAACACTTAAAAAAATTTTGAAGTGGGTATCGAACCCTCGACATCCGAAGCCAAGTTTTACCTGCATTCTTACACAGAGATACAGACCACTACGCCTAATGGTCGGTGGCTCACAACATGTGACCTAAGCACGATTTCATTTAAATTTATTTTTTTATGTTTCACTTTTTCTATAAGCTTTTAGAAATAAAATTTTGAAATTCAATATTTCTAATTGCACCGTGATTCTTATAGGTAAAAAGGTCAACAAAACAATAGAAGAAACGAGGGGTCATTTAATTAATCATGACCGTATCTACAATGCCTAGAATCCGTTTACATTAAAAGAAAAATGAATAAAAATATATAGTCATATAATCATCTTCTAGTATGTCATGATGACAACACTTTGCTATTATTAAATATTTGCTAAGTTTGTTTTTGAATAGGTTTTTTTTACTTTTTAAAAAAATCAATTCTTTTTGAAAAACACATCAATGTGCAGTCATTATCATTCTTATACTAAAAAAAGAGATCGAAAGTGGTTTACCTATTGGCATTAAGTGTTCATAGTTATTGGTTTGACATTCACAACTATTATAACTAGATGCGATGGAACTGCTACTAGGTGTCGCCCCGGTCTTTGCTTGCGCGCAATTATTTTTAAATACCATATTGATAGAGTTGAGGTTTGAAAGTTTACACCCACCAATTACCACCCAGATAGGTTGTATGGGCATATATCTTTTTGGAAGGGCAGAACCCTCGCTACAACTATTCAAAAGGGTAGTAAAAATACAGTTATAGCGTAACTTCAATTTCTAGATGAAACTTGTCAAGATAATAATAAATATTTCTGACACTTACACCAATTATTTAGTTCCAAGATAAGTATCATTAAGAACTTGTGTTATGGATACTAAATAACGGATAAACATACATAAATTCTTTTATTATTGTACATACATAATTAATATACATAGGAAAACACCCAGACCAGAACAAATATTCATATTTATACACACAAATATTTGTCTTGTGTGGGAATCGAAGCCACGACCTCAAAGATAGGTGGCTAGACGTGACCCTTTGCACTAGACGCGATCTCATTCCTTAAGTAAAATACTAAAGGACAAATAAATATTAGATAATACAAAAATAAGAATTAACGACAGCTATGCAGTTGTGATTAGTTTCTTATATTACGCTCCTAATGTCGTGGGTTCGATACTCACGCAGAGAATCATACAAAACTTTTTAGTTGGCCATAAATGTCTAGAATAAAGCAAATCTCAAATTCTAGTCCTCAAGAGACAGTATTACCTAGCTTGTAGACTACCAGAGAATCTATGTGGTACTACATTTTGGTAATAATTGTTTTTTATTTATATATTTTTATCTTATTTTAAAACCGACTTCCTGTTCCTGGCTTGAAATCGTAATAGACTAACATACAAGCTCAAACTTCATAACAATAATAATAAAAAGTACGGTAACCTAAAAATAAAAAGTACGAAATAGTTTCTATGCTAATATTTACTTAAAAAGAAGACTTTATTTGACCTTTCTAGCTTTTACTCGTTAGTTTTTGATTATATTAGGAATAACCTGCAATTCTCGCAATAAAATGTTTTTTATTTCGAGAGAATAAATATATTTCGCGCAGCTGTTAGGAACTTGCAAATTGGCTATAATATCTAGAAAAGTTTTAAGTCTTTTTTGTGACATTTAACTTTGTAGATTATATCTATCTAAGTAAAATAAAAATATCTACAAATTTATTTAGATACAAAAATGAAAAGATAAAAATGAAAGAAAACAAGAAAGATAATATTATCAACTTAGTTTAAATTCAAAACCTTTAAAATGCTTATATTTAACTTCATTTATTTTTTAGTTGTTCTTTATTATTAAGTTTTTATTACATATTTATGTCATCATTTTATTTTATTTTCTTTGTTTGTGATGTTATGTCGCTATGCATTAAGTAACCACTTATTGTTATAGGGGAGCGGACTTTCCTGTCACAAGTGATCTACTCACTTAAAAGGAGAATCCAAACTCTGTATAGAGAAACATACCTTGTATATGCAATAAACATTTTTTTATTTATCAACTTAATAAGACAAAATGGTTCCCAATTATTTAAATGTAATTCATCACATCTCATATTATTAATATGAATCCTTATACATTTCTATGCTAAAATATTTCCTATATCATATAAATAAATAATTGTCATATAGTCATAAGCATAAATAAATACTTTTCTTTAGTACATACATAGGTATATAAGAAATACAATTCAATAGGATGAATAAGGCTCCTGCTAAGATCTGAGGACCCCAAGCCAACCTCACCTGCAAGTGGTGCACCTGCCGAACAATGGACGAGGCTCTGGCGAACGTGAAAGTTCACGATAAGCAGCATTAGGCTTGCCACCTATTATGTGGGACCATCTATATAATTGCCGAAATGTGGGTGTATAATATGCGTCTGCCGCAGTGAGACCCACACCCCCTCCCGGTCTCCCCTTTTGGCCGGGAGACAGTGCGTAAACAGTATTTTTTTTACCGACGATAAAAAAAAAAAAGGCATTGGAGAGCCAATGGCACGCTAGATGAACTTGATCTTCTCCAACCGTCTCCAACCGCCGCCAGCCGCTTTGCGTATGTCGCTCCAGCTATCCGGAGGGCGTCCTACACTGCACTTACCAAGACGTGGTCTCCACTTCAGAACAGGTCTACCCCATCGGTTATCGTTCCTACAGCATAATGACCGACCCACTACCTTCATACTTGTTATGCTTTTCATACTTAATTTGAAATTGGCTTGCCTACTATTTTAATTGACGACCGATATGGCGTGGTGGCGAGAATACCCGCTCTCCGCTTCTAAGGTCGTGGGTTCGACTCCCACGCAGGACAAATCTTTGGGTGCATAAACATGAATATTTGTTCTGGTCTAAGTGTTTTCCTATGTATATTAAGTAAAAAAATAAATATTTTCTAACAATTACACCAATTATTTAGTTCCAAGATAAGTATCGTTAAGAACTGAACAACGACGTTATGGATACTAAACAACGGATAAACATACTTACATACTTTTTTTTTGTAAATACATACTTAATATATATTAAGCATATTTTTACAAAATAAAAACGGTTTTATGTATGTTTATCCGTTATTTAGTATCCATAACACAAGTTCTTAATGATACTTATCTTGGAACTAAATAATTGGTGTAATTATCAGAAATATTTATTTATTTATTAATGATGGTAAGGTACTGCTTAAGTGTGGCACTGTGACACAATATACCAAACAAAAGCTATAAAAGTCTGTTCATTATAAACGTTTTATTAATATTCACGGCAATTGACCCAGACAGTTTTTCAATATAAATCAAATAAGGAGGTGTGATAGACATATTATAAATAAATTACTTTTATTTTCTCTTTAGCTACTGAAATGTAATAAATAAAACGTAACTAATGTATGCAGAAAGCTCTTCGACTGTTGCTCTAGATACGAGGAAGACTTGAAATAAAAATGGCGTACAATCGTCGCTTAAGTTTCAGTTCAACTTAGCTCTTAAACCTTGACTGTAAAGCTCGTTTTTCGTTTGCAAGTGATAGGATTATTTTGAAGCTGACTGTACTTCTTGATTGATGGACGATCAGATCCGCGAGAGCAAATTCGGAACTAATTTGCCTCGTATTTTGTCATAATTATATAGGTGTTAGATTCAAATATAGCGATGTAATTATTTTTGTATACATTTCTTAGAGTGAGACTAATTTATTCTACTGATCTATTTGTTGATCAAGAGCTGGTGTTTCTAGATTCACCTTTTTAATATATTAACGTCACACTATTGGCTATGGATGAGAGTACGAGAGAGTGGATCTAGAGAGAGAGAGTGAAGAGAGACCTGGATGCTCTCACAAACCAAGGTCAGAGAGATCCAGGTCATACTCCAAGCGGATTGCAGTAAATGAATAATAAATATTTTCTAACAATTACAACATTATTTAGTTCCAAAGTAAGTATCATTAAGAACTTGTGTTACGGATACTAAATAACGGATAAACATATATAAATACTATTTTTTTTTAGTAATAAATACTTGGAGAGCGAAGTTCATCTAGCACAGGCATATATTTGTTTAAAATGAAATAAATAAATTTATTATTATTATTATTACTTAATATACATTGGGAAACACCCAGACTAGAACAAATATTCATGATTATGCACAAAAATATTTGTTCTGTGTGGGAATCGAACCCACGACTTTGGAGCGGAGAGCGGGTATACTCGCCACCATGCCATATCGGTCGACAGATTGGCGGAAGAAGTCACGTGTCATGTTGTTGTTGTTAGGGGGTACAGGGATCCTACTAAGATCCGAGGAGACCAAGCCAACCTCACCTGCAAGTAATGCACCTGCCGAACCACAGACGAGGCTCTGGCGAACATAACAGTACCCGGTAAGCGGCAATAGGAACGCTACGAATCTGGTGTGAATGTATGTAAGCATGGGATCTTTGTCTAAACCTACGGGCACCAGTCTTTATAATATGTGAGTGTTTTAAAAATTCGGTAAATTTCTGGCTGCCAACAAGCTGACTTGGATTTTAATATTCTTTTTCTGAAAGGGATGGGAAAAAGAAAAGGCAAAAATAATAGAAAAGAACAATAGATGAGTAAGACTTCAGAGATAGTTGAGATTGTATTTTGGTACTTCAGGTCCCTCCAGTGAAGTCCAGTTTGCTAGTCATAGTTTTATCGCTTACTGCAAGGCTGACTTTGATGAAGTTGTTATGGTATAATAGGACCTAGAATGCATTTTTTTTTGTCTTTTTGCCAAAAACTGTTAATCACGAGGGCGAAGCAGCAAGTTGAATCCAGTAAAAAAATAAACATGAAGGGGGTACGGAACCCAAAAAGGCCGGCGTAGCGTGCGATAAGTGTACTCATAGTTTGTGTGTTTGTGAAGTTTGGAGTGACTGCGCCAAGTTGGCATTGCGGAGGGCCCTTGGTTTATCGGCTCGCATGACGAAACCTATCGAACTATAAAAATGCCGGCGACATTACAGCGCAGACATTTTGTTGTTTATTGTCTGGGTCGCTGTCTACATTTTCGCGAACTGCATTGAGTTATATTTTATGAGGCATATAAATATATGTTCAAGTCAAAATCAACGTGAAAATAATTTGTTAAAGTTTGGCTCAATAAAGATCCTATGAAAGTCAACTTAAAAACCAACGCGCCCATTCACTACGGGCGGAAGCTTGATCGTAAAAGAAACGGCAGGAATTGTCAAGGTTAGTTTTTTTTTCCCGCATCAGTAGCATGTACCTATAGGGCCTAAGAAGTCCTAAGAAGCCCGAGCCAACCTCACCTGCAAGTGGTGCACCTGCCGATCAATGGACGAGGCTCTGGCGAATAGAACAGTGCCCGGTAAGCGGCAATAGACTCGCCACCTTTTACGTGGGACCAACTATATAACTAAGAGTGGGCGTATAATATGCCTCTGCCTACCCTCTCGGGGGAACAGGCGTGAATGTATGTATGTATCAGTAGCATAGTCATAGGTTATACTTAGCAGGCGGCAGCACGCGATTACATGTGATTAACAGGAACTTTGCTTTCAGCATGAAAAGTAGCTGGTTACCTCTTCTAAGGTTTCAGCTTTCGTACCAAATTTCAATAAAATTTACCTAGAGGTATGCTTTTTAAAAAAAGTTTATTCCTTCTAATTCCAATCATGAGTTAAGATATCAATTGATAAATTGTTGATTACTAATTCCCCGGTAGTTTTACAGTCTTGCTGCTATTATTAAGGAGTTGTTATGTTACTAGTTAAATTTGGTATCTACTGTCTTGAAGGAGGCTCGAACTAATAGTCAGGAAAATTAGGAGCAAGGCAGCAAGACGATGATTATTATAATCCATCCCAGTCAGAATTGTTTTTTGTGTGATTTTGTCAGTCTTTGTCAGATTGAGAAATTTCAAAATCAAAATCATTTATCAAGTTAGAGCTTTAATGAATGTCAACATTAAAAACTAGCGTGTAAGAACGAGCAAGAAAATCGTCAAAATTGAGCTACCTGAAAGCTTTTATTTATTAGTTTTTATTTTTTGCTTAATTTTTTTTTGTTTCTTTGTGCTAGATTTGTAATGTATTTGTGCAGTGTCTAATATTATTAACACTTTTTGCTTCTTCGGTGTGCTGAAAGAAATTCCTTTTAGGTGGCAGTGCCGTTGTACATGTCTGTTGTAATTTCTGTGTCATATGTGCATTAATAGTTAAATAAATACTAAATAAAGATTTTTCGTAAGGGTAGGAAAAGGCACATTCCATTATCAGGTGAACGTCTAGTTCATTTCAGTTTCTTCTCTCAGTCGCTTAAAATGCATACGCGAAAACACTCAATGTAATGATACATATTAAGTCTTGATTATTTCAATCTTTCAAATAATACGCGGGCGCGAATAGAAAGGGACTATCTATAAAAAACATACAAAAAGAAGACGGTTACTAGATCTAGAGTACTCGATAGTGAGTGTGTTACTAATGATAGTAACACATAACCATACAATGGCTTGGAATAACTATGGTTTGACAAGAATTAAAATCTCTTTATAGATATGTGATAATGTACATACTATTCATTTGGGGCGCCGCAAAACGGTTACTAAAGTGAAGAAGCGTTAACCCAGGTCAACATTTGGATGGGTGACCGTTTCTTTCATTTATATTTTCTTTTGACGACAAACTCCATTAAAAGCCTATAGTGATTTATTATATAAATTATAAGTTAATGTTACATTATATAATAATAATATTGTATTGATATTGTTATTTGTTGATTTTTGTGTTTTAGTTAGATTAGTTTATAGAATAATTAAGTACATAGTTTTGTAATATAGTAAAGTAAAGTAAAAAAATTATTTATTTCATAAACTATTATACATAGTACTTGAAAACGTCATAATTACAAATGAAAAAAAAATACAATCGAAATAATATTACACTAAATCACGAAGCTTAGATTCACTTACATGCAAAAAAACAATTTAAAAACAAAAAATAATTAAGTGTAAGTGAATCTAAGTGCCAGTTCCGAGCCACCGCTCTGTAAGAAGAACTGGCAAGAAACTCACAGGCTATGCTCTTTTAAATATGTCCATTAGTTTGGTACTAGAATTACAATCTTCATTTGTCTGTGAAGCTATACAATGCAATATAACATAACCTTAACAATATTTATTTTTTCAAGTCATTCATATTAGAATAGCCTGTATGAAACGGCAGCTTAATCCCAAGCACTTTTATCCGCCACATAGTCTTTAACAGAATAGTATCCCTTTGAAGACAGCTTGTTTTTTATGGTTAATTTAAATTTATTTAGGCTCAATTGCTGTATGTTGCTTGGGATTTTATTGTAGAATCGTACACATTGACCTTTAAAAGATTTGTTTATCTTTTGGAGCCTAGTGGCAGGTACAACTAATTTATGCTTATTCCTTGTGTTTAGGTTATGTATACAGCTTTTCTTACTAAATTGATCAGTATTCTTATGTACATAAACCAGGTTATCATAAATGAATTGACCGGCCACTGTCAAAATACCAATTTCTTTAAACTTTTCCCTTAGTGAATGTCCACACGGGAGATTATGAATTGCTCGAATAGCCCTCTTCTGCAGCACAAAGATAGTTTGAATGTCTGCGGCACAACCCCACAGAAGAATACCATAGGACATAACACTATGGAAATAGCTATGATAAACTAGCCTAGCTGTTACAACGTCTGTTAATTGGCGAATTTTCTTTACCGCGAATGCTGCAGAGCTAAGTCTACTTGACAATTCACCAATATGTGGGCCCCACTGTAGCTTAGAGTCTAAAGTAATCCCTAAAAACTTGGTAGTATCCACAAGGGTCAACTCATCCTCCTTTACCATAATAGTAGAGTTTGCCTGTCTGACGTTAGGCATCACGAATTTAATACATTTCGTTTTAGCCCCATTTAATAGCAAATTGTTAACGTCAAACCAGTGCACCACCTTCGAGATCGCACTGTTTACTTCGTCTAAATTCTGATTTCGTTTTAACTTAAACAATAATGATGTATCATCAGCAAACAAAACTATCTCGTGGTTTTCTTTAATAAAATATGGCAAATCATTAATATAAATCAAAAACAAAAACGGACCGAGAATCGAGCCCTGCGGTACCCCCATTTTTACAATAGACCCCTGAGATCGCTTTCCATTAACCTCAACCCTTTGAATCCTATCACTTAGATATGAAGTGAGAAGATCCAATGCGGAGTTTCTTATTCCGTAATATTCTAATTTTTTTATCAATGCTTCATGAGGAACACAGTCAAAAGCTTTGGACAGATCGCAAAAAATACCTAAAGCGTCCAAAGAATTTTCCCAAGCATCAAATATATGTTTTAAAAGCTCAACACCTGCATCGGTTGTAGAGCGACCCTTAGTGAATCCAAATTGTTTCGAATGCATTAATCCATTTTTATTGAAAAATATTAACATCTGATTGTAAATGAGTTTTTCAAAAATTTTACTAAATGTAGGCAGCACTGAGATAGGTCGAAAATTTGTTGGGTCTGTTGTACTGCCTGATTTATATAAAGGAATGATTTTACTTTCTTTCATTAGATCGGGAAATTTGCCGCAATCTACACATTTATTAAATATTAGAGCCAAACTGTGCGCCACCGAAACAATGATAGGCTTGGTAACTACGATGGAATTGCCCCAGAGGTCTGCAGCTTTCTTAACACTAAGAGTATTGAATGTCTTAATTATATCCATAGATGTAACATGACTAAACGTAAAATCTACTGTACATATATTCACGTTATCTTTCAAAATAGACTCCGCTAAAGTGGGCGAACAATTTAAAGCTTTTGTGATAGACACTGGAATATTAGTAAAAAATGTTATGTATAATGTTTATGTTAAATGTATGTTTAAGTTTCCTCTCAATTTGCAGTGCCCCTACAGGGTATCAGTATTAATTGTATTACTTAGGTACCTACTTGTTTACTTGATGCAATAAAGATTTATGATATCGACAGATGTTATGCCTAATAAATATGCATTGGTTTATTGTATGACTATGGTAGACGTTGAGCTAAGATCGAGGCTCTATTGGCGGATTAAAGAACAGCAGGGCGCCATTGGTACACCTGCCTTCGAAAATCCGCATTGGGTCCACGTAATGGAGTATTCCATGGGTCCCCGTCACCTTGGATCGTGAGATAAGACCTTAATGGGCATGATTTAATTTGATATAAATATTTTCCGACAATTACACCAATTATTTAGCTCCAAGATAAGTTTCATTAAGAACTTGTGTTGTGGATATTAAATAACGGATAAAAATATATAAATACATTTTTTTACATACTTAATATACATAGGAAAACACCCGGACCAGAACAAATATTTATGTTCATGCACACAAAGATTTGTCCTGCGTGGGAATCGAACCCAAGACCTTAGGAGCGGAGAGCGGGTATTCTCGCCACCACGCCATATCGGTCCGGATATAACTTCATACTTCTAAGATTGACAAAGTACTACTTCTATTTCTCCTTGATCAATATCCTACATTTATATAAATTTAATTAACCTTTTTTAAATACCAATGTTCATTTATTTTAAACGCCTACAGAATTGCATTGCCCCGAGCAAACAAATATTAAGTCGCTTAGTTAGGGTGCTGTCTATACCAAAGACGAACGATATCAATGTAAGCCTTGAAGGCTGATATACTTTGCGATTCACCAAGTGTTATGTCATGTCACCCAAGTTATGGACTTATCATCATGTCAGCTCATTAACTACCTACTACTAAGATCGGTCTTTCACTCATGAGCCATGGTGAAAGAGATTCGGGCCATATTTCCCCACGTAGACCCAGTCCCTTTAGTAAAGCTTTTAAAGCCGTTTTCCGAAAAATCGAGAAGAAAGGATGTCGTCCCTTACCACTTCACCTAAAAGTATGAAATTACACACAAGGAATATTATTTGGGTGCTGAAGGATCCTACTAAGATCTTCAGATCCTCAACCAATCTCATCTGCAAGTGGTCCACTTGCCGATCAACGGACGAGGCTCTGGCAACACACAAAAAGTTCCCGGTAAGCGCTAATAGGCTCTGGCAACACATAAGCTTCTCGGTAAGCATAATAAATGGGATTACGTGAGACAAAGATATAAATAGCAAAATATGCTTCTGCCTATCCCTTCGAGAAAACCGGATTGTATGTAAAAAAAAAAAAAATTATTGCTTATAAAGAATATAATAGGTTGGGGAAAAAGTCTTTTCGTATTTTTGTATGAAAAGTCAAGACATTTTTTTCAAAGTTTATTTACATTTATTTACAATATATATGTACCGTTTTGTTGAATAACTTTCTGCCATTTTGTGGGCAGAGACATTATCCCGTTACTGTAGAAACTTTGGGACTTCTGATCAAAAAAACGGGACAAATAGTTTTGGCAGTCCTCTCTTGAGGTCAACCTTACAGAACCTAAAGAATTCTGCAGAGACCGAAACAGGTGAAAATCTGAAGGCGCAAGGTCAGGGCTATATGGTGGATGCACTAGGACCTCCCAGTCGGACTCTCTTAATTTTTGCTGAGTGGCTAAAGATGTGTGTGGTCTAGCGTTATCGTGATGAAAGACTACACCCTTCCTGTTGATCAATTCCGGCCGTTTGTCTCGACTGCTTCCTTTAATCTCATCAGTTGCTGGCAGTAAAGATCAGAATCGATTGTTTTGCCGGGCGGTAAAAGCTCATAATAAACAATGCCCTTCCAATCCCACCATACACACAGCATCACCTTATTTCGTGTTAGGCCAGGTTTGGCCACAGTCTGTGAAGCCTGGCCAACTTTCGACCACGACCTTTTTCGCACGTTCTTGTCGTACGTGATCCACTTTTCATCGCCAGTAGAGATTGATAATCTCTTCAAAAACGGCTCGGTTTCATTACGTCTCAATAATGAATCGCAAATGAGTACACGGTTCATTAAGTTTCTTTGAGTGAGCTCGTGTGGCACCCAAATATCGAGCTTTTTTGTATAACCAGCTTTCTTCAAATGGGTCAAAACTGTTTTGTGGTCAATTCCCAGTTCTTCAGCTACATCGTAACTACTAATATGCCGATCTTGCTCCACTCTTTCAAAAATGGCGTCCATTTTATTCGTAACAGGGCGACCAGAGCGAGGTGCATCTTTAACATCAAAATTTCCGGACTGAAAACGTTTGAACCAAATTTGTGCTACTCTTACTGACACTGCATCAGGTCCATAAACATCACAAATTTTTTTCACTGCTTGAGTTGCATTTTTGCCTTTTTTATAATAAAATTTTAAAATGTATCGAATTTCTTCATTAGATTCACTCATTTTAACGGAGAGAAAAACAAATGAAAAATAGCGGGAAACAACTTTTTTTTATTTTTTTCTTTTCTTTATAATGGAACCTTTTTAATGTTACCAAAACCAGCCAGACACAAATAGTACAGTCAAAAAAAAATTATAATAAGTTTATACCTACGTTATGCGAAAAGACTTTTTCCCCGACCATATAAACATGAGAAAATACAAATTTTTTAAATAGTTGTAATCTTATAAGCAACTGGAGTGAGCTCAACTTATGCTGCACAGAGTACTACTCTGCGCAGCGCTGGTTTACAGTCACCCCGTTTCATTGGCTTCGCATTATAGAAGCGACCACGTTAAAATATATGTAGTAATATATTAATCGTACTAATATCAACCAACACAATGTATTACAAGAGCCGTTTTGTATGTACAGCTCTCGGCCTACTTAGGCCGTGAGAAACCCCGATAACTTGGTTTATTCAGATCAATCTGTTTCAATTTGATTCAACGTTGCCGCCACTTTGCCGTTTCGTTTTACACAAGATAAAGTGATTTTTTACATTAAATTACACCATCTCCATAATTCCATCATCTGCCAAAGAATGTCCACTACTGCCCGCATCTACAGGCTTCCCGCCGCCTTTACAGGATCTTATAAATTCGTAATTCTGTAATTTTTTATTATATATTCTAAGATGCACAATATGAATTATGATTTTTTTTAATCATCGTTGCCACAACTAGTCTACGTCTAAGAATGGCCTTCCCAACAGCTAATGTACACTGAGCCTACTTGCTTTCCGGCGCAGTGACCAAACTTTTTATTTGCTTTAAATTATAGAATGGACTACACTCTGGAAGTTATAATAAAACTTTAATATATTTATCTACACTGAGCTGAGGTTTCTGAATATAGTCATCATATACTAGCATTATCCCGGTTGCCCTAGACTTAAGCTTAGGGCCAGGGTCTGCTCACTGGTTCAACCAGATTTGACTGAATTCCAGTTATTACGTGGAGCGACTGCCGCCTGACCTCCGCAACCCAGAGGGAAATATAAATATTCTCTTATAATCACACCAATTATTTAGTTCCAAGATAAGTATCATTAAGAACTTGTGTTATGGATACTAAATAACGGATAAACATATATAAATACTTTTTTTTGTAAATACATACTTAAGATACATAGGAGAATACCAGACCAGACCAAATATTCATGTTCATGCACACAAAGATTTGTCCTGTGCAGGAATCGAACCCACGACCTCTCGAGTGAAGTGCAGGTATACTGCCCTCGACGCCATATCGGTCGTCAAATATAATATAATATCATTCTATGGTTAAACCAGCTGTCAGTCTGTTAGAAGGCACTGACTTCCTAATAACGTCTGCCATAGATGTTCAAGCCGGGACAAACGGCTTAACATGCTTTCCGAGGCATGGAGCTGGCGATAATTACGCACATAACTTCGAAAAGTGATAGATGCGCCACCGGGCACTGTAATGTTCGCCAGAGCCTCGTCCGTTGATCGGCAGGTGCACCACTTGTAGGTGAGGTTGGCTTGGGCTCCTTAGGTCTTAGTAGGATCCCTATTCACCTACAATTATAGATATGTAACAATTTTAATCGTTATCAACATTGGTAGCAATGAACTTTGTAATATATTTTAAATTATTTACAACGCTGTTAATACCTTATTAATGTAAATCTGAAATTCTAGTCGTTAAGAGACAGAATATCTATTTTGGTGACTAATAGCTAATCAGTGTTTATTTACCTTCTGGCAATAAATGTATTGTGAATGTAATATTTTTTTGTAGTTGGCTTGGGCTCTTCAGACCTTCTTAGGAACCCTATACCCATAACTAGGTTGGAGAGTTCTCTTAGAAACCGAACCAATGAAGTAGCACTAAAGGAACCTTCCATATTATTGCCTCTAGGTTTAAATATAGCTCCTATTCCAACACAACATAATGTCTACTGATATCAATAACTAGTCGTGACAACGTGTGTATACAAACCTTTATGGTGGAGCAGAAAAGCTGCTATGAATCTATGCTCCTGCCCTACTACACGCCAGCAAATTACCCAGAACTTGACATTAAGATGTGTGTGGGCCACGCCATGAGATCCAGCGGGAATTCAAGGTTCTTTACAATTTGCTAATCATAATACATTACGCTGTTCTTATTTATTATCTCATTTCTATTAGTGTTTTATAAATTAGTTTAAATTTATTATTTTACTTTATACAAATTAACAATTTTTTTGTGGAGGTGGGTACGAGTTTGTTCCCCTTTCAAAGTTGTGGATTTAAATCCTACCCAGTACTAATATTTTTGTTTCTGAATATGTACCCATATTTTTGTATAAAAATAAATGTTATCGCACAAAAAAAGTCTTTTCTTTTAAAAATGTATATGTCGTACAAACCTATATAGAAATAACAATGCTTTGTTACAACAAATAAAGTAAAAGCTACGCGAAGCTCCTTTACAAATTTACTAAACTTCATAAGTGCTTATAATAGTGATAATCCCTTAAAAGTGTTATTGAATAGTGTCTTGTGTGTCAGAAAAGGCCGCAACGAATCTATGCTATGAAGTCTGCCTCACTATAATACCGTGTACCTAGAACTTGACCCTAAGGTATTTGGTTCACGCTTTAAGAGTCAGCGGAACTTATTATTTTCTTACTTTTATTTGTCTGTATATCGTCGTTATAAAAATAAATTAAAAATACTCTCAAGTAAATAAATTATTTATCATTGGAACATTGTTATACATCTCTATATTTTAAATTAGTTGACTAAAAAAAATATTCTTCAAAGTAGCGCGTAGTACAGCGTTGAAAAGAATAAAAAAAAAGAAATATTTCATAACCAAATCTTTTTAGAAAAATAATTATGTTATACGGTCTTTTTGATAGAATAATATATTTCAATAATTAATATAAGTAGTACATCAGTTTGCCTTGCAAAAGCCGACCGACTTTTTTTACATTTTCGGTAAAAATAAGTTTGTGTAAATCAGTAGTGACATCGGACAAGAGACTAAGAATCGTGAGAGTAACACCGACATTAATAATAATAAATAACCATTAAACTTCTACTGATGATTTAGCGTCGCCCCACGGATTGATTTAAATTCAATCTTGTCAGATTGGTTGTCCCACACTGGTTGTCCGTCACTTCCCAAATAAAAATTGCCACGAGCTTTCATCCATTTCGAATATTTATACCGCTATCCGCTTATGTCTGGAGCCGTAGCGTTGGGACCGCGATGACCGGTCGTCCTTGCGGGAACCACTTTCGGTTTCAGCGGTCGTGGCCTAGCGTCTAGGAGCCGTGAGTCGCCGCGACCGACTGCGGCGTGTGTACACAGCTTTATACTACGCCTACGTCACACGAAGTCTATTTGTCGTATAGCGTAACTTGAGTCTATGATTCTATGCATACATCGTACAGTGTAAGTTGAATTATGATCATCTTTGTTATAACGCTTCTGTTATAAATACGACAGGGTATTTCTTGGTCTTGTTTTGAAGCCCAAGACCATCTAATGTAATTAGGAATAACCACTTTTGATTTCAGCGGTCGTGGCCTAGCGCCTGTCATGGAGTAACTTGAGTTAACTTATGGTCATACCCTTTTTTTTATTTTTTTTTTATCGTCGGTAAAAAAATGCTGTTTACGCACTGTCTCCCGGCCAATGGGGGGACCGAGAGGGGAGTGTGGGGCTCACTGCTTCAGACACGACCACCGCAGTCCTACCCACTAAAAAACTTCCGACGACGCCCACCGCTGTTGAAAAAAGGGCAGGGGGCCAGTGCCTGGGTTTGTAGCTTCTGGCACCCCGCCCGCGGCCAACGTCCCCCGGATCAGAACCGGGAGGACCTCCTCAGAGAAGCGCAGTGTGTCGCGCCCCTACCTCCTTGTGCGGCCATGGCGTAACTGGCCGACTTCTGGGAGGGTCTATAGCTAGACGGAAGGGGCCCCCTGCCCCTGCCGCCTAAGACCCCCCAGGCGCGGCTGGACGGGCCCTCCTGGCCCGCCCGCTGCGCCAACGGCGTAGCCGGAGAGAGAGCGGATCCCGCTCCCTCTCCCGCTCCGCGGCCTCCTTCTGCGACATCACCACTTCGCAGAAGGAGGCCATCGCCTCCCACGCCGTCTCGCTGTCAACCATCATTCGCATGATGGTCGGCAGCGAGAGAGCGACTCCACCCAGGGCCGCGGAGTTATGGTCATACCCTCCTGTTATAACTGGGGCTATGTTGGTTATGCCTTAACGATTTAACCATTGTATAATGTAGTTGTTATAGAAATAGATAACCACTTTCAGTTTTAGTGTTCGTGGCCTGTTTAGCAGCCGTGTGTCGCCGCGACTGATTGCTTGTGTACACAACTTTACACTGCTCCTACGTCTTTATGCCTTTAGAGTACAATATAACTTAAGGCTATTATTCTATGCATTTGTGGTACAGCGTAGCTTGAAATATAGCTATGCCTCCTGTAAAAATTGCAAAAGTAATTTATTTCATCACGCCTGAACACTGAGTGCAATCAAATTTGATATGCAAGTGATGGATTAAAAATATCTTTGTAACAATTCCCGCGCTACTATAATTTCCCGAAAAATCGAGAAACTATTCAACACGACACGTGTTTCGCCCTTACACAGGGCATCTTCAGGTAAGATAGGAGCCTCAGAACAACGATGTCTTCACGACCAACGCTGAAACGAGAGTGAGCAGCTGAGCTTATTCGAGCGTATTTATACCCTCACCCACTTCCGCCATCAACGTCCGCCACGTCATCGCGGTCTGAGTCAGAGTGACCGTTATGAAATTTCTGAACCATACGTAATAGAGGTGATCTAGAGAACGTATTTTGTTCGTTCAGCAGTATTACTCATTTAAATACTCATTTAAATACTCTTTTAAAAACAAAATCTTCATTTAACCCACTTTATTCTTTAAAAAATAGTTTAGATTTAGTAAATAGAATAAAAGACATTGAGTTGCCAAGATCTGCTAAGTTAGTGTCTTTAGATGTCGAAAGCCTCTTCACTAATGTACCGTATGAAGAGTGTTTAAAAATACTGGAAAGCCTTTTTGAGAGACAATGTACACATCCGGGAGAAATGGGTGATTTAATTCATTTAACTAGACTTTGTATGGAACAAAACTATTTCAGGTTTAATGACCACTATTACAAACAGAAAGAAGGTTTGGCTATGGGTTCTCCCCTCTCTCCGTTAATGGCTGATATTTTTATGGATAACTTTGAGAATAAGCATATTTTGAATAGAAGTAGTAACATATTATATTATTACAGATATGTGGATGACATAATTTTGTGTTGGTTAGGCACTATTCGGCAATTAAATATATTTGTTGATAAAATCAACAAAATACATCCGAAAATAAAGTTTAAATTAGAAATAGAGGAAAACAGCTCACTTAATTTCCTTGATTTAACTATTTCAAGAGTCGGAAATAAACACGATTTTCAAATATTCAGAAAACCAACTCATACCGACACTACTATTCCAGCATCCTCGTGCCATCCCATCCAACATAAATTAGCAGCGTTTAGAAGTTACATTCATCGTTTAATGACCATACCTATGTCGTCCACTAACTATGATAAAGAATTGAACACAATTTATCAGTTAGCAATTAATAATGGATATGATACTACTTTGGTTGATAATTTGATTAAAAGTAAACAACAGAGTATTGTAAGTTCGATGTTGTGTGCTTTAGACAGCGACAAGATTACTAAATATACAGGCAGTTTAACTTATATGGGCTCAGTTAGTAGACAGATTTCAAAACTGCTTAAGAATAATGAAATAAATACAGCGTTCAAAACTAAAAACTCACTTAGTCGTCTTTGTAACGGAAAGGATCGCATAGAAAATAGTAAAAAGTCGGGTATATATAAATTAACTTGTGAGGTTTGTCACAGTGTCTATATAGGGCAAACTGGACGCAACTTTGAAACCAGGTATAAGGAGCATATAGCTGCTTATAGGCATAATTGTCCAGACAAATCTCATTTTGCCAAACACCTTATCGACTCTGGGCACACCTTGAGTAATAATCATAATTTTGAAATTTTACATATACATGAAAAAGGTCTACGGTTGTGTGTATTGGAAAATCTAGAAATAATTAAACACAATGATCAAAACCTACTGCTGAACGAACAAAATACGTTCTCTAGATCACCTCTATTACGTATGGTTCAGAAATTTCATAACGGTCACTCTGACTCAGACCGCGATGACGTGGCGGACGTTGATGGCGGAAGTGGGTGAGGGTATAAATACGCTCGAATAAGCTCAGCTGCTCACTCTCGTTTCAGCGTTGGTCGTGAAGACATCGTTGTTCTGAGGCTCCTATCTTACCTGAAGATGCCCTGTGTAAGGGCGAAACACGTGTCGTGTTGAATAGTTTCTCGATTTTTCGGGAAATTATAGTAGCGCGGGAATTGTTACAAAGATATTTTTAATCCATCACTTGCTTACAATGGATTTCCGCAAAGTAACGCCTGAATCAATAAATTATTTAAATTTGATATGTTTTGAGTCATAGATTGGAATTTGAATAAGGCAGTTTTGCTGGCATAAAGTGAATACGATGGAGACAATTCTTACTGACGATGAAAACGTCTTTAGTCAAACGAGTTGTGATCATCTCTTCAACCCTTTTATTCTCTAGTCTGAATCCTGACACATTTTCCTCGACTTTACAGCGTCCATTGAATCCTTTTTACAAACAAACATCCACACTCCTTAACAAATACGGCAAAGGCTGTCAAGGTAAAGCATACATAATATTATCACGCCTGTTTTTCTTAACGGGTAGGCAGAGGAATATTGTATGCCCACATTTCGCTATTGTTGGTTCCACGTAATAAGTGGCGAGCCTATTGCCGCTTATCGGGAACTTTTATATTGCTAGAGCTTCGGCCGTTGTTGGGCAGGTGCACCACTTGCAGGTGAGGTTGGCTTGGGCTCCTCAGATCTTAGTAGGATTATTTTTTTCCTAATTTGTTGCGGTCTTTATTGTACTCATGTTTGAATTAATTTTTTCATATAAAACCATTTTTATACAACTTACTTGTATAAAAATTCTTCTTTCAATTAAGTTATTATTATTCTATTTTTTGTCCTTTTTAATGTTTTTTTTTGTATTGAATAAATATTTTTCTTTCTGTCTTTCCTTTATTTCTTTCTAATTACTCTTTTTAAGTTAAGACCTCTAGATAGTACGCACCACAGCACCAGATATTCCTTCCCCAAATAGTGGCTTTAGACTCTAGGCCTTGCTGTGTTACGGTTTGAAGAGTCTAGAATCTAGCATATCGAGGGTTCCGTGCTCAAACCCGATAAGTGACAACATCAGATACATAATTTCTGCCGCTTTTTCTTGTGATATTATCAGATAAGTCGATTTCAGAAAAGAAGACTGAAAACTGAGGACTTCATAATCCAATAAGTAAACCTTTTAAGTTAATTTTTTTTTAATTAACCGATAAATTCTTTTAAGTGCTGTTTTAAGCCTAAAAACGCAAATTTTGTCACTTATCGGGTTTGAGCACGGAACCCTCGATATAAGACTTAACATGTCTGCAACGGGACATCTTACACATAGCCGCTTATAAGCTTGTGTTTAGTAAATAAAATCGGCGTCGATTGGAAATCGTCTACGTAGTAGAGCTGAGTTTACCGAGGTCAGTTCTTGAGGGGATGACTGCCTTGTGTGGTATTTTATAGAGCGCTATGAAAAGCACGCTAAGCGACGCTATATGTTGTATTGGTTAAGCCAATAAAAAACAAGTTAAAGGCGTTAGTGGGCGGTTCAAAAGGATTAAGGTACCAGGAGAACACCACATTATTGCCTCCGTTTATCCGCACTCAGTCAGCATGAGGAGTATTATCTGAAAACGTATATTGTTTTTTTTAATCACAGCTTTGGTTTGTAAAAAGGAGCTCAATAATAGGACGATAAAAAATAATAAAAATAAAATATACTTTAATGTCTTCAAAATCAACAGGGTCATTTAGATTCGTCAAATTTTTACACACAAAATGGAAAATCGATAATTTTTATCTTAACAACAATGAAAGAGATATGAGCGGTACCATTATCAAGAAAGCAAATGGATTGTTTGTCAGAATTAGTCAGATTATGTCTGTAGTGGGCTGGAAATATCGGTTACTAAGTACTTAAAACCTTATAAAGTGTAATGTTTTTTAAATAATTCAAAACTACTAAAGATACAGACTTGCCAAGAAGTTATTAAGGGAGGAACCGATTTTAATTGTTCATTTTTCTAACTCCTGCACTCATTCAGCTGAGCTGGAGAGTCATCAATCTTCGTCACCAGGCAGACGAGATGCATTAGCCAGACGCCGACGACCGCACCGAAGCGGCACTAGTCCTCTCTTTCTAACATACGACAAACCTGAGCTTTTGTCTCTTCCATCTTTGTCTAACAAGGAATGATTCAGCGTTTTCCGTTCCCCAAAACGCTTGAACCACCAAAATGTTTCACTGTGAATCTGAGCTTAAGCATTGTGATTTTAAGGTAGATATTTCAGTAAAGATGTAGTATAAAGAAATGAATTTCCGAAGCAAGTGTTAATACGGAGTGCAACAATCTTTTTCTGGGTTCTTGTCTGAATTGGTTGGCGTTATTCATTCGCGCTTGGGTCGCCTTATTAAGTGATTACGTACTTAGCGCTGATGTTTCGATTGAAAGTGAAATTTTACCGCTTTTTTTCGATTCCATGTGTGGTATAGCCTTCACATTGTTCAGATATCTGGGTTGCATAGTTGTTTTAGAATGAAATTAGTGCTTTCAGTACTTGGAGTTCAATTACGAAAGCACTATTGTAAAATGTTGGTTCAACTTTGACGACCGATATGGCGTGGTGGCAAGAATACCCGCTTTCCGCTCCTAAGGTCGTGGGTTCGATTCCCACACAGGACAAATCTTTGTGAGCATGAACATGAATATTTGTTCTGGTCTGGGTGTTTTCCTATATATATTAAGTATGTATTTACATAAAAAAAAAGAAAAAGTTTTTATGTATGTTTATCCTTTATTTAGTATCCATAACACAAGTTCTTAATGATACTTATCTTGGAACTAAATAACTGGTGTAATTGTCAGAAAAATATTTATTTATTTAACTTTTTGATCGCGTAAGAAAGGACCTGTTTATTATTATTTATTTATAAAGACCATTATATAACTACATAGTATAAAACGAAGTCGCTTTCTTCTTTTGTCCCTAAGTATGCTTAAATCTTTAAAACTACGCAACAGATTTCGATGCAGTTTTTTCAAATAGATAGAGTAATTCAAGAAAAATCACGGGCGGCCTCCATTTAAATTAAATGTCCCACAAAATTTGTTCAGATAGTTTGACTGTAAGATCAATAATTTAATACTAATACAACTACTGTTTGATCTGGTTTAACCATAGAATGACGTTTCCCTCTGGGTTGCGGAGGTCAGACGACAGTCGCTCCACGTAATAACTGAAATTCAGACAGAATCTGGTTAAACCAGTGAACAGACCCTTGGCCCTAAGCTTAAGTCTAGGGCAACCGGGATAATGCTAGGATATGAAAATCTTCTGTTGCTAGATAAAAAAATATATTGATCTGCTTAGACACGTGATGAAGCGCTTGTTCCCTACAAGCGCTTCATCATGAGTGATATTAGGAGATGGGAAACGAGTAAAACATAATCCAAAGAGATCAATCCGTGGTGACCGTTTGCGTTGCGTGATTTAATATCTATATTGATCAATTATAAAGTGCATAGCCTGTGAGCTTCTTGCCAGTTCTACTTACAGAGTGGTGGCTCGGAACTGGCACTTAGATTCACTTACACTTAAAACCTTTTTGTTTTTTATTTGTTTTGTTGCATGTAAGTGAATCTAAGCTTCGTGATTTCAGTGTAATCATATTATGTCAATGGTTTTCGATATTGATAAATTTTAAATAGCATAGCCTGTGAGCTTCTTGTCAGTTCTACTTACAGAGCAGTGGCTCGGAACTGGCACTTAGATTCACTTACACTTAAAAACTTTTTGTTTTTTAATTGTTTCGTTGCATGTAAGTCAATCTAAGCTTCGTGTAATTATATGTCTATTGTTTTTTATACTTACATACATAAATTCACGCCTGTTTCTCCGAAGGGGTAGGCAGAGGCATATTATACGCCCACACTTCGTCAGGCAGGTACACCTGCCGATTAGCAGACGAGGCTCTAGAAAATATAGAAGTTCCCGGTAAGCATTATAAGTACATTTTCTTGTAGCTGGCGGGAGAAAAAATAGCCTTAACGATTTTCTTGCCCGTTCTTTTACGACCAAGCTCCCATCCGCAGTGAATGGGCGCGCTATTTTGAACGTTTTCTAATTTTGACTTTTTTAAGAGGTCTATTACGAAATTAAACTTAAAGAAATGATTTTGACTTTGACTTTGACTCCAAGTATTGACCAGCATCGAAAAGCACATTTTTATTTCATATGTCAAGGCTTTCGTTCGGTACAATGAACCCATTCGCGATTATGAAGGTCTTACACATTCGTCGTTTATTTCGCATTATCATAAAAGTCATACATAACAAAGTCTTGGCGGCTAGCCATCAATAACTTGGTTTCAATAAAACCTAACCTAGCCCAAGAGACGCGTACTTACGGCTACGTCGTACAACAAACGTTCAAGAGTGTAATCCATCTACTTCAAGGCTGAGGGTGCAGGGGATGGTGCAAGCGACAGGAGACTGGACTGCTGTATTTATTGACGACGGATATGGCGTGGAGGTCAGTATACCTACACTTCACTCCAGAGGTCGTGGGTTCGATTCCCACACAGGACAAATCTTTGTGTGCATGAACATGAATATTTGTTCTGGTCTGGGTGTTTTCCTATGTATATTAAGTATGTATTTACAAAAAAAAAGTATTTAAGTATGTTTATCCGTTGTTTAGTATCCATAACACAAGTTCTTAATGATACTTATCTTGGAACTAAATAATTTGTATAATTGGCAGAAAATATTTGTTTATTTTCTGCGAAAAGCTTTTATTCGAAACATATTTAAAGATTGTTATAAGGTTTATAAGCCAATCAAGAGCTAATTTGACAAATTAAGAATAACAAATAATCTTATTATAACAATACTGAAACTTAACACAGCACAGACTTCACAAAAGAATGTATGAGGATAACCTACCAAGACCCTAAGACCAACCTCACCTGCAAACAACCACAGCTGGTAAGCGGCAGTAGGCTCGCTATCTATTCATCATCATCATCATGTCAGCCCATTAACGTCCCACTACTGAGCACGAGCCTCCTCTACCAACCTACTTGGTATGTACCAAGGTGTGAGGGTATTGGCCGACTATTACGTGAGACCAAATACATATTTGGCGACATATGGGCATTAAATATGACCGATAAACAGGTTTGATCAAAATGATGAGTTAAATGTACACACTATCTACTCGCAAACTAAGCAGAGTGCACTAAGCATGTGCTATAAAGTAGAAGAGGAGCTTCGGAGTTTAAGCCAAGCTTGAACAAGAACATTTGAGTTTTCATTAATATAGACAAATCAGAAAATACAGATTAATGTGGCCATATTAAACCATTTATCATTCTTTAGAAGTTAGTAAAGAAATATAAGTTAGTTGCAACTCAAAATCTTTGTTTATTTGAAGGTTAATGCGAATACTATGCTCAAAGATAATCGCTTGCTCCGTGCTTCTGAAAGAACGTAAATCCATTGGTTTCAGCTCGGCTGTCCAAAACCAAAACCTAGCAAGAGACAGATTTTTTAAGACACGTTTTCTGAAATCAATATGTCCAAAATGATAACGATTAGTAATTTACAAAATGTGTTTAAACAAAATATCTCTTGCTAGGTTTTGGTTTCGGACAGCCGAGCTGTCCTAAACATATATGGCAGCCGGTATAAGGAAGGCAGTATCTTCTAATATCCGGACAGCTGGTTTTACCATAGAATTATATGTCAGACGGCAGTAGCTCCATGTTAACTCCAATTTATACTTCACTAGGGAAACAAGAATAATGCTAGAATATAGATTATGCATACAAACTAAAATAAAATATACTATTAAAAAGGGGATCTCAAGAAAAGCTAAAACTTTTATATGTACATCCCGCTCTCCTCTTATTGCCGGAACCCCGCCCCCCGCTGCATGATGCATTAATCCCTGTTCCCGCGGACGGATCCCTAATATATGGCCGCGGTTCGACGCGGTCACGCCAGCGTCTCGGGTTCGATTCCCGATCGTAATGAATGCAATTAGCTGGACCCGAGTTCACTTTGCAAGACATAATGTGAAAATAATTCTTAAAGGGATTTTTTTAATTCCTTTATTCGTTTCGCAGCTTTATTACAAAATACTACTGACTTTAACTTTACTATATTATTATCATGTTATGTATAGTTTGAAGTAATATGTCACTAATGTGGTGGAACTTCTATGGTCAGCATTCTTAAAAACAACACGTCAATGAATAGGGAACAGGCTTGAGTAGCACTCAAACATACGACTCACCTGATGAAGAAAGATCACCGAAATATGGACGCTGTCAACACCAGGGGTTATCCTGGTTGCCCTAGACCTAAGCTTAGGGCCCAGGGTCTGCTGACTGGTTCAAGCAGATTTGGCTGCATTTCAGTTATTACGTGGAGCGACTGCCGCCTGACCTCCGCAACCCAGAGGGAAACTCATTCTATGGCTAAACCAGCTGTCAATCTGCTATAAGGCACTGCCTTCCTAATAACGAGTTCCATAGATATTCATGACAGCTAACGGCTTAACGTGCTTTCTAAGGCACAGAGCAAGCGATAATTACGCATATAACTTCGAAAAGTTATAGATCCACCACGGTTTGAACCCTAGACCCTCTGAATTAGAAGTCTATGGGTCTCCCCACTGGGCAATCGTCGCTCCTTGAGATTGTATAAAGGTGCTTCTGCCTACAGATGGTAGTATAGTAAATAGTCATATTGGTACTTTATGTGAGAGTCAATTTATAAGCTTTGTTTTGATACGTATACATTTTATTTTATTCTAAGTTGAATCAGTAAAGATGCAGTTTTAGAATAAATATTTAAAATACCTATGACTAACTATTAGCAAATCTTGAACAAAACAAAGTCAGCTTATAACTTTATAAAGTTTTATAGGTAATATACCTTAAAGACCAACTAGTCATGAGAACGAGGAAAACATACCAACAATCACTTAAATATAGGTCTTGTTTTTTAGAAAATAGAGCTTAAGGTACCTAGTAGAGTCACAGGCAAAATTATAGTCTGTTTTTTTAATGGCTGTCTGTGAGAGGTGTGCTTCTCTCAAGGTCGTCGTGAGATAGGTCACTGCTATTTTAGTCATATTTGATTCGATTTAATTGCATGTTGCACTTGTTTTGCAGCATATGGACACTTTCAAAATACATACATACATACACGCCTGTTTTCCCGAAGGGGTAGGCAGAGGCATATTCATAGGCTCACACTTCGCCAATTATATAGTGGGCCCCACAACATCAAGCCATACGGCCCGGAACCAATTTTGCCACTACCCATAAACTGACTCAAAAGCAGAATACATGAACATACTTCATACCTGCACAATCTCCTCTGGGCAATCCGGGACGATCGCAGGCAAGCTCAATGGCACTACCGAGGATCGAACCACGCTTCTCCAAAAATCTGATGCAGCTGAAAAAACTTCAAATGCGCCTGGTCACAAGCGCTCTTACGGGTCATGGTAGCTTTAACAGACATCTTTTTGTATAACAAACAGTCCTCTGTGCAGAGCATGCATGGGGACTGAGGAGACAGCCGCACACGTTTTGCTGGAATGCAGGGTGGTGGGTGATTGCCACGCGAGGTTCCTGAAGACACCAGGCATCCTTCCGAAAGCCTTCAGCGACGTTAGGGCGCTGATAGGATTCCTGAAGGATCTGGGATGGCTGGAGTAATCCAGCTCTCACCCTCCTACGCAAAATGGACGCAGGGGTCGTCTGATTGCGGAAAAGCCTGCACGACGAAGAAGAAGAAAGTGGGCCCACGAAATAGGTGGTGAGCCTATTGCCGCTTATGTTATGTTCGCCAGAGCCTCGTCCGTTGATCGGCAGGTGCACCACTTGCAGGTGAGATTGGCTTGTGCTCTTTAGGTCTTGGTAGGATACCATACATCGCTATACACCGGAATCGAGAAAAGCCCAACATCGGTAAATCATAGTCCTTGTACCCTGTTAATCATGGTCAATGTCTGCGGAAAAATTTGAGACAGAACCTGAAGTAAATATTTACTTTGGGTGATAGGAATTTAAAGATACGGTTACCATACTTATTAGATAGTTTGCTTGACGATATACGCCGGGAACAAGATAAAAATGTTTTTAATTGAACACTTACGCAGTATTTTTTTACACTTAACTTACATATTAAGTTTTTATTTAGTAAGTTACAGACTTGTGATCCCACAGACAAACTATGTAAATAGTTTTGTGGGATTACTGTATTTTCACTGCTAACCAATGTTTGTTTAATAAATAAATGATAATAATAAGTAATGTTAGTGAAAAGCTTTCATGCGAAACCTGATTTTCTCTACACGTTTCTTTTGTTTTATTTATTTATTGAATCACCAACATAAGAAACAGCATAAACCTTTTTTGTTTTTAGTAAAATCAAGTAAGTGAAATCTTCTTTTTTTATTATCTATACATAAATAGGCTAACTGTTCTTACAATTATAGATAATTACAGCATGCATAATGACATAATATTATTATTATCGTTTTCCCCTCTTTTGTTAAGACAAGACTTATAAGAATTATATACCCTTAACAAGACCTACAGTTCACAATAAATAAGAATATAATATTTGATTTATCAAGTACATTTAGAAAGTTCAAAAAGAAACCTGATTTTCTCTATACGATCTTTTCTTTTGTTTTTATCTCTTAATTTGCCAGGTAATTTCGCCAGCAACAGCAACCTACATTGCAGAGCATAAATTCGTAAGTGCTGAAATTGCGGCGTTTGCAGCTTATTTAAAAAAAGGGACTTTTTTAAAATTATTAATAAATATTTATTATTATTATTATTTTGATATGATAACATATTATAATAATTTATTGCCATAATTGTGCACGCTACAATAACCAGATGTAATTCTTTTCAAGGTAACTACAAATTGCCTTTAACGATCATGCAACATTGTAAAAGTAGGAAATTGTTAAAGTAAAAAGTTAATTTTTAAAGCTTGCTTTTTATGGGATTCGGTATACTGTATGTAAGCGAGCAGAGCCGTGTGAAGAAGCTAGTGTAATAAGACAGAATTAATGGTCGGTGTAGACGCTGACGAATGATTGGCACAGAAATCAATATAATATCAATTGTATGTGGATATGACATTACATTACACACACATATATACATACATTACATTACACACCATCGTAATCATTATCCCAGCTCAGTATCATTCCACTTCGTAAGGATTCTTCTGCGTTAATTTTAGGTACCTGATTAGAACCCAGGCTCATTCTCAGAGGTTCTTCTTTTTTTTCTTGTCCAGTAAAAATGTTACGATGGGTGTAAAGGGATCTTACCAAGACGGGAGGAGCCCAAGCCAACCTCACCTGCAAGTGGTGCACCTGCCGATCAACGGACGAGGCTCTGGCAAACACAACAGTTCCCGGTAAGCAGCAATAGCCTCGCCACCTATTACGTGGCACTATTGCAGGATGTGGGCGTACAATATGACTCTGCCTACCCTTTTAAGAAAACAGGCGTGATTATTCTGTCATCATCATATCCTATCATTATTTAAGTTGCCTTAGACTTAAGTTTAACTTAGCTTTACCCAAGACCTGTTATATGGCGTGGTTATATATATATATATATATGTGGGAATCGAACCCACTTCCACGGGAGCGGAGCAAGGGTATACTGACCGCGATATCCTATCGGTTTTTTAACTTTTGAAATTAACAATTATAATTGTTGTAAAAGTGATAGTTGGCGTTACGCTGCCTGAGGGGGTGAGGGGAAGGGAGGGTATTGGTGGTCGGAGGGGGAGGGGGGTGTCACCGCGACTTGGTGGACGATGCCATAAATTAGCGCGCGTAGCTGTCGGCACGCCCGCTTTAGATGTGCACTGGCGGGCAACATAATTGGTCACAATGTTAAAAAAAATGCTTTAAATACGATAAAAAATATGCGATCGCTTATTATTGATACCGGAATAAATACAGAAAGCCTTCAGGCCTCCGGGGTACATGGGGTACATTTTAAATATGTTATATTATGTATGTAACTTTAAATTATATATTTCATGTAATAATATGTATGTAGAGCACTCTGTTGTGCCTACTCTATATCATTATTTTTTATTCATTGTTTCCTGTCCATCCTAAGGTTGCCTGGAAGAAATTGCTGTTAGCAATAAGGCCGCTCATTGTACCATATATTTGTTTATGTGATTTTATTACTTTTTTTATATTTAGTGTACAATAAAGTGTGTATTCATTCATTCATACATTTATGTCGTACTTTACTGAACATCATCTGAGCGTTATCAGAGTTGCCACCTTACTGACATTCTTGGTCGGTAGCCTCCACTTCTCACAGTCTCGTACTAAGCGAACAATAAGCATTCAATGAATGCGACTAGTGTTACCATGTACATATGTAGTGAAACTATCTTGAAATACTGAAGAAACCAGCATAAGATATAGGGAAAAATAAACTTTGTGCTCTCTCTTAATATAATGTACATAAATATGAATCTAAGTTTTTATACATACATATATAATATCACGCCTATATCCTAGTAGGTGGCGAGCCTATTGCCGCTTACCGGGAATTTTTATGTTCGCCAGAGTCTCGTCCGTTGTTCAGCAGGTGCACCACTTGCAGTTGAGGTTGCCTTCGACTCTTCAGATCCTGGCAGGGTTCCTCACCCACACAGCTAGCACAAAAATGCTAGCCGCCATTGCAACAATCTGTCGCTAAGTTTTCCCATGCATCGCACGCCAGTCGCCGGCGGGTGACGGAAGTTAGGCGCCGAAAACTGCATCCTTGCGGGAAGCCGGAAAATCCTGAGGAGCTCAACACCGCGCTCTGATTGGTGCATACTAATTCTTTTTTATGTCCCCTGACATTGTTTTAAATCGCTGTTTTTAAAGTTATAGAAGACGCTAGAATAATTCAATGTTTGTAAAATTACAAAAGTTCTTGTTACAGCACTATGTTATATATGAATTATAGTTAGGTATGAAGCCACTAAGCGAATTAAATTTCGTTTAGAGTGTAAATGTGGATTCTGATAGATAGGGGATTTAGATCATACTGGAAGCGAATTGCTGTATGAATTGGCGAAGGAAGTTATGTGGCGTCATCATGTTGTTGTTGTTTGGCGGGTACAGGGATGCTACCAAGATCTGAGGAGCTCAAGCCAACCTCACCAGCAAGTGGTGCCCAGCCGATCAATGAACGACAACTGGAGAACTTAAAAGTTCACTGCAAGCGGCAATAGACTATTATACTCTTGCCTACATATTCAGAGAAACAGGCGTGATTGTGTGTATATACAATTCTCATCGGAATCCAATTATGTAAACGATGTATTAAATTAGTTGGGAGGGGATGACCTCGTAAGACATACCATGACCAAAATCAAAAACTTTTAGAGAAAGCGCAGGTCAAAAGTACCCTTAACCGACGGGCGGGCAAATGAAAGGATGTAATCTCTGCCTACCCCTACGGGAAAGAGGCGTGACACTGCGTACGTATGTATTGAATTTTGATATCAGTGAAATATATTAACTGAAAATGTAAGAATGTATCAAATTATATGAACAATTCATCAAGGACCCTTTGTCAGCTAAATTCATTATCTGTTTACTTTAAAACTTGTACAACGTATGGGCGAATGGAGATGAAAAATCGCGGGCGGACTGTACGCGAAGTGGTGGCTCATCACAAATCCAATCCGACTTCATTTGAAAGAAAGAAGAAAGAAAGAAAATAATTTATTCTGTGACACATGATACATTGGTTTACAAAAATACAAAAATAAAAATTAATAAACACATGTGGCACCGAAAAGGCTTATACTCAGCATATGCCGAGGGGTCACTATGGCCCCGCGGCGCTGGTCTTCCGTACAAGCCTAGCTCTGTTTGTGACGAGCCAATCAATTGGCCGAAAAAAAATTGATCGTCAAGGGTGCTTGAGTTAATGGGCAAGCAAGGTTCCGTAATGTAGAAATCTGAGATGGACTGTGGGTGCGGAGTTTTGGAGATCTAAATCTAGCAGTATTAAGCTTTTTTTGTAAATAGATAGTAATGAAGTATTTATGTACAACATATAACCATGCTAATGCACATAAATATTTGTCCTACATGAGAATCGATCCCAAAACCTTTGGGGCGTAAGAACACTTTGTGCAAGCTATTAGCTGTAGGCATGAGAATACTTTAAACTGATCCCAGCTATATGAAGTCCACTACTGAACATAGGCTTATCCCCTATTGATTTCCACATTCATTGATCTTGTGCCGTTTGCATCCATCTGCTTATCGCCTTTGCTTTGCTTTTGACCAGATCATCGGACCAACGTCGAGAGAACCTGGAGGATCAATTTAATATCGAATTTAATGCAATTAGAAATGTAGTCACATTGCTAGTTCGCGGTAGCCATTGAAGAGCCTTAACGCCCCATCAGCTACTTCTACTATGTCTGTCACTCTTTCTTTATTAATGTGTTTTGTCTTAACGACCAAATCCTGCATGACAGTAAGCAGTCGCTGAAGTCCAAAAAAGTAAGTGCGCTCCATACCGTGAAAACAATCACTGTAACCCACTCATGACGGTCTGGATGAGTTGTGACACGATCCGTTTAAAAAACCCGGGACTATAAGAGCCGAGAAGCACATTGGCCGGCAGAGAATTCCAAAACTGAATGGTCGTACTGAGGAATGTCTTATATTTTTACTGCTCATAGGTAGGTCTGCACAGTATTTAAGTAGTTATTAATACTAAGGGTGTTTAGAGCTACCACCCACCCACCAACCTGCAAGAGGTGCAGATCAACGGACGAGGCTCTGGCGAACTTAAAAGTTCCCGGTAATCGGCTATAGACTCGCCACCTATTACGTGGGACCAACAATATAGCTAGCGAAATGTGGGCGTATAATGTGCCTCTGCCTACCCCTTCGGAGAAACAGGCGTGATATTAAGTTTTGTATGTATGTATTAATACCAGCACAGGTAGAGGGCGAGGAATTTTTTATAATTTCAATTGGTTTAGTTCTGACTGTCAGCGCAGTATGATTGTGGTTTCCAAGACCAAGTTTAGTTGGAGCAACACGAAAGGAGAGGGCGGGATTAGACCAATTTTTTATTGAGAATACTCTAGTTCTCTTAAGGACTTCCTCATTTCATTATTGGTCGCATCTAAAATTAAAATGATTGTATGCGGATCCCCGATCCGTTTGAATAGTCAGACATACCGCATTGCGCTTAATCGGATATATCAACATTGGCGGGCTCGAGTTCAAATACTGCTCTAGGTAATCACAACCAAGCCGTCATGGAATAGAGAGTCAATGTTCATTTGTCGAACTCGATGCTACTGTGTCTTACACGATTTTCGTAGTCAAGCAGCGTTAAAGAAGGTCTGTAATCAATGGGTGACCGTTGTCTTGGCTGTTATATACAGCCATCATGAAATAGAAAGTCAATTTTTACTTGTCGAACTCGCTGATACTATGTTTAAAACGATTATCGAAGGTAAGCTGCGTTAAAGAAGGTCAGTAATCAATGGGTGACCGTTGTCTTGGCTGTTATATACAGCCGTCATGGAATAGAAAGTCAATTTTGACTTGTCGAACTCGCTGATACTATGTTTAAAACGATTATGGAAGGTAAGCTGCGTTAAAGAAGGTCAGTAATCAATGGGTGACCGTTGTCTTGGCTGTTATATACAGCCGTCATGGAATAGAAAGTCAATTTTGACTTGTCGAACTCGCTGATACTATGTTTAAAACGATTATGGAAGGTAAGCTGCGTTAAAGAAGGTCAGTAATCAATGGGTGACCGTTGTCTTGGCTGTTATATACAGCCGTCATGGAATAGAAAGTCAATTTAGATGTGTGTCTGTGAGTCTCGCCACCGGGCTATCGACGGTTCAAGGTAGGTTATAGCCGCTTCATCATCATACTTCATACATACATACATAGATACATTCACGCATGTTTCCCCGAAGCGGTAGGCAGGGGCATATTATATATTCCCACGTAATAGGTGGCGAGCCTATTGCCGCTTACCGGGCACTGTTATGTTCGCCAGAGCCTCGTCCGTTGATCGGCAGGTGCACCACTTGCAGGTGAGGTTGGCTTGGGCTCCTTAGGTCTTGGTAGGATCCCTATAAACCCACACTTACTTAATTACAAACTTAGTTCAGATGTGTACAAAGAGGATAACATGGACAATATATGTAATTTACTGCATATTGTTGTTATTTTAAAATAATAATGAATGAAGGTGAAATATTCTCTCAAAGGGTGATATTTAGTCGACGATATGATTGGCAATTTTGCGGTTCCAATTTGTAAGAAATATTGCATTTCCGACAACAGACATTAACGAGATGTTCTACGCCTCATTGCCGTAATGGCGACCTGTTTTTCTTTTTCACGTGTAAATTGAACTTCCAATTAATATTTATATAAACGATTGGATGCACTGACAGTAAAATTTTCGTAAAGTTAAGGAAAAATCCTACTTATATTTTTTCACACACGCAAAATATTTTACGAAGTTTTTTTGTAAACAGCCTAACTGGTAAGATTTTGATATATTCTTAATTATGCAATATTCTGATGCGTGTGTTTTCCAGGTACTATAGTCCTGGGTCCTTTGATCGGGCGTGTAATGGCATTTATCCAGCCTCATATTCCAATTTTTTGAAGCGCTTCTCCCACGACATAAAGCACTTCTTTTTGGACTGCATTAACTGTTTATTAATATGCAAGACGAATATAATAATCGCACATTATTGATCTGTTGTCTTTGTTACAGTATAGGGACAGTTCCAATAAGAAATCCTTCCTTTTCTTAGCAAACTTTTAATAGCAAATTACAGTTTGGGTACTTTAAAGCTACCTATGTAAATTGAAATAAATGCATAAATTTTAAAGAGCACATAGCCTGTGTTTTTTGCCAGTTCTCTTACAGAGCGGTGGCACTTAGATTCACTTACACTTAATATTTTTTTTGCTTTTAAATTGTTTTGTTGCATATAAGGATTTCAGTGTAAAAATATTTTAATTGTTTTTTGTATATTTATATTTAATTTTACGTTTTCAAGTACTATTTTTATAAGTACTTGAATTAAATGTTTATCCTCCATGCGTTCCTATCCCATTGATCATTGTGATGGAACTCCACCCCACATGTAAAATGGGAAATCCATTTTTTTCGTCGGCTGTTAATCTTGATTATACCGAAGCACAGATTAAGAACACACAAAGTTATCTTGGAAACAAAACCGCATTGCAATGGCGGTAAATAAAAACTAGAATTTCGGATGACGAATTTCTAATTATTTCGCGCTGTTATTTAAGTTATTTTGCCGTTTCGTGTCCTTGACGAGGTGCCACTCACCTTGTGAGGCGACCTACCTCAATAATCTATAATCATTACATACAGTATCTATAGTTATATTACTAACCAGTTTTATGTTGTTTTATTATTTTTAGAAAGGTAGGTACCGGTTTTTCATTGTTATTGTCGAATAGACTGACTGTCTGACAACAAAATAAATGACGTAAACAATAAATTAAAATACACAAAATCACGTTTTTTTTCCAAAGGCAGAGGCATACTATACATTACGCCAATTGCATTGTCGGTCCCACGGCATGGGGATCCTACTAAGGTCTAAGGATCCCAAGCCAACCTCACCTGCCGATCAACGGACGAGGGTCTGGCAAAATATACTTCCCGGTAAGCGGCAAGAGGCTCAACGCTTGGCAGTCGGGTTGGTGATCGCAGATTCAGCCAGGGGGCCTACCGCCGAGTTCGATGGCAATCGATTATAAGGCAAAATGGATTTCGAATTGATTCTGTCGTACCGCCGAACTCATGGAAATCGAAACAAAATGGCGTTCTCCATTTACCTATTAGTCTGTCATGGACTGAAGGTCATGAATGGGAGGTGGCTGTCGGCAGATTCCCCGGTACGGATTAATGAACGTAAACAAAGTTTGATCTAGATGGATTACCGGTAATCCATCGAATTCGGCGGTAGGCCCCCAGGACGCAGGATGAAGCTGCTGCCCAACATCCGGTATAATTTCTTTTCGTTGACTCCTACGACTCCCCATGAGACAAGAGGGGGTGACACATTCTATAGTCTATGCAGGTACCACACGGCACATATTTGTAATAAACGGTATTTTTTGTAATATTTTTTTACTTATGTGTTACTTTGCCAACAAAAAATACTCTTATCCTGAGCACTACATGAAGAGGTCATGTGAAAACCCAAACCGAACGTCATACAAATTCACTTATATTTATATGAAGATTTTCGTAGACTTTGTACCTACGATGTTAAATATAAACTTAAGTAAAGGGTGTATAGGGATCCTATCAAGACCTAAGGAGCTCAAGCCAACCTCACCTGCAAGTGGTGCACCTGCCAATCAACGGATGCGGCTCTGACGAACATAACAGTGCTCGGTAAGCGGCAATAGGCTCGCCACCTATTAAGTGGGTCCAATTATATATTTGTAAATGGCGAAGTGTGGGCGTGTAATATGCCTCTGCCTACCCCTTTGGGAAAACAGGCGTGAATGTATGTCTGTAAGTAACTAAAATTTCAATACGCCTACTTACCGAACCTGTAAAGGATAATTGTAATCGCCTTTTGAACATTCCCAGGACATTAAAAATGACGGGTCAAGTGTCTGATATTCATCTAAGGAGTTATTTATCTCCAAACAAAGTGTACCAACTCTAACCGAATACAATGACGACCGAAAATCGCTTGGTAACGAGCACACTTCATCTCACATAACCCAGGTCGTGGCTGTGTTAAATTCACTTTCAAAAGTAGGCTTTACTTACACGGAATTGGGTTGCAAGTGAAAAAAATAATAAACTAGCTAGGCAGAGGGTGGAATCCAGCGAAAAGCAGTTGAACCGGTCTGCGGCGTCCGACCCGAATCCGAGAATCATCGGGCGAACGAATGCCCTAATAATATATTCATATTGTTTAGATCGATTAGAATTACGAATTTTTGACTTGGCTGTGGTTTTGGGGACGCTGTCATGATGCAACTGAAGTGTACGGTATGTCCGCGATTACTTGTTATCTTCAATAATCTATTCAAAGAGTGTTTGTATTCTTAAAGTTTATTTCAAAGTTCTTAAAACTCATACGATTAGATTAAACTATACCCTATTCACGTAGGCTTGAGACAAAGGGTAAACAAAGAAAGCTGACAGTTGACAGAGAGTGAAAATGGCGGATATAACCCGACATATAATATAATGATACATTTCTCTGTAAAACGTTTGTACGAGACGTACTTTTCATTTACTTGTATTATAATAAGTTCCAACTTTGGAAATAGCTACTTTTAAGGTTCTTTTATATATAATTTTTTAAATTAATTAATTTAATTTTTATAAAAATAAATATAGAAATGTTGCACATTTAAATTCAATATTTTAATAAATAGATTCTGACTTTCAATTGCAAACAATATTATATTATATCAAAATTTGGCTACTTTGTTTATTATTTTGGCTAATAATTAATAATTTACAGTTAAAAGTGACACATTAAAAAACCTTTTTTTGTTATTTGTTTACATTTTGTCTCGAGGCGAAGTGAATCAAGTATAATTGCCAGTATCAAATAATTTAATAAAACCAGTTATTTGCATATACAATACATTCTCGCTCGTTTCCCCGAAGGGGTAGGCAAAGGCATATTATACACTCACACTTCGCCAATCACATAGTTGGTCCCAAGTAATAGGTGGCGTGCCTATTGCCGCTTACCGGACACTGTTATGATCGCCAGAGCCTCGTCCGTTGATCGGCAGGTGCACCACTTGCAGGTGAGGTTTGCTTGGGCTTCTTAGGTCTTGGTAGGATCCCTATACACTATATATCTAAGATGGAGAATAAACTGAATTCAACTGCACTCTACTCCTGGGGACGTGGGTTTGATTCCCACACCGGTCTATATTTTTGAGTTTATTTGCATATGAACTCAAAAATATAACGTAAACGCTGCTTACGTCATTAAGACGGTCACAGTTAAGTAAAATAAAGTCTACCAAGGACCTGCCGCAGACTTTTGAAACTGAACTATTGTGTATGGTCGATTGAAAAAAATAAACATATTATGTAGTACGAATACTGTAAAAAAATGTATGTCTTTTATAATATACAGAAATGTTTATTAATGAGAAAATAATTGGCGTAGGATTGGAGCCATATGGTAGAATCTTTTTTTATTCCAAAAAAGGTGAGTCGTTGAAAGATTGAGGTTATTCTTGTAATTAGTGAGTCGGAAAAAGGTTAGAAATTATCACATGTGTGAGAATAAGCAGAAAGGGTCGAGCACGTCACTTGTTATAGGTTTTTTTGTAAAATTGACTAGCTTTTGCCTGTTGATGTGTTTGGAAATAAAGCGATTAAACTATTTTAACCCGTTATGCTATTTCCTGAACTTATGAAGAAATAATATAATAAATATTTTTATTCTAAACATTTACTTTCATGTTTTGGGAAACGTGTAGGCAAGTGTTATAAGTTAATTCTTACTCTGACGAGTTCTTTTACGTTAACCTTAGTTTTAGGCTTCTGAATGGCCACCTTCATACATTTTACACAGCGCCATCTATATCTAAACAAAGCAAAGATTGTAATATGGGTACCTACAAGACAACCGACAAACATACATAAAAACAGACAAAAAAACACACACTCATACAAAGACGCGACGCTTGCGCGCGTTTTATAGCGAGCAATTTCCTTGCAGTTTTTTTTAACACCAAAGAAAATGTTTTACAACTATATTTTTTGGTGAAAATAATTGTTGGGATGTAAGGTCTTTTTGTTCCCTGTATCTATAGTGTGGTATATATAAGTATCTTCAGTATCGAAGCGCTCGTAACTAGGCGGTGCTCGGTCTTCGGAAACGATCACCGAAGTAAAGCTTAGTTAACAGAGGTCAATCCTTGAATGGGTGACCGTTTGTGTGGCATTTCATATCGAACGCTTCCGTGCTTCGAAAGGCACCATAACCTGTTGGTCCCGGTTGTCATTAAAATGTGGTAGTCGTTAAGCCATGTTAGAGGCCTAATTGGGCGGCTTGAAAAATTCTAACAGCAGGACGCCATACACCTGCCTCCGCCAATCCGCACTGGGTCAGCGTGGTGCAGTATGACCCAATACCCTCACACCTTGATATGTGAGAGGAGGCTCGTGCGCAGTAGTGAGACGTTAATGGGCTGAGATGATGATCTTCGGTTTACATATAAGAATATACAGTGTATATAGTATATTCATGTTCATGTCTACAATTATTTGCTCGGTGTGGGAATCAAACACGCCTTATGAGGTAGAGCTATTAATAATACCGACCTGTGGTAGTCTATCTATGAACTAATATCAAAATATATAAACATTTTATTAATAAGATTACATAAGATTTTCTTATAATCGCGGAACCCTGATTTTAAACGTGTAGACATGGAGTTTACAGGTATTTTTATTTTCTCTCATAACTATGCTGAGGACACGATATTGCATTCCACTGTACTTACTTACTTCTAGCTCACTCAGTCTCATAAAATTTTTTAGACTAAAGATTTTTTATACATACATAGATACATAGAGGTAGAGGCATATTATACGCCCACACTTCGCCAATTATAAAGTTGGTCCCACGTAATAGGTGGCGAGCCTATAGCCGGGAACTTTTTTATTCTTCAGAGCCACGTCCGTTGATCGGCAGGTGCATCACTTGCAGGTGAGTTGGCTTGGGCTCATGAGATCTTGGTAAGATCCCTACATACATAAAAAATACATATATAGGTATAAGATATATAACAATAGATATTTCTATTGGTATGTATATGTATGTTATTCTGTTCCATAGTACTATGAAAAGCTCTGTTTAGTTTTAGTTCCGATGACGCTGTATGAGATGTAAGTATTTTTAACTTTGTGTAGTATTATTTAAATTTTGGTATAATGTTAGTAAGAATGTTGACATTTTGTTATAACCTAGAAGTGTATGTCCGTCTGTCTGTACAATGATGTTAGATAGACATTTAATTTTAACTTCTGTCTGTCTGTTTGTATGCATTTATATATTGCTAACAAAGTACCAGGGCCGCATGAGCGTGCTTTTAGAGCTATATTTAGTTTGGGGTTAGATTGCGGTTTGTGAGATTTATAAAAAAAATATTTACTCAATACTTTGCTAAGGGATTCTAGAAAATGTTATATTGTGTTGACTTCTCTGTTTGTCTATACGCATCTATTAATACCAATTAATTGCCAACAAGGCACCAGAGCAGCATAAGCGTGCATAAGAGCTATATTTAGTTTGGGGTTAAATGGCGCTGGGTAAGTAGTCTAAAAGGACCGTTTTTATAGTTTGTATGGGATATTTAAGTGTGTCTTGTCTGTACGTACGCATCTAATAATACAAATAAATTGCCAACAAAGTACCAGGGCCGCATGAGCGTGCAGGAGGTTGCATCGCACAAGATTGATGCGCGCGGCGGGTGCGGGGTGCGGCGCGCGGGGGGGCGGTGATGGATGACCGCGCGGCCATTATACCAGACTATGGATGGATCGGGATAATGGTAATGTGTACGTGCCCGGATCAAAATTAACTCGTAAAAAGTATTTATGATTGTCTATCTGTGACCGGGGAGTGATTGGGGATTGTGTTTTGTTCTGCGGTGTTAGGGACGCTTTGGTAAACATTTGTCATTTTATTGTGTTCTTATTTTGAACAACACACTCTGACTAAGTGCGGCAAAGGCAGCGCGGTTAGTAAGCGTTACGGACCACGAGTTTTAGATCGTTACATCTGAAAGCGTCACTGTAAAACCGCTCTTAGTATTGAGAGATTACGATAAGTACAATCGAAATGACGGCGGACATCCATATATTTTATTAGGTAGGTTTGATTCTCACACAAGGGAAATATTTGTTTATCAGCACTAAGCCCCTGATACTAAAGCCTACTCTAGGTCGATTTCACTAAGTTTTTCTTAGTTTTTTTTTTTCTGTCGGTCACGCTGATGTTGGTAGGTCCTAACATAAGTATTTACCCAGTTTTGCTTAGTTTCTCCCTATCGGTCATGCAGACGAAGTCGCGGGGGACTTGTAATTTTGGCGCAGTCTTGTAAATAGAGCTTATTTATTTAATAACTAGGAGAGCCTAGCGGTGTCACCCGTGTAACCCGTTCTCGTGGGAGTAGCGGAATAAAAGTATCCTATGTGTTAATCCAGGTTATAAACTAATTGCGTGCAAAATTTCATCTAAATCCGTTAATTAGTTTTGCTTGAAAGAGTAATGAGCAGTGATAGGAATATATAGTGCAATTTACTGTCAATAACCTCCAATATTATAATAGTCTGGATATGCCTGCGGGATGTCGAGATTTTTTTGTAGAACAATTCTTGGTTTTTATTATTGTTGTGTACAAGTGGATTTGTTTTTTAAAATTAATGAAATCGTCTACTGTGTTATGCCCTTCTAAGGTTCAAAATAAATTTAAATTATACCAAGAATGTTTGTAAAAGTATCTAATACGAATAATAAGTTCTGCTAAAATTCATTTTACGTTCAGATAAAATCTATGGTAAATTATTGAACGTGGCTTGTCTTTGACAATACTTGACGACCTATATGGCGTGGTGGCGAGTATACCCGCTCTCCGCTCCAAGGTCGTGGGTTCGATTCCCACACAGGACAAATATTTGTGTGCATGAACATGAATATTTGTTCTGGTCTCGGTGTTTCCCTATGTATATTAATTATTTATTTACAAAATAAAATAGTATTTATGTATGTTTATCCGTTATTTAGTATCCATAATACAAGTTCTTAATGATACTTATCTTGGAACTAAATAATTGGTGTAATTGTTAGAAAATATTTATGTAAAGAAACACTCATAGTATACTTCTTGTGTTGTCTATTCCTCATGTTGGTGAGTGACAGTGACGTAAACCGAAATAAAGGCTTGAAATGTTGTTTCTTTTGTCTACAGGTAAGTGAAGTGTTTAAATTACTGATAAACTATATGTTTAGATGGTAAAATGTACAAATATTAAATAAATAAATGAACTTTTGTCTACAGAGAAACGCAAGTCTTTGTTTTATTTGGATAGTCCAAGAAGGCAGTATATTATTATATTTATTTATTTATTTGGCATGTCTACATTAAGATTTCTTCGTAAAATCTCGCATAATTACACTACCTATTCCTATCACTGGTAATTAAAGACAGAGTAATAAACATGAAAGCGCTCCCTATCTTGGTATAAGCAATGCATCAATAGCACCTATTCATGACGGCCAGAATGAATACTGTTTCACGTGTCGCTTAAAAAACCCGAACAACAGCTGGGAACCACATACACGAATCCGTAGAATCTGAAACCCTTAAGATTGGTCTTCGAATGGGCGACTAACTAGATTTATTGATTCGAGTGCTATTAAGAGTTTTGTTTGTCTCATAATGGCTTACTTAATAAGGACGGCAACTTGATAGCGTTATATTAAATGTTGAGGCTGTACAGCTCTTTGACACCTAGTGAGAAGAAGGACAAAACCTTTGTAAAAACTGGTTTGTAATTCTCATTTAACACATGGATAACAATAGTGTAGTTGCGGAAGTATAGTACTGTCAAGTTGATGTTTACTTTGTGTAATTATTGTTATTATTTTATTAATTGCATTATCTATGTTATAGCTATGATATCATATTAATGAATATCCGATGTACTGTACGAAACTTATTGTTGTTTTTTTACATACGTAATTTTTGTATTTGAGTAATGTATGTGTGTAATATAAACATAAAATAAAATAAAATTTTGACTTAGTTTAGTGAAGTGTAATACTATGACATAAAACACATTACTGAAGTGTCTTCGCCTTAATAGAAACAGTAAGAATAGTGTTATTAGATAAGTTCTTACTTTATGTAGTAGATTATGATAAAATAAAGTTATAAATAAGTCTTTAGATAGTCTTGTAGTTGATATAATATACATCCTTTCAAAAAGAAAAGTACCTATAGTTAAAAAAATCGTTTACTAATAAAGCTTGAAGATTGCAAGACAGCAATTTGATGGCGTAATATTAAAATTGTCAAATATGAACAAAACACACAACAGGGAGGAGAGCGAGACAATGTGAGTGGAACAATGGACCGCAGAGAAAGGTGCCAAGTTTCCTGGTTATCTTTCATTTTTAGGGCTCCGTCACACGGGGTTCGCGGCCCCGGAACATGACAGGATCAAGAAAGAAAATAGATGGTTGTAAGTCAGTAAAAGTCTGACCCTTCTGCTTCAATTATAGCTGGAGTTTGTCTTTTATTTATTTTCCAAACTTAAAAAAAAGGGGAACACCCAAGTGGAAGATGATTCTTAATGTATTAACATCTTCCGTTGTTTTTTTATGTCAGAGCCTCATCCTGCCTTTTGTTGAGCAGTCGATGCAACCCAAATGAATGAAAGCGCTTCATATATTCCAGATTCCTCCATAAATTATGTCACACGAATTTCATGACCTCATGACCCCCCGCTCCGCCCTTGCCACAGTTGGTCACACTTGTGAGACTCCCTCCTCTTTAGTGTGATGTCATATATTTTGAAATCGTACAACAAATTATAATTATATCAAAACAGCAGTTCCAAAATTTTCATAGCATCTGGTTTTTCAAATGTGACGTCACGAAATATAGTATCACTCCCATCCCCTTGTCACACTATGTCACAATTCGTCAACCCCCTCCCACTTTGGTACGGAGCGCTTTATTTTTATTTGAATCATTATTACTTTCTTGCTGGTGGCTTGTGGTCATTATGACATTAACTAACCTAATTATATGACGAGACTAAGTTGCCAGATAAATTGTATTATAATTTTGTAAATTAAAATAAATCCTTTTTGTAGATAGATAAATCCATATGAAGATGTTGATAAAGTAAATTAAAGTTTATACAGACCCCTATCACCATGCCACCAAACCGTACTTAGCCGTTTTTAGGGTTCCGTAGTAAACAAGGAACCCTTATAGTTTCGCCATGTCCGTCCGTCCGTCCGTCCGTCCGTCCGTCCGCGGGTTAGCGCAGAGACTATTAACATTAGACAGCTGAAAATTGGTGTGGGTATACATATTAATCACGTCGACAAACCTGTAGAATAAAATTTTTAAAAATATCGTTTTGTAACGTACCTCCCCTACACGTAAAGTAGGAATGATTTTTTTTTCTCGAGTCTATCTTATCATGTTGGGTATCGTTAGAAAGGTCTATCAAAAGTAATACAAGTTTCTTAAAATCATTTTTCGATTTAGGGATCCATTTTCGAAATATTAAGCTTTAAAGTGGAAAAAATTGATAGAGTTAAGTATCCGCCCCCCCCACCAGGTAAACGGTACTTTCAGAGTGGCTGAAAAAATTTACAATAGTAGTATATATAATGAAGTTAAAAGGGAAACTATCACGGCTAAGTAGGCTTTAATGGTTTTCGAGTAATGGACGACAATCAAATAAATTTTTGTATTAAATGTATTAAAATTTAATTCATACCGTAGTAGTGATATCTATCGGGGAATAGCTGAACATTGTTGAACGCTGTTCATATAGCGACATTATGGCAAAGGGTGACTACGGAACCCTATATTGCGCGTGGCCCGACACGCACTTGGCCGGTTTTTTCAAAGTATTTTCGTTATTTAAGAGCGCCTGAAGTTTTAATTGTAATTTTTCTTGCTGCAACCATACCTGGGGACGGCCACGACTAGTTTTAACTAATGAATGCTTTTTAAGAACATTTTTAAATGATATCTTTTCGTCTGCAGTCGTTATGACTAGTGGATAGCCTGCGTCTTCGTTCGTCTTACCCTTTATCCTTTTTTATTATTACCTATTTAAGAAGACGGTGGAAATTGCTGACCTTGGCGATTCAGAAGAATGACCGACACAACTACACTAGTCTCACTCTCTGTCCCTTTCCCTCGGTAAGAGTAAAGTAAGGCATAGTTCATAGTGGTCAGCCCTTAAGTGGGTGACCGAAAGTGTGGCATTTAATATCGAGTAATTCAGTGGTTCGTTAATCACATTAAGTAATTGGTCACGGTTATTGCTTTGTCTGGTAGTCATTAAACTAATTTAGAAGGCCTAACAGCAGCAGCGGATTGATGGAGGCATGAGTGGGACATCCTTCAGGACCAGGATCCAAAACAAGGAGAGTTTTTCAATTTGAACCAGTAGTTCCGCATATGCCGAGGTGTCACAATGACACTTGTATAAATAAATAAATGTTCAAATTATTTGTTCATAAACTTTAATAAATAAATTAAAATCAAATATGTTTTTTTAACAACCACTTTTTCGAAAATCATCCTGCGTCCTATTTACCCCCAATCATTGAGAAGAATATTTTAGTTTTATAATTTCCCTGTGTACGCCGCCTAAAATGCCGGAACATACTCTTGCATCCGGATATTGTCGCCGGAGATTGTTTTACAGCTTCACGTGAATCTTCAATTACTTTTATCATTTTGTGAAAAAAACTATTCCATTAACGGTGCTGGCGACGAGCTTTTATGGGGTTTATTAAGTCATTGCATTAAAATAGAATGAGTCCAGTTTAGATGGATCTTGGTTTTAAAAGTACCACCTGTTTATTTTTCTTCTTTGTGAACTAGACGAATGATCCACTAACCATAGTATACTTTCTAACACGTTCACGTACGCGTCGAGAGACATCAATTATTACTCTCATAGTATGGCACCACAGTATGGTGCCCGACTATGGGCCTCATAAGAAGCATCAAAGTCGCTCAGCGTGCAATGGAGAAAGCTATGCTCGGAGTGTCCCTACGTGATAGAATCGGAAATGAGGAAATCCGTAGGAGAACTAGAGTGACCGACATAGCGAAGCGCATTTGCAAGCTGAAGTGGCAGTGGGCGGGGCACATAGCTCGAAGAACCGATGACCGATGGGGCGTTAAGGTTCTTGAATGGCGACCACGAATCAGCAAGCGTAGTAGAGGGCGGCCCCCCACGCGATGGACCGATGACCTGGTCAGGGCGGCGGGGAGCCGGTAGATGCAGGCGGCAAAAGATCGATCTACGGGAGGCCTATGTTCAGCAGTGGACTTCAAATGGCTGATATGATGATGATGATGATGGCACTACGGCTGTGGTCGGTTATTTAAAATACGTAAAAAGTCAAATTGCGTCCACAGCCGATAACTTATCATTACATTTATAGGAAAGATATGATTCTGTGCCGCTTTAGGTATTCTAGGTCTCTAACCGTTACTGCTGCTAGTTTTAAAATCGAATAACATGGCAATACCTCCGCAAACGTGGTACTTTTTTGTGTGACCAATTTGTGTGTCATATCACAAATTGTTCATAATGGTTTCTGTCCGTGAACGTGCTAAGCTTACAGTGTCTTCCAAAATCAATACGTGATAATGTGGCTGAAATAATTAAAATTTAAAAAGAACCTCTGTCAAAGAATGAATAAACAAATAATAAATATTTTCCGACAATCACACCAATTATTTAGTTCCAAGATATGTATCAATCAGAACTTGTGTTGTGGACACTAAGTCACTGATGAACATACTTAAATTCGCTTGTTCTCTGTATACACATACTTAATATACATAAAAAAAGAGCAAAGGGTGTATAGGGCTCCTACAAAGATCTGAGGAGTACAAGCCAACCTCACCTGCAAGTGGTGCACCTGCCGATCAACGGACGAGGCTCTGGCGAACACAAAAGTGCCCGGACAGCGGCAATAGGCTCGCCACCTATTACGTGGGACCAACAATATAAATGGCGAAGTGTGGGCGTATAGTATGCTTCTGCCTACCCCTTCGGGGAAACAGGCACGATATTATGTAAAGCTTTATGTACATACATATGTAATGAAAAAGAGTAGACCAGACTATTTTTCTTGTGTGGAAATCGATTCCACAACCTCAGAAGCGGAGTGCAGGTATACTCGCCCCATATCGGTTGTCAAACTAAATTTAATTCAGATAAGTAAATATATATCATCATCAGCCAATCTTCAAGCATTGCTGGAGATAAGCCTCTCTAATGGCACGCCATTGAAATTGATCTTCAGCTTTACGTCTCCAACCACTGCCAGCTGTTGCGAATGTCGTCGCTTCACCTAGCTGGAGGGCGTCACACGCGGCGCTTACCGAGCCGTGGTCTCTATCCATCTACCCCAGCGGTTATAAGTCCTACGGCAGATATGACCGGCTCATTACCGCTTCTGATGGTCAATCCTTTGAGCTATGTCGGTAGCTTTTGTTTAGCTGGATCACCACATTCGTAGCCGATCGGTCATAAACTATTAAGTGACCCCTCGCTTATTGCTGTTGCCAATTTTTAATGGGTAGGCTGCACAGTGGCAGGCGACCCATATATCCCACGTCCGGCTTCCCGACCTGCTGGGTACGCTGGAAAGCATTATTTTAACGATAAATCGCACCCTTATTACGAAACCGATACAAAACGAAATTTTTACGAAAATAATCTAATAACGCCATCTTTATTGAATCCTACAAATTTGAAAACTACAAATAAATCGCTTCTCCTGTAAAATTAACTTTTTTCCTAAAAAAAGCTGTTAAAATGGAATAACTGTTGGCATGTTTCGCCGATAAAAAGGTTTCATATGAATTAAATGTAATACACAACACCATGGCACCCGCGACTTGAACAAAGAAAATGCAACAAAAAACTTCATTCGCAATATGCGAAATAAAAATTGAAATGACGTACACAATCTCGTGTAGCCGGAACGCTTCGAAAAAATGTTTGGGAGGGGGGGAAACGGAAAAAAAAAGTGGAGAGCATAAAAAAACTTTAGCCTGTCAAAAAATAGTAACAGGAATAATTATCGTGAACATTGCATTAATCAAATTCTGCGCACGGCGCTATCGGGGGGTGGGTAGGGGGTGGCCCCCATGGGAGGGAGGGGGTATGAGAAAAACGAATGCTGCGGGCTCGCTGCGAAAAAAGCTGAAATCGCCGTCTATACGATGGCGAGGGGTCACGGGATGTGTCTTTAGATACATATTTTGTTTTTTGTGACTCTTCTTAATCTGGAGGAAGAACAAACTGTTCGTCAACGGTAAGTCTTCTTCATTAATGAAAATGGAGAAAAAACTAACCCGTTCTGTTAAGATTAAGCTCCCGCCGGCAGTTAATGGGCGCGCAAGTTTTTAAGTTTTGACCTTCATAAGAGCTCTTTGAGCCAAACTTAAATAAATGTTTTTGACTTTGACTTAAAACTTGGACCAAATTTGCATATAAAGTTACGAGTACTGATGGATCTACCTGGTGTATAAGTGATCGTCGCAAGCTAAAAAAGTTGGATTTCAAATTCCTCGCTGTAATAAAAGAGAAAAAATAAATAAAAAATGAAATAAAATATACTTTATTGTCTTTAAGATCAACATGATCATTTAGATTCGTCAAACATTTACACAAAATGGAAATTCAAAATTAATATTTTTTTAACAACAATGAAAGAAATATGAGCGGTACCATAATAAAGGAGTAAAAGCAAATGGGTTATTTGTCAGAATTTGTCAGTTTATCTGTCTGTTGTGGTTTTCTCAAGATTTGTCAGTCTGTCGGTGACTCTTACAGGAGGATCTGTCAGTCAGCCTGTCGTGATTCTAAAGAGACAAAATAAATACTACCAATAAAACAAATAACGTGGTAGCTTCACCAAAAGATTACAGCATCAGCCTATAAGAGCGAGAAATGGTTTTGATGGGTCGGTAACGCTCTAGTGATACTAAAGTCAAAGTCAAAATCATTTATTCAAGCTTGGCTCAATAGAAGTCTTATGAAAGTTAAACGTCATATTTAAGTTACTGGTACACAACTTTTCATTTGGTGGGCCGTATGCCCCACCTAGTGGTATCGTGTTGTATATTGAGATAGATCAAGTTCATAAGATTTGTTTTTGAAATGGGTTGTATTTCGATTTTTTACATATTTAACGTGGGTGTTTAGCGATTCTACCAAGACCTGAGGACCCCAAGCCACTTTTTAAGACACTTTACTATGACTGTCTTAATTTATTAACTGTGACTGTCTTAATGACGAAAGCAGCGTGTACGTAGTTATATTTTTGAGTTCATATGCAAATAAACTCAAAAATATAGACCGGTGTGGGAATCAAACCCACGTCCCCAGGAGTAGAGTGCAGTTGAATTTAGTTTATTTTCCATCTTAGATATATAGTGTATAGGGATCCTACCAAGACCTAAGAAGCCCAAGCAAACCTCACCTGCAAGTGGTGCACCTGCCGATCAACGGACGAGGCTCTGGCGAACATAAAAGTGCTCGGTAAGCGGAAATAGGCTCGCCACCTATTACGTAGGACCAACTATATAATTGACCAACAATATAATAAAATGTGGGCGTATAATATGCCTCTGCCTACCCCTTCGGGGAAACAGGCTTGAATATATAATATATGTATATGATTCCTGTGTGGATGCGCTTTAACGTGGGACCTACAATAAAATTGGCGAAATATAGTCTTATAGAGTGTATAGGGCTCCTACCAAGGCTTCCCTCCTAACTGGCGCAATAAGGGCGTACAATATGCCTTATGCGTACAATAACCTACTCCTTCGGGAAAACAGGCGTGATTATATATGTATTATGTATGTAGGCTTATAATATTACATATGCCTCTGCCCACTCCGAGAAAACAGCCGTGATTGTGTGTTTGTATGATGAATTACACAATTTCTAATACAACAATCGTGTATATATTTACACAAGTCACATATAAATACACAAAATGCATAATATCTTCAGACACAACATCTAGAGCATACTCCCGTGTGCGGCGGTCAGTCCAGCGCAGGCTACCTATATAACAACAAAAATGGCCGCCTCCCGCCCTGCGCTGCATTCATTAATTGCTAATTTACTGATCACGGGTCACATCTCACATGTATGCTTTTTCCGAATTATATGCCTCTGTTTGACGGGACGCGCTTTTGAATCCATTATTTATGGAGTTGCATGCGCAATCCTTATCGATTTTCTGTGTTTGGTTATAAAAATATTAATGGCCTATGTGTATGTCATTCGATAGGTGGGGGTTTGTATGGATAAATGCTATTATTAATTCCCCTTTTTTATTCATTTTATGGGAGAGTACGCACTTTTATAAACGCTCGTAGACTAGACGGTTAGGTGGTTGAAGCCAAAGTAAAAATCATTTGTTCAAGTTTGGCTCAATAAAGCTCGTGTGAATGTCAACGTAAAAACTAAGGGGCATTTACAAACAAGATCTAAAGTTAAAGCAGGTTTAAAACTAGTGCTGTCACTGTCTTCATTTTATTAAATAAAAATGATAGCACTATTTTTAATCCTGGTTTTTATTTATATCTCGTTTTGTAATAAGCCCCTAAAGTTTGAGGTCAGTCTTTGATGCGTGATTGTTTGGACCGTTTAATGTTATTCGTAATTTTCTTATTTCACTCCAGATAACACTTCCACAAGCACTGGTAGTCGGAAAACGATCACCAAAGTAAAGAATATGTCCAAGAGTTCAGTACTTGAATTGGTGCACGTTTGTAAGGCCAATTAGCATGTTACGATATAGGTCTCGGCTTTCATGCTAGACCCTATAGAGCGTAAGCTTATAGGTCCGCGATATTAGGCGGAAACGATCCCCAAAGTGGACAAGAGTTCACAGAAGACAATTTTCGGATTGATGATTGTTTGTGTGGCTTTAAATTAGAGCGCTCAAGATGTCGTTCCAGTCTATCACTACGAGTGGTATACCTGTCCTGATCATGTTACCCAAAAATTTAATTAACTACAAAGCAAAATGCCTACAGGTCATGGCTAAAAAGCTAAATCCTTATAAAGCGAATTAACTAAAATTCAGTATTTTATTTTAATGTGACACGACATAATGACTACATCCTGCCTGATGGTAAACAGCCGATGACAATTATGACGGCCTGCTAAAATGCCGTTTCACGCCTTGTTTAAAAGACCCGGGATCATATGAAATAGGAAACACATGAGCCGCAGCGAATTTCAGAGCTAAGTGGTCTTGCTCAGAAACGACTTCCCAAAAGTTTTGGTTTGAGTGCTGATAGTCTGCACAGTATAAGTATGGTTTCTAAGATGAGCACGTGTTGTTCGGGAGAGGACAGGAAAGGGCAGCATGAGATCGAAAAGCTCCTCAGAACACTCGCCATAGTAGTTCCGGTAGATGACACTGACAGATGCAATGTCTTTACGTAGCTGTAGACCCTCGAGTAAAGCTGTTACCTCAGCATCCCCTTTAATGCGAATAACAGTTACAGTAATTTGCCTAAGGATTATGAAGCCCATAAAGCAAAAATCTATGCCTAAGGACCAATAAGTCTACATAGCAAAATGCTTAAAATAATGTTTAACCTTGGTTCGTTTAAGGAGGCATGTGCTCAGTAGCTGGGCGTTAATGGACTGTGGGATTAGTGATGTGTATTGTTGTCGTTCGACATTAGAAACTTTTTGAGCCCTTAAACTGCTTTAATAAACAAACTGCCAGGATATTTATATCTAATAATAATGATTAATATCGCAAAGTAATATTTTTGAGTGTTGAATTGTTTTTGTGAATCTGCGCCATAGTTTTGCAAATTAAAATAAATAAATAAATAAATATTTTCAGACAATTACACCAATTATTTAGTTCCAAGATAAGTATCATTAAGAACTTGTGTCATGGATACTAAACAACGGATAAACATACTTAAATACTTTTTTTTTTTTGTAAATACATACTTAATATACATAGGAAAGCACCCAGACCAGAACAAATATTCATGTTCATGCACACAAAGATTTGTCCTGTGTGGGAATCGAACCCACGACCTCTGGAGTGAGGTGCAGGTATACTGACCTCAACGCCATATCGGACGTCATAAATCAAAATCAAAATAAAGTTATAGTTCTTACGTAAATTTTACCCCAGAATGTCACACCAGAAATGAATATAGTTAATATGTACGATAAATCAATGATTATTGCCATTTATTTATGCGTTAATGGCCACTATAGATTCCGATGTCGATATGGATCAGCGTAAAGCTCATAGGCGAAGAAATGGTGTACAATGCCTGGTCTTCCAGCAGTAATTGGAAGAGTAAAATTAGTCAATTGCAAATCCAAAAATCGCATTAGGTGCATGACCTCCGATGGTCAAATATATGGTTACATGCAAGGTTACTTAGGTCCACCTGTGCCCTATGTCAAGTCGTGACATACTGACGGACAGACTGAGTTAGGTCATATTAGGGAAATAAAATACCTGCTGTGAGGTTGTATTAATATTTAATGTTGTAGACTTTTGGTAAAAAAAAGTCTTTTAATCAATGTATGCGATTTATTATAAACTAGCGACTGCCCGTGAAGTTGTCCGGGCGACGTCAGGTAGGTATTTTTTGTTAGGTTCAGGGCACACCTATAAATTTGGTGATCTTTCCAAGCAATCACATCAGTTAGGATCCTTAGAACAGAAAAATATGCGCTTAAAATGTTATTGGGTTCCTACAAGGATCTAGGTAGCCCAAGCCAACCTCACCTGCAACCCTGCAAGTGGTGGACCTACCGATCACATACGAGACTCTAGCGAACATAACTGTGCCCGGTAAGCGGCAATAGGCTCGCCACCTATTACGTGGGACCAACTATATGATTGGCGAAGTGTGGGCGTATAGTATGCCTCTGTCTACCACTTCGGGGAAACAGGCGTGAATGTATGTATGTAAAGAGTTATTTATTTTTCATCTGCCCTCCCCATTGTCATATAGTTGTCTTTTCAATTACTTACGATGGCCAGCACCAATACCTTTTCCACTAGGAAATCTGACACTGAAATGATACTGAATCGTGATCGATATCTCTTCAGGTGATCCACGTTTTTAGGGATCTTCTTGGTCATCAGTTCATCAGTATGGTATAACCATTACTTATCACAACGATGCCCAGTTATACAGCGTGCATTGTCAAGTGCGTGGTGTGTCGGTAAGCCATCAATAGCCATATCATCACTGATGTGATCCAGATCTTTGCGGATCTTCTTCCTTGTCAAATTATATATAATGTCACGATGATACCTGTACCAGTTAGACAGCGTGCATTGTCAAGAGCGTGGTGTATTGTACCGTGGTGTGTTGTATTTATTATCCACATCGTACAGGATGTTCTTGCTTATCAGATCAGTATATATACCGTTACATATCGTGATGATGTCTGGTCCAGCTAAACAGCATGCATTCTTAAGTGCGTGAGGTGTCGGTGGGACTTCGATCATGGTCTCATGATTGATATATCATGAGGATTTTGATTCACATCCTAGAGGACCTTCTATCTCATCACATGATGTATAATGTCACAATGATGTCTGGTCCAGTTATTCAGCATGCATTGTGAAGTGCGTGGTGTGTCGATGGGCTCTTGATGACTATACCACCATGGTCTCATGACTGATGTATCATGAGTAATGTGATCCACATCTTGATGAATCTTTTTCCCCACCAGATCATGTATAAAGTCACAATGATGTCAGGTCTAGTTATACAGTTTGCATTGTGAAGTGTGTGGCGGGTTGATGGGCTCTTTATGACTATGCCACCATGGTCTCATGACTCATGTATCATGAGTAATGTGATCCACTTCTTGGTGAATCTTTTTACACAACAGATTATGTGCATGTCACGATGATGGACCAGACCAGTTATTCAGCATGCATTGTGAAGTGCGTGGTGTGTCGATGGGATCGATCGGCGCCGATCGGCGTGTGTGCAGCGCTGACTGCCGAAATAAACGACAACATGCGGCGGCAGCGGGCGGCAAAGGGCGGCAACGGGCGTCAGCGGGCGGCGAGCGGCGTGGTGCGGGCGGAAAAAATCCTCACGTCAAAACGGACGCCAGTGTAGTCGCCTCATCATGGATTGGCTTTGTGGCTCCTATCTTAATTTTAATGCTGCGTGGAAATTCATTGCGTTATTTATGGTAAGCCTTCTTAACTTAGGAATTATTTTCCAGCGCATGTTCAGGTGCAAACGGTTTTTATGCAGACCATCATATTTTATACTATTATTATTATCATTAAAAAAATACATACAAAAAACACTTCGCAAACCAATCATAGGTTTATACTGACAGATTTTAATGTAAGTAAGTCTAAGTGAAAATAAGTAAATAATAAACTACAATCAAATAACTAATAGAAATGCCTAATGGAGTATCTGGGCATATGGGTTTGTGGATTAGGTTTCATCAAATCTTGTTAAATTATGTAAAATAACGTTATAAAAAGTTTAGCCTATTTCATTCACTGCGGACCGGAGCTCGAGTCTAGCAGAATATGAAAGGAAGATGCGAGTTTTTTCCCCTAGTACAAAGTTTACCCTATATTCAATAAAGAAGTATATAGATAGTACTATCCGTAGGTCCTAAACATACGGTCTACATTACTCACTTTCTAAACCAGCTAAGCGGCTGAATATTCAATAATATTCATTTACACAATTTAATTGTGAAAACTTTCACTTACGACATTGTTAATTGCTACCGTCGTTATATATGTAACTTTAATATGTAAACATTTTAACGAAAACTATTTTAAAATCCCACACGACCAATCCACTCCCGCGGCAGTACAGAGGTGCAAGCGTCACCAACCAGTCTACCCCTGTACCCCCTTAAAAAAATTGCAGCTGGGTGACGGAGGGGGCTCAACTCTGACGCGTGGCCCCGCACCTCTGTTTACCCTTAATTGGTGCGCGTTCTGGCCGCCATTAGAATATGATTTGTGCGATGGCTAATGTCCTTGGTTAATGGGCTTGTTTACGGAATTGAGTTAGCTTTTGAAAGACAGCATAAAAGTTATATTTATTTAAATGATCACCAACATAATAAACATTAATGTATTATATTTTTTTACTTATAGTTATTTTTATCGTGTGCCCTGTGATATCGGCATAGAATAGTGGCACCCCCTCTCATCTCACGGGGAGTCGAAAGTGATGACGAAGAGAAATCCTACCGGATGATGGGCAGCAGCGTCATCCTGCGTACTGGCTTAATCAGCGATCACCAACCCGCCTGCCTAGCGTGGTGATTATGGGCAGATACCCCGAACAGAATGTAACTTATTGGCGAGGCTTGTCCAGCCGCGAACATTATACGGCTGATATGATAAAAAAAAATTTATTATTAATATTATATAAAGTTATTATCGTAGCATTATTCCGGTTGTGTCCTAGACTTCTCAGTCCTGCTCTCTGGTTTTACCAAATTTGACTGTACACGGAGCGATTGCCGTCTGACCTCCGCAATCCAGAGGGTAACATCATGCTATGGTTAAACCATCTGTCAGTATATTAGAAGGCGCTGAGTCCCAATTAACGACCGCCATAGATGACTGCTGGGACCTAAGCGTGCTTAGCGAGATACGGAGCAAGCGATAATTATGCAAATAACTTCGAAAAGTGCATTGTAATCTATTGGTGTTGCCACTATGCTTCCACTTTCTCGCCCGCTGCGCCCTCCACAGGTCCCTTTTAGTTTCAGTAGTCAGTGCTAAGAGCACCCAGAGTCGCCAACCTCTGGGTGTTACCTTTTACCTTCATTTTATTTTATTTATTACGCTTTCAGGTATTTTTCCTGCTCGCAATTAGTTATGTACAAAAATACTATTACAATTCGTCTAGCCGTTTTATAAAACAAAGCTTTTAAAGTTCGCCTACGACATTAGCACCACTTCAAATTAGAGGAAGGTTAAAAAAACAACCGAGTATCGTCAGTTAGATTTATTTCATCCAATTCTCTTCCAAAATCCGCGTAACAAGAACACACAGTTCCATTTTGAAATTAAACGCGGCAAGTGCACCAATGAATTAGTGATGCACCATCACGCCGGATGAATTATCCGAACGTAAATAATGGGTCCGTACAAAAAGCGGGTAGGACCGTTACTCTTGCAGTCGCTCGGAGTCGTGCCCCCGCCGATTAGAGCCGGTACACTTCAATCGTAAATTGTTACAAATGTAAGGCGCGCGTCACTATGTTAACAACATATTGCAAGCGTTTTTATATATGTCTTTCATCAGACGCCCGCAGGTCGTTTCAGTAGCTATGTATTAAGTACTAGCTGGTGCTCGCGACATTGCTTAGTACTTCATACAATATCTTCATGAGTTTTACTCTATGTGTTTTTCTGACGTATAAGAAACAAACATTCCTACATACTTTCTTGAATTTCGTGTTTATAATATTAGTATGGAAAAGGATGGTGTATAGGGGTCCTAAAAAGATCTGAAGAGCCCAAGGCAAAGTCACCTGTGGCGCCAACTGCTAAAAGCTGCCGAACAACGGATGAGGTTCTGGCGAACATAAAAGTTCCCGGTAAGCGGTAATAGGCTCGCCACCTATTACGCGGGACCAACAATATAATTGGCGAAATGATGGCGTATAATACGCATCTACCTACCCCTTCGGGGGATAAGGCGTGAAATACTATACGGAAAAGGTTAGTATGGAATTTGCTCTTTGAGTGACCACATAGCTTACGTTATTTATTTTTAGTTTGCATTGCAAACAAACAATCAAATCTCTCCTCTTTATAATATTTTTATATGAATGATATTATGAATAAGAAAGCGCTCGCAACTCCGCAGTGCTCGGTGGTCTAGGTCTCAAGGGGTAAAGGGGGAGGGTATCTCATTTCCCATTTATAATCGTTACCACCACTTATTCTTACTTACTACGAAATCTCTTACTTGACACTGGCTAAATGTGCTAAACGCACGAAGCCATTATTTTAAGAAAAAAAAAGTTACAACAAATATACACGTTGGACTTCTTGGCGGGAAAGTGAAGCGTCACGTCTGCAGTTTTGTTTTATTTCTAAAATTTGTAATATTTCTAACATTAATGTATAATAACGGTGGATTATTAACCGTTAAGTGTTTGTGAACGTACATGAGTGTTGGTAAATCAAACAAACTGTGCAACATCACTTTTCAAATTTTCTCTCAAGGAGTCCATGTGAGATCTCAGTATAGTCCCACATCTTTACTGAGGACTCAAGGGGCTTAGGGGAGGGTATCTCATTTACCATTTATCATCTTTATCACTACTCATCCTCATTTACTATGAATTATATATTATTAATATATCACTTACTTGACACTGGCTAAATGTGCTAGACGCACGAAGCCATTATTTAAAATAAAGAAAAGAAATATACACGTGTTGTGTACATAACTTTGTTATGTACACAACGAGAAAGGTAGCTTTTATGCAATCTTAACGAAGTAATACGATGTTCAATAAGTTCTAATTTAACACGCCAGTGCGAGGTGGCTTCAATGGAGCCCCAATTAAATAAAGCACTTTTCTCTTTATAACATCATAGTAATATTACACCAATTAACTAATGTATTACTATTTTTATATTATATGTTTTTGTAGACTTATCAAATTGTTTTAATATTGAGAACATTTTCTTATAATAGAAGGAATAGATGACTAACCTTGACGATTTTCTTTCGAAAAGAACGGGCAAGAAAATCGGATGCGGATCGGAACGGGCAATAAAATCGGATGGTTTTTTTTTTCATGAAAGCTCTATTGAGCCAAACTTGAATAAATGATTGAAGCTAATGTCTTTAAGTTTTATTAGCAAATACAAATACAAATCATTTATTGCATGTCACATGAAAGTAGGTGGTAACAACAAATATGGATAACCTAAGTGCCTGCGTCCTAGGTGACTTACAAAAATTTAAGACATTAAAGAATAACAAAAATTTACAAAAAATTAAGACATTAAAGAATAACAATATACTTATTTATTTATATAGATTAATTGATTTTATCATCGAAAAATTCCTGCATATTATAATAGCATTTTTTAATTAAGAAAGTCTTCAAAGTTTTAGTAAAAAGCGGAAGATTATTTATATTTTTTATGTAATTTGGTATATGATTGAATATTTTAATTAACATGCTATGAGGGCTTGTCGAGATTAGTTTTAATGTTGAAAAAGGGATTTTTAGTTTGTTCTGATATCTATTGTTTCTTCTCATTCTTTTCTCGGGTGAATATAGGGTTTGGTTTTTTTTTATAAACTTGCATGACTCCATTATGTAAATTGAAGTGAGAGTTAGAATCTGATGTCTAATAAAGTGTGCTCTACAGGATTCTAGTTGGTCAATGTTTTCTAAAGCACTTAATGAGGTACGCTAAAACTAAGCATGACCCGAAACAGAGTGAAAATGTGAAGCTACCCGCGCTGGTGCAGTAATCAACACGCAAATATCCCTAACGTAGAAGGGTAGCTTTCAGGCTCTTCAAGAATTAACACTATACTCACAGCTAAAGTCAGCTAAAGGTTAATTCATCACAGTAATATCAAAAAACAACTTTGTATAGACTAATGTTTCGCCCTATTCTTTCCTACTCAAGCTTCTGTCCGCGGTATTTGGGCGCGATAGTTTTAAGTTAACGTTCATAAGAGCATTTTTGAGCCAACATGCATAAAAAATATTGAATGTGACTAAATATTAGATTAATTAGCTAAGAGAACACCAATGCTTTATTAGCACTAGTGGGGTACGCTAAATCTAGGCATTACGCGAAATAGAATGAAAATGTGTAGCTACCCGCGCTGGTGCCGCGGTCGACACGCATAAATCCCTCAGCGGGCGCTGGAGCGGCGCCAGCCGCGGTGACGTGCCAATAGGACTGCTTGCCACAGTCAACGGGGGATAGTAGAACGTCTGCAGTACTCATCAACCTAGAATTTAACTCGGTTATGCCCTACACTACGCTATGGACCCAGGGTCTGTTCACTGGTCAGATTTGGCTGAATTTCAGATATTACATGGCGACTACCATATGATCTCTGCAACCTTGAGGGAAAAGTCATTCTGTGGCTAGCTGTCAGGATATAAGACTTCCGAATTACGACTGCAATAGATGTGCATAACAGCCGGGACCAACGACTTAATGTTCTTTTCGAGGCACGGAGCAAGCGATAATTATGCACATAACTTCGGAAAGTCATCAGCGGAGATAATGCATAGATGCAAACGACCGATATGGCGTGGTGGCGAGTATTCCACTCCACTTCTGAGGTCGTGTTTTCCTATGTTTAATAAGTATGTATTTACAAAAAAAAGAAGAAGTATTTATGTATGTTTATCCGTTATTTCGTAACCATAACACAAGTTCTTAATTATACTTATCTTGGAACTAAAAAATTGGTGTAAGTGTCAGAAATATTTATTATTATTATGCAATGCATAATGCATACATGCATATTGATCTCGCTACTGGGCATCGCTACTTTACTTCACTGCATAACGTCTGCAGTACTACGCTGATCTAACTGTTAGTATATAAACGTGAATAGAAGGATTTTTCGAAAGAATTACCGCGGTTCTAAAACATATGGACTAATGATTTTTAGTCAGCAAACGTTTGACACATCTGCCGCTCCACTCACAGAGGCAGACATTTCATAACTTTCCACCAACGTAAAATATACAAAAAGTATAACGATTATCTGATTCATAGCCTATGAATTTCAGCCTTGCAACTTCCCACTACTCTGAAGCTAGTTGCTAGCTACGTCACAAATTAACATGAAAGGAATTTGAGTGAAGTTACATCAAGCGCCCTTTATTTGCTACATCTCATTTTGTCAATGCATTCGAATAACTCTGGCGTACATAACAGTTCCCAATAAGCGACAATAGGTTCGCCACTTTTTACGTGTGACCAATTAATGTAATTGGCGAAATGTGGGCATATAATATACTTCTGCATACTCCTTCGGAGAAACAAGCATGTATGAATGTATGTATCAAATAAAATTGAATTAGCAGTCAAAATCATTCGCTTCATCGCGGAGCTACGAGCGCCTTGCTTTGCTAAGATTACAAATATAATAATCCATTTCAGACAAAGAATTTTAGAGATGAGTCACTGTTAATATTTGACTATGTCTTTACTCAGCTCACAAGTCTAGCAGCTCAGTGCGAACCGAAATTACTACGCACCGCCGCACTGCAACGCTCGGCCACTGTTTCTTTATTTCTCCCAAGTCCAGCTGAAGTTTGGTTGCAAAAAAAAATGGCAAGCTGAAATGTGTCCAATACTATTCTACACCCAACTATGAACAATGCATTTGAATTTATTAGTGAATTATTTATTAAACTTTAGATGTGTTTGTGGCTTCGCTTGCGTGAGTAGGGTTTTCACAGTCGTACGCTAATGTCCCTTCTCTTCTTGGTTTTTGGGAAAAAGGTTCTTACACAGTAGTAGTATAGGGCATGTTGTAGGGGGGGGGGGGGCAATAAGCGGTGCAATAGCACGGGCAATAGCACTCTTGTCAGAACCGTGCCCAGTGAGTTATTAATAAATAAATAAATTCTAACAATTACACCAATTATTTAGTTCCAAGATAAGTATCATTAAGAACTTGTGTTATGGATACTAAATAACGGATTAACATACTTAAATCGATGCCACATGTGTTTATTAATTTTGATTTTTGTATTTTTGTAAACCAATGTATCATGAGTCACAGCAAAAAAAAAAAAATTTTGTTTTTTAAGCTCCCAGACCAGATTAAATATTAATGTTCATGCACACAAAGATATGTCCTGTGTGAGAATCGAACCCATTACCTCAGGAGCGGAGTGCTGGCATACTGTCCTCCACGACATATAGATCGTTGCTAACGACTAGAATAATTTACCAATATCATAAAGATATGCTCTAACCGGAAGAACAGAATAGGTGTCTCGAAATCAAATGCGCTACAAAATATCTGACTCCGTTAAGCGAAATTGAAGAACAAATAATTATAATATAAACTATTGCGGAGGCCAATGTTCTGCAGTGGACTTAATAATAATAATAATCTTTATTAACAGAAAAATATGCCTGAAATGGTTGTGATAAAATTTTCATTATTATTACATCTTCTCTTGTTACAATAATAAAATATTCTTTATTGCCTCTATAATCAACAGGATAATTTAGATTCTTTAAATTTTTACAAACAAAATAGAAATTCGATGATTTCTTTTAAGAGTAATGAAAGAGATATTTGCGGTACCATAGTCATGAAATAAAAGCAACTGGATTCTTTGTCATTAAGGTATATTATTGTATGAACTGTAAATTAAAAAACACCCCGTAGCTATCCGTCCAGACGGCAAGAGCGTGGCGCTGTCAATTGGCGCCATAAATCGGTCGGCTGGCCAGGCGCCATGCCTCTTACTCATTCATCTAATAGGAGAAAGTACTTCTTGAACGGACTTCTTGACGGAACTGAATTTATTTTATAAAAACTAAATAAATAAAATAAAATATACTTTATTGTCTTTAAGATCAACATGATCATTTGGATTCGTCAAACATTCACACACAAATGGAAATTTGATATATTTTTTTAACAACAATGAAAGAGATATGAGCGGTACCATAATAAAAAAATAAAAGCAAACGGGTTCTTTGTCAGAATTTGTCAAGGTTTGTCAGTTTATCTGTCTGTTGTGGTTTTTCTCAAAATTGGTCAGTCTGTCGGTGACTCTTATCGGGAGGATCTGTCAGTCAGCTTGTCGTGATTCTTAAGGAGGGAGGGGATGGTCCGTCAGTCAGTCAGTCTGTCGGTGACTCTAGCGAGGCTTTCAAAAGGCAACGAGATTGAGAAGAATGCCTTAAGAAACTCATCTAGCTTTTTAAATTATGTCTTAACTAATTACTATTGTGAAATAGTACTTACATGATCAACGCAATCATTTGAATGTGGATCCTCCTTTCGCAATAGTTAGTATTATATTTGCCCATAATCACCACGCTGGGCAGGCGGGTTGGTGATTGCAGTTCAAGCCAGTACGCAGAATGACGCTGCTGCCAATATCTGGTAGACTTTCTCATCGTCGACTCCTAAGACTTCCCGTGAGATGAGAGCGAGCACTATTCTAGGAGGGTTACCACACGACATCCTACTTATAGTAATAAGTACGTTAGTTAATAGTACTTAGAGATATATAATAAACAAATAAATAAAATAACTTAATAGTCAAATATTAAATTAATTATATTGACCTACTTTGCAGATAGTGTTTTTTTACATTGTACGTCTACTAATAAGCAATGTCCATAATTATCATTCATTTAAAATAAAAAAGTATGACTTGCTCCGTGCCTCGAAAAGCACGTTAAGCCGTTGGTACCGGCTGTCATGAATATATATGGCAGTCGTAATTAGGAAGTCAGTGCCTTCTAACATCCTGACAGCTGCTTTAACCATATGAATGAATGAATGAATGAATATTTTATTTCTCTCTTCACAAAGGATTACAAAAAATAAACAGTAGTTACAGACAGTGAAGACACATTATCCTTTGTGAGAGACTGGAGTCCATACTAGGAAAATCCTGTGTGACAGATCACCAGGCCCTCACCTCGGACTACTCTTATACTAAAAAATTAAAATTACTATAAATTAATGTATATATTTACAAAGTTTCCGGTAAAACCAGAGAGAAACAGAAATAAGTAAAAAAATTAACAAAATTTCAGGAAAAAGAAACATATTTAACCACAATAATCATGTGAGTGTGTTTGTGTGGGTTATGTGGTGTGTGTGTTTGTGTGTGTGTGTGTGTTATGGTGTGTGTGTGTGTGTGAGTGTGCATATGTGTAAGACGTGTGCATTAACGGAGAATCGCTAGCAATTGTTCAGTCTCATTATAATCTAGCTTTTGTAACCATTTGCATAAAGTCTTTTTACAGGTTTTTCTGGGCTGCTTGTAGAATGACAGAATTTTGTTCAGCTTATTGTAAAGATAACAAGCCAGGAAGGTGAATTGGTGCTGTAAGAATCTTGTATTAGAGCGCGCTGTAGGACAGACTGCGTGCTTGCGTCGTTTATCGGCTAGGAGTGCAGGATCGTACTGAAGTTGAGAGTGTAGTCTTAGGACTGTGTTCTGGACGTAGAGTTGACGGACAGTTAGCATTCCAGTATGCTCGTAAACTAAGTTGGTAGGATGAAGAAAAGGCAGGAAATGACTTACTTTTAGAACACATCTTTGAGCCCTTTCTAACTTCAATAACAACGTTTTAGCGGCACCCCCCCAAACCGTTATACAGTAAACAAGAATTGACTGACATAGTGCTAAGTATACTGTATTTATAACCTTTTTATCAGCCACCCGTCGCAGATTTTTAAAAACAAAAATAAGCTTTCTGGTTCTAGCCACTAGAAGATCAATGTGTGTGTTGAAATTTAGTGATTTGTCTAGACTTACACCTAGGTATTTTATACTGTCAGTTTTTTGTAGTGGCATACATGAGCAGGAACTAGTATAATTAGAGCACAAACCAGTGTGGGCTATTATTTTTAGGTCTTGTATCGGAAATCTAGGATTTTTTATAGAGAATGCAATATATTTGGTCTTGTCAACGTTTACAGCCAGTTTATTTTTAACTAACCAAGTCCCAACAAGGTTGAGACCAGCTTGTGCGTGGTTATAAACTTGTTCCCAGGTTTCGGCTTGAAACAAGAGCGCAGTGTCATCCGCAAAGGCAACAACTTTTCCGTTTGGCATTTCGAGCTCACAGAGTTCATCTATATAGGTCAAGAATAAGGTGGGACCAAGAATACTGCCTTGTGGTACACCGTGAATGATGGGAAGGTCATTACTAACGTATTCGTCTATTTTGACACGCTGATAGCGATTAGCTAGGTAATCAGAAAACAATTTTAGTTGGGTTTCTCTGACTCCCAGATTCTCCATTTTCCTAAGCAGCAGAGGGACGGAGACCGTGTCAAAAGCCTTTGCCAGATCTATAAAAATGACAATAACCTTTCTGTTTACATCCAGATTATCTGAAATGAATCCTGTCAGAGAATGTATAGCGTCACTAGTAGATAATTTTGAACGGAAACCAAACTGGGATGAAGAAAGCAACTTATTGTTCTCTAGGTAATTTACTAGGCGCTTATTCATAATTTTTTCGAGGATTTTTGAAAACGATGGTAGTATAGAAATCGGCCTGTAATTGTTGACACAGACTTCGTCCCCGCTTTTGTGTATGGGATGAACCTCCGCTAATTTCCAAGCATCGGGAAACCTACCTGTCTTAATAGCTAGGTTGCAAATAAAGGTAATAGCCTGAGTAAGAATTTGTTTATACCTTTTTATGAACTTTGAGGAAATATTATCGCGACCGACGGCGCAATCGGTTTTCATACTTTCGATAATATTATTTACTTCGAATTCGTCTGTCGGGAGAATAACTAGTGAGTGCGGATGAGTTTTAGGCGGTAGCGATGGAAAATGGTCCTGTTGAGTGTTTAGCCGATCTGCAATTTCCTTACCTATGTTCACAAAGTACGTATTTACTTGATTAACGGATGTTAGTGGATCTGGAGTGTTGATAAGTTGTGTAGCATTGTTTTTTCTTTTGTTTGTATGCGTGATGTCTTTTATAGCGTTCCATAGTGTTTTATTATTTGTTTTTGCGGCTAGTTCAAGTCTATTTCTGTCGTATTGTATTTTAACCTTTTTAAGCAAATCGTTACAGAAATTACGATATCTTTTGTATATTAGCATTACATCTGGGTTGTTAGGATTTCTTTTCGCTTTTTGGTGTAATTTGTCTCGATTTCTCATGCATCTTAGAAGCCCAGCGGTTATCCACGGTTTGTAAATTTTTTTTCTGTTTGGTGACTTTATTGTTTTAGTATTAGCCATTATTAGGTTGTTCAGGATATTAACAAAAAGGGATGTTGCTGCATCCACATCATCACATAAGAAAATATCTGTGAAGTCTATGTCATTCATATTGTCATCGAGTTTATCATAGTCTATTATTTTTGTTATACTATACGATCTATTTGGTGAGTGATTTCGACTTCTAAGAAGAGAATAATAGCGTTATGATCTGTGATAGACGTTTCTGCAACATAACAAGCTGCTGTAAGTCTTGTTTTTATCATGACGTGGTCTAGGCACGTTCTGTTATGGGTAGTTAATGTGTGGGCAGGCATCATTGCATGTGAAGCTAAGAGGTTTAAGTACGTTGCTGAGTGTGGGTCTGCGCTGTTGTATACTATGTCAACGTTAATGTCGCCTACTAAAATTATATTAGCAAAATTTGATAGAGATTTTATGAACAGGTCTAGCGAAGAGAAGAAGTTATGCAGGTTTTTGTAACCGGCTGGTCTGTAGGCCGCTATAATGACTGTACTGTGGTTTATTTTCATCGAGAGGATGTTACAATCTGAAACTGCTGGTTCTTCTATCACAGGCTTAAATGAGCTTTTGTAATACACGACAACACCTTCGTTTTGCGTTTTATTATTTTTAGTTTTACAAAAAATGTAGTTGTTAATCATAGGAATATAGTGAGTACAGGGCAACCAACACTCGGTCAAAACAATAAAATCCCAATCTATTTGTGATCTAGCCAAAAGTGTAAGCAAACCCGGTGTATTACGTGATATGCTGCGTATATTCTGGTGAATAATTTTAAGTGGTTGTTTATGATTTTTCACTATGCTGTTGCAATTGTCAATATCGCAGGTCGACGAATGCGCAATAGTAATATGGTCTAGTTCATCTACAATATCACGCGAATTAGCCATTTGTACTAGAAGGTATTATAAGTCTCAAGTGAATGTGGTAGCTTGTTAGTATGTATGTGTGTTGTACAGTGTAGTATCTTTTAAATATTACTAGCAATGACTGCTTGTGTGCTTTGGTTAGAGTAAATGTATTATTGTAGTTTATAATATAAACAAAAATTAACAATTCTTTAATGATTAATGGGTAGTGAACACGCTTGTTAAGTGTTTTTTGGGTGAGTGATAGTAATAGCGACATTGTAAAGTGGTTGATTAACATATTATTATTAAAAAGTGAATATATAACTAAAATATTGATATAATAGGTATAAAATAGTCATTTTTTTGCCAGCAGCTGGAGAGTTAATTCGGTTAAGATTTTAATTTGGGGCTCACCTTCAGCCAACCTTCAACCATAGAATAATATTTCCCTTTAGGTTACGGCAGTTGCTCCATGTAATGACTGAAATTTGAGCTTAAGATTAGGGCAACCGGGTTAATGCTAGGATGAAATGATAATAAACAAAGAGTAAAAAAAAAAAAAAGTGGGTTGCTTACAGTGCTTTGACTTCCTACTAAAACCTGCACCGGCACCTGTCGATTGACAAACGATGCTCTGGAAGACATTGTGCCCGGCAATTACGTAGAGACGAAAAATACATTTGCTGAATTGTGGGATTTTAATATGCCTCTGCCTACCCCTTCGAAAAAACAGGCTTGAATGTATGTTTATAAAAAGTATATTGTGTGGTAGTTTGTTCAGTAATTAATAGTTATATTTAGTTTGGCACTAGATGGCGGTGTTTGTTATGTCGTACAGTATTTAAATAACAATACCCACCTACTAGGTAACGAAAGTGTTTTGTATATTATCCTAAAAGAAGATCAGAGATGCTATCTAATGGTAGACTTAACAAGCAGCCAGACATGTTACAACCAGTTATTACTGACCGCCGGCGCCAAGGGTAAAGGAATTGAACACATAGAATCTAGAATGTTCTAGGTCCCTTTTTAATTTGCGTCTTTTGTTTGTATCTTTTTGTTCAAACCATTTTGAAGACATTATACTATCGAAGGTAAAGGATTCATTGCTGTGACATAATAACATTGAACATAGAATTATATATACATATTATCACTGCCATATTTCATTTGAGGAGAGCAGAAACCTTGCTATAACTTAGCCGAGATAACTTTCTTGCCTTCTAGCCTTCTTCTCAATCTCGTTGCCTTTTGGAAGCCTCGTTAGAGTCAACGACAGACTGACCGACGTACAATCCCCTCCCCCTTTAGAACGACGACAAGCTGACTGAAAAATCCCCCCGATAATAGTCATCAACAGACTGACTATCTCAGCCACAAAAAGGCAACTGCTGATAAAAGGCCTCCCTAACTGCTTTCAAAGAGATTAATCTTCAGCCGCTTGCTTCTAACGGCTTCCCCTCACGTCATTGCTAGCAAATCACACAACGACTTTTGTCTTAACTATCATCACATCCTAGCATTATCCCGGTTGCCTCACTTAAGCTTAGGGCCCAGGGTCTGCTCACTGGTTCAACCAGATTTGACTGAATTTCAGTTATTACGTGGAACGACTGCCGTCTGACCTCCGCAACCCAGAGGGAAACATCATTCTATGTTTAAATCAGCTGTCAGTCTGTTGGAAGGAACGGACTTCCTAATAACGACTGACATAGATGTTCATGACAGCCCGGACCAACGGCTTAACGTGCTTGCCGAGGCACGGAGCAAGCGATATATCCGCACATAACTTCGAAAAGTCATTGGTGCGCCACCAGGGTTTGAACCCGAGACCCTCTGAATTTAAAGGCAAGGAGTCTCGCCACTGGGTTATCGCCGCTTTTTGTCTATTACAAAAATACATCTATAATAATATTTATTCGAAATCTAATACAAGCTCGCCTTAGTTTATCATACATACATACATTCCCGCCTTTTTCCCCGAAGGAGTGGGCAGAAGCATATTATACGCCCACACTTCGCCAATTATTTAGTTGGCCCTACCTAATAGGTGGCGAGCCTATTGACGCTTTCCGGGCACTTTTATGTTCGCCAGAGCCTCGTCTGTTGTTCAGCAGGTAAACCACTTGCAGATGAGGCCTTTCAGATCTTGGCAGGGTCCCTATACACCAAAACAGCTAGCACAATAACGCTAGCCGCCATTGCAACAATCTGTCGATCGGCATGTGTACCACTTGCAGGTGAGGTTGGCTTGGGCTCCTTAGGTCTTGGTAGGATCTCTATACACCCTTAGTATATATGTCCGAGTATTTCTATTTATATATTCATCATTATAATGAAAGTATTTGGGATGGGACATCGTCTAGTGTCACTTTCGTTTTTCAGAAGGCGCTATCTGCAATAAAACCTGCACTAGATCCGCTTGGTGATGTTATGGCCTGAATTCTATTCACCTTGGTTTGTAAGAGTAAACCCTGAGCTTAGGAGTACAACGTTATGGCTGAGATGTTTTACCAGTTGACGATGTTCTGTCTGTAATACGTAATTAATCAAGACTAGCTCCATCTATAATTAATTTCCAGGTTTATCAAAAAGTCATATCATCATCATTTCAGCCATCTGAAGTCCACTGCTCACATAGGCCTCCCCAATTGCTTTCCACGTAGATCGATCCTCTGCCGTCTGCATCCACCTGCTCCCCGCCGCGCCGCTCTGACCAGATTATCGGTCCATCGCGTGGGGGGTCGCCTTCTTCTACGCTTGCTGATTCGTGGTCATATACATACTTTTAATTTAAGCCAAAAAAAAATATTACGTATCTATATTGTGGGACCAATTAGGACCAGAAAAGATCTACATATCAAAAGCGCTCATATAAGCGTAACGCGACATTATAACTGTTAGTCTGTCTGTGGATAATGGCAAATTAATGACCGCACGTGGATGGTATTACTGTTAGGCTTGTATATCCCCCCTTACTATGCTACTAAAAATCTATTACCATCGCCTTTTTTTATACTTCCACAAAATACATTAAATCGTTAATACGAGTACACAAACGATACCGTTGAACAAAACCAGTAATGGATAACGAAATAGAATTTCGTGATATATTTAAAGTTAGATGATCAGTCATCTGTATTTAAAGCAGGTTTCGTATGTCAGGCTATCGTGATTACTAAGTACCAATAAATATTGCCAAATATCAATGATTATAAAAACATACTATAGTTATATTATATATTACTATTTTATAAAAGCATTTTTTTTGCCGTGTGGCACCGGCCTAGAGAAGTGCCATCCCCTCCGGCCTAGAATAGCGTCCCGCTCATCTTATGGGAAGTAGTAAGAGACAACGAACAAAAAAAATATTGGATGATTCAATTCAATTTTTTTTTTCAATTCAATCATTTATTCTCAACAATATACATTGTTTGGAACATTTCTATAAATACAAATCACATGCGAATACAAATATTAAAGTTGTGTAATAAAAAAAAAGTATATCATTATTATTCTAATTAACTAACAATAATTCACAATCAAAAGGCACATACCATAAAAATAAAATAAATTATATTTAACATTTAACCCACATTGCCATTATCAATAAATTCATTCATGTCATAAAAACCTTTTTCTAAAAGAAAACTCTTTATTCTTGAGTTGAAGTTACTCTTATAAAGCAAAATTTTTAACTCGTTGGCCATCAGCGTCATCCTACGTACCTACTAGCTGAAGCTACGATTAAAGCCTTCTTTTTCTTTCTTTATTTCATTTAGGGTAGTAATCTCGTAGCATTTATATTAATTAATTTTACGACAAAGGCACCTTGATTTATTTTGGATTGCGTCGACTGCTTACCATCATGCAGGATGTAGTCACGTCATATTGACATTAAATAAATAAAAAAGTAAGAAACCAGTGGGACTTCTCGGCGGGAAAGTGAAGCGTCATATCCGCAGTTTTGTTTTATTTTCTAAAATTTGTGATATTTCTAACATTAATGTGTAATAACGGTGGATTATTAATCGTTAAGTGTTTTTGGGAACGTATATGAGTGTTGGTAAATGAAACAAAACAGTGCAACATCACTTTTCAAATTCTCTCAAGAAGTCCATGTGAGATCTCAGTTTAGTCCCACATCTTTACTGAGGACTCAAGGGGTTTAGCGGAGGGCATCTCATTTACCATTTATCGTCATTATCACCACTCATTCTCATTTACTATGATTTATATATTATTAATATAACTCTTACTTGACACTGGCTAAATGTGCTAAACGCAAGAAGCCAATATTTAAAACAGAAAATAAATAGTGAAGCAGTGAGCAGACCCTGGGACTAAGCTTAAGTTTAGGGCGACTGGGTTAATGCTAGGATGTGATGATGATAAATAAAGTGTACAAAAGTGGGGCGCTTACAGTGCTTAGGAATCCTACTGAATCCTGCACCGGCACCGGTCAATTGACGAACGAGGCTCTGAAAGACACAGTTCCCGGCAATAGGGTCGCCACCTATTACGTAGTGGTATGCTACAACTAATTAAAACCTGTATAGTAATCATCATCATCATATCAGCCATTTGAAGTCCACTGTTGAACATAGGCCTCCCCAATTGCTTTCCATGTAGTTTGATCCTTTGCCGCCTGCATCCACCGGCTCCCCGCCGCCCTGACCAGGTCATCGGTCCATCGTATAGTGATAGCGAAGTGCAATTTTAGCACAGATAATTCTAGATGTAACGTCTCAAATTATAAGACCTGGCTAGACCTCATTGACACTAAAATAGACCTTTCATTTTTAAACTATCAACATGTCTTTCAAGAAATCAATTATGTGAAATTACTTATGTTTCATATGAATGGGGTTTTTTCTAGTAAAAATTTTGACTAATTCTACTAAAAATCTCTCGTTTCAGCGTTGGTCGTGAAGACATCGTTGTTCTGAGGCTCCTACCTTACCTGAAGATGCCCTGTGTAAGGGCGAAACACGTGTCGTGTTGAATAGTTTCTCGATTTTTCGGGAAATTATAGTAGCGCGGGAATTGTTACAAAGATATTTTTAATCCATCACTTGCCTACAATGGATTTCCGCAAAGTAACGCCTGAATCAATAAATTACTAAGTATAGCAAATGTAAAATTTCAGTATGAAAATTAATTATTTAATTTTAACTTTATCTTAAGTTCGCATAAGTCATGCAAACTGTACCTGATGCTTCAATTAAGACCAAGGAGCACTAACTGTCTTATTAATTATTTAGTGAGATACTTAATGGATTTCTTTCGGTCGTGACGTGAGTAAAATTATGGAGATGAGACGTAATTACGTACAGATATCTAAACATTACGGTTTATAGTGAACACGTAGTCAGTATGTATATAAAGTTATTTTTAAGTAGTTCTACATAAACATTTCGCTTCATTATCATCACGTCCAGTGCTGAACATAGGCTTTCCCATTAGATTTCCACCATAAGCGATCCTGAGTCGCCTGCATCCATCGGCTTCCCGCTGCCTTGACCAGATCATCGGTCCATCGCGTGAGAGGCCGTAATTTATTACGTTTGCCGGTTCCCGGTCGCCATTGAAGAACCTTAACGCCCCATCGGTTGTCGCTCCATTTCGCTTATTCAAGTCTAAATACAAACTGTATCTCTTGAACTCTCAAAAGTCTCGCTTTGTGTTGTGTCTTTCATCTTAAGATAAAAGAAATGTAATTCTTTTATTTTTATACATATTCCTTTTTCAACTATGTAGAAATCAAATTGTTAAAATAATATTTTATTTTTTAACAAACATTAAACAAATATTCCTTGACTGCAGAAGAATATGTTCATTACACCCAAAGTCAATTATAGCAAACACACTGACTGTCTCAGTTAACTGTGGCGCAAGAAGTGTGCGCTGTAGCACGACTGGGGTTTCCCAAAAGCAAATAATTAGGTCCGATAGAGCCATGGCAAGTTATCAGCACAAAGGCGGGTCATTAAACAGAAGCCAATATAATTTATTATATTTTAAATTAGAACCAAAGTAGTAGTGGATAGAATCACAGTAGTAAACAGATTTCTAACAAAAAGTTCGCATTATTCGCAAAAAAATCTAAAAAAATAATTTCGAATAACGTTACTAAGACAATATGTGTTAGTTACAATATTTATAACTTAATAACGGCTGGTTGGATTTGGCTTAAAATTGGTGGGGAGGTAGCTTAAAACCAGGAAACGGATATGGGATACTTTATCCCATGAGAAGTGACATAAATAAAATAAATAAAATAAAAAATCATTTATTGCTTTAAAGGAATACATTAACATGACAAAATATAAAATTAAAAATAGTCATAATCCTAAAAGCAACTGGAGTAAGCTCAGCTTATGCTGCACAGAGTAGGCTACTCTACGCAGCGCTGGTTTTCAGCCCCCCCGTTTCATTAGGTTCGCAATATAGTAGTAAACACGTAGAAAAACAGAAATTACAAGTTAACACTTCAGCAAAAACGAAAAGTAAACACGCCAAAATTAAACTGCAGATAAAAACAAAAACAAACCACAGAATAGAAACAAAAATAAGGATAATAATAATAATAATAATAAATTTCACTTTTCTTAATTTAACAAACAATGATATAAAAATTTAGATGAGTATATGCATGTGTGTGTGTACGTGTGTGTGTGTGTGCGTGCGTGCGTGTGTGTGTGTGTCTGTGTCCATGTCTGTGTGCGTGCGTGCGTGCGTGTGTGCGTGCGTGCGTGCGTGTGTGTGTGTGTGTGCGCGTGTTTGTAAGTGTGTGAGAGATTTCAGGTATTAAATTATATTAGACATGTAGGATTATTGTAGTTTTAAAAATAGTTTTTTATTTTGAGTTCCTTTACATAGGAGAACATTACGTTCTCAGCAGCAAGTTGCCGATTGATTAAGGCGGATTTGTAACGAGTCTTGAACAAATGTGAGCTTATATTCTCTCTTAGTGGAGGTGGGAGATCGTTCCATATACTGGCTGCTAAGAACTTGAAACATCCTCTGTAACGTACTGATTTATGAGACGGTATTTTAAGGGTTTTTTTAGTAGCTGAGCGAGCATTCCCTGTCATATTAGAGTTCGACCAATTTAGCTTCTCAAACAAATACAGGGGATTTTTACTGTAAATCACCTTTTGAAGGGTGCATGCGAACTGCAATTCTCTTCTAGCTTTCATGTTAAGAATGCCGCGTCGGTTTAAATAGGGAGTTATATGTTCTCTTTTAGACACTCCGAACGAATATCTAATGCAAGCGTTTTGCACACGTTGTATTGCGCGCTCCGTGTGCTGATTCAGTCTGGGACCATATGTTGAGCTACAGTAGTTGAAGTGGCTTAGTACAAGAGATTCTGTTAAAAGATGACGAAGTTCACTATTGACGTATGGTCTTATTTTGTACAGGGTTTTGAGTTTGAAAAAAGCTGTTTTTATTTTATTATTTATGTGTTGTATATATTTCTGTTCACCGTCAATGATAAGTCCCAGATTTCGGGCCGATTTGACTTCCTCAACTACAACATTATCTATTTTGATTTTCTCTTCACAATCCAAGACAGATTTGATTTGTTTTTTTGTACCAAGTACTAACATTTGTGATTTGAGCGGATTTATATTTAAACAGTTTTGCTTTGACCAATTATTTACATTACTTAAATCTGCATTTATTTTATTAACGGCTTCTTTAACATTTATGCCAGGAAATGAGAAGTACAGTTGAGTATCATCTGCATACAGATGGTGTCTACAGGTTTGAATATATGAGGGTAAATCAGCAGTGAAAATCGTAAAGAGAATAGGACTCAGCAAGGAACCCTGTGGGACGCCTCGCTGCACAGAAAGAGGAGAGGAGTAATTTTTATGTCCGTCTATACCGTCAATGACAACCGTTTGTTCCCTATTTGTAAGAAATGATTCGAACCATTTACAAGCATCTCTTGAAAATCCGCAGTGTACAAGTTTATTTAAGAGAAGTTCCGGGAGTACGCAATCAAAAGCTCTGGAATAATCTAGCAAGACTAAGATACTCGACAAACCAGCATCAGAGGCCTCTGTTAGGTCATCCGTTATGTGCAATAGAGCTGTTTCAGTACCATGACTTCTACGAAATCCTGATTGGTACATAGGTATTATATTATAAGTATCTAGATATGATATGATTTGATTAAGTACTATTTTCTCCAAAACTTTAGACAGCACCGGCAAGATAGAAATAGGTCTTAAATCTTTTAATTCCTTTACTGGAGTTTTCTTAGGGATAGGAGTTACTAGAGCACTCTTCCAGCTTGTTGGAAAGGTGCTTGTACAAATAGATTTATTAACTATACTGGTTATAGAAGAAATAGTTGCGTCTAAGGTTAGGTTAATCATATCTATATTCAAAAAGTCGTGACCCGAAGCTTTAGTATTAATGTTTTTAATTATTTTCCTAACTTCCTCTTCCGATACTGGTGTAAGTTTAAAATTTTGATTTGTTTCCATATCATTGTTCTTTTTTACTTGTTTTATTTCAGATTCATTAACTGGAGGTAAGTTTAAAAAGTGTAAGTTGATTTTATCCGGGTTACAAAGGTACATAGGAATCGATCTTTCGCGGTTGTTATTAATCATAGTGGTACTTTTTATGTTTTTCCAGAGTAAAGCCGGTTTATTAATATTATTATTTATGAAATGTTTGAAGAAAGCCTTTTTTTCTCTTTCTCTAGTAGCTGTAACAAAGTTCCTGAGGTCACGGTAATATCTTTTTGAGCCATCAGTTTTAGTTGAAAATGCTTGAATTGCCGCTTCCTCTCGTAATTGTATCATAAACTTAACCATATCAGTAATCCATGGTTTAGGTTTATCTTTTACTATTGTTTTTTTTATCGGTGCATGTACGTTAAATAATTTAGTCATATAACTGTTAAATATTTCAACCATTTCATTAACATCATCTAAGCGCCTGATATTGTGCCAGGGGATCGAGTGTAGGTCAGTTTGAAATAAGTTTAAGTCTATGTCACGTAAGAATCTTTTGTATTTGAATATTTTGGGAAATTTGGGCTTTTTAATGTCAAAATGTACTATAACCATAGCATGGTCGCTCAAGTCATAATTGTGAAATATCTCAACTCCTTCAGATTTCGATGGAGAATCAGTTAGAGCGATGTCAATTAAGGATTCAGAATTATCAGAGACTCGAGTTGGCACTTGAACTAGTTGGTGTAAATTATGCTGGTAACAAAATGATATAAACTCTTTAGTTTGTGGCAATTCCTCATTTAATAAGTTAATGTTTAGATCACCAAATAGGCAAATGTACGTATTTTGACCCATGAGGTTGACTGAATCGCTAAGGGCGTCCAATGCGTCCCGAACACTGACACTTTCAGGTCTGTAGGCAGTGCCGAGAGCCATTGTAGCGCCCGGTAGTTGAACTTGTAACCACAGTTGCTCTAAGTTGGCCTGTGGGTGGCGTTTGACCCGGGCATGTAAGCCTTCCCTAATATAAAACCCAACTCCTCCACCTATCCTTTTCCCAGGCCGAGCTCTGTGTACAAAGCTATAGTTAGGTATCGCTGGAGCAAGGTTCTCTTCTCCTTCTCTAATCCAGGTTTCATTTATACAAAGTATATCAGGTTTGTAATTTGAGACACTTACCAATAGCTCGTCTGTGCCGGTGTTCAGCGATCTGGCGTTCAATAACCCTACCTTCAAACGTTTCTTACTGATATTAGTCATTGCTATAATATATGTATATAAATGTGTTCAATATAATTTGTTGTGCGTGTGTGTGTGCGAGATATGTGTTGTATAAATTGTATGTTAGTGTATGAGTGTATTGTGTATAATTTGTTATGTACGATTTGTATTTAGAACAGTAGACTTTATTAAAACACGTACATATATAATAAAATCTTAGGATAGCTTTGATGTATAATTGTTGTGAGTATGTGTGAGTGTTGTATATATTCCGTGTGAGTTTATAATATTGTGTTTTTGTATATGCTGTGAAATTCGGTGTGTACACCATACACGAACTTAATGAAGAAAACAGTTTATATGAATAGGAACTATAACAAACACTTAGAACCTTAAATATATAATAAAAGAAAACAAATATTAAAGTTTTCCAAAAACCCGTAACAAGTCGCTCTCTAGACACATCCGATGACGTTCCTTCCCTTGTTCTTTTCTTACATATATCTTTCCATCACGTGTCCATACATATTTATATTGAAGATCACGAGCGAGGATACGTGCCTTTTGAAAAATATATGCACTGTGTCCGGTTAGCCGCTCGTTGATGTAGAGCGGGCAAGGCGCGCCCGGCAGCTGTAGACCGCTGGTGTCGAGCGAGCGGCGCACTCGAGCGGCCCGCAGCATAGCGTCGCGCGGCTCGCGACGCGCCAATCGCACAGCGAGCTGTCGCGGCCTTGTCTCCTTCTCCGTCCTCTTCGATCCCACTCGCTCCACACCAACGATGTCTCTTTCCTCAAGAGGCACACCTATTTTGTTAGCTATCGCTAGCACTAGGTGGGTAGGGTTCTCTGTGGGGACTTCTACGCAGCCCGATATTGCGATATCGTTGCAAAGAAGAGATTGCTCTTGGTCTAATATTTTGAAATTCAGTTTCGCTATAGTTTCTTGAAATACTGTAGAATCAGGAGATCTACTTTCCAATTCCTGAACTCGGGCTTCCAGTTGTTGTATGCGAGAGTTCTGTTCCTTAAGAGTATCGGTCAACAAAGTAACCGCCTCTTTTAGTCCCGACATTTGTGTAGCAAACAAATCGCTCATATGATGTTTCAATTCGGTCAGCATGAAGTCACGGAATTTCTCCGGGGAGAATTCGTCTTCAGGTGAGATGCGGGCCAATGGTCTTGCTGAAGCTTTTACGCGCTGCGTGATATTTTGGTCTTGGTTCTCTTGTATTTCACTTGCAGTATTTGTGTTGCGTATAGGGGTATTTATATTACCATTTTTTGGCCGCTTGTTAAGGCACCCAGGGCAGTTCCATTGCTCCTTGCGTTCCATAATGCAAAAAAATTTGTACGTTATGTTTGCGCAATCAAGGTCGTACTTCTCTTTACAGCCCATACATTTAAGGAACTCTCTTTTAGGGAGAATGTTTTGACATCCCGCACATTTCTGAGACGTATTCATAATGCAGAACCACTCAATATTACTATTTCAATAAATAAGTATATTGTGTAATTTACTCCGATAAATGGTATATTACTGCAACTAACGCAATCTAGCGGTTAACTAAATAATAACTGGTGTCGACCTCTAGGTTAAATCTGTCCAGTTAATATTTATGTGTTCGTTTCCTCTGGCTGCGGAAATTATATTCACTTGTGCGCTCGCAAAATCTTAAAAATAAATTTCGAGTAGCGAGGTTTGAAGTCAGAACCAACTGAATAGAGAAGCGGGTCGTTTCACCGTTCGGCCACGCAGTGGATAATTGATAGCGACGAATAAGCGGTATAATATCGTGACGTGACGAGTCTATAAAGTTGCAACTGCGTTAAGTCCAAAGGTCAACTTTAAGTTATACGAATAGTTTTTTTCGTTAAACCGTCACAAAAAACACAAAATTTAAAATTAAGTACCTTTTCACTACTGATAACTGGCTAATTTTGCACAATATTTGTAGATCATGGTAATATCCTTCTGTTCACTCGAAAACCATTCACTTTTAATCAGTAATTATATATTAATCCGCCACTTTCACTTTTTTTATAAATATCAGAATGGAATTGGAATTTTACGTCACAAACAATATATGTTTATAATTAAAGCACTAGTAACTCAATTAGTTAAAAATTTACTCTTTTTAACAGCGTAGTGTATTATTTCTCAGTATTTGTAACGGAGCTAATGTTTACTTATCAAGCGCCCTCTGGCGACATAAAACGTAATATAACTAAACGCAACTGACGTGAAATAACAAAACGCAAGAAGTGACATAAAACGCAATATAACTAAACGCAACTAACATGAAATAACAAAACGCAAACGGGACTTTTATCAACAGATAGCTGAAGTTTTAAGTTATTTTTCTTTATTCAGCGGGAACTCAACTAGGGGTCTACAGGCGGCGTATTACTACAATAAACGAAAGTAACAGAAATCGAGCGACAATATCAGGCAATGTTTTTCAGAGCCATGATTTGTTGACCACGAATCAGCAAACGTGAAGGTGGACGGCAGTCTGGCTGATAAACGAATGATCTGGTCTAGGCGGCCGTAGATTGATCCCATTGAAAAACAGTTTGTGGACTATATCGATGTTTAGAGGGGGCTTCTTTTGGTTGAGATTATGATGCTGATGTTCATATCACGACTCAAGAATCTTCATCTTCTTCATCTCAGCCCATTACCGTCCCACTGCTGAGCACGAGCCTCCTCTCACATATCAAGGTGCGAGGGTATTGGGCCATACTCCACCACGGTGACCTAGTGCGGATTGGCGGAGGCAGGTGCATGGCGTCCAGCTCTTAGAATTCAAGACGCCTAATTAGGCCCCTAACATGGCTTAACGACTAACACGATTAGTGTTAATTGGGACCAACGGCTTAACATATATACATACATACATTCACTCATTACGTTTTCCCGAAGGGGTAGGCAGAGGCAGATTATACGCCCACACTTCGCCAATTATATAGCCTTCTGGCCAACGGGGAACCGCAAGGGTGTGTGGGGCTCACCACCGGCAGACGCGACTGCCATTGGCTGACTTCTCAGAGGGTCCATGGTTACACAGCAGGGGCCCCCTGCCCCCGCAGCCTAAGACACTCCTGGCGCTGCTTGACGGGCTCTCCAGACCCACCCTCTGCACCCTCTACAGGTCCCTCTTAGTTTCCCCTAGTAGTAGTCAGTAGTTTCTCTTAGTAGTCAGTACTAAGAGCGCCCATAGTAGCCAATCTTTGGTAGTTAGTTACCTTTTGCCTAGCGGCTTTTCCCTACAAGGTGGAGACCAGTCGGGGGGGCTCTCATCACGACCTGCATTATACCGTGTTCCGACCTTCTAAAAAGACTATGAAAGACCGAAGCTTTAGAAAATTGGATACACATGCGGTGGTAATGAATTCCAAAACTTAATGCTCTTTTAAATGATCTACTTACCAAATGTTGATAGTCGGCATTCATAGTAAGGGTGGCTCCTAAGACCAGCAGGTAAAGGAGATGAAAGTTTTTTTTTTAAATATTTTCCATAAACGCAGCAATATTCCCAAGCCAACCTGTATACAGATTACTCATAAGCCCAGCATTTTTGCCGCTCGCTAGTCGTAATGTTTATAAATAGTAAGAGGGGCATTAAACCCCGCAGCCCAAGGTTGCGGGTGGCTGCCGTTAATGGCAGCGAGAGGCTTGCTTGATTGACATACATACGCTTTCAGTTAAGGCTGTAGGTATGGTTAATTAGCTTCACGGAGATTTTTCTCCTAGACCAGTCTAATGACAGCCCTCACAGCTCCATGATAATATTTTTTTAAATCGAAGTGAAGCAGAGCTCACATAGACCGGTTCTTGGATGGGTATGTTTGGTGTTTAATTATGCAATGGATACTTAGAATTGAAACTTTTTAATTCAAGTACTTCTAAGTCAATGAATACTAAGTGTATAATTTATTCGTTTAAATATTTTTTACTTATATTGGGTCCCTATCGGATCGCCTAATTTTTTGTACGCCTAATTTGTAATGGCACCCAAACGAAAAGCCTAAAATTTTTTCGCCTAATTTCACTCTTCAGAATCGTGTTTGCCCTAATTTCACTTCGCCTAACTTTTTATCGCCACATTGTCATTTACCAAATGCGTCATTTGGCAGAACAATTCGTAATCCCTAAAGTATACAATTCCTAAATATTAATTCGCACAAAATTAAAAATCATAAAGTACAAAACGCCTACTCATTTTCATGCAAACATGCAGCATGCAAGCAGGCATGCATCATGCATGCAGACATGCAACATGCGTGCAGTCATGCAGCATGTAAACGTGCAAGCAGGCATGCAGCATGCAAGCAGGCATGCAGCATGCAAGCAGGCATGCAGCATGCAAGCAGGCATGCAGCATGCATAGTTTCCGTCACGGCTTCGGCGCTGCGGGACTCCGGCGGTCCCACGCGAGCTTTTCGTCGCAGATGGCTTTCGCTCACCACCGAGTCTTCGGCTTGCTGGCCGGCTTCGCCGGTCAGCCTCAGCCCCGGCGGAGAGCTCAACCCACCTGCTCCTTAGCTCGCGGGCCGCCTCGCCCCTCCGCGCCTACGCGGGCTTATATTGCACTCTAGGGTAGGGCAGACAAGACTACGTGGAGTCGGGTTTGCAGCGATTCGCTTCTGTCAATTTATTTTCTCAATACAATTCTATGCTTTTATTCCAATACATTATTAGCACATTTCATTTTAGATATGCTAAAATTTGTGCTTTTACCAATTTGCGAAATAATAGTTATGCCAAAATAAAGTTATGCCAATATAGTTTAGGCTATTTTACATTAGACATTCTAAAATTAGGCCTTTCATTTCTTAGGCCAAACTATAATGGTGGCAAAACTATTTTTAGGCGAAACAATAATTGTACGTTTTAAGTTTAGGCCAAAACGGTTTGGCCAAACCATATTAGGACAAACAATTTTAGGCGAACCAAAGGGCACCCACTTATATTATATGTAAGCAAAAGTTTATTTTTTTCTAGTTACTTACTTCAGATGCATAAAATGTATACCTAATCAGTTTATTTTTCTAGCATTCTTCGTGAGCCACTACATGTCGTGGCAAGCCAGTTGCCGCCATTAGAATTGACCTAAAGATTTGCATGTCCATAAATTACTAGATATATAAATAAAATAAGAACTAAGTGGAGAATTGAGGGGTCGGCGGTAAATCACTGCACTTGGCCGCTTCTGGTGACATGGAGCAGGGTACGTGGAACAGGGAGTTCTTTTTCAGCTTTTGGGGCTGAAGAGTCAAAAAAAAGCTCGAATCACCATTTTTTAATTTTATAAACTATTAGATAGTACTTAAAAAACAATCGAAATATGATTACACTGAAATTATTTACATACACTATTTTTAATTACATACTACAAGTTTGTGTAGGCTTAATTGCTATATATTGCTTGGGATTTTATTGTAGAATCGCACACATTGACGCACAAATGATTTGCTTATCTTTTGGAGCCCAGTGACAGTAGTGCAACAAATTCATGCTCATTCCTGAGTGTGTGAGAATTCAAATGCATTAAATTTCTTTTTAATTTTCCATCTACATAAAATTGAGAGACAATGCAATAATATTATATTTTATATCTTTTTTTATTCAAATCTATATAATTGGAAATTCAAAAACAGTTCAAATTTTACTATATTTCTATAAATACATTTTGTATTAAAATCTTCATAAATTTAAAATTGTATAAAGTAATGTAAATCTGCTACCTAGATTCTTTACACATATATTTCTTATTCGATATAAGCTTTGCTAGGATACTTTTTTAATGTTGGTTAAACCCAGAAGTTTGCTTGCCAGCTTAGTTAGGCTTGCCACCTATTACGTGAGACCAACAATATACCTGGCGAAATGTGCGCGTATAATAAGCCTCAGCCTATTCCATCGGGGAAACAATCGCGATAATATGTATGTAAAATCTTTTAAAATAACCACAGATACAACCCAGCTTACTGTTATAGTCTGTGGCCTGTGCTGGTTGCCAAGAGCTGGTCGCCGACGGGGCCCGGCGTTGCTGCTGCACATGCGTTGACACGCACTGGATCATCGTTACCAGAACTACTATTAACACCGTCTTTTCCATAAAGGCACACGGACCTCTTGTTTAGGGCCCCATCCTCAGGGGCCTCGAAGGACCAAGAATATCTAGCTCACATTAATTCTAAAAAAACCTCTTGGGCAGCTTGTTTTTTTTTTATTTGAACTCCACACACCTGCAAATTGCCAGTTTACAATATAGATCGAGTAAGACCTAAAACTGGTGTGTATGGGGATCCTACCAAGGACTAAGAATCCCTAACCAACCGCACCTGCAAGTGGTGCACATGCTGAACAACCGACGAGGCTCTGAAAAAATATAAGTTTCCGGTAAGCGGCAATAGGCTCGCCACATATTACGTGGGACCGACAATATTAAATGTGGGCGTATAGTAATACCTCTGCCTACTTCTATGGAGAAACAGGCGTAATTTTTTGTACACACAAATCATACGATGATAATTAAAAAAAATTTTTGAGATTTATTAATTTTGCATGTTAGTTTATGAGCACAAAAATGAATCATTAAAATTATACTTATTGGTATTATTATATTATTAGGTCGGGGAAAAAGTCTTTTCGCATAACGTAGGTATAAACTTATTATAACATTTTTTTGACTGTACTATTTGTGTCTGGCTGGTTTTGGTAACATTAAAAAGGTTCCATTATAAAGAAAAGAAAAAAATAAAAAAAAGTTGTTTCCCGCTATTTTTCATTTGTTTTTCTCTCCGTAAAAATAAGTGAATCTAATGAAGAAATTCGATACATTTTAAAATTTTATTATAAAAAAGGCAAAAATGCAACTCAAGCAGTGAAAAAAATTTGTGATGTTTATGGACCTGATGCAGTGTCAGTAAGAGTAGCACAAATTTAGTTCAAACGTTTTCAGTCCGGAAATTTTGATGTTAAAGATGCACCTCGCTCTGGTCGCCCTGTTACGAATAAAATGGACGCCATTTTTGAAAGAGTGGAACAAGATCGGCATATTAGTAGTTACGATGCAGCTGAAGAACTGGGAATTGACCACAAAACAGTTTTGACCCATTTGAAGAAAGCTGGTTATACAAAAAAGCTCGATATTTGGGTGCCACACGAGCTCACTCAAAGAAACTTAATGAACCGTGTACTCATTTGCGATTCATTATTGAGACGTCATGAAACCGAGCCGTTTTTGAAGAGATTGATAACTGGCGATGAAAAGTGAATCACGTACGACAAGAACGTGCGAAAAAGGTCGTGGTCGAAAGTTGGCCAGGCTTCACAGACTGTGGCCAAACCTGGCCTAACACGAAATAAGGTGATGCTGTGTGTATGGTGGGATTGGAAGGGCATTGTTTATTATGAGCTTTTACCGCCCGGCAAAACCATCGATTCTGATCTTTACTGCCAGCAACTGATGAGATTAAAGGAAGCAGTCGAGAGAAAACGGCCGGAATTGATCAACAGGAAGGGTGTGGTCTTTCATCACGATAACGCTAGACCACACACATCTTTAGCCACTCAGCAAAAATTAAGAGAGTTCGACTGGGAGGTCCTAGTGCATCCACCATATAGCCCTGACCTTGCGCCTTCAGATTTTCACCTGTTTCGGTCTCTGCAGAATTCTTTAGGTTCTGTAAGGTTGACCTCAAGAGAGGACTGCCAAAACTATTTGTCCCGTTTTTTTGATCAGAAGTCCCAAAGTTTCTACAGTAACGGGATAATGTCTCTGCCCACAAAATGGCAGAAAGTTATTCAACAAAACGGTACATATATATTGTAAATAAATGTAAATAAACTTTGAAAAAAATGTCTTGACTTTTCATACAAAAATACGAAAAGACTTTTTCCCCAACCTATTATATACCTTCACCTCGCATTATTATATTGTATACCTTCGCATCCTGAGGTCAATTTCAAGAAAAGCATTTAGCCTTTATTCATACGGTTAATTTAAATAGGAAATAATATTTACGAACAATTATAAGCTAAGTTTTTTTCCTCATTTCCCTTTTTCCATTTAAACCAAACAAAGTGTTGCATACAACTCTACTCTTTTACCTACCTATATATCTATCGCAGCCATTGAATTGAAGTGTTCTGTTTCGGACATACGCCTCTTTTCTTCTTCTCCACTCTTGATGGTCAGTCGATCCACGAATCCAATTTAAGCCAGCTTGCTCCCGGATATTTATCAGTCCATATTTTGGGTGGTTGTCCTCTGCCACGGGAGAAAAATTCTTAGACAATGTAGGTCTTATTACAAAACGATATCTAAAGTTAAACCAGGTTTAAAACCAGTGCTGTCACTTTTATCGACGACCTATATGGCGTGGTGGCGAGTATACCCGCACTCCACTCCTGAGGTCGTGGGTTCGATTCCCACACAGGACAAATATTTCTGTGTATAAATATGAATATTTTTTCTGGTCTGGGTGTTTTCCTATGTATATTAAGTATGTATTTACAAAAAAAAAAGTATTTATGTATGTTTATCCGTTATTTAGTATCCATAACACAAGTTCTTAATGATACTTATCTTGGAACTATATAATTGGTGTAATTCTCAGAAATATTTATTTATTTAATAAAATGAAAACTATGACAGTACTAGTTTTAAACCTGGCCTAACTATAAATCTTGTTTTGTAATATGACCCTTTATTTGCCATTATTTAGCTTATCGAAATTTTGTACTACAATAAAAACCTGACTTTTTTTTCTAGTTATAATTTCGTCTTATGACTATATACAGGGTGTCCCACGGCTATGCCACATGGAGGAAATTATTTTAAATATTGTAAATGGAACATTTGACTGAAAAAATACATTATTTTATTTAAACTGCATTAATAGATTTTTAAATAATTACGCGGTTGAAACGAAAATCGAACCCGCTACACGAGAAAAAAAAATACCCTGCAACTTTATCATACCGATCGAAAGGCTTCATCATAAGGATTATTTTTTGCTAAATAACAGAGTGTCAGAAATAAATGCGTGGCATATCCGTGGGACGCCCTGTACCTATAGCATAGTTAATGCAAAATTGAATAAAAAAAAAAAATTTAGCTTGTCACATCTCATAATTTCATTTTGACACACAGAAATCTTTAGTTATATAGAGATTTCCATGCTAAAAGTAAAGTACAACATAGAAATATCCTGTTTTAATAGCTGCTAAGTCCAATTTATGGCGTGAGAATATATACAGTATCATTTAAATAATACCGTACAAGACTTTGTGAAATCTTAGCTGTCCTAAGTAACTAATATACTATATTTTCTATAATTTTTTGCACAGTTCGTTCCTATTTTAAATATTTTTATAATGAAACTTATCAGTTGACTTCTTGGCGGGAAAGTGAAGCGTCATGTCTGCAGTTTTGTTTTATTTCCTAAAATTTGTGATATTTCTAACATTAATGTGTAATAACGGTGGATTATTAACCGTTAAGTGTTTGTGAACATACATGAGTGTTGGCGAATCAAACAAAACAGTGCAACATCACTTTTCAAATTTTCTCTCAAGGAGTCCATGTGAGATCTCAGTATAGTCCCACATCTTTACTGAGGACTCAAGGGGCTTATGGGAGGGTATCTCATTTACTATGAATTATATATTATTAATATATCACTTACTTGACACTGGCTAAATGTGCTAGACGCACGAAGCCATTATTTAAAATAAAGAAAAGAACTTATCAGTTACAAATAAAACGAAGACAGCCTTAACATTTTCACGATCGAGAATAGAAATGAAAATACATCACAAGAACTCACATGTACACTTCTAATACCAACTCTTCAAAACATTACAGCACCTACCAATGGTCAAGCAAGACTTGGTGAAAATAACTCATCTTTTGTAGAATAAAGTGTAAAATTGATCGACAAGTGGTGAAACGCAGAGCCTCCGCGGCCAGGGAGAATGCTTCGCTTAATAGAATTTTAATGAAGTAATGTTATAGCGAGTTTCTGCATGTCATGCCCATCTTACGTGCTTGTACGCGCGCGTCCACTCGGTATGGTCTGCAGAAAAAATAGAGCAATATCTTTATAAATAAAAAATGATCTAGGCGATGCATGTGCGATTGTGCACGCATAACTATTGAACGACTGCATCTAATTGGTTAATTCTTTTATTATTGTGTCGGTGTTATCGGGAAAATATTTGTATCGCATTTAAAATTTAGGAAGTTGAGCGGGAAATTTGGATATTTAAGAAAATTTTATGACCCTATAAAATTTTCTCATATGAGACGAGTTTTTTACTAGAAGAAATCAACTCTACATAGCATTGTAAATGCAAATAAAAATATATTACAAAAAAAATTTTGTAATGTAAAAGTAGATATCAAAAACATTTTATCGGTTTAAAGTAAGATGTAAGTCTTGGTAGTAGAGCGAAGATATACGCAAAACGACTGGCAGCAGCTGGAGACAAAGAGTTGAAAGTCAAGCTCATTAACGTGCCATTGGAGAGGCCTATGTCCAACAGTGGACAAAGAAAGGCTCACGGTTAATTAAATCTAATGAGGATAGTGCATGACTGCTTTGTATATTGCCTGCCTAAACGTAGACTGAATATATATCTATTCTTTCGACTGTTTTATTAATAAGAATATATAAACCCTGCAGATGCATTATTTTAAAAATACATTCGTACATATAAGCTCACGCCAATATATTAAATTTGAAACGTGACAAATGGTAAGAGGTGCCAAGCAATCCACCCGTTGGACACTAGACGAGTTCCCATTCCTTTAGCTACCTTTGACGGCACCTTGGGTAAGACATGGTACATAAGGAAGTAGAATTCCTTGGAGGTCACGCCGCCACACGGCACCCTTCATGAGTGTAATTATACCAATATTCAACAATTAAAAGCCTCTTACAATTACTTAATAAGCAATTCGAATTTTTAACTTAAACTTTTTTGCGGACGGTACTACCGAATGTGAGTGGGCATCTATATTTGCCGAATCTATTCCATCAAACGAAAGATAATAATTACAGAGGTACTGTTATAGATGGCGTGATAAGCGGCCACAGAATGGAAACGAAATGAGACACGAATAATGCAATCACCCTTAGGTGATTGTTGAACAACTCTATAGGCGATAACGGCGGCCAATATTAAGTATTGACGTAGAACTTTAGAGTTTTACCATATAAATTAACATATCAAGGCCTGTGCCTTTCCATTTGGACATATTTACTCATATACACTGGCCTACGATAAATATCATACGTAAAATCATACTTCGTACTTTGTATAATTGTTTTTGTATCTTTGTTTGTAGTTAAAAATGTTTCTCATCATTCGAAATTTTAACTTATTTTACATTATTTTTAAATTAGATATATCGTTAATTAGGCTGAACCATTTTTAACTAAAACGTTTGTGAATACTTCTACTAAAACCACTTTGGGCTAAAAATTTTTGTTAAAACCACTTCTGACTCCGAAAATCAGTTAAAAATCTTTCCTGATTTTGCAATCGAATTTGGTTTTCTCGGTTAGAACTTTTGGCTGTAACTTATAAATTAATCTTCATTTGCATTCGTTTTTAAAATATATACGAACAACGACACATAGACACACTTTTTTTCTAATATTCCAACAGTTGTTTTTTTATAAATAAAGTTTTACTATCACATCAGTGCTACTAGTTGGCGTTGTAGTACTTTCAATCGCGCAAACTTTATTATTAGTTGTAATATATAACCGAACCCGTTATTATCCTGGTTTCCCTTCAATAATAAATCTTTCGCCTTTTACGTGGAAAGATTTCCGTGGAGAGTAACACTCAAATGAGTCTTATTTTATATTTGACAACTCTTTAATCGTAGAGTTAATTTAATAAACGTTATATTTTAACCGTTACCATTTTTAATTAGGATTGGCAAAATCACAACAAAGCAAGTCGAGATTAGGCCATTAGTGGAACGTTGGTAAGTCGACGTACGTACTGCCTTAGACCTAACATTGTCCTAAACTTTTCGAAACCTTGTGGTCATAAAAATTGTGGATCAAGTGATAAGATTTTATCTGAACTCTGAAGTGGCGCGTGCAAGTTGCTAGTTGTTCAATCATGTATCAAATGATGTTTGTGTATAATAATAATATAGTAATATGCCTCTGCCTACCCCTTCGAGGAAACAGGCGTGAATGTATGTATACATAATCATCTCTGTGGGCAGGCGGGTTAGTGATTGCAGATCAAGCCAGTACGCAGGATAATGCTGCTGCCCATTATGCTGTAAGATTTATCTTCGTCGACTCCGCATGAGAGAGAGAGAGAGAGATATTCACAGAGTCTAGGCCGATACCACTCAGCTACCAATGAAATCTAAGTAACATAATACTTAGATGGTGGCCACCATACAACATTACAAACAAAACTTTCTGCAAATTTATCTCTAAAGCAAATGCTCAACATACCCAAAAGAAAATCTCCGTCATTACCTCCAAATCTTTTAACCACACAACTGTTACCTACCACAATATAGATCTAGTCCAAAAACCCAAAATCACTGTCTGGGGCTAAATTATCCGATCGCAATCAAAAATCCACTCTATCACATAAACATTAAGGTTAAAAAGTTTTATGGTTGGCGAAAGCCTCATTAGACTGGTCTCAGTTATAAACCTATTTATTCGAAACCGCGAACCAAAACATAGTTTCATATTATGCAGTGTTTGACTCAACGTGGCTCTAAATAGTACAAGTAGTTAATGACCGTTTAAACGCTGAATTGAGATTCAAAAAACCAAACATAGATACATAATTTGACGACCGATACGGCATGGTGGCGAGTATACCGCACTCCGCTTCTGGGGTCGTGGGTTCGATTCTCATACATGACAAATCTTTGTGTGCACAGAAATGAAAATTTGTTCTTTTCTCGGTGTTTTTCTATGTACATTAACACGTTAACTGCCATACGAGTATACTCGTAGTTTTTTTTACTATTTAACTTAACTTTCTGATTTTAGTAATGTTTTATTTCTAATGCCAAAAATGTATCCTTACATGGGCACAGTTTTAAAATTCGTCAAATATCGCATACAAGCAACTACGAAAATACTCGTAGTTGGCGGTGCCGCCCAGATCATGTACGTCCAGATCGTCGGTTGGCAGGCAACGTGTTAAGTATTATTTAATAAAAAGGGGGAAAAAAATTATATATAATTATGTACATTCAACTTTGTATCCATGACACAAGTTCTTAATGATATGTCTTGGAACTAAATAATTACTGTAATTGTCAAAAAGTTTTATTTATATTTATAATGTAAACTTCTCAAGTATCCCATTTGGGATGAGAAGAAATCATGCTATAACTAGGATCTTTAAAGTTGTAGCGAAGTTTTTTTCATAAGAAGCTTTTTCATTGGGATCTTAATGTGGTAGTTAGAGGGGGCTGTTCCTTCGATCACATTTACTCTAGACGAGATCCAATACCCTTAGTCACCTCTTTCGACACACTGCCAAGGCATAAGTGGTAAAAATACTTTAAGAGTGCCGCTAGCACATGGATCCACATACTTAATTCGTTTTAGAAATAACTGACGATAACGACTGATGAGTTGTTAGTCAGTGAGGTGACGGAAACTGCAGAATTTTAATAAAATTTAAAAAATTCTAAATTCAAAATCATTTATTCAAGTTTGGCTTAATAGAGCGGGAGGCGGGAGCTTGATCGTAAAAGAACGGGCAAGAAATTCGTCAAGATTGTTTTTTTTTCCGCCAGTTTGTAAAAAGAACTTGTGTAATAGCGTCAGGATATTCGAGTTTAAATGTTTAACTTTCATGGAGCAGTGAAATATTATAAAGAGCTAACCGAGCACGAGCATTCTCTGAGATAGCAACTAGAGAGGGACTCAGATCTTGATGGATTGATGCAGGCAGATATGTAGCGTCATTCAGATGGAAATTTCAAGGTGTCCGACAGAAATGTTATTAGCAAATAAGGAATAAAAATATAATAGGAAAAATGGTATAAATGCAGAAAAAAAATATGCAAAAAAGTTGATGTATTACATTCTTACTAGTTTAATATACTTGATTTTACTCGGGCCTTCACTGGCGCCCATTTTGCGAACAAAGTCACGGCAGTTGCTAGAGAGGAATAAACATACAACGCTATATTACGCTCACTTTTGCCATACGCGCACAAAATTTCGACATATTGACATTGCTATCCATAAATGATTCCCGTGTTATTTCTGACAAAGCCGATGTATTTTTTCAGCCATATTTTCGTTTAATACACTTACGTGAGCTATTCTTTCCTTCTACTATTGTTTTTACGCAAATGTGACAAGCATTTTAAAATAACTGAAAATTTTATACGTCCCGTCGTGTGATGGAGAAGGCTACGGTACATGTCGCATGCTTAAAGGAACATCGACCCATTAATAGATAGTTTAGGTTTGAGTTATGTACGTGTTAATCAAAACACGAGCAGAATTACTAATTAACAAATCAGTATCAGTTTAATGCACTTACAAGTAGGACAAGTATTCTTTAGAAGATCTTTTTTTGTGATGTTCCAAAAATCGTCCTTTTTGAGTTAAGTCACTATTCCATTAAGCATGCGATGTGCTCGGATTATTTCAACGTAATGATAGTAGTCAGGAAGTCGTTGGAGAACTGGAGTGACCGACATAACAATAGTTCAGGAACTTCTGGTTTATGCAACCCGAAGTGCCAGTGGGCGGGGCACCTAGCACGAAGAACTGACGACTGTTAAGATTGTTGGAAATCCGGTGTATGTAGGGAGCCCTAGTTCAGCAGAGGACTTCTTGGGCTGAGATGAAGTTGAATATGATGATAAAAATTTGCGTTTTGAACCCTCGACCTCTTGGTTTCAGACCCAACGCTAGACATCGAGAATGCATGCCTATTCCACAGTAATCGTAATTATCCATAATATGTTATTTTCCGTGTTGAGTCCTAAGCCCCATAAAAGCCTATATTAAACCACTACATTATGGGGAAAGGACTTTAACTTGACAAAGCCGGATTTTAGTCGTCTTAGACTGTGAAATGACGAAAACGATGTATTTTGCAAATAACTTCACACTGGCAAATACTATACAGGGCCACAACCTTATCTGGCCCGGTGGCCAAAATTGGAGCTCAGCGTAAAACTATATTTTTTTTGCAACAATACTAAAATCGACAACAGCGATATCGTCACCGGTTCAGATAAGTTTATAGCACTTTAATCGAGTGAGTAGAAGCAACATATCAAGAAGACATCTAATATTGTACGTCAAAGTGACAGCCCTGCTGAAGAACTGTCACGCACGAGTTGGAGTATTTGAATGTCGCGTGTTCGCGGCACGAGCGCCGAGGTTATTGCGCTGTACGCGCCAAAAAACGCAACCTTCGCGCTGTCAAAAAATGCGGCAAATCACCTCTTTGGTTGTAATGCAGACTTTTCGGGTCTCATCTAAACAAACTCTTTGATAAAAGAGGTGACACAAAATCGTTTAACATGTTTTTTTGTCTTGATAATGTTAGGGGTTCCACGTTTAGAATGATTTTTATTTTTACTAAGGAATATTATAAATAAGAAAAAAAGTATTGAAATAGGTAAGAACAGTGTTTCTTGCTGAAAATGTTCATACCGTGAGATAGGCATAGTAACAAGAGCACCAATCATTATAACCTGCATAAATGTCTCTTCAAGGACTGCTTAAAAGCCCTCTTACTCATATAGTCCTGGGTTTTTAAATGCTACGTAAAGCTGCATTTAACGGCTGTCGTTAGTGGTGAACTGTTACTGTGCTTATCTTACGGCCCATAAATCCAAAAAGAAAAGTTTTGAATGTTTACTTAATTCAACAAGATAACACAAATATAATGCAATATACGATAGATGGCGCTAATTGAGCACAAATCGATTCGAAACAATATCTGAGATGCTATGAATCGATTAAATAGTAAGAGATCGTAGCGGCTACTCGGCCGTCACGAACTAGTGACGTGTGTATGAAATGCTCTTTGGTATTTACCGGTAGCTTTGTTCTTAGGGCTGTGGTATATAGTCTGGCGATTTTATAGCTAAGGCTTTTACTTTTATCAGGTACACACGACTTCAAAATAACTTGAATAGAGCACGCTATTTTCTTAGTTTTTTTTAAAATTATTTTCGAAGAACAGAAAATTTGACACATTATCCAAATAAAATCGGTGACCTAAGCTAGCTAAGCCTAGACCTAACTAAGCAGCTCTCACTAACTTAAAAAAGCACCGGCCTGCTCCGGTCACGCTGTCGGACCGAAGTATCATGCAGTCGTGCATCAGACCCATCATTCACTAAGGGAACACATCAGGTCTTATTGAAGGTCAGAAGTAAACTGAGTTCATAGCTCGCCGATACACCACACACTAGAATCCACTCTTAACACAACTAGGAGTTAATGGGGATTTAACCATCATACTGTTGACAAAAAAATTATTACAAAAAAAGGTTAAATAACTGATTAACTCGTCTAACTCCCGTCTCTCCCTTCGGACCGCGAAAGCGTTAAGACGTGTGCATACCCGATTCAAAAGTTATTTTTATTAATTAATTTAAATATTTAGATTTTATTATTAAATAAAATTTGCTGCATTTAGTTCGCTGTTGTACCAGGCAGGCATAACTTGCAGGAACGTCGACGGGGTGTCAGAAAAAGACGACAATAGTGACAACAATAGTTAAAGAGCTACGTTGCGTGCGAGTGTTTTGATGTCTGAACGCGTCATACAGCAATAGCGGGTAAGGTTTTGGTCCAAGTTATTAAATAAGACTCCTTTTAAAAAAAATGCCCAAATTAGCGCGTTCTCCACCACTCAATAAGTCGCACAGCATGTCTGACCCTGACGTTGCCAGAACAAGCAATATTTTGTTTGAGGAAGTCATTGTTACCCAGAGGGACAGCAAACGCCGGCGCGTGTCGGACACAGAGCCGAACCAAACTGATTTAAGGACTATCATAAGAGAAGAACTTCACGAAATGATAACTTCATTTCAAATGCAGCAGAACTCACGACTGGAGGCACAGGAATGCGAAATAAAGAAAATAAATCCTTTACTTTTGGAAATAAAAAATACAAATACCCGCATAGAAGGCACAATAACGTTCCTTGCCACGCAAAATGAGGTCTTGTAAAAAAATATCGAACAACTAGAAAACCAAAGCAAGAAAGATAGAGAACAAATAACCATTTTGGAGGAACGACTCGAAGAATTTCAGCGGGAAGGACGAAAGTGCAATTTCGAAATAAGAAACGTACCCGTAATAAGTGACGAAACTAGAAGCACCTTATTGGGAATGGCGGTGACTTTATCAAAAACTGTAGGAGGTAAACTTGAGGAAGGTCATATTAAAGATATCTATAGATTAAAGGGAAAGAAAGGTATGACTAGTAATTCGCCAATAATAGTCGAAGCGTCTTCATCGATTTTGAAAACGGATCTTTTAAACATGTGTAAAACTTTCAATAGGAAAACTAAGGCAAGGCATCTCGGCTTTAAAAGAAATGAAGATACCCCTATATTTATATCAGAACAGCTTACCAGCAAAAGTGCCCGGTTGTTCTTTTTGGCAAGAGACTTGCTAAAACAAAATGCTTCAAGTATTGTTGGACTGCTTATGGCCGAGTGTACCTACGAGAACACGACACGTCCCCCATCATCACTGTTAAAAACGAAGCCCAAATAAGTAGCATGCTATTGAAGAAGTGACTAGACATAAGACTTTGCGCGGTATGTTTAAGGATGTTGTTTCTACCTCATAATATTGTTAAATTTTCATTCATATACATCACTTTGTTAATTTTTATCACAGTTAGGTTACATTCTCAAAATATACACACAGATACAAAATTCACCCAAAACACAAACATTTTTACACTATTGATACATACATTTTCACTTTGTAAAACCAAAATGAGAGCCAATAACAAGCAGGCAATTTCAGCACGACATCCATCTCCCAGGAGTATAGAAATAATAGCTAGTTTTCTACATGATATGAATGGATAGTTTCCAAGGAAACGTGGCAGTAATAGACGAAATTCAAGTTGCACAATCAACAGTAGACTCAATGGATAATTTTTCACCACTCTTTGTTAAAAATACAGACTTCACTATTATTGCACAGAACATACGTAGCATCTATAAAAACTTTGATAACTTCTGCGTCTCTTTGTCAAATTTTAGTTTTGAAGCTGATTTAATTGTGCTTAGTGAGTGCAGACTTCATGTTAATAAAACACCACCTACCCTAAAAAAATATACATTATTCGCAACCACAAATCATATTAATCAATGTGATGGAGTAGTCATTTACATAAAAAACAAATACAAGTGTAATATTCGCGAAATAATATTGAAAGGGGCATCATGTATACAGGTTAAACTGCCACATTGCACAACTCTTTGCATTTATCGTTCTCCCTCAAATACATGTGCCGAAGAGTTTATAAACTCTTTAAGCGCCCATCTCAACAGCATGAAATCCCACCAAAACATAGTTATCACTGGTGACATTAATATAAATATAATTAAAAAACCTACTGAATGCATATATGAACGCAAAAATAGATTGTCGTACCTTGATATGCTTGGAATACATGGCTTACTTCCAGGGCATGTATTGCCTACGAGAGATCTTAGTTGCTTAGACCATTTTATGCTGAAGTTAGATGGTAATGTCCACTCGGCATATATTATAGTGTTTGATAGTACTGTTACTGATCATAAAATGATTTTCCTTAAACTATCGAAAGCGTCCACACCTATTGAAGCGAATTTAAAATTTAAGACAAGCATAAACTACGACAAAGCACTATTAAGCTTAAAAGAAATGAATTTAAATAATTTAATGATATGTGATAATCCTACAGAACTAACTTATAATCTAATAACTAAAATTCAGCAAAGTTTAATTGATAATACTATAACAAAGCGGGTCTCCTTTAGAAACCGTTTGATCAAACCGTGGATTACACCTGGTATTTTAAAATGCATCCATAATAGAAATTATATGCAGCGAAAATTGCAAGCGGACCCTTTTAATGACATATTAAAGATAACGTATCGAAGATACCGGAATTTTTGCAATACAGTAATTAGGAAACTAAAGATCCAGTATGATAGGGAACGTTTAGAGGTGAATAGAACTAATTCGAAAACTTTATGGAAAACAATAAATGATATCACCAGTCGTAACATAAGAATAACAGATAGCCTGGAGTTACTTGACTTAAAAGCTACACCACAATCTTCTCTTAACTACGTAAATGTTTTTTTTGTGAATATAGGAAAAACCCTAGCTCACGATATCTTGGTCTGTGGTTCTCTAGAACGAACTGGGGATAGCAATGAAAGCCATAGTTCTCCAGCTGCGTCCTTCGCTCTTATAGAAACAGATTCTGAAGAGGTATACAAAACTCTAATGGGTCTTAAATCGCAGAGTGCTCCAGGCTGGGATGGCGTGTCTTCTGGGTTTTTAAAACTGGCAAGTAAACTGGTGGTCCCTATAATTACCCACCTTGCAAATCTTTGCTTCCAGCAAGGAACATTCCCGGCGCCGCTTAAAAAAGCTATAATTACGCCTGTTTACAAAAGCGGTGATCGGGAAGAGGTATCAAACTATCGGCCAATTTCAGTTTTGACTGCAATATCAAAAGTAGTTGAAAAATTAATTAACAAAAGGCTCATAAACTATTTAAATAAAAGTGATTTTCTATCAAAATCCCAGTACGGCTTTCGACAATCTCTATCAACTGAAGACGCAGTTACAGCGCTAACGTCTCATATTGTTGAAAATGTTGACAAAGGCAGGAAATGTATTGCGATCTTTTTAGATTTAAAAAAAGCCTTTGACACTGTTTCTTTACCCGTTCTTGTGCAAAGACTAGATAGCATTGGTATAAGAGGGGATGTTTTAAAACTATTTAAAGACTACCTCAGTGAGCGCAAACAGTATGTAAAAATAGGACAATACATTAGTAACGAAAGCGACGTTACGTATGGTGTCCCGCAAGGTAGTGTCTTGGGGCCAACTCTATTTTTAATCTACATTAACAGTCTTTGTAATATTAACATAAACAGAGGGCAAGTTTTCTCATATGCAGACGATACTGTCATTGTGTTCACAGGAAAAACCTGGGAGTCTGTAAGAAATTCTATTGAAATGGGACTAGCAAAGGTAGCCAATTGGTTAAAATCCAACGTTCTAACACTAAATACGGAAAAAACAAATTACATAGCATTCACTAACTATGCCTCATCTCAGCCTGATACTAACTTTGAAATCCGTATTCATAATTGTAACTTCCGGGAAAAAACTTGTTCTTGCAAAGCTATCGCCAAAGTGACTAAAACCAAGTACCTGGGTGTTATGCTTGACCAAAGGTTGTCTTGGCATGACCACCTTGAACTTACGATGGGGAGAATTAGAAAACTCATGTGGGTTTTTCAAAAACTAAGATAAGAAACTCCTAAATCTAGTATATGTTTCACTAGCCCAATCGCTACTGACTTACTGTCTGCCAGTATGGGGTGGAGCTAGCAAGATCAGGTTTCTTGATTTAGAAAGGTCGCAAAGGTAATCAACTTTAAGCCCCGCAGGTTTTCTACAGAAAATATATACAAAATAAGCGACGTTCTTTCTGTTCGACAGCTTTACCTATTGACTGTCATATTAAAATACCATAAAACTTTTCCTTATAATCCTTCTAAAATTAGTAAAAGAAGAAATCACAATGTAGCTCCGGTTATTGCAGTTAAAACTGTCTATGCAAAAAGGCAATACAGCTCGCGGTCTGCTCACATGTACAATAAAATAAACAAAATTGTTAACATCTATCCTATGAGCAAACATACATGCAAATTAACATTGACAGCACTGTTAAAATCTTGGAGCTACGACGAAACTAAGAGATTTTTAGAAACCTAAATATTTCGTATTTGGCCTGTGAAATTGTCTATCCATTTATCGACCATAATCTTAATTAATAATCTAATAATAATGAAAAAATACATGATACACACCTGCTGTCGTACTATTAATTCCATAATAATTATATAAATCAGTTGTGCAAGCCGACATAAATAATCTACAACATTAAATTGATTCAAACATATCTTAATATTGATTTAGATAAAAAAGAGCAAATCGCTTCTGACTTGGACCACCGCCTTATAACTTAATACTTACAAACTTGCACAGTAACAAGCCGAACGGGCTTGCGTTTCTTACTTGATTGTGCGGTATATGGATAAAAATATTTATGAGTCTACCGTCTACACTTTATCTAGTGGTAGTTTTCGATAAAATTATTAACAATTAACTTCCCAAGTTTTGTATCGAACTTTCCTTTTAGAATTACAAACAAGTTAATATATGATAGAAAATGTACCCTTTCTAAAGTAAAGACGTGCATGATTTTATGAATAAATTAATGTTATCAATATTTACATACACACACACACACACAGATTCACATACGCACACGCTCACTTGCACACACACACACACACACACATACATATACATTTCGTCTATTATTTTTTTTATTAAAATATTATTTCGCATGGGTTTAAAGTTTCATTTTTGTTTGTTAATTATTGTGATTAGATTTTTCATAGTTTTAAATTATATCCTTAAGTATTTTATAAATATTTGTGAGAATTGATTTTTTTTAATATGTACCATTTTTGTAAATGACAATCAATTGTATGGAGAGCGGGGATTTTCTACTACAAGTATTTATTTACTTAAAAGAAATCCCCAATCACAATCCAGAAATGTAATATCAGGTACTGAATAAAGAATTATTATTATTATTATTATTAACTAAAAAGTTAACTGACTGAAATAACACTTGTAAAGTGGCGCCTCTAGAATTAAGTGACGTTCACAAGTGCTTCGAAATTAAGCCATGCTTAAAACGCCCCAGATTTTTATAGCTAATGTTAGCTTCAAGTAGCCTAGCTTTCACAGAGCACCGGCCTGCTACAGTCACGCTGTCGGACGGAAGCTGCGTCGTGCATCAGACCCATCACTCGCTAAGTGCCCCCATCTCACTGAAGGTCACTAGTTCACTCATAGACGCCAGCCAGTGGGAATCTTACGACTATCTTCTCATCTTGGATATGGACGATGTCAAAAAAATTATAGATAATCCTACTTATCTTATCTAATGTATTTTTCAACTTGCTACAATTGGCGCGTGGCTTTGTCTACGTAAAAAGTGTAAATTATAACTTCTCTGCAAAAAATTTAAAAATATTTGCTGTATTTCTGCCGCTTATCGGGATTTTTATATTTGCAAGAACCTCGTCAGGTTGGCTTGGGCTTCATAGGATCCCAATACACAGTATATTTATATGACTGACGATCGATATAGCGTGATGGTCAGTATACTCCGCTACTAAGGTCGTGGGTTCAATTCCTACACAGGACAAATCTTTGTGTGCATACACATGAGTATTTGTTCTGGCTCGGTGTTTTCCTATGGATATATGGATGGGTGAACGTTTAAATGGCTTTCACATCGACCTCTTCGCTGTGCTGGACGGCACGATAGGCCATCGGTTTTGGTAATCAATAGGAAGTGGCCATGAAGACAAAATAGAAGCCAAGGTGACTTAAAAAAACAGTTTGCTCTTAATAATTCACAATGATCTTTCAATACTCACTATTATTTTAAAGTAAGATAAAGTCTCTCGCGTCCAAGCAGCCATGATTAAAAGTTACATAAACACTTGAAAACATGAAACAACCTATGAACCTATATGAACATGACGGCGCTTTCGTAATTATGGCCATAGATAAACGATATGAGAGGCATTAATAGCATAGTGAAGCGAATGTCTCCTCGCCCGTTAATCCACTCCGCCCCTTAGCATAAATACTGGACAATTCCCTATAAACATTTATAATCAGATTCTCAACAATCTTGATCCAATTTACTTAAAAATTTACAAACCGAAACACGCTTAACGGTCCCTTTTAATTCAACAAAACGGAATCGAAGTTTCAAACGCAATTTAAAATTTTAAAACCACTTGTTCTGTCAACCGGCCAACAATGGCCACCAAAAAAAATAAAGTAACACCAAAGAGATTGCTTCAAGATACGCGCCGAAAACGGGCGCCGAGAAAAAAGACAAAAGAACGAGTTAGAATCGATGTCGTATCGAATAGCCATCGAGATCGGAACGTGCGTGACATCGCACGCGCTAGAATCGATCTGCGAAGCGCGTGCTCGCTCGCTCGATTCCGAATCGATTTTCAAATTTTCATAGGCTTTTTTTAAAGGAGATTTTAAGAAATTTTGCTTAGGATTAATGCTATTTTGAGAAAGTTGCATAGTCGCAGGTGGTAAATAAGCATAGCGGGGAGTAAGCGACACGAGCAGGAGTTAAAATCTTGTACCGTGAAGCCTAGAAACCTACATGTAATTCAAACCTATCGCTGTAATCTTTTGGACTGCATCGACTACAATTAGTGTGGATTTTGTTACGTTTTTCGTTTGGATCGGGTTTGTATCGGCAGTACATTTAAGCAAAACGCCCTACTGGCTGCATGCCTTAAAACAAAACGCCCTTAAGAAAATTAACGCAGCCAATGAACATGAAAAAAAGATTGTCTTGACTGTGTACCTGTCCACCATATACCATTTGCTAATATTATGTCAAATATGAAAAAACATGCCGTTTTGCTTGTAGGGCGTTCATTTGAAATAGTGTTTTGCTTATAAATTAATGTCCTTCCGATACGAACCAGTAATTTGGCCCAAAAGAAAACATCAAACGTCCATACGTATAGGTTAAACTACTAACCGATCCAGAGATGCAAAGTCACTGTAGAACCACTGTTTATAACGTGAAAATGAAGAAGTGAACAGTATGTATTTACTCGAGCAGAAAAAGTAGCTTATTTCAGGAATACATTTACATACTAAAAAACCGAAATGGTTTATTCCACTATTACCTATATCTCGAACGTGTCGGATATATCCATAAACCAAATTATTCCCGTGCTTATTCCACAGTATGAAGCTTCTGTATTTTTTTTTGACTGCATCAACTGCTTACCATTAGGCAGGATGTAATCATTAAGATGCATCACATTAAAAAAAACAAAGTCACAAATTTAAAACTACCGTCGAATTTCTTGGCGGGAAAGTGAAGCGTTATGTGTGCAGTTTTGTTTTATTTTCTGAAATTTGTGATATTTCTAACATTAATGTGTAATAACGGTGGATTATTAACCGTTAATTGTTTGTAAACGTTCATAAGTGTTGGTAAATCAAAGAAAACAGTGCAAAATCATTTTTCAAATTCTCTCAAGAAGTCCATATGAGATCTCAGTATTGTCCCACATCTTTACTGAGGACTCAAGGGGCTTAAGGGAGGGCATCTCATTTACTATTTATCATCTTTATCACCACTCATTCTCATTTACTATGATTTCTGTATTATTAATATATCTCTTACTTGACACTGGCTAAATGTGCTAAACGCACGAAGCCATTATTTAAAACAAAAAAAACTACTTACTGTCACTGAAACGTCTGTTACTTGGACTTCTTCTTCTTCTTCTTGGGAAAGTGAAGAGTCATGTCTGCAGTTTTGTTTTATTTTCTAAAATTTGTGATATTTCTAACATTAATGTGTAATAACGGTGGATTATTAACCGTTAAGTGTTTGTGAAAGTACATGAGTGTTGGTAAATGAAATAAAACAGTGCAACATAACTTTTCAAATTCTCTCAAGAAGTCCATGTGAGATCTCAGTCTCATCCCACATCTTTACTGAGGACTCAAGGGGCTTAGGTGAGGGTATCTCATTTACCATTTATCATTTATCATCTTTATCACCACTCATTCTCATTTACTTTAAATTATATATTATTAATATATCACTAACTTGACACTGGCTAAATGTGCTAAACGCACGAAGCCATTATTTAAAACAAAAAAAACTACTTACTGTCACTGAAACGTCTGTTACTGCACCCGTTCGGATACACGCAAAATGCACTTACCTGCTAGGGCTAGAACTTTACTGGTTGGTTTCAGTTTAGGTTCCACTTTATATTGAAGAAGGCGACAAAGGGCATAATATCTTTTCTAATGTTTTATCTAGAGATCTATATGCTAAAAGTAAACTGTGCTACTACTTTAACGACCGATATGGCATAGTGGCCAGTAAACACGCACTCCGCTCTTGAAGACGACGATTCCCAAACAGGACAAATCTTTGTGTGCTTAAACATGAATATTGAAAATATAAATAATTATAAATAAATGTTTTCTGACAATTACACCAATTATTTCGTTCCAAGAGTATTAAGAAGAAGAAGTATTATGAACTTGTGGTATGAGTATTAAATAACGGATAAAGACTACACAGTGTATAAAATACACAGTGACAAAAAAGATTATACAAAGGAGACTATGTTACTATGAGAAATCTTTTTCAGACAACCCTAGCTAAAGTGTCAGAAATTAGAGTGTGGGATTTCAACATAAAAAAATGTATATGTAAATGTGAAAAACAAATAAACTAAATGTTACAACACGTTAAAATGAATTTCACAAACAATTAAACTAAATTACATTCCATTGACAGATGTGACGCAAATTTCCGTCGCAAAAGTGAAAAGAAACAAAAAATTCTTCTACCATGTTGGTTTAGGCTCTCAAAAATATTAGGCAGTAAGCGAAAAATAACAGAGGGACGCGACTCGCCGCCATTTTGTCTCGTAATTCCTATATGTACATCGAAATTCGCTTTTTGAGGTTATATCAATATGATTTGAATAAGAAATTACCTACCTTATGTTACAATTGTTACTCGTTAACATCAGTTAAGTTAAAGTTTACAAACAAAATATTATAAAGTAAAATATAGAGAACTAGAGTGACTGACATAGCGAAGCGCGTTTGCAAGCTGAAGTGGCAATGGGGGGGGGGAGGCACATAGCTCGAAGAACCGACGACCGATGGGGCGTTAGGGTTCTTGAATGGCGGCCACGAATCAGCAAACGTAGTAGAGGGCGGCCCCCAACGCGATGGATCGATGATCTGGTCAGGGCGGCGGGGAGCTGGTGGATGCAAGCGGCAAAGGATCGATCTACGTGGAATGCAATTGAGGAGGCCTACGTTAAGCAGTGGATTTCGAATGGCTGAAATGATGATGGTGATGATGATACTTGTGTAAGTTATGTCTAAGAAACTCTCTGAGAACTGAGATCTCACATGGACTCCTTGAGAGAATATGAAAAGTGATGTTGCACTGGTTTGTTTGATTTACCAACACTTATGTATATTCACAAACACTTAACCGTTAATAATCCACCGTTATTACTCATTAATGTTAAAAATATCACAAATTTTAGAAAAATAAAACAAAACTGCAGACATGACGCTTCACTTTCCCACCAAGAAGTCAGCCAAAATCTTTTCTTCTTCCATCTATCCTTCACATAAGGGTAGCGAATTTTATTTTTTAAATAATGGCTTCGAGCTGTTAGCACATTTAGCCAGTGTCAAGTAAAATATATAATAAAAATATCTAATTCATAGTACATGAGAATGAGTGGAGAATAAGTTGATAAACAAAAAAAAATTTGAACTGTTTTATTTCATTTAACAGCACTCATGTACGTTCACAAACGATGAACGGTTTATATTCTACGGTTATTATTACACATAAATATTCGGGATATCACAAATTTTAGAAAATAACACATAATATGCAGACATGACGCTTCACTTTCCCGCCAAGAAGTGCGGTCACACTCAGATGACAGGTGTCTCCATAGACAAAACGGTACAACAAACCAAACTTTTTATACAAAAAGGTTTATTTAGTAATAATTAAACTATTTAATTAAAGAGCGGTAAGTAATGCTCGAGGTAAAGCGTTACCTTTATAATTCATTTTTCTAGCGGAGGTGATCGCGTTAGCACTCATTTAGTTCTCCCTGTCTCTGTCGACACCGCTACACGCTAGGGTTGACAGCTCGTATTTATTATATATAGTATTAAAACCTATTTAAACCATTATCGCTGAATATGGAAATCAATTGGCAGGGGGAGGGGCTATGTTCAGCAGTGGATGTCATATAGCTGAAATGATAATGATGATTAAAACCTTTTTACCTGTAATAAACCCACGCAATGCATTAACTTCAAAATATGTAAAGTTTTAAATGTCTTATGATTACTCCGCTGAGAAATTTCTAAATTCTGTCGAGCCTTTAACGCATCTGGACCCTAGACACCAAATAAGGCTAAGGACATCAATAAAAACAAAAATGAAATATATATTAAAAAAATATATATTATAAGTGTGTTTGGGGTGTGTAGGGATCCTACAAAGACCTAAGGAGCCCAAGCCCACCTCACCTGCAAGTGGTGCACCTGACGATCAACGGACGAGGCTCTGGCGAACATAACAGTGCCCGGTAAGCGGCAAAAGGCTTGCCATCTATTATGTGGGACTATATCATTGGCGAAGTACGGGCGTATACTATGCCTCTGCCTACCCCTTCGGGGAAACAGGCGTAAAGGTATGTATAAAATGAATCTGCCTCATCGCAATTTACAATGCTACGAGATTTATATGCTTTTTTTTATTATTCTTGTTCTTTGTTCCTGACTCTGTTTCTATGGGAATTTATCTACATTTCATCACTTACGAAGAACTAACATATATTTTTTTTAACAGAAACATGGAAAATTTGTCTCTAATTATCTTTGAAATAAAAAAACTCTTGAATATCTTGAACACTTATTAATTGGAAATTCTTTTACCACCGAGCTACGAGCACTTTGAAAATAAATTACAATCATTAAATATGCCATCCCAGTGACAACCCTAAGCTTAGGGCGGTCGACTGCTGTTTTTTCATTTACGAATATTTTCCTTGGCGGACGATATTTTTTCAGTATGTTTTCCCAGTAGTAAGATAAACTACAGCCCATCAAATGTATATTTTTTCCAGTCGGGCCTTGGTTGTTTTAAATTTTTAGCTACATATATATTAACAATTTACTATGTTGTGTTTTTAGATCGATGAGCTTCGCTGTTGTTTGGAATACGTTTTCGTTTAAAAAGATGTTATTTTAAGCGTTTTTATTATAGGACTATGCCGGAGGGAATGTCTCTGGTGATACAAATTAAGGTAATGTCGATAAGTAAAAGTAAAAGTAAAAGTTAGATAGAAAGTTAGATAAAAGTTAGATAGATCATTTATTCCAGATATAACAAATGTTTTTAGGTATTGGCTTTGAGTTGAACTTATAAATAAACTCCTTTTTTTATAAGCGTTTGTAGATAAGATGTTTGGAATTGGAAATTAAATAAGTTTCCAGGCATTTGATATCAAGTTTCATTGCTTGGGAATGCACTTTAACCCTTTGCAAGGCAGTGGTTAATGTACTCCCACCATTAAATTGAACCTTATGGAGTTGAGTTAAGGTAGAAACCAATGAAAAATTTTAACATATTCTGCTCGTTAAAGGGTTAAATTGTTAGTCCTGATAATCATTTCAATATATGCATGACCAAGTTAGAGGCCCGCTGGCTTGACAAAACTTACAATTTTATCGAGCCGCCTAATATGGCGCCGATTTGACGTCACACACCTGTCTCGCCAATCTTCACTGGGTCGCGTGGTGGAGTAAGGTGATCTGAGTACGGAACTTTACGCGATACTTCTAGCAGTGGGCAAATCGTCTAAAATCAAATATATTTAAGCTTTATAACATATTATTGAAGATAATTTTTCACGGTCGCTAGCTGAGTATGCACCTATTGGGCGAAGATTCAGTTTTTGTAAGAAACATTTTTAATTTGTCTTATATAATGGCTTCGTGCGTTGAGCACCTTTAGCCAGTGTTAAGTAAAGGATATATTAATAATACTCAATTAATGGTACTAAGAATGTGTGGTGATAAAGATGATTAATGGTAAATGAGATGCCTTACCCTCTATCCCCTTGAGTCCTCAGTAAAGATGTAAGACTATACTGAGATCTCACATGGACTTCTTGAGAGAATTGAAAAAGAGATGTTGCACTGTTTTGTTTTATTTACCAACACTCATAAACACTTAACGGTAAATAATCCACCGCTATTACACATTATTGTCCGAAATTTCACAAATTGTAGGATATAAAACATAACTTCAGACATGATGTTTTACTTTCCCGCCAAGAAGTCTGTACTAAGTTTTTTTTTCGACTTTTATTTGCCTTTTTTGCGATTACTTTTCCTCCTTTGTCCCAACTAGCTAAGTTCTACATTGTCTAAGAAACCCATAGACCTTTTGACTTTACAAAAAAGGTTCATTACACAAATTTCCTAAGCCTACTGGCCAGTAACAAAGAGTGTTATCAGACTGTGATGCTCATTACTTTATTGAAGCGAATAATTCATTAGCGCCGTTCCGTAAGTTAACAAATTTGCACGGAACCAATGGAAGGCTTCAGTTGGTGCTAATCAGGGTTGGGCGTTGGAACCGGGGGCATTGGGCTGTGACGTCACGGGTAGATTAGAGCTAAATGGTTTTTTTTTCATCTTGGTAAATTTTCTGGTTTCTAGAATTCATTGTCTAAATTTTACAGTTTTGCTTTTGACAAGGTACCAGAAAATAGTTTATATTGAATACCAAATAATATTTTTGTGATTGTCAATTCAGAGACAGAGAGTGGTCAGATTAATGATATGCCTTTAATTCTGCCTAGAATAGTTCCAACCCCGCTCATCTATCGGGGAGTCGTAAGAGTCGACGAACAGAAGTCCAACCGGCCTGCTCAGCATGGTGATAATGGGCAGATACCTCCAATATAATGTAATCTATTGGAAAGACTAATGTTCAGCTGTGGACTTTATAAGGCTGATGTGACGACAAACGGCAGCAGTACTAAATAATACCTGGGTTATCAAAAAATATCTGAGATTTTAGGAAAGGAAGCGCTCGTAGCTCTGCGGTGCTCGGTGGTCGGAAACGATCACCGAAGTGCAGCAGAGTTTACAGAGGTCAGTCCTTGGATGGGTGACCGTTTGTGTGGCATTTGATACCGAGCGCTTCCGTGCTTCGGAAGGCACGTTAAGCCGTTGGTCCCGGTTATCACTAAATGTGATAGTCGTTAAGCCATGTTAGAGGCCTAATGGGCGGCTTGATAAATTCTAACAGCAGGACGCCATACACCTGCCTCCGCCAATCCGCACTGGGTCAGCGTGGTGGAGTATGACCCAATACCCTCGCACCTTGATATGTGAGAGGAGGCTCGTGCTCAGTAGTGGGACATTAATGGGCTGAAATGATGATGATGTATTAGTAAAACAACTTTATTTACTTACAGTGCACTGTAAACGCAAACAAATATATTAACAATACATTAACAAATAAATTTCCAACTGCTATCGTCTTCCAGTAATTGGTTATCAGGCATACAGATTATAAAAAGATACTGCTGAATTTAAAACCCTACATTTCAAGTCGTTTAAAAAAGTAGTACATAGATAGTTAAACTAATTCACTTTCGAAACAAAATCTCAGTAGTTACCTAGTCTTAAGTGTCTTAACTGTCGCCATTGATGTGTGATTTCCAATTAAATGGCCGATTTAAGAAAAAATTACAGCGTGACGGTCCTGTCTTGGCTGCGATCACAGAATGCGGTACTGTTATTGTAGTGGAGCAGATAACGGAGATTTGGACGTTTTTTGGTAATGTGCAGCCTAATTGGAAGACGACTTTCTGGTCGCCGGGTTATATTGATTCATGATTAAATATTTTCCTGTAAAACTGTATACTTATTTACAATCAATTTTATTATAAAGATTTAGCTTAAGGAATCAATTGTCAACCTTATAATAACTAACAGAGAGGAATGGAAAGGAGCATGACCGGTTACAAACGACAGGATAAGATAAGAAATAACGACCTAAGATCAATAACAAAACTTACCGACATACTAACTCGAGTCGATCAACAAAAATGGAGATGGACAGGGCATATGATGCGTGATAAAGTGGGGAAATGGAGCAGGAGGGTAACAGAGTGGTATCCGAGAGATGGCAAAAGAAACCGAGGAAGGCAAAACTCCAGATGGGAAGACGAGCTTAAGAGGACAGCAGGTCCTAACTGGAGAAGGGTTACCCAGGACAGACAACAATGGAAAATGTTGGAGGAGGCCTTTGCCAGAAGGCACGCCGAAGTCAGAGATATTTTGTAAAAATGTTTTTATGTATACTGTAATTTTGTTTTCGGAATAAAGGGCTTTATTATTATTATTATTATAATAACTAAATGTTTAAAAAAAATATATAAAACATACAGTCTCTTTCTTTTTAGTCCGTCATCGGATCGTGGTCAGCTTGGGGTCGAAATCGGGACCGGGCGATCTCCGTCCGGCCCGTCAGCAGCGCCCAGGAGGTCTTAGGCGGCGGGGGCAGGGGGCCCCTTCCGTCTAGCCATAGACCCACCCTCCCAGAAGTCGGCCAGTTGCGCCATGGCTGCACAAGGAGGTAGGGGGGGCGCGACACACTGCGCTTCTCTAAGGAGGTCCTCCCGGTTCTGATCCGGGGGACGTTGGCCGCGAGCGGGGTGCCAGAAGCTAAAAACCCAGGCACTGGCATCCTGCCCCTTTTTTCAACAGCGATGGGCGTCGTCTGAAGGTTTTTAGTGGGTAAGACCGCGGTGGTCGCGTCTGTCGCAGTGAGCCCCACACTCCTCTCCCAGTCCCCCCATTGGCCGGGAGACAGTGCGTAAACAGCACTTTTTTACCGACGTAAATAAAAAAAAAAAAGGTGCACTTGCCGGTGAAGTTGGCTTGGGCTTCTCAGATCTTGGTAGGAGCCCTGTACGGGCTTATAGGTCTAATCAGATTTGGCTGAATTTTGGTTCTGACATTGACATTGACTGCCGTCTGACCTCCGCAACCTAAAGAAAAATCAAATATGATTCTATGGTTCACCAGTTGTCAGGGTACTTAATACTCAATGTCTTTATTCCACTGCATATGTTACAAAGATGTTATAGATACAATATGGACCCTGTAGGGTATGGCAACTTAGTTAGAAGGCACTGACTTCCTAGAAACGACTGCCATAGATGTTCATGAACGCCGGGACCAACGGCTTAATGTGCTGTCGGAGGCACAGAGCAAGTGATAAATACGCACAAATCTTCGAAATGTCATTGAAGCGCAACCATGGTTTGAACCTGAGACCCTCTGAATTTTATGAATTATAATATATATCCGAGAAAGAGAAAGAAAAGAAAAAGGCGAGATGAGTTTCTTGAGGCATTCTTCTCAATCTCGTTGCCTTGTGGATGCCTTGTTAGAGTCACCGACAGACTGACTGACTGACGGACAATCCCCTCCCTCCTTTAGAATCAGGACAAGCTGAGTGACAGATCCCCACGATAAGAGTATTGAGAAAAACCACAACAGATAGCTAAAATGACAAACCTTGACAAATTCTGACAAAGAACCCATTTGTTTTTGTTTCTTTATTATGGTACCGCTCATATCTCTTTCATTGTTGTTAAAAGTATATCGAATTTCCATTTTGTATTTAAATGTCTGACGAATCTAAATCGTAAGTTGTAAGTTGATCTTAAAGACAATAAAGTCAATTTTATTTTTATTTTTTAAGTCTATGGGTCTTGCCACTGGGATATCGCTGCTACTTACTACTTGAGAGATAAGCTGTCAACTCTATTATTTTAGAAGTACTTTATTTTGCTAATAATTATTTGATATGTTATAGTGGTAATAATAATAAGCAAGGATCACAAGGAGGTAGGGGGGGCGCGCCACACTGCGCTTCTCTAAGGAGGTCCTCCCGGTTCTGATCCGGGGGACGTTGGCCGCGAGCGGGGTGCCAGAAGCTAAAAACCCAGGCACTGGCATTCTGCCCCTTTTTTCAACAGCGATGGGCGTCGTCTGAAGTTTTTTAGTGGGTAAGACCGCGGTGGTCGCGTCTGTCGCAGTGAGCCCCACACTCCTCTCCCGGTCCCCCCATTGGCCGGGAGACAGTGCGTAAACAGCACTTTTTTACCGACGTAAATTAAAAAAAAAATGTGCACTTGCCGGTGAAGTTGGCTTGGGCTTCTCAGATCTTGGTAGGAGCCCTGTACGGGCTTATAGGTCTAATCAGATTTGGCTGAATTTTGGTTCTGACATTGACATTGACTGCCGTCTGACCTCCGCAACCTAAAGAAAAATCAAATATGATTCTATGGTTCACCAGTTGTCAGGGTACTTAATACTCAATGTCTTTATTGCACTGCATATGTTACAAAGATGTTATTTATAATATCACAGATACAATATGGACCCTGTAGGGTATGGCAACTTAGTAAGCAGGCACTAACTTCCTAGAAACGACTGCTATAGATGTTCATAAACGCCGGGACCAACGGCTTACTGTGCTGTCGGAGGCACAGAGCAAGTGATAAATACGCACAAATCTTCGAAATGTCATTGGAGCGCCACCATGGTTTGAACCTGAGACCCTCTGAATTTTATGAATTATATAAAATGAGATATGTATGATCTTTAGATCTTAGAATTTGTTAGTTTTAAGAACAGCGGTAATCTTAATATTTTATTTCTTTAATTGTATTAGATCTTAAGACATAATTTGAAAAAAGCCGAGATGAGTTTCTTGAGGCATTCTTCTCAATCTCATTGCCTTTTGGAAACCTCGTTAGAGTCACCGACAGACTGACTGACTGACTGACTGACGGACAATCCCCTCCCTCCTTTAGAATCAGGACAGGCTGACTGACAGATCCCCCCGATAAGAGTCTTGAGAAAAACCACAACAGACAGATAAAATGACAAACCTTGACAAAGAACCCATTTGTTTTTATTTCTTTATTATGGTACCGCTCATATCTCTTTCATTGTTGTTAAAAGTATATCGAATTTCCATTTTGTGTTTAAATGTCTGACGAATCTAAATGATCATGTTGATCTTAAAGACAATAAAGTAAATTTTATTTTTATTTTTTAAGTCTATGGGTCTTGCCACTGGGATATCGCTGCTACTTACTACTTGAGAGATAAGCTGTCAACTCTATTAGTTTAGAAGTACCTTTTTTGCTAATAATTATTTGATATGTTATAGTGGTAATAATAATAAGCAAGGATCACACGTGATGCTATTAAATACGTGAAATGCCCCGGTGGTGTGGGACGGGGATCGTGATACAAAAACCGACATTCTTCATTAACCCTTCCTTCGCTCGTGAGATGTGTACTACGATTTACTTTTTTGATACTTTATAAGAGTGACAGGTTTTTTTAAATTTAATTGTTACACAAATACGTATGTTAAAAAAAATCTCAGTGTGCAGCATAAAGTTATATAGTTTTTCCGTGCACACTTAAGTTAATTCGTAATTATGTAAAAGTTAGTTGAATAAACATTAGTGTATATTCATATGTAAACAGTTCTATGTCAATAAAAGTTTCATTTCATTTATTCAAGCTTGACTTCATTCCGAAGCACTTGTAATCGTGACTTAAATTCCTAGATTTAAGTCACCACTTTACTAGAGCTGGAGCCTGATAGCGGGAGACTCCAAGACTTAAATTTTTTTAAATCTGTTTTGATGTCCTTTAAAGCCGATTTTAGGTTAGGTAGTCCGTTAAAAACTAACTGTCGTGAAAGTTAAATCACTAACTTACTAGATCTGGAGCCTGTTGGCGAGAGACTCTTATGCTGAACTACTATGACTTAATATATTTTTTTTTCAATTTGGTGTTTTTGAAGACCGATTTTAGCTAAAGCAGTATGTAAAAAAGTAACTATACTGAAAATTTCAAGTCAAGATGATTTTTAACCATTCCATGAAGTCACTTGTTTGAATTTATAATTCAAAAGTTGAAAGTCAACGTAATTTTTTTTTTTGATACCAATTTTTTTTTAGGTAATGTGCATTTACTAAATTCTAAAAAAAAAAGAAAGAAAAATGTTTTGTTTACATGTTGAATATTGTTATTTTTCTAAATAATGCATATATTTTTTATAAAATATTTTTTTTTATATCTAGTAGGTACGTTCGCGGTACAAAATCTTTTTTTGTACAGTGTATGTTAACGATAAAATAATACTTTATAGCGACAAATACATAAAATATTACATAATATTTTTTTCCCATAGTTTTCCGTAGGCAGGCAGTACAACTGAATTGTATCCACCACTATTAAACTAATTAAATAACTCACAAATTTTAGCGAAAAATCTGTTTAGCTATACCAAATTCAATTTTTTTATTCAAGCGTGGCTTCACTCTGAAGCACTTGAGAATGTGACTCTAATTTAGAAGCGCCTCCTATAAATATTTAATATTTTGGTTTAGCTTAAAACCAAAATATTTGACATTTGTAACACTTGCATGAAAAACAAGAATGTTAGTACGGCGAAGGGTGCGACCCAAGTAGAACACAAATGCAAGTATCAAGACGTTTAGTTCCCGTAGCGTCCGGCGTAAGATGGATAGGGCACCTGTTCGCGCCGCGGGCGATCGGCCGCGGTCGGCTCTCCTCGGAGACTCTCGGTATTGCTACAAGTTAGGATGAACAGCTAGGGCATTTCAATTACTTGAAACAAGCTAGCTTTAACTTAAATACGTCAGGACCTCGGTAAAGCAAGAACTCGAGAAGCTGCTTCTTAAAAAATAGGAAGTTATTGTTGTTGTGTCTAATTGTTCTATTTAAAATTTAGATTCTTAACGAACGTACAATTGATTACTGTTTATATGGACTAAAAACACTATGTGTTTACATTAACTTGATATTAGTTTTATAAATTGTTGGCAGAATAATCGTGGCGTGGTTATTGGACACTTTCTCTCGACTGTTTATTTTCTTTCTCTCGTTTGATCCACGCTTCAAAAGTTCTGTTCGCTTAGTGTTTCGCTCTTGATCGCTTAGGTAAACATGCAAAGCGATAGGCATGAGAAGTATCATGATAATTGCTTTAGTATCATCATATCCTAGCATTATCCCAGTTGCCTTAGACTTAAGCTTAGGGCCCAGAGTCTACTCACTGGTTCAACCAGATTTGACTGAATTTCAGTTATTATGTGGTGCGACTGCCGTCTAACCTCCGCAACCCAGAGGGAAACATCATTCTATGGTTGAACTAGCTGTCAGTCTGTTAGAAGGCACTGACTTCCTAAAAACGACTGCCGTAGATGTTCATGACAGCCGGGACCAACGGCTTTCCGAGGCATGGAGCAAGCGGAAATTACGCACATAACTTCGAAAATATATTAGTACGTCACCAGGGTTTGAACCCGAGACCCTTTAAAGGCAAGGGGTCTCGCCACTAGGCTATCGCTGCTGCATGATAATGGCTTTAGTAAAGCACACTTCAGTCTTACAAATGTTTGTGCAAAACATCTAAGGCTATCAAAGTCAAGCCATATCAGCAAGTAATTTGTTAATGTATATCATAAGAGGCTTTTTATACCTACAACTTCGGATTTGTTAAGCGGGATGTGAGAAAATGGGAGTGCCAATTACTGAGCCCATCACACGGTGTAGAGCACCTAAGCCTCAGGAGCGGATCGCAGGTACACTGACGTCCACGCCATATCGGTCGTCAGAAAGCAATCATCAGTTATCAGACATATTTACATCATAAAGTAAAGGTGAATAAGGATCCTACCTAGATCTGAGGAGCCCAAGTCAATCTCACCTGCAAGTGGTGCTCCTACCGATCAACAGACGAGGCTCTGGCGAACCGGTGAACGGCAATAGGCTCGCCACCTATAACTTTGAACCAACAATATAACTGGCGAAATGTGGGCGTATAATATGCCTCTGCCTACCCCTTTGGGAAAACAAACAGGTTTAATATTATGTATGTATGTATAAAGTAAACTCGCTTACCCTCTTCTGCTGTGGTTCAACCCTCGCGATCGTATCTTACGCACGGAGGAAACGCTCTGGTGGGGTCTTTAAGGCCCTTCGAAGACCTGAACAACTGATTTCAGACGGACCTTCATCGAACCACCGTTTAATTAGAACATTCCATTTAAGGCTTCAATTTGAAATAATAGATTTACAGTTAAGATACTGTACCAATAATATTGTTGTTTATAAAGACACACACATCATCATTATTGCTTATCATCTTATATTGTGGTAGTCAGTTAATTAAAAGGAATGTTTGCGACTGCAGTAATAGATATTTGGTCGTTATATACCTTAGTACAGTCAAGTACTAGTTCAGAACGTATTATACGTATTCCTGTTTTGTAAATGCATACTTATGATTAGAGACCGGATTATATGCAACATAAAAAGGTTATAATGCACACATGCAAAATTGGCAGAATATGCGCAAAATAACAATAGATTTTAGGAACACCCAAAATAAAAAACAGAAAACTAAGTTTTCATTTTTCTATTTCAAAATCAGCATACAATGAGTAAATTCTTTTTTGATATGAGATAACAAGTACAAAAAGTCAAAAGTCAAAAGTTATTTATTTCATTAACAATATTATACAATAGTACTTGAAAACGTCATAATTACATATAAAAAAAAAACAATCGAAATATTATTACACTGAAATCACGAAGCTTAGATTCACTAACATGCAACAAAACAATTTAAAAACAAAAAATAATTAAGTGTAAATTAATCTAGTTGCCAGTTTCGAGCCACCGCTCTGTAAGAAGAACTGGCAAGAAACTTATAGGCTATGCTCTTTTAAATATATCCAGTCAGATTATATGACATTAAAATTATTAAAAATCTTTGTAAACGTAAACAACTAAGTATTTTTCCAAATTTTTATTTCATTATCGTAACTGTCAAAACAAAAAACGCCCGTGGCTACTGACTCTGCGTTCCAGGTCGAATTCGCATTGTACTCGGAAAAATCTTGTAAATGTACCGATAATAGGTATGCAAAATAACTAGATCTTAGGTATAATATGCTAATACCGCTAAAAATGGCTTAAATAAGCAAATGCATATGCAAATAATAAAATAAAGAAATAAATATTTTCTAATAATTACACCAATTATTTGTAAATACATACTTAATATACATATAAATGCTGTTGGTTCTGGGTACTTTTCACTGACCATTTGTCCAAAACCTTAAATTTACCCGGTCTCCCACTAACAACAATTACACTTATAAGAGTTAAAAATCAATAAATTATTTCTATGTTATTCTGCAAATATGCAATCAAATTTTGTCTTCTAATTAAAAGAGCAATCTATGTATCTCTACTAGTTTTTTTTTTTCATAAATTGCATTAAAGATAAATGTAACAGAACGTGGACAAAAGAGTTTCGACCACGGCAAAGGTGACACAAGAAATATGTCAAAGTTATATACAGCGTGCTCAGTAATATTTAGTTAGATAGGAACATAACATGTTGGCTTTTACTTTGTCACAGAGCGGGGCTCGGAACTGGGTTTAGTTCTTATAAAATTTATTTTTTGTTTTGACTTTTTCAAGCGCTTTGTAATAGTTTATGAAATAAATAACTTTTTACTTTACTATTTATAGAACATGTTTAAGTTGATATGTATTATTAATATTTACTAAACACAACAAGCAAGTACAGCACAGTACAGTAGAGTAGAGCAGAGTTTACAGAGGTCAGTCCATGGATGGGTGACCGTTTTTGTGGCATTTGATATCGAGCGCTTCCGTGCTTCGGAACGCACATTAAGCCGTTGGTTATCACTAAAATATGGTAATCCCCACTGGGTCAGCGTGGTGGAGTATGACCCAAAACCCTCACACCTTAATATGTGAGAGGAGGCTCGGCTCGTGCTCAGTAGTGGGACGTTAATGGGCTGAGATGATGATGATGATGAATAAACACAATACATTTTGTGGATTACAAATTGCGGTATTTCTAAATGTGACGTACTATATATTAGGTTTGAAAATCTTCTTTGAATATTTTAATAATATTTTACTTGCACCTGCGATTTTATTCACCAGAACAGTGTAAAATTACGCCTTAAATAATAAGCTTAAACAAGATTCCAAGTGGTATTATAAATGCTGTCAGTTGCACCATAATCTTCATGATATGCTTGCTGATAATAACTTTTGTGTACAAATACAAGTACAAATTAAATCATTAATTTGGACTTGTGATTTTTATTCCATTTTAAATTCGAATTTGTATGCCCATTTAATGAGGCTATTTAATTTTTAATAATGTGTGTACCCAGAACCTAGGATTCACAATAAAATTTTATAAAAATGGACAAACTGTAGCGTAAAGCTCTAAGGACTTATCTATTCTATAGATGAAATCTATAGATATTTTCACCAAAATGTATACAATTAAATTTAGCTGTTTTGACGAAAAAACTGAACACACACAGAAACGTTTAATAAGGGTGTATTGAGATCCTACCAAGACCTAAGGGGACCTGCCAAACAACGGACGAGGCTCTGCCGAACATAACAGTGCCCAGTAAGCAGCAATAGGCTCGCCACCTACTACGTGGGACCAACCTTATAATCGGCGAAGTGTGGGCGAATAATATGCCTAATGCCTACCCTTTCGGGGAAAAAGGCGTGAATGTAGATATTAATATGTACGTTTAATAAGTCTGATGAAGTTAAATTTATCTGACGGATCGATACGCAAAAAAAACTAACGTAAAAACAATAACTAGACAAAATAATAACCACTGAACTTGAAACAAAACACAATCAACCTGTATCAACCAAACCCTTTCTTTACGCCAGCTCATTTTTTTTCTTCTTTTATTATACCTTTTTTTTCTCCGATTCAATCCTTTTTCGTTCTTTTTTTAGTGGCCATTAGCTTTTTTTGTTCGCGTGGCCATCTTCGTTTTTTGTGGGGATCCCAAATTAATATAATGTTTTTTAGAAGATGCTATCTGAGCAGGTTCCAACAGACGATGGGAAAGGGTCATAATGAAAGTGTTTTTTTATTTACTCGATAGTTCCCGATCGTACTTTCAATTTCGTTTAGTTACAACTTGTTAAACGGGTTTGATTATTAAGTAGCCTGTTCGAAGGGAATTTTTATTGTGACTCGTAATTATGACCACTTCCTGTCTGATGATAAACAACCAAATCCATGTCATAGACTACTTACTAGGTTACAATGGTAACCTAGGGAACTCCCTATACCGTGGAATAAGCAGCAATTGCAGACTATCAGCACGCCAACCAAGAAATTTGGGAAGTCGATTCTGAGCAAGACCACTAAGCTCTGAAATTTGCTGACGGCTCATGTGTTTCCTATTTCCTATGATCCCGGGTCTTTTAAGCGGAGCGTGAAACGGCATTTTAGCAGGCCGTCATGAGTGGATGCGCTTTATACCGTGCTAATTTTACGTTATAAAGCGCTTTCATTTTTTTTATTGGACTGCATCGACTGCTTACCATCAGGCAAGATGAAGTCAAAATGACGTGTCACATTAAAAAAAAAATTGGTTAGTTTATTGAGAAGCCTATTCGAAGGGTTTTATAAAGTGACTCCTTATGATGACCACATCCTGCTTGATGGTAAGCAGTCGACTACATGTCATCGACTGCCTACCATAGGCTGCTTAGAGTGTCCTCTTAGAGTGTACTACCGTGGTATAAGCACAGTAACAAGCATACTTACTTATGACGGCCATCCTAAATGCTGCTTCACGTCCCGCTTAAATAACCCAAGGAACGACTTACCGCTTTTTTTTTGTTCAAGTGTTGATACTCTATTAGTAAGACAGTATGCAGTTGAACAAACAGTACGCCTATTGTCAACTTGAAATTAAGTTTATAGTCATATGTCCCTGCCTACCCCTTTGGGGAAACAGGCGTGATATTATGTATGTGTGTACGTATGAGGGCGTTATTGATAATCCTGATTATCACTATTTGTGGTAGTCGTTAGCCATGTTTGAGGCCCTACTTGCTTAAAACTATCAGTACTAACTTAGTGGGACAATTACTGGCTGAGATGATGATAAAAATACCAGGGACAGTAAGAGATGGGAACACACGAGCTGGAAGTTAGTTCCGAAGTGGTATAGCCTGACAGATGAACGATTTAGCAAACCTTTTCGTTTAGGAGCTGATAGCACATTACGCGGGTAATGAGTGATTCCTAAAGCCGCACGCGCAGTTCGGAAACGAAAAAGGGAAAAAGAGATAGAGGTCCTCATTAAAATTGTAATTTATATGGCTTTGGCGCACATAGTCAAAAGCGCAAAATGTCAAAGTACTATTACTACTAAATTACCTTATTTTACGTTAAATTCGGGGTTTTTTTTCTTATCATTTAGAGACATCTATTCAAATTGCATTTGCGAGAGTGCGCTTTTAACACTAATACTCTTTTTACAATTTGCGATTTTCTGTCATTTTGCGCTTATGACTTTATGCTCCTAAGCGATTTTTATTTGGGTGTATAGGGATTATATCAACATCTTAGTAGCCCAAGGCAACTTCAGTTCTTTATTACTTATTAGGTACACTCCATAAGTGTACATTAGGTGTTTAAAAATGACAAATAGTATCTTTCAGGCATGATAATATTTAGGAGAGCGGATGACATATGTATATGTAATTGCAAGTGGTGCACCAGCCGGTCAACGGACGAGGCTCTGTCATACACCGGCAAATCGATAAGCGACAATAGGCACGATACCTATCACGTGGGACCAGCAATGAAATTGGGGAAATATCGTACTCCTTCGCTTGCTTCTGCCTACCCCTTCAGGGAAACAGACGTAATTGTATGTATGTCATTTGTATTACCTTTAAATTTAACTTTAAAAAATACATACTTACTTTATTTGTCATACAAAAGATTATGAATTGCATAATAATGCAGCGAAAATAAAATATTAACAAAATATTGTAGATCCCCTAGACACAAAAAGCAAAAGACATGAAGCTATTAAAACTAGTTAATTCCACTTTGAAATGACATTGTCTGTAATAGACAACTGTTTGCCAGAAATAGTTTAAAAAAAAGTAAAATAGTCACGTTTTGGTGAGAACCGCCTTTTACATGTTTTAAATGATGTCACTTTGGATAAGTTTTATGATAATTTGCTTATCTAAATTTCCTACACACACAAATTTACAAATATCTAAATTTTGTTTTTCTGCATTTATGCAACCATCCTCTTAAGGCCAAAGAGTCGACCTAATTTAATGACAAAAAAAATGTTGACACTTTTTAAAGCCATTTAATTAAGGCCCTGCGACCTAAAATTATGACATGATATTTAAACGTATTTTTTGGTTAAATAAACAAGCCAAATTGCCATCATGCCATCGACGAAGTATTAACCTTGAATGCATTTCTAATTTGGCCAAGATTAATAAGAAATACCCCTTAAAAGAGTTTAGCCAAAAGCATTGATTTAAACACTTTTCTACTATAGTAATAAGGGGTGTAGTAATTAGGGTGTATAGGATTCCTACTAAGACCAAATGAGCCCAAGCCAACCTCACCTGCAAGTGGTGCACTTGCCGATCAACGGAGGCGCTGGCAAATATAACAGTGCTCGGTAAGCGGCGATAGGCTCGCCACCTATTACGTGGGAATAACTATATAAATGGCGAAGTGTGGGCGTATGATATACCTCTGCCTACCCCTTCGGGAGAACAGGCGTGAATTTATGTATGTATGTACTATTTAAATAAATCTATGGGCCGCAACTCCTTACACCTATTTTTAGTACATTGGGCCGTAATATATAACGACTAAAATTTAGATTGGGCCTTCCGAGATTATTATACACCAGCTGACCCAGCAGCCTTAATAAATTAATATTCTTTTTGTCTATTGCGCTATGTGTCAAACGACTGACAGCAATGTCAAATATCAAGTTTTTTTTTTAAACAATGGCTTTGTGCGTTTAGCACATTTAGCCAGTGTCAAGTAAAAGATATATGAATAACATATAAATCACAGTAAACAAGAATGAGTGGTGATCAAAATGATATCCCCTCCCCTTAAACCTCTTGAGTCCTCAGTAAAGTGGGACTATACTGAGATCTCACATGGACTTCTCAAGAGAATTTGAAAAGTTTTGTTGCACAGTTTTGTTTCATTTACCAATACTCATCTACGTTCACAAACACTTAACGGTTAATAGTCCACCGTTATTACACATTAATGTTCGAAATATCACAAATTTAAGAAAATAAAACAAAACTGTAGACATGACGCTTCACTTTCCCGCCAAGAAGTCCCCAAGCTCGTTTTGCGTGAATCGCATCGACTTTGTCTCAAATTTGGTGAACAAAGCAAAACCGACCAGTGCAAGGTTTCTAGACTTAGTTACTTCGATTTGCGTGAATCGGAACGTGTACAATGATTGATGTTTTAGTGGACCATCATTAAAACATGAATAAATACAAACACAAAACTATCTAGTTTTGAATTTGATACTTTATCTATGGTGGCACCATTATTTCAGGTTCCGATGAGCACGAATAACTGTCAAGTATTCGAAATGTCGATGAGAGGGTAATAATGGAGCGAAGAGTGGAATTTGTAAAAATATTTTGTTTGAGTATGTTACATAATCGCTTTAATAGAAGAGAACAAAAATGTAGTAATGTTTTTAAATATTGATACCTGCATTCGCTTCTAAGACATCTGGTCTTGGGTTGGGTGTTTTTTATCTATCATAAATATTTATTTACAAAATTTAATTATGAAGAATATTATTATGAGTTTGGTGCTAGAAGCGCTGTGTGATATACCGGTAACATGGTCAAGGCGGCGGCGGTAAGCCGATGGATGCAGGCAGTTTAAGATCGATAGACTTGAAAAACAATTAGGAAGGCCTTTCCTTAGCAGGAAAAGTGGCCAAGAAGATGTTAGTATACTTAATATACATTCTCAAAATAAGTCAGATTTAGTGACACATCATTAATATTCATTAGTCTATGGTAGTGGAAAAACCGAATAGATGCGCCAAATCTAAAAAATAGTAATGCAATAATTTAATGAACGCAAAACACGAAATGAGATGAATAATATTTTTAGCAAAAAAAAACAAAACATGGTAATTTAGTTTTTTAAAGTTTCCAAACTTATGTCATTTCACATATTTGTATTTTTTTTAAATAGCGAAATATGTGCGGAAAACTAGTAAACTTTATTAGTAATATTTTTGACTTATCATCTCTTAGCGTCATACAGGTTGCCCTAAACTTAAGCTTAGGGCGCAGGGTCTGCTTAATGCATTATTCAGATTTGGCTGAATTTTAATTATATTTATAACTTACAACGAAGACAAAAATGGCCGTGCGTATTACATTTTTAAAAGTTTCATGCTTAGTTTTGCAGGCCAGTGTATATAAAGTAATATATATGGGTCAAATACCGTTAAAAACAGTACTGAATACAACATAGTCCTTGATACTCCAGAAACCAATAAAATTTGTCTTTCATTAGTACAGTGAGCAAAAGCATAAGCCTAACACTTGAAAGTTAGTATAAACTCTAAAGCCTTTTAATAATACTCATTTTTGAACTAACTGGTTACTCCATGAGGCTTTTAAGCAAAAAGCTTGAAGAGGCAAGTCTTGCAACCTGTTTTGCCGGTATATAGGTTCGATTCCCATTTTAAATCGCACAAGAAAAGCTTGCGCCGCTCATGTAACTGTATACATAAATAGGTTTATTTTTAGATGCTAACTTGTTTACTGTATTGCTTTTCTAACTTATATTGTTGCTAACCTTGACGCGTAAGTTCTATCAAGTATAATTTTAACGTTTGTTACATTTACAAACATTCGTTAAAATATAAGTGTAGCCTCTTACACATATCGCACCTTCGGTAAAACGAGGGCATAATTGCAAATTTGCAATTTTACAGAAGAGCCATTTTAAGTTTTTTTTGCGCTTTATGCTATTATTGGAATAACTTTTTAAAGTAATACTATTTCATATTACTTTAAAAAGTAATTCTCCATAAGTCATGGTAAGGAGTTGTGAGCACTTCTTACCTTGGAATTGCTCACATTTCTCCTTTATTTGTTCGCGAATGTAGATTATTCGCGAACAACTAAATCAACTTCAACGCTTAAATTTCAACCTTTCAAATGACTAATTGTTTTTATTTAAATAATAATAATAATCTTTATTTATTCTCTCACATAATGGTTGTTACAAAATTAAGCTTACACTATTGTTGCACTTAAAAGTATGTGAGAGACTGATATCTGTACTAGGAGACCTGTATGACAGATTACCAGCCTCTCCTACTGAATAAGCTTAAAATTAAGTATGCGAATATAATATGCGTGAAAAGAGTGCGCGCAAGCGCGTGTATGTGAGTGTATATGAGAATGTGTGTATGGGAGTGTGTGTATGGGAGTGTGTGTATTATTTTTGTGTATGTTTTATTTAAATGTTGGATACTTATAACAAAATTTGATCTTTACGTTCAAATATTGTTTTAAGTTAAAGTATCCGCGGTTAAGTTTATTTAGATGCTCGCTAGTGTATATCGACTGCTTAACATTGGCTATTATGACGAGTCACGTAAGAAAAGATGACAGAATCGACTCCTACCTACCAAAGAAACAATATCTGCCAAAACATTATACAAAACGGTCACTTTCACTCATGTCTTATTAATCTGCCGCTACCAAAAATCTGACGTTAGTTGTAAGTATGACGTAATCCCTACTGTTCACACCTCAGTTGCTCGATAAACTTGTTTGTTTTGCATATTGGTCTATGACAAGTCTATTGAGGTAGGTAGGTTTTAAAAAATATAAATATTTTGTAATGCAACATAAGAAAAGGTATTTTGAATATGCAACGATTTTAATTACATCGAGTTACTAAATTACATTGTATATAATATTTAAAAGAAAACAAGGTAAACGGAAAGATTCAGCCCACAGTCCACAGCCGTAAAATTCATCATTTTTATGTTGTTTACTTGTAAATTGATTGATCACTTAATTGGGAGTCATTGTATAATAATAAAGTAAAATGCTGAACATAGACATCTATCTATCTCTAACCTACATCATCGGTTTAACGCTAACATGCATCACATCGGCATGTAAACGACGTACTCTTTGAACTGACTGAAATTCACACACAGCATCCGATCCGAATCCAGCGGATGTCACTGGGGCAGTTCAGTGCCTGCCAAAGTCGTGCTCCCATGATCCGTTTGCAAATATAGCGTTTTTAATCCCGCCATAATGCTTTATCCACGAACCTCGCCAAACGCCAGACACAAACGCAACGCATAAATCCTTATTTAAATATATACCATAAACGAACTAAACTCGCTTAGGCATAAACAGCTTCTTATCATTATACAAATTTGAATCTTTGCGTACAGGTTTAGTAACCAAAGTCCTCTAAAAACCTTAGATGGTAGAGGAGAGAAAGAAGGTCGTTTAACGTTGAAAACTCAGACTAAATTCTACTCTAGCTTGACTAAAGATGTGGTTGAAAATCAAGGAGGTTGTGTTCAAAGAGTTTTTATAGCAATAAATAAAGGAATATCGAAGTTGGTTGTGTCAACAGCGCGTTGCATTCTTGTGCAGTGTGTACGACACACGCTCACAGGCGCACGGCGAGATGAACGCTGGTGTGTGGGTGAGGACACAAATACTTATTGGTAAATGTTGACTTGGGAACAGGGGCACTGTTCTGTTGTCGGAGTAGCTAGTAGAATTTAAAAAAAGAAGTTTTTAAGTTTTCTATTTACCGTCCTATTAACTTATAATAATAGTATTGCCAAAAAATACATTGATATTTTTATACATTGTTACATGAATTTCAGTTAACCTTTAGTATATTTTGGGTTTGTAGCCTCCGCTGCTGAACTAGGGTAACCTAAATTTCAGCATGCAGCGCCTTCGGGACTGAAATATAGTTTACATAAAGACGACACAGAAGGATCTCACATTATAAACTTAGAATTAAATAAATAATTACATAGCTAAATGGCAAGATTCCTCCTATGTGTAAGATGTGACTCTAGTTATTTATTATATATAGATTATTAAGTACTTTAGTAGGTACACAAAACAAAGAAAAACCCAGCAAAATATACAGTTCTGTTTATTTTGTTTAGCAAAAGAAATTTTTATTAGTATTCATACCATGGTTAATATGCAATGTTTGTTATTTGATTCATCTGTTATTGTGTGTAAAAGAGTATTAACCTTTAGTTTGACAGTATGGCGCGCAGGTCAATATTGCACCCAACGTTACACAGGACAAATATTTGTGTTTATAAATAGAATTATTTTGGTTTCTATGTACATAGTTATTTAATACAATTAATACGTTATCTAGTCCCCACAGCACAAGTCAGTGCTGACTGAGATGCCAAGAATATATAAGTATTTTTTTTCTTCAAAATTTTAATCGAGTTTTCTTGAAGATGCCCAATAAGGCCAACTAAGCTTTATATACCTACTAAAGCTCAAAAGCAGTGGTTATCGCTACTCGTTATCGTTAGCGCCTACCCGAGTGCGCTAAATGAAACAACTGCAAAGCTATATAATTCTCAATAGTAAAAATAATAATACTAATTTCTTCTTCCACAAGCAACTATGATGGTTAATTCATACATTTTCGCTGTTTTGTAGAAGACTGGTATATAAATTAGGCAACAAAATCTGTCTATATTTTAGACCACCAAACCTCTCGCTCGCGAACTAGATTTAATTCAAGTTATAGGAGTATCTATGTAACTATATTTTTTGCTGTAGCCACAATCCACGATAACAACTGAACTGTGTACTTTTTTTAGTAACTAATAAAATCTGACAAATGTGGTAAATGCAGAAAATAATAAAAAAATATAAGTGTAATAGCGTCTCTACAGCGCAAGTGTCCGCGTTCCCCTGACCTTGGTCTGTGTTGACCCGTTCCTGCGAATCGCGGCGGCTCGCTGACGGGAAGCGGCTTCACTTCGCGGCCGCTACTCCGCGATGCTGACGGCTAGGGACATGGCTTCTATACCACTACCTTCACAGAAGCAATGACGTGGCAAGAGATTTTCATTATCATCACAGAAACAGTGACTAGCAAACAGCTTTCAAATAAAATAATAATAGCGTGCTTGTTACACGGTACGGAGCGCTCTTACTTTTGTGGACTGCTTCGACTGCTTTTAATCAGACAAGTAAATGTGATCAATATGACGAGCCACATAAAAATCAAGAAGCCTAAGTTACTCCTTATATCATCAGCTATCTGTCCAGGTCCAAATCGGAACAGCACAAACAGACACACTAGAGAAGAAGGACTCTATCTCCAGCTCGACCTGTAGTGGGGGACGGCAATATGACAATATACATGAATATTATATTCCCTTTGAATTTTAAGTGTAGAGGGATCCTACCAAGACCTAAGGAGTCCAAGCCAACCTCACCTGCAAGTGGTGCACCTGCCGATCAACGGACGAGGCTCTGGCGAACATAACAGTGCCCGGTAAGCGGCAATAGGCTCGCCCCCTATTACGGAGCAACTATATAATTGGCGAAGTGTGGGCGTAAAATATGCCTCTGCCTACCCCTTCGGGGAAACCGGTGTGAATGTATGTATGTATGTATGACTTTTAAGTCTACGGGTCTCGCCACTACGCTATCGCTGCTTCTTTAGTATAACAGGATAGCATATGTATTATTATGTCCCTGCCCGGGTTTGCAGGACTGTTCGAAAGGGTCACCGCGGCCTTAGAACATAGCAGGCTCATGAAAGAACATGGATGGGTTTAGCCCACTGTTCCACCCACAGCGAAGGACGGACATTTGATGATTTCCTTTCGAATAAAAAAAAATGCTGCCAAATTGTAAATTTGGAGTCGTACGACTATTCCGGTTACGCAAAAATTTTGATTTAGGATATTACGACGAATAAATATTAAGCTTAACTTATAAATTAAATGGATTCAAGCGGCAGGAGATCTACTAACGTGAAAAATTATTGGGAAAACCCATATTCAACAGGCACGTCATATGGTTGAGTTGATGATGTTGATGAAAATATACAGACATTCATTAATATTCAGTCTTCGTGTTGGGGCTGCTGCCGGGTAAGTACAGGAGACGTTTCCCCCCGACTGGTCTCCTTCTTGCCGTGATGGGGTGGCTGAGTACCTCCCGGTAGGGCGCAGAGGGCGCTAGAGAAAAGGTAACAGAGATTGGCGACTCTGGGTGCCCTTAGTACTGACTACCGAGGGGGAAACTAAGATGCACCTGTGGAGGGCGCAGCGAGCGTGCCAGGCGGGCCCGTCCACTGCGCCTCTCTGAGGAGGTCCTCCCGGTTTTTGTCCGGGGGACATTGGCCTCAGGCGGGGTGTCAGACGCTGCAACTGCCTTTTTCTCAACAAGCGGCGGGTGCATCGGAAGATTTTTAGTGGGTATTACTGCTTGAAATTTCCAAATATCGCTACTTGTATTTTTTATCCCACGTAATAAAGTGGCGAGCCAATTGCCGCTTACCCGAAACTATGTTTAACAGAACTTCTTAGAGATCCTTATGTATAAACCCTGTAGATAAAACCAAGATAAATATAACAAAAAATAAGAGTACTTAATTAAGTATCGTGCGCAAGAAGTAAAGAAGCGCTAGGTCGGAATGAAAAACCAATAAGCAGCGTCGGTATAATTGCCGATTATCCATAATGTTGGAGGCCAGCGGTCGACTGCACGTAGCAAACAGGTTCGGATAAAGGGTAACTTGGTCCACGTTAATCCAAGTATCATACAATGTGTGCGGTCATTGCACTTGTGACGATTTCGGTATGATATCCCTACTGTAAAAGAAAAAAAAACTATAGACTTTCTGGTTAAGGTGTCTTTAAAGTATGAGAAATGTGTCAATTAGACTTAATGACATAACATTGACAACTATCTCTCTCTCCCTCTCTCTCTCTCTCTCTCTCTCTCTCTCTCTCTCTCTCTCTATCTCTATCTCTATCTCTCTTTGTAGTCGGTCCCACATTTCTGAGGATCGTGGTCAGCCGGTTACCATGCACGGTACATAAAAATCACGCCTTGCAGAGGTAGAGGTCCTTCAAAACTTTTGACCAGTCTTTTCTCCGTATTTCCAGGGAACCTTATGATAACTTTATAGATTTAATGATTTAAAAACTTGTGTTATGAAGACTAAATAACGGATGAACATAAATTATGACATATATTATATCGTATGTTAATTTGTATAACATCCGATAATTAATTATATAAACTATGTGTTTATGGAATAACTTAATATAATCACTATTATTATATTAGTCTAACACCACTGTCTATATAAACATGTCAAATCAAAACTCATTCTAATATAGATTAAAATGGTTTATGGATGTAAATTCAATAAACCATAATCATATTGACGTTTATAATTTATCATTCATTCAACCTTTTTAAAAAAGCGTCTGTAGCGCTTTAGTTATAATACTGATAATTCTTTTTGGAACAAACAATTTGAATTTGAAAGTTTTCTCTGTACTATATTTATATTTTTTTAATGTGACACGTCATAATAAATACGTCCTGTCCGATGGTAAGCCGTCGATGCAGTCCAAAAAAATGAAAGCGCTTCATACCGTGAAATAAGCACGGTACAAAGCGCACCCACTCATGACGGCCTGCTAAAATGCCGTTTCACGCCCCGCTTAAAAGACACGATAATAAAGGAACTAGGAAACTTATGAGCACTAATACTAATATTAGTGATATAAGTAAACAGGTTGTAGTTAATCGTTAGTGGAAAATTTCAAAGACTTGAGCAAAACCGTGGACAGCAGGTAGTAACGTAATTAAAAAACAAACACATTTTTTTCTGTTATAACATTGATGACAATTTGATGGGCAAATCCGTAGGGTCAAGACAACCAACATATTTTACAAACAAAAACTTTTTCAGTTACATACATACATTCACGCCTGTTTCCCCGAAGGGGTAGGCAGAGGCATATTTATTATACGCCCACACTTCGCCAATTATAAAGTTGGTCCCACGTAATAGGTGGCGAGCCTATTGCCTATTGCCGCTTACCGGGCGGCGGGCACTGTTATGTTCGCCAGAGCCTCGTCGGTAGATCGGCAGGCGCACACTTGCAGGTGAGGTTGGCTACGGCTCCTCAGGTCTTGGTAGGATCCCCATACACCCATTTCAGCTGTAAATCATACTTTTCAGCTATAACATGACATAAACATTTCGCAAACAATATGAAATAGGACGAGCTTCTGTCAATAACAGGTCACCTGATTAGCGTTTACCAGTGTCGTAGTGATTACTACACCAAATCAATACATAATCGTTAATAAAATCATCTGTACTTCTTACCGCAGCTTCAGCGTGGACCAAACTCTTGGGTCCTTAAATTAAACCGGTTTCCCTCTTGCATCCCTTTCATTGTTAAAGAGAATCGATATACCCATCTCTCTCTGCCCTTCGGACATTTTTTCATCTCACTCGCGCCAGTGCTTAAAGTACCACTTTCCCTTTTCAAAGGACGAAGACACCGGGTTTGTCTGTCTCGTTTACTCATATGTGCTGGATATATATCTATCTCTCTCGTCATTCAGGATTTGGCCTTGAGACCGAGATGTGAGTCTGGTCAGAGCTATTTTTACTTTTTACTCGGAACGATGACTAAAGACGAAGAGCCGCTGTGATGAGTTGTACATTTTTAGATGTTATTTACGTGTGTAGTTTACGCTGTTTCTAGTTCGCTATAAGTGAGATTCGTATTGGTTTTTATCCTGATACTGTTCATCCTCATCCTGTCATTATCCCGGATGCCCTAGACTTAAGCTTAGGGCCCAAGGTCTGCTCACTAGTCCAACCATATTTGGCTTATCATAGCATTATCGCGATTGCCCTAGACTTAAGCTTAGGGCCCAGGGTCCGCTCACTGGTAGTTATACATTATGACTTAATTTCAGCTAGTACACGGAGCGACTGCCGTCTGACCGCGGCAACAAGGGAAACATGATTCCATGAATAGAAGGTGCTGACTTCCTAATAACGACTGCCATAGATGTTCATGACAGTCGGGACCGACAGAATTTCCTACAGCACGTTTAGAGTTAGGGCGTTCAAAGTTAGAATCTTTGCTAAATCTAAATTAAAATCGATATGTATGAGAATGTGATTTTTCTTTCTTTGTAACGTTATATAGTTAACCAGTTGATCTGTTTGGCTACAGAGAGAAATGAGACTTAAGGGAAGACAATTAGTTACTTTTTTCCCGAAAAGACGTGTGCTTCCTTTGGAATGGATAGTTAGATCATGCAAGTAAAGCTAGTTTTACACAAAACTGCTCATCGACACTTGAAAAAGTAGTTCTAATCTATGTACTTAGTTCACGCGGCAATCAAAACAAAACAGCAATACTGTACTAAGTTCTGAATTCTAATTGTAATAAACGATAATTCTAATAATTGATGGACATGTCAACATTGCTTGTAATTGCCGATGTACAATAAATATATAATAATTTTGCACGTAAGTGAATCTAAGCTTCGTGATTTCAGTGTAGTAATATTTAGTTTTTTTTTAAATTTATAATTTGTTTTGACGTTTTCAAGTGCTATGCAATAGTTTATGAAATAAATAACTTTTTACTTTTACTTTTAATATTTACCGCCAAGTACTAACGAGAGAGACCTTAGAACAAACGAGATGCCTGGCAAGGGTACCTATAGTAGTTTTTTTGCCCAGGGCTAGTCAGAGGGCTCATTAAGACCCGTGTGATTGCCCCAAGAGATAATCTCGTACCTTTGATAATTAACAACATACTACAAAAGCGCTTAAGGTACTAAATTGGTTTAATTATTAATGGCAGCCGTGGACTTTTTAAAACGTCAAATTAAAAACCTGTTGACACGGAGTTCAAAGCTGAGCAATGTTAGATTGAAACGTGATTACAATACAAACATAAGCCCAGGAATTTAAATTTGAACTAGGAACGCTGCTTCACAATGATGCCATCATCCTTGGAGCCCAAGCCAACATCACCTGCAAGTGGTGCACCTGCCGATCAACGGACGAGGCTCGGGTGAACATATAATTTTCCAATCATTTTTTTTTTGTTTTCCGTCGGTAAAAAATAGCGTTTAAGCACTGCCTTCCGGCCAAAGGGGGACCGAAAGGGGTGTGCGACTCACCACCCGCAGACGCGACTACCAGCAGTAATATCCACTAAAAATCTTCCGACGACGCCCGCCGCAGACGCGACTGCCAGCAGTAATACCGACTAAAAATCTTTCGAAGACGCCCGCCGCTTGTTGAGAAAAAGGCGGGCGCCAGTACCTGGGTTGCAGGGTCTGACACCCCGCCTGCGGCCAACGTCCACCGTACCAAAACCGGGAGGACCTCCTCAGAGAGGCGCAGTGGACGCGCCCTTCCTACCTCCTTGTGCGACCGTAGCATGTGGCTGTCTAACCATGGACCCTCCGAGAAGTCAGTTCTCACAGCAGGGGCCTCCTGTCCCCACTGCCTAAGACCCTACTAGCGCTGCTTGACGGGCCCTCCTGGAACATTCATGTTCAAGCACACAAAGATTTGTCCTGTGTGGGAATCGAACCCACGACCTCAGAAGCAGAGCAGGTATACTGCCTATACGCAATATCAGTCGTCATACTTTAATGTATATTTAAAAAAAAATGTGTTGATCCGTTATGTAGTATTTATAACGTAAGTTCTGTATAATGACTAATTTCGGAACCAAATAATTGGGGAATTATTTGTTTATTATATGACACATACAGGCTAGCAGTGGTTCCCAAACTTTCAATTCCGTACCCTTTGACCTATGTCTCTACTGATTTAACGTAACACCTTAAGGTACCCGTCATCTCAGAGAACTACATTTTATTATTAGTTACTCGTATTTAATAATTGACATGATGTAGTTAGCAGTACATGTAGTTATTGAAAAAAAAATTGATAGCTACAAGTACCCCTAAAGTAATCAAATTATTAAGTAACGAGGGGATATCTGAGACTGTGCTGATACTTAGCAAGCTGTCTTCTGACCTGGATAGATGGCAAGCTGGATCAATTAATCAGCCGATGGCCACTGCTAAGCACAGGTAACCCTAAGAGCGCCAGAAACCAGACCTCCCCAAAGTCATTCGTAGTTTATCGGGTCAATATGAATGAATATTCTTAATCTTTTATCATATCCGCCCCTTTAACTTCCCACTACTAACTAATAAGCACAGGAAAATAACTGAAAATCAGCCTAATCTGGTAAGACCAGTGAGGTTCTTGGGCGAAAGTCTATAATCACTCGCTACTTGTACAACTCACGAAACAAGGTGATAGGAATTCCGGTCATACTCTCTCACGCGATTCACGCGAATACAGTTCAGATTTAGTAAAAAGTAAAAGTAAAAAAAAATATTTATTTCATAAACTATTATACATAGTACTTGAAAACGTCATGATTACAAATGAAAAAAAAAACAATCGAAATAATATTACACTAAATCACGAAGCTTAGATTCACTTACATGCAACAAAACAATTTAAAAACAAAAAATAATTAAGTGTAAGTGAATCTAAGTGCCAGTTCCGAGCCACCGCTCTGTAAGAAGAACTGGCAAGAAACTCACAGGCTATGCTCTTTTAAATATGTCCGTAGGGAATATCATACTATAGTGTGTTCGAAATAGCAAATATAAGACATACATTATCAGTGCTTCAAAGACCTGTTATGTTTAATAATGATATTATCATCATATCAGCCTTATAAAGCCCACTTTTGAACAGTATCCTCCCCAATAGATTACATTCTATGGAAGTATTTGCCCATAATCCCCACGCTGGGCAGGCGCGTTGGTAATCGCAGTTTAAGCCAGAATGTAGGATGAAACTGCTGCCCATCGACCGGTACAATATCTCTTCATCGACTCTTACGACTCCCCGTGAGATTAGAGGGGGCACTATTCTAGGCCGACACAAAAGAATAATTTTATAGCCAAACAATAAAGAAACAAGACCTAACATGAATACCAAGCCTTATGTCATATTGAATATTAATCTGAATGATAATCTCAAGGACGACTTCAACCATCAGGGTCATTCCACGACAAAGCTACTTCATTCCAATGTTAATTCCTGCCTCAAACTCGCGTCGGCGCCATGCAAAATGGCCCCACGTCAAAACAAAACACAAAAAGCTCTTTGACAAAATCAAAAACATGCACCTCTTAGCTCAAAGTGCAGGTTCATTGCTCCTACTGTAATTACAGTTCAGACGAATCAACAAAAAGACCGAACGGGCGAGCACAGGCGACCTTGCAACGAAAAATCAAAAAACATACAACTCCTGACCTACATACGGCGAGTCAACTGAAGAAAAAATAAAAGTATAATAAGAAGAAGTAACAAAATTATAACAAGACAAAATAATAACAAAAAGGGAGGTGCGATACGAAAATAAAAATAATAATCACAAGATTACTGTTACGGGCGGCGTTTTTCATTCACGCTCTGGTGAAATAGTTCTTTTTTTAAGCGGTACGTGCCGGCGATGTCTTGCTCGTTTTCTTTCCGTCTTTCACTTTTTTCTTTTACATTTTATTTTTCTTTTAATCATTTCTCGAATATGGAGCGTCGTTTTTATCGTTTTCCCGGTGCGTCTCATTCATGCGGCCAGTTCGAAGTTTTGTTGTTTTGAAACAATTACGTCGATTCTCGTACGCTGCTGTCTGCGGTGTCATGTTTTTGTTTCACAAGTTTTGTTTGTTTGGAGCTCATTTGTTATTTTTATTGATGAGGATAACAAAGAGTCTACATATACAAACAGGTGGCTTTTTAAAATTTATTTTATGAACTAAACTTAAAATGTGAAGAATATTTTTAAAGCAAATGAATAAATAAGTTAATAAATTGGTATTTATCAAATTAACTATTTTCATTAACCTTAGGTACAATAATTTCTAAGATTAATAAACCAGTATCCAATTACATTTATGTAATTTTAATTAATTCTATAAAGATGTTTTTAATAGAACGAATGGAAAAAATGAGGAAGAGAACGAAACTGAGCTAGTTATATTACAAATGCAATAGTAAAATGATTTGTAATTTTATAGGGTATAAAATGGTGTATTCGTTATCGTTCCTAAAGGACGACCGACATGGGGCGCGAAGATCCTTCCTAAAGTCTGGTTTTGAGATCGTGTTTGATTTTCGCACAAGACAATTATTTGTGTGCATGAATGCTATTATTTGTGTTAGGCTGGCTGGGTGTTATATAAGTATTCATTATGTTAAGTATGTAATTAAAAACAAAATATGTAACCTTATCTTATTAATAGCTCTTCTTAGATTCGGATTAGAGGCGCGGTGTAAGATAAATGAATCGTCTTCTTTTACTTCGTCTTGTACCCCACAATTGTTGCCACAGAAACCTAATTAGATATTAGTAGATACACGTATTTATCTGTATCTAATCCCAACAGAATCCTGCACATGTTAGTTAATAAGTTTGATGCACCAATAATTAGGCACTGTGTCTGTATTGGTGCATCAAAAGCCGGCACGGTTTTCATTTTGTTAGATTTTAGTTTTTATTATTATATGCACTAACTTTCAGTTACTAGTCTTTAAGTTGTGTAAAGTACTAACAATTGGACCATTGTTGTCAAATAAATGCATTTTATTTTTATTATCGTTATAATATGTAAGCAAGTAGACATTCATGTCGATATTTTACATTATTTATTTTTAAAATAACACAAACTATTTTGTTCCGAAATGAAATAAGAAACTAAAATATATAATAACGGATCAACATGCATAATTTTATATATTATGTAAACTTATATATTAAACGTAGGACACACGTAGGCAAATATCATACACACAAAAAATGTCCTGTGGGGGAATCGAACCCACGACTACCGCGCCAAATAGATTGAATCGATATGTAGCGATAAATCTATGATCTGATGTATTCGGTTAATGGCAATTTTCTTGTAAACTCTAATATATGACTGTCTTTAGGGGTTGACAATTAAATTATGATTGGCAACTATTGACAACAAACTCATAGAGATGCTCATTGGAACTGCCGACAATAAACAGGAAGCTGCTGAGCGCTGAGCAGCCGTGGTACTTTTTTCTATAGTTCGTCAGTTACTCTTTTTTCCTTGCGCCTGGTCGCGGCTACAATTTACCACTAGTCTAGACGCCTTCTATCAGCTGTCTCTAAGAGGATTGGCCGTGGAGTTCAACTATATAGAACCACAAATAATAAAATAAAAAAAAAACAGGCACAAAAAAAGCCAATAACATTTTTTTGTAAGAAGTCAGTGTGATTTAGTTAAGTAAACGTTCGATGTCAAACGCCGTATAAACGGTCACCCATCCAAGGACTCACCTGCATTTCAGTGATTGTTATAGATCACCTTATCTCAAAGAGCTACTAGCGCCTCTACACATCGAGAAATGTATGAACTGATACTTATCGTGATAGATTTTTTTTTATAAATTCCCGAAATAAGCCTCAAAATTTTTCATAGCGGCTTTTTTGAACATATATCTTAAAATCGAATACAAATCGAAAAAAAATTATGAAGATTACCGCTTAGTTATTCTCTAAACTACCAAACCCTAATGTCTCATATCTCATTTAATATCAGAACTCAGTCTGCCCGAAACTTCCCCGATATGAGACCCCCATTGCAATCTTGAGTCTAGTGTTATCCAGAAAAACTGTCTCATTAACTAATTCTATGTCATCGTCTCTAACCTTAACACTGGTTTGAGTAAGCCTTACATTAGTTAAGGTGAACCTGACACATTTAGTTTTATTTTGATTTAATAATAAATTATTGGCACTAACCAGTGAACTATACAACAGAGCGCATTAATTATGTTTTTTAGTTCACGTTGTCCACGTTGTACGTTGAAATAACTTTATAGTTAGTTAACTGTGGCAGGTAAATAATGTTAAACTTATATAGAAATAAGTAGTTTCTAATGATACCAATAGATGGCACTGTGCCCAGTTAGATCGCGTAGGTGTTTTGTTTTTTCGTAGTAATAAGACCAACTGGTTGTAATTACTTATTAGACTATCCGTCAACCAATAAACCGTGTAGTGCGAAGTTGTCTTAAACTAAGCATCCTAGCCTTCCCTCGACTACTATCTAAAACCCTCCTAGGTTACCTAGGGTTTGAACAACGTTTAACTTTAGAGGTGTTACTTAGGATTGAGCCACCGTGGTACGTTTTTTTGTAGTTCGGCAAGTATTACTCTTTTTGCTTAGCGCCTGGTCGCGGCTCCAATTTAACACTAGTCTCGCGCGGCGCGTTCTGCTAGCGGTCTCTGAGAGGATTGGCCGTTGGAGATCAAGATACCCTATTTGTTTACTTTATAGAAACTGCTTTTTTTTTGTTTAGACATTTTATTTGGGATCATAAATTTACGCTGAAAACCAGTGTTGAAAAGATGATCCTTAAAACACTTGAAAAAGTCACAGACATATTATGCAAAGTAAAAAACACAAATTACTTGGTAATATTTTATTTTACTGAAAAAATAAAATATTTCATAGGGACACGAAACAAGTGCATTCTCATTTTTAAGTCTCACTGTTACTAATAAACTTTTATGGATGTTAATCCGAAATAAAGAATTTTATTATTAAATTTATCTCCAACCAGAACTGAAGTTCAAACTAAAACATTTCCAGGATGTTCACATCACTGCCATCTACCGGCGCATTATGTAAACAAAGTGTCGTAGCTAAAAGCTACTTCGTAGCGCACATTGACTGCTCATTCATAATTACTTCATATTTACAAATAAATAATTGAAAAAAGATGCATCCAGCAGGCATATTGTGGTCATTTTAACCTTTAACATTAAAAAGCAGATAGTCACCGTATTATCGTAGTACATACATACATTCACGCCTGTTTTCCTGAAGGGGTAGGCAGAGGCATATTATACGCCCACACATCGCCAATTATATAGTTGGTCCCACGTAATAGGTGGCAAGCCTATTGCCGCTTACCGGGCACTGTTATGTTCGCCAGAGCCTCGTCTGTTGATCGGCAGGTACACTACTAGCAGGTGAGGTTAGCTTGGGCTCCTTAGGTCTTGGTATACCTATGACATTCTACCGTTTTATTAGTATTTGTTACGATACCAATCCTTGACAGAAGCACTTTGTAGCAAAACCTCTTGCGACGGAGAATGCTTCTGTAAAAAGGGGCGTGTAATGGCAATCTGGATTCGATGACCGTTATGTCGCGGCGGTACCGTACCAACAGAGGCCAGCTAGTTTTTCTGTTTGATTCCCGGCAGTGGCAGGAGATACACATTTCGCCGTTCTTATATATTTGATATATACCCTCACACCTTGATATGTGAGAGGAGGCTCGTGCTCAGTAGTGGGACGTTAATGGACTGAGATGATGATGATGATGATATATTCGATAGTTTTACACAATTAAGATGTTGAAAAAGTCGTATAAAAAGTTATCATGAACAAAGGGTTACTTATGTCAGAAAAAAACTACTTCATTGATAATTAATAATAATATTGGATTAAAGAAATATTTCACACAGCTTTTTTTCCTTTTTCATTTCACCATATTCTGTCTGATGGTAAGCAGTCGATGCAGCCAAAAAGAACACGCTCCATACCGTGATACAATCACGGCAACAAGCGCACGCACCTCCTCTCTAAGGCTCTCTATAAATAATTTTATTCTTCTTCTTCTTCTTCTCTCATATATCAATATCACGCCTGTGTCACGCCTAACACGCCAAGGAGCCAATATACTCGCCACCTATTACGTGAACCAACATTTTTTTTTTTAATGTGACACGTCATTATGACTACATCCTGCCTGATGATAAGCAGTCCAAGCAGTCCAATAAGAAAATGAAAGCGCTTTATAACGTGAAATAAGCACGGTATAAAGCGCATCCACTCATGACGGCCTGCTAAAATGCCGTTTCACGCCCCGCTTAAAAGACCCGGGATCATAGGAAATAGGAAACACATGAGCCGGCAGCGAATTCCAGGTCTTGCTCAGAAACGACCTCCTAAATTTCCCAAATAATGGGCGAAATGTGGGCATATAAAATACCTGATACAGAAACAGGCGTGATATCTATACAATCACGACTATATCTCCGAAAGGGAATAGAATACATTATATTGGCTCAGATATTAAACTCTTTTAAGGAGCGGGTGAAGTCTTACTTTTTGAATATATCTGATTAGTTGTTTGTATCAGTTTTTTTTAAATATTATATGTATATAGATATATATATATTTTATGTATTTGTGTATTTTATTCATATTTAACAAATAGTTTTAGTGTTTATTATTTTTTAAAGTTAATGTGCTCTGCCTACTGCTATCCTGTTCTCTCCTTTGCGTCGGGTTGCCTGGAAGAGATCGCTTTTAGCGATAAGACCGCCTAGATTGGCTTTAAATTTAATTTTTCTCTTAATATTGTAATCTGTAGTTTTTAAGTTTCTTGGCCAATAAAGAGTATATCTATCTATCTATCTATATTGTGGGTTTCAATAATCGCCACGCTGGGCAGGCGGGTTGGTGATCGCAGTTCAAGCCAGTAAGCAGGACGCCGCCGCCCATCATTCGGTAGGACCACTTTTCGTCGACTCTTCCGACTCCTCATGAGATGGGGATGGGGACGACCTCATAGGGGGTGGCACTATTCTAGGCCGATACCACACGGTTATTATACAAAATCTACACTATTACAATATACATATAAACATTACTCATTATATTGTACCATGGGGCCTCTGGCTGTGTCCAAGGATTATCAGGATCCAACGGCCACAAAAACGGTGATCTATCCATTGCTAGACCTCTATGAGCGCTGCTCAGCTTCGATAATCGATTTCGACCGATTTCCGTCGCGGCACCACTTATATTTTATAAGTATTCTATGAGTTTCGAAATTGAACGACGTTTCGCTACACACATGAATTGTGCATGTTAGCGCCATCTATGATCAACGTTTGTAACTATATGAACAAAATCAGAGTTTGACTTTAATGTAATTTTTTAAGTGAATACATATCAATTCGATGTCTATGGTTTCAACTAATTATTAAATGGATTATCCACAACACAGACATATTTAATACCAAATTTCGAAAATTCTCGCTGTTATACAATAGCCCTGTAGCAGTTCTGAAGGCCTTAGCGACTTGTTCAAAATTAACGGTGTCATCACATCACTTATTAAGAACTGCTATATATAATCTCCTACGAAAACTTTGCCTTAAGCTTATATAATATTCACGTAAGTATAAGAAAACAATTTATTTATGTGTTTTAAGTAGGTATATAAAAAACAAAAATCATCTTTATTTTCCTTACACAGTTACTTGGTTTTAAATGAAAAAAATGAAAATGAAAATATTTATTCATAAAAGATAATGTTGCAGGGATCTTAAAACAATTTCTTAAAGTTCTATTACTATCTTGCCAACGCAGGGCGTATGAATGTCAAAAAATTTTGAAAATTATGGTCACAATAAAATGTCAGATAAAATCATTAGAAGTGTTACATAATTTCTTTTTTTATATTAATGTCTAAATATTCCTGGACTGAATAAAAGCACTTCAGTTTGAGCCAGCGAAAAAACTTACTTTTACATTCTGATAAACTAAGGTCAATTAAAGAAAAAGGCAACTCATTATATATTCCAATACAATTTAATTATTTAATTTGATTTAATATTTATATGTGAGGAAACATTTAAAAACAGCGAAAGACATAAGAATACTTTAAAAATGCCGTTTTGTTAAACAACGAAAATACAGAAAAGTATTTTTATCTTAGGAATAAAAGTTTATAATAAATTGCCTCAGAAATTGAAGACAGTACCTAGTCTCTTTTGAAAGCTTTAAACACAAACTTAAGCTATTATTAATAAATAAGGCCTACTACTCTGTAAATGAATTTCTTAATGATGAAACAACTTAATAATTAGATATAACTTTAATTTAAAAAAATATCAAAAATGTACTTATTCTTTAATCTGACATAAATTGTAACTATATTATTCTTATAAATTATTTCAACTATTTTGTACTGATTTTGCACACCTAGAAAGGTTAAATAAAGCGAATAAATGTATCTTCATAGCATTTTAAAATCGTAATGTACCCATGTTATGGAAATAAATGATTCCATTTAAAAAAAAACCACGCGTGCTGTTCAAATGTTACTCAACAATGGATTAACAGCTTCCATTTTTCTATTCACCATAAAGAGGTTATAAAAATCAATGGCCTACTCCTGTTCGTAATGTATTGCTACTTACTATAACTACAGTATGCTCGTCCGTCCGTACATCTGGGCAAATGCACTCTCAAATTCAAAATGGTGGAATAACTGGCGTAATCTAATATACACGAAGGTTAAATTTGTAATATAAAGTTTAAATTAGTAATATAACCTATTAATTTTATTTACCCAGCCTTCAAAAAGATTTGTATAAAAAATACAGTTGTTTGCTCTTACCACAGTTAAATAGTTTAAAAACAATTTGCCCAAAGTTTTATTGTTAAAAATTTGTTGTTTTACAAGTATTTGGTGCTAGCTACTTTTAAGTACGACGTATAAAGAAGCTTTCTTGTTTATACCATAAAAAACAATTACCATCCTCAATTGAGTGTCCGTAATGTTGTTATATAGGTACTAACAATAACTACAGTACCAACGCGCGTGCGTACATCTTCTCAAAAGCGGTATCAAATTCAAAATGGTGGTTGACGTAAGCAAATAAAAACAAAGATTAAATTAGTAACGAAAATGTTGTGCATATAATAAAATTACGAATAAAGCCGATTATTAATAAGTACTCAGCCTTCAAAAACCCATGTAAATATTGAAAATTATAAATAGTTAGATATATAGTTTTAACGGATTTACTTAAAATTTTATCCTTTTTACAATTTAAAATATTTGGGTTGTATTAGTGTAGCTAAGTATCTCTCAAGTACTCAAATACTCATTTATTGGTTATACAACATTACACGTCACAGAAAAGAAAACATATATAATTATTAGAATTATTAACATTCAATTAAATCACAGTATTATTAGGAATTGATAATGTCAAAATAAAAAATGTCGATAACAATAGACAGTTAGTACAACAAACGCTTTCATCTTTTTACTTCCCGTAATCCTTACTTTATAATTATAATTATAATTATAATAATATAATATTATAATATATATAATATATAATATATATATATATATATATATATATATATATAATATTATAAATGCGAAAGTAACTCTGTCTGTCTGTCTGTCTGTTACTCTTTCACGCCAAAACTACTGAACGGATTTAAATGAAATTTGGTATACAGATAGTCTAGACCCTGAGAAAGGATATAGGCTACTTTTTATTGCGAAAAGGGGGTTGTAAATGTTACCCAAAGATACTATTCCACGCGGACGAAGTCGCGGGTAACAGCTAGTAAGTTATAAAAATCAATTACCTACTTCAAGTGAGTGTCCGTAATGTGTTGTTACTTAATATAACTACTGTATGCGCGTCCGTCCGTCCGTACATCTGGTCAAATGCGCTTATCGCGTGTGAAGAAACACGTATCAAGCCTTATTCAATTGTGACGTGAAATTAAGTGTCATTATAATATGTGTAAGTATAGGTAAGTACATTTGTCTTGTATGGTATTCAGATTGCTTAAGTAAATTTTGGGTGTAATCTTTTTAAGTGCTTTTATACTACATAGTTCCTGTAAAGTGTAAAGTAACTTGGACTTTATATGTATAAAAACTATTAATAAAGTTTTGAATTTTTTGTGCTGTTTGTAATAATTAATGAAATTAAACATACATACATAATGTCACGCCTCTTTCCCGTAGGGGTAGGCAGAGATCACATCCTTAAATAAATAAATAAATTTTAATAATATTATTTTTTGTTCAAAGACTTTAAATTGAGAGTAGTGTGAGTTTAATAAGCTGATATTGGAAAACAGAACTCTAATGATATCTTTACTACTCTATTTATTTACTCTATGGCTTCCTTTGAAAATATTTTTATTGGAAACTATAAATTATCTAAGCACTTCTGAGGAATTTAGTTCAAAGATATATATCCTCCAATCATGTAACTTAAAACATAACTTAGTCTTCTTCTTCTTCTTCCATTTAAATAATGGCTTCGTGCGTCTAGCACATTTAGCCAGTGTCAAGTAAGTGATATATTAATTATATATAATTTATAGTAAATGAGAATTAGTGGTGATCAAGATGATAAATCGAAGATGAAAATACCCTCTCCTAAGCCCCTTGAGTCCTCAGTAAAGATGTGGGACTATACTGAGATCTCACATGGACTCCTTGAGAGAAAATTTGAAAAGTGATGTTGCACTGTTTTGTTTGATTTACCAACACTCATGTATATTCACAAACAATTGACGGTTAATAATCCACCGTTATTACACATTAACGTTAGAAATATCACAAATTTTAGAAAATAAAACAAAACTGCAGAAATGACGCTTCACTTTCCCGCCAAGAAGTCCTATATGTGGTTTAATCAGACTTGGCTGAACTTTAGTTATAACTTAAAGCGTCTGCCGTCTGACCATCGCAACCCAGAGGAAAACCTCATTCTACGGTTAAACAAAGATTATGTGTATATAAGGTTCATCTGATGAAGTCTAAAAAATACAGCAGTCGCTTAGCATCACAGGTGATCAGTCAGTCTGTCTGTGTTATATAACACTTCTAAAAAGAATATAAAAGCTACTAAAGCAATAAACTTTAAAGTTACAGCCCATTGGTACCGAAATATGTGGGGCCTGTTGCCATGGCAAAGTTCGAGACAGGGGGTGACCTCCACTTTTTATGGACCCGTGATTGAAATAGACTGGTACAGAAGGTTGGATCTGTTCTAATTCTGAGCTCTGTGTGCTATGAATATTGATTATCCCGTTGACGTTATTGGGTCATAATAAAATATTAAAATAAGACCGAAATATAACTACACTGAAATCACAAAGCTTCGATTCACATATATGCAAAAAACAAATGTGTAAGTGAATTTAAGTGCCAGTTTCTAGCCATCGCTCTGTAAGAGGAACTGCTTATTATTTAGGTTCCGTCGATTCTAATAAATTATTTAAGGTACAAAAAAATGCATAAGGGCGATTTGCGGAGCGGATTATCTTAACCACTGTAAGCCCCTATTTAAAGATCTTAATATCTTACCACTACCCTGTCTATATATATATGAAATTTGTATGTTTGTAAAGAAAAATCCTGATCTGTTTCCCTTACTTGATACGGTTAATTATAAAACAAACACTAGACACAAATATAAATATAGAATGTATGTACCAGCGAAGAAGCTGAATCTATACAGCAATAATACATTTTGCATGGCTGTTAAGTTGTATAACAAATTGCTTAATGAATTAAAATATATAAATGTAAGCAAATGTTATTTAAATTAAGAAATGTTAGTTATTTAGTATTAGTTGTTATGAGGACTAATTTAAAATTTGATTAATTAATGAATTGACTGTAATGTTAACCGGAATGTATACCCAACATTTCCACTTCGACGGTGGCAGAATATACCGATCATTGTAATTATTTATAACACCATATTGTATACCATACTCTTGGAAATAAATGAATTGAATTGAATTGAATTGCCCAGAAACTCAGAGGCTAGTGTTACGAGTTAAGAGTTTTTCGCATATTTTGCGACTATAATTGGACAAAAGAACCTACATTTATTAACATCAAAATAAATAGAAAACTCGAAACACACTTCACCGCTCACACTGTAGACACACTCTGAAAAAATGATCTATTGTTAAAGATACTATTATCAATGCGTTTCAAAATAGTTTATGATCTTTAGAAAAAAATATACGTTTTCATGTTAATATCAACGAAGTGCAGTTTTAGATTCTCATTTGTTTCTTATAAGCAGAGGTCGGAATTAGGTAGAGTTATTCATGTACTTACACTGATTTCACACAGCGAAAGAATATAGTGGATATGCCTCAAATCCCGGGATTAATTTTAAAGAATAGAAAAAATCCCGTTACTTTTTAATAAAAGTTATTTACTTTTACTTTTTTAATTTAGACTACTGCACGCGCGACGTTGCCAAACTTACATCAATGATATTGGATGACCGAAGTTGCAAAATTCCAATACGCACACGCGCGATGTTGCCACGTTTATTGTTCGCACTACATAGCTTTTGAGAACAAAAGAATACAATAGCGAAAATGCGGAGCACTCCCATTTGAAATCCATTTGAAATCCCGGGAAGGTCCACATTAATATCAACATTTCGATGCAAGTACATAAATAACTCTACCTAATTCCGACCTCTGCTTATAAGGCTTACTTTTTTCCCATCAAGTACATGTATGATATTTATTACTAAGAGCGTAAAGTTTAAAAGAAATACATTAAAAGTCACGCAATTTGTAAAAAGTCGAGGACATAGTTGCAGAAATAAAGATTATACGCGGACTTGTTCTGACAATATAGTCAGTCGTCTACGGATATGACCTTCTGTGTCAATATTTATTAGCGTCGCAGCGAACGCGGCTGCAAATGCTTAGCATTCGACCTACAGACGTTCCGAGAATCAAACCTAAACCACCATTGACCCATGTTGCTGAGATTTATTAAAAGGTAGCCATTTTGTTTGTTTTAATCAGATATTGTTTAACAATATATTTGGCTGCGTATGTCGTGAATTATTTCAAACGATTCGCACATTAATAAATAATATATTATAAGGTAAGGTAAGGCCTTCAGTACAAAATTAGAAAACGAAGATATATTTATAATATCATTTGACAGAGTCAAAACTGTTATACTAAGGAATTAAAATGTTAAGAGGTAATATGAAAGTAGCACATTTATAAGACATGAAAAACCCGACGTTACAAAGCGGATAAAAGAAAATTGCAAGCAAAGGATACGCAAAAGAAAAGCTATCAAATCTTTAATAATATCTTTGTGGCAAACCAAGGGTAGATACAAATATATACATAGAAATAACACTTAATACTTAGTCGCCCTTTACGGACACATCAATTTAATAGAGCGCTCCATAACACCATATATAAATAAACACATAAATATTTTCCGACAATTACACCAATTATTTAGTTCCAAGATCATCATTAAGAACTTGTGTTATGGATACTAAATAACGGATAAACATACATAAATATTTTCTGTTTGTAAATACATACTTAATATACATAAGAAAAAATCCAGGCCAGAACAAATATTCATGTTCATGCACACAATGATTTGTCCAGCGTCGGAATCGAGCTCACGACCTCAGGAGAGGAGAGCGGATATTGTCGCCACCACGCCATATCGGTAGTCATCATTAAAAGATAAATTTTTAATAAAATAAAAGAACGAATTATTAGTTTTTCCAAATACAAAATTTAAACTTAAATTGAAACTTCTTTAAGATGGTAACTGAAAAGAATACGAAAAGGAATGAATATAATTTATTAATTCAGGCGTTACTTTGCGGAAATCCATTGTAAGCGAGAGAAAACTCTCGTTTCAGCGTTGGTCGTGAAGACATCGTTTGTCTGAGGCTCCTATCTTACCTGAAGATGCCTTGTGTAAGGGCGAAACACGTGTCGTGTTGAATAGTTAAGATAGGAGCCTCAGAACAACGATGTCTTTACGACCAACGCTGAAACGAGAGAGACTGACTGAATAAAGCTCTTATAAGCATCAACATAATAGTACCTAATGTGTGTTTAAATGAGGTGCCACTTTCTGTATCTTAAATAACTTCATTTAGTTATTTAGTAGTATTTTAGATAATATTGTAGGTCCGCTGTTGGCATTTGTAGTGAAATGCCGCAAAAGTTACATGTATTTGGCACCATTTATAAGTGGCACCTTAATTTACTCGTTTAGTTTGATCGATTGCTCTCATCGAGGGCAGAATACCACTGAGCTTTGGTCCCTTTGCGTCACTGCTGCACACATGCTATGAAAGGCAAACTTCATAATTATGTATGTGGATTTTTTTAAATTTTTTTTTTTAATTTTCTGTTCTTGTTTGTGTATATTTTTTTTTTGATTGTTATGTCTATATTGTATATTTCTGCATGTGTGTGTTTGTGATTCTAATAAATTATTATCTTATTATCTTATCTTAAATTTGGAGGCAATCCACTACAAATTGCAACAGCGGACCTACAATACTTTTTTAAATACTACTACATAACTAAATGAAGTTATTAAAGACACAGAAAGTGGACCTCAGAACTAGGAACATTACAGATGAATTGTCATCATATTTTGAGTATTATTTTGTAGGGTGCAAGAAAAACGTAACGCTCCGTCGGCATTACACACAGCGCCATCTAGCTACAAACTTAGCAATATTGTTTTATTTTCTGAAATTTGTTATTATTTGAAAATGAATAAGTATTAACGGTGGATTAAGCCGTTAAGTGTTTGTGAACGAACATCCGTGTTGGTAAATGAAACACAAAACAGTGCCATATCACTTTTCAAATTCTCTCAAGAAGTCCATGTGAAATCTCAGTATAGTCCCACACCTTTACTGAGGACTTAAGGAGTTTAGGGGAGAGCATCTCATTTACCATTTATCATCTTTATCACCACTATTATTCAATGCGAATGCATTGACTTTGTTAATAATATTAATATATTGTATTATTAATATATCTCTTACTTGACACTGGTTAAATGTGCAAAACGCACGAAGCCATTTAAATTTAAAAGAAAATAAATGGTTACGGATTAATTTACAAAAATAAATACGTATACAGATACTTTTGAAAATGAGAACTAAAATTATATTACCAATAACGTTAATACGCTTAAACTTATTATTATATTAGGTTGTGTCTAGCGTGTTATTAATTATTATAATTACTTACCTGCCTACATACTTTACTTAACCTTATCGCACACCAAAAACACTAATTTTAGCTTCAAATCCTGCATCTGATGCTTAATGAGAATAATTTTGCTTTTATTAAGTAATTAAGGGCAGCCATATATCCATAGGTTAAGTGTCACATATAAAACTATAAATTATATATAAATAGTTATAGTTAAAACGTAATCCTTGCCAATGTAAACCCATACATTTATACGAAGCTTCTTAAGTATCTAAATTAAGAGATGTTACCGGGAAAATTACTTATATTATTCATACATAGCTTATCATCATCAACAAATGAATATCGAAACCTATGTATAATAAGTATGTGTTAACAAAAAAATTAAATATTTATGTATGTTTATCCGTTATTTAGTATCCATAACGCAAGTTCTCATTTATACTTATCTTGGAACTAAATAATTGAGGTTTTTGTTAGATAAAAATTTACAGAAAAATATCTATTTTACATCCCACTTCTGAGCACGGGCCTCCTGCCAGGAACCAAGATGACAGGAATTCTAGTCATACTCCACCATTAAGTATGAAACCAGGGCGCAAGGACTAAGCTTGGTTTGCCAAGGACTGACATTTTGACACTGCTGCTGAGCCCTTCGGTTTTCGTTTACGATCAACTATTCTTGTCATTTTGTCAAATCTTGTGAAGTTTTGTCAATAAAAAATATTCTTATTCTTGATGCGCTTCATTTGTTTTTGACCAATTACTTTCGTGTTATTTACAAGTATGTACTCAATATCTTTTTTGCTCCCCACAAACAGTTACAATAATATGATGTTAATGTATATTACTGATCGTTGTGGACCCTGTGGGGAATAAATAATAACTATACACATCATCCAATATTATAATAATTATTATAATAGCGTTAGTTACGCTAGGAAAAAAAATTGTTCACACTTAACGGGCCTTCCCAATAAACCAGTGCACCAAACTTATCGACAATCAACTAATTGTGATAACAACACAGCAATATGGCTTTCTAAAAACTCAATTTCCTTTGCATTGTCGTACTGTTGTTGCCAATAGCGATATAAGAATTTAATTCGTTTATCAATGGTGCCACCGGGTGTACCGCTATCTCATTTCTGAACGATTGGCAGTTCGGCCATTTTGTTGCGCCGGCCCGTAACAAATGCGACACTTAGGCGCTCATTTTTTGTCTGTGGAAGTGTTGTTAGAACTTTTTAGAGATGCTTAGTGAAATGGCAAGAACCAGCACCTTCTATATCGTTCACAGCAAACGTATTTTCCGCCGCTGGCTGTAAGCAAGCTGAATTCTGATATTTGCATTCTGCAAGCGTATTGTCTGTTCCGTGTGAATGAGAAGTTTAACGCGGCTTACTCACAAAGGCCCACAATACGGTTGGTCTCAACATTAAACTAGGCGCTCATTTTTTGTATGTGTTGATAGAGCTTTTAGAGATGCCTGAACGAACCAGCACGAATAGCATCATCATTGTTTCGGCCATATAAAGTCCACTGCTGAACATAGATCTCTCCAGCACTTTTCCATGTTGATCGATCTTGGGCCGCCTGCATCCACGTATAGAATACAAGTAGCGAACAATAGCACCTGGTTCTCGGTGCATATCGAACTGTATATCTCACCCCAGGCCGATGTATCATTGATGATGCTAAGATCGGACGGACGGGATTCAGGGGTACTTGACTATACTCCGAGAACAATCTTCCCCTGACTGGTGTCTCTTTTATGGTACATCCTGGGACATAGCAGACTAAAGTTCATCGTGTATTTTTTCAATTTTCATTCCAATACAGTAAATAAGATAATACATACCTAAGTGACGCCATATAATTACGCCCTTAACCTGATGGTCAGACAAGTGTAATTTAAGATAAATTTAGATTAGCCTTTTCACCCCGAGACATCGGTTGTTAAGTCTCACATGTTCTGTAATTTCACTAGCTTCTGCCCTTTAGCAATACAAAGTTGTGTAGAGCGATGAATAATACTTTCGTCAACTTTACTCATAAAAAAATGATTTTGTAATGTAATGACAGTTAGAAACATATAATTAATACACTTTTGTCAGACACAGAACCCAAACATTATACAAGTCCGGCTCACTCTTGGCCAGTTTATTTTTAATTTTCTGGTGGTAATAATGTGGTCCACTTCCCTATTCATAAATTACCTCACAATGAACTCTTCGCGATCGATCGTGACATGTTAATTTAAACCGAAATGTGAATATACAGAAACTGATTTATTTAAGAGGGGAAAATTTTCCGATAGCTAACAAGAAAGTAAGAACTATCTTTTTAACAGAACTTGTGTACTTTTTAGCTGAACGGTGTCAACTGCTGAATATTCTTCTTTTTTACATCAATGGCACTATATCATCGAGTGTAGTGACGCCAATTCAGCCAAATACTGCTCGTATAGTCAAACTTCTTGTCTAACTTTGAGGGACATTGTTTAAATAATAGGTTGGGGAAAAAGTCTTTTCGTATTTTTGTATGAAAAGTCAAGACATTATTTTCAAAGTTTATTTACATTTATTTACAATATATATGTACCGTTTTGTTGAATAACTTTCTGCCATTTTGTGGGCAGAGACATTATCCCGTTACTGTAGAAACTTTGGGACTTCTGATCAAAAAAACGGGACAAATAGTTTTGGCAGTCCTCTCTTGAGGTCAACCTTACAGTACCTAAAGAATTCTGCAGAGACCGAAACAGGTGAAAATCTGAAGGCGCAAGGTCAGGGCTATATGGTGGATGCACTAGGACCTCCCAGTCGAACTCTCTTAATTTTTGCTGAGTGGCTAAAGATAAGTGTGGTCTAGCGTTATCGTGATGAAAGACCACACCCTTCCTGTTGATCAATTCCGGCCGTTTTCTCTCGACTGCTTTCTTTAATCTCATCAGTTGCTGGCAGCAAAGATCAGAATCGATGGTTTTGCCGGGCGGTAAAAGCCATAATAAACAATGCCCTTCCAATCCCACCATACACACAGCATCACCTTATTTCGTGTTAGGCCTGGTTTGGCCACAGTCTGTGAAGCCTGGCCAACTTTCGACCACGACCATTTTCGCACGTTCTTGTCGTACGTGATCCACTTTTCATCGCCAGTTATCAATCTCTTCAAAAACGGCTCGGTTTCATTACGTCTCAATAATGAATCGCAAATGAGTACACGGTTCATTAAGTTTCTTTGAGTGAGCTCGTGTGGCACCCAAATATCGAGCTTTTTTGTATAACCAGCTTTCTTCAAATGGGTCAAAACTGTTTTGTGGTCAATTCCCAGTTCTTCAGCTGCATCGTAACTACTAATATGCCGATCTTGCTCCACTCTTTCAAAAATGGCGTCCATTTTATTCGTAACAGGGCGACCAGAGCGAGGTGCATCTTTAACATCAAAATTTCCGGACTGAAAACGTTTGAACCAAATTTGTGCTACTCTTACTGACACTGCATCAGGTCCATAAACATCACAAATTTTTTTCACTGCTTGAGTTGCATTTTTGCCTTTTTTATAATAAAATTTTAAAATGTATCGAATTTCTTCATTAGATTCACTCATTTTTACGGAGAGAAAAACAAATGAAAAATAGCGGGAAACAACTTTTTTTTATTTTTTTATTTTCTTTATAATGCAACCTTTTTAATGTTACCAAAACCAGCCAGACACAAATAGTACAGTCAAAAAATTTTTATAATAAGTTTATACCTACGTTATGCGAAAAGACTTTTTCCCCGACCTAATATGTCATACACTGTCATATCATATCCTAGCATTCCCTCCGGTTGCCCTAGCCTCAAGTTAAGAGCCCAGGGTCTGCACACTGACTGGTCTAACCGTAAATGTTATTGAATTTAAGTTACTGCGTGGAGCGACTGCCGTCTGACCTCCGAAACCCAGAGGTAAACATCTTTCTATGCTTTAACCAGCTGTCAGGATGTTAGAATACACTGACTTTTTAATATCAAATGCCATAAATTTTCATGAAAGCCAAAGGCTTCATATTATTATTAAAATAATCTTTTATACTTTCTACCTACTTAATCGTCTTTAATTCTCGCAAGCAAGAATCCTGCGCGTGCGCAGCCCTGATCTGTCGATCAAAGCGGCCTGGATTTAGGCGTTTTGTCGCAAACAAAGACGAATGGTTATGTTAATGTAAGGTTATACTGTAAAATAACAGTAGAACCTGTCTACTGTTTTCTTGAAGAAGTTGAGGCCGCCCGGTCTTTGAGGTGATGAAGAAAATAGATAACACTTAAAGCGGAATGAAGCACGAGGCTCAAGACCAAACGGAATGGCGGCGCTCTGTGGATGCCTTCTTGCTTACCTATTGGAAATACAAAAATAAGTAAAGTAAGTTAATATGGCGAGATATTGTGAGTAGAAACGGTAGAAACGGCAGAAACATAATACTTTTATTTCATATAATTTTTATTAATTTTGCTGAGTCTTTAGGGATTAAGTTGGTATCAACTACTATTAAATTTAAGACTATGAAATTTATATATTGCATATAGTACTTGCAATAAACTTTCGACGACCAAAATGTCGTGGTGGCGAGTATACCCGTACCTCGCTCCACGCAGGACAAATCTTAGTGTGCATGAACATGAATACTTATTCTGGTCTGGGTGTTTTCCTATGTATATCAAGTATTTATGTATGTTTATCCGTTAATCTATCCATAACACAAGTTCTTGTAAGAAGTATTTATTATGTTTATTTATCAAATGTTTTGATTTAAATTATTTAATGTTTCACTTTTACTTCGATATGATAAATACATAGTTCTGGGATACTAGTAGTCGTGCATAGTTACAGCTTATAGCGCATAAGCTGTTACATATCTGCATGATCATGTGTCGTGCAGATACGAATAGTAAGTTGTGCGTACAAACAAGCTGTCCTGGCTTTTACGTTTCTGATCATTGTTTCACGACTTGTGAGATGATACATCAATATTGCTTTAGAAAAATGCAGAGTGTAATTGACTGAATCTAAGTTTAAGTACAATTGTGCTTATGTATTTTAATACACTGTTACTTGATACAATGGTACTTATCCTTCTTATCTCTATGTCTATTGTCTAATGTGTCCATTACTACAGATTTTTAAATATCTAATTTCATTTGAACAAAAACTATTTTCCCGTTTTTTTTTTCAATTTATCTAATAGTAACTCATCACTGTTTTATAAATATCATCGAGAAACGTTTCTTATAGAAAATCTTTGTTAAAGCAACTTTTTTTTGGTCACCAGAAAAACAGTACCAATATAAGTAAAAATATGTATCGGAATCCATTTTACTTTTTCACATGACAACTTATTATCTTAACCTGCAGATAAGACTACGTGTAGTCTGGGTAAACTCAAGTCGATTGAAATACCCTTTTTTTAACCAGTACTAATTTTTATTTTAAAAAAATCTCTAAAAATACAACACACTAATTGCATGAAATCGTTATTTCTGTGTGCATTTGTTTATCAAAGTACAAATTGATGTTTTAATTATTTTGCAAACTTAAACTTACGATGAAACAAAAATATGGGTCGATCGATTCGATTTAACATTTAAAAAAAACTATATAAAACATGAACTGACGTTTTATAACGATGAACTGTGTTTGTAGATAATTAGATAATATTCGAGGAAATGAAATTGTGAAATAACCTAATTCTAGGATTCGTTAAATATGGTAAAAAAAGTTCTGCGAATCGTTGTAAGTTGTAAGTAATGGTAATAAAATGATGGATTCCCACTTTCTACTCTAAATAAAAGTAAACAAATATGAAACTGTTTTATGAAACTTTTTTCCACATTGATGATATATTTATCCATTTAAATGTAGATATGTTTATTTATCCCCTTCTTGAGAGTAGACTATTTAGATTTTTAACATGATTTTGAGTAGGCGTAGCGCTTACCATCAGATTATCCTTTCGTTTGTATCGTCTTGGGATCATAAGTGTAAATATTTATTTCTCTACAAACTTTTCCCTAAGCTAAAGAAAAATTGAACCTGTAAAAAGATGCTTTTAATTTTTTGTAATATGTGAGACAAGCTCGCTTAAAAAGGCTTCAGGGTAAAGACAATCTTTCCCCCATAAGACGCCCTAACTAAAGAACAAATAATTTAAAACCCACCAGATATTTTAGACAAGCATAAACCCATATTCCCTTAGCTAATCGAAATTTTACCAGTGCAATATACGAGGGTACATGCAAACATTTTTGGCGCAGGGAAGAGTGCGGCAGTTGCCATGGCAACGACGTAGTTGTTTTGCCGATCGTGCTTTGTCTATTCATTCATTTTGCTCGTGTCGCTTTTTTTTCACACGGAAATATAGGCACGGCAACGGGCGCGGGCAGACAGACAGCCTTATACAACAACGTTCTGTTAGAAATCTAACAATATGTTAGATAATATATAACGTTTTAATTATTCTGAAGGGGTTCTATTCTATTTCTATTCTAGAAATGCGGTTATGACGTATTCAACAACTTAATTTTTTTAGATTTTTTGTAGTTTTCTGCGTTTAGGCGGCAAAATGGACCGACGATGTGATAAATGTGGCTGGTACCATTTGGATGCGTTCTGTAGAGGACCGAAATGGTTGACGCTCTTTTAGGGAGGCCTTTGTTGATATGGGGGGAACTCCACCTTGATATAGGGGGGGGGGGGGGGGGGGGGTAAGTACTTCCCTTTAGGGCGGAGGCGGGTCTACGGAAAAGGTAACACCCAGAGACATCTCTAGGTGCCCTTAAAACTGACTCCCGGGGGGGGAACTAAGAAGGACCTGTGGAGGGAGCAGCGGGTGCCAGGAGGGTCTAAGGCCGCGCCAGGTAGCTTCTGCTGTCTAACCAACGACCCTCTGAGTAGTCAGCCACGCACGCTTTGGTCGCACGGGGAGGTAAGAGGGGCGCATCCACTTCGCCTCTCTGAGAAGGTCTTCCCGGTTTTGATCCGGGCGATGTTGGGCGCAGGCAGGGTGCCAGACGCAACCCCTTTTTCTCAACAAGCGGCGGTCGTCGTCGGAAGAATTTTAGTGGGTATTACTGCTGTCAGTCGCTACTGCCGGTGGTGAGTCCCACACCCTCTTTCGGTCCCCCTGTGGCCGGAAGGCAGTGCGTAAAAGCAAAATTTTACCGACGTAAAACAAAAAAAAACAAAGGCAATAGATGGATGACCAAACGGTCATTATAAAGTATGTGGTATAAAAAAATGGCCAAATGCGTGCGTTAGAGAGATTGCTTTCGTGCTTTGGAAGGTATGTTAAACACAAAATTTGCCAATAATTAAGCCGAGTTAGAGGATCTACTTGGGGTCTTGGCAAAATCTTACAGCTGGACTTATATTCTCCTGTTTCCATCAACAGCAGCCATCAGTATTTTTTTATCTATTTTCTTACCTTTTTTATACCACAAGACACTCAAGCATGCGGCCCATCTGATGGAAAGGGGTCACCATAGTCTATGGACGCTTGCAACACCAAAGGCATTACTAGCGCGTTGCCCCCTTTAAAACCCATTTCCCCTTTTTGAAGAGCCCGTTGCTGTAATTTGTATTATTAATTAGTATCATCATCATCTCCAATGACACGCTACAGAACTCGGTCCTCAGCTCTTCGTCTCCAACTTCCGCCAGCCGTTTTGCGTACATCGTCGCTCCACCTAGCCGGAGGACGTCCTCCCTCCTCCCTTACCGAGCCGTGGTCTCCACTGCAAAACACGTCTACCCCATCGGTTAATTTTTTTATGTAAGTATTTATTGTAGGTTAATATCATGTTAATTTATTACCCGAATAATGACATGAGACAATTTTATTATTGTCAAGCTTATTGAATAAGAACAAGCGTGTTTAACAACAAAGTCCCGTAGGTACACTTGAATGATGCGCAAACAATTAATCTGTTTATTCGTATGAAAAACAGTTACAAAATCAAACTAATGAGTATAACCTAAGTGCAAAATTTTCAAATTTAATCAAAGGAACAATGAGATATATATTATATTTCTTATTTTCTTTTAATTCTTATGACTGCAGAACTTTGTTGTTTTAATATTAAGTAAATACTTTTTACAATTTTCTTGATCGTTTTTTTTCGAACAACCTCCCGCCCGCAGTGAATGGGCGCGTTAGTTTATAAGTATGACTTTCATAAGAGTTCTATGGAGCCAACTTGAATAAAATTAAATGATTTTGGTTATAATGACTTTTTGATTTTTTTTAGTCTACACACATAAAACGTGAAGGCTTTAATCTAACAGGATTAAAAATAATACATCAAAATGTGCATAGACAATGAAGGGCTATATCAGCATTTAGCTGATGGGCCAAGGAATGGCCCACCAGCGCTGGGCTGGTATTAGCATAGTGCACTAAATAAAGAAAACTATGTACCTATACACTCTAGTAAAGTTTCCATTTCTTTACTGGGGGTATGACTCTGACTTGACTCGATCATGACGGGCTTTAACTGTGACTAAATGACGAAAACGTTGCACTTATTCAAATAGTTTGAAAAAGTAAATAACTTGACCGCGGCAAACACAATAAGAAGGTGCGTCCAAATTTTTTAAAAATCTTTTTTTTTTATTTTTAGTAATGGCTTCGTGAGGTTTGCACATTTCGCCAGTGATGATAAAAATGATAAATAGTAAATGAGATGCCCTCTTCCTAAGCTCCTTGAGTCCTCAGTAAAAGTGTGGGACTATACTGAGATCTCACATGGACTTCTTGAGAGAATTTGAAAAGTTAAGTTGCACTGATTTGTTTCATTTACCAACACTCATGTACGTTCACAAACACTTAACGGTTAATAATCCCCGTTATTTTACATTAATGTTCGAAACATCACAAATTTTAGAAAATAAAACAAAACTGCAGACTTGACTCTTTACTTTCCCGCCAAGAAGTCAAAAAATACCTTTACTTAAAAATAAATATCAAATAGTTTTTCGTAAATTTCACACAAAACACGAGTCAATTATTTCCTTTGTTTTTTTTCTATATTATCTATATAGGTAATTACCTAACTATATTATTTTATAACAGCTATTAAGTAGTGTACTAGTAGTTTTAATTTTCTATTGTGAAAATATTTTTACTTCCACTTTTATTTGATGGGGCCGTCGATTTATAGATTATATTCTAGCAATAAGTCACCGGAATTAATTTGCATAACCACGCCATTTAACAGTTTTCTTGTACTAATAGCTTCTGAACTAAGTTCGTTGGGTACTACGGGACCCTCATAACAATACATTAAAATAAAATATAAGTACTTTATTGTCTTTAAGATCAACAGGATCATTTAGATTCGTCAATTTTTTAAACACAAAATGGCATTTCCATAATATCTTTTCTTATCAACAATGAAAGAGATATGAGCGGTACCTACCATAATCAAGAAAACAAATGGATTCTTTGTCAGAATTTGTCAAGGTTTGTCAGTTTATCTGTCTGTTGTGGTCTTTTCTCAGAATTTGTCAGCCTGTCGTAATTCTAAAGGGGGAGGGGATTGTCCGTCAGTCAGTCAATCTGTCGGTGACTCTAACGAGGCTTCCAAAAAGACAACGAGATTGAGAAGAATGCCTCAAGAAACTCATCTCGGCTTTTTTTTAATTATGTCTTAAAATGTAATACAGTTCAAGAAATAAAATATTAAGTTTTCCGCTGTTGTTCTTATAACTACCAATAGTAATAGTAGTACCATGGATTGAGTAGATTCAAACCCTAAGTATTAAATTTAGGCATACAACTAATATCCCATATAACTTATTTCTCCTTACCTCTGCCCTTCTACTATATGATAAAACGGACAGAAGATTTTTTAAATTTTTTTGACATTGACAGATGCTGATAAGAAAGCTATAAATGCCAGGTTCAGTTTGTACAGTGGATCGTTTTTGAAAAGGGCCCTTGCTGAATGCGTACGTTCAATTAAAAACACATGTAAAATGTTTGTAAATAAATAAATCAATCAAAGTTCTGATACAAATGTGGCTGCACACTGAATCATTCTCCTCCGCCTTAAGCGAAAAAAAAAATTGTACATTCGCGAACAGGGTTTCGCAATAGATAGATTCTATGTCCAATATCTAGTAATACAAAACAAAAATCATGTTGTCCAGCCTCAGAACTGGAGTCCAAGGCTTGGTGTGTGCTCCAAATTATATTAAGTTTTAAAATATTGATTTCATTGTTAACCATCGCGTTATATAATTTGACACTTGCAGTTGCTATCGCTCAACCAACTTGATAATGTTTGTTTTCAGTGGCGTACGTCGTCTAGAGCTTTGCAAACCTCCTCTACTCTTCAACATGATAGTCTCTTTGTGCATAGGGACTCTCCCGAAGACAACCCTAGCATACAGTTTGAATTTAGTCCCGCAAACCAAAAGGTAACCTTCATTTGTTTTGGTTTTGTAGTAAAGTTCTATGTTCAAAATTTTCTTCTTTTTTCCGTGAAATTAAGTTGATTGTAAATAAATAATTAATAAATTCTAACAAGTACACCAATTTTTAGTCCCAAGATAAGTAAGTATCATTAAGAACTTGTGTTATGGATGTAAAATAACGAATAAACATACTTAATTACTTTTTTTTGTACATACATTCTTATTATACATGGAATATATAATATACATAGAAAACACCCAGACCAGAACAAATATTCATTCTGTTTGGAAATCTGAACCCACAACCTCAAGAGCAGAGTGCTGGTAAACTGACCTCCATGCCTTATCGTTAGAATTGGTTGAATATGTGTTTAAATCTTTTAATTCAAAGCATAAATAATAATCAATTTCTTAATTTCATAATCAACCTGGTACATTATAATATCTAGTAGCTGGTGCCTCCTTAAGCCTGTGCCAGGAGACACTGTTCTTCGATAACACATAATCCAAGTTTTGGTTTGAGCAACAATTTTATATTAATGTTAGACAAACAGTTTTACTTATGTTAATGTTAAATAACAATTTTATATTAAAGATTAATAATTACAATAAAAAAAAAAAAATATATAATTAAAGTTTAGTAAGTAAGTGGGTAGGTACAATCCACAGCAGGGCAGGGTACACAAGATGTGGTATTAATTAGTAATGACTATAACAAAGGAAGTGGACAAGCCTATCTACTCTGACAAGCTGCCGATAGCCCTCCAACAAGTTACTTAAATTCTACCTTTTGATTTTTATTAAGTATGTGAATAGGTAGATAGTATTAATGAATAGAAGCATACAAACAGAAAGTACATAATTTTGTCATAATTATCATGAATTGTAAACTAATATAATTGTCATTATTTGTTCTTTTAAAAATACATTTTTCTGATGATTTTTAGCGAATTGAAGCCCTCCTAGCAATATACCCTGAAGGCCACAAGAGAGGAGCCATGATACCTCTATTGGACCTTGCACAGCGTCAGAACGGAGGTTGGTTGTCCATCTCTGGTATGCACAAAGTGGCTGAAATCCTCAACCTGCCGCGCATGAGGGTGTATGAAGTAGCTACTTTCTACACAATGTTTATTAGGTGAGATAAAATATTTATTTTGAATCATTTATAAAAAAATATATACATACATTCACGCCTATTTCCCTTAAGGATTAGGCAGAGGCAGAGGCACAATAAACGCCCACACTTTGCCTATAGTAATGTTGACCCCAGGTTATAGGTAGCGAGCCTATTGCCGCTTACCGGGAAGTGTAATGTTTGCCAGCCTTGTCCGTTGATCGGCAGGTGCATCACTTACAGGTGAGGTTGGCTTAGGCTCCTAAGATTTTGGTAGGAACCCTTTACACCCTAATAAAAAAATGAAGATAAGTAAAATATATGTACATTTTACAAGTGGTAGAATGCTTGGACATTTAACGACCCTCTGTATAGAAAAATCAACAAATTTATTTTAATAACTCTATTTTCCATACTTACTTCAGGGCGCTGGGTCCTAAAATTGTGTTTAACAATTTGTTAATAATAAATAATTCCAAAATTTCCAGGAGACCCATTGGTAAATATCATGTACAAGTATGCACAACCACCCCTTGCTGGTTGCGAGGATCTGATGCTGTACTGAATGCTATCAAAGAAGCCACTGGCTGCGAAGTGGGAGGCAATAGCCCTTGCGGAAAGTTCTCTATCTCAGAGGTTTGTACCGAAGTCCTTAAATGCCAAGTTACGATAGATTTTTTATTGTGTCTGGGAATAATTCAATGTGTTAGGAATAAGCGTGCTCAGCTCAGCTGGCTCAGCTCTAGGGCTATAGGGCTAGCTATAGGGCTCAGCGTGGACAGAGAAGAGCGCAGCGGAGAGGATTTTTATATCTCATTCGAAAATCAACTTTAAAATTATTACTATTAATTACAAGGGGGCTTCCTCGTATCTTCGAGGACGCGCCAGCATTTTTGGTCAGGTTCAAGCATATATGTACTTTATTTTATATATATATATCCTTTATTGCACATAAACATTCATAAAAAAAACACAGTAACAAAAAACATGTACAAAGGTGAGCTTATTTCTATAAGAAATCTCTTCCAGCCAACCCTAGCAGAAGTGTCAGAGATTAGTGTGTGGGATCATAATAAAAAAAAAAATTAATATAATAATATTGGGGGGAAAAATAATAATAACAACTAAACTAAGAAAAAAAAATATATATTAGGTCGGGGAAAAAGTCTTTTCGCATAACGTAGGTATAAACTTATTATAAAGTTTTTTTGACTGCACTATTTGTGTCTGGCTGGTTTTGGTAACATTCAAAAGGTTCCATTATAAAGAAAAGAAAAAATAAAAAAAAGTTGTTTCCCGCTATTTTTCATTTGTTTTTCTCTCCGTAAAAATGAGTAAATCTAATGAAGAAATTCGATACATTTTAAAATTTTATTATAAAAAAGGCAAAAATGCAACTCAAGCAGTGAAAAAAAATTGTGATGTTTATGGATCTGATGCAGTGTCAGTAAGAGTAGCACAAATTTGGTTCAAACGTTTTCAGTCCGGAAATTTTGATGTTAAAGATGCACCTCGCTCTGGTCGCCCTGTTACGAATAAAATGGACGCCATTTTTGAAAGAGTGGAGCAAGATCGGCATGTTAGTAGTTACGATGTAGCTGAAGAACTGGGAATTGACCACAAAACAGTTTTGACCCATTTGAAGAAAGCTGGTTATACAAAAAAGCTCGATATTTGGGTGCCACACGAGCTCACTCAAAGAAACTTAATGAACCGTGTACTCATTTGCGATTCATTATTGAGACGTAATGAAACCGAGCCGTTTTTGAAGAGATTGATAACTGGCGATGAAAAGTGGATCACGTACGACAAGAACGTGCGAAAAAGGTCGTGGTCGAAAGTTGGCCAGGCTTCACAGACTGTGGCCAAACCTGGCCTAACACGAAATAAGGTGATGCTGTGTGTATGGTGGGATTGGAAGGGCATTGTTTATTATGAGCTTTTACCGCCCGGCAAAACCATCGATTCTGATCTTTACTGCCAGCAACTGATGAGATTAAAGGAAGCAGTCGAGAGAAATCGGCCGGAATTGATCAACAGGAAGGGTGTGGTCTTTTATCACGATAACGCTAGACCACACACATCTTTAGCCACTCAGCAAAAATTAAGAGAGTTCGACTGGGAGGTCCTAGTGCATCCACCATATAGCCCTGACCTTGCGCCTTCAGATTTTCACCTGTTTCGGTCTCTGCAGAATTCTTTAGGTTCTGTAAGGTTGACCTCAAGAGAGGACTGCCAAAACTATATGTCCCGTTTTTTTGATCAGAAGTCCCAAAGTTTCTACAGTAACGGGATAATGTCTCTGCCCACAAAATGGCAGAAAGTTATTCAACAAAACGGTACATATATATTGTAAATAAATGTAAATAAACTTTGAAAAAAATGTCTTGACTTTTCATACAAAAATACGAAAAGACTTTTTCCCCAACCTATTATATACATACAATTATAATGTAAACATATACAAATAACATATATTAACAAATAAATACATTCTAAACAAGTGTTAGCTCTGTTCTAAAAGCAACAGGTAGTGATTCTTTAGTTTCTGTTTGAAAGACGCTACTGATGGGCTATTGGTAATGTCGGACGGTAACTTATTCCACATGCGTACTGCACTAGCCGAAAAAGAGTTGCGAAAAAATTTCGTATTAAAATTAGGATACACAAGGGTTTTGGTAACACAGGAACGTTTTGGACGGGAAGTGGGAGGAAGAACATTGACACAGGAACGTAAATAGAGTGGAAGCTGTGGATGAAAGAGAATTTTGTATAATAGGCTGAGGATGTGCACATTCCTGCGGAGCCTAACTGGTAGCCACTTAAGTCTTGTTCGGTACTCAGACACATGGTCGTACTTGCGAAGACCAAACACAAACCTGAGGGCCAAATTTTGTAGGCGTTCCAGCTTGCTAAGTAGTGCTTCTGTAGCATCCAGATAACAAATGTCAGCGTAGTCAAGAATAGGAAGCAGAAGAGTGTGAGAAAGCATAATTTTGGTACTAAATGGCAGAAAATATTGGAGCCGCTTGAGGGAATGATAAGAGTAATGCATTCGACGACTGACTTCGTTGATGTGTGCAGTCCAAGATAGGTGGTGATCAAAAATAAGCCCTAAGTTTTTGGTTTTGTCTGTGTACGGGATACCAGCACCGCCATACTCAATCCCAGGCAAGGAACTAATGGCAAGCCTACCCGACATCCTATTGCTGCCTATCACGATAGCCTGCGACTTAGCAGGATTAACTAGCAGCCCATATGAGTCGGCCCATGTCTTTATTGACTGGAGATCAAGGTTAATAGCCTCAACAGCAGAGTGGGCATCGGCTGCACAAAAATGTCTATATATCTGCAGGTCGTCAGCATATAAATGATAGGAAGAACTGATAATTTCTGTTATTTTATTAATAAAAATTGAAAAGAGTAATGGAGAGAGAACACCGCCCTGTGGGACACCAGTAATCAATGGGCACCAATCAGAAAATGAATCGTCACCCTTGACTCGCTGCTGGCGCCCTTGAAGGTAGTTGGCGAACCAAGCAACCACTGGTGGAGGAAAGTTAATAGTGCTACTGCAGAAAACATTTTATTGTCCAAGGCACTGCGAATATCCTCAGTTACATTTAGTAGTGCAGTAACGGTACTGTGCCCTGGACGAAAGCCAGATTGAAACGGGCTAAGGATTTTGTGCCGGTTCAGGTAGGTAAAAACTTGTTTATGAACAGCGCTCTCAAGGACTTTAGACAGGAATGGTAAGATGGAGATGGGGCGGTAGTGGGAGTTAGCATTAGGATCTTTAATTTTGGGAATGGGTACGACATGGGCAAGCTTCCAACAATCCGGAAAAATGTTGGTCTTTAGGGAAGAGTTAACCAAATGAGTAATAATAGGCACAACATTATCCAAAATGGGAATTAGCATGTCTCGACAAATGCCATCATTACCTAGTGCTCTGGAAGTTATGGAAAGGATACACTTTTTAACTTCCCCCCCAATGACGTCCCGAAAAGCAAACGACTCATGATTAGGCAGAGGGGTGTTCGCTAGTGCTGATAGCGTGGCGGCTTTATTACTATCAGTAACAAGAGCTGGCGAAGTACAAAAAAAAATATTGAGCAAGTTAAGGTCAGGTAACTGAACAGTGTTTTCCAAAGTTGTTCCAATACCCAAACCATTTAAAAATTTCAAATTTTTAATAATGTTAAAGCTGATTTTCTAGTGCGTTATAATACGCCTCTCTGCTGGGCTCTTCTCTGTCTTCGCTGAGCCATACACTACTAAACACATGCTTTCTCTCAATGAAACCAAAGTGAGAAGAATTTAGGTCATATTACACCATGTGAATTCAGTGGGAGCTGGGGGAGGCAACTGTGTGGAGTACCGTTGAATTTTCCAAGCTGCCCAATGATGCCTCTAATATGGCTTAATAAATACCAAATATAGCAATAGCCGTTCCTTCGAAAGCACGGAAGTAATTCCCCTTCCATGGATTGACCCCTTTGGAATGTCCTTTGGTAATTATGCCTCAAAATTCAACTAAATTTATGTCTTTCGTCTTTGTTTATGACAGTGGGAACGAGACCAACAGTTTTTCTGTAATTTTGGAAACAATATAAAACAAAAAAAAAACAAAAAATTTCATCATAGTAATTTTTATGTCTTTTTCAGGTTGAATGTCTCGGAGCTTGCGTCAATGCGCCAATGATTCAAGTCAACGACGACTATTTCGTATGTATATTTTATTTACATAAATAATAAGGTATATTTTTGTTTATCAAACTGTAGATTTAGGTTGATTGCTTACTTATCTTGTTAACTATTCAAAATATTAAATAGAAAGATTGGTGGTTTTGGCACTCTGCAAACAGTGAAATACAAAATATGCTGTAGATTTATTTAAATTATAATTAAACATAACAATAAACTATTTTTATCCTGTCTTTTCAAATACTGTGAATAATGTGTTTTATTTACTATGTATAATAGTGTACTTGGAAGAGAAGAATATTAAATATTTACAATATTCTACAAAACATACACACTTAGGCTCGCCACCTGTAATATAATTAGCGAAGTGTGGGCATATAATATGCCTCTAATATACATAGTAATATGAATAGGCTCTGTGTTCGTCATTCAAGTTAGTTATAAAATAAAATGTAGGTATTTAATTTCATCATATTTTTTTAATAAAATACATTATTTATTTTCAGGAAGACTTAAGTGTAGAAGACTCCAAGGAAATTATTGAGAAACTAAAGAATGACGAAAAGCCAAAGGCAGGCCCCAGGTAAGGGCATCTTAAATTTGTTGGAAAATTAAATATCCTACAACTGCATTGTATTCTGTTTTATATAATCACTGTCGTTAGTGACGGCGATAGAGAGTGGGAATGACTGTTCCTGATGCTAATAAAGTGAACACAAAATTTGGGTAATTGTATCTTACCCAAAAGATCTATATAAAGAAGGCAAAGTTTCAAGTTTGACGACCGATATGACGTGCAGGCCATACCTGCACTCCGCCCATGAGGTCGTGGGTTCGATTCCCACACAAAACAAATCTTTGTGTGCATGAATGTGAATATTTGTTCTGGTCTAGGTGTTTCCTATGTATATTAAGTATGTATTAACAAAAAAAAAGTTATTTAGTATCTTATTAGTATTTATCCGTTATTTAGTATCTTGTCTTGGAACTAAATAATGAAAAAGCAAGTAAACTGACATAACATATGAACAACTTGTACCAATATTAGCAGTTTCTGCTGGTCAGCAACAGTAAGGTTCTGTCCATCATATAAGTATGTAAGTATAATTAGCTTGAAATATATTCAGACGTTTATCTGAACATTGAGAAAGAATATTCTTAAGCGATACGTCGGCGACGCTATACGTGGAGGTCAGGGCACTCCGCTTCTGAGGTCGTGGGTTTGATTCCCACACAGGACAAATCTTTGTGTCCTTAATCTTAAATATTTGTTTGGTCTGGGTGTTTTTATGAATATTAATGTATGTACCAAAACAAATATATATAAGTTTGTTTATCCGTTCTTTATTATTTACAACACAAGTTCTAAATGGTACTTATCTTGGAGCGTGTGAGTGTGTGATTGTAAGACGATATTTATTTATTTTCGGCCAAAAAGGTTAGCTAGAGAAGTTTTTAGCTACATAATGCTGTCAGTTCAGTTCGTATTATTCGACAGCTGTTAATGTGTATACATTTCCATTATATGCTACACTAGCGGCTGCACGCCACTTTGTCCGCGAAACATACAAGTTCATTTTCAAACTCGCGTTTTCGCGTGTTTATGAAAGTGAACTAAAAGTGACGAAAAGCGGTTATTGTAATGACAGACACAGACAAATAAATTTTATGCATCTGTCTATACGCATAGATATGAAGGGTAGAGGTAAGGAGAACTATCTCATATGTAAGACAGTTGGAGAAGTGTTCAGTTCAAAATTACACGTTCCAATCCCTTCTATCTTTAAAAAAAACTGCATCAAAATCCGTTGCGTAGTTTAAAAGATATAAGCATACATAGGGACAAACAGACTTCATCATCATCTCAGCCCATTAACGCCCCACTACTGAGCACGAGCCTCCTCTCACATATCAAGGTGTAAGGGTGCGGATTGGCGGAGGCAGGTATATTACGTCCTGCTGTTAGAATTTTTCAAGCCGCCCATTAGGCCTCTAACACGGCTTAACGACTACCACATTTAGTGATAACCGGGACCAACGGCTTAAACGTGCCTTCCGAAGCACGAAAGCGCTTGATATCAAATGCCACACAAACGGTCAACTATCCATGGATTGACCTCTGTAAACTCTGCTGTATTTCTGTGATCGTTTCCGACCACCGAGCATCGCAGAGCTACGAGCAATTCAGACAGCAGACAGACTTATTTATAAATAACCTTAACTTTTAAATCGTTTTTTGTTACAGAAGTGGTAGATTTGCTTCAGAACCCCTAGGTGGGCTCACCTCTCTCACAGAAGAGCCCAAAGGTCCTGGTTTCGGTCTGCAAGAGGGTTTGTAGATAAATAGCCATAACTTGGGTTGTTTTGTAAATTTTATTTAATAGGCAATATTTAAATAAATCATGTTAGTTTATCAATGTGAACTCAATTTATTTATGTACCCTCCCCCCCCCCCCCCCCATAGACAAAATTTTCAAGAATTTTTTCGACACAGAGTAACTGTCACTTGAAAACTTTTTTTACATGCAGCTACAACCAATAAGATTACATGTAGACTAACCAATGTTGCCACTTGAAAAAAAATAATTAGCTTGTCCAGATGACGCGTTTTTACATGCATTCGTGATCACTGTTTCAAATACCAATTCAGAAGGCTTCGAGCTTGTCCAGATGATGCGTTTTACATGCATTCGTGTGTTTTATCATACATGAATATCAGACACGCGAGTCAACTCGCGTAAGACGCGCTATCCGGAGAAGCTCTTGTGCTCTTGAAGCGCAACCTTTTGCTGCACGCAAAATCATAACACATGTGTTGTGCTTGCTTCGAGAACCCGCTATCGATAGAAGTTAAAAAAAAGTAAATAAAGTACGCGCTTTAAATAATTAGAAGTCGATGAAGGGATATCTATCCCTTTTATTATTTATTTGTTCATGAGAGCCGTATTAAATAGAAAATATGTTGATCTTACCAAAAAGATTGACATTTTAATTCTTATTTTGTAAGCATTTACCGGTAACATATCGATTCGCGCGTTTTGCTTCACTGCGTGTTGCCATAGGTAGCAGTAGGCGAACAAATTAATACACTGCGCTCGTATTATTTAGGTATAATACTGCGTGCAGCGAGATGTTGCGACGAGTATCCCGTGATCTTCGGACGAGCTGTCCCGTGACGTCATTACATCGTGTGAACGTCTTACAGCCCACTTTCTCTGAGACGGTTGGACGTACTGAACAGAAGGCACATGAATGGTTTCTTAGGCAGTAAAATTCTGACACACCACTCCAGCGGACGGCGCTCATTCATTGATTTTCTATACACAAAAATAAAAATTCGCTTCCTTCTAGAATTCCCTGCACCATTACAATATGTACTTAAAATTAAATCAATGTTTGGAGCATACAGAGCGTAACAAACAGTCATTTATATTATTGTTAGCTTGCACTATTATCTTCGCATATAATGGGATAAAATGTAGAAAAAGAAGATACTTCATAATAAAATATGTTTAGAAAGGTAGCTTATATCTTTCAAGGTTCAATTCTTTATCTTAGCGTTATCCCGGTTGCTGCCTTACGGGGCCAGGATCCGTTTTTCTACATCTTCTCAACTTTGAACGGCTTCTTCGGCATCCTTGATTGTTATTGGCACGCATGTAATTTCTTACGACGTCAAGCGTTTCCTGGGCCTGCCCAATCTACCTCGGCCAGGTGAAGGTGCCATGGCCAGACATTTGTTTTCCACGTAGTTTGCCGGTTTTCGTAAAACGTGGCCGTACCAGCGTAGGCGACATTCTTGTAATTTGCCTGCTATGTCACGAATATGAAGGCTGCCGCGGATGCGCGAGTTCTTGAAGCGGTTATTCCGCCTAACTCCGCACATTCAGCGCAGCATTTTTATTTCCGTGCTACGCAGCTCTTGCTTGTGTCGCTCAAGCATAGGCCACGCTTTATTGCCATACTAAAGGACAGACCTATTGATGGGTTTACAAACCTTACCTTCAACTTAACCGGCATTTTGGGGTCACTAATGATAACAGACCCATGCCACAGAAATGCCTTGACTACTACTGCGCTACTTAATTTCATTTAAATAGCAATAAACAAACTGACCTACGCCTTTATATAATATAAGAATGGAGATAGTAAATAGGCACTAATACGATTATAATGACTTAAAAATCATAGAAATTCGTGATATTATTATCTTCACGTTACTTGAAAAGCTATTGTAGACGGTATCTGATTTTTCTTATCTAATAATTAATTTTCTTCCTAAGATAACAATTAGGTTGATAAAATTTATTTCCTATCAGTATCTTAAATCTTGTGATTATCAATAATATAAATTAAAATATGTTAGTAAAAAAAAGGAAAAAATATAGAAATGAATAAAAAATACTCGTGATGAATGGTTTGCAAGTGTTAGATTTATTTTATTTGAGATTGTTATCATAGAAACTTATTTGTTGACACTATGGTATCCTGGAACACGGTCGGTGGTGCTGTTCAAAAAAAATATTGCCGGGCGCATTGTAATTTAGTATAAGGCGTGATTCAAGATTGTATAGACTAAATGAGATGCAATAAAGAGAAGGAGACCATCAGCAATGTTGATGGTTTTATTCTTATGCAAGCATAGCGTTTAGCAGCGAAAAACCAGGGTCGAGACTGATGTAGGTAATGCAATGCAGCGGGCTTCGTACGTGCTCCACGCCTTCAGCCGTTGATTCCTGGCATGAAACTCAAGTCACTGCCTTCTAATACCGTTATAGCTGGACTAACCATAATGATATGTTACCCTCTGGGTTGCATTTGTGTTGCTAAGACCATAATAGTGTTTTTGATAGAGGTATTATCATTACACAATGTAAACAAAATTATTTCATTGGGTTATAATAACGTATCTACATTCACATTCCGTGAAAACAAAGCCTCTTAATAATTGGCTAAGATGACGATGACAATTTTATATGAAAACGAAAGAAATCTGAACAGCAAAAAGATTCTGTTCTCATTAATTCTCAGATGATGATGTGCTTTGCCTGCCTGCCCATTACGTGTTAGATAAGAATACGAGTAGTTTGGCGTAGATTGTTATTATCACAGCGCGTGGTATCGTTGATAAGCCAAAGGCAATGACTATGTAAGCCAGTAAATAAAAAACTCTCAGTTTATCCTGTTGTATTGTATCAATAAGTTTATTAACCTTAAAATTAATAATAGTATAATCACAGTGATAAGTATGTAGATATAAAAAAAATTGTGACCCTTTCGTGATTGTGTGTCTGTGTATTGAATGAATTTACAAATGTTGAGTACCTAATTATTTAATTAAATGTGACACCGTAAAACCTGCTTAGTATGTGTATCAAAAAGTACCTACGCGGCATTTTCTATATAGCAAACAAACAACGAGGAAAGAAGGGGAACAATTAATTATGTTTCGACGAAACCAAAAGAACTCGAATGAATTCTGCGATTATTCGCAGATTCAAATATGGGATGAAGAAGAAGTTAGTGGAAATTATGAAAATGTAAGTACTTTTTAATATTCGTGTTCGTGGTAAAGAAGGGAAGGCCTATTAAAGTTTTGTTGTCATAATGTCATGTCATACATAAACACGTGACATTTCCGTTCTGTTTTGTCCCGCTGAGCGCTGCAAATTCTATCATGTAGTTATAAAGCCTAGAATAGTCTAGAACTATACGTTACCTATACGTTAGTCAAAAATATTACATTAAAATATTTATATTTTTGTTTGAAATATTTCGATAAATAAAGAGATTCAATTTAGGACAGGTAACATAAAACTAACTGATATTTTATTTCGTGGCTAGATATGTAAAGTGATATAGGCAGTAAGGTTAAGTATGGGTTTGGTCTGTTCCTGAAATAAAAAAAGATAAATATAGACAGTGACATTGGCACTTGACAGAAAATTCAGCAGTAATTTATCGTGCTTCGGTGAATCGCGTTGTCTTTTTGGTGCACCAAAAATAAAAAATGTTTGTACGGGTGTAAGTTGAACACTTGTGTGAACAATGAAAAGCAGTCCTACTCGTAAATATGAAAGTTTCTCAAACGACCATCAAGGAAAAGAATCGGACAAATATTCCCTAGACAGCCAGGACACAGCCAGTGTGGTTAGTCATTTTGTACAAGTTATTGATTTTGTTTGTGTACGTGTTATAATATTATTGATTCCCTATTTACCTCTATAATTTATTGTCCTAGACGTTAGTGTCTAGGTAACACTTATTCGAAACATGTGTTTTATTCAAATTCGGTGGCTTACTTTAATTAACGTCCTATTCGACCTAGATCTTTCTGCGGCGTTTACTACTGCATTTACTAATGTTCCACCACTAACAGTCAAAAGAATTACGTGGAACAGAGGCTATAGCAATTTAAATTAATGAAAAAAGTTTTTACTTGTCCATCTCATTTACTATTTTATTAGTAGTCAGCTGTCTGATTACTTTCTCCTTTTCATCGTGGCCTTTTTCACTTTTGCCGCGTTTTTTTACATTTTCTAATCGAGATTCTTATAACATATTGTTTTAGTAACAATTAGTAGACTTTTAGTAACAATTATTTAACTATAAGTATAACAGTTTTTTTCCTCACATACTTACACTTAATTAATAAAAAAAAAAGCAAAAAAAAAATACCGACCAAATTGAGAACCTCCTCCTTTTTGGGATGTCAGTTAAAAATAAGACAAACCTGTTTAGTTATGCTTTTTACTAAATTAACTGTGAAATTTATTGTCTTAAGAAATTTTTAATTTCTTTTATCAAGTATCTTTCATATTTAACAACATGCAAGCCTAACAAAGCATACATACAAAAAAGGAGGTTAGCAAAGAATGCACCCACCTACCAAGCTATTAATAAAGCAGTTTCATTCACTCTTACTCTCTGATTAAAACCATAAGCCATGTGGAAATAATGTTCCAGTGAATGAATCTTAGTCATTATGAGTGCAATTGTTTTATACAGAAAGTAAGTTAAGTCATGAGTTAATATTTATCTTATAACTTTTTATAAGATCATCATATATGAGATGCTTTATTACTAAGTGATGTGAATGTCTAATATAAATTTTTTACATTATTTACTGAGCGAAAGGGAAGCTTGGATTTGTAATTAAAAAAAAATATTTATTTTGTTATACTATGATCATTTAAGTACTAAGCTAATTGCTAATATAATAGTAATAATGCATCTCATGTTGCATCTGTGTAACTTTTCCCATTTGTGAATTAATTTAATTCTGGTTAAAAGTTGGTCAAGTTATATTTTGACTACCTAAACATTATGGAGTTTATTACAAAACTATTATTTGATAACATTAAGACAGTGAAAGCACTAGTTTTAAACCTAGTTTAACTTTAGATCTTGAGCCTCAAACAATTTAAAAAAATATATTGATCAAGAAGGTTGATATATATATATATGACCTTACACTGTTTTACATGTATATCTAGGAAAATTTTGTAATTCGAAGTTATTTGCAATAGCTAAAACTTAATTGCAGTGCCCTGCCTATTTGTAGTAATATTAGACTGTTATTTAAAAAAAGAATTACCAGTGCACTTAAATCGTCACTCCTAAACAACAGTTGTTCAGTTTCAAATGACCAAAAATTCACAACTCACATCACAAGCATACCATTTACATCAGAACATAGTATTGTATAAGTATATGTTGATACATGTGATTTTTATGTCAGACAACCAGATGGCTTAGAGATTACTCTTAAATTATAAAGATAACGAAGCAAGCAAACAAATAAATAGTAAATTGCTCATCATGCATATCTACACACGACCAATAGCACACATGCACAAATGTAAAGAAACACACGTGCATACAATCACACTGGCACGCTTTATGGATCCGATCCACTTTGGTCTATCTGTCTAGCTCAGTGGTTCCTAATCTCTTTCGTTCCATTTCCCTTATGATCCATGTCTCTACCGATTTTCAGACACAGCAGAGCAGATGTGCTTTATCCATTTCTATTTTAGCAGTCTTAGCTCCACAAGTTCAATATGAGTTTAACGCACAGGTATTTATTTCTTGCACAAACTTTTCGACCTATCCTAAAAGAGAATAGCATTCTCCATTGCTAGCTGACAAACCTTATGTCTATATTTTTAAGCATTTGTCTAAGACCACGTTTGCCTGTTGTAAGTGGAAAAAGGCAAAACACAGCAGTATTTTTTTTAAATTCATACATACATTCACGCCTGTTTACCCAAAGGCAGAGGCATATTATATGCCCACATTTCGCCAATTACATAGTTGGTCCCACGTAATAGGTGGCGAGCCTATTGCCGCTTACCGGGCACTGTTATGTTCTCCAGAGCCTCGTCCATTGATCGGCAGGTGCACCACTTGCAGGTGAGGTTGGCTTGTGCTTCTTAGGTCTTGGTAGGTGGATTTTTTAATGATTTTGGCATATAACCTTTGTGATCTTTCATGGATTAGAAGTATTTCCCTACGTTTTGAATAAGGCGATCTATATTTTTATCTTGCCACTTATCTTAAGACTTGCTATATGTCTTAAATAAATACACTCATCGACATACTTATCTACTTCAATGTCTTCAATCTTTCGTTTCACGCTATCAGTCATCATTTGTGTCGTGTACTCATTTCATTCATTGTCATAATTGCAGATTTGCTAACTCGTAAACCCCTCATGGTGACGCCTTAGTTAAGTGTAAGTTTACATCTGAAATAGACGTATAGTATGACCTGCTTTACCTATAATATGTGTAAATTGTCTAAAGTTAGTTGTCTAAAAAGGTGTTAACAATAACACCAGATAGGTTGCTTAAACCCTCTGAACTAACTATTGTTTACTTTTTAATTTATGCAACTAAGTTTTCTATCTAATCATCATTATTATCATTATCAGCCCAAGGACGTCTCCTTCTAAAAATAGTTCTTCCACATAAGCTTCCAATGTGACATATTGTAGGCGGCCGGCATCCAAGTTTATCCTGCGACGTTCATCAGGTCCTCCATCCATCTTGCAGGTGGACTGACGTCTCACGCTATCCATCTTTAATTTACTATCAATCAATTCATGCATCGGAACGCACGTTTAGCTGTGACTTGGAAATTGGAATCGTTCATTAATATGTGTGTTAGGGATCCTACCAAGACCTAAGGAGCCCAAGTCAACCTCACCTGCAAGTGGCGCACCTGCCGATTAACAGACGAGGCTCTGACGAACATAACAGTGCCTGGCAAGCGGCAATAGGCTCGCCACCTATTATGTGGGACCAACAACTATATAATTAGCGACGTGTGGGCGTATAGTATGCCTCTGCCCACCCCTTCGGGGAAACAGGCGATAATGTATGTATCAATATGTGGCTAACTACTCGCCGCACACGTATGTTTATCCGTTGTCTGGCTGTGTTGAGATATCTAGGGATTAATGGTTTTATCTGAGAGGTGGCAGACGAGTACAAAGAGACAGGGTACAATATCTCCCACTGTTTCGCTAACGTTTTCTCGTAGCAAGATTCCGCTCTAGTCAAGTGGCGCTCTTGAATTTAAACACGTTCACAAGTGCTTTGGAATTTGAGCTTTGAATGTATATTGAAGATCCGATTAAACCTGCGTTTGAAAGTTAAATGTTTGCAAACATCAACTGTCCTATTTTTATTGAACGAAAGTATTGTATACTTCTATTGTTTCATTATATTCCAAATCATAATATTGCTCTCTATGAATTTATTATTGTTTTTAATATCATTTTATAATAAACAGATAGCTGATTAGATAGTAAACACTTTGACATTATTTTAAATTTTGTTAAAATAATTATTGCCTTTGTCCCGAAAATGCGCTAAATCCTGTTCGATGCTAGCAACTGTAGGTAAAGCGAAAGTGCCATCGAGGTAATTTTATAATAATCACGAATTTCTCAAGATTATACAACTTTCGTTTTCTTATACTGAGTAATAAAATAAGGTACAATATACTTATAATCAGTAAAAAGCGACTGTTCATTAACATTGCAAGGCATTGGAGCAGATAAATTGAATATAATTATACAAATAACTAGTAATTGTAAGCCAGTCAGTAACTCAGTAGCGAGATCTGCGCTTGTGCGAGAACACGCGTAGTTTCGTCATTAGTCGATTCGTTTGCTATTCTGTTCCAAAGACGTTTCTAATAATCGAATAGAAATGTCTAACATTGCTTTGTGGTTGTCACTGTGTGTGTTGGTGAAGTAAATACTTACTATGTGAGGTTTGAAGTGATTTCCTTAAAGGGTACGTTATAAATGATACATCTGAATTTTGTTTTTTTATACAAATAAATAAGTATTTGTGGAAATCTCATCAGCGCGGGTTGGATTAACTTACATAAATACCACTGATAACAAATATGCATACTCATAATATCATGGACACGAATATAATAAGAATTGACGACCGATATGGTGTGGAGGTCAGTATACCTACACTTCACTCCAAAGGTCGTGGGTTCGATTCCCACACGGGAAAAATCTTTGTGTGCATGAACATGAATATTTGTTCTGGTCTGGGTGTTTTCCTATGTGTATTAAGTATGTATTTACAAAAAAAAAGTATTTAAGTATGTTTATCCGTTGCTTAGTATCCATAACACAAGTTCTTAATGATACTTATCTTGGAACTAAATTATTGGTGTAATTGTCATAAAAATATTTATTTATTTAATTGTCCTGTGTGGGAATTGAAGCCGCAACCTCTAAAGCGGAGTAAATATATACTTAGTGACGCCTAATTCCGCGCCGCCGTTTAAAGCAATACTAATATTCTTTCACATGAGTAAAGCGTTTAAATTGATTGAAAACAAGACTGCTTTCCCCTCCATCTCATTACGTATTAATAATGTACTCGAAATAGAACTGACTATTGATTGATGAAAATGGTTGAAACTCAATATTGACAAAAATGGTTGAAAAACAATATTGACTTTTGATATATCAGTCGACCGACAACTTGGGTAATGGTTAGAACTCGAAGCGTGTAAACGTCATCTTGGAGGTCGTAGGTTCAAACTCGCTTGAGTCTAACTTCATATAATATAATGTAAAGAAAAAAATCATTTGTATATGTTAAAAATGTTTCTCTTACGAGCTAGCCAGACAAACATAATTCATTATGGAAACCAATAATTCATGGTGTTGTATCTATTTCTGTTTAAGTAAGTACAACACATACATACACATATTTTCATCTTTAAGGCATTTGAAATCATGGACCCTCCGGGAAGTCGGCCACACACGCTATGGTCGCAGGGGGAGGTAGGAGGGGCGCGTCCACTGCGCCTCTCTGAGGAGGTCCTCCCGGTTTTGGTCCGGGGGACGTTGGCCGCAGGCGGGGTGTCAGAAGCTGCAACCCAGGTACTGGCCCCCGCCTCTTTCTCAACAAGCGGCGGGCGTCGTCGGAAGATTTTTAGTGGGTATTGCTGCCGGGCGGTCGTGTCTGCCGGTGGTGAGTCCCACACCCCCTTTCGGTCCCCCTTTGGCCGGAAGGCAGTGCGTAAACGCATTTTGTTACCGACGTAAAACAAAAAAGAAAAAAAAAAAGGCATTTGAAATGTTTAGTAAAGACACATACCACGCTGTCGTTTCATTGAAATTAATTACACAAACTGTCCAACACTTGCCGTAATTGAAAGTAAGAAGTGCGTCTATGTTAGTGGGGATTGTTTCCGGATAGGCCTTTATTGGACTATGGTAGCCCAAATTTACACCAGACTACACCCTATTGCGGTTGCTTAAGTCTCCTTTTACGACACCCGCGAGCAAGATATTAGGTGGTAAAATTCATCAGCGGTGTCCCTGCCACACGACTAGATACAGATACTAGATACACAGCTGATACAGCGACGATAGCCCGTGGCGAGACCCATAGAGTTCTAGGGTTCAAACACTGGTGGCACCTATGACTTTTCGAAGTTATGTGCGTAATTATCGCTTGCTCAGTGCCTTTGAAAGCACGTTAAGCCGTTGTTCCCGGATGTCATGAACATCTATTGCAGGCGTTAATAGTCAGTGCCTTCTAATATTCTGACAACTGTTTTAACCATAGAATGATGTTTCCTTTGTGGAGGTTTAATGACAGTCGCTTTATGTAATAACTGAAGTTCAGCCAAATCTGGTTAAACCACTGAGCAGACCCTTGGCCTTGGGCTAAGGCTGGGACAACCGGAATAATGCTAAGATATGATGATGATATTATTATTATTTAAACCATCAGTTGATGACATAAAAATAATAAAAAAATTACCTTCTGGAAAATGAGAATCTCTGAAGTCTATTAACGTCCATGCTCAAATCAGTAGACAGAAGGCTAATTCCACTAATTTAATCAGTGGCAACGCCTTTGAAGTTGTGCATAACGTACGTACGGGACATTAAACCGTAACTTCATTGGTATATGATCGCAAGTGTGATAACAAGTAGCATGATGCTATGCCAGACTATTCTGAATTTCCACTAAAAGATCAAAGTATCTAATAATAATAAAATAATAATAGGTTGGGGAAAAAGTCTTTTCGTATTTTTGTATGAAAAGTCAAGACATTTTTTTCAAAGTTTATTTACATTTATTTACAATATATATGTACCGTTTTGTTGAATAACTTTCTGCCATTTTGTGGGCAGAGACATTATCCCGTTACTGTAGAAACTTTGGGACTTCTGATCAAAAAAACGGGACAAATAGTTTTGGCAGTCCTCTCTTGAGGTCAACCTTACAGAACCTAAAGAATTCTGCAGAGACCGAAACAGGTGAAAATCTGAAGGCGCAAGGTCAGGGCTATATGGTGGATGCACTAGGACCTCCCAGTCGAACTCTCTTAATTTTTGCTGAGTGGCTAAAGATGTGTGTGGTCTAGCGTTATCGTGATGAAAGACCACACCCTTCCAGTTGATCAATTCCGGCCGTTTTCTCTCGACTGCTTCCTTTAATCTCATCAGTTGCTGGCAGTAAAGATCAGAATCGATGGTTTTGCCGGGCGGTAAAAGCTCATAATAAACAATGCCCTTCCAATCCCACCATACACACAGCATCACCTTATTTCGTGTTAGGCCAGGTTTGGCCACAGTCTGTGAAGCCTGGCCAACTTTCGACCACGACCTTTTTCGCACGTTCTTGTCGTACGTGATCCACTTTTCATCGCCAGTTATCAATCTCTTCAAAAACGGCTCGGTTTCATTACCTCTTAATAATGAATCGCAAATGAGTACACGGTTCATTAAGTTTCTTTGAGTGAGCTCGTGTGGCACCCAAATATCGAGCTTTTTTGTATAACCAGCTTTCTTCAAATGGGTCAAAACTGTTTTGTGGTCAATTCCCAGTTCTTCAGCTACATCGTAACTACTAATATGCCGATCTTGCTCCACTCTTTCAAAAATGGCGTCCATTTTATTCGTAACAGGGCGACCAGGGCGAGGTGCATCTTTAACATCAAAATTTCCGGACTGAAAACGTTTGAACCAAATTTGTGCTACTCTTACTGACACTGTATCAGGTCCATAAACATCACAAATTTTTTTCACTGCTTGAGTTGCATTTTTGCCTTTTTTATAATAAAATTTTAAAATGTATCGAATTTCTTCATTAGATTCACTCATTTTTACGGAGAGAAAAACAAATAAAAAATAGCGGGAAACAACTTTTTTTTATTTTTTTCTTTTCTTTATAATGGAACCTTTTTAATGTTACCAAAACCAGCCAGACACAAATAGTACAGTCAAAAAAATTTTATAATAAGTTTATACCTACGTTATGCGAAAAGACTTTTTCCCCGACCTAATATTAATGTTCATTATTGCTCAGAAAAGGGCGTTGACTTTTGGAAGCCTCTTTAAAGTCACCGACAGACTGCCTGACTGATGGACAATCCCCTCCTTTAGAATTACGACAGGCTGACTGATAGATCCCCCCTATAAGAGTCCTCGACAGACTGACAAATCTTGAGAAAAAACCACAACAAACAGATAAACTGACAAACCTTGACAAAGAATCCATTTGCTTTTATTTCTTGGTTATGGTACCGCTCATATCCTTGCATTGTTGTTAAGAAAAAAATTATCGAATTTTCATTTTGTGTGTAAAAATTTGACGAACCTGAATGATCCTGTTGATCTTAAAGACATTAAAGTATATTTTATTTTTACATACGAACTGTTTGCCAGAGCCTCTTCCGTTGGCAGGTGTACCATTCGCGGGTGAGGATGGCTTGGACTCCAAATATGATGGTAGAATCCCTGTACACTGTTTTATTGAATAGGATAGTTCTATTATATCTAATGAACAAAATTACGTAGGCATTCGTTAACAAATATAATTTGAAATAAAATCACTAAAAGCGTTTACAGAAGAAACATAATATCGCATGCTTAATGGAATAGTGACTTAACTAAAAAAATACGATTTTAGTGACATCACAAAGGAAGATCTTCCAAAGAATACTTGTCCTACTTGTAAGCGCATTAATGATACTGAGTTATTAATTAGTAATTCTGCTTAAGCCGTTGGTCCCGGTTATCACTAAATGTGATAGTCGTTAAGCCATGTTAGAGGCCTAATGGGCGGCTTGATAAATTCTATTAGCAGGACGCCATACACCTGCCTCCACCAATCCGCACTGGGTCAGCGTGGTGGAGTATGACCCAATACCCTCACACCTTGGTATGTGAGAGGAGGCTCGTGCTCAGTACCTAGTGGGACGTATATGGGCTGACATGATGATGATGAATTCTGTTTGTGTTTTGAACGTTTGATTAACATTGATTCGATCTCAGTAAGAAATAGAAAGACTATAAGTACGTAACTCAAACCTGACCTATCTATTAATGGGTCGATGTTCCTTTAAGCTTGCGATATTACTTTCTGCCACGTACCCTTGCGTTGTGGAATTAGCTCTCTGCAGTGGTTTTCACAAGAGGTTACAGCATGGTGCTGTACAAAAAGGGCGTGAAACGGTGTTTAGCCGGACGGCTACGTGCTAGTGATATCTGGTGTTGCAAGTATCCATAAGCTGCGGTGATTCATCCTATCAGGCCAGCTTAGGCTTTGTAATTTAATAAATAAATAAATAATTAAATGTCCTCTTACAATCACACCATTTTTTTAGTTCCAAAATAAGTATCACTAAGAACTTGTGATATGGATACTAAAGAACATACCTAAATACTTTTTGAATATACACAGAAAAACACCCAGCCCAGAAAAATATTCATGTTCATGCACACAAAGATTGGTCCTGTGTGGGAATCGAACCCACGACCTCTGGAGGTTTACGTTTCTGAGCAAGACCAATAAGCTCTAGAATTTGCTGCCGGCTCATGTGTTTCCTATTTCCTATGATCCCGGGTCTTTAAGCGGGGCGTCAAACGGCATTTTAGCAGGCCGTCATGAGTGAATGCGCTTTGTACTGTGCTTATTTCACGGTATGAAGCGCTTACATTTTTGATTGGACTGCATCGACTGCTTACCATCAGGCAAGATGTAGTCATTGTGACGTGACACATAAAAAAAAATACTGACCTCCAAGCCGTATCGGTCGTGCAATAAGACATGAGAATTCTCTTTATCTTTGCCCTTATTCCAGCTCCCTAATAAAAGCCACTTGAACAGTATCTTGGTTCTAGGTCGAGGAGTTTGAGGACCTATTGTTTAGGCACTAGCTCCCTAGGGGATAGAAAATAATAGAAAACTTGTCCATTTAGGACAGATTTTATCTCTCTTTCACAGTGTAGGAAGTGGGTTAACAATTAGTTGGCCGTTTTCAATTTCTTTAATAAATAATGTACTTAGATTCACTTACTCTTATTTTTTGCATGTAAGTGAACCCAAGCATCGTGATTTCAGTGTAGTTTTATTTCGTTTTTTTATATTTCATTTTGACATTTTCAAGTGCAATGTAATTCAAAGAAATACCAAGCATAGTCCTCCCCATAGCTCGCTGAATGACTTTAAACTTTAGAACCAGCTGTACAGTCAAATAGTATTCGTTCTTATAATAATAATGGGTGGAACAAAACGAATATTCGTATTCATGCATATAAATACTTTTCTCATGACCGTAATGCAAGTTAACCGACTTCTGCGCCAAATCGGTCGTCATAAAGTTAATAGGTATTTTATGTTAATTAAGATACGAATTCAGGCGTGACTTTCCGAAAGGCCATTGTTTATAATAATGTTTAATTATGCCTAGTATATTATTATATTATTCCATGAAATTTTGAATGACTTATAATAATTTTAGCTAGAATGAAAAAAATATAATGTAGGTACTATAGTTCATGCCATCTGCGATTTTTTGATTAGAGAATAAGCGACAAGATATTTCCCTCTGGGTTGCCGAGGTCAGACGGCAGTCGCTCCAAGTAATAACTGAAGTTCAGTCAAATCTGGTTGAACCAGTGGACAGACCCTGGGCCCTAAGCTTAAGTCTAGGGCAACCGGGATAATGCTAGGATATGATGACGACTGAGACATGTAACAAGCTGTTTTTTTTATTGCAGCATTCGAACGTGGACGAGGGGGGCGGGGGCAGGCGCGGGCAGCCAGACGTGAGCGCGGGCGCCGGCGACATGTGGATCAGCGCCGTGGAGAGTTCCATTTTGACCTGGGAGGAGGTTTGTACACACGCTTTTATAATGTTTTCATAAGATTTCAGTATGGGGCTCTTCAAAAGCGGCCAACGCTCTTGAGTACAATGGTATTGCAAGGATCCATGGGTAGCGGTGCCATTTTTCCATTGTGACCCGTGGTGGGCCGTATAAGTTCAACTTTTATAACATACATACATACATTCACGCCTTTTCCCCGAAGGGATAGGCAGAGGCATATTATACGCCCACACTTCGACAAAGATATAGTTGGTCCCACGTAATGGGTGGCGAGCCTAGTGCCGCTTGCCGTGCACTGTTATATTCGCCAGAGCCTCGTCCGTTTATCGGCAGGTGCACCACTTGCATGTGAGGTTGGCTTGGGCTCCTTAGGTCTTGGTAGGATCTCTATATACCCATCCACTAGTACTATATATAAATAAAACCTACACTCCAGCGCTTTAAGTTTACTACAAGAAGTAGAAGTGAATAAGCACTGCATACTCTAAGTCTAGCAAAATAAAATCTTGATACTCACTTAAGTTCGATTATTGGTCATCTCATTGAGCTTCTAGCACTGGACTTCGTCACTGACCTATAAGAAATCCAGGCGTAAGGACAACAGTCCAATTTATAAAAAAAAGAACCTTTTTATCCTTATTCCTCATTATAAATATTATACAATTCGCTTTTCATGCCCATTCCATATTGAGGCAAGCAGGCTTTATTAGTGCTCTCTTTTTAACATTAAATTTCTCTGTTTTTAAATGCTTTTAAAGGAATCTTATTTATTTAATATATACAAGTCGGTTTACAGAGCAATGCATCCAACACACCGGCATGCTAGTTCTTACAATAAAATGACAATTATGAAAATTAATAAATATTACAATTTCAAATCTTACAATACAACACTAAAAACATAAATCAATTCTATGAAATGTTAATTACAATTAATAAAAATAACATAGGGATCTTAATTAAATATAGATGAAAATGCCATTAATCACAATAAACTTAACGCAATATTAAATTACAAATAAAATAATAATCTTATAACATCAGGTATTTCATCATTTCAGGTACTTTGTTTAAACAAATGCCGATATATTATTTCCCTCCAAATTGTCAATATTTGAACAGACAATCTTATTATTTAATAATGATATGTCATTGCTACCCACTTGCAATTCGCGTCTTCATATACTATTGTTTATATTATTTTGTGTTGATACAATGAGGTTATACGTAAGTGCCTATAGAAATACTAAAACCAGGTGAGTATTGTTTTACTTTACTCGTACCCATTCATATGCTTTATAAACCAAGTGTCTGTGCGTACTTTTCGAGTTTCTTATACAAAAAACAAAATGTTGTATATATAATACTAGTATGACCTGAGTAGTACGTTGTTCACTGTATTTGTTTATTTGGTACACCAACAGTATCTAATAGGTTGGGGAAAAAGTCTTTTCGTATTTTTGTATGAAAAGTCAAGACATTTTTTTCAAAGTTTATTTACATTTATTTACAATATATATGTACCGTTTTGTTGAATAACTTTCTGCCATTTTGTGGGCAGAGACATTATCCCGTTACTGTAGAAACTTTGGGACTTCTGATCAAAAAACGGGACAAATAGTTTTGGCAGTCCTCTCTTGAGGTCAACCTTACAGAACCTAAAGAATTCTGCAGAGACCGAAACAGGTGAAAATCTGAAGGCGCAAGGTCAGGGCTATATGGTGGATGCACTAGGACCTCCCAGTCGAACTCTCTTAATTTTTGCTGAGTGGCTAAAGATGTGTGTGGTCTAGCGTTATCGTGATGAAAGACCACACCCTTCCTGTTGATCAATTCCGGCCGTTTTCTCTCGACTGCTTCCTTTAATCTCATCAGTTGCTGGCAGTAAAGATCAGAATCGATGGTTTTGCCGGGCGGTAAAAGCTCATAATAAACAATGCCCTTCCAATCCCACCATACACACAGCATCACCTTATTTCGTGTTAGGCCAGGTTTGGCCACAGTCTGTGAAGCCTGGCCAACTTTCGACCACGACCTTTTTCGCACGTTCTTGTCGTACGTGATCCACTTTTCATCGCCAGTTATCAATCTCTTCAAAAACGGCTCGGTTTCATTTCGTCTCAATAATGAATCGCAAATGAGTACACGGTTCATTAAGTTTCTTTGAGTGAGCTCGTGTGGCACCCAAATATCGAGCTTTTTTGTATAACCAGCTTTCTTCAAATGGGTCAAAACTGTTTTGTGGTCAATTCCCAGTTCTTCAGCTACATCGTAACTACTAATATGCCGATCTTGCTCCACTCTTTCAAAAATGGCGTCCATTTTATTCGTAACAGGGCGACCAGAGCGAGGTGCATCTTTAACATCAAAATTTCCGGACTGAAAACGTTTGAACCAAATTTGTGCTACTCTTACTGACACTGCATCAGGTCCATAAACATCACAAATTTTTTTCACTGCTTGAGTTGCATTTTTGCCTTTTTTAAAATAAAATTTTAAAATGTATCGAATTTCTTCATTAGATTCACTCATTTTTACGGAGAGAAAAACAAATGAAAAATAGCGGGAAACAACTTTTTTTTATTTTTTTCTTTTCTTTATAATGGAACCTTTTTAAAGTTACCAAAACCAGCCAGACACAAATAGTACAGTCAAAAAAAATTTATAATAAGTTTATACCTACGTTATGCGAAAAGACTTTTTCCCCGACCTGATATTTTAGACATGTAGATACAATACAAAAATAAGCGGCAATAGGCTCGCCACCTATTACGTGGGACCAACTATATAATTGGCGAAGTGTGGGCGTATAATATGCCTCTGACTACCCCTTCGGGGAAACAGGCGTGAATGATTTATTATGGATATAATGCCAACATGAAAGCTTTTTAAAGGTATACACAGCTTTTGTATTACTTCTCGCAATTATTGTGGAAATATTCGTTTTAAAAAAACGTGTCTTAAAAATATGTTCATAGCTAGGTTTTGGTTTTGTACAGCCGAAATAAGCTCTGCATATCTACCCTAAGCTAACGTTTCGTTAATTATTTTAGTTCGACCAACTGGTCTCTACGAGCGCCACACATCGCATGAAATACCGGAAATCTATAGACAGGCACCTGCACATAGATTTTACTGTTCTAAATATTAATAAATGTCTTTGGACATGCCATCAAGCCGTACACTAAGCATAGCTGCGAGTTATATAACATAAAGAACTCAGCCATATGCTGTCTACTGCTGAACATAGGTATACCCAATAGGTTTCCTCATTGAGCGATCCTGAGTTGCCTGCATCCACCGGCTTGACTTGACTTAACCTGCCGCCTTAACCAAATCGGTCCATCGGGTCCAACATAATATACTCAAAAATATTTTTGTTACATATAAATAAAAAAAAAAAATTACAATTACACCAATTATTTAGTTCTAAGATAAGTATATCATTAAGAACTTGTGTTATGGATACTTAACAACGGATAAATATACTTAAATACTTCTTTTTTGTAAATACATACTTAATATACATAGGAAAACACCCAGACCAGAACAAATATTCATGTTCATGCACACAAAGATTTGTCCTGTGTGGGAATCAAACCCACGATCAAATCCGCACTGGGTGCGCGTGGTATAATATGAAATAAAACTGTCTTACCTCGGTTGTTGATGATTTATCGCTTATTCGATATCACGAACCGTTTCCAAATGGCCGTGGTACCATTTGGAAAAATAAACTAAGCGATTTTTTATACTTAATATACTTCACTGGAGCGCTCGTAGCCTGCGGTGCTCGGTAGTCAGAAACGATCACAGAGGTACAGCAGAGTTTTCAGAGGTCAGTCCTTGGATGGGTGACCGTTTGTGTGGCATTTGATATCGAGCTTTTCCGTGCTCAAGCTGTTGGTCCCAGTTATCACTAAATGTGGTAGTCGTTAAGACATGTAAGAGGCATAATTTGGCGGCTTGAAAAAATCTAATAGCAGGACGCCATACACCTGCCTCCACCAATCCGCACTGGGTCAGCGTGGTGGAGTATGACCCAATACCCTCGCACCTTGATATGTGAAAGGAGGCTCGTATAATCTGTTAGGGAGGTCAATGTTCAGCAGTGCATCCAATATACAGGCATGCTAGGTGTTATAAGGCTGATATGATAATGACTATAACACAGTATAGTGAAATGGATTGGTAATCCATGCATTATTGATGAGGAGACGTTTTGACGTCCTTATAGAAATAAGTAATGTGAACGCTCGTAGCTCCGCGTAATTAAGTCATTGAAACTATCACCGAAGTAAAGAAGTTTACAGAGCTCAGTCCTTGGATGGGTGACCATTTAATAAATATCGAGCGCTTCGGATGGCACGTTATAATGTTGGTTCCGTGCATCACATCTGTGATTATCGTTGAGCCTTGTTACATGCCATATTGAAGGGGTCATTATTAACACCATGCTCGTGAATCATTTCTTAAATATTGTCCGCTCAAACTTTTGATAACTTAGTCATGGGTCAAATTTACTATGATTCCTTTTATCGTAAGTGACTAACGATATAAAAAAAAGTAAAAAGTTCTTTATCTCATAAACTATTACATAGCACTTGAAAACGTCAAAATAAAATAAATAAAAAAAAACTAAATATTACTACACTGAAATCACGAAGCTTAGATTCACTTACATGCAAATAAATAAAAATTTGGTGTAAGTGAATCTAAGTGCCAGTTCCGAGCCCTCGCTCTGTGAGAAGAACTGATAAGAAACTCACAGGCTATGCTCTTTTCAATTATTAATCAAATACAACAAGCAAGTGATGGATTAAAAATATCTTTGTAACAATTCCTGCGCTACTATAATTTCCCGAAAAATCGAGAAACTATTCAACACGACACGTGTTTCGCCCGTATACAGGGCATCTTCAGGTAAGATAGGAGCCTCAGAACAACGATGTCTTCACGACCAACGCTGAAACGGGAGGGAAATTATAGTAGCGCGGGAATTGCTACAAAGATATTTTTAATCCATCACTTGCTTACAATGGATTTCCGCAAAGTAACGCCTGAATCAATAAATTATTCAAATATAACAATACGGAACACACAGTAAATATTTGGAGATATTGGAATGGTTTGGAATTCAGTATACGCGCAGTCCGCTCCAGAGGTCGTGGGTTTAATTCCCACTCAAGACAAATATTGTGCGCATGAATTCAAATATTTGTCTTGTTCTGTTTCCTTGTATTACAAGTATGTATTTACAAAAGAAAGTATTTGTGTATGTTATCTTTTTGCTATAGTATCCATAGCAAAAGCTGTGCTTACTTTTTGGGTTAAATGGCGCCTAGTTATGGCGCCTGGTTGGATATAAAGTGATTTTGATTTTTCAGAAATGTTACTATGGCTATTGAAGAGGTAAGCTAAAAGTTTCATGAGCGAATTTTCTTTAAAACTTTTTACAAATACCTACATAGTGTAGAACATTAAGTATGTTGTTTGACTAGTGAAAGCAAATTTTTAACCACCTGCTTCTAGACTCGGGTAAATACTGGCAGGTTAAGGTAAAAGAGGTGTTCAACAAAGTCCCCGAAGAGATTTACAAAAGCTATTATACTGAATAACCTTACACTACATTAATTTGCCTTAAAATATATGCTATGACGATAAAGATTAAAATACCACTTGCAGCATTCAATATCCCATTTAAGTTTGCATAACGAAACCATCAACAGTTTATTAACGTCCCTCTACTGAGCACGGGCTTTCTCTTACGAACCAAGGAGAGAGAAATAATGCTTAATAACTCATCTATATAACTTAACTCATCTATTTAACCTTTTTTTATTTCCCCCAGGTGGCTGAGCGGCTGAATGTAGACACCCGCCGCGGGCTGTCATGGCGGGAAGCAAACGATCGCATGAACTTCGTGGGCCCCAACGAGTTCCAGGTCAAGGAGGAGGACCCGCTCTGGAAAAAGTACATCGAGCAGTTCCAGAATCCACTCATTTTGCTGCTACTCGGTAAGCAAGGATTTCTAAGTAATACATAAATACACGCTCGTTTCCCCGAATGCCTAGGCAGAGGCATATTATATGCCCACATTTCGCCAATAACATGGTTGGTCCCACGTAACAAGTGGCGATCCTATTGTTACGTTTGCCAGAGCCTCGTCTGTTGGTCGGCAGGTGCACCACTCGCAGGTGAGGTTGGCTTGGACTCTATAAAAGCCATTTTTTGGCACAATTACTTATTTAAATGATTACCAATATAACACACATTACTTATAACTAAAAATACTTAACCATAATAAATTTTAATCAATGTCATTTATAGGTGAAGATAGCATGCAATTATAGTATGACCATTAGTGCTGTGCACTCCCTGAGGTATGCGCGCGGTGAGACGGGGGGGTTAGATTCGGCTGCTGCGCTGTGTTGTCAACGCCGAAAACAATTTATCCAATAAGATTATCTTTTCGTCTAGAGAAGAATTAATATAGTTTTGGGCTATGTTGTTTTTAATATCAGCCCAGACCAACTCAATGGGATTTAAATCTGGATGGTACGGAGGTAAACGCAGAACAGTGTGTCCACTGGCTTTCAGGAGTTCGTCAATTCTATACACGGGTTCTTTTTGTGTATTTTTGATAAGAAGTAGCAGTTGAGCCTTTGACATGGTTCCTGAAAATTCTACATTATGGCGTAGTAACCAGTTCTGCATTTCACTTTTGAGGCTTGATATAGTTGGTTTCTTCTCAATCTGAACGCTGTGGTAAGACGCGTTGTCCATTACAACCACAGAATTCGGCAGCAACTTATCTTTTAACTTTTCATCTACCCACTTATAAAAAGTAGGTCCGCTCATATCTCCATGATAGTCACCGGTTCTAGCATCTGATTTGAATATAGTCAATGCATCATCCACTAAGCCATTTCGACACCCAGCGTGGAGTATTACTAGTCGCCGTCCTTTCCCAATATCAGCATGAATACCGGGTTCTGACGATGATTGCCAACATTTGCTGGCATGGCGTTGATGTATGTTTCATCAAGAAAATACATGTTTCGGTTTTCCGTTCTGTAATTTCTGATTTGTGTAAGATATTTTTTCCGCCACACTGTGATATTAGGCTGCTCTATAAGGAGATGTCTCTTTGATTTGCATTTTTTGAAACGGTAGCCCATTTTGTGTAAAAGCTGTCTTAAATATTCCCGTCCACAATTCAATATGCCATCCTGTCTCAAACTTGATAGTAACTTACGGACACTTGGTATTTTTTTTTCAACTTCGTAAAACTGATGAATTTTTCTTTTGATAACTCCAAGGTCAAAATCATCCACAACGTGTTTTTTCTTTAGAACTTTTGGTTTTTTTGGCGATTGAAATTTTAATTGGCTTGAATTTTCAATTGATAAATAACCCGCAGAAATCACATTATATACGGTTCTTTTGCTGTATCCCGTAGCCTCCGCAACGATTTTAGCAATATTCACGTCATTTTTAAATTCACAGCTTTCTTTGTCTGCTTTTCTTTTCTTAAAATATTCAGCCACCCTAAAAATGACAGTCTTCATATCACGAGATAACGCACGACCCATCTTTGAATATTTATCTCTTGTGCGTCTGACATAGACAATCCGATACAAATAACACTACCTGCCGTCACAAGCGTTGACGGCGCACTGACAGCGCAGCAGCCGAATCTAACCCCCCCGTCTCACCGCGCGCATACCTCAGGGAGTGCACAGCACTAATGGTCACACTATAGTTACAATGTTTTTATTAATTTGAAAAAGTTTTGTCCTCCGCCAATCCGAATTAGGTTCTCGTGATGGAATATGAACTGAATCCCTCTTATTCTGGTTCATCAGAGGAGACCCTCGCTCAAAAGTGGGATGTATTTGGCTGAGATGATGAAAACCGTGTTTTGCGTACATTTCAGTCACAGAAAAAATATTTTTTGGTTAAAAAGAAATCATCATCATCTCAACCATATGACGCCCAACAGATTTCCACATTGAGCGATCATGAGTCGCCTGCATCCACCGGTTTCAGATAATCGGTCCATTGGGTGGGAATCCGTCCTCTATTACGTTTACCGGTTCGCGGTCGCTATCCAAGAAACTTTACGCCCCCTCGGTAGTCGGTTCTTCGAGCTGTGTGCCCCGCCCACTGCCTCTTCAGCTTGCAAACGCACCTTGCCTATATCTGTCACTCCAGTTTACGTAGGGGCACTCCGAGCATAGCTCTCACTCTTGCCCGCTGAGCGACTTTGAGCTTTCTTATGAGGCCCGAAAGTCAGGCATGTCGTAGAAATCAATGTGATGAAATTACTTCTACAGGAACTCCCGTATCATGTACAGGTAGTCAGAGGCAGTTCATAGAGGCGTGTATGGTGCGAATGCTGGTTATGGCAGAAGAAACATGAAAGTATCATTATTGCAGTAGATATGAGAGCACTCAGATGTATTCTAGGTGTGAAATTGAGTGATAGGATTAGGAATAAAGTAATAAAGGCCGAAGAAAATATAGTGACAAGAATTGAAGAATGGCTTAGATGGTTTGGTCATGTTGAAAGGATAAATTAAAGTAGACTAACGAAAGTGATTTATGATGGACAAGTAAATGGAAGTGTTGGAAGGGAAAGACTACGTAAGACCTTCCATGACCAAATCCAGAAGATTTTGGAGAAAGTGCATTTTAAAAGTACCCTAAACCGACGAGCGTGTATGAGAAGGTTAATTTCAGTGAATTTAGCTAAGAATGTGTGCCAGGATTGTAGCAAGTGGAAGGATGTGATTTCTGCCTACCCCTACGGGAAAGAGGCGTGACATTATGTATGTTTGTAAGTAGCCAATTAATTTTGATTGGCTCAGAAAAGAATCGCTGAACAAACGATGGCAACATGGGCTCAGAGTTATTATTTGCCCGTCCATTACGCTTATAAAAAGAAAACGAACATCATTAGACTGACTCATCAGGTATCAAAGAGCCATCTGTTTTTAGCGTTGCGTGTCACTACAATAATACAGAAAGTATGTTTTTAGGTTATCTGTCGGTGAAGTTAATATATTTAAGTAGTTAGGAAATTTTATTTATATTGACACTAGTCCGACGTTTGCCCGCGGCCCCTCATGCACGAACAGGCCACATCTCACATTAACCACTTATTTTTGTGAGATAAAAAGTAGAAAAAAAAACTTTTTTGTCTTTAAGATGATCATTTAGATTTGTCAAATATTAACAACAATAAAAGAGATATGAGCGATACCATAATAAAGAAATAAAAGCAAATGGGTTCTTTGTCAGAATTTGTCAAGGTTTGTCAGTTTATCTGTCTGTTGTGTTTTTTCTTAAGATTAGACACTGGAAGTGAAGAAGTAGAAGTAGTCTAGACTTTCTCCATAAATCCATATATATTTGTGCCAAATCTTATCAAAATTGGTCTATAATTATAATAGTTTCAGACCCAGGTTATTTGACAAAGTATTGATTAATTAATATCATACAGATATAAACTTCAATTAAAAATTTTAATCCAGACTTGAGATGACTTCCGTCAGGTCTATATTAATATTAAATGGAATTGACATTTCTTTGTTCGGTAATTATTGATTCAAAGCATGCAAACTTCAACCTTCAGCAGTCAAGAAGTTATTTCCAGGATACTATCTATCCTTTGTTCTTTCCAGGATCCCTAAACCTTCTTCATACTTACCAAGTTTCGTAAGTTAAGTCCTGATCTGTTCAGCATTTCTAGCATCAAAAGATAACAGACGGTCAGAGTTACTTTTGCATTAGTAATTTTAGTAATCGATAGAATAATGTTCAGCGTGCTGCGTGATTGTTATCTATTTTATTGCTCACGTCCCTACTATAAACTCCGCTATAAAAATAATGTGTTAGTTTAGTATTTAAATAAGAATCGTGAAAGAATCATCACAACAGCCTTATAAAGTTTACTGCTTATATAATACATTAGCCTCCCCAATAGATTACATTATATTGGGTGTATTTTCCCATCATTATCACACTGGGCAGGCGGGTTGGTGATCGCAGTTTCAGTCACTACGCAGGATGACGCTGCTGCACGTCATCAAGCGTTAATTTTTTTTTTTTTAATTTATCTACAATCAGCCTTTTGGCTTTAATCAGATTTTTGTTGCTATTTATGACTTTATGAGTGCACATACTGTGATGTGTCAACTCTTCCTTCTTTATTCCCGCTTAACGGGTCTATATTGACGCTAGTCGCATTCTTTTCAGCCGAGATAAGCTGCTGCTAGGGTTTAAGAGCTGTATAGCCAAGTGGTTGATGTGTCGCTCTAGGCGTTGTTTATAGGTTACAGTAGAACTCTTTATTTCTTCTTTGACCGTTGGGATCTCTAAATATCCAGCGTTAAATAATAATAATAAAATACTGTTCTTCTTTAAACCACGCCTACAAGATCTGTCAAGCAACCAGTTTCCATCCTATTGATACCTCTTCTCCTATTGGTTGGGCATACAGGAGTCTGTCGTGTCGGCAGTGGGCACGGCTGAAGAAGACTTTTCGTTACATGGCAAAATTACTATATCTTGGCTTGGATTTGATTGCCCGTCATATACACGTTGTAACCGTCTCGTCGAACTCTCAAATTATTGACTGCTTGCCTGCTAAATTGCCTTGCTATATTGCAGTCACTTTGAAAGTCAGAGCGAGAAAAATGCGAAGTTGTTTTGAAATCCTAGGTTTTTCATATACCTGTCAAGCGTCTCTTGCCCTTTGCAATTTCTTTCATATGCAAGATTTTTTTTTATCAGTATTATAATTTTTAGCATAATTTATTTTCTCTTTCATGTACAAAAAATAGGTCCTTATATCTTCGTAATATGCGTAATTGTGACAAGGGAGTTTAATCTGAGCATGTGATTGAGTATCCTACTCAATCGATTTAAATCTTAAATACTAACTATTTCTGAAATATACGGAACGCGTCCGGAAAAAGGGTCTGATATCACATAGTGCGTCGGTATAAACAGCGGAACTCGGTTTCGTTATTGAAGGTAGCTGTAGATATTTGGACTCTTTGCAACCTATGGAAGAGAATCAAACGCTATAAATTTTCGTAATGTCAGAATGACATCAGCTGCATACATCGGAAATGAACCATGGCTGTTGAGAATAGTTTCGGCTATATTTTTTCATAGCACAAGAATGCCCGCATCTGCTGCTTCATACAGCACAGGCTTTAACCGGCTTTTTTAAGAAAACGGACGTCTGCATTGCGTCATGAGAAAGATATAAATAACACTGCTAAATAGATGAAAAACTTTTATCAGAAATGAGTAAGTTTGTGAGGATATATGTTTGTTATTCTACACGCTTTAACTACTGAACGAAATTGAATGAAATTCGGCACACAGTATAGATTACAACATAGGGCTATTTTCTTTCCTATATTCCCTCGAGAACTGGGACCACGCGGGGCGCGGCTAGTTAAAATAAATAAACCGGTAAACATCAAGCGAAATTCCGGTTAATCATCTAAGGACCTACTAAAATTCAACGAAAACGTAACTTCGTTATACCTATCTCTTTCTCTCTCAAGGTATATTATTATCGAGTGAAAGGAATGGGTCGAACGATGTTTCGTTTTCGTTGAATTTGAGTAGGCCCTCTGTTCTTCCAATTATTTTCGTTTTCGTCTTTAAATACCAAAATCGGATAGAATTATATAGCACTTTGTATAGAATCGGTGGAAAAATATAGCATAGAATGCAAAATTATCGACCCAGATAGGTTTTATATTCTACCGGTCACTTATGGCGTTCAATGTGTCTGGTTGTCAGACGGACTTACTCAACAAGAAACTTCAATTTTATAATATAACTAGCTGACCCGGCAAACGTCATTTTGCCTTATTTTTTTATTAAAATGGCTATTAAAAAATAAGGGTTGATCGTAGAAGGGTGAAAATTTTGGATTGTATATATTTTTGTATGTTGTACCATAAAAAAAATTTTACTAAAAAAAATGTCTAAAAAATAAAATTGAGGGGTGGATTACCCCTAACATTTAGGGGGATGAAAAATAGATCTTGGCCGATTCTCAGACCTACTCAATACGCTCACAAAATTTCATGAAAATCGGTCAAGCCGTTTTCGAGGAGTATGGGAACGAAAACTGTGACACGAGAATTTTATATATAAGATTGTACTTAATTTCTTCAGCCAGCGTTTTTATCAAGAATAGCCTTTGAATGCCAACTGATCGATAAATTAAGGTTGTATGCTCTTGACCCACGCCGTGTCTTGGTTCAGAGAGAGACAGAACTACATCCTAGACGAGAAACTATTTCAGATTGAGGACAGAGAAGTTCAGAGAACACGTCAGTGTACTTCGTTTACGATTTTGCGACGACCGCTATGGCGTCGAGGTCAGTATACCTGCACTTCGCTCCTGAGGTCGTGGTTTCGATTCCCGCACAGGACAAATTCTTGTGAGCATGAATATGGATATTTTTTCTGGTCTGGGTGTTTCCTATGTATATTAAGTATATACCAAAGAAAAGGTATTTTTATCTGTCACTTACTATCCATAACACAGATTCCTAATTAAATAATTGGTGTAATTGTTAGAAATGATTTATTTAATTTAACCACCTCGAGAAGATTTACAGAGATTATCGAGAATTTTTTAAATATTCTGCCTGGTTTTTGAGCCCAGAAACAGACAGACCTTCTTGATAAAAACTAAACCAGGTCTCTACATAGAGTTAATAAAGTCATCATTTTAACTTGTAATTCTCTATAAACCAAAAATTCAAATATACAGAGATTATCGAGATGTTTTTAAATATTCTGTCTGGTTTTTGAGCCCAGAAACAGACATACCTCGATAAAAACTAAGCCAGGTCGCTACATAGAGTTTATAAAGTAATCATTTTAACTTTTGATTCTCTATAAGCCAAAAATTCATTTAGTTACCATTTATATTCGGTTCTTAAATAAATTGAAAACTCTTATCTTGTTTTATATTTTCTGTGTTCAGATGAAAGCTAAATTGAAATGTAGGTTAACCTCTAAATTTCGCAGTCTGTTCGAGTTCAATTTAACTGGGAATCTAGTTCATCTTCTATTGTTTCGTGTAGATATTTTAGATTCAGTGGTCGTGACTCGAATATCATTTCTAACTTTTGATTCAATAACAGCTTTAACTGTAGGAGTGTGTTCTGCGTAGAAATTTAAAAAATAAAAAATATGGTCGTTGGATTTTATGATTGTCTGCTAAAGAATTTGACGCTACATTACACATTACATTACGTTACATTCTAGATTTATCATCTCAGCCCATTAACGTCCCACTAATGAGCACGAGCCTCCTCTCACATACCAAGGTGCGAGGGTATTGGGTCATACTCCACCACGCGGACCCAGTGCGGATTGGCGGAGGCAGGTGTATGGCGTCCTTTTTTTTTTTTTCTTTTTTTTTTATTTTTTATTATCGTCTGTAAAAAAATGCTGCTTACGCACTGTCTCCTGGCCAAAAGGGGGAGACCGGGAGGGGGTGTGGGGCTCACTGCGGCAGACGCGACCACCGCAGTCCTACCCACTAAAAAACTTCAGACGACGCCCACCGATGTTGAAAAGGGGCGAGGTACCAGTGCCTGAGTTTGTAGCTTCTGGTACCCCGCCCGCGGCCAACGTCCCCCGGATCAGAACCGGGGAGACCTCCTCAGGGAGGCGCAATGTGCAGCGCCCCCCCTACCTCTATGTGCGGCCATGGCGTAACTGGCCGACTTCGGGGGGGGTCTATGGCGAGACGGAAGGGGCCCCCTGCCCCCGCCGCCTAAGACCCCCCGGGCGCTGCCTGACGGGCCCTTCTGGCCCGCCCGCTGCGCCAACGGAGGTGTATGGCGTCCTGCTGTAAGTATTTATCAAGCCGCCCATTAGGCCTCTAACATGGTTTTACTACTACCACATTTAGTGATAACCGGGACTAACGGCTTAACGTGCCTTCCGAAGCACGGAAGCGCTCGATATCAAATGCCACACAAACGGTCACCCATCCAAGGACTGATCTTTGTAAACTCTGCTGTACTTCGGTGATCGTTTCCGACCACCGAGCATCGCAGAGCTACGAGCGCTTCACATTATACATTACAGACGATATATTCACGACTGTTTCCCCGAAGGGGTAGGCAGAGGCATATTATACGCCCACACTTTGCCAATTATATAATTATATCATCATCATCATCACAGCCCATTAACGTCCCACTACTGAGCACGAGCCTCCTCTCACATATCAAGGTGTGAGGGTATTGGGTCATACTCCACCACGCTGACCCAGTGCGGATTGGCGGAGGCAGGTGTGTGGCGTCCTGCTGTTAGAATTTTTCAAGCCGCCCATTAGGCCTCTAACATGGCTTAACGACTACCACATTTAGTGATAACCGGGACCAACGGCTTAACGTGCCTTCCGAAGCACGGAAGCGCTCGATATCAAATGCCACACAAACGGTCACCCATCCAAGGACTGACCTCTGTAAACTCTGCTGTACTTCGGCGATCGATTCCGACCACCGAGCACCGCAGAGCTACGAGCGCTTCATATAATTATATATCCCACGTATATGACGAGCCTATTACCGCTTACCGGGCACTGTTCGATAGAGCCTCGTCTGTTGATCGGCAGGTGCACCACTTGCAGGTGAGGTTGGCTTGGGCTCCTTAGGTCTTGGTAGGATCCCTATACACCCTTATTATTATTATTTTGTTAGTCCTGTAATTTTTCATATATCCTCCCACCCTCCCACCTCCCACCCATTACCAACGGGGAGGTCGTTCTCTGCTATGTTCGTTAAATACAGGTGGCACAATATCCATCGACGTGGAAAACTATTACGGAGGCCTGTTTCTAGTAGTACACTTCATTTTTCTAAAATGATGATTGTATTCTAGCTTTTCTATAATTATAACTTATATTCTATTCAAAGAGGATTCTTTGGCAAACATAAAAGTTCCTAAAAAGCGGCAGGAGACCAAAAATATAATTGTCAAAATTTGAGCCTACAATGTGCCTCCTCTGTGCCTACCCCTTCGGGGAAATAGGCGTGATTGTATGTATATATGCGTTTATTGTATATGCAGAATCTATAATTCCTCCTTATCATCATCGTATCAGACTTAAAGTCCACTGCTGAACATAAGCCTCCCCAATAGATTAGACTCTTAAGGTTTGGTGATCGCAGTTCAAGCCAGTATGCAGGATGACGCTGCTGCCCATCATACGATAGGCATTTCTCTTCGTCGACTCTTTCGACTCCCTAGTGAGATGAGAAGGGATGGCACTTTTCTACGCCTGTGTCAAGGCTACAATTCCTACTCTGTCAGAAATATAACTCCCACCTTTAAAACAATTATTTACGCTATTATGTCGTTATTACACGGCTCCGAATCGGATGTGCCCACTCGTGTGTGTAGTTCTTAATTGGTTTGTGTGTTTGCGCGGTCGTTGTCGCTTGCACTTGAAAATGAACCGGTTTTGCTGCTTATTTTTATATGTATAACTGTCTACGGTTCCTTAGCTATGTTACGTTAAGTTGTCAGGAAAAAAATGGTATGTTATTTGTCTAATAATAATTTATAGCTCCGCCGTGCTCGGTGGTCGGAAACGATCATCAAAGTAAAGCAAAGCTTACAGAGGTCAGTCCTTAGATGGGTGACCGCATGTGTGACATTTAAAATCGAGCGCTTTCGTGCTTTGGAAGGCACGTTCAGTCGTTGGTATCAGTTGTCACTAAAATGTGGTAGTCTTTAAGCCATGTTAGAGGCCTAATTGGGCGGCTTCAAAAATTCTAACAGCAGGACGCCACACACTAGCCTCCGCCAATCCGCACTGGGTCAGCGTGGTGGAGTATGACCCAATAGGAGGCTCGTGCTCGGTAGTGGGACGATAATGGGCTGAGATGATGATGATGATAAATAATTTGTTAAGTTATTCTCAATAGTTTCCGCTTTACATCAGGTTGAGTTGTTCTGTATGATTATTTGAACGGATTGAGAACACTGTTTGGATTTATTGATTATACCTGAAGTCATCGAGCTTGTGTCCTGAGGAGATGTTGTAGTTTCTTAGGCACCTGAAAATATACTATCTTACCACAGACATAGTTCTCGTCATATAGAACCTTTTTCGTGTACTTTATTTTAATCCATATTACATTGGATTGTGAGAGACAAATGACATGTTAAAATAGTTGCGCTGATTAAAATAGTTGCGCTGATTCAAATAGTTGCGCTGATTAAAACAGTTGCCATGATTAAAATAGTTGCGCTGATTAAAATAGTTGTGCTGATTAAAATAGTTGCGCGGATAAAAATAATTGCGCTAATTAAAAAGCTAAGAGCCTCCTTCAGCTTCTGTGTTCTTACTTAGAAATAGCATAGGTTACTACATGCGGCAATGGCATAAATACCATAGTTATCATCAAAATATTTGTTACATTACAGCCTGAATTAAATGACTATTATTAGACATTATGTAATCACTAGCCGTACCGACTATCCGTCGCCAATGACGAACTGAAGCCTTAACAATTGTTATCGATGAAAGTTCACATCAATCGCCCGTTTCATCGTTGCCTAATTGAAGCCGCGTCCGAGTGGTGAATGCCAATTGTATTAAGGGCCGATTTCACTGAACTTTTATACTAATATTAAATCGTTGTAGGTATTTAAAAAAACATTTACTTAACACTAAACTAAGAACGAATATGATATACCAAGAAAATATCGTTTTACCAACAACTATTACGATGAAGTCATAGTTATATCAACTGGAATGAATTTATATTTTTCCCCTCCTTTTTTCCATCCATCGCCTATGTTGTTCTCACTTGTCCACACAGGTTTTAGCTGAAATGTCTTGTTAGTTTCACACTTTCATTTATCTTTACACTGAGATTAGTCGACAGTACAATTCGTCGGTTCACATCAATATTTAATGCTTTTTTTGTCGAGCTTAGGTTTCTCTAGGAACAAGTGAAATAAATCACAATCTGTTGAACCAGGAGTTAATTATACTAAATTATAGCGCAAGGTTAGCTGTTCTCGTAATGTAACTTCTGTCGACTCGGCCCCTACAATAGTATTAGTTTTCCTTCCATCAGTGAACATTCAAACTAAATCAATACTTTATTAATGCTTTTCCTTTTAGCATAACTATTCACTGATAATTACAGTAAGGTAGCTATGACCTACTTTACTTACCTACGTAGGAATATACAGCGGCGCACAGCACGCTTTCTTACTCCTTGCTTGTTATTTTTGTGACAGGTGAAAGCGTTTTTACTTTTACAACTTGTGCGTTTCGCTAACACTTGTTAAAGCCGTAGACGCCAAAAACATGGTAAGCACGAACACTTTATTTTCACTTGTGAGCCAATAACAAAAATCATACACTGCTTTCGTGAAAAAGATTCGTGGCAAACCTTTGAGACGACTTCGGTGTTAAATAAAGAATGAAATGTGGCAACCGGTAAAACTTGAACCCTTTACCAGGCAGTGGTCAATATATGACCACCATAACTTGAACCTTATGCGGTTACCTTAAGGTGGAAAACCAATGTATATTTTCAACGTGCTCTGCCTGTTAAAGGGTTAAGATGATTCCGGCCTAGAATAGTGCCACCCCTTTTTCATGGGAAGTCGTAAGAGTCGACGGAGAAATCATACCGGATGATAGGCAGCAGCGTCATTCTGCATTCTGGCTTAATCTGCGATCACCAATCCGCCTGCCCAGCGTAGTGATTATGAACAGATACTCCTAATATAATGTAATTTATTGGGGAGGCTAATGTTCAGGAGTGGACTTTATAAGGCTGATATCTTAGAATAATAACACCTAGAAAGATAGTTCCCTCCAAAGCGGTCTTTCAAAAGCGAGGCAAAAAAAAATCTATATGTGCGTAAGATACTTGTATTTACGCTCGACGAAACGCACACAGTGAAAACAATCATGTTGTCATTTCATTCAATTTTCCCTAAAAGTAGGGAAGTTGAAACTTGTAACATACTTTCTGACGGATTATGTAAATATTGTTCTTTTCTATTAACGAGATTATACATAGTAAATAAAACACATTTTACAGATGTATATCGCGGTTTATCAAGCTATTTTTATCCTGTCGTTTTAATACTTTACAGTGATTCGTGGTCACGCGGAGAATCAGATGACAGGTCTCCATAGATAAAGATATAAAAATTTTAAACTACCGTAGTAAATATATTAATCGTAAAGCGCATGCTGGGCCTATTAGGTTCAGTATTGGTATCTAAAATACAGGAATACCGGTACATCAAAAGCGGCGATAGCCCAGTGGCGAGAACATCTATGGCAGTCGTTATTAGGAAGTCTGGCTTAACCATAGAATGATGTTTTTCTCTCCTATGAGTTGCGGAGGTCCGACGGTAGTCGCTCCATGTAATAACTGAAACTCCTTTTTTTGATTTACGTCGGTAACAAAATGCATAAACGCACTGTCTCCTGACCAAAGGGGACCGAGAGAGGTGTGTGGGCATCACCACCGGCAGACACGACTGCCAGCACTGCTGGCCCAGCAGTAATACCCAATAAAATCTTTCGACGACGCCCGCCGCTTGTTGAGAAAGAGGCGGGGGGCCAGTACCTGGGTTGCAACTCTGACACCCCGCCCGAGGTCAACGTCCCCCGGACCAAAACCGGACCTCCTCAGAAAGACGCAGTGAACGCGCCCCTCCTACCTCCCCGTACGACCATAGAGTGTGTGGCCGACTTCTCGGAGGGTCCATGGTTAGACAGCAGGGGCCCCCTGCGTCCGCTGCCTAATACCCTCCTGGCGCTGCTGAACGGGCCCTCCTGGCCCGCCCGCTGCGCCTTCCACAGGTCCCTCTTAGTTTCCCCCTCCGGTAGTCGGTACTAAGGGCACCCAGAGTCGCCAATCTCTGGGTGTTACCTTTCTCTAGCGGAAAGCCCCCCCCACCACGACAAGGTGGAGACAAGTCGGGGGGGTAGAGGCAGTGGGTACCTACTGTCTAACTATAAACCTTCTGCGAAGTCGGTTAATTGCGTAATTACTCTTAAGGAGGTAAGGGGGGCGCGTCACACTGCGCCTCATGAGAAGGTCCTCCCGGTTCTGCCCTGGGAGGACGTTGGCCGCGGGCGGGGTGTCAGAAGCTTTAAACCTAGACACTGGTGAACATCACACTTCCCTCTCGGTCCCCCTTTGGCCAAAGGGATTTGCTACCGACGTAAAAAAATAATGATAATAAAGTGAGCAGACCCTGGGCCCTAAGCTTGAGTGTAGGGCAATCGAGATAATGCTAAGATATCATGATGATTACCGGTGTGATAAAAGCCAATGCCAGTATATTTTCCATTTTGATTGTTGCATTACAACAATAAAGCTATTTTTCTAAGCGTGGCTAATTTGCCAGCCACGCACTTGCGCTCACGTCACATTGTTGTCATAGGTATGTTAGTTTAGCTGATATCGATATTTTTAAATACTTTTGTAGAACCTTTAGAAATAAGCGGCAATGGGCTCGCGACCTTTTAGGCGCATAATATGCCTCTGCCTACTCTTTCACAAATAGTGATGAATTAAGGTAATACTCTATTACACAGAGCCAAGGTGTGTGTCGTCCTGCATGTCACGTAATAATCATTAATAAAAATAAATAAATAATAATTATTTAAATTAAATAATTAATTAAATTTTCAATAAAATTGTTACTGTATAATAAACCGAATACATATAATCTAAATTTAAACAAATCTAAATATAAAAAGCTAGAATCCTCCTCTCTTCTAAGTTGCCATACCCTACAGGGTCCATATTGTATCTGTGATATTATAAATAACATCTTTGTAACATATGGAGTGCAAAAGACATTGAGTATTGAGTATAGTTTAATTCAACATCGTTTGAGCGATATCCCGGTTGCGACCTTAAGGGCTCGGGATCCGCTTACGTAATGGTCTTAATTGAACGTGGGTTATTTTTGGAACGTCCAGAGGTTAGAGAAATGGGATTGCGGATCCGAAGACAAAGCGATTTATGCGACGAGTTTCCATTCTGGCTCTTCAAAAAGTTTGTGAATATTTTTATAATGGGTCGGCAAACTTGACTGATTTCCATGGTATTTCGAAGGTGTCCATTGACAGCGGTGATAAATTTTGAGCTTAACCGCAAGCGTAAGTTTTACATTTTATTCGGATGAAAATACATCAAGAAGAAGAAGAAGAAGAGTGTAAATACTAAAAGCATCCAAGTTACTTCTTGAGCCTGTTATGTTTCGAGGCCGTGATAACTCTTTCAGAGAATTCCGCAACCCTGCTACATAAAGAGGCCTTATTAACGTTCTGTATTTTATACGTCTAGATAATGGCGACTGTTTCAATTACGGCAATCAGTGGCTATTCTTCGTGCAGCTCATTACTGTAACCTTGACGATGAGGCGATCATACTTAACAGAATAGCAGTGAATATCTTCATTCTAGTGCATTAATTTTCCTTACCCTGTTTTAAAGTTCAAGCATTTATGCTGCAGACATAAGATTTAGTTACAAATCGATAGCAAAAATCCTTACATCTTAATATAAAAATATCTACCACAACGCATAGTTCTAATTCAGCATTTTTATTGTTTTATCATTTTAATTATAAGTTTTTACAATAATCCAGACACAACTGCATAATAGTTTAATATAATTATGTTTTCTTCATAGACTCATTCTATCTCTATCATATAATTCATCACACACATTCATCAATCTCTTTTTCGGTCTGCATGTTAAGGGACCCATATACATCGTTTCGATCAATCTGACGGAAATCGTGCTAGACAATCTGGTGAAAGTGCTACCTCAATACCAGACGCGGATCCAGCCTTAAAAAAAGGTTGTGGTCACAGCCATCCGAAATGTATAGTCTTTTATTTCATAATGAGGTTGCCTTCCGTCCTTGTTTCTCCGGATATATCCTAGTTTAGAAAACGCTTAGAGAATTCTAATCGGGGTTCATACTTGTAGTCCGAAGTTAAAAGTATTCTAGTCACCGGTTTTCCGTCCCCGTTGCCACATCAAACGATGGCAACCCCAATTTTATATAAAGCTGCATATAATATCATCAACATTATGGAAAGTATGGGAGTCTCAAGTGTATTAGTGTTGTGGGCATGACCATGGTGCCCACAATGATGGATCCAGACTTGCCTTATACATGAAACGATTGGTCGTTACGATAGATCATTTACTTGTTAGAAACGGAACGATCAAGACGTGCTCAGATCTTCGATCAACAATACAACTAGATAACGCATCACATACAAAAACAGAACTCAAATATGGCACCGAGTGACTATAGAATAAATAGATATAGGTATACCCTATGAAATGAAGCAAAACGACTTTTAGCTTTAATATTTTTTTATCAAACTTACACCTTATCTGGAATATATAAAGCAAGCTTTTGTTTGTGTCAACATTCACTTACGCTTTTACGACATGAATGACAGAAAGCGATAAGAAATAGAAGTTCTTATCTAAACTTTTTTTATACACATTGACTATTGTGTCTAAATTAGACTTTATTTGTTAACAAATAAGTTTAATAATAACTTAAAAAGTAAATCCATAGTGCTGCACTGTTCTGACACAACCAACTTATGGCAAACTCACGCGCCAACATTTGCCAATGTTGGCGCGTAGGTTGGCTTTACAAAGTTAATAGTGTAATGTTATTAAAAAGGCGAATATTTAATCTATTATATTATAAAATTATATTTACTTACCGAAAGTACGATATTCCGTCCGATACATTTTTTTTCGATAGTTATTTCCACAGTTTTTGAACACACACTGAGGCATTGTGGCACTTCCGCACGTTGGCGCAATCACAAGTGAACTAACTCGAAAATAAGACCCCACTTTGAAGTGAGGCGTTATTTTCTCGGCCGTTTTTAAGACTCTGACCCGTTATCTAGTTGTATTGTTGATCGAAGGCTCAGATACGTCTATACCTGCCCTATAAAATTAAAAATGAACTTATTTTTCTTACCTATGTTACTTGTCGTTGATCGCGAAGGGTCATACACTACCGATTAATCATTACAATATTCATGATTGCATGAGCTTTTGTTACGATTTCCGATATAGTATTCGATCAAGAATGTAAAACGTTCACGATCTTCAAACTTCAAAATCATTTATTTCATAAACTATTACTATTATTAGTACTTGAAAAAAAAAATTAAACAACAATCTAAATATTATTACACTGAAATCACGAAGATTAGATTCACTAACATGCAACAAAACAATTAAAAAAACATAAATATTTAAGAGTAAGTAAATCTTCAGTGCCAGTTCAGAGCTATGCTTATTTAAATGTATCGATTGGTTGGTACTTTAATTACAATCTTCATTTGTCTGTGAAGCTATACAATATAATATTCACATACACTATCGGATCGTCGTTTCGATCGATCTGGAACGACGGAAAGTAAAGATCGATCGTACCGTATATCGTCGGGGATAGTGAAAATCCGCGCAACTAACTTTGGATAATTTCGCGTAACTGAAAAATTATGTAAATATATTAAAATGGGCCTATTTGTCGCAGAGCCTAAACTATGTACTTTCTTAAAAATCTTTTTACAACAAGAGATATAACATATGTATAAAAATTTGCCCAAACTTCTCCTGTAAAACTAGATCTATTGCAGATATGCGAACTTTACGTATGGTAGTTTTGCACTATTCCCGACGATATAGGGCCCTTTAGTTTGTGGTATGTTCCTTTATAAACTACTTCACTGTTACAGCATAGTAACACACAAACACATTGTCTATTACACACCATATCCGTCAAGTGTACACTAAATTGCTATTATAATGAACATGTCATTTTGACGGCAAATTCGACATGGCGATGGTCTAAAATTAGATACGAATCTGTTATTCAGCTGAAATGTTTATATTTTTCGTCTTTGAAACTGCGCTTGTTTGTGTAATGTAAGTTTGATGTTTGAACTTTTATGTGAGGATTTGCTTATGCAGTGGTAGTTGTGGTTTAAACTCTGTCTGCGTATAAACCATTAAACCAAATGATATTAAAGTCAAAATGGAAATTATAAAAGTCAAAATGGAAGTTATAAAAGTCAAAATGGAAATTATAAAAGTCAAAGAGGTTTGACCCAATTAAGGTCTTATTTACGATAAATGAAAAATAACGCGCCTATTTACTGACTTTAGCTGAAGTAGTGTAGAAACTTTTCTAGTTCTTCACCCAGGCTTAGTTTTTTTCAACCATAGGGATCGTGTCGGTACACATGACTCCCTCGCCGCATCTCAGATCACATCAAATCAAAGCAAATAGAATCTTCTTGTTTTTTTAACATGTTTTATAAATTAACTTTATTCACATGCAATTATTATTGTTAGTGTCATAATTTACAGGCTATTAAATTAAATTTACAGGCTAGCCACATTATTATTTATATAGTCCTTCGTAAAATAATATCTGTTATACTTATCATTTTACCTTAAACTTTAGAAGTTACATTTTTATACGTAAAAACTAACGGGATCTCAAAGACCTGCATTATTTTAAAAGAAATTGAGACTCATTTATTTATTTTCTCTCTTTAATATAGGAAGACTTGTGGTAAGTATGCCTTAATAAATAATTATAATGCGCCAATCTGCTCTTGGTCAGCTTGGTGGAGTATGCCATGAATCCTTCTTAGTTTGGTTTAAGTCAAGAAGCCCGTGCTGATAATATATACATATATCGAATCGAAATTTTATGATTTATTTTACAAAATTTTATATTTACTGCTTGTTTCAGGCTCCGCTGTGGTGAGCGTGTGTATGCGGCAGTATGACGACGCGATCTCGATAACTGTGGCTATAATGATCGTAGTGACGGTAGCCTTCGTCCAGGAGTATCGTTCGGAGAAGTCTCTAGAAGAGCTTAATAAGCTTGTACCACCGACATGTAACTGGTATGTCTAACATCTTTGTAGTCCGCGGCGCTGTTAAACAATGATCTAGATTTTTACCAAGATTCGCAGTAACTCACAATCGGGTCTTAATCGAAGTGCGGCATGTGGGGTGGCGCCCGTGACACCGATTGTTAATTAATGATAATGCAAAAGCCGCATACAACTTTGGTCTCATCTCATAATGCGAACTTAAATTACCAACAGTATAATATCAAATTCAATTAGTCACAGAATTACGAGGAAAATCGTAAGTTATAATAACTAAATGTCACTTTGTTATAATAAAAAGGCCTTAAGCTAAATTGAGAAATGCTAATTTTAAGTGCTGTGTTTTGAAAAGTTGAGCGCTTTCCTAATCCAACGTCTTCCTGTATCCTTCATAAAAACATCGGTTCATCTTAATGATCGACTTAAAGATTTATCTTTCCTTGTAGCCTTCGCGAAGGAACTGTGGAACATTTCTTGGCTCGAAACCTGGTACCCGGAGATGTTGTTCACTTAAACGTGGGCGCCAGAGTACCGGCAGATGTTCGCCTGTTCCAATCCACTGACCTTGCGATAGACGAGTCTTCTTTCACCGGCGAAACGGAACCGGCAATGAAGAGCATACTGCCGAACAAAGCATCCGCTGGGAGGGTGAATAAGGACAATATTGCGTTCATGGGGACTCTGGTCAGGTGTGGAAATGCCAAGGTTAGTTTTGGTCATACTTTCTTACATAGGATAGGCAGAGGCATATTATACGCCCACACTTTGCGAACTATGAAGTTGGTCCCACGTAATAAGTGGCGATATTATTGCCGCTTATCGGGTACTGTTATGTTCGCCAAAGACTCGTTCTTTGATCGGCAGGCGTACCACATGCAGGTGAGGTTTCCTTAGATCTTGGAAGGATCCTTATACATCTTTTCCTCAGATAGGGATGCTTACGTTACGTCGTGTAATAATTGTAGCAAATTTTGACCCAATCAGCCCAGTGGTTAAACTAAACTAACTATGCGTTGATGTATGAGTCAGTCACGTTTAATCAGATATATAATTTACATTATTGGTGTATAGGATAAGGTTGCCAAATTATTTTAGAAGATACTTTTTTTTTTAAACATGGTTGGCTACGTCTATTGTCAGTCATGTTACAAGCGTCCTTATTTTTCTGCAGTGAACAATTTCCATATTCCGGTTACCTTTATAGCAAAGTAGAAACCAACTCGAATTAAATAGGGACTGTCTCTTGACATATGAAGGTATTATAGTAGTGGGACTTTATGGGTTGCAAGCGGCGATAGCCCAGTGGCGAGACCCCTTGCCCTTAAATTCAGATGATCTCGGGTTCAAACCCCTGGTTGCGCCTGCGCCTGCGCACCAGTCAGCCACCGCTATGACTTTTCGAGATTATGTGCGTAATTATCGCTTGCTCCGTGCCTCGGTAAGCACGCTAAGCCGTTGGTCCCGGCTATAATGAACATCTATGGCAGTCGTTATTAGGAAGTCAGTGCCTCCTAACAGACTGACAGCTGGTTTATCCATGGAATTATGATTCCCTCTGGGTTGCGGAGGTCAGACGGCAGTCGTTCCACGTAATAACAGAAATTAAATCAAATCTGGTTAAACCAGTGAGCAGACCCTGGGCCCTAAGCTTAAGTCTAGGGCAGCCGGGATAATGCTAGGATATGATGGACTTTATAGACTGAAGTAATGATGATAATGATTGAAATTTTTTTTTGTAAACTTTAGGGTATCGTCGTAAGCACAGGCGAGCGTTCAGAATTTGGCGACATATTCCGGATGATGCAAGCAGAGGAGGCACCGAAGACGCCTCTCCAGAAGTCCATGGACACCTTAGGAGCGCAACTGTCTTTGTACAGCTTCTGCATAATTGGTTTTATCATGGTGACTGGCTGGCTCCAGGGAAAAGCTATCCAGGATATGTTTACTATCGGTGTCAGCTTGGCCGTTGCTGCTATTCCCGAAGGTATGTTTTCTAGTTTACTTTTGCTTACATACTTTATTAAATCAATTTTCATCCAACGATAATCTCGCAGCGTTGGTCGTGAAGACATCGTTGTTCTGAGGCTGTCTGATATCTTAACTTTTTTTTTACGTCGGTAACAAAATGCATGCACACAGACAGCCTCCCGGCTAAAGGGGGACCGGGAGGGGGGGGGGGGGGGGTGTTCTGATATCTTACCTGAAGATGCCCTATGTAATGATCACTGACGAACAACGTGTCTCGACTTTTCGGGAATTAAAGTTGCATGGGAATTGTCGCAAAGATATTTTAAATTTATCACTTGCATACAATGGATTTCTGCAAAGTAACGCTTTAATCAATAAATTATTTAATTACTGAGACATTGTTTTAATATTACCTATGTCATAGTATGTACTTTATAAATAATTACAAAATCAATCTATATAAACGTTTGTCACTTTAAATTTCAGGCCTCCCGATTGTGGTGACAGTGACCCTAGCCTTGGGTGTGATGAGGATGGCTAAAAGGAACTCAATCGTCAAGAAGCTGCCGACAGTCGAGACTCTTGGGTGTGTCAATGTCATTTGCAGCGATAAGACAGGTTGGTCCTTCGTTTAACAGCATGAAGCTTGATAGAGATTTATGCATATGGTCATGAGGAGTATTATACCGGCAGTCAGCTAAGGAAGCGCTTGTTATATATTTTTAGGACTGCATTAACTACTAACTATCAGACAAGATGTAGTCATATTGACACCCATTAAAAAAAGTTAGGCTCTTCAATAAAAATATATCGTGGGCGTATAAGTGGTGTTATCACAAAGCATGCTTTTCACACGAATAGTCAGTATTTGGATGGGTGACCATTTGGTTGGCATTTAATATTGGGCGTTTTCGTACTTCAGAAGGTATGTCAAGATGTTGATCCCGGTTATCATTATGTGTGGTAGTCGTTAAGCCAATATAGGGGCCTTTTGGACTTAAAAAACTTCAATAGTAGTACGCCACTGCCTTCACCAATCCGCACTAGGTTTGCGTGCTGAATCTCTCTACTTGGTTGCACTTGCACTGAGCAGTGGGTCGTTAATGTGCAGACAATTATGGTAAGAAATACTCAGATACTCATCAGTATTTATTTCATTAATTTGGTACTGAAATTGTTGGAACTTTTTAAGAGTTCGAGTCGAGTTTTTTTTTTCGGATGGGAAATCATCAGTTTGCGCGCCTAGATAAAGACTAACGCAATTCAAAATAATTCAAAATCTAGTTATATTACTATAGGAATCTGCGTAGTAAACTGCACAAACTCCAAAGACTCCTGTAGTAAAATGTCAAATAATAATAAGTTGACGGCCCTATAGGTGAGTGTTACTGGTTTGACACCCGCGCACTCCCGCCACCTATTGGTGGTCGTGCATCACTAGTTGCGACAAGTCAGCCGCGCGGGATAGATGCTATCGGCATTGTGTGTCAGACTTTTACTGACTAAAAATCATCCATGTTCCTTCTTGAGCCTGTAACACCAAGGCCGCGGTAACCCTTTCGAACAGTCACGCAACTCGAGTCGAGTCCCTACTGTTTAACCCTTTTCCAGGCAGTGGTTAATATATGACCACCATAAATTGAACCTTATGCGGTTACCTTAAGGTGAAAACCAATGAATATTTTCAACGTGCTCTGCCTGTCACACACCTCTCTCCGGCATTTGGCACTGGGTCATCGTGGTGTGACCTTAATCCTTTCCACCTTGGGTTGTGCCCAGTATTGGTACATCAATGAGATGGTGATGAAATGGTTATTTGTTTTGTTTCCCAGGTACCCTTACCAAGAACGAGATGACAGTAACGACAATATCGACATCCGGCGGACATATAGCTGAAGTGACCGGTGCTGGGTACAGTGCGAACGGGGTGGTGAGACTGCGGGCTTACAAAGGACGCTCGGCAGATGTCGCTAGTATGGGCGTTAGGAGTATGCTCGAGGTGAGTTTTTTTTAATTGAAAGCGAGCTTGTATGAATGGTACTAAATGAAATTAAATATTCTTTACTTCAGACCATAGATCCATTTTGTGTTAGTAAAGTTGATTAATATGTATTGTTAGTAACAAGATAAGCATTTAAATTAAAAATATACATAAAAATATAAATTAATTCATTATCATCTCAGCCCATTATCATTCTCATACATTAGGATAACAGCAGTGAAAAATGATACCAATTACTATTTAAAAAGCATGGGCGACTTCTCCAAACATAACATGAAAATCATAATCATTACAGCTCAGAACCGTCTCACTACTGAGCACGAGCCTCCTTTCACATACCAAGGTGCGAGGGTATTGGGTCATACTTCACCACGCGGACCCAGAGCGGATTGGCGGAGGCAGGTGTATGGCGTCCTGCTTTTAGAATTTTTCAAGCCGCCCAATTAGGCCTCTAACATGGCTTAACGACTACCACATTTAGTGATAACCGGGACCAACGGCTTAACGTGCCTTCCGAAGCACGGAAGCGCTCTATATCAAATGCACACAAACGGTCACCCATTCAAGGACTGACCTCTGTAAACTCTGCTTTACTTCGGTGATCGTTGAAAATCAAAAGTTGGAATCGGTGAAAAATTATATGCAATGTGCAAAAGGTAATAATCACGCGACGGTACTGAGACGTGTTGCCTGACTATGGTCCTAACAAGCAAGATCAAACTCGTTTAGCGTGCAATGGAGATAGCTATGTTTGGGTGTAAGGGATGTTTGGTGCCCTAAGTGATACAATAATGAAAGTGAAAGGTTTTTTTTTATTCATTTAGTTAATATAGTAAAATTGTAAGGTGATGGGTACAGTGCGAACGGGCTGGTGTGCCTGCGGGCTTATTTATTTATTTAATCTTTGTTGCACCTTTAAAAGTATTACAAAAGGCGAACTCAATGCCATAAGGCATTCTCTGCCAGTTAACCTTAGGGTTAGCAGAAAACTTTAAAGGCGGTGTGATATTTAATAAAAATACATAAAAATAAAAGGTAGACTACACTTATCATTAACTACATTAAAATATAAACTAATAATACTAAAATATGATAGCAGGGAGAATCAAACCAACGATGACTCTTCTAATAGAAAATATTTATTTATTTAATCTTGTATTACTTTATGTTATAATTTTCTCTAATATATTGTTTCGTTGTTTTCAGGTTGGAGTTTTATGCAACAATGCTATAATTCGTGACGAAACGCTCTATGGGCAGCCTACAGAGGGCGCTTTACTCGCAGTAGCCCTAAAGAATGGCATGGAAGACATCAGGGAACAGTACACCAGGCTACACGAGATTCCGTTTAGGTAAAGTCATGACATTTATGTTAACTCTTACTTTACCAAAATGGCCCAACTGAAAACCAGCGCTGGGAAATTGTCCTAGCAAATGCTGAGATGGGTCATTTTGGTGCATCATACAATAAATTGTTTATTATTGTAATTAGTTTGTATTCACAAATTTTATGATGCACCATTAAATGATTATTATTATTACTTATTTTGTAAGGTCGAATAAGATATAATAGGTTGGGGAAAAAGTCTTTTCGTATTTTTGTATGAAAAGTCAAGACATTTTTTTCAAAGTTTATTTACATTTATTTACAATATATTAGGTCGGGGAAAGTCTTTTCGCATAACGTAGGTATAAACTTATTATAAAATTTTTTTGACTGTACTATTTGTGTCTGGCTGGTTTTGGTAACTTTAAAAAGGTTCCATTATAAAGAAAAGAAAAAAATAAAAAAAAGTTGTTTTCCGCTATTTTTCATTTGTTTTTCTCTCCGTAAAAATGAGTGAATCTAATGAAGAAATTCGATACATTTTAAAATTTTATTATAAAAAAGGGCAAAAATGCAACTCAAGCAGTGAAAAAAATTTGTGATGTTTATGGACCTGATGCAGTGTCAGTAAGAGTAGCACAAATTTGGTTCAAACGTTTTCAGTCCGGAAATTTTGATGTTAAAGATGCACCTCGCTCTGGTCGCCCTGTTACGAATAAAATGGACGCCATTTTTGAAAGAGTGGAGCAAGATCGGCATATTAGTAGTTACGATGTAGCTGAAGAACTGGGAATCGACCACAAAACAGTTTTGACCCATTTGAAGAAAGCTGGTTATACAAAAAAGCTCGATATTTGGGTGCCACACGAGCTCACTCAAAGAAACTTAATGAACCGTGTACTCATTTGCGATTCATTATTGAGACGTAATGAAACCGAGCCGTTTTTGAAGAGATTGATAACTGGCGATGAAAAGTGGATCACGTACGACAAGAACGTGCGAAAAAGGTCGTGGTCGAAAGTTGGCCAGGCTTCACAGACTGTGGCCAAACCTGGCCTAACACGAAATAAGGTGAAGCTGTGTGTATGGTGGGATTGGAAGGGCATTGTTTATTATGAGCTTTTACCGCCCGGCAAAACCATCGATTCTGATCTTTACTGCCAGCAACTGATGAGATTAAAGGAAGCAGTCGAGAGAAAACGGCCGGAATTGATCAACAGGAAGGGTGTGGTCTTTCATCACGATAACGCTAGACCACACACATCTTTAGCCACTCAGCAAAAATTAAGAGAGTTCGACTGGGAGGTCCTAGTGCATCCACCATATAGCCCTGACCTTGCGCCTTCAGATTTTCACCTGTTTCGGTCTCTGCAGAATTCTTTAGGTTCTGTAAGGTTGACCTCAAGAGAGGACTGCCAAAACTATGTGTCCCGTTTTTTTGATCAGAAGTCCCAAAGTTTCTACAGTAACGGGATAATGTCTCTGCCCACAAAATGGCAGAAAGTTATTCAACAAAACGGTACATATATATTGTAAATAAATGTAAATAAACTTTGAAAAAAATGTCTTGACTTTTCATACAAAAATACGAAAAGACTTTTTCCCCAACCTATTATATGTACCGTTTTGTTGAATAACTTTCTGCCATTTTGTGGGCAGAGACATTATCCCGTTACTGTAGAAACTTTGGGACTTCTGATCAAAAAAACGGGACAAATAGTTTTGGCAGTCCTCTCTTGAGGTCAACCTTACAGAACCTAAAGAATTCTGCATAGACCGAAACAGGTGAAAATCTGAAGGCGCAAGGTCAGGGCTATATGGTGGATGCACTAGGACCTCCCAGTCGAACTCTCTTAATTTTTGCTGAGTGGCTAAAGATGTGTGTGGTCTAGCGTTATCGTGATGAAAGACCACACCCTTCCTGTTGATCAATTCCGGCCGTTTTCTCTCGACTGCTTCCTTTAATCTCATCAGTTGCTGGCAGTAAAGATCAGAATCGATGGTTTTGCCGGGCGGTAAAAGCTCATAATAAACAATGCCCTTCCAATCCCACCATACACACAGCTTCACCTTATTTCGTGTTAGGCCAGGTTTGGCCACAGTCTGTGAAGCCTGGCCAACTTTCGACCACGACCTTTTTCGCACGTTCTTGTCGTACGTGATCCACTTTTCATCGCCAGTTATCAATTTTTCAAAAACGGCTCGGTTTCATTACGTCTCAATAATGAATCGCAAATGAGTACACGGTTCATTAAGTTTCTTTGAGTGAGCTCGTGTGGCACCCAAATATCGAGCTTTTTTGTATAACCAGCTTTCTTCAAATGGGTCAAAACTGTTTTGTGGTCAATTCCCAGTTCTTCAGCTACATCGTAACTACATATATGCCGATCTTGCTCCACTCTTTCAAAAATGGCGTCCATTTTATTCGTAACAGGGACACCAGAGCGAGGTGCATCTTTAACATCAAAATTTCCGGACTGAAAACGTTTGAACCAAATTTGTGCTACTCTTACTGACACTGCATCAGGTCCATAAACATCACAAATTTTTTTCACTGCTTGAGTTGCATTTTTGCCTTTTTTATAATAAAATTTTAAAATGTATCGAATTTCTTCATTAAATTCACTTATTTTTACGGAGAGAAAAACAAATGAAAAATAGCGGGAAACAATTTTTTTTTATTTTCTTTATAATGGAACCTTTTTAATGTTACCAAAACCAGCCAGACACAAATAGTACAGTCAAAACAATTTTATTATAAGTTTATACCTACGTTATGCGAAAAGACTTTTTCCCCGACCTAATATTATAACTAATTAAAACTTACATAAATTATTCAAAATGGTCAAACCGTTTTTGAGTTTTATCTTGATCGACAAAAAAAAGTTTATTAATTGATTTATCTAGAAGAACTGACGTTAAGGCTCTTCCATGGCAACCGCGAACGTGGCAGAAGACGGCCTGTCACCCCATTTACCGATGGTCTGGTCTAGCCGGCGGGAAGTCGGTGAATGCAGGTGGCTCAGGATCGCGTAATGTGGAATTGTAGTGGGAGGCCCGTATTCAGCTATGATAATAAATTCTATTTCCTATATTTCTTAATAGATAGATACATTTTAAGTGACAAGAAGCTCGCAGGGTCAGCTGGGAACTTATGCTTCAGAAATTAAATTTAGTTTTTAATTTACAGTTCAGAAACGAAAATGATGGTAGTGAAATGTGCACCGAAATTCAGCGACGGAAAGGCGAAGGAGGAGGTATTTGTGAAGGGAGCTATTGAAAAAGTGTTGCCATTGTGTACCAAATACATAGACAGCGCTGGGAACTACGCGCCCTTGACCAAAGACAAGCAGAACGATCTCATCAGCGAGGCGTATAATATTGGACGAATGGGTTAGTCTATCTTCGTATATGTCTAAAAAAAATTATTAGATTTAGAAAATTTTAACCAGGTTTTGCTATTTTCTTCTCTAACATTGACTTTTGAAACGTGTCTCATATATTCAAAAAAGCTTCATGGTCCTTCGATGGGTGACAATTGGTCTGACATATAATATTTGACGACCGATATCGCGTGATGGTGAGTATGCCCGCATTCCGCTCCTGAGGTGGGTTCGATTCCCACACATGAAAAATATTTGTGTGCATGAACATTAGTAATATTTGTTATGGTCTGGGTTTTTTCCTAATTATATAATGTTCTTATGTATTAAAAAGTTTTTAAGTATTTTTATCCGTTATTTAGGATCAATAACATAAGTTCTTAATTATATTTATCTTGGAACTTAATAATTGGTGTAATTTTCATTATAAACATTATTATTCCATCCTACTTTAATTAATTAAATTTTACAAAAGTTCAGTAGTAGGATGTTTTTTGGTAAATCGTGGATAGCGGTGCTGTTTACGCAACGACACATTTCATTGTTTAATAAGTTTGTTCCTAACATGGTGTAGGGTGTATAGAGATCCTACCAAAACCTAGAAGCCCTAGCCAACCTTACCTGCAAGTGGTGCACCTGCCGATCAGCGGACGAGGCTCTGACGAACAAAACAGTTCCCGGTAAGCGGCAATAGGTTCGCCACCTATTAATTGGCGAAATGTGGGCGTATAGTATGCCTCTGCCTACCCTTTCGAGGAAACGGGCGTGAATGTATGTATGTTGTTGTCTTGAAATTTATTTAATTTTATAAATAAACAATAATTGTTAGCAATCCGGTTAAAGTCTTTCCTAAAACTTTCAGGTCTTCGCATCATAGCAATGGGTCGAGGCGACAGTTTGGAAGCTTTAACGTTTACTGGAGTGTGCGGCGTTTGCGATCCGCCGCGACCAACGGTCCGGGACGCCGTGGCCACTCTCAAGCGGGCCTCCGTCGACGTCAAAATGGTCACGGGAGACGCCAAGCCCACCGCTTTGGCTGTCGGTAAGTCCATGTTATGTCACCAGATGGATGTGAGTAGCAGATGACCAATTTGGGCGTTTAGGAGCATAAGGTCAACAGCGCAAAATTATAGAATATCGTTTTTTTTTAATTACGGCTTCGTGCGTTAAGCACATTTAGCCAGTGTCAAGTAAAAGATATATTTATAATATATAAATCATAGTAAGTGAGAATGAGTGGTGATAAAGATGATAAATGGGAAATGAGATGCCCTCCTCCTAAACCCCTTGAGCCCTCAGCAAAGATGTGAGACTATACTGAGATCTCACATGGACTTGTTGAGAGAATTTGAAAAGTGATGTTGCACTGTTTTGTTTTATTTACCAACACTCATGTACGTTCACAAATACTGAACGGTCAATAATCCACCGTTATTACACATTAATGTTCGAAATATCACAAATATTAGAAAATGAAACAAAACTGCTATCATGTCGCTTCACTTTCCCGCCAAGAAGTCATCGCAAATTGTAAAAAGAGTATTAGTGTTAAAAGCGCACTCTCGCAAATGATATTTAAATAGATGTCTCTAAATGGTAAAAAAAATAAACTCCAATCCAAAGTAAAATAGTTATTTACGTTCATTTCATATTTTGCGCTTTTGACTATCTGCGCCTAAGCCCAATGCTCATTAAGGAGCTATTTGCCATTTAAGGATGAATGTTGTCATGTAGAAGACTCATCACAGTGACGACACACACATGACGCCACAGTATGGTATGCGGGACTTCACTTAGTTCTTTACTCATACAAACATTAGAAACCCCAAACGCACTGCTCTGGCCTTAGTACATTTCCTTTTTAAAGTAACTCTAACAGACGCTTGTGGTAGTGGAGTAGGGAAGTCGTAGTTACTCTCAAGCGGGTCTCAGTCGACGCTAAAAGGGTTACAGTCCACCGCTTTAGCTTTTACCAAATATAGAATTTTAAGGGCAACTGATAAATTGACCAATATACAGGATGGTAGGTAAGGAAAAAACGCTTTGAAATGGAGACGTACTTGTAGCTTATTTGAATTGAATAGAGTGATGCAGGGTTCGACCAATCGGTCCATAATTCTTCTTCTTCGTCGTTACACTCTTGGCAGAGTGATCGTGGTCGTCACTTCAGTTGCAGTGCCTTACAACTCGCCGCCATTCCTCTCTGATGTTGGCCTTCCTGGTACACACGTGTAGAGCACTGTCCACGGCTGCTTTGATATGGTCCGTCCATCTCATGGGTGATCATACTTCGTGCTCGGGTGCCTTCTGTACTTTGCCCTATAGCCGGTCCATAATACAATAGACTTTTCTCGGCTTCAATACATATATTCACTTAACCACACTGTTGTGGCTTACTTTGTTACTTTCCAACTTTTACTTACTACAGATTCTGTCAGTACTTGTAAGTAGAGATGCTGGGATTTACTAGTGTTTATTGTGATAATATGAGCGACGCCACGGGCAATAATTAGTAATAAATAACTTAATGATTTGTCTGTTCGTTTAACAGCACAAATGGTTGGACTGGACGTACTTCACTCGCAGTCTCTCAGTGGCGATCAACTCGACGCTATGGCTGACGAAGAATTGGACAGGATGATTGAAACGGTCAGTAAACAAGTTGCTTTATTAAAAAATAGTATCTATGACAGAAGTATTGACAATACTATATATTCTATATACATAAATAATGTGTAGGGCTCCTACCAAGACAAGATCTGAGGAGTCCAAGCCAACCTCACCTGCAAGTGGTGCACCTGCCGATCAACGGACGAGGCTCTGGCGAACATAACAGGGCCCGAAAAGCGGCAATAGGCTCGCCACGTGGGACCAACAATATAAATGGCGAAATGTGAGCGTATGGTATGCTTTCGGCGAAACAGGCGTGATATTATGTATGTATGTATAAATAATGTAGGCTTCCCGCCGCCTTGACCAGACCATCGGTCCGTCTCGTCGAAGGCCGTTCTCTACAACATTTGTCGGTTTGCGGTCGTCATTGAAGTAGCTTAACGCCCCATCGGTCGTCGATTCTTCGGGCTATGTCCACCACATAGTGGACAAGTTTGCAAGCTGAAGTCACTTCAGCTAGCAAACTCGCCTACATACGAAAGACATACATAAATATTTTCTTCTGTATAAACATACTGACATTGGAAACGCCTAGACCAAGACAACTAATATATTAATCAATCAAATATTTAACTTGTATGGGAAACGAACCACAACCTCAAGTGCTAGAGTACATAGGGTTAAAAATATTCAAACTTATAGAAGTTTGAATATTTTCACATCTATAAAGTATAAGGTGCATTTTTAAATAGAAATGTCAAATTTACAAAAACTGCAGATTCGTAGGTTTGTCGTGGAGGTGACGGCTTTATATATGTCGTATTTTAGGTATTTAACCGAGATGGCAGGTGCTTTTTTGGTTATGGTTACTAAGAAAACACTTCAACCTATTTAGTCATAATGTCCTTGCTGAGTTTCTTGCCAACTCCTTGGAATAATTCATTCTATCGTAGCAGTTCTTTGTTGCGCTCTTAAATTTAATATAATGTTGCGTTATTTAAATAACGTTAAGAAGTGCCTTTGGGAAAAACTTTGCATAAATTTTTATTTTTATTGTTTATTCAATGGAATAAAGTATGTTAATAAAAAACTTGTCTGGTTTAGGTGAGTGTGTTCTACAGAGTGACTCCAAAACACAAGTTGGCGATTGTAAAGTCTTTGCAGAGGCTTGGAAACATTGTGGGAATGACCGGTAAGCATAACCAAGCATATTGTTATTTTATATAAAAATAAAATATCTGTAAGTTCTAGTATAAACATAATTTGTCATTTTAGCGGTCCAATAGGTGACTTTCCGGGCTTCCCAAGGCACGTTATGCTAATGGTCCAAATTATCTCAGCCGCTCAGTGGTTGGTGGTCGGACAAGCAGAGTTTGCAGAGATCAGTCCTTGGATGGATGTTTGAGTGGCATTTAATATCGAGCGCTGCCGTGCTTCGGAAAGCACGTTAAGCCCCAACAGCTTATCACTAAACGTGGTAGACGTCAAGCTAAGATAGATGCCATTTTAGGAGGCTTAAAAAAATCTATCAAAGATGCCACACACTTGTGACAATCCATTGGGCATTGGGTCAGCATGGTGGAATATGAATTGAATGCCTCTCACCTTGTTATATGTCTATCTCTTAAGGGAGAAGAAGATTGTTTGTGAGTTAGTCTGTCTGTGACTCTAACGAGGCTTCCAAAAAGCAACGAGATTGAGAAGAATGCCTCAAGAAACTCGTCTCGGCTTTTTTTTAATTATGTCTTAAAATCTATTACAATCAAAGAAATAGAATATTAAGTTTTCCGTTGTTTCTTAAAACTACCAACATCTAATGTCTAAAGATCACATCTCATCTAAAATCTTAAGAAAGAGAGCAATTCAATTCTATATTTAATAGTGCCATTGTGAAATTATCAATAAAGTATTATTATATTGTTTTTTCAACAAAATACAAGTTCCCTTGTGATACCCCAATCTACTTTCTGCATGGAAATGATAGAACTAAATAATAGGTTACTGGAAGTGGAGTTTTAATATGCGTCTTTTCACAGGCGATGGTGTAAACGACGGTGTGGCACTGAAGAGAGCCGACATAGGCATAGCGATGGGACAGAACGGGACAGATGTGTGCAAGGAGGCTGCCGACATGATACTCGTCGATGATGACTTCGCTACTATCATGTGAGTACTGCCCAAGGTAGCAGCGATAGCCCAGTGGCCAGACCCAGATATTGCAATGCATGGGTCGGGTTATGACTCCGAGCATACCCCCAGACTTCAATCTGAAAATACTGTCTTTTAGAAAAAAATAGTTATTGTCTTTAAGATTAACATGGTTAGCAAATTTGTTAAAAATTCACACACAAAATGGAAATTTGATATATATTTTTAACAACAATAAAAGAGATATGAGCGGTACTATAATGATAAAATAAAAGCAAATGGGTTCTTTGTCAGAATTGGTCAAGGTTTATCAGTTTATCTGTCTGTTGTGGTTTTTCTCAAGATTTGTCAGTCTGTCGGTGACTCTTATCGGGGGATCTGTCAGTCAGCCTGTCGTGATTCTAAAGGGGGGAGGGGAATGTCCGTCAGTCAGTCTGTCGGTGACTTCAACGAGGCTTCCAAAAAGGCAACGCGATTGAGAAGAATGCCCCAAGAAACTCATCTCCCATCAGATTCATTGTTATTTAGAGATTTGGAACTAAAGGCAGGGGGTTGCACAATGGAACCGACTAAAGGAGCGAAATGCGCCCAGGCCGCCCGTGCCGTGATATAATTCTAATTCATTGCAAATTGCAATATAAATCTTCTCATAGAGTTTTAGAAAAAAAATTATAAATCTTTAAACAAAAGAACCTTATGTTTTTAAATTGACGTTTGGCTTTAAGTTTACTTGCATGAGAGTTGTATTGTGCCAAGCTTGAATAAATGATTTTTGACTTATGGAAGATAGAAAAACGGCTCTAACAATTGCTTGAAATTTCCAGCTCTGCCATAGAAGAGGGTAAATGCATATTCTACAACATTCGCAACTTCGTACGGTTCCAGCTGTCGACGTCTATAGCGGCGTTGTCGCTCATAGCGCTCGCCACGCTTATGGGAATCCCCAACCCGCTTAACGCTATGCAAATACTGTGGATCAATATCATTATGGATGGTGAGTTACTTATTTTAGCTTTATAATTCTATCTGAAACTAATTTAAGGGCCTTCAAAATTTATGCAAAATTGTTAACAATGTACTTATGTGTTGGAAGACTTAATTACAAATGTATGTAAATTCTTGACTTTTTTTTCTACTATATGATGGATATTTTACACACAGACCTTGTGGAAGAAATTATCTTAGAGATTTTTTTTTAATTGTTATTTTTTAAATTTAATGAATGAATGTGAAATGTACCTAAAGTGAAAATAATATAATTATAATGTATTACAATTAGCTTGCCAATGTACCTACTAACAATTTTTTTATGGAATTTATTCGGAAATAAATGATTATTATTATAATGGATAGCTGAGCGTGATAGAAGTCTTGGAGTACCTGCTACAACAAAATACAAACTTTAACATTTTTTTAAATAAATTAATCGATTTTCATTTTCTACGTGGTCACTACTATGTTGCGAACCCAATGAAACGGGGGGGGGGGGGGGGGACCAGCGCTGCGTAGAGTAGCCTACTCTGTGCAGCATAAGCTGAGCTTACTCCAGTTGCTTTAAGGATTATAACTATTTTTAATTTTGTATTTTGTCATGTTAATATATTCCTTAAAAGCAATAAATGATTATTTATTTATTTTTATTTACATTACAGGACCTCCAGCCCAGTCTTTAGGCGTGGAGCCGGTAGACCATGAGGTGGTGAGACGAAGGCCCCGTGACGTCACAAGGAGGATCATATCTAGAGGACTGTTGCTTAACGTGCTACTAGCGGCCGCCATTATCATAGCCGGCACATTGTGGGTCTTCAATAGAGAGGTGAGAAAATGATTTTAATAGAACTATTCTAATTTCTTACTTGACACTGGCTAAATGTGCTAAACGCACGAAGCCATTATTTAAAAGAAAAAAAGAACTATTCCAATTCAGCCAGTTTTTTTTACCTGTAATGTTGTAATAATTTTATAAAGGTAAGCTTAGATGGTTTGGTTATATTGAGAGGATGAATAAAAGGAGACTAACGACAGTGATTTATGATGGACTGGTGAATGGGAGTGTTGGGAGAGGAAGACCTCGTAGGACCTTCCATGACCAATTCTAGCCTACACATCTAGCCTAGTACTGGTACGGGACTAACGGCATAGCGTGCCTTCCGAAGCACGGTAGCGCTCGATATTAAAAACCATTTATGGAGAGATCTCTCTTTTGTTTGGTGTGGTTTCCGACCAATCACGCACAGCGGAACTATAAGCTTGAAAAAATCATTTATTAAATATTCTCCAAAAAAAAGCTCATATGACAGTCAAGAAGCTTAACAACTAACGCGCCCATTCACTGCGGGCGCTGCTTGATCGTAAAGGCGATCTTTTCCGATCAAGCACCCACGCAAGAAAATCATCAAGGTTAGTTTTTTTCCTGCCAGTTACAAAAACATGTCATCATCATCATCATCACAGCCCATTAAGGTCCCACTACTGAGCACGAGCCTCCTCTCACATATCAAGGTGCGAGGGTATTGGGTCATACTCCACCACGCTGACCTATTGCGGATTGGCGGAGGCAGGTGAATGGCGTCCTGCTGTTAGAATTTTTTAAGCCGCCCATTAGGCGTCTAACATGCCTTAACGACTACCACATTTAGTGATAACCGGGACCAACGGCTTAACGTGTCTTCCGAAGCACGGAAGCGCCCGATATCAAATGCCACACAAATGGTCACCCATCCAAGGACTTACCTCTGTAAACTCTACTGTACTTTGGTGATCGTTTCCGACCACCGAGCACCGCAGAGCCACGAGTGCACAAAAACATGTACTTAATATTAAAACGATTTGATAAACTTGTGTTCTGCACTCACAATATTTAAAAGACAATAACTCTTTTTAGCTCTTCATTATTGTCATTAATAAATTTGATGGGTGTATAGGGATCCTACCAAGACCTAAGAAGCCCAAGCCAACCTCACCTGCAAGTGGTGAACCTGCCGAACAACGGACTAGGCTCTTATAGTGCACCTATTACGTGGGACCAACTATATAATTGGCGAAGTGTGGGCGTATAATATGCCTTTGCCGACACTTTCGGGGAGGAAACAGGCATATATTAGGTCGGGGAAAAAAGTCTTTTCGCATAACGTAGGTATAAACTTATTATAAATTTTTTTTGACTGTACTATTTGTGTCTGGCTGGTTTTGGTAACATTAAAAAGGTTCCATTATAAAGAAAAGAAAAAAATAAAAAAAGTAGTTTCCCGCTATTTTTCATTTGTTTTTCTCTCCGTTAAAATGAGTGAATCTAATGAAGAAATTCGATACATTTTAAAATTTTATTATAAAAAAGGCAAAAGTGCAACTCAAGCAGTGGAAAAAATTTGTGATGTTTATGGACCTGATGCAGTGTCAGTAAGAGTAGCACAAATTTGGTTCAAACGTTTTCAGTCCGGAAATTTTGATGTTAAAGATGCACCTCGCTCTGGTCGCCCTGTTACGAATAAAATGGACAGCATTTTTGAAAGAGTGGAGCAAGATCGGCATATTAGTAGTTACGATGTAGCTGAAGAACTGGGAATTGACCACAAAACAGTTTTGACCCATTTGAAGAAAGCTGGTTATACAAAAAAGCTCGATATTTGGGTGCCACACGAGCTCACTCAAAGAAACTTAATGAACCGTGTACTCATTTGCGATTCATTATTGAGACGTAATGAAACCGAGCCGTTTTTGAAGAGATTGATAACTGGCGATGAAAAGTGGATCACGTACGACAAGAACGTGCGAAAAAGGTCGTGGTCGAAAGTTGGCCAGGCTTCACAGACTGTGGCCAAACCTGGCCTAACACGAAATAAGGTGATGCTGTGTGTATGGTGGGATTGGAAGGGCATTGTTTACTATGAGCTTTTACCGCCCGGCAAAACCATCGATTCTGATCTTTACTGCCAGCAACTGATGAGATTAAAGGAAGCAGTCGAGAGAAAACGGCCGGAATTGATCAACAGGAAGGGTGTGGTCTTTCATCACGATAACGCTAGACCACACACATCTTTAGCCACTCAGCAAAAATTAAGAGAGTTCGACTGGGAGGTCCTAGTGCATCCACCATATAGCCCTGACCTTGCGCCTTCAGATTTTCACCTGTTTCGGTCTCTGCAGAATTCTTTAGGTTCTGTAAGGTTGACCTCAAGAGAGGACTGCCAAAACTATTTGTCCCGTTTTTTTGATCAGAAGTCCCAAAGTTTCTACAGTAACGGGATAATGTCTCTGCCCACAAAATGGCAGAAAGTTATTCAACAAAACGGTACATATATATTGTAAATAAATGTAAATAAACTTTGAAAAAAATGTCTTGACTTTTCATACAAAAATACGAAAAGACTTTTTCCCCAACCTATTATGTATAAATTTGATTGCAATATTGTTTCAGATGTCGGACAACAAGATAACCCCCCGCGATACGACAATGACGTTCACCTGCTTCGTGTTGTTTGACATGTTCAATGCGCTGTCTTGCCGCTCACACACCAAATCAATCTTCCAAGTTGGATTTTTCTCTAACAAGTAAGTCTTAATTTAACGTAACGGAACGTCTTAAGTGTCGACGAAGAGAAATCCTACCGGATGATCGGCAGCAGCGTCATCCTGCGAACGGGCTGGAACTGAAATCATCAACCCGCCTGCCCAGCGTGGTGATTATGAGCAAATTGGCTAACAGAATGTGAGCTACTGGGGAGGGTAATGTTCAGCAGTGGATTTTATAAGGCTACTGTCTTATACTATTTTATATCTAGCTGTTACCCGCGACTTCGTCCGCGTGGAATAGTATCTTTGGGTAGCATTTTTAATAAGAATCATTAGTAGGTATAGTAGCTATCAGCGGCGGCGATGCAGAGTATTCATTAAAAGGAACTTTAACTTCAAAAGCCCCAATATTTTTAAACTTGATACACCCAAAACTTTTAAATATCATGTTCCTAGGATCAGTGGTTAAGATTTTGTATACTATAAGTTTGGCGTCGTAGTTCCCGTGCCGAATCCGTTCCGTTCCGTTCGAATTTCAAGAATTCTGTTTGTAGAAATACTCTGCACATCCTAAGAGACCTACGTACCAAGTTTCATGGTTTTATCTTCAAAAATGACGAACACCCATAAAAACATTCAACCCCTATTTCAACCCCACACTGGTAAAAATTTCAAAATGCTAGAACAAGGGACTTTTGGTTTATTATTTAGTGCCTAAATACAAAATGTAATATTTTTATTTTCAAAAATGACGAACTTCATACAACTTTTAACCCCTATTTAATTTTCATCTCTCACTGGTCGAAATTTCAAAAACGCTAGTACAAATGTTTAATTATTTTTTATCGAGTGCTTAAATATTAAGTTTCATGGTTTTATCTTTTAAAATTAGGAAAACCCATACAACTTTTTACCCCCCCCCCCCTTTAACCCTTTACGACCCCCTTTTTGCAATAAAAAGTAGCCTATCTCCTTTCTCAGGGTCTATACCATCTGTATACTAAGTTTCATTCAAATCTGTTCAGTAGTTTTGGCGTGAAAGAGTAACAGACAGACAGACTGACAGAGTTACTTTCGCATTTATAATATTATATTAGTAGGGATTATGATAAAGTCTTAACTTGTGATGCTTTAAGGTGAAGCTCACTTTATCGCCTATGTCCCGACTCGGCAGAAAGAATATAATTTAAATATAGACTTAAATTTATTAATATATATTTGTGCATTTGCAATGCTGCGACCCCCCGGTCAGACGATTTTTTCTAGTAAAAATTTCGTCTCATTACTGTAGACTTTAAGTTTTGCTCTTATATTTATTGTATGGTGAATATATAATGTAGCAGACAGCTCTGTCTGATCTGTCAGCAAGCTTCCTGCTCGGACGTAGTAACATTGCCAATGTAAACGTATGATATATCTTTCCTATGTATATTAATAAAATATTTATAAAAAATGTGTTTAAGTATGTTTATACGTTATTGAGTATCCATAACACAAGTTCTTGATTTCATTGATTCTCATCTTGGAGCTATATAATTAGTGTAATTGTTAGAAATTGATTATTGAATATAAACAGCTACACAAAAAGTGTTTGTTTTAATTATTTTATTAAAAAAAAAATTGCAATGTTATTTGAAAAGCAAAAGCATTAAGTCATCATCTCAATTGAGTGTTAAAAAAAAAGTGAAATATGTTCTCTAATTTATTTTTATTTTTATTTATTAAATCACAAGGGAAAACATACAGTATTTAAGTAACACAAAAGTAATTAACAGTAAATAACTAACGCGTCTTATGTTGTTGCAGAATGTTCCTGATAGCGGTGTCTTTGTCCTTAGTGGGCCAAGCATTGGTGGTATACTGCCCGCCGTTGCAACGCGTTTTCCAAACCGAAGCTCTCACTGGTCACGGTCAGTATTGTAATATGGTACAATATTATAATCCCCACCTTATCATTGGGTCTAAATCAAAGTGCGGCAGGGAGGGGGGGGGGGGAAGCATAACTAACTATACGCGGTTCTCTCGCGTAGGATAAATAGTATCTTAGGATCCCTTCTTTTTGTTTTACGTCGGTAACAGAATGCATTTACGCACTGCCTTCCGGCCTAAGGGGGGACCGAAAGGGGGTGTGGGGCTCACCACTGGCAGACGCGACTTCCAGCAGTATTACCCACTAAAAATATTCCGACGAATCCGGCGGGGGCCAGTACCTGGGTTGCAGCGTCTGATACCCCGCCTGCGGCCAACGTACCCCGAACCAAAACCGAGAGGACCTCCTCAGAGAGGCGCAGTAGGCGCGCCCCTCCTACCTCCTTGTGCGACCATAGCGTGTGTGGCCGACTTCTCGGAGGGTCCATGGTTAGGCAGCGGAGGCAGAGGACCCTCCCGGCGCTGCTTGACGGACCCAGGCGCTGCTTGGTCTGGCCCACCCGCTGCGCCCTCCACAGGTCTCTCTCAGTTTCCCTTCCGGTAGTCAGTACTAAGGGCATCCAGAGTCGCCAACCTTTGGGTGTTATCTTTTTCCGGCCTCCGGGAGGAACTCAGCCTCCCTACCATGGTGGAGACCAGTCCGGGGGGGAAGATCTTAGAATCCCAACCTCACCTGCAAGTGCAAGGTGCACCTGCCGATCAACGGACGAGGCTCTGGCAATCACAAATGTTCCCGATAAACGGCAATAGGCTCGCCACCTATTACGTGGGACCAACATTATAACTCGAGAGGTGTGGGAGTTTAATATGCCTATCCCTTCGGGGAAATAGGCGTGATTGTATGTATGCATGTGTTCAGAGTTTACAGAGAGTACATATATATTTATGTTTTCTGATGTCTAGTTCTCATAGTATAGTCAGTGCTATATATCAGCGACACATGTCTCAATCAAGATCGTTAGTGCATGTTCCGATATATATCGCACTTTTAGTACTACCAACTTATATATCCCGACACACTGCTTAGTATGGAGCTGAAAGCGCTTTGTAAGATTTTCTGTATTAATTAGGACTTTGTGCCTTTCAGATCTCATATTCCTAGTCTGCCTGACCTCCAGCGTGTTTGTGGTGAGCGAAATTAAGAAACTGATCGAGCGAACCATGAAGAAACGCTCCCACGGAAAGTACCCGGCGAAGGCCCACGACGCCATGGACTTTGTATGACACGAGACCGAACGGAAGGCGCAGTAAGCCTCATGTTTGGTATACTGAATCACTGTCACTGTCATACGATACCGGTAATATAACGCATAAAATCACTGTTATTGCATATTAATACTGTAGACTCTTTCATGTGGTACCAAAAATCATACGTGTAAAAAACACTGTTACTATATATTTGGTTATATCCTTTGTCGTGCGGTACCGAAGAACATACGCGTATAAGTCACTATTACGTACTGGTCATGTGATAACAAAAATCACTGTTACTTTTTATTTGATACAGAAAAATCACTGTGACGATCTTAAAATATCACAAATCACTGTTACTATATTTGTATTTGTTTGTGAAATTTTAATGAGTACCTATAAGATAAGATTTGAAAATTTAAATTATTTTCATTGCAAATATCTAAAACAAAAAATAATCTGACTATAAGTACTTACTACTACTATTTACTACTATACTCGTACTATAAGTATGTACTTTACAATTCTATTAACTATTGCATGACTGTAATCGGATTTTCAATTCTAACAATATACTATTTAAATATTTATTGAAACTAATAGTGCTATTATTAATGATTACAAGGGTATTCATGAATAGACCGTATTTATTTAAACAAGAATTGACGACGATGATAAAGTAATACTAATATAATAATAGGTCACTGATATATTATACTGATTTTATCAGTACATCAGTTTACAATCGTAGACAAAAGAAAAAAGTGACAGAAAGTGACTTTACGCATGCGCGCGAAAGAAGCATCGCCGCGTTGCTATAGTTACGCGCCACCCCTCCCCCCCCACGCCGCACTTCGATTGAGACCTATTAATGTGTTACTATAACAGTGATTATACGAGTAACGAATGACATGTTTACAGTGATAAGTGGTAGATGTCAGTGTGGAAATGGACCATTCTCGATTTTAATACAAAAAATAAATCGATATTCCTTCTCGTATTATGTTAATTATTATTATTTCTTAAATGACGGAATGAATGTTGGCAGTATTTTTTTCAAATGTTTTAGTGAATAGTATTTATTTTATTTTCGTACGGTTTTATTATTTCATAAGTGATAATTTAGTGTAATTATTTTAATTTTTCAATTCGTACAGTGTTGTGTAATGTTCTGTGATGTCCTGTGACCGGAGCATGTATTTAATTTGTCCTCAATAGCGTAATAGCTAGATTTTTTGTGACTAAATGGTTGTAATAGTAAATATTAATTAAATATATTAATATGTAAATACCTTTTAGTGAACGCTATTCGTAATTAACTTCTTAAGTCGTAATAAAATTGGATATTTAAATTATCTACTTTTTTATGACTTTAAAAAATCACTAGATATTGTATTTATTAGTATAAAAAGATAATTTGAATTCTAATTCTGTACAGTTAATTCAAAATTATTGTTTTGTTTTTAATGTAATCTTTAATTTATTTTAATGAAATAATTTATTTTATTTTTATGACGCATTATGAACTCGTGTGTAGGTATTGAGTTGTAAACAAAACACTTAATAGAATTTTTTTTTAACTTAAATTACAGTTTTGTGGCATTATCTTTATCTATATTTGCTATTAATATAATATGTGATTAATAAAAAAATAATTTTAAAAAAACATCATTGTTAAAAGGTATTTACAATTTAATAATTTACAGTATAAATGTGGACATGGAATGTTTTTATTTCAACATTATAATTAAGAAATCACGGATCTGACCTAGTTTTAATAGTCTTTCTCGTTCTACCCTTTCTCGAACGAGAGAGAAAGATGTATGTAGATGACTTAATAGATGAAACGCTACAATTTCCTAATGTATTTCTTTGTAATTTCACAGTCGATAACGGTATGTCACGCTAGGATAGTAAAAATCATTCATAATCATTCGTCAAGTTATGTTGAAGCAAATGTATGGTGAATGTTATCTACACACACTCGCACGCATGCTTATTCATATACACTTATAGTCAGCGTTATATCATCATCATCTCAGCCCCTTAACGTCCCACTACTGAGCACGAGCCTCCTCTCACAGATCAAGGTGTGAGGGTATTGGGTCATACTCCACCACGCGGACCCAGTGCGGATTGGCGGAGGCAGGTGTATGGCGTCCTGCTGTTAGAATTTATCAAGCCGCCCATTACGCCTCTAACATGGCTTAACGACTACCACATTTAGTGATAACCGGGACCAACGGCTTAGCGTGCCTTCCGAAGCACGGAAGCACTCGATATCAAATCCCACACAAACGGTCACCCATCCAAGGCCTGACCTCTGTAAACACTTCAGTAATCGTTTCCGACCACCGAGCACTGCGGAGCTACGAGCGCTTCATATAGTTCATAAACTTCAGCGTTATATAGATCATCGAAACACGACTTTATTGTCAAGTGCGTTAGGCCGTGTGTTACCAACTATTAAACGCTGACTTTACACACAGAGAAGTCCACTTCACTGTTATTAAAAAAAAATCTTGACTTAACTAACAATAAAGTACAATTAAATCTCAATAGTTCATGAATGAAAATGGTATTAGTCATCACTGATTTCATTCGATAAATGTATGAAATTTATGCACGTGTGGAGTTTGAAAATCTTTCTTTGACATTATAAATTTGTATTCATTCTTGTTCTGGCATTTAAAATTGTATTATTAAACTTAAAATATTTTTTTTAAACATAAATTTTACGCTTGTTCTAAATTTCGTTCAAGGTTCTTGTATATGAAAACTAAAAATGTATGTACGTATTTCCAGCGTCATATAATTGGTAACATCAAAATGGCCATAAAAATCGACACACGACTCGGTTATCAAGAGCGTTAAGGCGTGATTCGATGTATTTAGCGATATGGATGCTACTAACTGTTTGAGGGTGACTGTACAAGCACCGCATAGTTTAGAACAAGATGATGCCGTGCGATATATCCAAGACACCTAATTCGTATATTATTGTATTCTTAATAACATCTGTTACTGTATGACATATTAGGTACCCACTAAATAAAAGAAAAGACGTGTGGCACTCGGAGACTGCCGCGGTAAAGCTAGTGCATAGCATTTTTTATCAACTTATGCAATTATAATTATTTATTTATTTTATTTATGCAGTATTTATTCTAAGCAAAACTTGAAACTCTAAGCAGGCATGAGTCACCAGCTTGCAGGGCGAAGAAGGGGATTACGCATGCGCAGTAACGCCGATACAACCAATGCCACCTAAAGGTGGGTTGCTGAACTAAAGAGACAAGCGTGATATTTCAAAAAGTCATTAAAAGCTCTGCTATTTGTCGATAGATGGAAAAACTAAAAAGTATCACCGCTGTGCCGGTCGGAGTGGCGGGTATTAGGTTTTTTCGTTACGGAATTTCTCGATTCGGTCTCCACGCTCAAGGCCCGCGATAGAAGCTGTGCAATAGCTCAATAACATGTATCACAAGTTAATTATTTAATTGGACATACCTACGTACAGTCAGTGTCCTATAATTGGTAACATATAAAGATGGAAACACGTCTTTACTGTCAAAATGGTTAGAGCGGTTCCGATATTATTATATTGCGATATACCAACTATTTAACGCTGACTGCACATATCATCATGCCTTGTTCCCTGACTAGTTGGCAGGGATCACATCATTCAATGTTCTACTAATCCTAGCACCCATTTTTATGTATGGTATTATGTAAAATCTGTAACTAAATAAGTATTTTTATCATTAGGATAAAATGTTGTGTCATTTTTTATTCTTAATATTTAAAACCTGCTTAAGCCATCACTTTAGAGCAAATTAAGATTGGGTAGAATCATTGTAATCGTCAATAGTGTAATTATATATATTTTGCGATATTAATATTACAAGATAGCTGAAGATATTATTAAATGTAATTATTATTCTTGTATGTATGAAAATAAATTATGTATACGTCATTAAAGGAAAGTCGTAAATATGTGAGTATTTAACTATACGCGGATTGGTCTAAGATTGGTGCTTATACGATGGAGTTTTTGATGGTATATAGTTGTTTTATCTCTATATATGTTTATCTAAAGTGTTTCATTATTATTAAACTAAGGTTACCTATTACTAAGTGTCAATGTCATCTGATCCTTAAATGAACATATAATTAAACATGAAAAAATCTTCGTAAATACTTGAAACCCCAGACAAAAACAATCATAATTGAAATAAAATTGTTAAATTTTGCTTATTACGATTTTGATTACACGGTTTACTTAAGAAAGGATTGTTTTGTATATCGTAAATAGCCAATTTTGAATCAAGATAGGCTATCGCGTACGCTAACCATCAAATATTATTTTTGTCGGGGAATAAAACATAAAAAAGGAATTTTATTATTTGTGATAGGTAACCCAATATGAGCTTTCTATGTAACGACATTAAAAATGGCGTTCTTTTAGTGTTGCCATGAAATTCAATGTTACGAATTTATTTGCATTTTTTTAAAAAAGTTCACCTATGTACATACTTAATTGTATGTTATTATATCATCTCTAATAGATATTTTATATTGTAATTCGATATTAAATTCACAGCATTTAGTAGAAATGTGTTTTATAATAATTAGTTGAAACTGTCCTTGTGATTTCGAGTCATATCTTTAAGAATCGATTCGTCTTTGATTCACTTGTATGTAAGTATTCTATAGTCCACTAAAGTTGAATCTTAGCTGTTGTCATTAAGGGAGATGCCACTTCAAAAGATATAGCAAAAATAAACTTTAATTGTATGAGACAGTGAGTGTATTTTGCCTTCCTTTATTATTTCATACAAAGTATTATCTTTTATAAATCTTTGTCATAATTTAGTGACGTCTAACTTACGAGTTATATGATAACACGTATGACTGTTACCGTTTCAATTCAGCTGGTGATCCAAAGATCGGATTAGGCAGAGTGTTATTTGCACTTTTTGCATAATTCTACTAATATTATAAATGCGAAAGTAACTCTGTCTCTCTGTTTTTTCTTCACGCCTAAACTACTTACCCGATTTGTGTGAAATTTGGTACAGACATACTTTGGAACTCGAAAAAGGACATAGGATAGTTTTTATCCAGGAAATCCCGCGGGAGCAGGAACTTCTCGAAAATCCCGCGAGATCGGGAACTATCTGCCCGAAAGTCACTATTTCACGCGAACGAAGAACTCGAGATCAAAATTTCATGTTTCTATAACTTTAGACTCTACGGCCTGAATTAATTCAATGATTTTTTTTTAAAAGTTTAGAAGTGTTAGTAATTTTTAACATACATGCCAGTAATGACAAAAAACTACCGAGTAATAATTACTTGTATCTTCTACACTTCAGGCAATTTTATTTAAAATGTCATTGCATTTTAGCCATTTGTTTGCAGTTCAGAGGGACTGTATGAACATTTAATAGATTTAGCGCTAAACTAAATTAGTGACTGTTGTGCAAAACACTCTTAGGTGTGGTATCTCTTTTAATGTACCAATTGATAATTAAATTAAATAAATTGTAAAATGGTAGACTCTCTCTAGATAATAAGCAAATATTGCATCTATCACGTTATTTATACAGTGTTTGAATAAACTTATATCATATTTGTAGTGTTTTATAAAGTCGGCAAATAATGAAGTATTATTTTTAATATTTATTACAGTGTCCGAAAATATTATAATGTAAAGTCGTTAAAAGCCCATACCACTGTTGATTCTCGGTTTTTCTTTTTGTAAATTTACTCTTTATGTTTGATATTCGTGCCTTAAGTCGAAAATCTCAAAAAAAAGAGAACTCTCAATTTGCGTTGATACTATACATAAAAATGGAACGGTCATAGATGAACCGTGAGTCCATAAAAACTGAGTTTCTAGACCGTTATTACGTTTATGTTGCACACCAAGAACATTTGTTAACTTGTACTAATATACCATCTAAATTTTAAAAAAAGTAATCCATTGCGTAAGTTTATTTTATAATGAGACCAACCAAGGGTTTTATTGCTAATGAGATAAACTCAGCAAGAAGATTTTGAGCAATATCAAAAATAGTAAAGGTTTCCTTCCATCCCACGCGATGGACCGATGATTTGGTCAAGGCGGCGGGAAGCCGATGGATGCAGGCGACTCAGGATCGCTCTATGTGGAAATCTATTGGGGAGGCCTATGTTCAGCAGTGGACGTCAGATGGCTGAGATGATGAAAGGTTTCCTTGGGATGTCACTTTGTTATTTATCTCTACATATTATGTTAAATTTAAATAAAATTAGGACAATATTTACAATAATATTTTATTACGCGCCGATTCTTTTGTATTCTACGTAACTTCTACAAAACTGTTTTCACCACCTATTGAAATGCTTCAGATTAATCCATACCTTATCTAGTTTTATCGTCAACAAACGAATAAGATTTTCTGGATCACTATATTCTTCTAAATTCTAAGATATATCTACTTTTTTACTACGTTATTTATAAACGATACTAGGCTGGCTAAAACTGAGGAGTTTTACATCTGTTGTGAATCGTACAGTTGAAACGGATTAAGCCAAATACAATAACATACAATAAGCATAAGCATACAATAAGCTAAAGACATTTTAGGACCCTCAATGGTACCTTAAGTGAATTGCTTAAACACGTTTTGACTTTTGAAAACCAATATTTCTGTCACACAAAAGAGGAAACTTAACTTTAGCCTTCAAATTCGATTAAAATACAATTCCTTAACAAGCTTAAAAACACATAGTATCGTTTATAAATACGTGTGACTTACCCGCTTTCTGAATACATAAATGATGCTGTCTCCGTTTTGCTTAGCAAATTTGGCCGTGTTTAAACAAAATGTTAACTCAACAGCACATTAAAAGGATTACTTTTTGCGTCTATATGAAAATAAAATTACATATCGTCGTTGCATATATAAAATTATCTTAAATATTTTCTATAGATAAATGTGTTATCCATAGATCAGAATATGTAGAGTATTTTTCTGGGCACTGTTCATAATTATTACAAATAAACGATATCAACACTAATAAATATGTTTCAAATGATTGTCTTAGACAATAAAACACTAGAAAATTATACGAAATATATTTATGTAAGCATGGAAGTATTAGGAACGCAATTTTGTCGGAAACCAGATAGTTTCGGAACCAGTTATAGTCGTTTGCAATAGAGAAATATGACCGTATGGTTCATATTTCCCTTGATAAATTGTGATTTGGCATAATAAATATATTTTAAAATAATAAAATGAGTTCTTTGATAGTTGCACAGAGTAGTTTTCAGAGTACGAAAATAACAATTAATTAATTAAACAAATTACTTTTGGTAAAAATGCCACTTCTACTTAAGTGATTTTATATTCGCAACGACGGTACTGTGGACCAAAAAAAATGTTGAGATAATAAATATTAAATAAACCCTTTTCATATAAGTAGACAATGACATAATCCCTTAGTAATATTTAGAAATAATTTATTAAAATAATATTAGGTTCTAGTTGAAATGACCAAGTCAGACTTTATCGTTTTCTTTGGTCCACAATACGCAATTAATGCCGTTTTAATGAAATACCAATAAAATACAATATATTTAGTATAAAAAAACCAGTGAAATGACTATAAAATTTATTTAGAAACATACATGTAGTTTTAAGCAGCATTCAAATTTTTTTATGGCAATTTTATTATGTTTATTTATATTGACATGTGAATCCGTAATTGATCTACCTACTTAACTATCGTGCGACCATAGAATATATAAAAGTTCAAATAAAAATAGCCCAAATATTAAAAAAGATGTTTTATTTTTGTATACAAAAAAGACGCTCACTTGATTAGTTATTAAGTGACACACCCGTCCATGATCAGATATTATAGAGTAGTTTAACGACATTTTATGTCATGTCCATACATTTTATACTTATCGAACTTCGTCTTGGAACTCGATCTTGAAATTTTACTAGCTAAATCACCCTCAGGCACTGACAGTATTTATGTCAGTTCAAAACTGTCCAATAATAAAAGGTTCAGCTTACGCATGATAAAAATATTCAGAAAGCATGCTTTCCCAAATTGCGGTATTTGAATAGGGTAACGAGAGGTTAGATGTATGTTTTAATAAAATTATTTAAAAGTAATATGGCACAATGGAGGTGACTAAAAAATCTTTACACAATAATCGCCAAATTTTCGAATTGAAATTTTCGTAAAATTTACCTCACTATATTTTTTACACACTTATTTTGTATTCACTTACGAGAACCCTCAGTTTCGAGACCATAAATGTCCAGTTTCATATTCTAATGAAGAATTCCCACAATATAGTTATTTTTAAACATAGAACACATTCATAAATCTGTAAATTTCTTTAAGGTTCATTTAAATCTAAAGTCAAACGCTATCACAATGCAACCACTTTAACGTAGTCTACCACCAGCTCGGGCTGGCTCCAAGTCTTGGTCCACTGGGCGAGGTCCTCCCAGAAGTTGAGCATGCCTTTCCGACTAGAGTTGCGCCATGGCTTCGGTCGCCCACCAGTCGAGTAGATGTCGTCTTTAAACTCCGAAATGCCTCCGGCTGCCACACCCAAGGTTATGTAGAACTGTAATTGTTATAAGTATGTAATTAGTAGGTACTACGAGTACAAGAAATATATGAAGACAACGAAAGATAATATATTTATTTTTGTGATTTTTTATTTTGTTTAGTATTAGGTATTATAAATAATTGGTTTACATTTACAGGATTTGAACCCGAGACCCTCTGAATTAGAAGTCTATGGGTCTCGCCACTAGGCTATCGTAGCTCCATTAGGTACTAAATTAATTGTTTCGAACAGATATTGTAGACATAGGTAGACACTAATAAAGGACCGAACTTATGAGCAATCACTATTTAAATAGGTATTTGACGTATAATACATATGATTATGGAAGTTTAGACTTAAAAAATAAATGACTGGCTAACACTTACATGGTCGTCGAAAGGCGCTATCCTACCACCGTTTCCTAGGAGCTGCCGCGGCACATGCGAGCAGGTCGCAGGAACACGCCGGTGCAGCGCATCACCCGCATCCACGCGCGCCCACTCAGTCCCGTCCACGGACAGAGATATGAACTCTGCAAGAGTAATCATTTCATCATCTCAGATCCCACTACTGAGCCCGGGCCTAATCAATAATCACTCTCACCAACCTAGGTGAGAGTAATTTTTAGGAAGGAAAATTAACTGGCGGCTCTATAAACGTTTACTGCCTGCATAGTCACTTATGAGCATGTCAGAGCACGCAAGCAATCTACACGTGAGATAATTGCTGTTGTTTGCAAATTTCTCAGCTAATACCGATTACCACAAGTTTACAAAAGATTATAAGGGTGTATAGGGATCCTACCAAGTGCTAAGGGGCTCAAGCCAACCTCATCTGCAAGTGGTGCACTTGCCTATCAACGGACGAGGCTCTGGCGAATATAACCGTGCCCGGTAAGCGGCAATAGGCTCGCCACTTAATACGTGGGACTATAATAATATAATTGGCGAAGTGTGGGCGTATTACATCTTCTAGAGGCATCCCTCTGCTTACCCCTTCAGGGAAACAGGCGTGAATGTATGTACAAAAGATTTTTGTCAATTAACGTACTTTTAAAAATTGGACGTATCGTGATGTTTACAATATGTAGAGGTATATATAAAATACCTACGAGGGGTCCATTTGACGGAATACTCGTGAAACTCGTCTCCCCATTTCTCGCTCGGCGACGCTTTACTTGACAGCATCTCCTCCCGACATACCGCATCCATTATTGGCCCTCCGTACAAAACCTGCAGTATAACATGACGATATTAGATACAGATACTAATCCTTGTTTAGCCATATAATGTTTCCCTCTGGGTTGCTGATATTATACGGCAGTCACTCCGTGAAATAACTGGAACTCAGCCCAATCTAGTTAAGCAGACAGGTCTACGATGCATTCACAGCTACGATGATTGTAAATTATATTATAAGTTATAGCGTCCAGGCATCTCTTAGATGCTACAGAACATGCTAAGATACCTTTTCATAATCATGTAGAGATGTAGATATCTTCAGTTTTATATTATTTTTGTACATGGTTATGAATAAACGTTTTTCTTTCTTTACCTAAATTTCGAAGGCGATAATCTGTCGCCTTCAAAAGTAAGAGTAGGTGCTTAGGTACAAAGAAGAAGTCTTTTTTGCATAAACAAATTAGATTTGACAATGACAGAGTTAAGAAAAAAGTAAAAGTAAAGTAAAAAGTTCTTTATTTCATAAACTATTACATAGCACTTGAAAACGTCAAAACAAAATATACATGAAAAAAAAAATTATATCAACCCTGAAATCACGAAGCTTAGATTCACTTACATGCAAATAAATAAAAATTAGGTGTAAGTGAATCTAAGTGCCAGTTCCGAGCTCCCGCTCTGTAAGAAGAACTGACAAGAAACTCACAGGCTATGCTCTTTATTATTTTTATTACAAGACACACACAGTGTAAATTTGATGATACTGAAAGGGTCCACCGAAGCTGTAACCAATAAAGTAGCACTAAAAAGTTTATGAATACGTCACCTTATTCCCAATATCTTGCAGACCGTCCCTCAGTTCTCTGTTGCCTAACGCTGACGCTATCTTCACGACCCCTGACGCGTAGTTTGAACTGCCATACTTTTTCAGAAACGGTTCGAGGAGTAATTCTGTTAATGAAAAAAAGCATATTGAGCAAACGGTATTAAGTAGATATCAGCCAAATTGTACCAAACTGGAGTGTGACCTAACTTGCAATTTACAAAGTAGTCCCTTCTTACCCTGATCTGTGAGAAGAGGCCCGAGTTCCTATTACTGAGCTCGGGCCTCTTCTAACAGATCACTCTAAACAGGCTTATGTGATGTTGAGACTTGATCGTCGTAAATATTTTATTATAGAACAAAACAACCACACATGTTTCACACCTAAGATCTTGGTAGGATCTCTATGTATATTAAATATTATCGCATTGATTAGGACGAATTGTGTCACTTTTTTGGAGACAAAAAGAATTATTAAGACCTAATATAACCTGGATAAAGCCAATCCCCTTGCGGAAGCTTTGCTTTAATGTGGACGGTGCCATAGGTGAAAGCAAATCCAGTGCTGGTGATGCGTCCGCTGACCACAGGAGGCAGGATGTCAGGGCCTGATGCGGCATGAAGACATTCTTCAGCTCGCGATGTGCAACTAAAGAACACAAATAAGGGTAACTTTTCTCTATTGAAGAATATTTTTCAAATATTTATTGACCGCAACTTTCTGTGATCTATTTTCTCGTTGGAACGTGCCATGCTATTCTCAAAAGTTAACCAGCTTTGGAATTCGACGCCGTAACAACGTTATGACGGCTGGTTCAATAAGGGTTTTAACTGAAGACCAAATTGTATGTAATATTATTTGGTTTTCACATCTCAACAACGTGAGCTTAACGACCAGCAATTGTATAAGTAAATTGCACTTCTTTCATTGAAGGAATAACATTGAAGTCATCACTAAGGTAGTTAAATTTGGGGCATTTAAGTCACATTATAAATTTATGTATACATGCAGGAATATTTCCTGATGCTTTGAAAATATCGGTGATAAAACCAGTGCTCAAAAAATCTGACAAGCATCAAATTGAAAATTATAGACGAATTTCACTAATCCCTATTATGTCGAAAATATTCGAAATGTACATCTGTACCGTAATGTATAATTATGTCGAAAAGAAAAATATTTTATGTCAAGAGCAAAAAGGGTTTAGAGCAAATTAATCCACAAATATAGCAAATTATGAATTTCTAAAAAATATTATGACTAGGTAGACATGTTTGAGCAAATAAATTATTTTGTATTTGTATTCAAGTGATAGGAACTCGTGTCTATACACCGGTGCTCGATTACGGTACGTATTTAAATTCACCCTCTGTGCTTCTATATATAAATATTTTTTTTTAAAACCAACCATTTTTTCTCTTTTTTAGTTGAATTTACAAAAGCTAGTTATTTCTTAGCAGACATCTTTCCACTTAAAAACCTGAATTATGAGATGTCAACTTCGTAATAAAATTCATAGCGACACATGCGAAATTAAATAAAAACGTACCCATTATATAGATTCAGTGTTCCCATGTATATTGACTCGTTGGTAAAGCCTGGCATCGCCTGCTGTAGCTTGGGCGTGATATAAAGGAAGCCATCTTTCGTGAAGACTAAGGACTGTGAAGAATGCCTCTGATAGGACACGAACGGGTATTCCTGGAAAATCATTTGCCTACTGTAGACTCAGAAATTGGCAGAAATGTCCCAAGACAAACATGAGCTTATATATACAACTTATGGTAGACTTCAATTATTTCGACATTTAAGACTGCACTTTTTATTTTAAAATAAAAACAAGTATGTTATGGCAGAGTTGTGATATTTTTACTTTATTGTAAAGAAGACATTATCTACCAAGATCGTGCGATTTAACGCCATACGATTTTTTCTTTGGAGTTTTGTGAAATCACGTGTTTATACGAATAAACCTGAGTTCCTGAGCTCAACCGGAAATCCCACGCGTCATCGGTGAGATACAGCCACATATCTGTGCAAAAGTCCTGAAAAAAATCATAAAAAGAGTAATGGCCTGTAATCGGAGCCGTGGGGGTCATTTGACGGATATTTAATCCATACTTAATCGGAACTTATCTTCTTTAAAATTCAATAAAAATATCACAACTCAGTCATAACATACTTGTTTTTATTTTAAAATGAAAAAGTGCCCTCTTACTGAAACACTCTTTACATTTGTGAAATTTTTAGATGACGTCATAGTCCCCTTGCAGTAGCCTTAAGAGCCTTTAATGGTCATATAAACTACTTAACTAAAATTGTTATATTATTGATGATATATTTGCATGAATCAGCGTCTATGGACACTCACAAAGCAGTTGTGCTTGTTCCATTCCCTCTTAATTGTATATAGTATTTACCAGTCATAAAAATTTTCACTTACCGGGTGGGACAGGGGCAGATATTGCTCAATCTGCCATAAGTTTTCCCTGAGAGAGTCGAAGTTCTCCTCGAATACTAGTTGTCCTCCACACGCCGTTCCACCTCGCACCTTCGTGACGGTGGGCAAACACGAGGAGTCGATCAGCTGCGACCCAGAGTCTCGGTCTTTTAATTCTAAAAGAGGGTAATTGATTAAATTCATCTTGAATGTAAAAGTTTAAAATATTTGGACCAGAACCAAAATCATAATAAAATTTAATTATTACCTGTGACAGTGTAATTTAAATTGTCATTAAAATATCCAGCCCTATTGACAAGGACGTGAACATAATAGTAGATGATGTCACCGACCCTGAGCTGCAATTCAGGGTTCTCGTAGACCCAGCGGTCGCCGGTGGCCTGCAAGACCTCGCCCTTGAGAGCCCCCACTGAGGGCCTGCCGACCATACGGTTAACGTTCCCTTGAAACACGAACAAGGTCTGCCCTGGCGCATCTGCGAAATGTTTTCAAAGTTGGTCAGAGTTAATTAAAGTGTGTCTCGGTAAGAGTGCACTTTCTCAATTAAAAATAAAAACAAGTATGTTATGACAGAGTTGTGATATTTTGTTGCATATTGCACCCACAACGAGTAGGTAATTGTCTGGTGCGGATTTTGGTAAGGCGGCGAGGTTGGACCTTACTGTTATGGAAATAGGGACGAAATTGCAGTGACTTTGAACGGCATTCGTCGCAGGAATATGATAACGGACTTCTTGTAGCCTCAACTGCATGAATCTAGACAACATGTGGTTTCAGCAGGACGGCGCAACCTGCCACACTGCGCATGAAACAATCGAGTTATTGCAGCAACGATCTCCAGAACACATTATCTCACGAAATTCTGATGTCAACTTACCACCAAGATGGTGCGATTTAACGCAACGCGATTTTTTTCTTCAGGGTTTTGTAAAATCACGGGTTTAGGCGAATAAACCCGAAACAATTCCAGAGTTCAAATCGGAAATCGCATCGCCACTGGTTGCGATTATGTCCTATAGTTAGAGGCTTGTAAAATACTAACTGCAGGTCACACACCTGCCTCTGCCAACCTGCACTGGGTCTGCGTGGTGGAGTATGAGCTGGCCCCTAACACCTTGCTTAGTGAGAGAAGAGTTAGTGCCCGTGCTCAGAAGTGGCACATTTATGGGCTGAGATGATGATGTGTCTCAATACTCTTAATATATTCGCTATGTCTGGTCTTCTGTCTACTAGTAGATATAGTACCAAGACCTCGGATTAGTTGACTAGTGGTTCTGTAGTTAAGAAAATTACTAGAAATATGAGACTTGACAATTGATTGATAATGAGCGCACTAAATGCAAGTATTTCGAAGTTGGCTTAAAGACTACCTAAATATTTTTTTATTTACGTCGGTAACAAAATGCATTTACGCACTGTCTTCCGGCAAAAGGGGGAGACCGGGAGGGGGTGTGGGACTCTTTGCGGCAGACGCGACCGCCGCATTCCTACCCACTAAAATCTTCCGACGACGCCCACCGCTGTTAAAAAGGTGCGGGGGGCCAGTACCAGGGGATTTGTAGTTTCTGGCACCCCGCCCGCGGTCAACGTTCCCCGGATCAGAACCGGGAGGACCTCCTTAGAGAGACGCAGAGTGTCGCGCCCCCCCTACCTCCTTGTGCGGCGTTGGCGTGACTGCCTGACTTCTGGGGGGGTCTATAGCTAGACGGAAGGGGCACCTAAATATGGACCATAGGGCTCTGACACATAAACAAGCAAGACGTCACAACGTGCTTATATGAACGAGCCCAAAGGCCTAGTATTCCGCGTTCGTTATCAAATGCAATACTAAGACCAGTGCCGTAACTAGCCTTTTATGCACCCGGTGCGAGCTTTCAAAACTGCGCCCTTGAAAATTGCTCTGACCAGGCTCTGAAAATACAGGCCAGGTACAGTAGAGCGCGTCTACACCATGTTCGCAATAAAACAAAATGCACCTACTAGCTACCATGCATGAGATAAAACTAGATACTAGCCTGGTCATTTCTGCGCCCCTCCAGGGTCTGCGCCCTGTGCCTGGGCACTGCTGGCACCGCCCTAGTTACGGCACTGACCAAGGCCGTGTCCCCAGTAGGCCGCTAACAGTTTGCCTACTGGGGACACAGCCTAAGACCACCTCGCAAGAGCGAACTTTTATGAACACTGCAAAGCTTCCGTGATAATTTCAGACTTACTGAACTCTTAAAATTACAAATAACGCGAAATAAGTTAATACAGGTAGATGGTAATCGATGTTTAAGTAATGAGAAAAATCTAAATCCGGTAAGTCTTTACTAAAAAACATTCAAATTCAATTCAAAATTTATTTACACGTATATTTATAATATTATTTATTTAATGTATATTAAGTATAAATTTATAAAAAAAAAAGTGTTTATATCTTTATCCGTTTTTATTATCCATAAGACTTTCCTTCTGAAAACCTTCACATACGTCTAATTTGTATCTGTATAATGTGAAGCTATCCATTTATTTATAAGTATATATGTATCAAAAATTGTAAATTAATCTTACTTCTTTATTTAAGTTGTGAACTCCCACTCACAAAAAAACCGTGGTGGTTTAAGTGAGTGGCTTATAACAAAAATTATATTGTTAAAATATTTTGTACAATAAATAATTTAAAAAAAAACACAAGTTCTTAATGATATTATCTTAGACTAAATAATTGGTTTAATTGTCAGAATATATTATTATTATTATTAGTAAGTTATTTATTATTAAATTTATGTTATAAGACAAAATGTTTTTTTAATCTTATTGTTTGTTATATTTTAAGAAGGAATGTTTTCTTATCTTACTGTTAGTCATTATTGTCATGTTATTCTTTTATTACTTATATTATTAAGCATTTGCTAAAATTATTGACTTGTCAAGTCCATGCTATATTTCGACTCTAGAATTAGCATTATTTTTCGACAAAACAAAATCTAAAGTTAAACCAGATTTAAAACGAATGTTGTCACTGTCTTCATTTTATCAAATAAAAGTGACATCACTAGTTTTGAACCTGCTTTAACTTTAAATCTTGTTTTGTTTATTTTATCGTATGAATTTCTTATAATAACATTGTAACGTTGACTGTATTAAGTTTAACTTTTTAAATAACTCACTTGGTATAGAAGCCCTAAATCCCTTTGGCTTGAAGGCTTCAATAGTAACATCAGGAATGTGAAAATCTTTTTTTTGAGCACTAATGCACTTTAAAATCACTAAAATCAGTAGCACGAGACGTGCTTCCAAGGCCGCCATCTTGTCGCTGCCCGATGTCCGGACTTGAACCTGACCGACGATGACTTGATGATAAACAGACTTTACCGCTAAATATATAATAGCAGGATGTCTTATACTACTACCATAGTAACTGTACATTACAAGTAGGTACATCAAATAATCTCTGTGTTTCTTAACGCATTTGTGATATGTTTTTATCATAAGACAAACAATTTTGTGGTCTGCAGCTCATTGATTTTTTTTTATTTTTCATTTGTATAAATGTATTTTATATTTTGTGGCTTGAGTATGTTTAGCACACTTAAATTTCTCTGGAGGTTGTGGCGTCATGCGTCGGGTCGTTACGTTCTCTAAAATATGGTTGAGCGAAACGATGGCTTGTTCAGGCGTGATACTCGTGAACGAGTGCTGCTTGTGCGGATTGGTCTGCTCATGTCTACTATGTTTATTCGTAATTATGCTCGTATAACTAAAGAAAGAGTTATTTTCTTCTTTTATTTTAAATCTTGTGACTGCAGAACACAGATTTTTGTAGACTTGTCAAATTATTTTACTAATAAGCACATTTTTATGTAACTTGCGGGAGAAAAAATTATTACAATTTTCTTGCCCGTTCTTTTACGATCAAGCTCCCGCCCGCAGTGAATGGGTGCGATGTTTTTAAGTTTGACCTTCAAATGAGCTCTTTTGAGCCAAACTTGAACAAATGATTTGACTTTGATTTTAACAGTGTGTAAATGTTTCACAGGCCTTCGATTTTCTGAAGTGAATTACCAATGAACCCCTTTAAGAGTCTCCCATTTAGGTATTTATTTACATGGTTAAAAAAATAACTACTTCCTTTTAATGGTCCGCATTTTTTTAGCTGGCTGGTTTCGCAATTTAAAGATTCCTTCCGAAGACGCCTTCTGAATTCTCATATATACTATCAAAATATTCTTATGAAAAAGTACTCATTTACTTGTTTACTCGTCTCCTCGAACGTTTACAAAGTATACAGCTCACAAAACTCAGAGCTCTTATTTGTGTTTTTTAAAACATGGCTATCTGTATTATTTTATGAATCCTTTATTTATCATATCATCGTTAAAGTTTTTTTTTCTTTTAAATAATGGCTTTGTGCGTTTAGGACATTTAGCCAGTGCCAAGTAAGTGATATATTAATAATATATAAATCATAGTAAATGAGAATGACTGGTGATAAAGATGATAAATGAGATACCCTCCCCTAAGCCCCTTGAGTCCTCAGTAAAGATGTGGGACTATACTGAGATCTCACATGGACTCCTTGAGAGAATTTGAAAATTGATGTTGCACTGCTTTGTTTGATTTACCAACACTCATGTATGTTCACAAACACTTAACGGGTAATAATCCACCGTTATTACACATAAATGTTCGAAATATCACAAATTTTTGAATATAATACAAAACTGTAGACACGACGCTTTACTTTTCCGCCAAGAAGTCCTCCTTCATCATTCAAGTTCTATCACTACGTGGGTCATTTTTTGAAACTTTTTAGGAGTGACAAAAAACAGTGTCAGCCTGTTTGATTGGTGACTTCCGTGCTGTTACTCTTCCGTAATTTGAAAGGTTCTTATTGGTTGTATGTTAATTCTGATTGGGCGAAACGATGCATCTTTTGATTCTCTAACAAATGGCAGTAAATGTAAACGACAATATGGAGTATTTTAAAAATTTATTTCGGTTAGTACCTAAGTAATTAAAAATCTGTAATTGACGGCACAAAAAATAACAAGAACACTACGGAAAGCATATAAAGTTTCATTTACATTATTAATATAATGTTTGTGCTGGATCTTTGTTACATTTTATAGCTTCTAAACGAGTGTAAGCAACATTTGGAAAACAGTAACCCTGACCTGAGAGCTAGACTTGGTATAATGTGAGATGTACAAACATATTTATTAAATAAATAAATAATTTCTAACAATTACACCAATTATTTAGTCCCAAGATAAGTATCTTTAAGAACTTGTGTTATGGATACTAAATAACGTATAAACATACTTAAATACATTTTTTTGTAAATACATACTTAATATACATAGAAAACACCCAGACCAGAACAAATATTCATGTTCATGCACACAAAGATTTGTCCTGTGTGTGAATCGAACCCACGACCTCAAGAGCGGAGGGCTGGTATACTGACCTCCACGCCATATCGGTCGTCAAATATGGAAATAGAAAGGATTCTTTTTAAAGCTGTAAGTAATTATTTTGCACGCGACAACACAGAACCGATTTTCATGAGAACAAACATGACGGTTTCGAACAGTCGGTTGACACTTCGAAGAAATAAATTAAAATTTAATATTAAATACGGAAATATAGTTTTTAACATGGTAAGCGTTACTGAATTTCTTGGAATCAATTTTGATGAGCATTGCTTCTAGAAAAATAACATAGATTCGATATGCGGAAAACTAGGGCGATTCTTATTTGCTTTGAGACGACTTAGAGAAATATCATCTGTGGAAACTGCTCTATCATGCACATGTCGCTTTATTAATTCATAAAGATGAATTCATTCATTCATCATAAAGATTCAATCATAACTACTCTAATATGTATCGTAACACATTCAAGGGGAATTACTTGTTGACTGACGTCACTGAAATGCTTTTCGGCGAAAACATTAAATTTACATGAATAAACAAACACACGATAATAGGTCTGGAAGCACTGCTATAAAATGACAAGTTAGAATAGTCTTCTATTTTAATAATAGGTTGGGGAAAAAGTCTTTTCGTATTTTTGTATGAAAAGTCAAGACATTTTTTTCAAAGTTTATTTACATTTATTTACAATATATATGTACCGTTTTGTTGAATAACTTTCTGCCATTTTGTGGGCAGAGACATTATCCCGTTACTGTAGAAACTTTGGGACTTCTGATCAAAAAAACGGGACAAATAGTTTTGGCAGTCCTCTCTTGAGGTCAACCTTACAGAACCTAAAGAATTCTGCAGAGACCGAAACAGGTAAAAATCTAAAGGCGCAAAGTCAGGGCTATATGGTGGATGCACTAGGACCTCCCAGTCGAACTCTCTTAATTTTTGCTGAGTGGCTAAAGATGTGTGTGGTCTAGCGTTATCGTGATGAAAGACCACACCCTTCCTGTTGATCAATTCCGGCCGTTTTCTCTCGACTGCTTCCTTTAATCTCATCAGTTGCTGGCAGTAAAGATCAGAATCGATTGTTTTGCCGGGCGGTAAAAGCTCATAATAAACCATAAACAATGCCCTTCCAATCCCACCATACACACAGCATCACCTTATTTCGTGTTAGGCCAGGTTTGGCCACAGTCTTGCCGAAGGATCGAGGCGCCGTATCCTCGAGGCGGTCGGGCCCATCTTGGAGCGATGGGTCGGCCGTCGGTGGGGGTCGATGACCTTCCGGCTCACGCAGGTACTTTCCGGGCACGGGTGCTTTGGGAAGTATCTGTGTGACGTCGCCGGGGGGGAGTCGACCCGGTGTTGCCACCATTGTGACTGCGCGGAAGACACCGCGCAGCACACTTTGGTGGCGTGCCCTGCGTGGGCGGGGCCGCGGTCGACGTTGGCCGCGGCCCTGGGTGGAGTGGCTCTCTCGCTGCCGACCATCATGCAAAAGATGGTCGACAGCGAGACGGCATGGGAGGCGATGGCCTCCTTCTGCGAAGTGGTGATGTCGCAGAAGGAGGCCGCGGAGCGGGAGAGGGAGCGGGATCCGTTCTCTCTCCGGCTACGCCGTTGGCGCAGCGGGCGGGCCAGGAGGGCCTGCCCGGGCGCGCCTGGGGGTCTTAGGCGGCGGGGGCAGGGGCCCCTTCCGTCTAGCTATAGACCCCCCAGAAGTCGGCCAGTCACGTCATGGCCGCAAAAAGAGGTAGGAGGGGCGCGACACACTGCGCCTCTCTGAGGAGGTCCTCCCGGTTCTGATCCGGGGGACGTTGGCCGCGGGCGGGGTAGCTTTTTTGTATAACCAGCTTTCTTCAAATGGGTCAAAACTGTTTTGTGGTCAATTCCCAGTTCTTCAGCTACATCGTAACTACTAATATGCCGATCTTGCTCCACTCTTTCAAAAATGGCGTCCATTTTATTCGTAACAGGGCGACCAGAGTGAGGTGCATCTTTAACATCAAAATTTCCGGACTGAAAACGTTTGAACCAAATTTGTGCTACTCTTACTGACACTGCATCAGGTCCATAAACATCACAAATTTTTTTCACTGCTTGAGTTGCATTTTTGCCTTTTTTATAATAAAATTTTAAAATGTATCGAATTTCTTCATTAGATTCACTCATTTTAACGGAGAGAAAAACAAATGAAAAATAGCGGGAAACAACTTTTTTTTATTTTTTTCTTTTCTTTATAATGGAACCTTTTTAATGTTACCAAAACCAGCCAGACACAAATAGTACAGTCAAAAAAAATTTATAATAAGTTTATACCTACGTTATGCGAAAAGACTTTTTCCCCGACCGAACAACAACAAAAAATAATAAATTTACTCTGGGTATTTGCTTTTTTAGAAATTATAACTTATCTGGGTTACGTATCATAATAACTAAAGTTGTATCGACTATTGTCGAAATAACTACGGTTGAAATAAATAACGTTTAAAATATCTAATGATCGATTCACATAAGTTTATAATAAATAATGGATGAAATTCCTAATGGACGGTTCACCTACAGTTGATATACCTACAGTTGATTTATCTAAGGTTGATTGAAGTAATGGACGATTCACTTATTGTTGATTTATAAAACACCCTTCTGGGTATTACACGCTTGCTTCGCTCGCGTGCAGTTTATGGTCACTATAGCAACTAACGAAAAGGCTGTGACGGGAGCTCACAGCTCACAGCCTTCTCAACCTATAACCACCCATGTCGTTTCTGTATAGAATCCACCTTGTTCGCTCGCTTCGCTCGCTCACCTGTTTTTGTGGGTATTTTTGGCAAAAAAATTAGGTAGCGAGGAGCGAAGCGACGAGCGGTTAGGTTATATCGTGACCACAATGCACGAGCCGAGCGAGCGAAGCGAGCGTGCCGCGGCAGCGGCCGGCGAAGTGCCAGAAAATACTTTGGTCACGTTATTCTCCTCCTTTTATAGTGAACATAGTGAATCCCAACAGCTGGCTGGACTCCTTAAATAAAAAATGTAAATTTATACACTATAACGAATGTAGACAACACGTTTTTTAGGAAGACATTGTAATTACTCACCCACCACTTAAATAATATTATAGCGCTAAATATACCCTCATTTTAGTAAACAATTAATCCAGCGCGGTGGCGGTGCGCAGAACTGTGCTGTAGGTGAGTCGTCCATTAGGTTTTTCAAACGTAGTTGAAACATCCCATAGTTGACATAACCATTACATCAATCGTTCGATAGTTCTTTTAATTATAGTCTAATCAAAATTATTTAAGTTAATCAGTACTTGAGTCAACCAATATACAATATGAACATATGTGGGTGGACCGTAGTTATATCGACAATAGTTAAACTGTATTTAGTTATAATAATATGTAACCCTTATCTGTACCGTAAATTTAAGAAATTATTTAGATATTTGCAAGGTAAAATTTTTAAGTCGTTATCCTTAAAATCGTATGTGTTTATAGTCTTTAACGAGAACAGAACTGAACAGAGAGTTTGTATGAGAACAGTTTTCAACTGTTTCTATGTTATAACTAAGAATTTTATTCTTCTTCGAGTGTAGTTTATATTTGGTGTTAGAACACTTTATATACTATTTGTTAAGCAATTCATTTAAGAAATATGTTTAGTTGAAGAAGGACAATACAATTTTGATTTCAGTCTTTATATATTTCTGTCGAGTTAATTTTAAGATTAGACTTTTATTAAGTGACATAACTGCATTCACTATCACATCGAAATTAAGAAAAAGTTCCCAATATAGATCCTTGTGGGATCCACACCATTGCCTTCTGTCGAAGGAGTCAGACAGCTAATAGTAACAGTGGACTACACATGTCTAAGCGTTACTGTCGGGCAATAATATTAAATAGCAGTTGAAATATTTTACACATCGTAATATTGTAGTTTAAATAAAAATACAAATACATAACGATATATGGAGTCAAACCTTCGAGAAAAATCAAAACCTTGCTTAGCTAAGATATGATTGCAGACTTATATTAGTGCCATAGTAGTACTGTAGTCAAAGCAAAATCGCTATATATTTTTTGGCAATAGATTATTGACATTAAGATAGTCAAGTAATAGAACCACAAGTGGAAGAATGTAAACTCTGCCTACCCTCTGCCTGGGAAAAAGCATAGCGATATACGATTGACGATATATATGTATCTGTGTACGAATACGTACGTTTAAATCGAGCTGAAGTCATTCAGGGCTAAACAGGCGACCTTGTTTCAAAAGAGATAACCTCCGCAGCATATCAGCTGTCAAAAAACCGATTACTATTATGTTGTTCGAGATTTTGTTGATCTTTTAGTTCGATGTTCTGTGTCTCACGTATTGTGCAATCAAACGGTTGAAAGGGTATGCTGTAGTGGGGCTTAACAATAACAAATAAACTGTAGATATACTATTAGTCTGAATAAATAAACGAGCAAAAAGAAGTATAAACAATCAATTGATTCCTTTAGGAAAGAGGTTTGTATTTTTTGATGTTAGTAGCCAAAATCAACCATTTTCCAAATAGAATAGAATAATAATACTTCATAAATGCTCCCTGAATATATAGGCAGCAATGAACACTGTAACAAACAAGTAATGAAACTATATGCATGTCAGTCAGCCCATTAAGTCCTACTACTGAGTACGAGCCTTATACGGGAGGGTATTGGGTCATACTCCACCACGCGGGCACAGTGCGGATTGGCGGAGGCAGGTGTACTGCTGTTAGAATTTTTCAAGCCGCCCAATTAGGCCTCTAACATGGCTTAACTAACACATTTAGTGATAACCAGGACCAACGGCTTAACGTGCCTTCCGAAGCACGGAAGCGCTCGATATCAAATGCCACACAAATGGTCCCCCATCCGAGGACTTTCCGACCATCGAGCACCGCGAAGCTACCAGCGCTTTAAATAAGCGTAAGAGTAAGTGCCAATTGCACCTAACATATACACGTAATACTTTCTCGTGTACATGTGGCCAAGCGCAAGCGGACATTCAATGAGAGCAATAATTTCACCAAACAAAACACTGTTACGGATAGCATTTTGTATGTTGATTACATATCTTTCATAAAAACGAGTCTGTCAGACTAAAAAAATAAACTGTTTGACATTCAATCATTCATTTAAATATTATTTGTTAGAATAGATTTCTGATTTAGCGTTTCACATAATACCCATTGATTGGGACTATTTCGCAGTAGAGAACATAATTTATTGTTAAAATTTATCGAAAAATATAGCACATTTATGCTAACTTTCACTAAAGTAAGTACTGATTAGGCGTTTTACGACTTTCTTGTTTAGGCAGCGTGAAATTAGGTCCAATAAAGCTCTACCTTGCTCCAAAATTTACTGATTCTTGCTGACGACGCCAGCTTCATATTTTATAATATCTTAATTTTTATTTTGCTATGTAAAGCTATTTATAGTTATAAAACGTTTTTTTTACTAGAAAAAGAGAGGTGTATATGGAACCTCATTGGAGCTGTGGAGTCCAATCCAACCTCACCTGCAAGTTGTGCACTTGTCGATCAACGAACTGGGCTCTGGCGAAAATAAAAGATCCCGGTAAGCAGCTATAGGCTCGTCACCTATTACGTGAGAACAACAATATAATTGGCAAAATTAAGGCCTAAGGAAACAGGCGTGTTATTATGCATGTGTAAATCATATTTATTGCTACCGTCACGTTACTTGTATGCTTGTAATTTTTTTTATTAGTTGCTCCAATTTCATTTTCAGTTATAATTTAGATTTTCTCCATTTCAATCTCTGAATTAGTGTAAATTAAGAATAAAAGACATAATTAAATTATAGCATTTTATTCATAATTATCTCCGGTGACTTTTTGTCTTGTAACGTCTTGAAAGGCTGTCGAGTATGATGAGTTGAGCAGTACAAAGGCACATAAGTGTATTTCTGTAAATTCTGAAACAAAAAGAAATGTTTATTTTTTATGTCAATGAAGGTGGCCCCGTTTCAAAAGCGTAAAAGTACAAACTAAGTACCACTGTAGATCAAAACTAATTACTGATTCACAGTGGAATTTATCACTCTCAAATTATGTGCTAAACAAAACTATAATCAAACATACGTTTAAATGATACATTACAGCAGCACATTTATTTAATAAATATAGAAAACCTTTGTCATAATATGGCATTGTAACGAAAAGAGACGAAGGACATATGATTCGAAGAGAAATTAATATGAAAGAGGTGGGTTATATAAAATGGATGGAGGCGAAAAGGATACATACATACAGAAAATCACGTCTGTTTCCCCGAAGGGGTAGGCAGAGGCATATTTAACGCCCACATTTCGCCAATTATAAAGTTATTCTCACGTAATAGGTGGCGAGCCTATTGCCTTTTGCCGGGAACTTTTAATGTTTGCCAAAGCCTAGTTGAGGTTCAGGTGCACCACTTGCAGGTGAGGTTGGCTTGGGCTCCTAAGATGTTAGGATCCCTATACACCTCAAAAAACCCTTAAACCGCGAGAAAAACAAACAAAAACAGATGAATTCAGCGTGGGATATGATCAAGCAGGGGGCTGATAAGTCGATAACGAATTACTAAGGTGGATGAAAGAAGTTGAGATGTCGAAGTCAAAAAAAAGTTCTGTATTTCTTAAACTATTTATGAAATATAATAAAATTTAACACTGAACTTACGAAGCTTAGATTCACTTACACGCAAAAAAAACGATTAAGTGTAAATGAATTTAAGTGCCAGTTCCGAGCCACCGCTCTGACTGAGCTGACTAACAAGAAACTCACAGACTAAAAAAGAGTCTTTTAAATTATCAATTGGTTAGTTACTTAAATTGCATTTTTTACACGTCCGTGGTGTTATAAGCTGCCATATAATAAACATTAACAATATTCAATAGAATATAACATTACCTATATTTAATAGAAAATAACATTAACATTAAGATGTATAGGGATCCTATCAAGACCTAAGGAGCCCAAGCCAGCCTCACCTGCAAGTGGTGCACCTGCCGATGAACAGACGAGGCTCTGGCGAACATAACAGTGCCCGGTAAGCGGCAATAGACTCGCAAGAATCGCCACCTATTACGTGGGACCAACTATATAGTTAGCGAAGTGTGGGCGTGTAATATGCCTCTGCCTACCCCTTCGGGTAAACAGGCGTGAATGTATGTATATGTCACCGTAAAATTGTAAAAAACGTTAAATTATAATATATCCCGCGATATTGTAATCTGTCGAAAAATTGTGATCCGTAACAAACTGCTCACAATTTAACGCATTATTTTTCGATAGATTATAATCTATCGAAGACAAACCGTCAGATTGTAAAATGGCATGCGAAAGAACGCACCTCGCGCTCTGATTGGTTGAACCTCATGTTCCCCGCTCAGCCGCCCGTCGTCGCCATCTTCGGTTGTTATTAGTCAAATTCATTTATTATGAAATGTAAACAAACAGTGTTTTGGTGATTTAAAACAGATTTCGTGTTAATAATAATAACGCATTGTATTATAATAAGTTGTAGGGAGTGTTAACGGACCTGTGATAACCTAAAGAAGTGCAGTTAAATAAATAATAAATAAGAGAGTGGTTGGCTGGTCTTGATGGCAAGACCAGCCAACCAATCATGGACAGGCTTTAAACAGTTGACAATTTAACGCGCGACAGATTGTGATTTAACGGTTTGTCTTCGATAGATTATAATCTATCGAAAAATAATGCGTTACATTGTGAGCAGTTTGTTTCGGATCACAATTTTTCGACAGATTACAATATCGCGGGATAGATTATAATTTAACGTTATTTACAATTTTACGGTGACATATATATAAATTAACATTATTCAATAGCCTGTATGCTAAGCCGACTCCAGAGAAGCTGGGAGCAGGGAAAGAGAATGATGGTAACGTATTATTCTTGTAACATTGTAGCTTATTGCGTTAGGGAAATGCGGCCCTGGTGGTGTTATGTAAGCTGAATGTAAGGTCCACAAAATTATCGCTAATGAAAGATTTTTTAAATGTGCTCTATGACTACAGTTATAAACCTATGACTACATGTTTAAACAACTTACGGGATGAACAGAACGTTAATATGATATTGAGTATATTTATATTTATTTATTTTTATTTAATCTTTATTGCACACAAAAAAAAGTAATACAAAAGGCGAACTTAATGCCGAAGGCATTCTCTACCAGTTAACCATATTATATATATATATATATATATATATATTATTGTCTCCTATCAATTCTATTTCTTATTTAAAAACTTGATTGGAACCACAGTATGCTAAATTCATCAAGATAATCTAAACATATTTGGCATACCGGGAATGTAAATGTCCTCTGTTAAGGTATTAATTTAATAAGTTTGGACTTACTAATACTTAGTGCTGTGTTAAATGGACTTAAATAATTTTCAATTGTACTTTAGAAAACTTAGATTGCATGCTTCTCAAGTCAAAATGGTCACCGCCAGTGGGGACTGGTCAGCTCATTTCTACTATTTTTATCCTTAATTATGGTCATCTTGCTAAGGAAAGAGTGATTTTTTTTTCTTTTCTTAAATTTTTTTGTTTGCATAATATAAGTTTTTTTTTGTAAACCTAAAAACATGGTTTAAGTACATTTGTAACTGGCGGGAAAAAAAACTAACCTTGGCGATTTTCTTTCCCGTTCTTTTACGATCAAGCTCCCCGCAGTGAATGGACGCGTTAAATTTTATGTTTGACCTTCATAAGAGCTCTATTGAGCCAATCTTGAATAAATGATTTTGAATTTTTTGAAAACATGGCTGTACTTTTTAAAACTGTTCCAAAAAGTTCTAACCTGTAATCGCAATAAAATGATTTGATTCGACCATAAACCCCAACTTACCTATAAAGCGAAAACCTTGACATAGTCTATGTGCATCTGACTGGTATCGTCAAACCAAGTGGGGAACCACTGCTCGCGGGCCGTCCAGAAGTTCAACATGGCTTTACTAGCCTGGTCCTTCCAGGGCTTCGAGTCATCGTCTGCGAACTCGTGCAATCCACCCACGTTCAGGCCTATTGCAATGTAGAACTGGAAAGAAGAGATATTTAAAAACTTTTGAATGTTTTCGATACATTATGTTTGTTACACGAATTTTGTTTTTAAAAAAATACAGTTTTATTTTTTATACAAACGATGTGGTTCTGTTAATGGTTTTGGTTGGCAACTAATAGACTAAGTCACTTACAGTAACAGTGCTTTAATCACCATCACTTACCATTTCATCAAGAGGAGCCATGATGGAACCTTTCAGCCATTGGGAAGCCGCCTGCACATCCTGCTTTTTCGCATCTTCAAAGAAACCAGAACCTGGTTTTACATCTCCGTACTTCTCCCCGTCAACAAATAGGGAGATTCCATCTGTAGGATTAATTTACATTTATTTAATATTTAAAATAATTTATTGATTCAGGCGTTACTTTGCGGAAATCCATTGTAAGCAAGTGATTGATTAAAAATATCTTTGTAACAATTCCCGCGCTACTATAATTTCCCGAAAAATCGAGAAACTATTCAACACGACACGTGTTTCGCCCTTACACAGGGCATCTTCAGGTAAGATAGGAGCCTCAGAACAACGATGTCTTTACGACCAACGTACAACGTATAGTATATATATAGCGCGGGAATTGTTACAAAGATATTTTTAATCCATTACTTGATTTATTTAATATTATTATCAGCCCGTATTATTTCGTATTCTATTATTCATCTTTATTGTTTTATATAATATCTAAGGAAATAATTAGTTCGAGATAGCTATTATCTATCTATCTTAGCTTAGCCTTCTTTGCACATTACTATCAAAATATCTTAAAATTGTTTTATCATTAACATTATCCTATAATAATGCTAATATGACGACGACCGATATGGCGTGGTGGCGAGTATACCCGCACTCCACTCCTGAGGTCGTGGGTTCGATTCCCACACAGGACAAATATTTGTGTGTATAAATATGAATATTTGTTCTGGTCTGGGTGTGTTCCTATATATATTAAGTATGTATTTACAAAAAAAAAAAAGGTATTTATGTATGTTTATCCGTTATTTAGTATCCATAACACAAGTTCTTAATGATACTTATCTTGGAACTAAATAATTGGTGTAAGTGTCAGAAATATTTATTTTATTTATTTATTTATAATTATATTTGTTTACTTTATATTAGTTTTACGTTTGTCTTTGATTATAACAGTTTTTTATTCTTTAATCACTACATAACTCCCAGAATTACCGAATTTATTTGCACTGTACAGCAACTGCCTCTTTTATATTTATGTGAAATAGTTTCTATGTTTACCAATCACAAATGTTTGATATATTAGGGAAACCTGTTATTGGCCATACTAGCTTTAAGTTTTATGTCAATTGTTTTGCTATATACGCTGTTGGTTTTCTGAATAAATAACTTTTCTGAGGCGAACAGACCAAAGATAAGCAAAGTTCAGCGCTGTGGTAGTGTGCGTGGCATTTTATATCTAACTCTTACGTTCTTTATTAGCAACGTATGATCGTTGATCCCGGCCCGTATCTATTCGATTTAAATTCGGAAATCCACGATAGAGTCTCTATTAAGCATCTTTAAAAGTAACACATATCGCATGCTTAATGGAATAGTGACTTAACTCAAAAAAGACGATTTCTGGGACATCACAAAAGAAGATCTTCTAGACAATTCTTGTAAGCGCATTAAATTGATACTGATTTATTAATTAGTAATTCTGCTTATGTTTTTAACGTTTCATTAACATTGATTCGATCTCAGTAAGAAACAAATAGACTGTATAGGTCCGTAACTCAAACCTGACCTGAACCTGATCTATTAATGGTCGATGTTCCTTTAAGCATGCGATATGCCTCCGCCAATTCAATCTCTTCTTGTGGAGAATGATCTGAATCTCTCTTACCTTCTGAGACGAGACTAGACTTAATCTTAAGGCTGCGTTATCATCAGAGATGTGCGAGAATGCGTTGCGAAGAATGTGTTTGTTAAGATAGATAGTTATATTGTTTATTGCACTAAATAAACACATATACAAAATATTAACATGAAACAATATAGGGAAAACCAAATTATTAAACTTATAATAACTATTTAATTATTTGTACGTGTGCTGTATTCATGCGAAAAGGTCATAGCTCCACGTAGTATTGCTCAGCGATCAAAACGTTGATTTTCAATGGAGTAATGGTTTTCAAATGGAGTCGCTGCGCTGAGCGAAGCTAGGTAAATGACGCGATTTTATTGGTTCTGAACAAACAGATTCCTGGCACATCTTTGATGGAAACACAGTGTAAGCTTTGGCTTACAAGGGTGACCCTTGGGTGTACCTAATGTTCTAACCATATTTGGCTGAATTTCTTTTATTACACGGAGCTGCTGCCGCCTGACCTCCCAATTTAGTAAGCCAGACCTTAGTAGAGACGGTTATAGGTACATACCATAATGATGATATTTCTTGAGGAGTAATCATCTGATTGAGTCTACATACCATAATTACAATTAATTTTGCGTAAAGGTATATGCAGTATAGTAATAACACATATTTAATTCAATGTAAGATTATATGTTTTCTTGTTCATACTGCCTCATACTTTTCTGCTTACCCAAAGGTTCACTGGTAGAGAATGCCTTGCAGCATTAAGTTCGCCTTTTGAACATTGTAATTTTAATTTGTGCGATATAGTTTAAATAAATAAATAAATGATAGTCATGTTAGGAAATTAATAAAAAGATTTAACCTGGCCTCCATTCCATGCTGTAGTTATGGTACACTTTAGCCCATTGATCGTAACCGATCTTTTCTTTTAAATGCGCGTTTCTGGAATTTGAATTTGTAGGTGATGATTGTAATTTAAGCACCCAAACAATTAATATAAAAGCTATATATAGCTTAACCATCCTTTATAGTTCGTAGAGTTTCTTGTCAGTGCTTCTCACAGAGCTGTGACGCGGAACTGGCATTTAGATTTACTTAAACCACTTTTTTTTTACAAACAAAACTACAAAACTCTGCTGTACTTCGGTGATCGTTTCCGACCACTGAGCACCGCAGAGCTACGATCGCTTATTTACTTATTATCAATTTAAAATACTTTAGAGAAATACTAGTTTAAAAGGGCATTTCTTAAACCAATAGTATCCATCATTCGTTGAGGTCCCTAAAATATGGTTGAGCGAAACTCGTCTTCTCATGTAGCTGTGTTTGGCCGCAATCATGTTAATATTGCTAGAGAGAGTTTTTTCTTCTGTTTTTTTGGATCTTGTGACTGCAGAACAAAATTGTTTTAATATTAGATATTTTTATTGTTACTGTCGGGTGAAAAAGCCAAACTTGACGATTTTCTTGCCCTTTCTTTTACGATCAAGCTCCCGCCCGCAGTGAATGGGCGCGTTAGTTTATAAGTGTGACATTCATAAGAGCTCTATTGAGACAAACTTGAATAAATGACGTTTGAATTTTTTGAATTATCATCTGAGCGTTATCTCGGTTACCCTACGAGCCTGTATTCCACATTCTTGCTCTTTTGCCGCTTTTTATAACAGTACTCACCTGTATGGCTCAGACTCGCATAGGATAGGTCCACCGATAAGCTTCTTGGAGTGGCTGCCGTTCCCTTTGACGCTAGCGATTCTCATGAGTCCAGATGCGTAGTTCCTTACTCCATAGACATTATCTCGTGGCTCTAGTTGGATTACTATAACAAACATTTTTATTTGTGTAAAACTGTATTTATATCCTTTAATATAAAATTTTAGTTCGTAATTTGCCAATAGATGGCAAGGAACGTTATTGAATCACTCAAGCGGTTATTGGATACCGGACTCATATAGGTCCGGCAGTTATTTTCATAATGTCGTTCCTTCCTGGCCATTTTAATGAAAATCAAGGTTTGTTCGTAGTCTAAGAGTCTGGTAGTCTTCGGTGGTGGTATTTCGTCACCTGTACGCCATCCAGTAGATACAATAAAAAAAATCTGAGGTAGATCCGTAATAAATACTTACAAGGAACCAACCAATCGCCAACTGGCATTTTGGCGCTGACTTCAATGCGGCCATATTTAAAGCTGAAGCGGTTTTTGGTGGTGACCTTTGCTGTGATAATAGGAGGCAGTATTTGCGGCCCAAACGCTACTCGGGAACACTGCTCAGTGCCCACTGTGCCGGTGCATCTGTAATAATTATAACGTATAGTATGTAATATTGTGTCTATAACATGCTTAACGTGCCCGACTATTACGTTCGGCAAAGGGCTTGTCGTGAACGCCGCTTGTTTGCGCCACCCACGTGTCTCACTGCTGCGCACCATCACTCCCCGATCGCCCGAATGCACATCGCCTTATTGCTTTCCTGTGTCAGCACCCTAACTCTGACATATTCGTAGATAGCTGGAAATCAATCCAGGCAAATTTGTTGTCTTTTTGTGAATAGAAATGTCCTCTTTAATTATATTCAGTATACCTACACTTCACTCCAGAGGTCGTGGGTTCGATTCCCACACAGGACAAATCTTTGTGTGCATGAACATAAATATTTGTTCTGGTCTGGGTGTTTTCCTATGTATATTAGAGAGAAAAAAAAGTAAGAAAAATATTTATTCAATACAAGTTGTATTAAGTATGTATTTACAAAAAAAAAGTATTCAAGTATGTTTATACGTTGCTTGGTATCCATAACACAAGTTCTTAATGATACTTATCTTGGAACTAAATAATTGGTGTAATTGTCAGAAAATATTTATTATTTTATTTTTAACTTTATATGCTTGTAATATTACTTACTGAGTTAGTTCTTGTAATTGGGACAGACCCGTGTAATTAATAACAATAAATAAATAAATCATTTCAGCTATAGGTATGTAGTCAAGCCAATACGTAGGGTGACGATCTGCCCAAAATCTGGTAGGATTTCTCTGCGTCGACTCTTACGACTACCAGTGAGATGAGAGGGGGTGGCGCTATTTAGGCCGATACCAAACGTCACATGTCTACTGTGCCCTAAAACATGTTCCCGGGAGGACCTTATGAGCGCTTCCGCCCGTGCTACTGCTAAGGTCGGCATATTAGGCTGACAAGATATAGGTCTTTAATGTCATTAACTCGACAGAAGAAGACACATATGTCTGAAGCGGATTGAAGAATGCATCGTTTAATAAAACGACAAGACAACTTGTGGAGTAACTTTAGGGAGCGGTTGATGTGCTCCCTACTAAATGAAAGATCTTTCACCGAACAGATGGACCTACCCGGGGGCCGCGGTCCAACCGAAGATGGCTGGGTCTCGATTTTGGTCTGGATTATCACTATATGTAAATTATCACATATAGTGATAATCGATACCAACGCAACGGCTTACCGTGTATGGATATGGGGTCGTGCAAAGTAAGAAGAATCGAAACAGTTTGTAAACTCTAGGAACTTACCTCGTGGTTAGGTCCAAGCTTTGAGTAACGAAGTCATCACCATACTTGGACTCCAGCGTCATAGGTCGAATTCTCAGTTTGCCGTCTCTCACTCGAAGATTGCGGTCTTTCAGGTAAACATTGAATGGATAGTCCTGGAAGTTTAAAGAATTGTCAGGGACTGCAAGATAGTGTTTAACTTTTTGTAAAATTATCTATAAATTAGAACATTATTAATCTAGCTGTCAAGATTTGGTGCCAACTACTTCTCGGAGCAAGATGATGATCTAATCAAGAGGTTCTCCTAGCTGTAAGTAAAATTTACATAATTACGTAATTACGTGGGGTCAGCTTAAAACATTGACAGATGCTGAACTAGATCCCTTTTGTTGCATCTGTGATACCTTCATTTGTTTAAAATTATACTATCTCTTATCTGCAGCAAATAAATATATTGAATGTAAATTTCAGAATGAATACCGTGTAAAAAGCACGCTTACAAATGCATACACTCATTGTAGCCTGCTTAAATGCCTTTTCACGCTCCGCTTAAAAGACCAGTACCTTTATTCTTGTTAGCTGGAAAAGTGGTTAAGGACCTTCTTTGTCACTCTCAGGTTTTTTTGTAAATGTGACTCGCCAGATTTACCAGATCAGTCGACGCTGTTTAATAAAAAAAGAGCTCTCATACCGTGTAACAAGCACGGTAACAAGCGCACCCATGACGGATTTTATAATTGCCGATTCACGCCCCGCTTATAAGACTCGGGACTATAGGAGTTGGGAAAAATATGCGCCGGTAGAGAATTCCACATCGAAGTGGTCTTATAATTTATTTGGTCTGACTGCACAGTATGTTGGTGGTGGTGGTTTAAGACCAGTACGTATTTATCAGGAGAGGAAAGGAGAGGGCGGTAAGAGTAATGTGGGTTAGGTTGTAACAAAATTTTACTTACTGGTTCTCCAGGAAACATAATTTCAGTCGTCCAAATCTTTCCGTTCTCCAAATTTGAGTTGAAGTTGTCTTCAAACAGCAGTTGACCTTTACAGACGTAACCAGGCACCGAGACCTTGGAAACGGATATTTCGCAAGGGTACTCCGTACCCAGGACTGGGATCGCCGGCCCAGCGGATGGTGGTGGCACGTCGTCGGTGCTTGGTGATATAACTGCTCCCGTATTTGGGTCTACTGGCCTTCCGTCTTTGTTGACATGTCCTACAAGATGAATACTACTACATTCCGGATGTTTTTAACAGATACAATTTGAGCATCACTATATTTTCACCACTGCTTTGTTTTGCTTTGTGCCGTTTGGTACCGGCCTAGAATGCAACCCTTTTTCATCTCACGGGGAGTCGTAAACGTCAGCGAAAAGAAATGCTGCAGCAGCGTCATCCTCCGTACTAGCTGAACTGCTATCACCAACCCGCATGCCCAGTGTGGTGATTATGGGCAAATACCCCCAATAGAAAGTAATCTATTGGGGAAGCTAATGTTCGACTGTGGACTTTATAAAGCTTTCACAAGGTACACAAATCTTTTTATGAGCAGACAGTTGTTATTTTTACGGATCCTTACCATGCCAACGGATTTTTACTACAGGTCTGTCAGAAAATCTGTAACTGGTGAGTCCTAATACACGGTGTTATAATTTTTGGATAATATTTTCATTTGTCACAGCACATACTACAAACATCATCATCATTGGGTCAAGAAAGTCCAATGCTGAACACAGACACTGCCAATGTCTGATAGGATGCCCATAGAATAATTAAAAAAATATTTTATACATACCAACATTTATTGGTACTATAACTAAAATGCCTCTTTATAATTGTAGCAATAAGCTTAGATATCTCTAGATAAACGTGTCAAATGATCTTCGCCCGCATTCACACTTCGTAAAATTTTATTACAATTTAAAAAATAACCGCCCGTTTCCTCGAAGGTGTAGGCAGAGGCAAATCATACGCGTACGTTTCGCCAGTTATATTATTGGTCCCATGTAGGTCCAATAGGTGGCGAGCCTATTGCTGCTAACCGGGAACTTATATGTTTTGGCCGAGATAATTTTCATACAATGTTGATTAACAAACCTGACACAGTCCACTCCCCATTATCCTGCCGATACCCAAGCCCATCCTTTATGATATAAGTCCAGAAGTAAATCTTATCCCCAATCTTCAGCTTGGCGTTTGGGTCCTTGAAGACCCACCTTCCATTCTCCGTCTTGGTTATGTCTCTGGACCACTGGCCTGCCTCCAGGCCTACCATCATTTCGTTCAGTTTGCCGTGGAATGCGAAGAGACTGTACCCATCGTCTGTGAAGAAAATTGTACAAACACTATTGGTATGCTTTCGTGGCCTTTTTTTAAATCCTTGGGCAATGGTGGCCTGGGGTAACATTTCAAGTTATTTCGGGGTGTCAGACGCTACAACACAGGTAGTGGCCCCCCGCCTTTTTTTCAACAAGCGGCGGGCGTGGTCGGAAGATTTTTAGTGTGTATTAGTGTGAGTGGTGTAAGTCCCACACATTTCCTCACGGTCCCCCTTTAGCCGGGAGGCGGTGCGTAAATGCAGTTTGTTGCTGAAGTACAAAAAAATTTGTAATACTATTTTTATAGAATGTAGCTTCCTATTTCTGATTTTTTTTTATTCAAAAAGTCCAAGTAGTTTTGGAGCAAATTCAATGCACACAAACAATCAAGTCATATGTCTTTATAATACTAATATCACAATTTCACGCCAATATATATATACAGTGTGTTGAGGGGACACCTATTTAGTACACATACTAAAGTGACTTCTGTCACATCATCATACGAATATGATTTGTATACCTACTAGCTTGTCAATTTATAAAAATATTTTCACAATTTACGATGTGAAACTGAATATTAAATAAAATTTCTCAAATGTTAGAAATTTTAAAGACATTGCCATATATTTTGTTATAATTGTTATAATTTCTCTTTCGTTGTATTCGTTTCCTGTTTCATTGTAGGTATTAGTTTTAGTTTTGTTTGTTTATTTTTCTTTTTTGAATTATCATTGTTTACAATTTAAGATAATATTTCGTATTTTAAATTAAAATGTTTAACTTTAACTTTTTTTTTATATTGTGTTGTTTACTTTTGAATTTTATTGTGTTTAACTGTTTATTTCAAAATTATGTTTAAAAGATAATGTATGCATAATGTGTTCTCCTGTAACTGAAGAAGCACAAGTCTTCTGAGAACTTTATAAAATATTTCATATACTGTGTATCTTTTGTTGGAGTTTCTTAATAAATAAATAAATAAAAGAAGCTTATAAAAACTACTACTGGTTAAAGGCCGCGTCTCATAACCCAAGGTGAGAGGATATCAGATTATACTCCTGTTAAATTGTCAAAGCGCCCAATTATCAAAACGCTAAACTGGCCTAACGACTGTCGTCAAACCCAAGGGCTGAGGTTCCTGAACTCTGATCACCTAGCATTTCAGAAGCAGTCCCGATTATATAACTAGCACAAGTTTTATGAACGTCCTTCCAAAAACATTAAGATAGTGCCTATACTTTTATGTAGACCTATTATTAACACCCTCATGCAATGTGAATGCCACCACCTTTCATCTCACGGGGAGTCGATAGAGTCGACGATGAGAGATCCGACCGGATGATGGGCAGCAGCGTCATTCTGCGAACTGACTTAAACTGCGATCACCATACCCGCCTTCCCAGCGTGCTGATTATGGGCACATACCCCTAACAGAATGAATCTATTGGAAAGGTTGGTTCAGTAGTGTACTTTGTAACGCTGATATAATTATAATGAAGTTGTCATGCAATAAATGATTTAATATGACCATCATATCCTAGCATTATCCCGGTTGGTCACTGGTTCAAACAGATTTGACTGAATTTCAGTTATTACGTGGAGCGACTGCCGTCTGAACTCCGCAACCCAGAGGGAAACAGTCAGTCTGTTAGAAGGCACTGACTTCCTAATAACGACTGCCATAGATGTTCATGACAGCCGGGACCAACGGCTTAACGTGCTTTCCGAGGCACGGAGCAAGCGATAATTACGCACATAACTTCAAAAATTCATTGGTGCGCCACGAGAGTTTGAACCCGAGACCCTCTGAATTTAAAGACAAGGTGACTCGCCACTGGGCTATCGCCGTTTAATGATTTAATATACCTAATAAAGAACATTTTCTCTATTCTCATTTCTGTTTCAGATTTATTTAATTTAAACAAAACCTATTTACTCTTATATGAAACGCAAATTATTGCGCTGACGGCACAGCGATGTCTGTTTTTGAATTGATGTACTCGCATATGAGGAAGGAGGATAACTATAAATTTTCCTTAAAGTTTTTGCTTGTGTTTAAAAAAAATAATTATTCATATTCACTCACGAATAATCGTGAGGTTGATTTATTCTTATTGAAATAGTTAAGTTACTAGCAAACAAGAAGCCGCTTGCGTAATTTTATTGTATGGTGCAAGGTGAGAAGGATTCATACGTCTTTACTACGTCCTGCTATTAGAAATGCCATTTTGTTTCCCTCAACAACTACCTTTATCGCTTGCTCCGTGTTCCGTGAAGCACGTTAAGCCGTTGGTCCCAGCTGTCAGGAACATCTATGGCAGTCGTTATTAGGAAGTCAGTGCTTTTTAATATCCTGACAGCTGGTTTAACGACAGAATTACGTTTCTCTGTGGGTTGCAGAGGTCAGACGGCAGCAATGTAATAACTGAAGTTCAGCTATAATCTAGTTAGGCAAGTGAGCAGACTCTGGGCCCTAAGCCAATATTTAAGACAAGCGCTTGTCTGTCTTGTGTCGTGTCTTGATAATCGACTCGGAAATCGAATCGATTTTGACGACCGGTATGGCATAGAGGTCAGTATACCTGCACTTTACTCCAGAGGTCTTGGTTCGATTCCCACACAGGACAAATCTTTGTGTGCATTAACTTGAATATTTGTTCTGGTCTGGAAGTTTTCCTATGTATTTTAAGTATGTATTTACAAAAAAAAAGTATTTAAGTATGTTTATCCGTTCTTTAGTATCCATAACACAAGTTCTTAGTGATACTTATCTTGGAACTAAAGAATTGGTGTGATTGTAAGAGAATATTTATTATTTAATTTATTTAATATTCAATGATCTGTATTGCTCGGCTATACTTCGTTGATCGTTTCCGTATATTGATTACCGCGAGCCGAAAATATTACTTAATCAATTAAATTCCAATAAGCTTAATCATCGTGTTATGCCACTAACGTATTTTTTATGTTGTATAATTATTGTCATTTGTTAACTTATTATAAATTCTTGTAGGAGATTGTTATAAAACACTTTTATGTGATAAAATGAAGACAGTGACAGCTCCAGTTTTAAACCTGGTTTAACTTTATATCTTGTTTTGTAATAAAAGGTTAGGTCAACAATGTTATATAAATAAGTTTGCATTATCTATTTGCAAGCGAATAATAGTACGGTTATCATTATATATATTGTAATGTATACTAGCCGGAGTTAAACATTGCACATCGACATTTCAAATAGTTTTACGGCTCTAAACAGTTCACTTGGGAAAACAAAACAACAATAAAGTACTTGGTTCTGTACTCATTCAAGTTTTAATAAACCATGATGTTCTAATAATGAAATGATTTAGCATTCATTTATTAGGAAAGCGATATGATTATTGACTGTCCGGGTACTGTTTGTGATATATATGTGTTAGATAGCAGGACGCTACACGTAGTAATTTATCAAGACACAACACAAGACAGACAAGCGCTTGCCTTAAGTTTTGTATATGTGTATATGATATGTTTACATTAAGTAATCTTACCTGGTATTGAAACTCGAAGTCCTTGAGGGTAAAGAGCTTCCAACTTAGCCGGGGGCACTTCCAGACCACATATTCTACCAAAAACCGTAAACAAAACGACACTATAGATAATTTTTATCATTTTATTTTATTATAATTCTTTTATTGATTTTTATCCATATCTTTTAATAAACACACACATACAGCATAGGACTGTCACGTTTGCCTAACCGATATCTACTGCCTGTTCTCGTCTTTAGACTCATTAACTGAAACCGGATTGAGTATTTCTATGTAATTAATGGCTTTCGTTATAAATAACACTATTTTTAATCGCACTTTAAGGAAATTTACGACAGTATTAGGTTTACTTTAGACAAATGAGTTGAGTGAATATAAAGGCATTATTACGTCATTTGTTATTGATTATATACATTAACATGACGCAAAGTAATTTGTTGCTAACATACTGTAATTATCTATATATATTATTATAAAGAGAACAGAATGAAGTTTTATTTAACAACATTCTCATATTTTTATTTGTATTAAATCGATAAAAAATATGAAAAGAAGACGCAATTCAAACGCAAAGGCTTCTAGTTCGAATAAGTCTGATACAGAAGCAGCATACTCCTTAACTTACAGGGTTACAAACATAAGTACAACTCGTTGTCGCTGCCACACTACAGTGCTTTCAGCTTCCTGCAAGTAAAGTGTCCTTTATGCAGATTTCGAAATATGGTATGAAAAAGAAAGCACATGAGCTAGGAAGTAACGTTTTACAGTTCCCAGCGTTTCTAAATCTCTTAATACGATGCCATTTCATCGGCAGACCTTGTGGTAGCAAGAACCTGCATGAGGGAGAAGGATTTATAAAGGAAAATAGGTTTTCGGGATATTCACTATTATATTACACTGTAAAACTCATTGAGAAACGCAACATCTAGACGTAATTAGAGAGGCTTAAGACTCTTGGCCAATGATGCGAATTTCGAGAGAGGTTCAAAGCATTGAAAGGAAGAAACAAAAATAATTTATTCTGTGACAATATCAAAAGAAAACAGATACATTATATTTAAGTAACTACTTAAAGAGTGTCACAGAAAAGGTATCCACTCAGCATAAAGCCGAGGTGTCACGAAAACACCTCGACGCTGGTCTTCCGTAGATACCGTTTGTAGCACTGCTATGACACATTCATTCCTTACATTGTAAAATACAATACATACATACAGTTACAGTAGCATACAAATAAGACATAAGCTTGCAGGGAACCTAAGTAGCACAAGTAAGAGGACAGCACATACACATTTATAGACATTTCTGTTTGTTCAATAAATATTTCCTATAATGGCAACGGAAAGGTCCAACAGTAAGATGAAATGATTGAGATGGTACATTGCGAGTTCATACCAGAAATACGAAGAGTTCGAGACATGTCTATGGTTTTATATACCAGACCTGGGTTTATACGTTTAACGGAATTAAGAATAGGAATCATGGAAGGATACAATGTCTATGCATGTTTAACTGTTGGTCCCTGTTGTTAGTGTATCTATGTGGTATTTGGAACTGGCCCCTTTTTCAACAGCGGTGAGTGTCATCGGAAGATTTTAAGTGGTTAGTACTGCTGGCGGTCGCGTCCGTCGAAGTGAGCCCCACCCTCCCCTCTCGGTCCCCCTTTGGCCGGACAGTGGCATTGCGTAAGGGCATTTTGATACCGAAGAAAATAAAAATAAATGTACTTATGTGATTTATATTAATGCAAGTTACCAGCCTTATTAAATGGCATTAAATATTATAACAGCAAGATGCCGCACTAGGTGTGTTTCTTACTTGCTTAATTAATTCCATATGCTGGCGGGAGACCAAACCAACCTTGATGATTTTCTTGCCCGTTCTTTTACGATCAAGCTCCCGCCTGCAGTGAATGGGCACGTTAGTTTTTAGGTTGTGTTGGGAAGCTCTATGAAGCTAAATTTCAGTAAATGACTTTAACTTTTGACTTTTAATACCTACTATAGTATTGGGACATTATTGGCTTGAAATCAAAGTGACATAAAAATAAAGTAAGAAATAAAAAGGTAATTAAAAATGTATAAAAAGTTTATTGAGCATCACATAATTAGTTTTATAAATGGTATCAAGATATTTAGGGTATCACAGCGCGTATACTCGTACTTTGTCCACGACCATCGCAGGGTCGTACCAGGTCTGTTTCCAGGATCCGTGCGCATTCCAGAAGTTCAGGGCTGCTTTGCTGCTCTTATTCTTCCAGGGCTTGTCTTTGCTATCGGGGAAGTCGTTCACGCCTCCAACGCGGAGACCGAGCGAGATGTAGAACTGTAGAAGGGAGACGAAGGATGTTATTTTCGCCGACTCAAGGCGAGGAGTAATAATTGTCGATGATCGCGGACTTGCTCCTGCTTAGAAGACATTTTTACTTTCATAGAGCAATTATTTATTTTATTATTTTTAAGGAACAATTTGACTTTATGCCAAAGGCTTTTTGGTCTTGTATATAATCAAAATATCATGATCTTATCCTTCTAAAGCTACTTACTATTGGTTTCAGGTCTTCTTAGACAGCAATAAACCAAGATAAATGGGTTCGTATAATACTCCAGCACGGTGGATATGTATGTGAATCTTTCTCTCATTGAAACAACTGTTTGATTGGGATATATAATAAAAAGTGATTTATAAAATACATTCCCACCAAAGAACTTCTCCTAGCTCATATTCATTACAATTTCAGCCATATGAAGAGCACTGCTAAACATAGACCTCCCAATAATTTACATTATGTTGGAGGTAATTGCCCATAATCATTACACTGGGCAGGCGGGTGATCGCAGCTTAAGCCAGCACGTTGAATAACGCTGCTGCCCATCATCCGGTAGGATTTGTCGTCGTTGACTCTTACGACACCCCATTAGATGAGAGGGAATGGCAGTTCTCGAGACCGGTACCACGCAGCACTATTACCTACTACTAGAATATCATCATCATCATCATCATCTCAGCCCATAAACGTCCCACTACCGAGCACGAGCCTCCTCTCACATACCAAGGTGCGAGGGTATTGGGTCATACTCCACCACGCGGACCCAGTGCGGATTGGCGGAGGCAGGTGTATGGCGTCCTGCTGTTAAAATTTTTCAACCCGCCCATTTAGGCCTCTAACATGGCTATCACATTTAGTGATAACCGGGACCAACGGCTTATAGTGCCTTCCGAAGCACTCTAGTAGTGCATACTACTGAAATATACTCTCAAGCATTTCTCCTAGGTGTAGTTCAATATACATAATTATGTTGGAGGTAATTGCCCGTAATGATCACACTGGGCAGGCGGGTCGGTGGTCGCAGCTTAAGCCAGTACGTTGAATGACGCTGCTGCTTATCATCCGGTAAGATTTGTCTTCGTTGACTCTTAAGACACCCCATGAGCACCTGGGGAGGCACCGACGCGGCGCGCACTAAGCGGAATGCTAGGTGGTGGAATGTATGATGGAAGGTGGGAAGCCTGAGCTGAAGGGTAACCACGCAGCACATACTATCTAGTAGATATACTCTCATGCATTTTTTGTAGGTGCAGTTCATTATACATATAGTTCATACCAGTTCATCCAAAGGCGCCATAATGGTACCCTTGTTCCATAGTCCTGCATGCGGGACCAGATGCTCCCGTCCGCTGGCGGAAAAGCCTACTCCAGGGTTGATGCTTCCATACATGTCTCCGTCCACGAGGAGGTCTAGACCAGCTGTTGAAACAATTACGGGAGTTTAAGAACGTGGGTTATATTCTGTTCGGGAAGAAAAATCTGTCAATCATAAATTACAACCTTCAGTGTAGGGCTAGTCAATCTGGCAATTTATTTATTTAATATAGTTATACAAGTCGGTTTACAGAGCAATGCATCCAACACACCGTCATGCTAGTTCTTACAATAAAATAACAATTATGAAAATTAATTAATATTACAATGTCAAATCATACAATAAAACACTAAAAGCATAAATCAATTCTATAAAATGTTAATTACAATTAATAAAAATAACATAGGGATCTTAATTACATGAAGATGAAAAAGCCATTAATCACAATAAACTAATATTAAATTAAAAATAAAATAATGTCCGAATATTAAAAAATGACAGATTTAAAATCAAGGCAAGGCTCAATCATGCATTCTATAGGTGTTTTCATTACGAATAATGTATTACTATCAGGCTGTTTTGTTTAAATACCCCTAAACAGGACATGGCTAATGAACAAGAGTGTACTTTATGTGGCCCCACAAATATATAATTAAATACATTGGAGATTTTACAAATTGTTAGTTTATATAAAATATAACACACCTAGCGCCACATAGTGTTAAATATGTAAGACATATTGTAGTAGTTTAGTTGTCTATGAATAAAAGTTAGTTCGTTCCTGTTACCCGGAGGAACGTTGTTTTATTAGGTTATGGGCTCAGTCAGTCCGGACTTCTTCTTTTAGCTAATTATCACGAAAGTTTAAAAAGTTATCAAGTGTTAGTGTGATAATAAATCGCTGTAGGATTATTAGATTAGCTTGCTTAAAATGGCGGCGAATTACATCGTAAATGTGCCGAAGTTAAGAGGAAGAGAAAATTATAATGAATAGTTTTAACATATTTCGACGCAAATTAAAAGAATTATTACTCAAAAAAGCTTATTACAATATCAAGGATTTTGTGATTGAAAAAAATGTGTAATTTATATCTAGCAGATTTTATGAATAATAAATAAATATAAGAAAACGTTATAATTTTTATTGTCAGTGTAATGTAATGTAATTATTAATCAGTTATGATAAAGCATGACCATTGTTTATTACATATATGCATGCCACGAGGCTAAATATGGAATAGCGCTAACTTTATGTATGTTGTGAACACCCCTGTATCACCTGTATTTGCAAATAAATATGATTTTGATTTTGAAATTTTGCAAGGGACAGTTATGAGCTTTGTACTCATGGGTGTTTAAAAATGGAATTCGACGACCGATACGAACGTGGTGGTGAGTATGTGTTTGTGAGCAGAAACATGAATATTTGTTCTGGTCTGTGTGTATTCCTATGAATATTAATTGAGTATATGTTTTTTAAAAAAAAGTATGTAGACGTCATTTAACACAAGTTCTTAATGGGTGTATAGGGTTCCTATCAAGACCAAAGGAACCCAAGCCAACCTCACCTGCAAGTGGTGCACCTGCCGATCAACGGACGAGGCTCTGGCGAACATAACAGTGCCCGGTAAGCGGCAATAGGCTCGCAACCTATCACGTGGGACCAAATATATAATTGGCGAAGAATGAGCGTACAGTCTCTGCCTATCCCTTCGGGGAAACAGGCGTGAATTTATATATGTAAGTTCTTAATGATCTTAATCTTGGAACTAAATGATAATTGTTCCTGTAAATGTTATAAAATATTTATTTCAAATATTTATAAGTTATACGAATTTGAAGTAAAAATTCTGTGGAATACTAACTTGGTTTCCAAATCAAAGTATAGTTATGGAAATCCTTGTTCCAATTGTCGATGCCGATTTTCTGCTTGAGTAAGTGGGATCTGTAAGGCTCTGAGTCTGTGAGGACTGGTCCTCCGTATAGGGCCTTAGATTCTGAAGGGTTTCCTCTGGCGAAAGCCACTCGCATCAGACCAGACTCGTAGCGCCGGCTGCCGTACACGTAGTCTTTGGGTTCTAAGTTCAGTTCTGAAATAACAGTAAGTCATATAATCAGCTTGCAGAAGTAGAAAAATACTTTCACGAAGGTTATAACCTTATTTTACTTCTAATTATTTCCCCCTTTCCCCGTAACTATGGTAAAGTCGCAAATTTCCACGCACAGCTCGCCTTGAGCAGAGTGTTTATCTGAGAGCGTGTACGGTTAGTTTCAAAAGAAGCTTGCCGTATACCCATGAGCTCTTCGTCGAGATTTTTCCAAGCCGATGCCTTCAAAAATACATGTAACGATTTTTTTGGCAACGCGCTAGTCGTGTTGGTCTTGTCGGTACTCCTGGTGGGCCGCTCGAGTGGCAGACACCTTGTGACAATGTAAGAATAATAAATATAGTGATAAAGAAAAAAACATATTCTTTCATACTTTGGCCACATAGCGCGCAGAGGCGATGAATGCCTGGAAAAACTGATTGTCGTTGGAAACACAGAAGGCAAACGATCGCGTGGTCGTGAACCAACCAGATGGAACGATCAAGTGAAAGACTCATCGTCCTCCAAATTCTACGCGGTCGTGAAAGACGCGCTGGATCGGAACCGGTGGAAGCAGATCGTCCGCTCCAGATGTTACTCCGATGCGAACCACGATTCTCAGACATGAGGGACCGACTAAAGAGAGAGACAGAGGGAAAAAAAATACAGTCATTTACCAATGCGATAAGTAAGTACTTCTGTTAATTTTCACGCCGATTTGAAGAAGCCTATACTGTAATAATTTGGAAAAACCTTACCAAGGAGCTTATTTCACAAAACAACGCACCGTACGTTCTTTTCAAACGTACCATGATCTCCATGCTGATTCCTTTGCCATAATGTCGCTATATGAACAGGTTCAGCTATTCCCCGATAGATATCACTACTACGGTATGAATGAAATTTTAATATGTACATTTAATACAAAAATTTATTTGATTGTCGTCCATTACTCGAAAACCAGTAAAGCCTACTTAGCAGTGATAGTTTTCCTTTTAATTTCATTATATATACTACTATTGTGAATTTTTTTAGCCACTCTGAAAGTACCGTTTACTTGGTTGGGTGGGCGGATACTTAACTCTATCAATTTTTTCCACTTTAAAGCTTAATATTTTAAAAACGGATCCCTAAATCGAAAAATGGTATTAAGAAACTCTTATTACTTTTGAAAGACTTTTCTAACGATATCCAACATAATAAGATAGACTCGAGAAAAAAAAACATTCCTACTTTACGTGTAGGTAAAAAACAATATTTTTAAAAATTTTATTCTACAGGTTTGTCGACGTGATTAATATGTATACCCACACCAATTTTAAGCTGTCTAATGTTAATAGTCTCTGCGCTAACCCGCGGACGGACGGACGGACGGACGGACATGGCGAAACTATAAGGGTTCCTTGTTTACTACGGAACCCTAAAAATTATAGTACTTTTGATATGTAGACTCAATCAGATGATGATTCTCGAAGAAAGTATTTTTTAAGCAACCCTTTTCGAGAGAGAGTTCTCTTTTAAGGCTTAAGGATTCAGTACCACTTGTAGGTCACTGTCGATTGTATCATTATGGCCTTAAGTGAATTCGTACCTGGTACGAGCCAGTTCCCTGAAGGCAGCTTGGCACGAATTTCAACTTTACCGAACTTGAAGTTGAACTTGTTTTTGGTGGTGATCTTCCCCGTGAGGATTGGGGGCAGGATCTGGGCACCAGAGGCTTCTTGCTTGCATTCAGATGTGTCCAGTTGTCCCGTGCATCTGAGGAGATGTGGATTTATAGTCCAACATTTTATACACCTACATTCACGCCTGTTACCCTGATCATAGAGTAATTATAATAGAGTAATTATGGTACCACGTAATGGGTGGCGAGCGTATTGCCGCTTACCAGGAACTTTTATATTCGCCAGAGCCTCGTCCGTTGATCGGCAGGTGCACCACTTGTAGGTGAGGGTGGCTTGGGCTACTCAGGTCTTAGTAGGATCCCTATACACCCTAAAATTTTACAACTATATTAACTATATAGGAGAAAAAAAAGACGTAGAACTTATTTACAGAAGTCACTGTCGCCTGTCTTTGAAAATAATCTTGGGACCAAATCTCAGTAAACCGCTATTTTATAATTTTTCTATAAAATTTACTTTTTTTGGATCCGCCTCATTGTTGAAAGACCTTTAAAGAAAATTATAATGTGCTGTCTACCTCGTTAGTTCTCTTGTTATGTAGCAGGCAATCTGTAGCTTATATTTCTATTTTCCTTTGGAAATACTTCCTACACATAAAATTAAACACAAAAAAGTCTTGACTTACTTAAACTTAAATACAACTAACTCACCTGTTATTTAGATCCAATTCTTCGCTAATCTTGCCCTCGTGGAACTGTTCTTCTAAGAGAAGGGGAGTGATGGATAGGCTTCCATCTCCAAGTTTCAGAGTTCCGTCAGTCACGTAAACGTTGAAAGGATAGTCCTAGAACAATTAAGTTATACACTAACATTGAAGATGTACTCCAAATGGGCGAGACCATCAAAATCTGATCTAAAATGTTTTGTAAAAAGTCTCTTTGTCAAACCATAGGACTTAGGAATTATCTTTCGACACAAATGTATTATTTTTAGTTCTAGGTCTTTTATGCTTGGATGTGAATCATCTGCCTAACATCAAGCAGCGCCATGTCAATTTATATTCCGAAATATGGAATAGCTCAACATCAAGTGCCTCAGTGCGGATTGGCGGAGGCAGAAGTATGGCGTCTTGCTGTTAGAATTTATCAAGCCGCCCATTAGGCTTATGGCTTAACGACTACCACATTTTAGTGATAACCGGGACCAACGGCTTAGGGTGCCTTCCGAAGCACGGAAGCGCTCGATATCAAATGCCACACAAACGGTCACCCATCCAAGGACTGACTTCTGTAAACTCTGCTGTACTTCGATGATCGTTTCCGACCACCGACCACCGAGCACCGCAGAGCTACGAGCGCTATTTTATTCTTTACAATGGGAATAACCCTGGTGCAAGCAGCCAAAACTAAAAGTTTAAGCTGAAAAGCCATAATTCCAATTGTATAATTATGTAACTCTAAAACAATTCTCATAAATAAAAGTCTTGCTGTCCTGTACATAGATAAAAATCTGTAGGATATTCAACGTCACATCAAGTGTTACAATTATTTGACGTTTAACGATGTGGCGAGGAGGTCAGTATACCTGCACTCCGCTTCTGAGGTAGTGGGTTCGATTCCTACGCAGGACAAATCTTTGTGTGCATGAATATGAATATTTGTTTTGGTCTGGGTGTTTGCTATGTATAATAAATATGCATTTACAAAAAAAAGGTATTGAAAAATGTTTATCCGTTGTTTAGTATCCATAAAACAAGTTCTTAATAATACTTATCTTAGAACTAAATAAAATAAAATAAAATATACTTTATTGTCTTTAAGATCAACATGATCATTCAGATTCGTCAAACATTCACACACAAAATGGAAACTCAATATTTTTTTCAACAACAATGAAAGAAATATGAGCGGTACCATAATCTATATATATAAAAGAAAGTCGTGTTAGTTACAGCACTTATAACTCAAGATCGGCAGAACAGATTTGGATGAAAATTGGTAGGGAGGTAGCTTAGAGCCAGGAGACGGACATAGGATACTTTTTATCCCGTTCGACAGCGTTCCCGTGGGACTTGACATGAAACGTCAGTCACTATAAAACGTGATATAACAAAAAAGAATCAGACTTGGAATAACAAAAAGCAAATGACAGCTATGTAATGACGTATGGATGACAATTTGATATTTGTAAGAAATCAATATTCAAACTATTTCTGACTTCTTGGCGGGAATGTGAATATGAGTTTTGAAATATTTTTTTAGGTGACTTGAAGTGAAGTTTAATTAATAATGCCGCGAACAAGACTATCGAATCTTTACCGACAAAGCCGTAATGCAAGAAGAATACGAAATACTGAAAATGAAAGGACTGAAGAAGAACCAAAAATTGCACGTGAACATCGCCGCAATAGTATGGCTCGACTTCGTGCTTCTCAATAAATAATAATAAAACAAAAAATGGCGTGTATCACAAAGTACTTAAGTGAAGAGCAACTTCGTACTAAAATACAGAAATAATAATGAATGATTAATGTAGGTATTTAATTTTTTTGTAATTTTTCCAATAAAATAAAAACACAATCTGCTTATTTATTGCGATTAAGGCGGAACAAAGTTCGCCGGGTCAGCTCGTGAAGAAATAAAAGCAAATTAGTTCTTTGTCAGAATTTGTCAAGGTTCGGCAGTTTATTTGTCTGTTGTGGTTTTTCTCAAGATTTGTCAGTTTATCTGTCTGTTGTGGTTTTTTTCAAGAGTTGTCTGTCTGTCGGTGACTCTTATCGGTGGTATCTGTCAGGCAGCCTGTCATGATTCTAAAGGAGGGAGGGGATTGTTAGTCAGTCTTTCGGTAACTCTAACGAGGCTTCCAAAAGGCAACGAGATTGAGAAGAATGCCTCAAGAAACTCATCTCGGCTTTTTTCAAATAATTGGTGCAATGGTTAAAAAATATTTACCGAAACACGCTCTAATGCCCTTGACAATAGAGTCGTGTGTCGATTTTTATAGCTCTTTGCATGTCACCATCTAGCTGTACAACACGATTAATGACCAAGCAAACATCACTTACTGGTGTTTCGATAAACTTGACTTCAGCATCCCAGTTAGTAAGGTCTTTCAATGAGGTCTTCTCGAAGTCTTCGCTGAACAGCAGAGCTCCCTTGCAGACGGAACTGCGGCCTTGGACGACGGTCTCTGAGGCCTTACAACTCGGTGGTGGAGTAGGAGGTAGGGTGATGGGTTTTCCACCACCGGTTCCACCAGGAGTGGGAATCGGTGCTGGGATGTTGTTGGGGTCGGCCAGAGTGCCATCTTCGTTCACGTATTCTGAAAGGACGTGTTTACAATTCTTAAAACTGTTAAAATTCTTTCTAATGTACTTAAGTCAAAATTCTTCAAAGATAAACCAACCGATATGGCGTGGTAGTGAGTATACCCGCACTCTACTCCTGAGGTCGTGGGTTCAATTCCCACACAGAAAAAATATTTGTGTAAAAATATGAATATGTGTTCTGGTCTGGGTGTTTTCCTATGTATATTAAGTATGTATTTACAAAAAAAAAGTATTTATGTATGTTTATCCGTTATTTAGTATACATAACACAAGTTCTTAATGATACTTATTTTGGAACTAAATAATTGGTGTAAGTGTTAGAAATATTTATTATTATTATTTATTATAAATGTGAAATTAAATAATCATGACTTGAAATAAAATATATAGAAAAGATGCAACTTATGTTGTTAGTAAGTAATTGATATGTAAAATATAATAATTTTCACAAATTTGACTGCACATTTTGTTATAACTTTACATTAGGTTTAGGTTTAAAGACATTTATTCTCATAAAAACAATAAGTTCACTTATAATTAGATACACAATGATTGTATAATAAGGTAATAATAATTATATCTCTGGGCTTATTCACAACCCCTTACTAATTTATAGTTTGGCATTAATCTTATGCTGCCGTAGTTTAGTTTTAAAATAATTACATTTGTAAATTCTTTTATGTCATTTGGTAGATAATTGTACAGTTGCACTCCCTTAAATAACAGTGATGTTTTCCCGTATTTAGTTCTAGGCATAATACAATCTATTTTAAATTCATTTCCCAAATTGTGTTTAGTTGTTTTTACATTCAATTTAATTTGTGTTTTCATCATATCTCAGCATTATCCCGGTTGCCCCAGACTTAAGCCCTGCTCACCAGATTTGGCTGAACTTTAGTTATTACCAAGACTGCCATCTGCCTCCACAACACTTAGGGAAACATCATTCTATGGTTAAACCAGTTGTCAGAATATTAGAAGGCACTGACTTCCTAATAACGACTGCCATTGATGTTCATGACAGCCGGAACCAACGGCTTAAAATGCTTTCCGAGGCACGAAGCGAGCGACAATGCACATAACTTCGAAAAGTCATAGGTATGTTTGAACCCTAGACCCTCTGAATAAGAAGTTTGGGTCTCGCCAATTCGTGTGATTTGCAATATGCTCATAATATAAATTGTTTCTTAAACAGCATCTACAAGAGTGGTCTGATATCATTATTATAAAATGTTTAAAAAAATATATATGAGAGGATGGAAAATGAGGAGGTGCTAAAGAATCCTACCAACATCTTAGAAGCCAAAGCCAACCTCACCTGTCAGTGGTGCACCTGCCGATTAACGGACGAGGCTCTGGCAAGCATATAAGTTCCCGGCAAGCGGCAATAGGCTCGCCACGTAATAACTTGAGACAAGGGTTGTAACGAAGGCCTCCTTAGCGGAGGCGGATGCGGATGCGGAGGCGATGAGTTTTGCCTCCGCGGATGCGGAGGTTAACGGAGGCGGAGGTGAAAGTGGATATAGAAAAATATTCACTTATAGTATAATAAAATAAAGTCTGTATTTCAATGAAATATGTACATACATTGATAGTACGCTTTAATTACTTATTTAATCAACTAGTGTTCAAAATTAAGAAGAGGCAAATTATTACGGTTGGGTCGTCGTCGAGCGTCGCTGCTCGCGCGTTTTTGTACCGATTAACGTAAATACACCTCCGTTATAACTCCGCATATATTTTACGGAGGCGGAGGCGGATGCGGAGGTATGATTTCTTGCGGAGCTCCCGCAGTAACGGAGGCGGAGGCGGAGTTCCGTTACAACCCTACTTGAGACCACCAATATAATTGGCGAAATGTGGGCGTATAATATGCCTGTGCCAACTCCTTCGGGGAAACCGGCGTAATTGTATGTATCAAAAATAAGATTATATGTATAAATATATTTGGTAATGGATTTTCGCTTACAACTTTCCTATTTATGTATAATTATGTATAGATTGGGAGATAAACGGTCAAAACTATTTTAATCCCTCTTTTCAAAATGGCGACAGTGAGACTAGAGTCGCAACCCACAATCTTGGATTTAACACGAACCTTCTGATCTAAAAAGTAATATTTCGTTATCTGTCAAACGCAATCCTAAATCTAACTTTTCAATGAACTAAATTGCCTGAGTTAAAGCTTGTAAAAATCACTATGGAGATTTTATAAACTCTTTGCTCTTAAATTAATTAAGCAAAGACTCGTTTCACTTGAAACCTGCTTCCATGATGGGAGATTAAGAGGTTGTTGTCATGACTACAAGTCAATGCCCTCCTCTCCGCTCTAGGCGATCTTGAGTTCAGATATAGCGACAAAAAATATATTACTTTTGGTCACGGTTCTTGCACTTCAAAGCCATCTTACTACATAATAAAGTAATTATCAAGGTAAGGTTATACTAGTAGTAGCTTACAACAACATTAATCAAAAATAGCAATCATATTTATCAACTAGCGGCCGCCCGCGACTTAGGTTGCCTGACCTAAAGGTCACCTAAAGGTGCTCTCTTGTTTTGCGGGTTCAAAAGTAGTCTAAGTTACTTAATATAACATCACCTATGTGGCAGTGAAAATCTCGTCAAAATTGGTTCAGCCGTTTCTGTGATTAGCCGCAATATACAGACGGAAATACAAAAAAAATATCTGAGATTAGCCGCAATAAAAAGACAGCAACAAGAAAAATAAGATAAAAATTACTAATTATACAATCCGTGTACAAATTCATTTATAAACAGACGCAATGATTTTATTTAACTGTATGTAAAGGTAATGTAAGAACCATAGCTTACGTTTACGATGATTTCGTAAGGATTCCTCATTTAACTCACATATGTCACTCACAGAGAACCTAGCATTATATGAGTATAATAATTTTTAAAACGGTTCAGTAGGTTGAGAATGGTAATTCATTCTGAATATGATGGACGAGGAAGAAGCGAGTAGGATGGACAGTCAGCATGTTAACCATTGGAATGAAATTACATATTATTTATTTGCCAGAACGTATTGGTTGGATAAGCAGGTGGTATTATACCAATAAAGCAATACAAATCTTCGCCTTATATTCAAAGGCATGCAAAAAATTTATAGTCACCTATATCTAATTCTAATAAAATTCAGGTCAGTTACATTCAATAATTAAATAGGAGAAAAAAAAAATACTTTTACATTATTAGTAAGCGGGGCACACTAGTCTTTTTACAATTCTCGCAAAGAATAATAACATTAATCAATGAGCCTTTCGCGTAGCTTCATTTTGAAACAATTTAATGGCATCTCTCTTATTACTTGGGGCAACTTTTTTTTTTTTTTTCATTGAGCTTATAAAACTATTTTTACATAGCTGTGTTTTCAATTAGGTTGGGTCGCTTTGTATAAATTTACTATTGTCACTTGTTTTTTCGTACGTTACTTTCTACCAAAATTTAATCATTTCAACTGCCAAAGATATCGTCCATGGGGGAAATGCTTCCTCAGCCCAGGTACTTGAATCCCTCTGAATTTAATTTTATTTTATTGTATTAGCATATCATCCTTTTTTTTATTTTTTTATACACATACTATAATTTTTAATTTAATAATTCTTAAAAGAAATAGTTAATCTACCCGTCTGAAATATGGTTTTATGTATGAACACATAGTCTGAGGTGTTACTTAGTTTTACAATTTATTTTTGTTTTTAATTTGTGAGCATAAGTTGCAATTTGTTTTGTGTTTAATAAATACATAAGTAAGGGTGTTTTTTGCTTATCTACTTAACATCTGCTGGTGTGGTGCAGGGATGATTTCTGTGCTGAAGCCTTTCATGTATGTTCAATGTACCTATGTATATTGTTTTTGTCTACTATAATAGGAGCGACTATAGCCCAGTAGCGAGACCCTTAGACTTCTTATTCAGAGGGTCTAGGGCTCAAACTCTGGTGCACCTATTACTTTTCGAAGTAATGTGCGTAATTATCGCTTGCTCTGTGCCTCAGAAAGCACGAGCCAGTCCCGGCTGCCATGAATATCTATGGTAGTGCCTATGTTCTATGTTAGTGGTGGTGGTTTCCGCATTTAGTCCCTGTTATGGACCATTGTGCGTGAGCCTTTGCGGCCACATTTGCTCACTCCAGCCAGCCCACCTCTCTTCAGAAGCAGATCAGGTTTCTAAATCCGTGCAAAACTTCTCCAATGGAACTCGGCGATCCTAGGGTTACCTTTCGTGTGTCAGCCACGCCTGTGCAATTCAGGAGCACGTGTGCGACCGTTTCCTCACCCACCATACACGCTCTGCACAAGGGGCTGTCTGTGCCTTCTAATAAAACTGACAACTTCTGACAACTGGTTTAAGTATAGTAGAATGTTTCCCTTTGGGTTGTGGAGGTCAGTTTGCAGTCGCTCCATGTAATAATTGAAGTTCAGCCAAATCTGGTTAGAGTTTGGGCAACTGGGATAATGCTGGGATATGATATGATTAACATAGTATTATTATAATTTAAATGTATGATAAGTCTTATGTTGCTTGAATAAAATAGTTATTATAGTTACAAATATCCGGAAATATAAAATATTTTCTCTTTAAAGCATTACTAACGCCAGCTTGTTTACCTTTTAAAAATATATAATAATTATTTATATATAATAATTATTTATATATAAAAAATATATAATTATATATATAAAAAATATTTAAATAGATCACAAACCCGTAACGTTCCATTCTCCATTATCCTGCCGGTAACCCAAGCCGTCTTTGATGACGTAAGTCCAGAAGTAGATCCTGTCGCCGATCTTCAGCTTGGCGTTCCTGTCCCGGAACCACCAGCGGCCTTCCTTGGCCTTCGTGATGTCCCTGGCCCAATGACCTGCTTCCAGGCCCTCCATTTCCTCGTTGAGTTTGCCATGGAACGCAAACAGTGAGAAGCCATCGTCTGAAAATAATTATTTATTTATTAAAAAGCTAACTAGTAGAAAACCCAAACAAGTGCGCTGACTTAGAAAATAGATTTGACGACCGATATGGCGTGGAGGTCAGTATACCTACACTTCACTCCAGAGGTCGTGGGTTCGATTCCCACACAGGACAAATCTTTGTGTGCATGAACATGAATATTTGTTCTGGTCTGGGTGTTTTCCTATGTATATTAAGTATGTATTTACAAAAAATAAAGTATCTAAGTATGTTTATCCGTTTCTTAGGATCCAAAACACAAGTTCTTAAAGATACTTATCATGGAACTAAATAATTGGTTCTAAATAATTGGAACTAAATAATTGGTTCCCGATCCGATATATTTTGCCTCTCCATCTAAGCACTACTTACTTAATGACATCATTCATTCAAAAGTATGAAGCCTGGTTCAGTTAGACCTGGACTGGGGCAGCGACTGAAAGCCCAATCCATTAAATTACTGCAACTTTTTTCTAATACTAAGAAACTTTTTAGAAGCTTTTCCAGCCAGGGTTGAACTCTATAAGTTATCACATTTATTTACTATGAGAAGTCAGTATTAAAAGTGACCTAAATCATCCGGTAAGCATCAGTCGCACCTTGTAATAACTGAAATTCAGCTAATCTGGTTAGTAGGTAGGATGTCTCTTCGTCGACTTTTACAACTCCCTGTGAGATGAGAGGGGGCTATCCTAGGCCGGTACCACACGGCATATAATGTTACACGAATGTCTTATTTCGCAAATGAGAACATTATGTTTTGAGAACATAGTACAAAGCGAATGAGACAACAAAATAGTTATTGAAACCGCTTGCACTGACACGCTTGATACATTCACGCCTGTTTCTCCGAAAGGGTCAGCATATAGGCCTATGCTGACTCTTTTGTATACACCCAAATTTCGCCAATTATATAGTTGATCCCACGTAAGGTGGCGAGCCAATTGCCGCTTCCCGGGCGCTGTTATGTTCGCCAGAGCCTCATTCGTTGATTGGCAGGTGCACCACTTACAGGTGAGGTTGGTTTGGGCTCCTTAGGTCTTGATAGTATCCCTATACAACCATTTCAATCTTTCATCTACCACAAATATCATATCAATATACATAAAAGTTATACCGTATCTGTAAAACATAAGGAAATAACAACATATAATATTTTTACGCTCTGATGATTTATCTAAGTAATAAATAGTAATTAACTTAACGAGTATTATATTGATCTAATTAAACTCATTGATATCTATTACAGATATTAATATTTACAACATGACTGATGGTAATCGTCTCACACAACCCATTAACGTCCCAATACTTAGCACAGTGCCTTGTGGTAGGCCTGGAATAGTGCCACCCCCTTTCATCTCACGGGGAGTCATAAGAGTCGACGAAGAGAAATCCTACCGGATGATGGGCAGCAGCGTCATCCTGCGTACTGGCTTGAACTGCGATCACCAACCCGCCTGCCCAGCGTGGTGATTATTCTCAGAGTCTACTCTATTGGGGAGGCTAATGTTCAGCATACATACATAAAGTCAGGCCTCTTTCCCGTAGGGATAGGCAGAGATCACATCTTTCTACTTGCTACGATCTTGGCACACACTTTTAGCTTCATTCACACTCATTAACCTCCTCATACACGCCCGTCGGTTTAGGGTACTTTTGACCTGCCCTTTCTCCAAAACTTTCTGATTTTAATCATGAAAGGACCAATTGTCCATCGCAGGAGGCTTTATAAGGCTGATAATTATGATGATGATGCAGCAAAGACCTTCAGGTCAGGTTCAGGTCTTACTCCACCATTAAAAAACAACTGTTACTAAATGGTTATCGTCTTAGCCCATGAACGTCCCAATTCTAAGCACATGCCATCTCGTGTAATAAGATGAGAGGTATTCAGGCAGACCACGCGAACCTAGCGCGGATCAGCGGAGTTAGGCGTACTGATGTTTGAATTTTTGCAACAGTTCTTGGCCAGACAGGCAGTTCTTGGTTAACAACAGTTCAGCAGAAACTTGCAGCCACTTGAGCAACAGCGTTTCAGTTGCAGCAACAGTTCTTGACAGGCCTTAAACTTGGCTTAAAGACTACCACGTCTAGTGTTATCACTACCGAACCAATATCTAAACGTGCCTTCACAAGCGTGAAAAGCGGTCACCTGTCCAAGGACTGACCACTGTGGAATCAGTTATATCTCGGTGATCGTTTCCGATAACTTATTTATTTGTTCCTAACGACTCACAGCTTTTTAATTATTGTTATCAACTTTTTTACTATTCCACTTCGAGTACAACTTCGTTAGTGTGGTCGTATGTTCGTATGTTCTTTGACACAGATATTCGTTCTGTTTAGGAATCAAACCTACAATCCTATGGACTAAGTGCAGGTACCGATATACCCCATTGGCCGAGAGACAGTGCGTAAACAGCATTTTTTTACCGACAATAAATTATAAGGTATACCGATATTGAGCGTCATATGTGTCGTAAAACAGATTTGTAATAAATAAAGATACTTGGTATAAAAAGAACCAACAGGAAAATAGTTCTATAGAATAAAATTAATGGCGCTATGAAACTTTAAAAGTTATTAAAAAACCGGTTAATTTTTTTATGAAATTTATTGGTTAAGTAAGTAACGTGTACCTAATCTGTTTCAAACTTTTATAATAAACCTATTAACTGAGAATTTGTCTATAATATTTTATTTATTCTGCATTGTCAACATTACTATATACAATTAGTTTTTGATTTGATTTAAATAAAGAAAAAACTTAATTATACTAACTTTCTGAGGCCAATAATTTAATTTCCAATATTTTATATTACGTGACAAAGTGCTTATAGCCACGAACTGAGAAAAACGACAGGTTCCGCGGCAGCAATCTATAATAATATGTATTAACATTAAATATATACTTATAAACACATACTTTCTTTATAAGCCAAATAAGTATGTCTGTTTGTGCGTTATTTAGTATCCAGGACACCTAATAATTGGTGTTGAAGCTCTAAAAAATATGTATATACATAATTACGTATACTTATTATACATAAAACATAGTGCGTCTGTAAGGGTAGCTTAGGTTTTAAGAATGGACCTGGTAGAATTCAAAAATACCTGAAATTTACACAACAAATCATAATGTGAAAAATCATACAATTACAATAAAAGTTTGACAACAAAAACTGACAATTAATTGTTTATATTCAAGTTCACGCTTTTAAATATTTATCCTGCATTGTGGGATTTAAATCCACTACACATAATAATATGTAGTATAGTACCTTTTTATAAAAATAAACCTTTATCTGCCCGTGTTTACGTCTGCGTAGACCTCAGATACAAGGCAAGTAATTAATAATTATCGCATTTGTATAACAAAAACATGTCTAAAATAACCTTACATTTTATGAGAGATCCATCTCTTCATGTGTGTCAATAATGTCAGCGTGAATGATTAATAAATATAAAATATTAATAGAGTTACATAATTAATAATTATGATATATATATTATGTAATTAATATCTCTTTTGGCACTGAAGTCTTATCACTCAGAAGGAGTCGACCTAAGTTTTTATAATATTTTACAATGAAAAAGAAAAAAATATATACTATTTTTATTTTATTACATATTAAACATAATTCAGCACGTAGGTACTTTGTATTGTCGGCTGTTAGTTATATAGGCCAGTTGATATAGATCCGGGCTTTTTGTATAATCAATAAATCGGTTTAAATGGATCAATTTTCGAAATAATTCGATTCAGTTCAAGTTTATTTTTATTGAGTCTTAGGACACTGTGCCAGATATTATTAAGCTGGTATATTGAGGCGTTGTAAAATATATCACCTTGAATCTAACATACATTTTCATTTGCCAACACTTTATTAAGCATATCATTACATTAGGACTACTGAACGATCGGGATACGACATCTTTAAGTTTATGTTCTGATAAGATCATGCCAGTCTGCATCCAGAATAAACCCGCAGCTTTTATCACGTTGGATTTTCAAATTCAAATAAGTTCATTGCAAAAAAATAAAATGCAGGTAAGTCGACATTTATATACAAAACATTTTTATTAATGGGTTCACTTCCTGGGCTCACAAATATATTTTAAAAAACAATTTCATATAGAATTTCTAGTACCAAAATGTCCTAATCTCAGAAATTTAGTAAATAATATGAGCATTTTGTGAGTATGTAAAAAAGTAAAAATGTGAGTACCGTCATTTTTTGCTTAACAAATATTTTTTTAAATCTACAGGTCTTATGGAACAATTTAGAGACTAAGGCGCACATAGTCATAAGCGCAAAATGACAAATGGCAAATAACTATTCTACTTTGAGTTGGGGGGTTTTTTTCATACCATTTAAAGACATCTATTCAAAAAGGATCTGCAAAAGTGCGCTTTTAAAATTAATACTCTTTGTATAATTTTCAATATCCTGTAATTTTGCTCCTTTGACCTTATGCTTCTAAACGCAATAAAGACACTAGCACATATTTATTTACATATTTTTATTATTTCTTTAATAAAATATCGTAACAAAAGTAAGATAGAAAATATTTTTTTTCTGTACCACATACATAACATATCGTAAATAATAAAAAAAAGAAACAAACCATTAGTCATTGCTGCTCTGGATTACTTAACCAAAAAATAGTCTCAAGCGAAAGTCCAGAGCTAGAGCACTTATTGTAGTATCCGAATCACCCCCATGTATGTTCTGCGATTATGCGTAGTTTTCGAGTTAAATTTTTTTTTCTGATTTTTTTAAAGATATCGGTCTAAATATCTCAAATAAAAAAAAGGAGACCACATTTTAGTGTTTTTCTTTTTGCTATTGAATCAACGTAAAGGTAGTTTAATGTCCATAATAATCAGCTTCGAAACTTTAGTGGCAGTTAAAAAAATATTAGTGTAAAGTCAAAATTTTACCGTTAGTGAATAATTTGTTCAAATTTCAACTTAAAATAAAAAATCTAACAGGCGAATTTATGGTGTCTAAGTATGTCTAAAAACTTCTCTAGACTATCCGCTTTCATAATAATTTAAAACAAGAAGTACTTAATGGGGAAAATAAGATAAATATCACAAGTACATGTGACGCCCTGTAAGGGCATAACAATGAAGAGGGGCTAACTAAGAGCGAATTTAACGTTTTTTTTTAACAAAACGTATTAATGTTAACAACAAAATATAATACTTTGAAAATACATGCTTATATTCATTCATTTAATTACCGTATTCTTTGTAATAAAAAATATACATTATTAATAAATTTATAAAGTGTAACACAGAACTTTGTAGCGCAAGATTTATTAAAAATGGAAAGAAGCGTTCTTCAATCTACAATGTTGCGTTGTTATAGCTGCATTACGCTGAAGCAATACCTTTTGACTGCACAATTTCAGTTTTGTGAAACTCAACAATTGTTAACTCAATAATCTACTTGTGCAGTTAATAAACAAATCTTTCTTTCTTTCTTTTCTTTCAATATTTATTTCATAAGGAAAAGATAATTGAAAAACATTCAAACAGATCTTACCTGAAATAGAAACCTTAAACTTCTTTGTTGATGAAAATATAATTTTAAAAGATTTTACCTGATAAACAACTCTTAAGCTGACTGGCTTCAAATACTCATTTGTAAGGAAAAAATATTAAAAAATTCGATGCAAACAAATCTTACCTGGTATAGAAACTCTTAAGCCGGCTGGCCAGATGGCTTCAAGCTTCGCTGGTGGTACCATATACTGCCCTGCCCTCTGGGCGCCGCACACGGCGACCAGTAATAAAAAACTTATGATTTTCGTCGCCATGACAACCTCCTCTCGCCACGAACTAAGGCAGACTGATCATTTTTCCTTTGCATCAGGATTCAGTACATGCTCACGCGCATCTGTAAAGAACAAGGAAAATCATAGACATTAACTTACCAAATATCTACTTATGCGCTGAGCGATTATTAATTCTTAAGTAATAATGATTGGTTGGTTGTTATCGTAATTGTTTTGTAAAAACCAACGAAAACTAGGAAGTTATTATTATAGGGTCGATAGACAGCACTCGAACAAAGAAATATTCAGTGAACAGTTAAAAAAGAATGTCTTTTGTGAATTTATAAAAAATAATTCTCTTAAGTGTATGTAAATCGTTGATTGTATCTTTTCCTATATTCTTTTGGGAAGATTATTATATGTACATAGTATATTAGATATTGCTAATAAATTGATATTAACAACGAGGTTTTGCTAGCGTGGGAAATCGGGAATTTCATTTTATCGTATTTTTTTCTGAGGATATTAGGCATATTTATAAAAAAAATGGAAAGTAATGTTTAATTTTTTTTCATAATCAACTCATCATTATGTGATTTGGCCCTAAATATAAGGTTGGGGTCCAGGGTCTGCTCATTGGTCTAAACAGTTTTTGACAGCCTTACAGTTATAACATGGAGGATATAGTTTAGTTTGGATATTTGTGCTTTATTTATGTAACTAGAAAACAATATTTAATGTAAACAATGGCTTTGTATGAAACTAACATAAAAATGGAATAACATTATATTTATGGATTTCCATTCATTTAAAATTTGTTTTATTAATTAACAATATTAAATGAATAGTAAGTAGCTCAGTAGCAGAGTGTGAATTAACGTCACTCCATATCAGTTGTCAAAATAAAAAAGGTATATCAACTATAATATAATCCTAACCAAACCTATATAAAAAAACCTTTTTATATAATTAAGTATTATATTAGCCCGCTCTACGATCGCTGAGATCTATAAAAAGTGGTGTAAATGACCATCGAGTAACCAACCGGTCTAATTTGGCCGGCAAAAAGATGTTTTTATTTTGTTGTAAAAAAAACTGGTTTTGTTTATCTGAAAAGAAAATGAAACAAAAATCTTTAGGAATTGTAAGCAATAACATTACTATTTTATTAGCTGGCACGTTTAAAAAGGCAAAATGGAACGATGTTTTTTAAAAATATTGCGAAACAACCAATCAGGGCTGCGCAGGATCAGTTAATAATTATTGGTCGGAAATTTTAGGGAGAAAAAGCAGCAAAAATAAAATAACTCTCATAAATTTTCTCTTTTAAGCTGGATATTCATTATTTAAATATTAATTAAAATTTATAACCATATGCCAATTTGTATAAAAGAATTTTCAAATAGCAGGTTTAAAAGTACTCTAAAAAGTGGAATGTCTTTTACAGCCTTGATTTATTTTTCGACCTAAATTAAGTATGACTGTTTCTTAAAATCTCTGTCTTTGTATGTAAGTAAATAATTACAATTTAATTTCATCTCTAACTCATAAAAAAATTGCTATGTTTGTTAGACAATTTAGTAGAGTTGTAATTTTTTTTAATTTAATTTTAATTTCATCGCCACCTCGATAATTATTATTGTACTATTTATTTTGTTAACGCTTTTAGATAACAGGACGATTTGATTATTATATTTAAAAATTAAGTTTAACCGGTTACATTTTAACCATAGTATAAAAAAAATATAGTCATGTATTATCTTGGTATGTTATTCTCAGATTTTGGATCTATTGTTACTCCTACATTTAATACGCTAAACATTTGTAATTTGTAATTAAAAACAGTTTAGACTATAAATACAATACAATACAAAATATGTATTGCTAAACCATAATGTGTACATAGATGTTACATAATTTTTGTAACCACCACCTGTCGGGTAAGCAACTTTGAGAGTGAAGAGAGGGATGCGGAGAATTCAACAGTGGGCTTTATAAGGCTGACATTATTTTAATTGTCCGTCTATAATCTAATCAACATATTTAATAGTTTTTAAGTAGGCATTGACTTCGACACTAATCTAAATAAATTGCTAACCCAAGCACAACAATGAACCTACAGATTGTCACTTAGAGTTAATCAATTTGTGAAAAAAAAAACCATAGATGTAAAGCAATTAATATGATGAAAAATATCAATATAGCTTATTTTTCGGGCTAATATTATGTCAAAGTAAAACTGTGACTAACTTGTACATATTTTCAGGCAATTATGCTTTGTAGTGAATATAGACGTATATTTTTCAAAGGAGTTAATTACGAGAAAGCAAAGAATTTTTACGATGTTTAACTTTATATTATATTCCTCTTTATAATATTAGTGTAGATAAACTTTTATCAAGGATACAGTTATATATTACGGGTAGTAAATTATATAAAGTTTATCGGCTGTAATTATTTAGATCTTGATTTATTTTATTTGCATTAAAAAATAAATACAAAGGGTACATTGCGCATGCTCAATGAAATAAGGGCATAACTCAAAAAATACTATTTTAGGGAAATCACAAAAAAGATCTTATAAAGAATACTTGTCCTACTTGTAAGCTCATTAAATTAATACTGATTTATTAATTAGTAATTCTGCTTTTGTTTTGAACGTTTGATTAACATTGATTCGATCTCAGTAACACATAGAAAGACTGTATAAGTACGCAACCCAAACCTAACCTATCAATTAATGGGTCCATGTTTCTTCAAGCATGCGATTGGTACATATTATAATTTTTGGTGGGCACAGCAAGATAGATTAATGACGTCCTTTCCACAAATATCATTAGAATGATATATTTAATTTCATCATTACCTTTTATATTGTGCAATTGAATTATAAATTGTTAGATATATCATTTTGTTTACTATTGGATAGCCTATATTGTAAGTTTATTGGAAATTTTGAATGAGTTGTTATATCAAGTCGTTTAGAATGTATTCAGATTGGTAAAAATTATTTTTTCAAGTAACACTTGAATATTCCGATTCATAAGGTAAGCGTCAACAATAAAGGGATTTTGAAAATTGTACTCGTAAGGGATAAACCGGGATACGGGATCCCTAATAAGATTGCCGCAGTGCGATGCGATGGCTGAATACGTAACATTTCCTGTACGTGTCTACTACAGGATATTGGACAGACGCAAACCAATTTAAAAAAAAAATACTTTAAATGTGCGAGAAACTAAAGTTTGTGTCAAATTGGCAAAAGTTAAAACTAAATAAACTTAATATTTGACAAAAAAATTATTACTTATAGTTGCCATATTTAAATTGACTTTGTATGTGGCATAAATTTAAATATATAATATGTCATAATTGCCAAAATTTATAATTGATTTTATATCTGCTACATTGACTTCTTGGCTTATGTTTTATTTTATTTTCTAAAATTTGTGTTATTTTGGTCATTAATGTGTAATAACGGTGGATTATAAGCCGTTTAGTGTTTGTGAACATACATGAGTGTTCGTAAATGAAACAAAATAGTGCAACATAACTTTTCAAATTCTCTCAAGAAGTCCATATGAGATCTCTGTATAGTCCTACATCTTTACTAAGGACTAAAGGGGTTTAGGGGAGAGCATCTCATTTACCATTTATCACCACTTATTCTCATTTCCAATGATTTATATATTATTAATATTTATCTTACTTGACACTGGCTAAATGTGCAAAACGCACGAAGCCATTATTTAAAAGAAAAAAGTCTGCTACATTACAATCATTTAAACGTATTTTCTCATACTAGTTACCCACATTTAGATACGGAGTATTTAACAGGGGTAGGAAAGTCCAATAGTCAGAGCAATGACATTGTTTGAGTGGCGTCATCTTTTAACGTTTTTCCTCACTATTGCGTAAAAATATTTTTAAAGACTTTCGCTAGATGGCGCTTTCTCCAAAAGCAGCAGAGATTAATAATCGATTAAATTAAATTTTAGCTAAACCTTATAATTAGAACTTAAAACTTGTTACTTGGTACAATTTATAAACATATTTAACTTTAGAAATTTACGTGATATTATTTTACCATTTAATTCTTTATTTATTCAAAACTCATGTTCATTACCTACTCGATTAACTCGATTTTAATCGATCTTGGGACCAGTCATGTCATTGTCATTTTTCATTGTTGTTTCATTACTTGTTGTCTACTCGTGCGCACTTTGCAATATTGTCGTAAATTTAACTTGCTTAATTTTTAAGCATGCAAAACATTGGAATCAGAGTGATTTGATTTCACAAATTTTGTGCATGCTCAAATCACTCTGATTCCAATGTTTTGCATGCTTAAAATTTAAGTAAGCTGATACCTATCTATAGAATGCATAGGTTTGTTAAAAGTTGCGGAACAACACTTCCAGAGGGCACTAGGTTCAAACCGATTGGCACAAAAAATCCGGGAGATGGCTCTCTATTACCTAGTTATTACATTTCTCTATGGTATTTAAGTATCTAGAGATAATTGTAATGGCTAGAGAGAATGGTAGTAAAAACTCGAAATAAATAAAGTTCACGAAACTTTTTTGGACTTATTTTATAACTTGGTGAATCATAGGTTTTACTAGTAAACCTTGTGGTCTTGTTGTTGCTGTTATTCGGGCTCATATAGAAACATTCAGTTGATGAATATTGGCCCCACCAATAATCTTCCAATGTGACCAATATGAAAAGGGTTGCAGGCAGAAATGCAATAAAATAAATCATAAATCTTTATTGCATCAAGTAAACAAGTAGGTACCTAAGTAATACAATGAATACTGATACCCCGTAGGGGCACTGCAAATTGAGAGGGAACTGAAACATATTACAAAACTACATACTTAATTATTCTATAAACTAACAAACTCACTAAAACACAAATACAAAATCAACAAGAAACAATATTTATACAATATTATTAGTATATATAACATTAACTTATAATTTATCTTTAGTTATATCGTTTCAAACGTCATAACTAAGTGTTTTGATATCGTTTCGATATTATAGTTTTTGCAATAACCGTTACGGATAACTGTCATATCGATATGATATGGTATAAAACTCAAAACGGTTATTAGTTACGTTTTGATATATCGAACTCATGCCTAATCACTATAGGCTTTTAATGGAGTTTGTCGTCAAAATATTCGTGAAGTGTGTAATAACATTTCGCAATCAGTAAGTCTTTTAATTGTTAATTAATTTAATAGTTTTATGTTATCTTCATTTTTTAGGGACTCATTAAGTGATTGTAAATATATTTTACATTAATTAATTCTAAATATCTGATGTACGAAAATATATAGTGAAATTATCTAGATAGCTATGCATCGAAAATGCAGGCAATTTAGAAGCGAGCCGTCAATCAAGGCAATCAGTGTAGGCCAGCAGGCTAGGCTAATCTAGACTCGGTCTAGTGTTTAGGTCCAGCCCGGCAGGCACAAAGCTGTCCTTTGAGCCTGCGTACACAAACAATCTCTCTCCGGTAATTGGAAGGTTCTATCTTATATATTGCTGTAGTGTCTTAATTAATAATAATACATACATGCATACATTCATATATATACCTATACACAAAATTAATAGTAATTATGATATGTAGACTCAATCAGATGATAACTCCTCAAAAAAGTATTTTCACGATTCAAGATTTTTCTTTGGTGGGAATCGAACCCACGACCTCAGAAGCGAAGTGCTGGTATATTGACTTCCACGCCATATCGGTTGTCAAAACTCATTCAATTTTTAGCTAGTTTAAGTTAAGTTTACATATTTTTATCAGCTGGAGGTATTAAGAAATTTAGTTATTTTAAAGAGCTAAAGCAATTTTTTATTATCATCAAATTAAATGTATCTAACCAAATGTATCATACCAAATGTATCAGACCAAATGTATCAGACCAAGTGTATCAGACCAAATGTATCAAACAAAATTTATCAACCAAATGTATTAAACAAAAGTTATCAAACCAAATGTATCAAACAAAATTTATCAAACCAAATGTACGTAGTGAAATGGTTTGTTTGACTTTCGGCTTCGCATGTGTTTAATCTACATATGTAAAGCCCAAACAAACAATAATTATATTATAATTAAAATTTCTATTCTGTTAAGTAAGTTTAGTTAAAACATTCTACATTAAAACCCAATAAAGAGCTTTATGCGGTTTCAGAGATTACCTTTTTTTAAGGATGGAAAATCATCAAAAGACCTTCCCCCGCTGAGGGTGGAGCAGAAGGTCAGACTTCTACTGACTACAAACCATCCATTTCCCTTCTTAAGCCTACTATGTCCGGGGCCGCGGTAACCTCTTTCGAACAGTCCCGCAAAACATAGTACCTACCTACATACAACTTTTAGTTGTTACTGATTGAAGAAAAAACAGGAAAGAAAACATATTTATTTTGCAACAAAAAATAACAGAGTTAAAACACAAAAAAAATTAAAAGAGGTTAAAAACAAAGAAAATAACAGAGGTAAAAAACAAAGAAAATAACAGAGATAAAAAACAAAGAAAATAACAGAGGTAAAAAACAAAATACAATGTTTAACCAAAATGGCTTCCACTCAGCTGTCTTATCATGGCTAATCCCATTACAGCGACCGAATATTTTTTAAATATTTTTCCGTTTTATATTTATGCTTCAAGGTAACGATATTAAAAATTACGCGAGAATGTTGAAAAAAAAATAGTTTCAGGTACTGGGCTAGGCCATGACGCTGGCTTTCTAAGGAAACCAATGGTTTAGGGCGTCACCGACAATTTCATAATAAAACAGAACAATAAAAGTCGTTAGAGTCACAAAGAATCCTACCACAAGTATTAATTTACTTAAAAGAAATCCCCAAACACAATCCAGAAATGTAATAACGGACACTGAATAAAGAATTTTTATTATAGGTGCGTCACCAGGGTTCGAACCCTAGACTTTCTGAATTAGAATTGGATTGGTCTTACCTCTAGGCTCTGCCACTCTAATTCTCTGTATTATAAGTGTAATACAGTGTAAAAACTGCTCACAACATGTAAACTTATTTCTGGATCAGAAATTGTCTGAGTCGGTGTTATATAGAATCTTTTTAATTAATTTTTAGGGATCCTACCAAGACCTAAGGAGCCCAAGACAACCTCACCTGCAAATGGTGCACCTGCCGATCAACGGACAAGGATCTGGCGAACATAACAGTGCTCGGTAAGCGGCAATAAGCTCGCCACCTATTACATGGGATCAGCTATATACTTGGCGAAGTGTGGGCGTAAAATATGCCTCTACCTACCCCTTCGGGAAAACAGGCGTGAATGTGTATGTGTGTATTTATTTAGTTATTAGTCACACAAAACAGAGATACGTTACGTGTTAAATTGTATAAATAGGCTGTATCTCCACTGACATGTGTGAATAGCATTTATTTATTTATTCATAAGTACATGTCAACTTACGGATAGTTTCAAACGTTAACATGGCTTAAAATTTACAAAAGTACACAAATATGTCAAAAATTTATAAATGAAATAATGTTATTATATTACCATAATGTCCAAAATAGAATTATAGTCCATAAAAAAATAAAAAGAAAAACACAATTTGACCTAGAGTGTCACAATTAGAAATAAAAAAATCATAGAAATAGAATGATGTTATAGATGAACTTTGTTAAGTCTTCACGGAAGACCAGCGCTGAAGGATGACAACCTTCACCGCAGCAAATGCCACGTGGAGTACTTTTTAGGCATAAGATATTGAATTTGTAAAATTGTTTTTTAATGTAATGTTTTATCAAAATTTATTTCATACAAAAAATATTTTAATGAGAGTTTACACTAAACAATTCATTGTATGTGTAATTATATACTTACTTAAATACTCAGTATATTAATTTTCTACACCTTTACATTTTTACGATACATCATATTTTACCTTAACACCTAAACTGCAATAAATTTGTAAAACTAATAAACGAGGATGTCCTTGAAGTAATGCCCTAAGGACTGGTGGCTGGGCTGCAGGCTCTCCGACCCTAAAACGAAAATAATACGATAATAAAAGAAGTATAAAACTAATAATCACATTTTCATACTTGTTTAATTTTTTAGTAGTATTTACAATTAGTAAATTCAGGCTGAAATATCTTAGAAAACCATTAAATATGCTTGTTCATTAGCCACTATCAGAATCAGCTCTACGTTCAATCACACGTAAACAATTTAATAGGTACAATATTTTTATAGTTAAACCAATTTAATCCTATCATCTGTAAAGTGGTTTTCTTTCGTTTTTACTTATAATGCATGAAGCCCGATTTAATAATGTATATATGACCTGTTCTTTTTCATTAATTTCATACACTCAAATGAAAATAGTTTAAAACTCTAACAGGCACTGAACACGATTAAACTACACAAAAAGTTTAATAAACGCTCCAAAGAGTGACGTCCACATCGCCCCTTTAATAAAAAAGTCACAAATTAGTGACATTTAAAAGAGCAGCGGTCTTATAATCGGCGATGCAACAAGTAACCGCCCGCCCCAGCGCGGGTGGAGGGCGGCGTGGGAAGTTCAGTCGGAGCTTCAGTCTCGCCGCGACCATGGCCACGAACGGACGTACGAAGCGTTCGCAGTCGATATGTGCGCCGGCTTCCGCGAGTATGGAAGCGCTGGCGGCGCCGATGGAGACGACGCCGGCCCCGCGCCGCCGGCCCGCTGCCCGCTCGCAGTCAGCCCGCATCACCGGCGGCCGCTCCGTGCGCCATCGCCGCCAGCAGCAGCAGCAGCAACTCGACAGGGAGACCAGGGCCCGCTACAGCTCTGAGCCTCGTCTTGCAGAAACGGAGACTCCTCCACAAGTTCGACGGCAAGCCTCGGCGCGTCGACGCCCGCCTCCCGGTCAACACAACCAACCAAGACGCTCCAACGCGTTCCTGGACGTGCCGAGAAACACGCACCAACCAGAGGAAGAACCCGACGAGGACTCCTATCGGCTCCGCACTTTCAACATCACCCAGAAAGGAGGTCAGTGCTCACGTTCGTTCACCTCCTTGTGTATTTGTGAATCTTTTCCCGAGCCGCAGTTGGCAGGCGTCCGCGCCGATGCCGCGACCAGATTTTTAAGTGTCGATGCTGGATTTCTGCGTAAGCGGAAGAGTTTAGACCGCAGGGCGAGGAACACGGTTAGAATGGTGATCGTTAAAAGCTTTCTGTGCTATCGTGAATCATGTCGGGTGAAACTTTTACGAGGCCGCAGTAAATCAGTTGCGATTTGCGATACACGAACGTTTGCGTTTATTTTTGATGTAAAAATAAATCGAACGCGCCGCTTTCACGCGAACGTACGCTGAAAAGATTGAATCAGCTGCTTTCCTAGACAAACATCTTGGGATAAACTTCTATAATTGTCGGATTAATATAGAACGATAGTGTCCTATACACTATACGGTTATGACATAGGCATTTAATTATATACATATTGTAAATATCGCCATCAGTTGCGTTCAAAAGCTTTTGAGGTATAAGTACTTTAAATATAGGACGATGCGCATTGAGATGACATTGCTAAATTACGAGTTCATTCTTTACTTTTTGTAAATACGACCACCGTTGAAAACTATTCGTAAGGCGGCGGGAGGCCTATGTTCAGTAGCCGAAATAACGATGACGATTTTGTAAACATCGGCCCCCGTGATGTTGTAGGAAACATCCGAGCCCTGTAATGTCAGTGGTGTGTTATTTATCAAAATGGCGGCCGCAAACAAAAGGTGTTGGCGTTTGTTTAGCATAATGCACGGCGCGGCGCCGACGGCCCCTGTCTAGATAAAGCGGTGCCCCATTCAACGGCGGGCGCTGTCGTCTCACATCGGAATGTCATCGTGTTATCCGTTTGTTAGAGAGCATATTTATAAACTACATAGGTATTTCATTCTGAACACAATTCCAAATCTAAGGGATTGTGTTATGTTTATGCAGGCCTTTGAATGTCCCCTCCGGACAGGTCTCTACAGGTCATAAGTGGATTCGCTTGTTACAGATCGTTTACAAAGATATAACGCTCCTATACAGATCATTGTTCTATTGTGAACACAATTCTAAATGTAATGTTACATACAAACATATATTCACGCCTTTTTCCCCCGAAAGGGTAGGCATATTATATGCCCACACTTCGCCAACTATATTGTTGGTCCTACGTAATAGATTAGCTTACCGGGAACGTTGATGTTCGGCAGAGCCTCGTCCGTTCAGTGGCAGGTGCACCACTTGCAGGTGAGGTTGGCTTCGGAGCTACTTGTCGGAGAGGGCGGTAGTCTTACCAACGATGGGCGGAGGAGGTGTATGGTGTGCGGTGTTTCACAAGGTTCTGTCCTGGGACCACTCCTGTGGAACATCGGATATGATTACGTTCTGCGCTGTGTAAACCTGCACGGCGTGGACGTGGTCTGTTACGCCGACGACCGAGAGTGTCGTGCTTCATTGAGAAAGGGCAGGTGAAAAGTATGCTATACCGACGGGCGTGTATAAGAAGGTTAATGAGTGTGAATGAAGCTAAAAGTGCGTGCCAAGATCGTAGCAAGTGGAAGGATATGATCTCTGCCTACCTGGCGTGATATTATGAATGTATTTATGTACCAATAAAAACCGATAAAGTTAACTGGCATTAATCAGTACTGATTGCCCATAGTTGGTCAATGTTTTTCGTTCATTTAATCAAAAGTTGGTTTATTTTTATTAATATAGAAGGACTTGAGCCCAACCATTTTAAAGTGTAATACGAATGTCAGCGCAGTGGTGACTGCATACTTATACAAAATCAGTAGCCTTATAGTACAGCTATACAGCACAGCAGCAGCAGCAGCAGCAGCAGCTAGTACAGCAGTTCTTATTGTACAGCTTTTTTAAACACATATTATATCCAGTTTTTCCCGGATAATAGGCGTACCAGCCTGCGTGCTGGCTTAAACAACAAAAAAATTTCTATCAGTCAAATTTTCTATCGATATTTTTATTAATATTTTAAAGCTTAAAGGGGCTTATTACAAGCTAAGCCAGGTTTGAAACTAGTGCTGTCACTTTTATTTGATAAACAGAAGACAGTGACAACATTATTTTAGAACATGGATTAACTTTAGGTCATTGATTGATTAGGTACTTTAGTTCCAATCTTCATTTGTCTGTGAAGCTATACAATGCAATATAATAAAACATTAACAATAACTTATACAAAAACTTCATTAATTTAATCAAGCCGTGACAATTGCGGAATATATTTTACTAGAATTTTTCGTCCAGAAAATGCAGGCGAAACTGCGGGCACAGCCAGTCCTCAGACAATTTGTGCCGTGTGTAAATGTCATGATATTAAGTTACCTTCGCGTGTCGTAGCCGTAGAACATCTTATATTGTTTGCAAAAGGGAACTTCTCGGGGTCATTATGTTTTGTTTCTTGCGTAAGACTAATCGTTTTAAGAGGGTCTTTCTCATATTCAGGATATATTTACGTAGTCTAAATAATTCCCTTAAGCTTTGTTTCGGAGATAGTTTTTGCTAGCGAACGATGGGAATGCGTACGGTAGGGCTTAGGGTGCGTTCACACCTGGCGAATGTGCAGCACGCGTGTTTTTGATATTTGTGCGCCCGTATTCGCACGAGTTGCGCTAGAAAAGGAGCATCATATCATTGCAATGTCTGCATGCGTGCACCGCGTACGCATTTGTTAGATGTAGACGCACCCTTAGAAAAAACTAATTGTCGCGCGTTGAATGACGAGAAGTTTTTCTCGAGAGATTGCATACAAAAATACGTGAAAAGATATTTTAAGTTCTGTGCAAGAGTATAGGTGGCAATGACCGTTTTCCAGCAGGTGAGCTGATGTCTTAAGGCACGTTTATAAAGAAACGCATAAGGACACTGCTAACATCTAAGAAGCCCTAGCCAACCTCAACTATTTTTTCTTATTTTACTTTGGTAACAAAATGCATTTACGCACTGCCTTCCGGCCAAAGGGGGACCGAAAGGGGGTGTGAGTCTCACCACCGGCAGAACCGGCAGACGCGACTGCAAGCAGTAATACCCACTAAAAATCTTCCGACGACGCCCGCCCCTTGTTGAGAAAGAGGGTTTGCAGCGCCGGAAAACCCGCTTGCGGCCAACGTCCCCCGGACCAAAACCGGGACCTTATGGTCCATAGTTAGACAGCAGGGGCCCTCTGCTCCTTTGCCTAAGACCCTCCTGGCGAGATTTATGATTCTGGCCCAGAATCGCCAATCTCTGGGTGTTACCTTTCCCGGCCTCTAATAGGTACTCAGCCCCTCCACCGCGCCAGACCTGTCCTGGGGGCAAGCCAACCTCACCTGCAAGTGGTGCACATGCTGATTAACATCGCCCATCAATGTAATTGGCAAAGTGTGGGTTTGTTTGGTATAATATGCCTCTGCCTATGTAAGTAAAAAAAAACGTTGTGCCACCTAGCGAGATTTTTACAAGAGTTTACAGCATGGGACTTAAAACTTTTTTGAAACTATTTTCAAATGTGTTGCAAGCATTTGGCGTTGACCATTTTTCATCGGGTACGCCACAATAATGCATGAGAGTGCTAATTAATGGCCTAAATTGTCAGTTTATGATTCCACATGAATCAAACATTATTTTGAATGAAAAGTATAGACTACTACTACTATTCTGCTTCAAGGCTCTATAGTATCTTTATATAAAACTCCCTGAATAACAGTGGAAGATTAAAAGCAAAATTTTACCTAAATAATATTAATTAGAAACGTTGGTAATCATACATTATTGACTACTTACCTTAATGTAACATTTAGTGGACGATTAAAAACCCATAACTCAGGCCCAACAAACCTTTGTCGGTAAAATAAACTATAACGTGAAAATCTATTAATCTTGGCAAACATTGCGAGAGATCACTCGAGAGCACAATACGAGGGAGATTTCAAAGGCACTCCTCACCGTTTGTGAATTAACACCGTTTTACTGCTGTATTACAGTTCGGACTTATTTCTGTTAGGTTGCTGATGTCATAGGATATTTTGTGGATTCTGTTAAACGAACCACTGAAAACGTCCGTTTTCATGAAAATTGCACTTAAGGATAATTGAATTTGTTTTTTTAAGTTTAATTAATTGGCGTAGTATTGGTAGCATTTTTGCTTTCGATACGTTGTTGCTTTTAGTGAATGTTTCTTATCTATTCCCAAATTCTAAGGGTTCTAAGAACTCATTTAAAAGCTTTGTTCAAGTAATATTTTTTATTGCTTGTATTTTTAAACAATTTACGTCACCAAAATAGTGATGATGTATAATTTCAGATTTATGTTGTGAATGGTTACGAAATGTTATCTTTGTTACATAAGGCACGTCCAATAATGTAAAATTACAATGCCATGAAGATTTCAGAGGCATTTTTCACCTTTTGTGAGTTGACATCTTATTATTGAAATATTACAGTCGGTATTTATTACTGTTTTATTAGTGATTTCAGAGGATATTTTGTGAATTCTATTTGGACGATTTTTCTTCATTGAAATTTCAGTTACACCCGTAATTCAACATTTAATGATTTCTTTATTCTGTATGTTGGACGTTATTGATTCATTGCTTGGAGTTTAAATAATTTTAATTACTTTAATAAATAAGGAAGATTGCTTGGAACCCTACCATTTCCTTTTAACATTGTAATTGAGATAGTTACAATAAGTTATACACAGTTACATCAAGCTTCGCTTAATAATCACGTAATAATACATAATTTAACTGTATACACGTAGTATATTTGAATTTATGAATACACCGGCTCCAAAATGTACCGATATTAACTTAAGCTCGAATTTCAATATAATTTCGTGGGTCCTAAAAGCCGTTAAATGATTTCTATTTCATCTTCACTTCAACCCTTTTCACATCCGTCTGGGCTCGAGCTCTGTCACAATTTTTGAGGCCGTTCATATAATTTCTCAGGCGGCCCTATTATGCTAAGCTGCACCAACAGTTTGATATGTTTTGCAAAGCTCGGAAATGCTCTATGTCAGATACCATACATATATCTACAATAGTCAAAGTCAAAATTATTTATTCAATATTGGCTTAAAAGAGCTCTTAGGAAAGTCAAACTTAAAATTTAACGCGTCCATTCCCGCTTGATCGTAAAAGAACGGGCAAAAAAAAAAGTCAAGTTGGATTATTTCTTCCTCTAGTTACAAATGTACTTAAACTAAAAACATAGTTTACACAAAAAAAAAATAAAAAAAAACTTGTGTTTTGCAGTCACAAAATTTAAAAAAAAAAATATTATGCTCTCACTCCTTAGCAAGATGAATATAATTAAGGATATAAATAGTAGTCTAAAAACCTCTCGGTTTTGGGTAGCTAAATCTACAATAATCAAGTGGTTATTGACTATTTCACCACAGAATTTAATGTTTTTACGCTGCATGTAGATACTTAAGTTACTTTCTTTTTATTGTATTTTGTTTGCTAAATGAATAGTAATATTTCGATTCACTTAAATTCTCTTGCATTATACTTCCATTTCTCTTCTCATCTCATGGGGAGTCTTAAGAGTCGACAAAGAGAAATCCTACCGTATGATAAGCAGCAGCGTCATCCTGCGTACTGGCTTGAACTGCGGTCAACAACCCGCCTGCCCAGCGTGGTGATTATGGGCAGATGCCCCCAATAGAATGTTATAGATTGGAGAGGCTAATGTTGGACAGCAGTGTACTTTATAATGCAGATTATAGATAATACTTTAATTAGTGGCGGCGCAAGTCATTATGAGCATTATTACTCTATTGTTATTTTATTTTGTAAATTTTGTGCTTTATCAGCTGTTTTTATATTCTTTTTTCTTTTCCTTTTTATGTAATCTGAACTTTTTAACTTAGTTTTTAAAAACATTTTGTAAATATTTATAATACTTCTTGTTATGCAATGCAGTATACAGTTTAATTATGTAATTAGTTCCTAATCACAAATTTTATGATGCACCAATAAATGATTTTATTATTATTATTACTTCCATTACCATCTAGTACAAAATACAGGCGTAGCCTAGTTTGAGGACCCCTGATATATGTTATATTATTTATACCAGTCTGCGCACTAAACGCTTATATACGTGTAAACTTTGAATTCATATTTCTCGTGGAATAATAATAAAAAAAACGCAACGATTCTCATGACAGAACCCCGACCCGACTTCTTGGCGGGAAAGTGAAGCGTCATGTCTGCAGTTTTGTTTAATTTACTAAAATTTGTGATATTTCTTACATTAATGTGTAATAACGGTGGATTATTAACTGTCCAGTATTTGTGAACATGAGTGTTGGTAAATCAAACAAAACGGTGCAACATCACTTATAAAATTTTCTCTCTAGGAGTCCATGTGAGATCTCAGTATAGTCCCACATCTTTACTGAGGACTCAAGGGGTTTAGGGGAGGGTATCTCATTTACCATTTATCATCTTTACCACCACTCATTCTCATTTACTATGAATTATATATTATTAATATATCACTTACTTGACACTGGCTAAATGTGCTAGACGCACGAAGCCACAATTTAAAAGAAAGAAAGAGAAACCCCGACCCGTAGTGGTTGGCCACCGCTACTTACAGTCCGCTCGCGTCTGTTGTTGTTTTTTACATACTGTAACATGAACGATTTCACATTATGAAATATTTGTCATCGGCATCAATATCAATGAATTAGTTTGGATTTCCCATCACTAAATATCGGTAGTGACGTCACATTAGGTGTATCAATGTCGGCACGCTTGATTTCAATACAAATCGTGATACTTGCGTTATCAAGTACCATATAAACGGTCACCCGTCAAGGGAACTGACCTTTGTGAAATCTGCTTAACGGCTATAATAATAATAATAATAATCTTTATTAGATTATATTATATACCTATACAGTTTCTCATATAGCCTTACGGCATTGCCACTAGCAATATTTTTATAAAATCTGTATTCTATTTGGCGAACCATCGTTTTGTATTTTGTTTTCGAACGAACGTAACTCTCGGCTCCAATTACCGTATCCGTGGTTAAACCTTTTTTTTAAATTCGTTCGTTTTATTTTACTGCACTTTGACAAAAAGAGTTTTCAATCATAGTTTTTTTTTATTGAATCAATCAAATTGGATCGTATGTATTTTAAAAATGATACATTTTTGCCGAAATTTGGCGAAGAGTGGGAAAGATAGGTATCTAAGTAGATACACGTAGACACTTTATTTAAGTCACAAAAACTCTAATATACTAATTTAGTAGATACGTTATACGTACCTACATACATTCACTGCTTAATCTCCGAAGAAGTAGGCCCCACTTTTTTTCAATTATAAAGTTGGTCCCACGTAATAGGTGGCAAGCCTATTGCCGCTTATCGGGATTTTTTTATGTTCGCCAGAGCCTCGTTCATTGATTGACAAGTGCACCACTTGCAGGTGAAGTTGGCTTGGACTCTTAAGGTGTTGATAGGATCCCTGTGCACCCGTGCATATGTGATTATCTACTCCACGGAGCGCGATGCAATATGCTGAGACGATACAAGATCATTATCAACGACATCTATAAGTCTAAATAAATACATGAAAGGGATTTATCTGACTGAATAATCTATCAAAGCACTGCTCAACTCCACCTGACTCAACAAATTAAGGCGGGGTGTTATGTGTAATCGCTAAAGTTGGGCTTTTTTCAATTTCATAGTAATCTTGAACGGAAAAAATATTTAAAAATAAACATAAATCTACATCATCATTAAAAATAAAATAACTCGTTTAGTTTCTCAATATTACATATTTAAAGATGCATCTCGTCTTTTTTTCGGCCATTTTCCTTCTATGCTATTAATCCGAAGTATTTTTAATGACTCCAGGTTATTAGTTTTCTAAGTTTTGGCCTTCATAACATCTTCATAACATCAGGAGCTCTTTTGGGCCAATCATGAATAAATGATTTTGAATTTATTTTTTTAGTAGATTAAGTACTGAAGAGACCGTTTGGTTCTTTTTGCCTGTTTCTTTGTTTATTATTTTCGATGATTTTTTATATGCAATCAATTTTATTTTATTTTTGTTTATGACATAACCCAAAGTAGGTAATCAGACAAATGTAAGTATAATATAAACCAAAATCGGGTTAGTATTTTTTATGCTTGATATGTAAATATTAGTAGACAGAGGTAGCTTATTTTACGTTAACAAATTATAAAAAATTGGTATTATTCATACAATGGCTATAATAAAATATACTTCGCGTGTTTATGTGTGTGTGCGTGTGTGTATGTGCGCGTGTGTGTGTGCGTGTATGTGTGCGTGTGAGTGCGGTGTCATTTCACTAAATCCATCTGAAACCCCCTCTGCCGCGGGCGCGGAGACTCCTTGCTAGGCTTCTGAAAACCAGCGCCATCCACCGGTCCCCTTAAACAACTCCAGCTTCTCGACAACACAGACCTAGTTAGAAGACTCAGAAGGACAAAACCATTTGAGTAAGTTTAGTGTAGTGTCAGTGAAGTGCAATATTGTGACTAACAACACATTATGACAGTGTCTGCGATTTAATAGGGACAATAAGGATGGTGTTATTGCACAAATTCTTGTTTTTAAATATGTAGAAGATTATGTTAGAATTTTTTTTTTTATTAGCCTTTACTCAGACTAGATTGTAGTCGAAATGTACTTTCTTTTGAAAAGGAAGGTATGAGATATAAATAAAATAAAATACAAAAACTACATAACACGATTTTCAATATTCGATCAAAAGTACCGCTAAAAGATCAAAGTTACTTCCCAATCAATATAAAACTTTTTTTACATTGTTCCGAAGCGAAGTGTCGTTGAGACGTTCCCTCCATATTTCAATATTTGAGGTAAAGCGTTGTGTGGGTGAAGGACCTCTGGGCGGCATTGTCTGCCAGGAAATCTTTACGCACCTTTACAGGGCCGGATTGGGGACAGGGAAATAAAGATATAAAATATTGAAAATACATTTACATACCAAGTAAATTTTAGAAAAGTACTGAGCACACGCCTCCTCTCACAAACCTAAGATAAGATTCGGTTCGTACCTACTCAATAATGCTTGTACCCCATAAGTACAAAGTAAATTAAACTATGTTGCTTGTCCTTGGCTTTATGCTGAGTGGATACCTTATCTGTGACACTCTTTAAGTAGTTACTTGAATATAAGGTATCTGTTTTCTTTTGACGTTGTCACAGAATAAATTCTTTTTCTTTCTTTCTAAAAAGTAAATTAAACTAAAAAACTCATTAGTAGACTAGATTAGATAGTAATTGTATTTCAAAATTTGATATACAGCTTTAAATTATATTATCTTTAATTAAAAATTGCAACTGACAGACTTTTAAGATTTTTCTTCTATAATCCCATGACGGATGATTATGTGCGTAGAATAAGGGAAAGTAAAGAAAGGGAAATGATCTTTGCTGATACACTGGGGTTGGGTATCGTAGCATAGTCGGGTGTTACATGGTTAGACTTCTGCCTTGTATCACTTAGCAAGCGTGTCACATCACATTTAGTTCCCCGAACCGAGTGCAGACGCTTAATGCATTTTTCCTGAAGCTCTACTAACAATGTACAAAACTATCCGATTGAGGAATAAAATACTAGCACCCATACCTTAGTACATCTCTGGTCTCCAAATACGTGTCTCCATAGAAAGTGCTGCGTCAATCAGACCCTTGTGACGAAGTGACGCATTGCAAGTAGCGGCCGAGGTTCGCACAAGGGATTCTATGGCTGTGTTCATATTTGACGATCCTATTTAAACCGATTTCTTATTCAACTTTCCCGGGTATCCTTTTACATATAAAAAGAGTATTATGTATTTTAAGACGCTTTCTTATTATGCAGTTTCATTAATTGGTTTTTAAATAAGAAAATATAAACTACATTCTATATATCAAAGAACAATTAATTGGGAAGTAACATTATAATTTTATACTTAAGTAGGAGTTTAAGAAAAAAATACTTATTGTGTCTTAGTGATATCCTGCACTGCACCCGAAATTGCCCAGTAGAAAATCAGCGCTGGGGCATTGTCCTAGCTATTGCTATATCTTTTTAGTTTTTAATTACAAATTGTATTGTATGATGCACCAATAAAATTTTAATTATTATTATTATGTCATCTGTAGTCTCCAAATACGTGTCATCGCTAAAAGTGCTGCGGCAATCAGACCCTTGTGATTTAATATCTCCGCCACACACTCGTCGAGGAGCGAGGGAAGTAGCGAGGGAAGTGGGCAGAGACGTCGTGTGGCAGCGTAATCGTCCTGCTCCTCGTCTTGCTACTCGTCCTGTCCATCGCTCCCGAAATTGTCGGTAAATGTGGCGCGAGTCAAAGGACCGGCAACACGAGCACGAGTGCCTTGCCACACACTCGCGTGCGCCGCATTACGCATCGAACGCTCGCGCATGCAGCACGTAGGTAAAATCACGAATCATAACGTCTTCGCCGCGCGCCGATGAATGGAGTAACGAGAAGTCGTTACTGTTTTAGAGTTATTGTCTTCGGAGCCAGCGAGTCTTACGTTCATTGCTCTGCAATGGCGAGTAACCAAGTGCGTAGCGTCGCGATTATTCGCGCGAGTAGAGCAGTGTGTGGATGGAACGGGCAACATCGCGGCAGCGCGATGAGCAAGGCGAGGAGCAGCGCGAAATGCAGTGTGTGGCGGAGGTATAAGGACACATTGCAAGGAGCGGCCGAAGTTCGCACAAGGGATTCCATGACTGTGTTGATATTTGATGATGCTATTTAAACTGATTTCTTATTTATATTAACTAATTGTACTCTTAAATATCATATCAAGGTGCCAGATGAAACCAAGATCTCTATCGGACATCTCTTTTGGACATCTTGAAAGGATCCTACCACTACACTGACTCTTCATAAAATATTTATAAATATATACTTAATAACTTCTTTTTAAATTTTTTTTTGTGAAATGTGGAATTTTTGTTATTGTTATTTCTTTGTGACATTTATGTCATACTTTTTTAACATGCTTATTAATTAATTAATCTATTTTTGAACATACATAATATCACGCCTGTTGCCCCGAAGGGGTAGGCAGTGGCAACCTTATCGCCGATTATCGGGAACTTTTATGTTCGCCAGAGCCTTTGATCGACAGGTGCATCACTTGCAGGTGAGGTTGGCTTGGGCTCCTCAGATCTTGGTAGGTGCCCTATTATTGAACATGAATCAAATTAGTATGATTGGGCACTATAGGTCTATTTAGTATGATTGGGCACAATAGGTCTATTACTTAAGTTAGCATTGTTATAAATTAATGTTCTATTTATATGACTGTTTGTTGTCATAATAAATGAAAAAAAAAAATTTTTTTTGCTGTGCCCTATCAAGTCTATGTTAGAAACCAAATGATTTATAAAACCATTTAACGTACATCATAATTTTAGTAATAAATGTTTTGACTTTGACGTAGACTTTATTACTTTGAAGAGTATCATAAAGAGTAAAGTTTGCCAGAGAGTCAAAAGTAATGTAAGTACAGCAAGTTAACAAAGGAAAGCCGATACCTTCCGTCAAGTTCGAAACAACCTTGTGGACACGCCTCTTAGAACGTCCAACCAACACACAATGAGAGCAGGTTGTGGGAAACACGAAATATCTTCTTCTTATTTATAAGGTAAATATAAATACCTCCAATTTCTTTATTTGATACTACCCACAGGACTTTACAATTAACAGACAGGTATAAAATACAAAACCAAGCGTTATGTAGGTGCAATAATTAAAATAGTACCTTAATAGGTATGTGTTTTTGGTCAAGTGTCCAATCCCACGCCTGTATCAATTGGTTGTCCAATTCAGCATTTGATCAGCGAAAGTCAAAAGATTAATTCAAGTTTGGCTCAAGAGCTCTTAGATAGATAGATAGAAAATTCTTTATTGTACACCAAATTAAAAATAAAACAAGAAAACAATTGCAAAAGAGAAGCGATACAATTGGCGGCCTTATCACTTACAGCGGTTTCTTCCGGGCAAGCTCTTATGAAAAACAAAATCACAAAACTCAAAGACAAGCGCATAATCACAAAACTTGCATAATGTATTTATCTTTCATCCGCTTATGTTGGTATTGCACGTTACGTTTGTGTAAAGTCCTTATCATACAGTTAAGAAAAATAATTGATAAAAAACACGAAATTTTAAAACATTTTCAAATTTGTGAAATGGGGCTAAAATGGCGTCCACTCAGCATTGCATCAAAGCATTAGTAAACCAATGATATCGTTAGCCTAACTGTCAAACTGCTTAGGTCCTTTTGAGAAAACTTTATAGGAAGAAGTGAAAACTGTTTATTTTTCATAGTTAAGGCCCAAATTGAGTATATGTATTACTCCAATTCGTTCATAACTTATTAAATGTAAATTTAAGGGTCGTGAGAGATATTCCAATCAATAGATCAATTTTACACTAAATGGCATTAAAAATAAAATTTTGTATTCTTTGGAGTCGCGCAGTTTGAGAATTAAATGAACGACATGACACTGGTTTTCGTTGGGCCAACAAACTTTCTCTGTAAAATCCAGTGTGAAACGAAATTTATTGCCAAGCATTTGTCACTGTCAAACGCATTGTTAACAGGTGTACAAGTTGTGTGACCAAAAAAGGGTTTCAGCTTAGTATTTTGCAGTAAGTCGTTAAACAACCTAACTGAAATGAGATATTAATGCTTTGAGATGATTGATAATATTATTATATACTATACCTGTCTTATAAAGTCCACTGCCGAACATTAGTCTTCCCAATAAATTACTTTTTAGTCTGGGTATTCCCCAATAATCACCTCCCTAGGCAGCGGGTTGGTGATCGCAGTTCCAGCTAGTATAGCAGGATGACGCTGCTACCCATCATCCGGTAGGATTTCTCTTCCTGAACTCTTACAACTCCCAGTGAGATGATAGGGAGTGGCCGTACTCGAGGCCGGTACCACGCAGCACATACTATCTAGTAGATATACTCTCATGCATTTTTCATAGGTGTAGTTCATTATACATATAGTTCATACCAGTTCATTCAAAGGCGCTATAATGGTACCCTTGTTCTATAGTCCTGCATGCGGGATCAGATGCTCCCGTCCGCTGGCGGAAAAGCCTACTCCAGGGTTGATGCTTCCATACATGTCTCCGTCCACAAAGAGGTCTAGACCAATTATTGGACTTTATCCATAAACAATAACTTACAAAAGCAGAAATGTATAGAGTTATAAATTAATATTTGCTTCGGACCCATATTGAATTTAGCAATTGCAAGCCGCCCCAGGCCAAGTAGAAACATTGCCTGGTTATGTTAACTTCTATTAGTTTATGTGAATGGACTGCAGAGGGCGCCACCTAAGTTACACACGTTAGTGATCTTGGCATATACAAATAAGACAGTTTAGTGTTTCGGTAACATAATTAATAACGGTAATTGTATTTCTCGAATACTTAGTTAATAATAATAATATTTGGGTATTTATAAATATAAAGTTAAATAGCTAACAGAGATTTACATGTAAACAATAAACAATCTCTCTCTCTCTGTAGTCGGTCCTTCTAGTATCTGAGGATCGCAGTTAGTTTGTGGTCCATGTGAAGTTGTGGTAGGATCGATAAATTGGTGCGTTTGGCGGTCCATGGAATTCTTAACATTCGCCTCCAGCACCACATCTCGAATGCATCAATCCAGTATACAATAAATCATCATCAAGACAAAATAAATATAACTAAAATTCTGCCCAATTTGGTAACACCAGGGAGCAGACCCTGGGCCTTAAGCTGAAGTCTAGGGCAACCGGGATAATGCTAGGATAATGATGAAGCATACAAGACATACTATTCTAAATTTAAACCGGTTCGGCTGTTTAAGGAACCCAACCGGCATATTTTCCTTGTAATATACATAGACACGCTTGTTTCTCCGAAGGTTTAAGGAGGATATTACATATCTAATAAATTAGGTGTGTATTTAATTAAAAAAGTATGTATATGGTTATCTGTTATTTAGCATCCATAACACAAGTTCTTAAAGATAATTATTTCGGAACTAAATAATTGGTGTCATTGTCAGAAAATATTTATTATTTTATATTATAAGCCCACTTTACACCAATTTTATTATGGCTCCATGAAACAGGTGGCGAGCCTATTGCAGCTTACCAGGAACTTTTATATTTGTCAGAGCCTCGTCTGTTGATCAGCAGTGCATTACTTGCAGGCTTTCTTATAATATGGATTAGAGATAGTCCGTTTTCGCTAAAACACTTTAATTAAACTAATCCACAGACAGACGTTCATTAAAAATCCCTAAACTGAATGCTATTATGAATACGGTAACTATAGTATTGATAGATCGTATTTAATTCATGTGTAGTAAGAAATATTCTTTACATAAAAAGTGATTGATTATTTTCGTTTATCCGTGGCAACGATTTATAACAAAAATATCAATCTCGATTAGGATGAAAGATGGTTATCATTTTACCAATATACTCTTCTGAAAGTTAATTTTTTTTGAAATAGTATATTATAATAGGTTGGGGAAAAAGTCTTTTCGTATTTTTGTATGAAAAGTCAAGACATTTTTTTCAAAGTTTATTTACATTTATTTACAATATATATGTACCGTTTTGTTGAATAACTTTCTGCCATTTTGTGGGCAGAGACATTATCCCGTTACTGTAGAAACTTTGGGACTTCTGATCAAAAAAACGGGACAAATAGTTTTGGCAGTCCTCTCTTGAGGTCAACCTTACAGAACCTAAAGAATTCTGCAGAGACCGAAACAGGTGAAAATCTGAAGGCGCAAGGTCAGGGCTATATGGTGGATGCACTAGGACCTCCCAGTCGAACTCTCTTAATTTTTGCTGAGTGGCTAAAGATGTGTGTGGTCTAGCGTTATCGTGATGAAAGACCACACCCTTCCTGTTGATCAATTCCGGCCGTTTTCTCTCGACTGCTTCCTTTAATCTCATCAGTTGCTGGCAGTAAAGATCAGAATCGATGGTTTTGCCGGGCAGTAAAAGCTCATAATAAACAATGCCCTTCCAATCCCACCATACACACAGCATCACCTTATTTCGTGTTAGGCCAGGTTGAACGTTTGAACCAAATTTGTGCTACTCTTACTGACACTGCATCAGGTCCATAAACATCACAAATTTTTTTCACTGCTTGAGTTGCATTTTTGCCTTTTTTATAATAAAATTTTAAAATGAATCGAATTTCTTCATTAGATTCACTCATTTTTACGGAGAGAAAAACAAATGAAAAATAGCGGGAAACAACTTTTTTTTATTTTTTTCTTTTCTTTATAATGGAACCTTTTTAATGTTACCAAAACCAGCCAGACACAAATAGTACAGTCAAAAAATTTTTATAATAAGTTTATACCTACGTTATGCGAAAAGACTTTTTCCCCGACCTAATATTAAAACAATATTGTTACTGGCTGGATAATCAAAAATATTGATATTAAAGCTAAAAAATAATTAAATCACTTTTTAATCCTTTTGATATTATTGTTTTAAATGTAGCACGGTACAGGATGTCCAGGGATCGACTAAGACTTAAAGAGCCTTTTTTTTTTGAGTGGTAATAGATTTACGCATAAAGCGCTCGTAGGTAGCTCCGCGGTGCTCGGTGGTCGGAAACGATCACTGAAGTAAAGCAAAGTTTACAGAGGTTAGTCCTTAGATGGGTGCCGATTGTATGGCATTTGATATCGAGCGCTTTCGTGCTTCGGAAGGCACGTTAAGCCGTTGGTCCCGGTTTTCACTAAATGTGATTGTCGTTAAGCCATGTTAGAGGCCTAATTGGGCGGCTTGAAAAATTCTAACAGCAGGACGCCATACACCTGCCTCCGCTCCGGGTCTGCGTGGTGGAGTATGACCCAATACCCCCGCACCTTGGTATGCGAGAGGAGGCTCGTGCGCAAAAGTGGGACGTTATTGGGCTGAGAGGATGAGATTTACGCATACTTTGCACCGCGGGGACAGCACAAAGTTATATCGGGCTCCCTGGCCGAGATGGTGGTGGCCAAGATTACCGACTTAACCCCACTATTTCCTGCCAAGGAAGTTACAGAGTAACCATATCCTCCGTTAGACCTAAAGAGCCTTTTTTTTTTGTTGTGCTTCGGTATCAAAATTTGTTTACGAACTGCCTTCCGGCCAAAGGGGGACCGAAAATGGGTGTGGGACTCACCACCAGCAAACGGGACTGCGCTGGCAGACTGCTGGCTTACTGCTGAGTAATACCCACTTAAAATCTTCCAACGACGCCTGCCGCTTGTTGAGAAAGAGGCGGGGTGCCAGTACCTGGGTTGCAGCTCTGACAACCCGCCCGCGGTCAACATCCCCCGGACCAAAACCGGGAGGACCTCCTCAGAGAGACGCAGTGGACGCGTCCCTCCTACCTCCTTGTGCGACCACAGCGTATGTAGCCGACTTCTCGGAGGGTCCATGGTTAGACAGCAGTGGCCCCCTGCCCCCACTGCCTAAGACCCTCCTGGCACTGCTTGACGGGCCCTCCACAGGTCCCTCTTAGTTTCCCCCCCGGTAGTCAGTACTAAGGGCATCCAGAGTCGCTGACCTCTGGGTGTTATATTTTTCCGGCCTCCGGGAGGTACTCAGCCCCCCCCCATCAAGCTAAGGTGGAGACCTGTCGGGGGCAGATCTAAAGAGCCTAATCCAAACAAGTGATCTCCGTTGATCGGCAAGTGGTGCACCTTCCGATCAACGGACGAGGCTCTGGTGAACATAACAGTTCCCTGTAAGCGGCAATAGGCTCTCCTCCTTATTGGCGCGTTTTAAGGATTGACAATTATTTTAATTTTGCAGATAATAAATGCACTTTTACGAATTTAAAACGCCGTTAATAATGTATAGGAAGTATGTATGTATGTAAATATATATATATATATCTCGATTTATTTATTTATAAAGCAAATCGATATATATCGATTTGCTTTATTTCATAACATGCTGCTCGAAATAATAATGATAATGACTGTTTTTTTTGCATAAAAGTGGTATATACAGTTTCAAGTAAAGGCAAAGTACAAGTATTATTCAAGTAGTATTCAAATTCTAAAATTAGTCAAAATCTAAAAAGTAACTCAGTCAAGCCAATTGGATTAAAAACTACTAAATCTATTTTGGAAAGCTACATTCGTAAGTAAAGTAGCGAATTATTGTATATTCGTATCGTGGGTTCGATTCCCACTCAGGACAATTTTTTGTGTGCATGAACATGAATATTTGTTCTGGTCTGGGTCTGTTTTCCTATGTATATTAAGTATGTATTCACAAAAAAAAGTATTTAAGTATGTTTATCCATTGTTTAGTATCCATTAAACAAGTTCTTAATGATACTTATCTTGGAACTAAATAATTGGTGTAATTGTTAGAAAATATTTATAAATATATATATATATATATATATATATTTACTATCGGGCGCTTTTATGTTTGCCAGAGACTAGTCTGTTGTTCGCCAGGTCCACTTCTTGCTGGTTGTCTTGGGCTGCTAAGGTCTTAGTAGGAACCTTATACATCTCTTGCTGTTCGAAATCTTCTATCTTCTTTCTTTTAAATAATGGCTTCGTGCGTCTAGCACATTTAGCCAGTGTCAAGTAAGTGATATATTATTTATATATAATTTTTAGTAAATGAGAATGAGTGATGATAAAAATGATAAATCGAAGATTAAATACCCTCCCCTAAACCCTTTGAGTCCTCAGTAAAGATGTGGGACTATACTTGAGAGAAAATTTGAAAAGTGATGTTGCACTGTTTTGTTTGATTTACCAACACTAATGTATGTTCACAAACACTTAACGGTTAATAATCCACCGTTATTACACATTAATGTAAGAAATATCACAAATCTTAGAAAATTAAACAAAACTGCAGACATGACGCTTCACTTTCCCGCCAAGAAGTCCTGTTCGAAATCAATGTAAAAATATTTTTTATTTTTTTTATAAGGTGTACCTAAAGTAAATTAGCTGCTTCGAAGTAAGGGATTTGAAATGGACAAACAGAATTTACAAGCAGTAATTTACTGGACTAACATACCACGACGGGACTTCCAAGGACCATCAGAGCTTCAAGTCTCATTTGCATAGAAATTGCTTGGAGCAATCAGTGAATGGGTTTAATATTCGATTTTCTTATAACATTGCTCAGCTCAGGGTGGGGGACTGTATATGGTAATGTGATATAATAAAAGGCTTGTATGGATTTTTTTCTTTTAAATAATGGCTTCGTGCGTTCAGCACATTTACCCAGTGTCAAGTAAGATACATATTAATAATATAAAAATCTTAGTAAATGAGAATGATTGGAGATAAATATGGTAAATAAATATTTTCTTACAATTACACCAATTATTTTAGTTCCAAGATAGGTATCATTACGAACTTGTGTTATTGATACTAAATAACGGATAAACATACTTAAATACTTTTATTTTATTTGTAAATAAATATTTAATATACATACGGTAACAAATATTCATGTTCGTGCACACAAATATTTGTCCTGTGTGGGAATAGAACCCACGGCCTTGGAGCGGAGATCGGGTATTCTGGTCACCACGCCATATCGGTCGTCAAAATTGTAAATGAGATGCCTTTTCCCTAAACCAGTTGAGTCCTCAGTAAAGATGTGGGACTGTACTGAGATCTCACATCACACATCACTTGCACTGTTTTGTTTCATTTACTAATACTCATGTACGTACGCAAACACTTGACGGTTAAAATCCACCGACATTACACATTAATGTTCGAAATATCCCATTTTTTTGTTTGTGGCCAAATTTTGATTGTGCTATTTTAGACCTTTAGTTTTCATTAAATACAGTGTAATTTGTATTGTAATATCCCAATACTTTACATATAGAAAAAAATACTATAATAATAGAAATATAGAGTTACTAGGTAGGTATATTAAAAAGTCCGTTTATTAGTTAGAAGTTTGCTTAAAATAAAACTGACTAAACAATCGAATGAACTTTTTTAATATTACAAAGGCCCCAGTTCTCATAACACAGTTTTCAGATAAAATATATCTGATAAGGTGTTAAAGCATTTCTGTATAAACTCAATTATATTGTTTTGGTTATAATTTAAAAATGCATCATACATACATACATTCACGCCTGTTGCCCCGAAGGGATAGGCAGACGCATATTAAACGCCCACACTTCGCCAAGTTGGTACGCGTTAGTTGGTACGGTTGGTCCTACGTAATAGGTGGCGAGCCTTTTGCCGCTTACCGGGCACTTTTATGTTCGCCAGAGTCTCTTCCGGTGATCTGCAGGTGCACCACTTGCAGGTGAGCTTGGCTTGGTCTCCTTAGGTCTAGGTAGGATCCCTATACTCCCTAAATATATAAACCTAATTTAAAAATGTTTCAGTAATTATAATGTTTAAAAGTTACTTAAATGACACAAACGAATGTTAAATAAAATTTCTTTATAACAAGCTATTGTTACTAATTGTATAAACGTCCTGTTAATATTGAAGATAGTCCTGTAGGTTGGTGTACTGCAAAAAAATTTTTTGCTAAAAAGTTATTCTTATTAAATCTAAAACAATTGGATTTACAAGGTAAAATTGATCCAGAATCACTGCAATCTACACCAATGATCCTATCTATATTTTAATCTTTTATCTAGTCGGTTTAATTAAAGTAGCGAGTGTTTGTTGGCAACTACGGTAGACACAATGCACTTAAAACACTTCATATACAAGTATTTAGGAATACTGCAATAGTCATGTCTACAATATTGTGTTAACATTATAGGAGTAGAATTTTAATGAAAAATACGAATTTAAGGTGTAGTGTAAGGTCTAGTATTCGTTGATCAATCAATCAATCATATATGACGCATATGTAATTTATTCTGTACTTAATTTTGAAACGTAAACATTATTTTTCAACAAACATAAAATAAAATAATAGAACAACGACAAAATAAATTCATAAGGTAGGTATAAACAGAAAAGGAAAACGTACTACTTTTTAATCAAGATTTTCTTCTCTGTTATCAACAGGCAACCATTTAAAATTCATTAGATTGCATAATTTATACTCGCCCCTAGTTCCAATATTAATTTCCTAACAAAAAGGACGATGAAAAAAGTTCGGACTGCCACAAAGTTGTTTATTTTTCAATACAAACAAACATGCAACCACGGGAATTGGGTAAAATAGGCGTCACGATATGTGACGGGGGTAAAAAGTCGTGACGTGTTGTGACGAGACATTTTGTGAAATTTTACATGGAGTAATCGGCAAAGTGCGTGCCGGACTGGTGTAAAATCAGAAAGTTCATATTTATGAATTGTAGTTAACCTGTTTATATTAATATTTATTCAGCTAAAGCTTGGCTTTATTCCAAAGCACTTGTAAACGTCACTTAAATATAGAATCGCCACTTCACTAGACCAGTGTCCATCTTAGAGAAGTTGGCAAGAAACTCGGCAAATATCCTGCTCCTGCCCTTTAATTACAAACAGAGTTTATGGGAAGGCCTCTGTTTATCAGTAAAGTGGAGTGCTGTCTTGTGGAGTGACCTTGGGCTGATGTAAGTCCAAATTACTAAGATTATATAATAGTGTGCTAAAGTGCTTTGGCTTAATACTAGGTGATTGAAAACGTTATTTTTCATTTAATAAAGTTGAGCAATGTGTTCCTACATTCCTGAAGCGCTCGTAGCTCTGCGGTGCTCGGGGGTTGGAAACGATCACCAAAGTACAGCAGAGTTTACAGAGGTCAGTCCTTGGGTGGGTGACCGATTGTGAACCATTTGATATCGAGCGCTTCCGTGCTTCGGAAGGCACGTTTAGTGGGCTGAAATGATAATGTGTTCCTACCAAAACTGAGCGATCGTAAGGCATTTGATGTCGAAGTATTCTGTTTAGAAAAGCGCAGTTGCTCACCACTGTTATAAAAAACATAGCAAAGTCCCCATTGGGTTGCTTGAAATACCAGTCTTTGCCAATTGACACAGTGTCCACGTGGAGATTAATGACCCCAATTCCCCCCACCCCTGTCGTCTCTTGTCCGTGAAAAGAGTCCAAAAATTTGATGTGAGACCATGTAGTTTTTATATTTCTAGAATTATTAAAATATCTCTTGATATAAAGTTTTGCAGGAACATTATAACAGACCTTTCACAACACGATGATATGTAATTTTTTTAGATGTCACTCATCCTAGTGACGTCCTCCATGATGGTAAGCAGTCGATGCAGTTCAGAAGAGTAAGGCGTGTCTACACCGTGGGACGAGCACGGTAACTACCTGCAAATAATCCTTTGCGTACTAAGTGTGTACAATTGGAGGGGTTTTATAATTTTACTACGTACTTAAAACTTAATTACCCTTATTTTAACTTATTGTATTATTTAACTTGTTTATTACTTTTTGTCTTCATACAGTATAATGAGATTTAAGACAGGCGTACGAACCAAGCTCCAAGAGTAACAATGGCATACCACATATAAAAGGTATGTCAAGACAGCGCGTTCGCTATTCCGTCATTCGATTTAGCGTTTTTCGCGACAACGGCAGTTGCAAGGGCGTACCACTTGGATTTTCGCAACAGCGTGTGTCGCAACGAGTTCATTCTGAACTACGTAACAGACCCGGGACTAACATAGCGGTGAATAAAATTGTAAAATCTAAAAAGCTAATAAGGGCGCGTTAAAACAAAATTTATCATATTTCTACTTATCGATAAATAATAAACCTTCACTATAAGAAATAATTTCTCACGTGAAGACTGTAAGAGAAAAATAAATGGGAATTAAAAGCGCTCTAATGGCTTCTAGACGCGTGACTTGGTTATAAACACCCCACAAGGGGCGAAGTGAGCTTTCGAATCCGACATGAGACCGGAGCTAAACGGCGCGAACCGGTATTTTCCGGACAGAACCGCCCAGTCAGACGTTAGGGTTGTATAATTTTACAACTTTTAGAGAATTGGAGGTCGATAAGGTTCACTTTTAATTATCTTTAGTACTCTTTGTTCTAGAAGTATTTCGTTTTATGTTCGATACTTTCCGGTTTCAATTGTGCCGTAGTTAGTAAAGTTATAGGTATTGGGCATTTGAAACTTAATGTCTAATGCCTGTCGTCAAATCTTAACCCTCAAGCTGACTGAGAAAATTGAAAATTGTCATTAAGTAGTTTACTACCTTTTGGCGGGAACATATTTCCCAATGTTTTATTTAGGGTTCAGATTACTGGCCAGTGCATACTTTCACTTATAAGCAGTATGTCATATGCGGTAGCTGTTTTTTGGCTTTTGTTTAATTATGTTTAGTATTAAAGCTGTAAGCTATTCTAAGACATTAGATAAATTAATAAAGAAATTTAAGCAAGTGATGGATTAAAAATATCTTTGTAACAATTCCCGCGCTACTATAATTTTCCGTAAAATCGAGAAACTATTTAAACGTTGGTCGTGAAGACAGCGTTGTTCTGAGGCTTCTATCTTACCTGAAGATGCCATGTATAAATGCGAAACACGTGTCGTGTTGAATAGTTTCTCGATGTTTTGGAAATTGTAGTGACACGGGAATTGTTACGGGAAAAGATATTTTTAATCCATCGCTTGCTTACAATGGATTTCCGCAAAGTATCGCCTGAATCAATAAATTATTAATGAAATATAAAATAAAATATTATGATAATACATTCTGATGGTACATGATGGATAAGCAATCGATGCAGTCGACATGAAACGCGGGCTAGCCGGCGCAAACCGGTATTTTCTAGACAGAACCGCCCAGACAGACGTTAGGGTTGTATAATTTTACAACTTTTAGGGAATTGGAGGTCGATGAGGTTTAGGTTTATTTATCTAGAATACTTTTTGTTTTAGAAGTATTTCGTTTTATGTTCGATACTTTTCGGTTTCAATTGTGCCTTAGTTAGTTAAGTTATAGTTATTGGGCATATGAGACTTAACGTCCGTCCCGTAAAAATGATGACTACTAATGACATATATATTTCTGACACATACACCAATTATTTAGTTCCAAGATAAGTATCTTTTATTTTTATTTTATTTTATTTATTTGGAATAACAAACCATTACACTATAAAGCTTACATATAAATCACACACTTACAGTTACTTATAATGTAACCAATAGCTTTATTCACAAAATAATTATTTTAACTGTGCATTCATTTTGACGACCGATATGGCGTGGAGGTCAGTATACCTACACTTCACTCCAGAGGTCGTGGGTTCGATTCCCACACCAGGACAAATCTTTGTGTGCATGAACATGAATATTTGTTCTGGTCTCGGTGTTTTTCTATGTAACTATACTAAGTATGTATTTACAAAAAAAAAAAAAAAGTATGTAAGTATGTTTATCCGTTGTTTAGTATCCATACCACAAGTTCTTAATGATACTTATCTTGGAACTAAATAATTGGTGTAATTGTCAGAAAATATTTATTTATTTAAAAATATTTATTTATTTATTAAAAAAGAAAAATAACATTATTAAACAAAAAATACATAAAAAATAACAATACAGATGAAATAGATGAAATAAATTTACAAAATAGACGAATTACGTTTACATTTATCAACTACACATTTCTATCCATACCTTTAGGCTGCAGTAATACTCTGTCCCTAAAATTATTTTTAGATATTAAGAATAGAATATCATTAAGAACTTGTGTTATAGATACTAAATAACGGATAAACATACATAAATACTTTTTTTTTATAATACATATCTACTTAATATACATAGGAAAACACCCAGACCAGAACAAAAATTCATATTTATATACACAAATATTTGTCCTGTGTGGGAATCGAACCCACGACCTCAGGAGTGGAGTGCGGGCCGCCACGCCATATCGGTCGACATGTCGAATGATGGATGATAACTTTTCATAATAACTGAAGGGTGTGTATAATCGAGCGCGATGTTACAGTGAGTTTATAGACTGCATCGACTGCTTATTATCAGGAAGAAGAAGGTCATTACGAAGAGTCATATTAATAAAAGATAATATGGATAATTCAGACAAGACTTATCATTGATGTTTGTGAAGAGTGCAGTGCCAATTGGATGTTTTCTTACAAGCAACTTGTAAGCGCTCGTTGCTCCGAGGTGGTCGGAAACGAATACCGAAGCTAAGCAAAGTTCACAGATGGTAGTCCTTGATTGGGTGCTCATTTGTGTGGCATTTAATAACGAAGACTTCCGTGCTTCAGAAGATACATTAAGATGTTGGTCCCAGTTATTACTATAAGTAGTAGGCGCTTAACTATCTTAGAGCTCCTTTTGGGCGGCTTTTAAAATTCTGACTGCAAGACCATATACGCATGCCTTCGTCGATCGGCACTGGGTCAGCGGCTCCATAACAGTCATTCCTCGCATCTTGTTTCGTGAGGAAGGGTATGTGCTTAGTAAGACGTTCATGGCATGAAGTGATGATGAACTTGATACTTAATAACAGATAGATATATCTACATATATCTTTTTTGTTAATACATACTTAATATACAATGGAAAACACTCAGAACAAAACAAATATTCATGTTTATGCACACAAAGATGTGTCCTGTCTGGGGATCGAACCCAGGACGTCAGTAGCGGAGTAAGTGTATACTCGCCATATAGGTCAAACCAGGTAGGCATATGGGCAGACGTATCGTTTACCAGAGCTTCTCACTTGTCAGATACTTCATTGAAGTAAACGGTAAGACAATGAAACCTTTCTGACTGTAAGACTATTCCTTAAGTTTGTTGGAAACGTAATACAGTGGTACTTAAAAGAAAGTTTCGTGAAAGAGATCGTTTGCCGAATTAAGCTCAAATTGGCACTGTTCGGAAAGTTTCGAAAGATCATTGCGCCCAAATACCGCTGTGTTTTCGAATGAATATTTCAATCACTACATAGTATAAAACACAGTCGCTTTCTCTGTCCCTATGTCCCTTTGTATGCTTAAATCTTTGAAACTACGCAACGGATTTTAATGCGGTTTTTAATAGATAGAGTGATTCAAGAGGAAGGTTTATATGTATAATACATGCATAATATAGTAGTACAACACGGTCAATTATTGTGATTTCTAATGTGATGTCGTAAATCAACTCACTTTTTTGCGCTTATATTGCAAACGCTGGCCAAACCCTACGAGATTAGTCAAAGTAATGTACTACAATATTGTACAACTTACAAAATTATTCAAAAAAGTCCGCGATGGTGTATGTCTATCTCTCAAGAATACCCCACAATAACCATTTTTATCTTTTACTTTTTACTAAAAATAATGACTTATTAACGAAGCCATTTTAAGTATGTATAACATTAATTCTTATCTAAATAAACATGTTAGTAAGCTTGGACATTAGACATAGATTAAATTTGTCTATGACGTCATGTAATTTTGATCAGTACTTTACAAGATATCAAACGAATAAACTTCGCTAAATCGAAAAATTATGGTTGCGGCGGTGGTAGGTACTCGTGGCCTATATAGAGACATTCTGTAATTATGTAATATACGTAACTATTTAGTTAGCATACCACCCGAGCGAAGCTGGGGCGGGTCGCTAGTACTCAATAATTTATTGCGTTCCAACAATGTGTTTTACAAGATGGTAGATTAGGTACAAATGTATCAATTGTGGACCCTGTCGGGCACAGCGTCCTTCCTCCTCTCTCCTACACTATTGTAGGAGAGAGGAGGAAGGACGCTGTTTAATTACTTGTTAGTTAAATCTAGTTGTTCATTAAATAATTCATAAATATTTGCTCATTTTTGACTACGAGTAGTTATTATTTACAATGAATATGTGCTATTATGAGATGCGAAACGTGTTCTTTTACCATGAGCCATACTTGCTTTCTTTTTATGGCCCCAACATGTCGAAAGTCAAAGTAGACATTATTTTACTTGTTTTTTTTTCCATTTACAAAGCAATATTGACGACTGAAATGGCGTAGTAGTAGTAGCGAGTATACCCACACTCCGGTCCTGGAGTCGTTTTACGGGAGACAAATCTTCGTGACATAAACATGAATATTTGTTTTGGTCTGAGTGTTTTTTCTATATATTTTAAGTGCACACATATTAAGTATTTAAGTACAACTAAGTTCTTAATGATACTTATGTTGAATTTTAGTAATTGTTGTGATTGTCAAATAAAAAGCAGATAATATATATAACTATGGGACGAATTGTTTTTTGTTATAAAAAAACGTAGGAATCGAACCTACGACCCCAATGGTGCATTTTTTTCGTTTTCGAAATTATTCACGATTGGTTCAACAAAGCTCTTATGAAATATTATTTGTTATACAAATACAAATCATTTATTGCATGTCACATGGAAGTAGGTTGTAACAACAAATATGGATAGATACAATGTGACGCCCTGTGAGAGCATAGCAACATAACAAAGGACCTACGAATGGGGATGGAAATTGTTTGTTCAAAATTGGTTCATAAAACTCTTATGAGCTATATTTTATTTGTTCATGAAGTATTCTTTTTATATTGACAATATAATAATCAACATTTGACTAATTATTAACGGTCGTCCTGATTTGGAACTCTTGTTATTGCAATTGTTTATTCAAGATTGCTTGAATTGATTTTTGACGACTTATATGGCGTGGTGGCGAGTATACCCGCATTCCATTCCTGAGGTCGTGGGTTTGATTCCCACACAGGACAAATATTTGTGTGTATAAATATGAATATTTGTTCTGGTCTGGGTGTTTTCTATTTATATTAAGTATGTATTTACAAAAAAAAAAAGAAAGTATTTATGTATGTTTATCCGTTATTTAGTATCCATAACACAAGTTCTTAATGATACTTATCTTGGAACTAAATAATTGGTGTAAGTGTCAGAAATATTTATTTATTTATTATTTATTAATAAAGCACTTATGTTTGTTAAATTCAATACAAGGAAAGAAAGAAATATATAAATTTATTCAGCAACAAAAATACTGATCATAATTTGTTAAGACTAAGTACTGAAACGGTGCCCACTCAGCAAAAAGTCGGACATTCAATAAATGCCACGTCGCTGACATTCCGTGGGTACCCAAAATTCTTATAACAAATAAATAAAAGTACATAAAGCTTTAAAATAAATTTTGTCCTAGAAATTAGGATACATTTTTGCTATTCACTGCGGACAGGAGCTTCAGAAGGCAAATAATCGAGCAATATGTGAAGAATCTTTTGCAGAGACGCATTAATCAAGAAACTCGAGGCTTCAGTGAAAATGAAGTGGACAAAACACTCAAAGCTTGAGTGTAGAAGAAGAGGAACACGAAGCTTTAGGTTTTCGAGCATTGTATTGAGTTATGACTAAAGTTGTCGACGGAGCTCGCAAGATTGTAACTGTTGATCTGGCAATTTGCTCCAACAATGGCGAACACAGGCTGGACATTTAAGCTTGAGTCCCTTTACAAGAAGACCGAGGGTTGAATAAAAGTTGCGGGAAGCCTGGATATTTGATTTGCTAAATTAATGATTATGAGATAAACGTCCTTTTGGTATTGTCACTATTCGAAATATCAAAGATTCTTTTCTAAGCTTTCTATCTCAATGTCAACACTGCAATAAAAATGTTGCAAAGTAAATATGTGGGAACATAGACCAACTACATTAACAGACATGTAAAATTGATTTTTACATTATATACACATACATTATTCCAATGCAATAATCACCATGCACAAAAAAAAATCAATAAGTTTTTTTACAGTACATCGGATTCATTTACATAATATCTATAACGTAATTAATAAAAATAAAATGAAACAAAGTAAACATCAATGCAGCAGGTCTTAATCTATATTGATCAATAAAAACAATCATTATAACATAAAACAACCTTACAATAACATAATTAATATACGACAAGCTCTTCAGTAGTTTTTTTTTTTATAAATGTAAAGGCAATAACATTTAAAAAAAAAATATTACCTACTAATATTACGCTATTGTTACGTGTGAAACAAAGATTACAAACGAGTGAAGTACAGTAAATTGGTAAAAAGGAAAGACTTTTGTATTTACTTATAGGTCTAATGACATAATTGACCAGTGACATTCTAACATATTGACAGAATCGGTCAGTGCTAAAAATGGGTTATGTTGTTTTACAAAAAAAGAACTTGAAGAACAGCTTGCGTATTGTGTTCTTTAAGAAGAGAAGTCTATTAGAGTAGAAGATCTATGGGGGGAAACCGCATATCCTTTATAATGTTACGAAACGAAATTGCTGATACGAAATCACATTTCGGGCTCACACAGTCACATTTCAATAAAAACGTTTGATGACAAAAATATACGACAAAAATAAGGTTGGATTGATGTACAATTTTTTTTATCCAATCCACAGCTATAGAAGGTTCAGATTATGATTGGTCGAGCCTGAAAATGGTTACAACTGGCTAGGCGGTTTTTCAACAGTATTTTACTATATTCCCTTACTTAATTATAAGTCATAATTTTCACATTAGCCATTAGAAGTCCACTGCTGAAGGCTTCTTCAACAGGTTTCTTTGAGACTCTGAGCAGTCACATTAACCAGATTGGTCCATCATTTGGAAGGCCACCCATTTTTGTTTGCTATAGTTTTGCCAGTTCGCAGCCACTATTGCAGAATCCTATCGCCCGTCAGTCATCCACAGTGTACTTTCCCCGTTTTCCATTATATCCTGACTATTCCTGACGAAGGCAGAAAGGTAGGAGGCGCGCGTATATTGCGCCTTTGAGGCGGTCATTCCGGTTCTGGCCCGAGGTACGTTGGCCGCGGGTGTTATGTCAGACGCTGCAACCCACCCGGGTTGCAGCGTCTGAGCGTCTCCGGGGCGGGAGGTCAGTACCCACTGACCTCCCGCCCCTTTCTGTCAACTAGTGGCGTCGTCGGAAGATTTTTTGTTGATATTATTGCCTGCGGTCGGGTCTATCGGTATTATGTCCTACACACCCCTCTCGGTCCCCCATTGGCAAGAAGGCAGTGCGTAAATGCATTTTGTAACCGAAGTAAAAACAAAAACGAACATGCGACACAATAGCTTATCCAATTAAGGGCAGAAGTTTATAAATGCTGGTTAGCTCCTGTGATCGTTCCCGACCATCAAATCTAATGGCGCCGCACTTCCCTTATAAATTATAGCAGTCATATTTATATCTTATGCTTGGACGACAGCGGAAGCACCAATCTTATGAAATAACTAATAATATATATGAATAATCTAAATCTAGTCTGACTTTACTTTTATATTTTTAATACTTAACTGACAGGGATAAATTATATAGACATAAAATTAATGGGACACATTAATTTTATTTCATCATATTAATATAGGATTGTCTGAAATTGTAAGTTTAAAAATTAATTATTTCCGTATTTTTTTAGGCAGCTGTTCTCACTGCTGCGCTGCGTGGTAACTTTACCTCCAAAGAATTCAATGACCCCATGTCTTGCCCGCGGACTTCGTAAATGCGACTGAAATAACATCTCGTCTAATATTTTTGTAAACCAATGTGTCACAGGATTAATTATTTTCTTTCTTTCTTTCTTTCTAATATCAATGTGGGCGAAGGGTATACTCAATACTCAATGTCTTTATTGCACTCTATATGTTACAAAGATGTTATTTATAATATCACAGATACAATATGGACCCTGTAGGGTATGGCAACTTAGAAGAGAGGAGGATGCTAGCTTTTTATATTTAGATTAGTTTAAATTTAGATTATTGTATTCGGTTTATTATACAGTAATAATTATATTGAAAATTAAATTATTTCTATACTTATTATATTAAATATATATTATATTGTATTATTATATCACTACATAGTATAAAACAAAGTCGCCTTTTCTGTCCCTATATCCCTATGTGCGCTTAAATCTTTAAAACTACGCAACGGATTTTGATGCGGTTTTTTCCAATAGATAGAGTGATTCAAGAGAAAGGTTTATATGTATGATACATGCATAATATAGTAGTGGAACACTGTCAATTTGTGAGATTTGTGATGTGATGTCGTAATTCAACTCACTTTTTTGCGCTTATATTGCAAACGCTGGCCAAACCCTACGTGATTAGTCAAAATAATGTACTACAATATTGTACAACTTATAAAATTCTTCAAAAAAGTCCGCGATGGTATATGTCTATCTCTCAAGAATACCCCACAATACCCAATTTTATCTTTTACTTTTTTTTAAAAATAATGGCTTATTATCGAAGCCATTTTAAGTATGTATGACATTAATTCTTATCTAAATAAACATGTTAGTAAGCTTGGACATTAAACATAGATTAAATTTGTCTTTTTCATCATGTAATTTCGATCAGTACTTTACAAGATATCAAACGAATAAACTTACGCTAAATCGAAAAATTATGGTTGCGGCGGTGGTAGGTATTCGCGGCCTATATAGAGACATTCTGTAATAATTATGTATTATACGTCACTATTCATATTAGCATACCACCCGTGCGAAGCTGGGGCGGGTAGCTAGTTATTAATATAACATACTTACCATTTAGGTAAATATGTTATATTATATGTATTAATGCATATTTATAGCATGCTATTGTATTAAATCTCTTATCAATTCGACACGATCTACAGATATCTGAAAATGATGAATGATATCTGATATCTTAAAGCGCTCGTAGCTCTGCGGTTCTCGGTGGTCGGACACGATCACCGAAGTACAGCATAGTTTACAGAGGTCAGTCCTTGGATCCCATCCATTTGGGTGACCGTTTCTGTGGCATTTGATATCGAGCGCTTCCGTGCTTCGGAAGGCACGTTAAGCCGTTGGTCTCGGTTATCACTAAATGTTGTAGTCGTTAAGCCGTGTTAGAGGCCTAATAGGCGGCTTGATAAATCCTAACAGCAGGACGCCATACACCTGCCTCCGCCAATCCGCACTGGGTCAGCGTGGTGGAGTATGACCCAATACCCTCACACTTTGGTATGTGAGAGGAGGCTCGTGCTCAGTAGTGGGACGTTAATGGGCTGACATGATGATGATAGATATCTGTGATAAAAGTTGACACTTGAAAATACATGCCATTTACCGTGTCATCAAAATTAATAAATTGCCAACCTAAACTAACCTTATTGTACATCAGAAATATACCTAATGTGTATCTGGGTTGAATGACTATACCTATTGCGTACCAAATGTTAATTTTAAATATGTCATATTTTATTTTCGAAAATTATTGGTTTATGTAATGAATGTGACTTCTGGGTGTGTTGGGCTTGATCTGTACACCTCACCCCCGAACAGCTCCTTGGCGTGGTGAGGAGGCTGAGTACCTACCGGAAGTCGGGGAAAGGTAACACCCAGAAGTTGGCGATTCTGGGTGCCCTTAGTACTGACCACCGTGGGGAAAATAAGAGGGAAAAAAAAGAAAAGATCTGTAAACCTACAATGTAATATTGAAATGAATAAATAAATAATACCTTATTCGATGCTCAAGTATTTTTGATGATCAATAAATATATTTTTAGGGGATCATTTCATTACAACTACATAATAGGTTGGGGAAAAAGTCTTTTCGTATTTTTGTATGAAAAGTCAAGACATTTTTTTCAAAGTTTATTTACATTTATTTACAATATTTATGTACCGTTTTGTTGAATAACTTTCTGCCATTTTGTGGGCAGAGACATTATCCCGTTACTGTAGAAACTTTGGGACTTCTGATCAAAAAAACGGGACAAATAGTTTTGGCAGTCCTCTCTTAAGGTCAACCTTATAGAACCTAAAGAATTCTGCAGAGACCGAAACAGGTGAAAATCTGAAGGCGCAAGGTCAGGGCTATATGGTGGATGCACTAGGACCTCCCAGTCGAACTCTCTTAATTTTTGCTGAGTGGCTAAAGATGTGTGTGGTCTAGCGTTATCGTGATGAAAGACCACACCCTTCCTGTTGATCAATTCCGGCCGTTTTCTCTCGACTGCTTCCTTTAATCTCATCAGTTGCTGGCAGTAAAGATCAGAATCGATGGTTTTGCCGGGCGGTAAAAGCTCATAATAAACAATGCCCTTCCAATCCCACCATACACACAGCATCACCTTATTTCGTGTTAGGCCAGGTTTGGCCACAGTCTGTGAAGCCTGGCCAACTTTCGACCACGACCTTTTTCGCACGTTCTTGTCGTACGTGATCCGCTTTTCATCGCCAGTTATCAATCTCTTCAAAAACGGCTCGGTTTCATTACGTCTTAATAATGAATCGCAAATGAGTACACGGTTCATTAAGTTTCTTTGAGTGAGCTCGTGTGGCACCCAAATATCGAGCTTTTTTGTATAACCAGCTTTCTTCAAATGGGTCAAAACTGTTTTGTGGTCAATTCCCAGTTCTTCAGCTACATCGTAACTACTAATATGCCGATCTTGCTCCACTCTTTCAAAAATGGCGTCCATTTTATTCGTAACAGGGCGACCAGAGCGAGGTGCATCTTTAACATCAAAATTTCCGGACTGAAAACGTTTGAACCAAATTTGTGCTACTCTTACTGACACTGCATCAGGTCCATAAACATCACAATTTTTTTTCACTGCTTGAGTTGCATTTTTGCCTTTTTTATAATAAAATTTTAAAATGTATCGAATTTCTTCATTAGATTCACTCATTTTTACGGAGAGAAAAACAAATGAAAAATAGCGGGAAACAACTTTTTTTTATTTTTTTCTTTTCTTTATAATGGAATCTTTTTAATGTTACCAAAACCAGCCAGGCACAAATAGTACAGTCAAAAAAATTTTATAATAAGTTTATACCTACGTTATGCGAAAAGACTTTTTCCCCGACCTAATATATACATTAGTATTGGTGCTGCGATGGTAGGTTACTGCCTCCCAAATAGCGTGAGGTTATTTATGTTCATATCTTGTATTTCGGTTTTTATACTACCGCAGCAGATTACAGCTTGGGGCTATGTCAAAAAGGGCTTGAAACGGGTTTTAAGGATTCGGCAACTTGATAATGGCTGCGGTAACTATCTATCAGGTGGCCCGCATGCTTGACTGCCACTTTGAGGTATAAAAAATGCAGAGGTCAACCTAATACAAAATGTAGTGAAAAGGTATATAGTGTTAACACATACTATGTTATCGCTGAATACTAAAGCACATTATGTGAGGGAGAGTCTTTACGATCCCGTTGTCACTTTATTTGGTAGTCGTTAATCCAAGTTACGGTCCATATTGGGCAGCATGAAAAGTTCTAACAGCGGGACGCCACACCTGCTTCTGCCAATGAGTTTGCTTGATAAAGTATGACCTAAATTCCTTTCTCGTTGATTTGTGTAGAACACAAATAAGAGAGAGCGCTATGTAGATCATACGGATCATAATCATATATAGATTTGTTCTGTGTGGGAATCGAACCCACGACGGAGTGCGGGTATACTTGTCTCCAAGCCATGTCCGCCGTCTAATGAAAGACGATTGTGGCCCATTATTTAATATGATTGAATCGCTGTAGTGTAAAGGTGTGGCTGGGGTATATAGGGATCCAATTAAGATCTTAGAAGCCCAAGCCAACCTCACCTGCAAATATAATATAATAACATAAAAGTTAATAAAGCGGCAATAGGTTAGCCACCTATTACGTGGGACTAACATTAGAATTGGCAAAGTGTTGGCGTTTAATGCGCTCTGCCTACCCCTTCGGGGAAACAGGCGTGAATGTACGTATGCATGTATATATGTCGCTGTAGTGATGGATTAAAACTATATTTGTAACAATTCCCGCGCTACTATAATTTGCTGAAAAATCGAGAAACTATTCAACACGACACGTGTTTCGCCCTTACACAGGGCATCTTCAGGTAAGATGAAGAGGAGCCTCAGAACAACGATGTCTTCACGACCAACGCTGAAACGAACGAACGCTCTCTCGTCTGAATAGTTTCTCGATTTTTCGGGACTTTATAGTAGCGCGGGAATTGTTACAGAGCTATTTTTAATCCATCACTTGATTACAATGGATTTCCGTAAAGTAACGCCTGAATCAATAAATTATGTAGTGATGATTTACTTTATATGGCGATCTGTCTTTTCTCTAAAGGATATAAACGCCTATTGAGAAAAACCTCGCCGAGTTTGATACTAAAACCCAAATGATTAACAAAAACTTTTTCTAATATTTTACTAAAAGAGGTTTTATCTTTTTCTTACATACCAAGTCCAAGATATTTGCTTCATTTGAATGAGTAAAAAACATATTTCGTTATTTTACGCCATAATTACAGAAACTGAATTATACAGTTTTTTTAAATTTAAATGTAATTATATAGCAACCAACTATTCATAAATTGTTTTATGCTAAATCCCTTTTTCATTTCGGTGAGTGAACAGGTTCATTAATTTATTTGTATAATATACTTGAAATGGCAATAGCCTCGACACCTATTACGTGGGACCAACTATATAATTGGCAAAATATGCCTCTGCCTACCCCTTCGGGGAAACAGGCGTGATTGTATGTATGTAAATGTGGGCGTATAATATGCCTCTGCCTACTCCTTCGGGGAAACAGCCGTGAATGTATGAATGCATGTATACTTTAATCCAACAGACAATCAATGTAATCCCTAAATAAAATCATGTATCATAATGTACTTCAAAGAATATCTAAGGTTCAGTAACACTTGACCTGATAGGAAGACGCTAAACAATAGTAGCCCCTTATAGATGCTACAAAAGACTCTTCGAACACAGGAAGTACCCTCCACATTGTGGATGGTATCAGATATCTTTTAACAGAATGTCTGTATTATTATATCAAGAATATATCGTCAATATTGAACATCTGCAATTTAAAAAAGATATTGTTTTATAGCTTTTAAAAGTTGACAAGAGAATCAATACAATGAAGTACTTATTTTTGAATTCAAAATTTGAGAATAGCATTTGTTAGTAGTCGGAAACGCGATTGGCGATTTTTATTAACCGCCAGATACTGTAATTGCCGTGCCAGGTACAGGATCCAAAAAAGATGTAAAGTATTTAGAAAAAAATTAAGAAATATCTTCGGATATCACACATAGCTCTATCTGGCCTCAAACTAAGCCTACATACATAATGTCACGCCTCTTTCCCGTAGGGCTAGGTTCCCCAAAGGGGGACCGAAAGGGAGTGTGGGGCTCACCACTGGCAGACGCGACTGCCAGCAGTAATACCCACTAAAAAACTTCCTACGACGCCTGCCGCTTGTTGAGAAAAAGGCGAGGGCCAGTACCTATATTGCAGCATCTGAGACACCGCCTGCGGACAACGTCCCCCGTACCGAAACCGGGTCGACCTCCTCAGAGAGGCGCAGTGGAGGCGCCCCTTCTATCTCCTTGTGCGCGACCATAGCGTGAGTGGCCGAATTCTCGGAGGGTCCATGGGGGCCCCTGCCCTCGCTGCCCAAGACCCTCCCGGCGGTGCTCGACGGGTCGTCCTGGTCCTCAGCCCCCTACCACGCCAAGGTGGAGACCTATTCAGGGGGGAAATTTGTGACGTCCTGCTATTAGAACTTCCGGGGCAGCTTGAATAAGGCCTACAACTAGGCTTACAAATACCACATGATAACTGGCGTAACGTTAACTTTCGAAGCATGGAAGGGCGATATTAAATGTCAAACTAACGATCTCCCTTCCAAGTCTTGAACTCTGTGAAGTCTGCTTAACTTCGGAGATTGTTTTCGCGGAGCTACAAATGCTATATTTCTGCACAAAACTTTTACGAAAAGGCAACGTCCTGTGAAATCTATTTATTTATTTCTTTACAAATAGTTGGTGAAGACAGTTTACAAGGAACAAGTTTTCGCGTTAACGCGACACCCGTGTCGAGAACGGTGTGCCAGCTGTCCCTTTGTGTGCGAGTCTCATAGACTTGACCAAATATATTAATATTATTGAACTAGCTTCTTGCCTTGGCTTCGGATATAAAGAATTGAATTGAATTGAATTGATTTTGCGTAAGGGATCTGTTATGAACAACAATTGATAATATAGTTTATGTTCCTTACGAAGAATGTAGCTGCCTTCTAGCGAAGGTATCTTTTAAGTGGGTCCAGTATTTTTTGAGCCTATTCAATGCAACTATAAAATATTTGAACGAAGTGGCAGAGGCGGGGCACATAGCTCGAAGAACCGACGACCGATGGGGCGCTAAGGTTCTAGAATGTCGACCACGAATTAGCAAACGTAGTAGAGGGCGGCCCCCCACGCGATGGACTGATGACCTGGTCAGGGCGGCGGGGAGCCGGTGGATGCAGGCGGCAAGGGATCGATCTACGTGGAAAGCATTGGGGGCCTATGTTCTTGTTCTAGCAGTGGACTTGGATGTGATGATGATGATAAAATATTTAGAGCTCCTTAAGTTTTGTCCCATCAGTTGTCGATCGGCCCAACCAAGCAAAACACAGGGTTTGTGCTATGGGTTAATATGGGTAATAAACATACATTCGTTAGGATATATATTCATAAATTTAACAAAGGTCTATAGGGATCCTGCCAAGACCTAAGAAACCCAAGTGAACTTCACCTGCCGATCAACGGACGAGGATCTGGCGAACATAACAGTGCCCGGTAAGCGGCAATAGGCTCGCCACTTATTACGTGGGACTAACTATATAATTGGCGAAGTGTGGGCGTATAATATGCCTCTGCCTACCTCTTCGGGAAAACAGGCGAGAATGTATGTATGTAATTAATTAACAAAACACACAAATGTTTTCCCTGTGCAGGAATCGAGAGTTAGGAATAAATAATTATTTATTTATTAAGTACATATTAATCATATATGTTTGTCCGTGAAGATCTAAGTATAGCAAAGTTCTTGGATGGGTGACCGTATTCGTGAGAGGCTGAGATGCGAATATTTATTTCCGTAGTTCGTTTAACACAAATCTGAAATTGCAAAAGATGTCTTTTAAATTTTTAATTGGCTTTAAATTGAATAAAGTTGAACTGTGTTTAAAATAAGCTCGGAACGGGTGAAATTTTGTTGTAAACTGCATTAATTATAACCGGGAAAGCAAATTTCGGACAGAACTTTTGCCAGTAGATCTGAATAGATAATATTTGACTGCATTCAGCCAAGTTAAAAAAGTATTTTAATTTATTCAGTATGCAATTACTTTACTGAGCTGAGTTTAGTTTTTTTCTTCACAGCGTTTGTTTGAATTGAATAGAGGTTACAGGGTAAAATGGAGTTAAAAAAGAAAATTTAATCTTTCCTAACACAGTTCCCACAATTATAGTTCTACCTGCCGTTCTATTCTATTCTACCATACAGATCTTTTTTATTCGGATGGAAAATCTTCAAATGACTGTATCCCGCTGTGCTTGAAGCAAACCCTTCCTTGAAAGCATATAAAAGCTCATGAAAGCATATAAAATAATAAGCGTAAAATAATTAAACTTTTATAAACCTATTATACATAATACTAAAGATGATTAAAATTAAATAGATTTTCCTCACCTTGTTTTGTGAGCCAATGGACATATTTAAAAGAGCATAGCCTGTGAGTTTCTTGCCAGTTCTTCTTACAGAGCGGTGGCTCGGAACTGGCACTTAGATTCATTTACACTTAATTATTTTTTGTTTTTAAATTGTTTTGTTGCATGTAAGTGAATCTAAGCTTCGTGATTTAGTGTAATAATATTTCGATTGTTTTTCTTCATTTTTAATTATGACGTTTTCAAGTACTATGTATAATAGTTTATGAAATAAAAAGAATTTTTACTTTTACTTTTTTTTAAATACTATACAATTTATTACGGGCTTAATGGAATACTGGCTTAAATTAAAAGACAATCTTTGAATCATCACACAAGAAGATCTTGTTACGAAAATATTAAGTATGTATTTACAAAAAAAAAGGGTATTTAAGTATGTTTATCCGTTCTTTAGTATATATAACACAAGTTCTTAGTGATACTTATCTTGGAACTAAATAATTGGTGTGATTGTAAGAGAATATTTTTTCTGAAATGAAAGAGAAATGATGGATTTAGAGACGTGCAAGATGCTCAGTATTGTTTATTATCTTTTATATAGTTTGATCTCACATCATCAAAGGTCAACTGCAGATATACTGAAATAAGCGCTGTATGGATCGGCAAAAATAATATGCAATAACGTGTATATTTAAATTTATTATATTGTGTGTAGGGATTCTATCAAAGCCAACGTCATCTGCGAGTAGTGCACATGCCAATCAACGGACGAAGCTCTGACAAACATAAAAGTTTCCGGTAAGCGGCAATAGGTTCGTGCGGCGAACAATAAACTTGGCGTAATTTGGTCTTTTAACATGCTTCTGCCTACCCCATCAGGACAACAATTGTAGTATTAATGTATGTGTATTTCATCCCAGGTTAAACAGTGTTATGCGTAAATATTAAACTTGTGTTTACTTGTTGGCATTTGTTTTCTATACTTCTTAACCTTATATATAACAATGTTCTTTATCTTTTTTAGGTAAATACTTCAGATATAAAGTTAATACAATATCGGTAAGCATTTTTCAAAATTCAAAATATTTAATATTATACATAGTACTTGAAAACGTAAAAATAAAATAACACTGAAATCACGAAGCTTAGATTCACTTATATAATAATATTATATGCAACAAAACAATTTAAAAATAAAAAACAATTAGTGTGTAAAGTCACGTCTACTAATAAATAAACAACCTCATTTCACTGCGGCCTTATTGAAAAATATTATTTGGCACTTGAATTTTTTTTGGCACTTGTTAATGCTTATGGGTATTATATCGAATGCATGTTTTGAAAATAAATACAACATACAAAAATAAAAATTAAAGTCAAGATTATTGTCAATTAAATCATTTATTCAAATTTGGCTCATTAGAGCTCTTATAAAGGTCAAAACTAAAAAACTAGCGCGCCCATTTACAGCGGGCGGGAGCTTGATCGTAAAAGAACGGGCAAGAAAATCGTCAAGGTTAGTTTTTTCTCCCGCCAATTAAAAGAAACTGTACTTAATAGTAAACATAGTATAGTCTCCATTTTATGCAATAAAAGTGACAGCACTATTCTTTAGATCTTGTTTAGTAATAAGCCCCTAAGTCTTGCAATATGCAGCGTTACAATTCACAGTAAAACCAAAGATTGTTATTCCCGTTTGTCTAGCCGCATCATCGATTCTAAATATACCAAATAATCGTCCTCCTTCATTGAATATTCTATTTAGATTGCCGGTTCGATGTTCCAACTGTTCGACGTAATCATTTACGAAACTGAAGCAATTTCAAAACTGACGTGATTGTAATCATTCATTGTGTTTTTATTTTAGTTTTTATTGTGTATTTGTAACTGTGCGGTTTATACAACCTATAGAAATCTAAATGATGTAATATTATTAAAATGACTAGGGTAAGACTTCCTAATCTAAATACATATGTGCATATAATCACGCCTGTTTTCCCGTAGAGGTAGGCAGAGGCATATTATACGCCCACATTTCGCCAATTATATTGTTGGTCCCACGTAATAGGTGTGCGAGCCTATTGCCTCTTACCGAAAAATGTTATGTTCGCCAGAGCCTCGTCCGTTGTTCAGTAGGCGCACCACTTGCAGGTGAGGTTGGCTTGGGCTCGTCAGATCCTAGTAGGATCCCTATACACCCCATAAATTATTAATTTTAGAAAAATTACAGTTCCAAATTCTATTAAGCTAAATTTGATTTTAAATGTCATTGCATTTCAGTCATTTTTTAAAGTTTTTTTTTATTGTTTTAATTTATTTATTCATTCATAAAACTTAAAACTATTTTTACAGGCACCAAACCTAATACATTAGAGTAGCTGAGCTTACAATACCTAAATATATGACTAAAAACTTTTACATAATTCTTATCTACTAATCACTAACCTAACCTAACATTATTATCTACTGCAGAAGCAATATGCTGCTGAGAGTTAACTAAGTTGAGAGGGACAGAGCGATATTTTAAATAGATTTTGCTGTAATCATTAGTGACCGTTGTGCAAGACACTCTTAGAGTATGTTTGATTGGTTGAACGCTGAAAACTCAGGACTACTGGTTCGAATTAAGAAATCGAAATAAATAAATAATAAATATTTTCTGACAATTACACCAATTATTTAGTTCCGAGATAAGTATCATTAAGAACTTGTGTTATGGATACTAAACAACGGATAAACATACTTAAATACTTTTTTTTTGAAAATACATACCTAATATACCTACATAGGAAAACACCCAGACCAGAACAAATATTCATGTTCATGCACACAAAGATTTGTCCTGTGTGGGAATCGAACCCACGACCTCTGGAGTGAAATGTAGGTATACTGACCTCCTCGCCATATCGGTCGTCATAGTTTGTTATCATAGTTTGTTTTGGATATTCCATTCATTGGCTGTTTGACCGCATTGTACGATCAGTTAATAACGGGATATTTTATTATTCCGTTGCGTGCAAAAGGGTAATGGAATTTATTTCAGTAGAATTTTTCTTTAAATTAACGCGTAACGCTAGCGAATCTGTTGTATGAATAGGCTCATTAACTCCTGAACCAATTTTCGAAATTATTTTCATAATAGAAAGCTGCTCTTTTTATGAGTAACAGAAGCTAATGTTATTAGTTGATTTAACTTAAGTAAGTAGGTTTAATATAACCCTTGTACCTATGCAATAATGTAGGTAATGTGGCTAAAACTGTGGTCAAAAAGTGCTTGATGGAATTAATTTATTGAGAAAACCAACAGCAAATATAGCGAAACAATTGACATAAGAACTTAAAGCTAGTATGGCCAATAACAGGTTTCCCTAATATATCAAACATTTGTGATTGGTAAACAAAGAAACTATTTCAAGTAAGAAAAATAAAAGACTCAGTTGCTATGCAGTGAGAATAACTTATAAAATTTTAGGAGAAATGTAGTAATTAAAAAAATATGAAACTATTACAATAAAGGACAATTGTAAAACTAATATAATCCAACAAATAACATAATAACTATTATGAATTAATAAACATTCGCTCACAATCACACCAATTTATTAGTTCCAAGATAAGTATCACTAGGAACTTGTGTTATGGATACTAAAGAATGGATAAACATACCTATATACTTTTTTGTAAATACATATTAATATATATAGAATAACACCCAAACCATAACAAATATTCATGTTTATAAATAATTGTTCATTTCATCAACCAAGCTAAATTGTTATGAAAAATAAACACAGAGCTCATGAAAGCTTTTTAAAATAATTAAACTTTTATGAACGTATTATAGGTAATACTAAAGATGATAAATATTAAATAGCTCTTTCTCACTTTATTTTGTGAAAGGAGGCCTGAGCCCAATACTGTACAATATATTACTGGCTTAGTGGAATACTTGCTTAACTCAAAAGACAATTTTTGAATCATCACACAAGAATATCTTGTTATAAGGACTTATCCTAATTGTTGACTCATAAAATAATAACTGATTTATTATATCATGTTGCTGGTCATTTGAATGTTTGATTAACATTGATGAGATCTCAGTAAAAAAATGAAAGAAACTGTACATGTAAGAGATGGCTTTGGCCCGCGGATATAAATACAGCTTGTCGCGTCTCAGAAAATATCCGATTAACATTTCAGAAAAGTAGCTAGAAGCAGATCCTTTTCGACAAAGTCAGATTTGTTATTTGCAAATATTACATTAGAATGTTATAAATATTGAAATGAGTTTTAAAGCAAGACTTCTTGCACTAGTCTAGGACAACTGAGAAGATCGCTATTTAACGCATATTATTTGAAGAAGTAAAATAATTTGAGCACTTTTTAGACATTTTTTTTTACTATCTTAACACTTTTCGTTGCATGCAACCTTCTTTTATTTTTCAACCTTCAAATTTTGGCGTCAACGCGTAAAAAGACACATCGCGTCAGTACTTTATTTTCCATAAACCCAATCGAAAAAAAAGCTAAAAAAAGCCCGATTTCGTGGCGGGAAAGTGAAGCGTCATGTCTGCAGTTCTGTTTTATTTTCTAAAATTTGTGATATTTCTAAAATTATGTGTAATAACGGTAGATTATTAACCGTTAAGTGTTTGTGAACATACATGAGTGTTCAAATTCTCATCACTTTTCAAAATTTCTAAAGGAGTCCATGTGAGATCTCAGTATAGTCCCACATCTTTACTGAGGACTTAAGGGGCTTAGGGGAGGGTATCTCATTTACCATTAATCATCTTTATCACCACTCATCCTCATTTACTATGATTCATATATTATTAATATATCACTTACTTGACACTGGCTAAATGTGCTAAACGCACGAAGCCATTATTTAAAACAAAAAAATTGGTTGTCTGTAAAGTTGGTTTACTGACGATAGTTGAACGTGACAACGTTTTAAGAAAATACTGATGGAATGGTAGCATTTTTCAAAAGAAAATTTTAATTTCATTTGTTTAATAAAGCAGCAGCTGTCCACGCAGACGCATCGCTCACTCAAGTAGGAGAGAGACGGATGTCGAACGCTGCCGAACGCGAAGGGCGATTGTGCTTCTTTGTCGCTCGTTCCGCGCTCTCGCTTGCACTTCAAGCCTTACACGGAACGCCCCCGAGCGAGGTAAAGCCGCAAGAGTCATGTTTTTTCGTCTCTCTATCGAGCTCTATCGAATTATAAGACGTTGTCACGTCAAAAAAAACAGCCCAACATTCTGTTTCATACGTCATTTGATTGTGGCTTAAATATTTTTTTATGCATACGAACATGTATATGAATATGAACAATGAAGTGTATGTAAACACCAATTAATGTCGACTGATATTTAAAAGTAAAATTGCAAGCAAAACCCTAACTCTGTTAAACCAAAATACACGGTCCGGAGCTCTCCGGTGGATATTGTGCGAATGCGATTGGGCCTTTGAGGCCCGCATAAATATCGTTTGCATACCCGGAATTGAATCTCAACGGGTATAACCTACTTTTTACAACACTAGATAGTCGGTAGTTGAATTAATATATGCTGGTTATACAGGCTGTTACTATGCTCACTGCTAAAATATCCTACTAATATTATAAACTTGAAAGTTTGTATGTGTGGATGGATGTTTGTTACTCTTTCACGCAAAAACTACTGGAGCGATTGTGATGAAACTTTGTACGAGTATAGCTGCAGTCCTGGAGTAACATATAGGACACTCTTTATCCCGATATTTCCACGGGAACGGGGACCACGCGGGTAAGACCACAGGGCGCTGCTAGTTATTTAATAATTTTAGAAGCGCTCGTAGCTCCGCGGTGCTTAGTGGTCGGAAACGATCACCGAAGTAAAGCAGAGTTTACAAAGCTTACAAAGTCAGTCCTTGGATAGGTGACCGTTTGTGTGGCATTTGATATCGAGTGCTTCCGTGCTTCGGAAAGCACGTTAACCGATGGTGCCGGTTATCACTAAAAGTGGTAGTCGTTAAGCCACATTAGAGGGCGGATTTTGTCGGCTTGAAAACTTCTATCAGCACTGAAAACGCGTCATGTAGTATGACCCAATACCCTCGCAACTTGGTATATAAGAGTACTGCTCGTTACTCGAGTTAGTAGGACGTTAATGGGCTAAGATGATGATGATGACTTCTGGAATAAAGTCAAAATAACTTATTCAAGTTAGTTTTAATAGAGCTCTTGTGGAAGTCAAATTTAAAAACTAACGCGGCCATTCACTGCTGGCAGGATCGAAAAAGAATGGGCAAGAAAATCGTCAAGGTTGATTTTTTCTCGCGCCATAACAAGACAAAGGACTAAATAAGGTTTCTGGGGGCCATATTAGAATGCTTGTCGCTTCCATATTCGTTACTGTACTAAGTGAAATATGTACATTTTACGTGACTATAAGTAATAGAATCCTACGAGTAATAGTTTAGATTAAATTTTACAATATACATAAATATTTTTCACCTAGTTCCAAGATAAGTATCCTAAAGATTTTTTTTTTAAGAATAGTTAAAGATGAACGAATCTTTTCAAGTACTCTCTTGTACATTTTTTATTTGTGTTCTGCAGTATGGCTACTTATATAATTTTTAAATTGCTCCTAGATTTACGAGTCGTTTACAAGTTGCTTCGGGATGAAGCCAAACTTAAATAAATGAAGTTGAATTTTGGATTTGACTTAAAATAATTTTTAATTTGCTTCTTCCAGTAACATGTAGATTTAAGTGATAAGTGCAATGCATAAACCAACCATAACTTCTCTAAACGTCTCTAACTTAACGATCCAAAACGACGGATATACTTCAGAGACATTTAAGTGAGCGTCTTAAGTAAAGCTTTAAAGTTATAAATGGACTGCAAATCTCTAAAGTTTTCTAAAATGTGAAACAAAATTACATGAAAAACATTTCTAAATCTTCAAGCTAGCCATCTAATCTATCTTTGCAGTTTGTTTAAACTTTACCAAAGGAAAATGGGAAACTTGACTTTGTTAAGATATTGTAAACTTTATTCATAAAGTTATTTCGATCTTAAGTGATTATCGAAAGTTACATAAAAGCGAAAGTCATGTCAGTATTCAGCGCTTTATATTCGTGAATGTTTTCAAAATAAATTAGTCATCAGGTCAGCTTTATAAAGTTGAACTATATATACCTATACTTATATGTATTACCTTCCAAGACCTAAGGAGCCTAAGCCAACCTCACCTGCAAGTGGTGCACCTTCCGATCAACGGACGAGGCTCTGGCGAACATAACAGTGCTTGGTAAGCGGCAAAAGCTGTGCTAGGACGTTATTGGGTTGTGATGATGATGAAGCGGCAATAGCGGCAACCATATTATTGGCGAAGTGTGGGCGTATAATATGCCTCTGCCTACCCCTTCGGGGAAACAAGCGTGGATATATGTATGTATTTTTGAACATGGGTCTATTGGTTGTATTTATCCATCATTACCAGTATCTTCACGCTGGGCAAGCAGGTTAGTGATTGTCCATAATTCTGTAGGATTTCTCCATAGATTCTATTCTAGGCCACATGCACCACATGGCACATAATTAAATCATAAATCTTTATTGCATCAAGTAAACAAGTAGGTACCTAAGTAATACAATTGATACTGATACCCCGTAGGGGCACTGCAAATTGAGAGGGAACTTAAACATATTACAAAACTACGTACTTAATTATTCTATAAACTTACAAACTCACTAAAACACAAATATAAAATCAAAAAACATTATTTAGTATATTCCTCTTCTTTTTTATGTGACACTTTATAACGCCTGATGGTAAGTAGTAGATGCAGACTAAATATAAATGAAAGCGCATCATACCTTCACCTACTCATGAAATAATGTTACGTACACGCCCTGCTTGAAAGACCCGAATTTCAGGAGCTAGGAATCACAGGAACTCACTTTGAAGAGAAAATAAGACATAGACATAATAACACGCCTGTTTCCCCCAAAGGGGTAGGTACAGACATATTATGCGACCACATTTCGCCAATTATATTGTTGGTCCCACGTAATAGGTGGCCTATTACTTTTGCCGCCTACCGGGAACTTTATGTTCGCCAGGGACTCATCCTTTGTTCGGCAGGTGCACCACTTGCAGGTGAGGTTGGCTTGGGCTCCTCAGATCTTGGTGTCTATACACCCTGGATCCATAGGGTGTATAGACACCTAGAGAAAATAAGGAACCATGATTTAAATATAAATAAACCAATCCATATTTGGTGCATCGAGGGTTGAGAAGCAAATGATACGCAAATCCAGTATGTGTGTCAGGTGTAAAGTGATACCTACGCATCTCAGACTTGTTGAAATGAAAACATAATTAATATAATTTGAGGATGATTTTTCATTTATTTTAAAGACTTTCGCTTAGCGGCAATATCGTCCCTTACTTCATCATGTCCTAGCGTTATCCCGTTTGCCCTAGACTTAAGCTTAGGGCTCAGGGTCTGCTCACTGGTTCAACCAGATTTGAATATCGTCCCTTACTTAAGTTAGTGTAAAACTTTTTCATAACTGGTACCAAATTAATCTAACAGTGATTTTTATAAGAACTATGCCATGCTTAAACCTATGTTTAGTATCTATGATACATAGACATAATTTTTGTTTACGCATATAAGACAGAATACTCCCAGACTAATATACACTAAACAAATTTAATCGATTCCCCGACCTTTAAAGCGACGAACTAGATACACGAACTTTCCATTTACATTACTGACTATTAATTGTTTGCATTAATGTTAAATATGATTTTATAAGTTAGACCACGTAAGACCTCATGGAAGCTCAGAAAAAAATGGTGAAAGGGCAGGTCAAAAGTACCCTAAAACGACGGGTGTGTATGAGGAGGTTAATGAGTGTGAATGAAGCTAAAAGTGTGTGCCAAAATCGTAGCAAGTCGAAGGATGAGATCTCTGCCTATCCCTACTGGAAAGAAGCGTGACATTATGCATGTATGTATGTATATCTTAGGCCTGCAATGGAAACAACCTTATAATCAACAAAACTATTTTGTTAGAGCCACAAATAGCTTATTCATACATACATTCACAATGTCACGCCTTTTTCCCATAGCGGTAGGCAGAGATCACCTCCATCCACAGGCTGCGATCCTGGTACATACTCTTAGCTTCTTTCACAAGCCCCTGAGTTTAGAGTACTTTTGACCTGTCTTTTCTTCGAAACCTTCTGGATTTGGTCATGGTGCGTATTCAAATACTAAATGTAAGTATTTTTGTTATTATCTAGTCTTCACGGAGCGACAAAAGCTCAGTGGCGATACCCATACACTTCTAATTCAGAGGGTTTCGGATTCAAAACCTGACTTTTGGAAGTTATATGCGTGCTCATATGGTGCTTATATGGAAAGCACGTTAAGCCGTTGGTCCCGGCTGTCCTTCTGAACATTTATGGCAGTCGTTATTAGGAAGTCAGTGTCTTCTAGTATTCTGACAACTGGTTTAGGCATAGAATGATGGGTTGTGGAGGTCGGATGGCAGTCGTTCCATCTAATAACTGTAGATCAGCCAAATTGGTTTAGACCTGTGAACAGACCCTGGACCTTGGGCTTAAGAGTAGGGCAACCGGGATAATGCTTGGATATGATATTTTTTTATAATTTGTTAACGTAAAATAAGCTACCTCTGTCTACTAATATTTACATATTAAGCATAAAAAATATTAACCCGATTTTGGTTTATAATTAGTCATATATTATACTTACATTTGTCTGATTACTGTGGGTTATGTAATAAATGAAAATAAATAAATAAATAAAATGATGATCAAGACCTAATTTTCCTCAGCAACCTTTAATTAAGATGACATTAATGTAATTAGTGCTTCAATTAAGCTTCGCTCCCTTTGCGTCGCTGCTGCACACATGCATGCCATGGAAAGCTAACTTCAAATGTGGTTTATATGTTATGTTGTTTTTTTAATATTTCTGAATGAATGAATGAACACTTTATTGTACACTAAATATAAAAAAGTAATAAAATCACATAAACAAATATATGGTACAATGAGCGGCCTTATTGCTAACAGCAGTTTCTTCCAGGCAACCTTAGGATGGACAGGAAACAAAGAATAAAAAATAATGATAAAGAGTAGGCACAACAGAGTGCTCTTGCTTACTTATAAGTAAATAATAAATTTACACATACATATTATATTATTATATTACATGAAATATATAATTTAAAGTTCTTGTTTTTGTATAATTTTTTTAATTTTGATTTGATTGTTATGTCTTTATTGTATATTTCCTCATGTGTGTGTTTGTGCTTCAAATAAATTATTATCTTATCTTACCATTTAGCTTGAAGTTTATGTATATTAATTTTTTTTTTGTTTGATGTCCCCATATTTTATCAAATATTTGTCATAGTGCCTACTAATACTTCTCTAACGGGACATCCAAGATTTTTCACGAAAGGCACGTAGCTGAAAGTTTCTCGGGCGCCTTAATCGATATTAATTGGACTTGCTTAACATCTACACGTATTACTGTAACGACTTAAGTTATAATCGAAGAAGTTACTTCAATGTTAATAGACAGGATTTCTATATTATTTCTTAGAAGTTACTATACTGGCCTGGAAAACTAAGTACTGAACTTAAATAAAAAATATATAAAACAAGTATATAAGTTGAAGATATTTTGTAATATAATTTTTTTATTACATTATTAAATTTATTATTCATAATATTGATATATATGTATGTATAATATTGATATATATGTATGTAAGTATCTATGGTATATATAAGATTTTTTATTCCTTTTTTTAACAAAGATCTTTAACCAAATTTGATCCTGTACCTACAAATTTATACACAACTTCTAGGGTTGGCTGGTAGAGATCTATTCTAGAGATAAGTCCACATTTGTACTTTAAGTTTTTAAATACCTTTTGTAATCTATTTATTTTTTATGGGCAATAAATGATTATTATTAATAAAATATGTTATAGCAAATATCATTATGTTTCTTTGGAAACAATACATTAACAAAAAAAAATTTGTATGATACTTGGTCTGCGATTTTTATTTCGTAAATATTTTCGAATTTCCAGCTGTTAATTTTTTTTTTCTTATTCAAACTTTATCCAGATAAGAACGAATTCAATTTGAAAAATTCAGTGTATACAAAGTAAAAAGTGGTATACACTGAAGAATTTTTTAAATTGAATTCGTCATTGATAAGTAGGGAGTTTTGCAGGTATATAGGTACATACATATTGGTGATTATTTTTTATAAATAACAACCTCACCCCAGCACCTTCGCCAATGACCCGATAATAAGTAACAAGCTTTCACGGGTTTTACCGCCAACACGAAAAACAACACAACGCGGCATTATTTACTTTTCCAAAACTAGTGTAAATTCGAGTTTTTATGTGTAAATACAGTAATACCCCGCTTTACGCGAGGGGTGCGTTCGGGGAAAAATCACATTAACTGAAATTCGCGTATATTGAAACTTATGATGATTAAACATGGCCAAAGTTTAATATAAAAAAAAATTATCAACCACTTTTATTCTAAGAATACTAATTAATAAGAATCAATAATTTTAATGGAAAAATACATCTTTTGTCTGCGACATTTGAAATTCGCGTTATAGTGAAACCGCGCATAACGGGGTCGCGTAAAGCGGGGTCGCGTGAAGCGGGGTCGCGTGAAGCGGGGTCGCGTTTAGCGGGGTCGCGTGAAGCGGGGTCGCGTGAAGCGGGGTCGCGTAAAGCCCTGCTTAACGTCTAAATTACTATATAGAAGATTTTTAGACATAACTTTATTGGCTTTAAACACAAATAGGAAGGGGATATATAACTGTGAATTGTGATTTTCCGTGTTAATGACATAACTCCATACAAGCCTTTAGTAAAGTCTCCATTATTTTACTGGGGTGTGATGTGACTCTGACTTGACTCGACTATGATGGGTTTAACTAAACTTTTACTGTACTGAGTAACGAAAATGATGCATTAATGCAATCAATTTGATTAATTAAATTAGTTGACACTAGCAAATATTCTAAACTTTTTTTTACCTACACAAAGTACTTTCCTTTTTGAAAGGAGGTATCTTATATCCACTACAATCTAGCCTATCTTAAGACTAAATAGTAACTTTCTTTTATCATAAACTACTACATATTTTAAAAGTAAGAATTTGTCCAATAACCGACCTACGACCGATATGGCGTGGTGGCGAGTATACCCGCATTCCACTCCTGAGGTCGTGGGTTCGAATCCCACACAGGACAAATATTTGTGTGTATAAATATATATATTTGCTCTGTTCTGGGTGTTTTTCTACGTATATTAAGTATGCATTTAGAAAAAAGTATGTATGTATATTTATCCGTTCTTTAGTACCTATCTATAACACAAGTTCTTAATAATACTTATCTTGGAACTAAATAATTGGTGACACTTAAGGAATATTTATTTATTTATTATTTTTAACACTTTTTTTATTATTAATATTCTAAACGAGTAATTACATATTTAAGCGAAATAATAAACAAGCTTCCAATTTTCATTGTCAAACTTCACCCACATGAAGTAGCTATTGTTAATTTTTTTTTGGCTGCGTCACAAATTTATCGCGATAATCAAATAACATGTAGAGATAGTGCTGAGTACAAATAGTCGGTCCCTTTGTTTCGCTATTATGTTACTGTTGAAATCAGATTGCGCGTAGTTGTTTTATCTTTTTACTTATTTATTCAACAATTTATGCACATAGGGAACATACACATTTTGACGACCGATATGGCGTGGTGGCGTGTATACCCGCTCTCCGCTCCAAGGTCGTGGGTTCGATTCCCACACAGAACAATGTGCATGAACATGAATATTTGTTCTGGTCTGGGCGTTTCTCTGTGTGTATATTAAGTATGTAGTTACAAAAAAATTTGTATTTATGTATGTTTATCCGTTATTTAGTATCCACAACACAAGGTCTTAACGATACTTATCTTGGAACTAAATGATTGGTATAATTGTTAAAAAATATTTATTTATTTATTATACACAAAGATAAAAGATATGAAAGACATGTACAACGGCACTGCTTATCCCTAAAACAAATTTCTTCCAGCACACCGAAAAAATGAAAAAACATATACAAAGTAGACACGTGCACAAAATAACTTTTTTTTAATATATTCTCCTGTTTACTTTTTACAACTATTTAGTAATCTTTTGTGTTAACATTTGTACTTTTGTCGTTCTTCCTTATTTTTTCTTTTTAAATATATTCTCTTCTTTACTTTTATAATAATTATGTAGGCATCTTTTGTGTTTTTATTAGGTATAGTTTATTAATTTGTTTTGGCTGTGGGCGGAAAAACCTCGATTGGTTTTTGTTGCACTGTTTTTTAATTAACTTAAATTCATTTAAATTAATTAAATTGTAGTTTGTTATACAATAACAAATATAAATAGATTGAACGCGTTTTCCTCAAATGTAACTAGTTTTAGAAAGAAAGAAAGAAAGAAAAATATTTATTCAATACAAGTTGCAAGAAAAAAATTAACATAAAATAAGTACAAAATAATAAAAACACACATCAATAACAATAAGAACTCAAGTGTAAGAAGTACTCAACTTGTATGGAAATGGTGCTCACTCAGCATATTGTCGAACATCACAGAGATGTCGCGACGCTGATCTTCCGTGGGCACCTTTTCAGAAGGTAATATTAACGCACAATATTTCAAAGACATAAATAGTTTCTGTTGAAATATGTTAACACAATAAAGGTATTCAGAAAAAGAAAAATAAGATGTATTATAGAGAAAAAATAAATGTGTATATGCAATTAAGTAAATTATATAAATTTAAATTAAGATGAAAGACACAACACAAAGCTGTTAAAACTTTTGAGAGTTTAATAGATACAGTTTGTATGTATGTACTTGAATAAGCGGAATGTTTGACTATTTCTTATCGGTGGAGGTATGTTGTTACAACATTTCGTGGCAGTATATTGAAAACTACCACGAAATGCAGCTGTATTGTGTCTTGGAAATAATAAGCAAGAGGCATGTCTAACTTGCCGTTGTGAAAATTTTAATTTGGCATAAAGATAAAATGGCCTTTCTTTACTACGAAGATCATCATGTCCTAGCATTATCTCGGTTGCCCTAGACTGAAGCTTAGGTCCTTTTACTAGTCTGACTAGATTTAGCTGAATTTCAGTTATAACTCGAAGCAACTTCCGTCTGACCTGCGCAACCTAGAAACAACACTATAGTTACGGTTAAACCAGCTGTCGTGATAGTACAAAGGCATTTAGTAAAATGAAATTAAACTAGAGAAAAAGAGGTTTAGGGAAAAATGTGTTGTAACTGTAACAAACAATGACATATCTAATGGATTCATCATCATCCTTTTTTTTTCGGATGGAAAATCATCTAATGACCTTCTCCCGCTGTGGGTGGAGCGGGAGGGTGTGTCAGACTTCTACTGACTAAAAACCATCCATGTTCCTTCTTTTGAGCCTGCTACGTACCGAGGCCGCGGTAACCCTTTCGGACAGTCATCATTGTCCTGCGGTCTGCTGACTGGACTAACCAGTTTTGGCTGAATTGCAGTTATTACAACAACATAAATAATTAAGTCTTATCCCAAAATAAACTATGCCGAACATGCAAGCTATAACTTTGAAACAATAACGAGTATGAGTCACTCGCACTCGGGCGGATAATGCGATGTAGCACGCTCGAATACGGAATATCCGTAAACATCAGTGAACGTACGTACGCACGTTACTTTTGTTTATAGAGGGATATTTGTGGCGGTTATACCTAATGATTGAAAAAGCATAAAATTTTGTAGCAATTTTTTTACAGCAATTGCTTACCAATAAAATTAACACGTAAAATCTCTATTTACTGCTTTATGCCACTTTCCTACACCTGTGTATGTAGCTGAAGAGTTTACAGAGGTCAGTCCTTGGATGGGTGACCGGTTGTGTGGCATTTGATATCGAGCGCTTCCGTGCTTCGGAAGGCACGTATAGCCGTTGGTCCCGGTTATCACTAAATGTGGTAGTCGTTAAGCCATGTTAGAGGCCTAATGGGCGGCTTGATAAATTCTATCAGCAGGATGCCATACACCTGCCTCCAATCCGCACTGGGTCATCGTGGTGGAGTATGACCCAATACCCTCACACCTTGATATGTGAGAGGAGGCTCATGCTCAGTAGTGGGACGTATATGGGCTGAGATGATGACGCCTTTTATCTCGAAGGAGTAGGCAGAGGCATACTATATGCCCACACTTCGCCAATTATATAGTTGGTCCCACGTAATAGGTGGCGAGCCTATTGCCGCTTACCGGGCCCTGTCATGTTCGCCAAAGTCTCGTCTGTTGATCGGCAGGTGCACCACTTGCAGGTGAAGTTGGCTTGAGCTCCTTAGGTTTTGGTAGGATCCCTATACACCTGACGTGACGTAATAAACGATTTTATTTGATTCGATATGGTCGACTACCATATCTGAGCATTATCCCAGTTGCCCAAGATATAAGCTTAGGACCCAGGGTCTGCTTATTTGTCTTACCGGTATTTGGCTAAATTTCAGTTATAACATGGCGCTACTGCCGTCTGACCTCCACAGTAGGGAGAGGCATATTGCCTCTGCCTACCCCTACGGGGAAACAGGCGTAAATGTATATATGTATAACGTCACGTTACATATTACGTAAGATGGTCGAACAAGATAGGTCTACATGTGACGCCCTGTTAGAGCATAGCAGTTTGAGACCAATTTATAAAATGTGATATGTCGTATAAAAATGAAACCTCTTTTCCCCATATTGTGTCGGACAACGACACAATATAACCTTGGCGTGACCCAAAACATTAAAAAAATACTTATGTACGGCACATACAACAGTAACTTTCGCTAAACTTCACTCTAGGATTCCTAGGATTCTCCTCTCGTGGAGATCAAACTTTTCATTTATGTTCTTATTTCTTAGTTAATGTTTGAGTAAGTGTAAAAAATATTTTCATTATGATTATTATTATGGGGCGTTAAGGTTCTTGAATGGCGACCACGAATCAGAAAACGTAGTAGAGGGCGGCCCCCAACGCGATGGACCGATGATCTGGTCAGGGCGGCGGGGAGCCGGTGAATGCAGGCGGCAAACGATCGAACTACGAGAAAAGCAATTGGGGAGGCCTATGTCCAGCCTTTAAATGGCTGTAATGATGATGATGACGATGATTATTTTTACTAACTTTACTGTGACGGGTTTCTTAGTGTTTCATTATTCGTAACGGTTTCCAACAGATTTTTTAACCGATTCACTGAATGTCTTGGCGGGAAAGTGGAGAAATTTCTTGCCAACTACTTCTCGAAGCAAGCTCCCTCTCTAGTTAAGTGGCGATCCCAACTTTAAGTGATTTTTACAACAAAGCCAACGTGAAACAAATAAATTTAAATTGTTTTTTTTATAATATTTAAATTAAAAAAAAAAATTAAATTAATAAATTCAAGCTTGGTTTTATTTCGAAGCTCTTGTGAACTCTACATATATAATTATAAAATATCAGTTACCATACCAACAACAACGTTTTCAGTAAATGTAAGTGTACGTGGGATTAGGTATGGGCCAGCTGCCGCTTTCATTTCCAAAATGGATCGTAAGGGATCCTATAGATTGGAGTTAATTCCCTTGGCAGACAGGATATAGAAGGCCGCCTTTCATATTTTAAAGATTGTTCATAGTATATAAAGCTAAGTTTAAAGAGTTTTATGAATGGATAATTATCTCTTGGTCAAAAACCTCTGAAAGTTGGAATTTAGCACATTTTTATAACGCAGATTGTAGCTTTCTCTCTAATGTGATAATGATCAAATCATGCCATATAATAAGCAGTTCAAGCAGTCTTAAATAAATTTGTTAAATAAGAAAGATATCTTTGGCTGCAAAAAATCCTTTGAATTCTAAGGTCGACATCACTATGTAATAAAAAGATAATTGTTACCGAAATTAAATTGTTTATTTGCACAAATGTGGGTATTTTTGTGGAATTACGGGAAAAAATAATTATATAAATATATTAATCTGACGATTTACGACTGATATGGCGTGATACAGTATGCCTCCGCTCATGAGGCGGTGGATTCGATTCCCACAAAGGACAAATCTTTGTATGTGTGGACATGAATATTTGTTTTGGTCTAGGTCATTCCTGTGTATATTAAGTATGTACTTATAACAAAAGAAAAGGTTTAATGGTACTTATCTTGGAACTAAGTAATGGGTGTGAATTTTAATTTTTTATTTATTTAATATTTATTAATCCAGCACATTAACACAAGCTCTGATTAGTTAAGGCCAAATTTCGATTTGTCAGGTCTCCAAGAATTCTTTTAAACTCAACATTTTAAGGAGTCATCCTTCTGCGTCTTAATATTTCTCGTCTAAGGCCTACGGCTGAAAGCCCAAGGGGCTATTATTAAGGCCCACTTTCAATTAAAATTCGACCTCGAACCGCTATAATTTACAACTTCATTTTACTAAAGAAAATTTCTTTGTTAAGCTTTTAACTGTGCGCAATTGCTTATTGTCTTAATTTTTGTGTATTAATTTCGTGTTTTTATTTTAAATATCAAAGGTCTTATTAAAAAATGAGATCTAAAGTTAGACTAGGTTTAAAACTAGTGCTGTCACTGTCTTAATCTTATCAAATAAAAGTGACAGCACTAGTATTAAACCTGGTCTAACTTTAGACATCGTTTTGTAATAAGACCTAATATGTGTAGTAACAACAGACACTAAAGAAAGTAAAAATATATTAACAATAAACATAAGAGCAACAAGTATCATGTTAAGAAATATAAAAGAGAAGAAAGAAAGAGGAAGTGAAAACTGCCCAAGGTATTCAACATACACACATTCACGCCTGTTTTTCAAAGGGGTAGGCAGAGGCATATTATACTATCACATTTTACCAGTTGTATTCTTGGTCCAACGTAATAGGTGGCGAGCCTATTGCTGCTTATCGGGAGCTTTTATGTTCGCCAGATTCTCGTCCGTTGATCGACAGGTGCACCACTTGCAGGTGAGGTCGGCTTGGGCTCCTCAGATCTTGGTAGGATCCCTATATACCTAGAGAAAATAAGGAGACATGATTTTAATACAAATGAACCTTCCATGGTTTTTTTCATCGAGAGATGACAAGCAAGTGATACGCACACCCAGTGTGATACGCATTTTAGACTCGTTGAAATGAAAAGATGATGAATTCAATTTGAGGTGCGACGCGGATCGTTTTTTTTTTCTTTGAAATAATGGCTTCGTGCGTTTAGTACATTTAGCCAGTGTCAAGTTATAGATATATTACCAATATGTAATACTTGGGCACCTCAGATCTAGGTAAGAGCCCTACACACTAGAATGTCTAATATTTTAATTTGAAAAGATTATTTAGCAGTAATAGCCTAGCGGCGATATCAAACATAACAACCAGGATAAATACTAGGATGGTTATGACGTCTGGCTAATATAATAATAATTCTTAATTTAAACTATATAATAATAACTCATAACAAAAAATTTATGCAATGAGATATATTTACAATTACTATTATATCTCTGCGCCTGAACTAGATAACTTAATATCTGTGCTTCAGGCAGCAGCGCTCTTCCCTTTACATTTTCTATCTAAGACATTTTTAAAAAATCAAATGATACAAGCCAAATATAAAACATGTATTACCATTCAAATTCACAGTTTTTTTTTCTCTTTATTTGTTTAGAAGCTTTGAACATGTCAGTTCCATCGTATTCTAATCTTTACCTACTCTATTTAAATAATATTAACTATTCGCAGAAAAAATATATTAACAGCGCTCGAAGTTTGCTCAGCCAAAAGTGATATGTAGGGATCGACGCTGGAGCTCAATACTCTCAACGATCAGAAACTTGTAGTACGAACCTTTTAGCCGCTAACAGAAAACAAACATGACAATACAAAACAATACTATACTAATTCCCTAGCAAATAAGAAAACAGGCGAGGCGAGTACATCGTTTTGACACGCAACAATAAAAATAACATAATACTTTCAAAAAAATAAACCTTTCCAAAACGGAAATGATTTGGCAAAAGCATCAATGGACACGGCAAAATTGGCGGGAAAGCGATCTGTAATACCTGTCGAACTTATTTTCGGATTACGTCCGATCGTATTTTTCTTTTTGTGAGAAATCTCCAACAAAATGAGGATTCAAAGCAGGTACGAATTGAAATGGAAAATGTATAATCTCGAGTTGGAAATAAAGTATTAAAACGTTTAGATAATTAAAATCTTTAATTCGTTTAGGAATAATGGGTGGGGACCATCCTGATGGAATGGATGTGTTCTAAAGATCGGGATTTTGGGGAGATTTATTTTCAGCAGTGGACGGCAATTGGCTGATAGATTGATTGATTGGCAGCGGTTGGAGGCAAAGAGCTGAAGATTGAGTTCTGTGGCGTTCCATTGGAGAGGCCTATGTTCAGCAGTGGACAAGTTTAGGCTGATGATGATGATAATGATGATTAAATTTAGAATGAAGCGCCTTTTTTTGGTCTACATCGACTGCTTACCATCAGGCAGAATGCAGTCACTATGACGTGTCACATTTTGAAAAAGCGTGTTGCAAAGCAAAAAGAGTTTTTGGCACCAACGCGGGAAAAGACACATCACAGCAATAAACTAGAGTAAATTCGAGTTTATGTGTAAATATATTTAACTTAAGTTTAATTATGTGTAAATATATTTAACATCTTTGAAAACGTACAAAAATGTAGAAAAGTGATAAAAGAGTGTGTGTGTAAATTGTGATTTTCTGTGTTGATTCCAATACTCCCTTTTTTTGGGATGGAAAATCAATTCCAATACTCCCTCTCTATTCTCTTCTATTTTAGTTGTAAGTCATATATTGAAGTTAGTGTGAAGATTGTATTTTATAGTTTAAATCAATAATTTATGTAAATATGTGTATATGCTTTTGTGTATGTGTTTATACCCAAAGAAGCCTACAATCGCATGCTTAAAGGAACATCGACCCATTTATAGATAGGTCAGGTTTGAGTTACGTACCTAATTAAAAAAATTATATTTCTTACTGAGATCGAATCAATGTTAATCAATCGTTTAAAACACTAGCAGAATTACTAATTAATAAATCAGTATCAATTTAATGCGCTTACAAGTAGGACAAGTATTCTTTAGTAGATCTTCTTTTGTGATGTCCCAAAAATCGTCTTTTTTGAGTTAAGTCACTATTCCATTTAGCATGCGATATGTTTCCCATTAGACTACGGAACCCTAAAATAGTAATTTTGCATGCAGCTCTTGAAATTGCTGGAAAGTTCAATTGGTTGATTCAACAGCGGTAAAATATTTATGTTTTCATTTTATGAAAACTGTTTTTACTGGTTACTTAATTGTTAGACTTTTATATATTGCTAATTATTTTTTTTTTAAAATTCATGATTACATCACCGTCATATCAGCCTTATAAAATTACTGCTGAACATTAACCTCCCCAAAAGATTACATTTCATTAGGGGATTTACCCATAATCAGCACGCCAGCCAGGTGGGTTGGGTTTAATAAACAGATATATGTAGAATCACGCTTGACACTTTATCAAGAGAATACTCCTTGAAGATAAATTTTCATTTTCATTAAATTATACGGCGCCCTTCCTCCTCTCTCCTACACTATGCTGTGCCTGACAGGGTCCACAAATGTACCAAATTGTGGCACCTTATGAAACCATCGTGGAACGCAATAAAGTATTGAGTATTGAGTTATCTACAAATGGGTCTATGTCAGTATATTAGTCCATTGAGCCGGCGAATTATGTGCCAGCTTTCGCCCGCGGATGGAAATACATTTTATATATACATATATAATTAATATAATATTGACGACCGATATGGCGTGGTGGCGAGTATACCCGCATTCCACTCCTAAGGTCGTGGGTTCGATTCCCACACAGGACTAATATTTGTGTGTATAAATATAAATATTTGTTTTGGTCTGGGTGTTTTTCTATGTATATTAAGTATGTATTTACAAAAAAAAAAGTATTTATTTATGTTTATCCGTTATTTAGTATCCATAACACAAGTTCTTAATGATACTTATTATTAACACTTATTAATACAAGTTCTTAATGAACTAAATAATTGGTGTAAGTGTCAGAAATATTTATTTATTTATTTATTTACAGTTTGTCGCTCCTTGAAAAACATCCTATTAACTTTTCAGAAAAGTAGCAAAAAACTGACCCTTGTCGACATAGTCAGATTTGTTTTTTGTAAATACGCAGTATAATAGGTGGCAAGCCTATTGTCGCTTATCGAGAAATGTTTGTTTGGCAGATGCATCAATTGCAGGTGAGGTTGGCTGGGGCTTTATAGAGTTTGATCTATTTGATCCTATTCTGATATTACTTCTTCACTATATTATTTCACACTTTCACACTTCACTATATTTTATAACCCTCATAACATAAAACTATGTATTAAATCACATTTATGTGCAACTTATAACGCAAAAGAAACATTCATTCAATAAACTTTATTAAAGAAAATACCTTGTTTGTATAAAATAAGCACAAAGGATGGCTTCAAAGATAAAATGAGAATCAAAAAGCCAAAAAGCGGGAAAAAGTACACAAACCAGATGAGGGTATTCTGTTGGTAATCGGATATGAGAAAACATTGTTGCCATAACAATAACATAACGACGCTTTAACAAATATTGATTTTTGTGATTATACCATAGTACACTGCGAGCTTAGTACAGTATGTAAAGTTTTTTTGAATACACCATAGTATACTGTTGTGCAGTATGCAAAGCCAACTATTGAAATCAATAGTTGATAATAATAATTATTCAAATGTGAGTTTTTATAAAAAAGGTTTTGCATAAATATAAATAGTATCGCGTTTTGCATAAATATAAATGTTTTTGTGCTTTTAATATATCATATTGTACTCCATATTTTGTTAATTGATGATGCCCTGTGTAAAGGCGAAATCTTATTGAATTGTTTCTCGATATTTGGGGAAATAACAGCTGCGCGGGAATCGTCAAAAACATTTTCTTAATCCACCACTTGTTTACATTCGACATAGTTATATCAATGATGATAGATTTCCAAATTGAGCAATCCTAAAACGCCTGCATGCACCGGCTGCTCGCCGCCTTGACCAGATCCATCGGTCCATCGGGTAGGAGGTCATCCTTTACTACGTTTGCTACTCCGCGTTCGCCATTCGTTAAACCAAAAGTCTATTTCAATATTCATGAATATATCTTTCCTTGCAATAACTACTTTGTATCACTTTTCGGGTTATGAATAAATGATTATTATTATCTATTAAATACATTGCAATAGATAAAGGCTTATAAATGGGCTAAAGAAAATAATTAAAATACCATTGAAACCCCGGGCTTCAGATTAAAGCCATCGCGGACGACCGCAGTTCGTAATTGAATCAATTGAACGAATAAAGCTAAGCCTGTATTTTTTATCTCTTTTAAATCGACATACTGATAGCTGTCTTGATGGAAGCGATAGATAGATATTACGTTTATTGCACACATATACAAAATATTATAATGAACATAAATAAAACTAAAACAATACTTTAAAAAAAAGAGAAATTAATAAAACTTACAATAAACAAAAATAATAACCGATGGTTTCGGTGTAACAGTGTGCAACAGTCACACAAATGTATTTGAACAATTATTTAAAACATTACAAACTCATAAAAGAGGAAATGTTGCCAGCGTTCTTGGCACCGTACCCATGGGCCCACAGTTGGAAGACATCTTCTATTTATAGTTTTAAGTTAAGGTAGTTTATTTAAGTTGTTTAGGTACTATATCTTTTCAGTAATAATTATATTGAAAATTACAGCGAAAAAAAAAAAAAAAAAGTTATATAGATAAAATATGAGTTTATGAACGTAGTTTTGGGCTTATTATTATGTTTGATTAATATTGATTTCTTACAAATATCATATTGTCATTCATACGTCAACTCATAAAATGAATTGACATGCAGGTAAAAAATATAAAATTCTTACACTGCTTTATATCTATTAGGATACCTGCAAATAGGTAGGCTATAAGGTAGGTAGGATAGTTTATGTTATATTATATTATATTTAAATAATATTGTAGATTGATAATTACGACCTATATGGCGTGGAGGTCAGTATACCTGCACTTCACTCCAGAGGTCGTGGGTTCGATTCCCACACAGGACAAATCTTTGTGTGCATGAACATGAATATTTGTTCTGGTCTGGGTGTTTTCCTATGTATATTAAGTATGTATTTACAAAAGAAAAGTATTTAGGTATGTTTATCCGTTCTTTAGTATCCATAACACAAGTTCTTAGTGATACTTATCTTGGAACTGAAGAATTGGTGTGATTGTAAGAGAATATTATATATTATATATATTATTTAAAAAAAAAAAAAAAGATAGAATATTGTATTTATTATAAAAATTGCTATGCTATCGCATTAGGTTAAGACACCTGCAATGGTAGCATAAGATTATAAATAAATAACGACGGCCTTCAATCGTAATATTCTCTTCAATGATACTAAAATAATAATGTAAAGAAAATTTGGTACACAGGTAGTCTAGAGATAAAGGACATGGGCTACATTTTAATGCGAAAAATGTTTTAGAAATCAACCTTTATATGGAAAAATGTATTTATTTAAGCTAAGAAGCGTGGAACTATTTTATTACGTTTCTTATTATATTATGGATCATATTTAACGTGTCTTCAAAATTAATAAATTGCCAACCTAACCTAACCTTTTTGTACATCAAAAATACTGATTGAGCACCTAATCACCTCATTAGATGCTCACTCAGTATTTTTGATGATCAAAAAAGCTTTTTTTAGAGGTTTAGTTTATTATATTCCTTATATTATATTAAAAGTAACTTAAACAAGATATGCGACATAATCGAATTTCACGTTGATGAAGTTAGAAGAATAAGAGCAAACAGTTAGTATGTGTAATACTATATTTTGTACTTATTTTATGTTATTTTTTTCTTGCAAGTTGTATTGAATAAATATTTTTCTTTCTTTCTAATAAAATTTGACTCATAAAACTATCCGTAAATTTGTAGGACTTCTTGGCGGGAAAGTGAAGCGTAATGTCTGCAGTTTTGTTTTATTTTCTAAAATTTGTGATATTTCTAACATTAATGTGTAATAACTAATAACGGTGGATTATTAACCGTTAAGTATTTGTGAACATACATGAGTGTTGGTAAATCAAACAAAACAGTGCAACATCACTTTTCAAATTTTCTCTCAAGGAGTCCATGTGAGATCTCAGTATAGTCCCACATCTTTACTGAGGACTCAAGGGGTTTAGGGGAGGGTATTTCATCTTCGTATTATCAACTTTATCACCACATTCTCATTTACTATAAATTATATATAGTTAATATATCACTTACTTGACACTGGCTAAATGTTCTAGACGCACGAAGCCATTATTTAAAAAAAAGAAGAAGAAGTAAATTTGTAGTATACTAAACATAATATCACGCTTGTTTCCCCGAAGGGGTAGGCAGAGGCATATTAAACGCCCACGTTTCGCCAATTGTATTATGGGTCCCACGTAATAGATGATGAGCCTATTGCCTCTTATCGGAGACTTCTATGTTTGCCAGAGCCTCGTCCGTTAATTGGCAGGTGTACCATTTGCAGGTGAGGTTGGCTTGGTCTCCAAAGACGATCATATAATCCCTATACACCCAATGAGATATAAGCTTTCATTCGACATTTGACAGATGTTAAGTAAATGTTATTCTTATTATTAGGCTATGTGGGTGGACAGTGTGAACTGGAGATCTCTGATGTAAGGTGGATCAGCTTTCAACACAAAAGAGATATATATATGCATGGAAACAAATCCTTGACTCGGTATTCCTTAAATAAATACATATGTATTGACACACTTAATTCAAGTAGGGGTAGGCATAGATTTTATCCCTTAGCTTGCTACGATCGTGGCACACACACTTTCGTCGGATAAAGTTTCAACACTTCCAAGGGCTAAATGCAGTGTGTGAGGTGTCCAAAAATAGTATGTGTTATTTTAAATTTATTGTCTATCAAATATATGTTGTTGTGCGATCGTTAAAACGGTGTCATCGTGAATGATGAATGGTCGAGTCTTGGAAATTTCTTGAAAAGACCCAGTTCAGATCAGCTAAATCTGGTGTGCACCGTCTTGCTGGTAGATATTTTCAAGCCACCAAATACGGCCTCTTAGTTGGCGTAACAAACACCACATACAGTGATAACAGTTACCAACAGCTTTAGATCCTGCCTACATAATGAGATTTTACTCGCGTCGTCTTAAAAAAGATTTAAAGTATAAAGCGCTCGATACTATGGGCCACAGAAACGATCATTCGTTCATGGACTAAACTTTGTGAACCCTATTTCCGATCACTCAATATCTCTTTATTTGAGGAGATCTTTAAAACAAAATTTTATTTTCAACGAAAAACGAATTATATTTTCACTTGCGCATAATGGAATCTCAATTTAAATCGTCCTACAACAGCCTTTTTAAAAGTAAATGACGTCACTCATATTGACATTATCGTTGAAACGGGTCGCTACGAGGGTCTCGTAGCGCGTAGCGGCTGCGACGACCCAGAGTGGCTACGACGCCATGGAGTGCTACGTCAGAATCACAGGCCTGACCTTTATTTTTTTGCTTTATCTAAAATTAATTTGAGTGCATTATATTATGTTGATTGGTTCAAATTAAACTGGATCATTATAGAACTATGTAGATATATAATTATTAGGAACTGTTAAAGACCAAGGTGCACAATATTGTTTGTTTTTTGTTTTAGTGCATGCGCCTTACTTTTATAAATAACCTCTTCACCTCTGGTCTGCTGGTTCTTTTGGAAATAAGCAGCACAATTGAACCTTAGTTTGTAATTAATTGTGTAATGTTTTTATAAGTGTGTACATAAATCATTAAGTAAATAAATAATTTTCAAGTAAGTTTCTTATAGCGTTTTCGACATTAAGTCCACATAAAACTCTAATTTTAACTGCTGAAAATCTACTAATCTGACATTGTGAGACACGAAATATTCAGTTTAAGTCGAAGTGTATTTAAGCAAAAAGAGCATGCAGAACAATTTTATGCCGGTAATGCTATCTGAATCAGTTTCAGGCGGTCATAAAAGCTGAAACATTTTCAGCCGATGATTAGCTGAAAGAGCCCCTTTGTTCCACTGAAAGCGGCAGAGTTTGCCGGCCACTGCATAATGCGTCGCTCGTGGTCATTATTATGCTTTGGAAGGTAGACATTTTTTTTTCCTATTTCGGTTTAATAATGACTAAAAATGTCTTCTCAAGCACTATATGCTTTGTACGAATGCCCATGTAACGGTTTTCGGTAGTCATTATGTTCTGAGTGTTTTTCTAAGTCAAAAGTATTTATAAAAAAAGTGTTTCCATTATCAATTAGTTATCCGTTATCTAGTACTCATAGTACACGTACGCTTACGCACTGTATGGGTTGACCAAGATTCTATAATTATTAATTTATATATGAATATTAGTATAACTTTATAATATTATTCATGCTCTCAAGGATTAGCAAGTTAAAGTGGCAGTGCGTGTTATACTGGGATCTTACACTTTTTTTTTAATTAATGGCTTCGTGCGTCTAGCACATCTAGCCAGTGTCAAGTAAGTGATATATTAATAACATATAATTCATAGTAAATGAAAATGAGTGATGATAAAGGAGATAAATGGTAAATGAGATACCCTCCCCTAAGCTCCTTGAGTCCTTAGTAAAGATGTGGGACTATACTGAGATCTCACACGGACTCCTTGAGAGAATTTGAAAAGTGATGTTGCACTGCTTTGTTTGATTTACCAACACTCATGTAAATTCACAAACACTTAACGGTTAATAATCCATCGTTATTACACATTAATGTTAGATATATCACAAATTTTAGAAAATAAAACAAAACTGCAAACAAACTGCTTCACTTTCCCGCCAAGAAGTCGATCTTACACTTAGATGTGAAGCGGGAAACTATGTCGCGGCCATCTAGATTGGCAACAGCGCTTTGACAGGACTTATTTTTTTGCTGGTGCATATATTTTTTAAATCATAACTTATTATACTCTTAATTATTAACAAGTTTTTAGTAACGTTAGTCTTTTATTAATTTTCAATATCATGTGTAAAAGCTTTAACTCGAATCAGACTATCTTTATTTTACACATCCTAAATTTCCGTGGCATGAATTATGCCCATGACCCGTTTAAAACTGAAATATGAACCCTATTAATAACAGCCAGAACAGAACATAATTTAAACTTGAACGGTATTTCATATTCTCTTGAAGGAGTTTTATAATTGTAGAAAATAATTTAACTTATTTCATATGTAAATCATATTTAAAAATCTATTAGTTTACGTTTAAAACCTTTTTATATCATTTTTAATATATACAACCTCTCAAAGGTCATACTAGATTACGCACCATCATGTTTAAAAATCAATTTATTACTCCATAAAATACCGAACACCAATAAACTCTTGTCCATTGATCCGTGGTCGCTGCGTCAAGCTCAGACGAGCTTGGTAATGTCAGCCCCTATTGTTCCTGGAGAATATAAAAGGTTGTTTGAGGAGTTCGTAACTTGGCGAGACAAGGCTGTCGGAAACGATCGGAAAAGTTGAGCAAAGTTTCGAACAGTCTTTGGATATATGACCGTTTTTGTGGCATTTTACCGACGACAATCAATATACTCGCACTTCGCTCCTAAGGTCGTGGGTTCGTTTTCCACGCAGGACAAATCTTTGTGTGCCTAAACACAAATATTTTTTCAGGTCTGGGTATTTATTTATTACATTTTTAGGAGAACCAACAGCTTGATAAACATAATGCATTAAACATATAATCTCAGAAAGCCAATTATAGGTCCCCACTGATAAAAGCAGAATCTCATATAACCTCATAAACATAAAAACACATACTCACATAAACATGTTAGAAATCAATTCCCAAAGAACCTGCTACTTAACTTAGTCCTTGCCAAAACAATATTTGTGCAGAAAAGATCTGAATCCGTTATGACTATTTTTATTACAAAGAACCGTCTTGCCACATAAAAGAATTTTGTCTGAAATTGGTCGAAGCGATTGGTATTTCCCTATAGGTATATATTAAGTATGAATTTACAAAAAATGTTTATGTATATTTATCAATTTTATTAGTGTCCATAACACAATTCGTTAATGACGCTCATTTTAAAACTAAATAATTGGTGAAATTGTCAGAAAAATAAAAATTTATTTTACATCGAGTGCTTCCGTAGTTCGGGAGACATGTAAGGCCGTTTCAATGTTCAGCATACGTGTACTCATGTGGTACGCTCTTTAAAAAAGACTTGATCATCAAGCAGCCTTATCATTCGATCCTTAATTTCTAATTGTTTCGTGTTGAATTTAGCAGTTGCGTTTTGTCCAATTTATACAGATATTTTTTCATGGAATAAATTACTTTCCTCATTTAAAGTGCAACATCATGTTTATACGCAATTCTTCTTAGAAATTTAAATAATAAAATAAGTAAATATTTTCTGACCATTACACCAATTATTTAGTTCCAAGCTAAGTATAATTAAGAACTTGTGTTATGGATACTAAATAACGGATAAACATACATTAATACTTTTTTTTTGTAAATACATACTAAATATACACAGGAAACCACCCAAACCAGAACAAATATTCATGTTCATGAACACAAAGATTTGTACTGCGTGGGAATCGAACCCACGACCTTAGGAGCGGAGAGCGGATATTCTCGCCACCACGCCATATCTGTCGTCAATAAATTTTAATATCTTTAACCAACATCAATTGCATTTTTCAATTCATCATATTATTAGCCATATAAAGGTCCGCTGAACTTTAGCCTGACTGGTTGATTTTGATTATATCCTATCCTATCCAAATCACCACGCTCCTGGGCAGGTGGGTTGGTGATCGCAGTCCAAGCTCGTACGAAGGATGATGCTGTTGCCCATCATCCGATAGCATTTCTCTTCGTCGAGGACTCCCCGTGAGATGAGAGGGGGTGACACTATTCTAGGCCCGTACGGCACGGTGTAGCAATTTGTATTATTAATAAGTAATCAGATAAGGTTAGAATAGCAATTTATAAAGCGAGGCGTTAAATACAAGTGTAGCTTTTCATAAGCTTCGATAAGTTTTACCCACAATTACGAAACAGGTTCTGATTATATTGCCGTTGTTTAATATTTGATTGAGACCAAACTTGCTATTAAATTGAATAGAATTATTTAATCTGTGGACAAACACAGCCAGATTGCCGTGAGAACTAACAGATGGTGTTCTGTAATAATTAATAATGTTAACTTCGAAAGTTCAATATTAAATTTACTAATTAATTAATATTAACAGTCTCTTAGGAAGGAGCAGGATATATGTTTAGTAAGATTGATGAAATTTTTGAATAGCTATTACGTACGTACTGGCATCACTGCGTCAGGTAGAAAGTATGACTTGATGAAGGCTTCATGGAAATTGCGGGGAGCCGATGAAACAGGTTTCGCACGAACTGCATTTTTACAGCAATGGTCGTCTCTGGTATGAATTAAAAAAAATTATGATCAATTTTCTTAACTCATATTTACTAACTAGCCTTGCAGTGGCTGGTGCTTTGGTGAAAACTTAATTTGAAACCTTGTAGGCAACTACGAGTGCATTTGACTACTGAATTTGAACGATTATATTGGATACCGCAGAAACACCACCATAGATATTTAGAAAAAAAAAATTTTGTACAACAATAACTATACATATGAAAAATTACAACAGTCGTAAAAAAAAATTATAAAATTTTGGTTCGAAAAAAAAAATTGTAGCGTAACATACATACATACATTCACGCCTGATTCCCCGAAGGGGTAGGCAGAGGCATATTATACGCTCACCCTTCGCCAATTAAGTAATTGGTCCCACGTAATAGGTGGCGAGCCTATTGCCGCTTGCTGGGCACTGTTATGTTCGCCAGAGCCTCGTCCGTTGATCGGCATGTGCACCACTTGCACCTGCAAGGTTGGCTTGGGTTCCTTAGGTCTCGGTAGGATCCCTATACACCCTTAGGTTGCTAATTTCGAGGCACTGGCCCCCGGCCTTTTTGAACAGCGGTGGGCGTCTCCGGATAGTTTTGGCGGTCGCATCTGCCGCAGTAAGTCCCACATCTCGCGGTCCCCCTTTGGCAGGGAGGCAGTGTTTTTAGGCTTTTTGTTACCGACGACGTAAACAAAAAAAAAAGTAGATAATATTTACTACCGATAGGTGGAAAATATATTATAATGAGAACAGTAAAGATAACTTAAGGTGCCAACTAGGTCTTGGCCTTGGCACAATGGCGGATAACGACTCATCGCTAATGGTCGCAGTTTTATTGTAAACATCATCATCATCTGAGCCCGTTAATGTCCCACTACTAGGTATACTCAGCATCAAATACTTAGTTGCACTGAAAGGGCCCTATACTTTCATATCGAAAAACGCCCTAACGCCCTTGACAATAAAGACGTTTGTCAATCTTTATGACGCTTTGGATATTACCCACTGTATGACGCTTAATGTACCCAGTAGACACCTTTTACAAACCAAGGTGGGATAGCGGCTTCTTGGCGGGAATGTAAAGCGTCATGTCCGCAGTTTTGTTTTATTTTCTAAAATTTGTTATATTTCGAACATTATTGTGTAATAACGGTGGATTATTAACCGTTAGTGTTTGTGAACGTACATGAGTGTTGACAAATAGAACAAAACAGTGCAACATAACTTTTCAAATTCTCTCAAGAAGTCCATGTAAGATCTCAGTATAGTCCCACATCTTTATTGAGGACTCAAGGGGTTTAGGGGGAGGGCATCTCATTTATCATTTATCGTCTTTTTCATTTTCTCATTTTCTATAATTTATATGTTATTAATATACCTCATACTTGACACTGGCTAAATGTGCAAACTGCAGAACACAATTATTTTAATATTAGGTATGTTTATTGTAACTGGCGGGAGAAAAAACCAAACTAGACGAATTTCTTGCTCTTTCTTTTATGATCAAGCCATCGCCCGCAGTGAATGGGCGCGTTAGTTTATAAGTATGACATTCATACGGCTCTATTGAGCCAAACTTGAATAAATGACTTTTGAATATAACACAAACGGTCACCCATCCAAAGATCTCTAGTGTCCTTTCTTTGAGATACACTTAATAAGGAACCTAGTATCATACATACATTATATCACGCCTCTTTCCCCGAAGGGGTAGGCAGAGGCATATTATACGCCCACACTTCGCCAGTTACATAGTTGGTCCCACGTAAAAGGTGACGAGCCTATTGCCGCTTATCCCGATAAGCTGTTACTGTTATGTTCGCCAGAGCCTCGTCCGCTCTTGGGCTGGTGCACCACTCGCAGGTGAGGTTGGCTTGGACTCCTTAGGTCTTGGTAGGAACCCTATACAACCTAGTATCGTAAAGCTATAAGCGCTTTCTTAAACAACTCATCTCAGGCCATTCACGTGTAACTACTAAACACGTACTTCCTCTCACAAATAAAGATGTCAAGACGGTACATCTCTTCCATAATACCAACAGTATTTGTGGTTTGCAGCACATTTTACTTATATAATGTTATTTTGTTAAAAAAGATTATCTCGTAGCTCGAGTATGTCATGCTCACTTATATGTCTCTGCGGTGGTGGCGTCATGCGTCGGGTCGTTGCGTTCCCTAAAATATGGTTAAGCAAAACGATGGCTGGTCATGTCTACTATATTTATTCGTAATTATGTTCGCATCGCTAAAAAAAATTATATTCTTCTTTTCTTTTAAATATTGTGACTGTAGAACATAGGTTTTTATAGACTTGTCAATTGTTTTACTATTAAGTACATTTTCTTGTAACTGGCGGGGGAAAAAACTAACCTTGACGATTTTCTTGCCCGTTCTGTTACGATCAAGCTCCCATCCGCAGTGAATGCGCGCGCTGGTTTTTAAGTTTTATAATTTTGACTTTCATAAGAGCTCTGTAGCCAAACTTGAATAAATCATTTTGACTTTAAAAGATAAGGTAGGAAACTCCTACACATACCTGAGGTATCTTTTCTATGAAATATATGAATTCTATGATAAATCGAATCGAAAATAAGTGTTAGTAAGCCTAGACTTGTTTATGTAGTAGTTACAAGTTAGTCATGTGGTTTAGTGTTATGTATGACTGCCTGCAAAATAAGGCTGACGTAGGAATGTTTTCAACACTGTTCCTATTTCGGGTAATTTGTGGGTACTTAAAAGGTTGTATTTAGTTACGACGAAATATTAATTATGTCAAACAACATAGTAGACATGAGCAGACCTAAATATACTAGGTGTAGGCGACAAATTGTCCTAAATTAAACGTTACACAACGACGATGTTATTCATCTAGACAGAATTTAAACTAAAATGTACCAAACTTCGTAACCAAAGAAATATAAATCTAATAGTTTATATAAATTTTTAACAAAATGTTAATCCGTAATTGGTTGTACATACATAAGTATAATCACGCCTGTTTCCCCGAAGGGGTAGGCAGAAGCATATCATTTATGCACAAACTTCGCCAATTGTATTGTTTGTCCCACGTAATAGGGGGCTAGCCTATAGCCGCTTAGCGGGATCTTTTATATTGCCAGAGCCTTGTACGTTGATTGGCGGATGTACCACTACCACTTGCAGGTGAGGTTGGCTTGGGCTCCTAAAATGATGGTAGGACCCCTTTACAAATTAATACTACTTAGGTATAAGGATAAACATTGTATTTTATTCACCAATGTATTCTGTGCATAAATTTAAGAAAAAGCTTGGATGGTTATAATAATAACAAAAATATTATACAAATTAAATATTATACAGTAATAATCTGTGCAAAAGAATTAAAATGTTGGAAGCAATACGATTTGGGACGAGATGTCCCCAACCCAATATAATTTCCCAAAGAATCTTGCTAGAAACCCCAGCTTTTGGACTCGACTTGTTGACTTCAGTTACTTCCTCTATAAGCTCACCCACATTTTTATGCGACCGCCCAAAAAAGGGAGTGTAATATTTTAAGTACCGTTTACCACGGCAGCGAACACTGATAACCAAAGATCGGATTAAATAGAAGGTTTTCTAACGTTTTCTAAGGTTTGAATAAAATAAAATGCTATCTATGTAAGACGCCAATGGCTCTTCAAACGTTAGTTTAGTCTTATAATGATTAAGAGAGAAGCCGATAAATTAAGTTACATGAATTTCTTTTAGACTCCTTGGTATCACAACTAAATTCAAACAGTATGTTACAACCAAAGGCTTTACTGCCGAAAATATATTTTGTAAACTTTATAATAAATTTTCAATAACCAATATTTACTATAGTTAGTGGCAATTGGGGTGTATAAAGGTCCTGCCGAAACCAAAGGAGCCAATGCCAACCTCACCTGCAAGTGGTGCACCTGTCTTTTAACGGAATCTCTGGCGAGCATAAAAGTGCCCGGTAAGCGGCAATAGACTTGCCACTTATTACGTGGGACCAACTATATAATTAGCGAAATGTGGGCTTATGCCCCTGCCTACCCCTTCGGGGAAACAGGCGTGAATTTGTGTATGTATGTTATTTGCAATCAATAAAACGTGGCCAAGAAAAAATGAAATATCTTTGGGAATGTCCATGTTATGACAGCGATGAAAATACCCTACCCATTCTGATTTATACGATAACACAAGGGGTGGTCAGGAAAATGAATTATAACTGAATTATGTAAGAAACGCGCTTTAGGTCAACGGGCACTTTTTCCTTAATAATTTATCTGATTTTGTTTAAAAACGTGTATAAAGAACTCGAATATTTTATGCTTTAAAGTTACTTGTTTTTTGACTAAAATAACAAGACTAAAATTCTAGATAAAAATTCTCAGTGACAAAATGTTTTTTTTTTTATGGAAAGATTACTATGAGAATAGGGTATTTTAACTAATTAATTTTGTAATAGTTCAAACCTGCATAGATACAATAGGAATAAGGGATATCCCTAAGTGCATAGCGCCAGTGGCATGCACACTTAAGCTTAGCAAAATATAATCAATCAATCTGATTGTGACATTACCAATTTTAAATAAAAAAGAACTAAGCAAGTAAAGAAACAAACTCAGTAATCTTTGTAACAATTCCCGCGCTACTATAATTTCTTGAAAAATCGAGAAACTATTCAACGCGAATGCGAAAGATGCCCTGTGTAAGGGCAAAACACGTGTCGTGTTGAATACTTTCTCGATTTTTCTAGAAATTATAGGACAGTCTATCGATCTCCGCGCTGAGCGAGTCGCTGCTATTAAAGTTCATGAAGTTAATGATAATGTAAAATGCTCATGTAATTTATGAAAATTAGACTACAATGAAGCACTAGTGACTGTCAATAGAAGTGAAGAGGAAGTGGAAAATAAGTTATTTAGGCTTCTAGCATGGCTTAACGACTACCATATTTAGTGATAACTGGGACCAACGGCTTAACGTGCCTTCCGAAGCATGGAATCGCTCGATATCAATTGCGTCACAAACGGTCCCCATCCAAGGACTGACCTCTGTAAACTCTGCCATACTTCGGTGATCGTTTCCGACCACCGAGCACCGCGGAGCTACGAGCGCTTCATAATCAGAGTGCTATCACATATATTAATCTCCGCGCGGTCGTCTAATACAGAAACAAACTTCACTCAACATCTGTCAAATGTAAGAATAAAAGACAATTTAGTTATGAAGAGAATATTGAAACACGATCAAGACCCAGATTAGCCCAGTAATTACGAGTGCCTATTGATTTTCGATTATTGGCCTCTTAGAATGTCCCTCGGATATTGAGTGATGCGCTGGAAAATTGAGAGGCACAGAAGGTCGCCTTTTTATTTTAGTATAGTCCTAGAGTAAAGACCTTTCAACAGGATTCGTGGCGTGGGACATCCCCCTGCAAGGAAGATTGACGATCTAATAAAGGTCGCAGAACGATTAATGCAGGCCGCCTACAATAGGTCACGTTAGTCATTAATTCGAAGGGCCTTAGTTCAGCAGTGTACTTCCTTGGGCTAATGATGATGATTGACCAACCGTAGATACATATTAGTGATTCGCAAATGCTCATCAAGAAATACTTATATGCTAATATTTTATTCCTACACTCACGTCGAGCTTTTTTAATTAATGACGAAACCAACGAGTATATAATTATATCAGTTTACAAGTAAGTTACCAAAGAGGTTCCAATACAAAACAACTTACAAGTAAACAACTTAAAATAACTTACAAGTAACACATAATTAAAGATTATCACAATGTCATTTATAAATAATTTAAGAGTAAAGTCGAAATTTAAAACAGTTAAAATGCAGGTATATAATTTTAAATTACTAATAATATATGTATGACGCCTGTTTCCCCGAAGGGGTAGGAAGAGGCATATTATACGCCCACACAAGCATATAGTTGGTCCCACGTAAAAGGTGGCGAGCCCATTGCCGCTCATCAGGCACTGTTATGTTCGCCAGAGCCTCATCCGTTGATCGGCAGGTGCACCACTTGCAGGTAAAGTTGGCTTGGGCTCCTTAGGTCTTGGTAGGATCCCTAGACATTGTATATAGGGTATATACAATGTTCATACCTGTCAATAAATATTTAAACCGGCAGTTCTGTATCTACTTATTTTGTATATTTGTCGTGTTTCCGGAGGCCTGTTTCTGGATTATGTCAAGTGAATTTGGAATGAATGTACAGAACTTGTTAACCATGATAGATTGTTCCCCAGCAATTTATCACAATTTCGTTGTATTTAAATTGTCATTTAATGATTTTATCTGGCAACTATAAGTTAACGCATAAAACAATATTTTTCAAATGTTCAAATGTTTTATTGCTTGCCACACTGATGTATATAGTAGTAATTTAAAAGTAGGCACAAAGAACTAAACAATATAGACCCGCAAGGGCATCGCAACTGCTGAGAGGACTCTATAGTATTAATATTAATGAAAGACTTAATTAAAATATAATATAATATTATAAATATTATACTTTTTATCACAGTAATAATATTGCATATAGTATTCTTACTATATTTAATCCCATAAAATTATAATATTAAGGATAAAAACGCCTATACTGAACAATAATTGTTTTCTAAACTGTCGTTAAAATAATACAGTTTGTGCAGAAAAATATACTTATCATTTATCTATAACAAAAAATAATGTACTAGAAAACCACGTTACTGGTAAAATAAGAAGTTATTAATTTCATAAACTATTAAATAGCACTTGAAAACGTCAAAACAAAATATAAATTTAAAAAATACTAAAAATTACTACACTGAAATTACGAAGCTTAAATAAAAATTAGGTGTAAGTGAATCTAAATGCCAGTTCCGAGCCCTCGCTCTGTGAGAAGAACTGACAAGAAACTCACAGGCTATGCTCTTTAAAATGACCCACAGACAAACCAGTCAAACGATAATTTATTGATTCAGGCGTTACTTTGCGGAAATCCATTGTAAGCAAGTGATGGATTAAAAATATCTTTGTAACAATTCCCGCGCTATTATAATGTCCCGAAAAATCGAGAAACTATTCAACACGACACGTGTTTCGCCCTTACACAGGGCATCTTCAGGTAAGATAGGAGCCTCAAAACAACGATGTCTTCACGACCAACGCTGAAACGAGAGAACTTTGACTCGAAACGATTTTGTGGGATTATGTAACTTGCATTATTTAAAGAAAATATTCTTATTTATCTATCTATCAAATTATCAATTACTGGATAAATTATCATTTCAGTTTATTATTAACGTCCCACTACTGGGCGTGGGTTCCCTCTCACTTACCAACTTATGAGAGTTATTTCTCCACCACGCGAATTGGCGGAGGCACCAGTGGGGTGTCCTGCTGTTAGAATGTTTGACACCACCAAAAACTATTTCCCACATGGCAAAATAACCGGCACCACTGGTTACGCACATATTACTTCGGCGATCGTTTCTGACCACTAAGATCAACAATTACATCTACAAGCCAGAAACGCTAGTAGTAAAACTAGTGTAACTAGTATATTATATACTAGTATATATAGTAAAACTAGTATATTCCATTGCTAGATCGTTAATAAGTTAAAACATTGACTTAAGGCTTAAGGAGCCCAAGCCAACCTCACCTGCAAGTGGTGCACCTGCCGATCAACGGACGAGGCTCTGACGAATATAACAGTGCCCGGTAAGCGGCAATAGGCTATCACGTGGGCGTATAATATGCCTCTGCCTACCCCTTCGGGGAAACAGGCGTAAATGTATGTATAAATTAGAATTAAGTAACGCCCAAAACTATAGACCCTTGTATCAGAGCTGACAGTAGGAACGTGTCCCCAAAACATTTGGAACCCCGATGTACATCACACCGGATCTTTACTTACGTATTCAATCCGACACACATCCCGGTTGTATTGCTCCCAGAGGCATAGTGAAGCAGGGATAGTAGGGATTGTATGTATAGTATATACTAATATTATTATTTTTGGAGAATGATTCCGCAGTTGATCTATAATGACTGGGAAATCAATTATAATATTAAAATTAATGAAGCTCAAAGTCATGATTTATTTTTCATATAAAACAAATTTAGATTATTTTACTAAAATAACGTCAACACGCCACACAAAAACGCGGTCTGTTACGCGCATTTCATTGTATGCTACTATTTGCAATTTTTTTAACAATAAAAATTGCATTCGTATCACAATGATATTTTTTAGGTTATGTCTCTTGTGTAGTAATCCTGTGGCTTTAATCAAAGTATTTTTACTTCCTGTATTATTATACCTACATTACAATAAAATACAAATGATAAAGAGAAATGAATTATCATCAACATCATTTCAGCCATTTGAAGTCCACTGCTGAACAGGCTTATTTGCCTACCACGTTAATCAATCCTGTGCTGCCTGCATCCACCGACTCCCCGCCGCCCTGACCAGATCATCAAGCAATCGGGTGGTTGGCCGCCCTCTACTACGTTTGCTACTTCGTAATTAATATCAGCTTGTAATTTATGTACAGTAAGTTCATAGTTAGGCTGTTTTAACAAAAGTCCACAGTATTAGGCTCTTTAAAAAGAAGCTTATTCTCGTTGACTCTCGTTTCAGCGTTAGTCGTGAAGACATCGTTGTTCTGAGGCTCCTATCTTACCTGAAGATGCCCTGTGTAAGGGCGAAACAGGTGTGGCGCGGGAATTTTTACAAAGATATTTTTAATCCATCACTTGCTAAGAATCTTGTAATGATCTTTCAATCGCTGATAACGACTTAAATTCAAATTCAAATTCATATTCGTTTATTCAAGTTTGGCTCAAAAGAGCTCTTATGAACGTCAAAACTTAAAAACTAGCGCGCCCATTCACTGCGGGCGGTAGCTTGATCGTAAAAGAACGGGCAAGAAAATCGTCAAGGTTATTTTTTTCTCCCGCCAGTTACAAGAATATGTACTTGGTAGTAAAACAATTCGAAAACTTACTTTTACAAGCATCCATAGGCAGTGACCAATTTTCATAAGGTGGATCATATGCTTAAATGCTATTGATATTTATAAAAGTGATTCTACTATCCCCATTTGGCTGTGCACCAGACCGCAACCTAATATAGGTTAAGGAAAGGAATGCCTGTTACAGAAGCGTTGCCTTCAATGATTTAGGTATTCAGATGGAATGGGACAATATTAGTTGTGGAGAGTGTGGCTGACCGTCGGGTGGCGCGTATTTATTACGTATTTATATGTTGGGCATGTTTTGTAATATATAGGTTTCATAGAACCAAATTAAAATAGATCTCTGACGATTTTAGCGCATCTGTGAACTCTCATCATAGGGTGTATAGCGATTCTATTAAGATCTGAGGATCCCAAGCGATCCTCACCTGCAAGTTTTACCCGATTAACGGACGAGGCTGTGGCGAACATAAAAGTTCTCGGTAAGCGGCAATAGGCTCGTTATCTGACGAAATGTGGGCTTATAATAATTATCTGCCTTTGCTTACCCCTCCGTGAAGACAGGCATGAAATTATGTATGTATTTAAGTAAACTCTTGAAAAATCAAGACCGGAACTTGTATTCATTCAGGCATTCTTCGTGACGTTTACGATACCATCAGAGGTGCCAACAATGAATACAATGAGATACATACATAAGTAACTATAAAATAAGATGACAAGTACCGTTTTTAGTTTTCTGTTGGTACCCACTGCCGTCCGAATGGGTTCCATCCATTATTACGCCTCTATTGTCCGTCCATCTGTCTGTCAGCCGACTTTATCTCATGAAACGTTGTAGGTTGGCAGTTGAAACAATCACATTGTGAATTTCGGTGCCCTATTAACTACTTTTCGTAGAACATAATTTTTTGCGAACATTTTTTATTTATTATAATATGAAGAATATGAAGTTGTACTGGCACATGAACTATTATTGAACATATAATAAATACATACTTTTTTATGTAAATACTTACTAATATATTTGAAAACACTCAATCCATAGAAATTTGAATAATAAGACACTAGAAATGGTATGTGCCGCGTACAACTATCAAGGCACGCATTTGCCAATTTGAAAAGGAACGCATGTCGCCAATTTGAAAAAGGAACGAATGTCGCCAATTTAAAAAGGAACGAATGTCACCAATTTGAAAATTTAAGTTCGAGATTGACGTTGCTGCCATTTATTACGGACTACAAGTTATTCTTAAATAAAGTAGTAGTGAGGTACGAGGTATTTATTAAACAGTAGATGTGGCACAAATCAAATAAACCGATGAAGACACATAAGGTATGGAGTATGGGGCAGTTTTTTGGGATCCTTGACGATTTTCTTGCCCGTTCTTTTACGATCAAGCTCCCGCCCGCAGTGAATGGGCGCGCTAGTTTTTAAGTTTTGACGTTCATAAGAGCTCTTTTGAGCCAAACTTGAATAAATGAATATGAATTTGAATTTGAATAAATATGCCCTAACGATTGGAAGAGTGCAGCGTAAGTTTGCGCGGTGGATCTATAAGAGAGAGTATGGATATTATCCGTACTTGTACCCGTCTCTCTTTGTGTCTGGTAAGATAGGCCTCGACATGAATTTATGTAATTTGCTAACTTTGACATTTTTATTTTACTATATTTTCGAAATTTATTGGTTTGTGTTATGATTGTGAATTGTGGGTGTGTTGTCACGCGTCGCACGCGAACTGCGCAATCGCGAGATGTGGACGCACCCTTATAGACTGTATTTTATTTTGGTCTTACTTATGTATTTTATTTCGATTACTGTTACTAATTTGATTTTTTTTCTTTTCCAGGTAAACACCATTTACATAATCCTAAACGTAAATAATAATCTGTAAGTATCTTCATCATTGGCACGGCGTTCATTCTTACAGCTTAGAAATGCGGGTTGTGGAACGAGCTCCATGGCTAGGTTTTTCCAAAGGATAACAGCATGGGGCTCTTTAAAAATGGCGTGAAACTGTGTTTAATGGGTCGGCATCATGCTAGTGATTGTGTTGCAAGGCTGAGGTGACCACTATTGATCAGGTGAGCATGCGTAAGTGCATTTACTAAAACCAGTAAAACCAGGAAGCTTGATCGTAAAAGAACGGGCAAGAAAATCGTGTGCACTCTTTATTAGTTGGATCTCTGCAAGCGTTGTTCGAGAGAGTGTGTCTTATTCCAATAAGTTTTCCAACTACTGAAAGATGCTACGTTGGAGATATAAAATAATGCCTCCTAATATTCGCACTTGCAAAAATGTGGGCCTGTTTAGGAGAGCTGTAAGATGTCATTTCTTACATGACTGATGAATTATATCAAGTCATTGAGTTATTAATCAGTAAATTATATAAAGCATTAAGTAAGATACTATGTTATCATACGTGGTAGGTTAATTTAAGTGGTACATACTGTTTATTTTTGTTTCTTTTATTTCAATTGTTTTTTTACACATGTCGTCTACTATTGAATGTTTTTTCCTTATTTCGGACTGCTGGAAGAGATTCCTTTTGGAATAAGTAGCTCCATTGTACATTGTTGTATAATTTTTGTTTCCTTTGTATGTTTTGTGTGTATATAAATTGTTAAATAAATAAATAAAACTGCTCCGGACGGCATTTTAACTGAAATGAGCGGCTAGTACAAACAGCTTGGCTCCTTAACGTTTCGAAAGAGTACTTTGAGAAATCGTTCCAGAAATACGAGAAATAATACTTCTCACTCTTACGCTCATATAAAAAGTAAACCAGGTTGTAAAGAATTTAGAAAGCGCTTCCCTTGTTTGGAATTTACGGAAAACTGTAAGAGGCATTTAGTAGTCGTTCCAAAGTTCGTGAGTAAGCTTCTTAGTAAAAGCATAAGCATTGAGGATTAGGTAACTTGTATATATATATAGAGTGTATATAGGGTGCATAGGGATCCTACCAAGACCTAAGGTGCCCAAACCAACCTTGCCTGTAAGTGGTGCACCTGCCGATCAACGGACGAGGCTCTAGTAAATATAACAGTGTCAAATAGGCTCGCCACCTATTACCTGGGACCAAATATATAATTAGCGAAAATTGGGCGTATAATATGCCTTTGCCTACCCCTTCGGGGAAACAGACGGGACTGTATTTATGTATTAGGTAACTTGGGTTGTTGTAATCCGCCACTATACCTGAGCTAGTTGAGGAAACACTAAGCAAATTTAATCACACATATTATAAAACAAAGTCGCTTTTCTCTTGCTGTTCCTATGTATGCTTAGATCATTAAACCTACGCAACGGATTTTAATTCGGCTTTTTAAAAGGATATAGTTGTTCAAGTGAAGGTTTATTGTAGGTAATACGGACAAGTACGCGGTCGGCCGCTAGTAGAATATGAACATGACTTCTAAAAAAATTCTGAGCTCCCTTAAATTTTTTCGTAATTTTTTGATTTAGTCGTAACTTGCAGAAACGTTGCAGAAGCAACTTGGTACGTTACAAAGTTATTTTAAAAGGTTTGTAATTTTGATTTTCCTTCGCTCTTTTACATAACACAAATTTTATACGACCTGGTTCACGTCTAGTTTTATAATTGAAAAACGTACTGAACCAAGGTGGTTCCGAACGTTTTTCATATATCATTTAATATTTTTAAATTATTAGGATTATATTCATGATGCATTCAGGATGTTTCACGTTTGTGTCTCATCACAAATGTTGATTTTGGTTACAGTTGTCTCAATATCAACGTACAATCACAATTACCGCCGTAATAAGTCTGAAGTATATAAATAAGCTACAATAATTTTTCCTTTCATTGCAAGATCTCAGGTACTATATATGCTGTTGTGTCCTCTTTACTATCTCATTGCCAAGACATCACCTGCATTGTGCTCTGCATGACATGGATCAAAATATCTTTGTAACAAATCCCGCGCTACTATGAATTCCCGAAAAATCGAAAAAACTATTCAACACGTGTTTCGCCCTTACACATGGCATCTTCAGGTAAGATAGGAGCCCCAGAACAACGATGCCTTCACGACCAACGCTGAAAGCTCGCTCCGGTATATTTTCCATTCATAGAAAGTTCTAACTCATTGGCAAGATACACTTATAAGTATTATAATAATTACTAAAATTCATTTAAACCACAGTATTATTAGTAATAAATAATATAAAAATAAAAAGTCTACTTTGATCAGGACAGTTCCTAAAGCAACAGTAATTAAAAGAGATTCGATTCATAGCTATATCTCAGGTATACTTTAGGTAGGTGTTTTTTTCGTTTTTGTTTGTGCAAGTCAGATCGTTTTTTTTTTTGGACTGAATCGACTTCTAACTATCAGGCAGCATGTAGTAATTATGACGTGCAACATTAAAAAAAACTGTCTTCCAGAGCATAGTTCCTAAAAATCCTAAAGTCGTTTGGAAATAAATAATCTTCCTGATTTCTTCCACTTCTCAAGTATAGCTTTAGGTATTGTTGCACAAATCTTCTATTCCTAATGCATTAGCAAGTCAGAATTAAACGTCCATAGAACAATTTCTGAAGTCTAATAGTACTATAGTAAATACATAAGTTCATTTATTTTTTCCCATTCATAGTAAGTTCTCAGGTATATCTTTGTGTGTTGCTGCACAAAGCTTATCTGCCTGTTGGACCAGAGTTTTCGGTTCACTGACTAGCGGTTTGCCGGACAAATGGAGTGTGAACATGTCTACTGGGAGATTTAAACGAATTTCTATGACGCTGCTAGATTTTTGTTCAAACTAACTAGCAAAATGGTGTTATGATTGACTGGCAAAAACGCATAGCTTTAAGAAAAACAGGACTTGACGCTATTAATTTTTTTTCTATTGTTCTATGTCCAATGTTAACATGCGCTTTCTCTTTATATCATGTGCTTTCTCTTTCTATCATATTTTTATTTATTGGTATAGATTCGTTGGTTAGTTATGATCTCATGTCTTAGCATTATTCCGGTTGCCCTAGACTTAAGCTTGGGCTCAGGGTCTGTTTACTGGTCCATGACAGCCGGGACCACGGAGCAAGCGATAATTGCGCACATAATTTCGAAAAGCCATAAGTGCACCACCAGGGTTTGAAACCGAGACCATCTGAATTGAAAGGCAATGGGTCCCGCCACTAGGCTATCACCGCTCCTAGTTCTCGTTAGTTACATGTTCTAAATGTATAAAAATTACATCGGTCAGAAAATTAATACCTTGAGTATTCATATTATCAATAATAATATCAATTAATTGTTTATTACAAAATACGTGGAGAAATGGTCAAATTTGGCTTATAGGTATATAATGGACCGCCATTGATATACTACATAAAAAATCTGAAAGAATATAAGATCAAAAAGCTTTGAGCCAAAAGCTTAGCACATAACACAAAGAGACATGGACGGATATTTAGCTAAGGAACGAAAAGTAAGGAGAAAATCTGAAAGATTGGCAATTGACGCATGACTGCGCACATGTTTGTATACACGTTGCCCGTGTGAATCCACTAAATCTCTTAAAGGAAGTGACGTATTTTATTTGTAATTGTTCTGTTTTACTTATCCACAAGGCCTCAGAGTAACGCACCACTTCGCGTAAACAACATTTGTTTCACATCAAAGGTGAAGCGAAAGCATTTTCCATATTTAAAACAGCCGAACCGAAAGTACGAGTGCGCCGAAAATAGCCGAACGCAGCCGATCGTGGACGGATATAGCCGAGTTCGGCCGAGCGCCGCCGAAAATAGACGACACACGCCATCGCTCGTCCTACGTAATACTTGACCCTATTTCAGAATGTCTAGATTGTGCGTTTAACATGTTTGCAGAGTGTGTTACGCTTACAATACATATTAAATTTACGACTTCCTACTTAAATTTTATTGCAATATCGACATAACCTCAAAAAAGAAATGCAACGTAGACGTAACAGCTATAAAACGGTTATGATGTTTTCTTTAAATAAATTACCATAGTATCAAGTAAAAAATAATTCATAACGCATCTGCCACTCGTCTTTCAGTAGTTCGGCATAATCTTGAGGGTAAGAAAGAAATGGATTATTCTAACAGCAGACTTACATCTGATGATCTGCCTCCATCTACCCACACTGGGCCCGAGTGCATGTCATAGTTCACTGAATTGGACTCTTCTCACCTCTGTTTGTAAGAGGACCCAGTAACGATAACGCACTGAGATTATGAATTTAAATTAACTACTGTTGTACATATATGAATAAAACTTACGACATAATAAAATCTCCTAGTTGCTACATACAGCGATACTTTGGTCGGCGTATCTAATTGCCCAGTTTGCGCCTAAGATCCACTGAGAAATGATGCCCGCGGAAGATCAGCGCCGTGACATCTCAGTAATGTCCGATAATATGCTGAGTGGGCACCATTATAATACAAGTTAAGTTCTTCTTTAAATTATTCTATTCTTGATTTGTGTTAATTATATTTTGTACTTATTTTATGTTATTATTTTTTGCAACTTGTATTGAATAAATATTTTTGCTTCATTCTAAAGTAGTGTGTCTGACATTCTGTCGGTAAAGATTAGCTGTGCAACATTCTATTGCAGTCTCGTCGCTTTAATATGTAACGCAGTGCTGTACGTATAATGAGAAAGCAATATGGGATTTAATCATCATCATCTTCAGTTTAAGGACGTGGACTGGACTTGAAAATAAGTAATTATTTTGCAATCACACCAATTATTGAATGCCAAGATAAGTCTCATTAAGAACTTGTGTTATGAACTTGGATACTAAATAACGGATAAACATACATAAATACTTTTTTTTAAAACATATTTAATAAACATAGGAAACACCCTGACCCGAACAAAAATGTTTATGTATGTACACAAAGATTTGTCCTGAGTGGGAATCGAACCCAATCAATCAATCTCAATCTCGTTGCCTTTTGGAACCCTCGTTACAGTCACCAACAGACTGACTAACTGATGGACAATCCCCTCCTCTCATTAGAATCACGACAGGCTGACTGACAGATACGCCCGATAAGACTCACCGGCAGACTGACAAATCTTGAGAAAAAACCACAACAGACAGATAAACCGACAAACTATGAAAATCAAAAATCGAAAAATGTAAAATTATTTATTTATTCAAACATATAATTCATATAGGGCCCCTAATTGCATACCCCTTGTCTATCAAACTTAATAAAACCAATTTGTAACAAAGTATAGACAATTATTGAGTAAAGTTAAATTGGAATTTCGGTTATCTTCGACAAAACTTCGAAAGTTCAATGAAACAATTGAAAATATGTGTTATCATTTAATTTCCCGGTTTAATGTAACTGCTTTGTTTTATAATAAACGTTGCCGTACTTCGAAATAGCTGTTTAATAACGAGCAAGAGGGCACCGTAGGTTGTGGCCCCGGTTATCACTGCGTGTGGTAGCCGTTAAGCCAATTTACTACTATAGATAGATAGATATACTCTTTATGGGCCAAGAAACTTAAAAACTACAGATTACAATATGGATAAAAAAAAATTTAAAGCCAATCTAGGCGGTCTTATTGCTAAAAGCGACCTCTATATTGGGTAGCTTGATAAATTATGTATAAATATTTGACACAAAACATACCTAAACGGTTTTGCGTTAAAATATTGTGAAATGTTCAATGATTCTTCTTCCCGATGAATCTAACCTAAGCTTCGAAAGCATTATTATATTAAGGCCCGATTTAAAATGAAATTGCGTAATAAAAATTTCCTCTTCAAGAACGTATGAAGGCCGAATATAAAATGTCTATAAGAAACGGTATTTGGTAAAAGAATGAAAATATTAGTAATGTCGTCTCAACAAACGTCGTGAAAAAACGGTTAAAAAAACTAAAATTTATGTTTAAAGATGGCCTAACACTAGTATTTTATACTTCAGTGTCAGCTTGTGGTATAATTAAAATACTCTTTACTCATTCTATGACTTGGTATTGAAAATTTTGTTTAAAGCTTCGGATTTACACTGTGGTCGTAATTTAGCAAGCTAGCTATAGAATATAGAAGCTTCTAGCTGGAACACAGTATTGCGGGGAGCGGTACTATTTGGCGGCAATAATATCGGATTCTGTGGTTAACATTGTATATACTGTGGGAAACAAAACTGAATGAGTTTCTTGCGCAATACTTCTCTATTAAATCATCCTGCTCGCAGTAAATAGGTGCGTTAGATTACAGTTGACGTTCATATTAGGTTTATTGAAATTATTATATAGAAAGTACCCAAGCCAAGACAAATATCAATGTTCATGAACACAAATATCTTTCCCTACTTTAGACCTCTTTGTACCTTTGTGACCTTCGGGTTGAGGCGGAAGAGTTTATCAGACTTTTAATGACTTAAAACCATTCATGTTTTTTCGTTAGCCCGTTATGTACCAGCGCTGCGATAACCCTGTCGAGGAGTCCCGCAAGGCCCTTCTTTAGGCCTAAAAACTGGTATACCTCACTCGGCGCTTTATCAGCCGTGAATAACTGTAAAAGGTAAAATCATATTTTACAGTCAAAACTTGGTATCAAAACATACTAGTATGGACTATTTCCTGCAGTCAAATGAAATTGTACCGGTTGTGAGTTGACTGTATCTATCTCTATAAAGTCTTTATCAATAAAGTCGTGTTAGTTACACTATTTATAACTCAAAAACGGCTGAACCGATTAGGCTGAAAATTGGTGAGGAGGTAGCTTAGAACTAGGAGACGGACATATGATTTATATCCCGTCGTGACTTGATTAAATGTGGTATAACAAAACGCGACTGACAGCAATCCAATAAAAAAAATCTGCCAAAACATCAGTCTAACTATGTGTTGTAATTTTTTTTATTGTTATGCGCAACTCATATAGAATAACAAAAACTTATTGTGTTTTGTTATAACCTTGTGTTGTTACACTTACAATATAATAAAATATAAAATTTTACTCAATGATCGCTTCCAAGGTGAAAAAAAGTTCGCTGTTATAGCGTTTTATATTACAAGCAGAAATTATTTAAGAGCATTTTACAAACAACTTTGTTGTCGGTTTCTTTCTGAACATTGTAATTGGGATTTGCCAAGTGTAAGCGTATTCACATCTCTCAAAGGTCTCGACGGTTTCAATAAGGCTCGTTAGGTGAATGCTTCGAAATTATCACGAATTTTATAAGGAGTTCCTTATTTTACCTACGTTTGGAACAAATTGTTACAGAATTTATAAAAGGCTTTAGAAAGTTATACATTTATGCATTCAAAATTGAAATTCGTTTAATCAAGCTTGTTTCTTTTATTTTAAATTTTGTTGCTGCAGAACGCAATTTTTTGTAGACTGTGTTCTAATATTAAGTAAATTTTCTTGTAACTGGCGAGAGAAAGAAATAACCTTGACGATTTTTTTGCCCATTCTTATACGATCAAGCTTCCGCCCGCAGCGAATGGGCGCGTTAGTTTTTAAATTCGATTTTCATACTTTTAGACTTCAGCTTTATTCCGATGTACTTGTAAACTTAAATCTAGCGCAAGAGCGAGATTAAATTTGGCATTGCACCCTGCATGTATTAAATCAACTTATACTCGTATAATTAACATATATTATAAACATTGTGTTTCTGTCTGTTTACTTTTGGAATTTGATTATGTGACATTTATGTCGCACATCATGTTTAAGTAACTTTCAATATCATATTTATATCATACAATGGCAAAATAGTTTCACGCTTCAAACTTCAAAAATGACGCTTTCCACACAAACCTTATTCCCCTATTTCTACCCCTTAAAAATTTTTTCGCATTAAAATGTAGCCCATGTCCTTTTTCAGGCCCTAGACTATCTGTGCACCAAATTTCATTCAAATAATTTCAGTGATTTTGGCGTGAAAGCGAGACAGACAGACAAATAGAGTTTCTTTCGCATTTATAATATTAGTATTAGTATATAAAACTACTGTGGAAATCCATATGGGTCGAGTCCTTGTAAATTTTCCAAATTCCTATCTATCTACTTAGATAGGAATTTGAACTTTCTCTTGTATGTTTTTACAAGTGTCTCCTCTGCGCTCTATTAAGGAGCATGACCTGTATATTTCTCACTGTAATTTGTAATAGGAATCCGATGCCCAGCACTGAGACATGAATGGGCTTCTTGTTATGAATGCAGATCCTTGTTATATATTCTTTTCTTCAAAAAAGGTGGACTGACTGTCATTAAGTAAAGGTGTAATTTCACTTTCTTTTAGTTTTGAAGTCTATTTTAGTGTATAGACTACAACATGTAAGAAGTATAATACTTGGTCTGTTTTTCAAGTCAAGTCACATGCTTTTGCTAGGTCTATCAAAATTCAGCGACCAGCAAAAACAAAATGGCTGCCTCTTTAAAGTTTGACGGTGCACAGCACGACCCAACGAGTTTCTAGACGGCTAAAAGAGAGTTTGGAGCTAAATTGTGAACTTTGAACATCTTTTAAAGGGGTTCACTTAAACTTGTCCGTAACTCATGAGTGGGAAATTATTTACGGTTCAACAGCCGGCCTGCCTCATCTTATTAGTGTAATTTTTATGTTTGATATTATTATGTTTGGTAACGTTGCTAAACATCATGGGGCTTCTTACAAAATAAGGTCTAAAGTTAAACCAGGTTTCAAACTAGTCCTGTCACTGTCTTCTTTTTTTCAAATAAAAGTGACAGCAATAGTTTTAAGCCAGGCTTAACTTTAGATCTTGTTTTGTAATAAACCCCCATGTGTTTATTTGCAAAATTGAAATAAATAAAAATCAATCACGTAATTTGGTTTAATACCACAGAAAGAGAAAATATATAAACACATACCGATAAATGGCGTGGAGGTATATCTACTTACCGCTCCTGAGGTCGTGAGTTCGATTTCCACATAGGAAAAAACTTTGTGTGAATGAACATAATAGCTTGTTCTTATCTGGGTGTTTCCCATCAACATTAAATATGTTTATACAAAAATGGTTTTATATTTTTAACCGTTATTTAGTAACCACAGCAAAATATCTTAATGATACTTCTATAACTAGATATATAGTGTATAGATAGGGATCCTATCAACATCTGGCTTGAGTATGTCATGCACACTTAAATGTCTCTGGGGTGGCGGCGATATGCGTCGGGTCGTTACATTCCCTAAAATATGGTTGAGTGAAATGATGGCTGGTTCATTCGTCATACTCGTGAACGAGTGCTGCTTGTGGGGACTGGTCTGCTCTTGTCTACTATTTTTATTTGTAATTAAAGATTTAGCTAACTGAAAAAAGTTAATATTATTTTTAATCTGATAGCTGCACACACAATTTTTGTTGTCCTATCATTCTTCTAAATGATGTTTTTGATTAGGAACGCATAGTATTGTTCAAATGATTATATAGATATTAAGACTAAATTGCTGTAAATGATATCTTTCATAAGACCAAAAATATTTGTGGTTTGCAGCACATTAAATTAATAGAATGTTATTTTTGTTAAAATTAGTTTATCCTGTAGCTTGAGTATGTCATGCTCACTCAAATGTCTTTGCGGTGGTGGCATCATGCGTCGGGTCGTTGCGTTCCCTAAAATATGGTTGAGCGAAACGATGGCTGGTTCATGCGTCATACTCGTGAACGGGTGCCGCCAGTGGGGGCTGGTCTGCTCATGTCTACTATGTTTATTCGTACTCATACTCGTATAACTTAAAATAAAAAGTTATTTTCTTCTTTTATTTTAAATCATGTGACTGCAGATCACATGTTTTTGTAGATTTGTCCAATTGTTTTACTACTAAGTACATATTCTTGTACCTGGCGGGAGAAAAAACTAACCTTGACGATTTTCTTGCCCGTTCTTTTACGATCAAGCTCCCGCCCGCAGTGAATGGGCGCGCTACTTTTTAAGTTTTGACGTTCATAAGAGCTCTTTTGAGCCAAACTTAAATAAATGAATACGAATTTGAATTTGAATGAATCTTAGGAGTGTCCTGCTGTTAAAATATTTCAACCCAACCCAACATTGCTTAACGACTACTACATATAACGATAACGATAACCAACACCATCCTTAAAATCTATGCCTTAATAGATGTAATTCAATTCCTTAATAGATTTAATCAGTGCTTTGATCACGTAAATCTGTAATCCCGCGAATTCACTATCAAATTCAAATAAGCAAGCGTTGAATTTCCCTAATGGCTGCACAATTGCAAATTAAACGGTGTACCTTTGGGAATTGTCTTTGCTCACTCAATATAGTTTGCAACTAGCATAAAAGCGAGCACTCACACAGGCATTACCTTATAGCTTGTTCGAGCGGCGATAATCCAGTGGAGACACTAATAGACTGCAATTTAAAGGGTCTCGAGTTCAAACCCTGGCGCACCTATAACTTTTCGAAGTAATATGCGTAATTATCGCTTTCTACGTGTCCCGCAAAGCCCGTCAATAAATACATACATACATTCACGCCTGTTTTCCCGAAGGGGAAGGCAGAGGCATATTATACTCCCACACTTCGAGAATTATACAATTGGTCCCACTTAATAGGTGACGAGCCTTTTGCCGCCTACCTGACACTGTTACGTTCGCCAGAGCCTCGTCCGTTGATCGGCAGGTGCACAACTTGCAGGTGAGGTTGGCTTGGGCTCCTCAGGTCTTATTAGGATTCCCATACACCTAACTAAAGTTATTATTATAAAATATATGCATATAATTCGGAAGGCACGTTAAGCCGTTGGTCCCGGTTATCACTAAATACGTTAGTCGTTAAGCCATGTTAAAGGCCTAATGGGCGGCTTGATAAATTCTAACAGCAGGACGCCATACACCTGCCTCCACCAATCCGCACTGGGTCATCGTGGTGGAGTATGACTCAATACCCTTATACCTTGATATGTGAGAGGAGGCTCGTGCTCAGTAGTGGGACGTATATGGGCTGAGATGATGATATGCATATAAAATGACTCATGCTAATTAGGGAATTGGCAATATTCGTGCAAAGTCACGTCTGTTCTTGTTATCAGCATCATTAGACTGTCTAACCGCCACTGTCAGTCTTTGCTGTCAACTGCTGCCACGCTGACACTAACGGCTTTTGATGTTCATTAAACGATTTCGCAATTGTTCCAAATCATTTTGACAAGGGAAAACAAAAGATCTCTAACTACATATCGCATGCTTAATGGAATAGTGACTTAACTCAAAAAGACGATTTTTGGGACATCACAAAAGAAGATCTTCTAAAGAATAGTTGTCCTACTTGTAAGCGCATTAAATTGATACTGATTTATTAATTAGTAATTCTGCTTGTTAAAAAAATATTTATTTCATAAACTTTTATACATAGTACTTACTTGAAAACGTCATAATTAAAATATAATTTAAAAAAATCGAAATATTATTACACTAAATCACGAAGCTTACATGCAACAAAACAATTTAAAAACAAAAAATAATTAAGTGTAAGTGAATCTAAGTACCAGTTCCGAGCCACCGCTCTGTAAGAAGAACTGGCAAGAAACTCACAGGCTATGCTCTTTTAAATATATCCATTGGTTTGGTACTTGAATTACAGTCTTCATTTGTCTGTGAAGCTATACAATGCAATATAATATAACATTACCAATATTCATGTCTTAAGTCATTCATATTAGAATAGCCTGTATGAAACGGCAGTTTAATCCCAAGCATTTTTATCTGCCATATAGTCTTTAATAGAATAGTATCCCTTTGAAGACAGCTTGCGTTTTATTGTTAATTTAAATTTATTTAGGCTTTTTGATTGATTGTTGATTTGATTGATTTGATTTGATTTGATTGATTGGCTGTTTGATTAACATTGATTCGATTTCAGTAAGAAATAAAAACGTGACTCAAACCTGACCTACCTCTTAATGTGTTGATGTTCCTTTAAGCATGCTATTTGTTCAAATTCATAAAAGCATTCAACTGTGCATAAAATTTGAATTGGGTTAATATTGATAAGCAATTGTTAATGTATTGGTCAAAAGCGATTTTAACATAATTTTATCTCTTTAATCTGTGAAAGCATCTCACACCTCAATCTGTTTGGTACCTATCGGCCTAGAATAGTGCCAGCCCCTCTCATCTCACGGGGAATCGTAAGAGACGACAAAAAGAAATCATATCATGATAGGCAGCGCCGTTCTGCGTAGGTACTGATTTCAACTGCGATCACCAACCCGCCTGCTGGGCTGGGTGGAGATAATGGAAAAACCTTAATGTTATCTTTTGGGGAGGCCAATGTTCAGCTTTGGACTACATATGGCTTGCTTGCAGAAGCGATTTTAACAGAATTCTGTTTCTTTGAAAATCTTTGAAAAGATAACAATTGAAATATTTTATTTAAACATTTAAGTATACTTAAAATGTAGATAGATATTAAAAACGACTGGACGGATTACAAAAGTTTCTGTACTAATAGAATACCTACTTATTTTGGGGTGTATAGGGATCCTATCAAGACCTAAGGCCAAGCCAACCTCACCTACAAGTGGTACACCTGCCGATCAACGGACGAGGCTCTGGCGAACATAACAGTGCCCGGTAAGCGGCAATAGGCTCGCCACCTATTACGTGAGACCAACTATATAGTTGGCGAAGTATGGGCGTGTAATATGCCTCTGCCTACCCCTTCTGGCAAACAGGCGTGAATGTATGTATGTTATTTATTTTGCTTCAATACGATGGTGACTTTGCTATGGCTGTTTGACTGTATGACTTTAAGTATATAGAAAGGTGTAAAGTAGAACAAGGAAAATGTGATAACAGTAACTAACACACTTCTAATTATTTGTTTTGTTTATTAAATAACAGTTATTCGTTTTAAAATTTCTAAGTACGTTGAACTGTTTGTAATGTAATCATCAGAAGGCACTGACTTTCTAAAAACTACTGCCTAAGGCTGCCTGTCCACTGAAGCGGAGAGAGGCAGCAGAGTGGAGAAACGGAGAAATATTATCCAATAGGAATCGCGGACAAAAGAGAAGCGAAGATTTTATAAAATCTCATTGGTTAATATTTGTCCGTTTCTCCGCTCTGCATCCTCGCTCCGCTTCAGTGGACAGGCAGCCTAAGATGTTCATTACAGCCGGGGCCAACGGCTTAACGTGCTTTCCGAGGCATATGGCAAGAATAATTACGCACATAACTTCGAAAAGTCTTAATTGTGCCACAGGTTTGAACCCGAGACCCTCTGAATTTGGAGACTATGGGTCTCGGCAATCAATATGAAGTGCATTTATTCCATTTTAATCTTCTTTATTTCTAAAACCCCTAATCTCAATTCAAGATAGCTATTTCAACAAATTAAGTCAAAAAATGGATAGGACCACTTTCGCCTTTTTATATTAGAATGGATAAAAGCATTACTATAATTAAATTTTGAACATATCTACATGTAAAAGTTCAATGTTTCCTCATTTTGTCCAAAAATAAACTTCTAAGTTCAATCAACTGCTCTCAGTTTTTATCTCAACGTTATTTGTAAAACGGATTCATTCAACCACATTTTATTCAACGGGAACACTAATTCAAATCCGACAAAGTTATTACTTATTACGCCACTATAACTCTACCAAGCCCCCGGCCACACTGAGAATATGGAGCTGAATAGAAAATTCCCTATTACAGCTATTTTAAAATTCAAAGAGAAAACTGCAGATGTCATGAACAATATTGAATTCTTGGCTAAGAGAGAGAGATTCTCGGACATTCGCAAGGAAGCTTGAATATTGAATGAGCCAGTGAATGTTGTTATATAATTATGGGTTTGTAGGATATTGAAGCACAGAAATATTATTCCGTTTTTTTTTCTTTGACAATAAGATTTTTTTTATTGACAAAATAACAATACATAAACAAATAGATCAAACAGTTACAAAACAACAAACCTCATGCAAGCAGCCAATTGCCGTGCTTATTCCACGATATAAAGCGCCTTCATTTTTTGGACTACATAGACTGCTTGCCATCAGGCAGGATAGTCATTATAACTTGTCACATTAAGAGAAAACGCAGATTTTGTTGGTTGGCAAACTCTAGACTGAGGTGGGATTACTTTTAAAGAAAGGAACAATTTTATTTTATTTTATTATTATTATTTATTTATTTATTTACAAAGTATATTGTATTGCATATAAGATGTTGAGGTAACAGCCTCACTCAAGGATCTACAGCTGCGTAGAGACATTGCATCTCTCAGTGTCTTTTACCGGAACTACTATGGCAAGTGTTCTGAGGAGCTTTTCGATCTCATCCCGCCCTCTACTTTCCTCTCCCGAACAACACGTGCTGGTCTTCGAAACCATCCTCATACTGTGCAGGGCTCGAACCAAGAAATTTGGGAGGTCGTTCTGAACAAGACCACTAAGCTCTGGAATTCGCTGCCGGCTCATGTGTTTCCTATTTCCTATGATCCCGGGTCTTTTAAGCGGGGCGTGAAACGGCATTTTAGCAGGCCGTCATGAGTGGATGCGCTTTATACCGTGCTTATTTCACGTTATAAAGCGCTTTTATTTTTTTATTGGACTGCATCGACTGCTTACCATCAGGCAGGATGTAGTCATTATGACGTGTCATATTAAAAAAAAAAAAAGTAAAAAAAGATGTCTATCAAAACTGTTCAAACAGTTTGACTGAAGGATCAATTATTGATAAACTATAGCACACAGACATACATACATAATTCCAAGCACATTTTAAGATGGGCAGAAACCTAGTTAAAATTAACTACTACTAATAATATCAAAACCTGTTTATTTAAGAGGGAGATCCCTATTAATACATGTACTTGTATTAAAATTAAACTTAAGCTAAGAGATCTCCTGGTGCACCACATGCAGATGAGGTTGACTTGGAGTCCAAAGTTCTTGGTAGGACCCCTATATACCCCTCTTAAGACATAATTTAAAAATGCCGAGATGAGTTTCTTAAGGCATTCTTCTCCATCTTGCCTTTTTGGAAGCCTCGTTAGAGTCACCGACAGACTGACTGACTAACGGACAATCCCCTCCCTCCTTTAGAATCACGACTGGCTGACTGACAGATCCCCCAGATAAGAATCACCGACAGACTGACAAATCTTGAGAAAAACCACAACTGACAGATAAACTGACAAACCTTGACAAATTCTGATAAAGAACCCATTTGCTTTTATTTCTTTATTATGGTTCCGCTCATATCTCTTTCATTGTTGTTAAAAAATATATCGAATTTGCATTTTGTGTGTGTGAATGTTTGAAGAATCTGAATGATCATGTTGATGTTAAAGACAATAAAAGTATATTTATTTATTTCTTGCAATAGTTCTGTGTAAATATGTCCTAGTTTATAAATGATTACTTACAATGACCCTATGTCATATATTAAAGCCTGCTCCTGTAAGTTTCCACAAAAGGTTTTTCCGTAGAAAAGTTATAAGCGTTTGAGCTGAAATAACTCATGTTCGTATTTGGTAAAACTCCTCTGCACTCTAACCCAACGTCTTAAAGATCAGTTTAGGATAACAATAGGATTAAAACTTTGAAAGTCCCACTAAGCCACTTCACCAAGACACGGTATCTCAATTTAAACTTTTAATCAAACGAATGAAGCTCTTTTTTGTTTGTTGGTAAACTCTTGGATATTGTGACGAGAAAGTATGTTAAATTAACTACGACATAAGCTCAAGATAACTTATTTAATGAACTCTGTATACTTTTATGTTCTGATTCGGTTGCGGGTACCAGAAACGTATTACTAAATTCAAATTTTGTTTGTGAAGTGAGTAAATGATTGTTTAATAACTATAAAATAACTGTATATAATATGTTACTGTATGGAATAGTATCAATGTGAAAGAAGTGGCTAATCACCTTTTACTATTTGACACGTTTCTTTGAACAAAAAGTGATCTTGCCTACAACTATTAAACTTTTTATTTATTGATTTTATATCAATTAAAACGGTGTAAAGACCCCATTGCCATAACTAAAGAGAACACAATCAACTTCGACTTTTTTTAGACGGTTGGCGTTGAGGTCATTTTCCCAGCACTCTGTTTACCAATACCATTCAGAGGAATGGTTTTTAGAAATTTTATAGTAACTAGTAAAATTTAAGAGAAATTTGTATAATTTTATTGTATTTTGAAGTTGATTACATACATACATATAATCACGCCTGTTTCCCCGAAAGGGTAGACAGAGGCGTGTAATACGCCCACTTTTCGCCAAATAACTTTTCATCATCATCATCATCTCAGCCCATTAACGTCCCACTACTGAGCATGAGCCTCGTCTCACATATCAGGGTGTGAGGGTATTGGGTCATATTCCACCACGCTGACCCAGTGCGGATTGGCGGAGGCAGGTGTATGGCTTCCTGCTGTTAGAATTTATCAAGCCGCCCATTAGGCCTCTAACATGGCTTAACGACTACCACATTTAGTCATAGCCGGGCCCAACGGCTTAACGTGCCTTCCGAAGCACGGAAGCGCTCGATATCAAATGCCACACAAATGGTCACCCATCCAAGGACTGACCTATGTAACCCACTCTGCTGTACTTTGGTGATCGTTTCCGACCACCGAGCATCGCAGAGCTACGAGCGCTACTTTTGACCCCACGTATTTAGGTGGCGAGTCTATTGCTGCTTCCGATGAACATTTATGCCAGAGCCACCTGTTGATCGGCAGGTGTACTACTTGCAGGTGTGGTAGCTTAGCTTCCGAAGGTATTTGTTTCCCAGCGCCTAAACTTTATAAGCTCATCATCTTCCTAGCATTACAACGGCTGTGCCCTATACTTAAGCTTAGGCTCTGTTTACTGATTTGGCTTAATTTTAGTTATTGCACACTCTATAGGTTATTTATAAAATAAATTATGAGTTAATGTTATATATTTTAATAATACTGTAGATATAAATATTGTCTTTTTGTTGATTTCATATTTGTGTTTTGGTGAGTTTGTTAGTTTATAGAATAATTAAGTAACGTAGTTTTGTAATATGTTTAAGTTCCCTCTCAATTTGCAGTGCCCCTACGGGGTATCAGTACTTGTTTACTTGATGCAATAAAGATTTATGATTTATACATTATCCTCAAGGACATAGACAAATGTATTTGAACCCAAAAACCAACTAGAGGTTGTGATTGCTTGTCAATTGCATATTCCGATCCGGTCCAAGCCCGCTCTATTTTCAGTTTGCCTTTTTGTTCACAAAACTAAACCATAGTGGAAATAATGAAGTAAGATATCTTTATATACGCACCGAACACGACGGTTTGAATGGACCCAAAGGCTGAATCCCCATTGGGCGTGAGCGTTCCTGGATCGTGCTCCCGACGCGTTCGCCGCGTGCGCGATACGACAACGCAGCGTGCGCGCTGCTTAATACCAGCGTGCGGCGTGTCTAAGGGGGCCACCGGCCACCGGCCACCGGCCACAACCACAAAACGACGCCACCCGCATATTTCCTGCAGCTTTCATATATTTTATATGGACTCGCCGCACACGGTTGACGCCGGCGGCCGCCTCACGCTACAAATCAAAATTCTGCGGCCACACGCTGCGATTAGCGACTGGCCGCTTGCTGCCCTCTTACCCGCCACCTCAGCCGCACGCTGCACACTCCAGGGAGCCTACCGCCGAACTTGCTGGTAATCGATTATAAGGCAAAATCGATTTCAAATTCATTCTGTCGTACCGCCGAACACATGGAACTCGATACAAGATGGCGTTCTTCATTTAGACACCAATTTTGAAGAATTGACATAATATTTTACAGTCTCTATCTGTGTTTTTTTAATAATTATATTACAAATTATTAATATTTAGGTAAAAATGTGTCATCGAAACGCAAATAATAATCATTTAATCAATTAGTCGCTTCATTAGTCTGCCAAGGTCATGAATAATATATGGCTTTCTGCAGATTCTCCGATTAATGCACCTCAGAAAATTTAGATCTAGATGAAATAGCTAAAATTCATCGAATTCGGCGGTAGGGCCCCAAGTCGTTTGCATCGTCTCTTGCACATACTGACAAAAAAAATCGCTGCTAAACGATTTGCTAATCGAGGCTACGCCACCATTAGTATTCCCATCGTTTAAAGTTTAAAGAAATTGGTATTTTGACAGTGGCCGGTCAATTCATTTATGATAACCTGGTTTATGTACATAAGAATACTGATCAATTTAGTAAGAAAAGCTGTATACATAACCTAAACACAAGGAATAAGCATAAATTAGTTGTACCTGCCACTAGGCTCCAAAAGATAAACAAATCTTTTAAAGGTCAATGTGTACGATTCTACAATAAAATCCCAAGCAACATACAGCAATTGAGCCTAAATAAATTTAAATTAACCATAAAACACAAGCTGTCTTCAAAGGGATACTATTCCATTAAAGACTATATGGCAGATAAAAATGCTTGGGATTAAACTGCCGTTTCATATAGGCTATTCTAATATGAATGCAAAAATTAATATTGTTAAGGTTATGTTATATTGCATTGTATAGCTTCGCAGACAAAATGAAAATTGTAATTCTAGTACCAAACTAATGGACATATTTAAAAGAGCATAGCCTGTGAGTTTCTTGCCAGTTCTTCTTACAGAGCGGTGGCTCGGAACTGGCACTTAGATTCACTTACACTTAATTATTTTTTGTTTTTAAATTGTTTTGTTGCATGTAAGTGAATCTAAGCTTCGTGATTTAGTGTAATATTATTTCGATTGTATTTTTATTTTCATTTGTAATCATGACGTTTTCAAGTACTATGTATAATAGATTATGAAATAAATAATTTTTTTAATTTACTTTTACTTTACATCAGTATGACTATGCGTTTTTGTCGATTTTTATATTATTCCGAAAACTGCACTAAACTACAAAGCAGTTTGTCGGCGATCTTTTGTAAGTCTATATAATTATTCAAAAATTGCGCTTTGGTACAGTTACATTTCAATTTGTTAATTTTGTACATGAAATATTACATTACAGGCATTATAGGTACATACAATACTTTAAAATTATATTTTTCATATCTCATGATAGGCCTACGCGTTTGGGCTATTATAGCTCGCTCGGGCCTCGAGTTGGCCTACTGATTTGTTTCCACTATGGCAATACTTTCCTTATGTGGAAACCTTACATACGTATAACGGTTATTCAATTCGATATTGGCACTGTTAATGAAAAGAAAAAGTTTAAGCCACAGACCTGTCTACCTCAATAGACATGTACAAAGTAGGATGGAAAAATATGTGAAATGTCCAGTAGTAGAATTTTTTTTTTTATTTTGCATGCCTATTATTGGTACATTCCATAAATAAATATCTTGGCACCAGTAGCATTTTTGTGAAACAATAATGAATCTCCTACTCGTGTGGTTTATTCGCATGCAAAACTCGGACAGGATTAATTAAGCTATCCATGTAGCGTCATCCCTGTCAATCGAGGGCTTTTTGACGTATCATTTCGTATATAAAAAAATAAAAAAAAATTATTATATTTCTTAAAAATAAATAACATTAATTAAGCCAAGCACGGTCGTGTCACAAAAAACGGACATAACTTTTACTGGTCAAGACCAAATAATAATATTTGTAGCATTTTTCTTATGGCATGTCTATTGGTAACGTGATCTGTAGTTGAAACTGTGTATATCCCATGAGTTAAAATTCTAAATTCATTTATTCAAGCTAGGCTTCTTTTCAAAGCACATGCTTCAATACTTAAGTTAACCACTTGGTAAAACCTCTTTAGTTGAGTCACTAAAGCTGGTAAAGCGCCCGCCTTAGCAAGCTTTATCAGCCTTATAAAGCCCACTGCTGAACATTGGCTTTCTCAATAGATTGCAGTATATTGGGAATATTATGCTCATAATCACCACGCTAGGCAGGTGGGTTGGTGGTCAAAATTCCTGCCAGTACGCAGAATGACGCTGCTGCCCATCATCCGGTAGGACTTCTCTTCGTCGCCTCTTACGACTTCCTCGTGATGAGAGGGCGTGGCACTATGTTAGGCCGGCATTACGAGTCACTGATGGCAGCTAACTGCGTTCAAATAGTAAATTTGCAGCTAACTGAACTAACGTTCTAGTAGAGTGACTAAGTACTACAATGATAAAATTGATTAGCTGCTTCTGAGGCCGATTGTACTGATACCATCCTCCTGCTCTGCTCAGATTTGTTTTTGTATTACATAACGGCTTCGTGCGTTTAGCACATTTAGCCAGTGTCAAGTAAGAGATATATTAATAAAATATAAATCATAGTAAACTCTCTACTGAGCTCTACTGAGATCTCACATGGACTTCTTGAGAGAATTTAAAAAGTGATGTTGCACTGTTTTGTTTTATTTACCAACACTTATGAAGGTTCAAAAAAACTTGACGGTTAATAATCCACAGTTATATTACACATTAGAGTTCGAAATATCACAAATTGTAGAAAATAAAACAAAACTGCAGACATGACGCTTCACTTTCCCGCCAAGAAGACTCTGCTCCGAGTTCTCTAGGGTTTGGAGTCGGCGCAGATTGTTTTTCCTTCTATTTTCAAAAATTATATATATATGTCAATAATATTGCCTTTTATTAAATAAAAAAGTTTGTATGTGTAAAAGGAAAATCCCCTTAAAAGTGTTTTCGTTGAAGCCAGTCTCTAAGGCCAACGCGTACGATAACTTCTGCGTAGAATCACCGCTCTAACGAGTAAATTCATAAATTCGTCATTACGTGGGCCATTAGCCAACGGTCTTAAAAGTAACTCTTGATTATTTTTTATTTTAACCGCTGTATTAATAGCTATTCGGCGAAGCGATCGTAGATACTCTCAATACTTATATCTCAATCAACCAGCGGTAAACACTCGAAAATGCTTGTTTTGGCCTTGGGTTCCGATAACTAAGGAAGATTCGTATTTTTGTACGTATGTTTGTTACGAAATAACTCAAAAACTATTTGAGATGTTTCAATAATTCTTTTACTATTTTAGTGTTTGCTACATTATTCGTAAGTAACGAAGGCGGCGACAGTGCCACTATATTCCTCATATAGCAATAGAATCGAATAAAATAGAACTCATCTATTTCAACTAAAAGTCATATGAATAGCTGCTGTACTTAATAATCATCAAAATTAAAATTACATTACAATACATATTACAATTGGAAATAAATTACTTAATACGAAATGTCAAATGTAACCAATGTTATAAACATTTATCTCACATGTCACTTATCTTTTTATAATTTTCACAATTTGTTTATTAGTCAGTAAATGAACCATGGTTGATATACTGACCTGTGTGCAGACATTTTCAAGAGGCGGGACAAAATCACAAATATTACCATGAGGCTTATTGTACTTTTTTCCGTACACTATCTCGCTACAAATTAAACCTAGCTATATCTACTAAACAACGGATAAACATACAAAAATACTTTTTATTAAATACATACACTTTTACAAACATACCTTTATAGTTATTAATTTAAGTTTTATTCAATGCAACACTACTTGGGCACCCGTGGACACGTTAATTTTCTCAAGTAAATGGTCGTCTTCGACCTAAAAAGGGTTACATTCTGTAATTTATTGTTTAAGGTCTACGTTGCACCGACGAAATAACCACGACACACTATCGTAACGTGTCAAGTTAAAGTCAAAGTCATTTATTCAAGTTTGAATCAAAAGAGCTCCTATGAAGGTCAAAACTTAACACTGCGGGCGGGAGCTTGATCGTAAAAGAACGGGCAGGAAAATCGTCAACGTTAGCTTTTTCTCCCGCCAGTTACAAGAAAATGTACTTAGTAGTAAAACAATTTAACAAGTCTACGAAAACCTGTATTCTGCAGCCACAACATTTAAAATAAATAAAGGAAATAACTCTTTTTTAAGTTATACGGGCATGATTACGAATAAACATAGTAGACATGTCTATATCAAGAGCCTTAAGTAACATTTATGAACGAACGAAACTCACAGAAACTAATAAAACAGATCACGCTCACTCTACGCCGCAATCTGACAGCTCATGACAGATTAATGAAGTTTTAAAGTCACTATTGGCGGGCAGACTAATTAGTTGTATCAATCTCCCGCTCTATAGCGCCGCATGTCGAAATGTTTATTGCGACTACTGCTATGACTTGGGAAATCTATTTAAGCTAGAGGCTACTTGTGACTTCGTCTGCGTGTCCTTAAGGTATTGTTTTCTTCTTTTTTTGTGACCCCTTATAATAACCACATTCTCCCCGATAAAAGCAGTTGATGCAAACCCGAAATATAACAACGCTTCGTACCAACAAAGCGCACCCAAAATGCCATTGTACGCTCGCTGAGGGCTGAGGAGACCTGAGGGCCTATTCTAATTCAGCGAAAACGAAACTTCGTTATACCCACCCTTTTCATTTGATTATGATATACCTTCAGAGTGAAAGAGATAGGTATAACGAAATTTCGATTACTAAATACGAAAGACTACAAGTACTTTGCTATATTACATGCATTTTTAATAACACGTCACTTGCTGCGATCCTGGTAAACACTTTTAGCTTCATTCACGTTTATTAACCATTTCAGGCTTAGATTAATTTTGGTTTGCGTTTTCGTCAAAACCTTTTGGATTTGTTTTATTTTGTTACTCGATATGCCATCAGCTACTATCATCATCTTTGCTGAACATTGGCCTCCCCTATAGAGTTCATAATATTGGTGATTATGGCACCACGCTGGGCATTCGCGCTGCTGTGGGTTTTATCTTTGTCGACTCTTACGACTCCCCGTGAGATGACAGGCCGGCACTACAGTGCAGCTATATGATATGACATCTATATGATATGTCAGCTATATGATAAGACAGCTATATGATATGTCAGCTATATGATAAGACAGCTATATGATATGAAAGCTATATGATATGACAGCTATATGACAGTGTAAATACGGTCAAAATAGTCCAGCTGATTTGGAAATGTATTATATTAATAGATTGCCATAAACAGGTAAAAATTTTGTCATTTAATTGTCAATGAATACATGACACTTGTCTTCAGTTTTGGGCTGCAAGGAACTGAATGAGGTGTGCAAGACATTTTATTTTAAGAATAAGAACTCCTTTATTAACGAAACGGTTGTTTTTATTTTAGGCAAATGTTTTGGCATATTTACTCTTATTGAAGCCGGTTAAAAAATATAGAATACATAATAAGAGTACTAGTTATCAATAATTCACTTATAAGCTAAAGTATTTTCGTCAGTATTTTATAGGAAATAAATTCCAAATAAATAGTGCACAGAACCCAGCTGTGCTCCAATATTTACATCCGAAAGCAATAATCGATACGTAAAAGGTTGGCTTTAGTCAGAAATTCTGTCAAATTGCTAGTTTATCTGACATTTATTGAACTGTCTTTGAATAAACACTGAGGAGTACGGGGTGTGTCTTAAATACAGGAATTTGGTACATGTACGTTTATTCAAGTCCCTATTTAGATATTTTATTCTAAAAACTAGCCTTTGAAGACATTTTTGTATAGAAAACGCAAGTATTATTAAGTTATAGATTTCTAATTTGTGTTATATTCTAATTATTTTATTAACATACAGACAAAAATAAATACAAAAAACATACGAAACATTGAAATGTCAAAATTACAATACTTAATAAAGATGATCATTAAATGTATCCAATTTACGTCGCAGCAAGTGATTTCTGCTTAGGTCGTGTTATACGGTCGCCATCTTTGTTTGTTTACATTTTTTTTTTGTGTCGTGGAATAAAATTAGTTGAATGAGTGGAATTAGTCCTTCCTTGGTTAATGGTATAAATAATTCACTTATACGCCGAAGTATTTTCGTCACGATTTTACATTGAATAAATTTCAAATCAACAGTGTGCAGAAGCCAGTTCTGCTCCAATATTTACATCCGAAAGCAATACCGATACGTGAATGGTTGGCATATGTCAGAAATTCTGTTAAATTGCTAGTTTCTCTGACATTTATTGTACTGTCTTTGAATAAACAGTGAGGAGTACGGGGTATGTCAAATACGAGAATTGGTGAGTGTATATTTAAAGCTTTTTTAGGACATTTTGTTTAAGAAAACTAGAATATTCTTCAGGTTTTCGTTTCATTCATTCCGTTATTTACTATATAGGTATATACATACAGTCTTGCCGTTTTCCTAAAGGTGTTGGCAGAGGCATGTTACCTATAAGCCCACATGTGTGATGAGTTTGTGGTTTTGCATTCGAACTACACGTCACCTACTCTGAACTTACCTTAAATTTTATTTATCCTTTCGATTACTCCCTGTATATTATATTTCCGAAACAGCTGCACTATGCTGACAGTATTTACATTGACATATAGCTGTCATATCATATAGCCGCAGTGTGGTGCCGGCCTCTCGGGTAGTCGTAGGAGCCGACGAAGAAAAACCCTACCGGATGATGGGCAGCAGCGTCATCCTACATACTGGCGAATATATATCCGAAAAAGCTGGACTATTTTGACCGCATTTACACTGTCATATACATATATACATAATTACACGCCTCTTTCTCGTAGGGGTAGGCAGAGACATTCTTTCACTTGCTACTGTCTTATAGCTGCATATCATATAGTGAGCTATATGATAAGATAGCTATATGATATGACTATCATATAGCTATCTTATCATATAGCTGTCTTATCATATATCTGTCTTATCATATAGCTGTCATATCATATAGCTGCAGTGTAGTGCCGGCTTCTAATCCCACGGGAAGTCGTAAGAGTCGACAAAGAGAAATCCTACAGCAGCATGCATGTCCAGCATGGTGATTACGGGCAAGTATCCCCAGTGGACTTAGAAGGCTGATATTATGATGATGGAATACTTAACTTAATTTGGGTAAAACAGGAAATTGCTCTTGTATAGTTAGTATGGTCCTACGTAGATAAGCAACACGATATCTGATTCCAAGTAAAAATACAACAACATCTAATTTTAACAAGCTTTCCTAATCTGATAATTATAGAATCGCGTGAAGAAAAAAACAATTTTAGTTAAAACGTAATTTTGTTACGAAACTCTTATGTATTTATTTGGTAAACCAACAGCACTTTTCAGGATGGTAAAATAATAATAATAATGACATCAATTCGTTAGTTCCAATCAATCAAATCATTTTATTGGTTGACACAGGTTGTTATGATGATGCCCCATCTTGGAGCGATGGGTCGGCCGTCGGTGGGGGTCGATGACCTTCCGGCTCACGCAGGTACTTTCCGGGCACGGGTGCTTCGGAAAGTATCTGTGTGACGTCGCCGGGGGGGAGTCGACCCGGTGTTGCCACCATTGTGACTGCGCGGAAGACACCGCGCAGCACACTTTGGTGGCGTGCCCTGCGTGGGCGGGGCCGCGGTCGACGTTGGCCGCGGCCCTGGGTGGAGTGGCTCTCTCGCTGCCGACCATCATGCAAAAGATGGTCGACAGCGAGACGGCGTGGGAGGCGATGGCCTCCTTCTGCGAAGTGGTGATGTCGCAGAAGGAGGCCGCGGAGCGGGAGAGGGAGCGGGACCCGCTCTCTCTCCGGCTACGCCGTTGGCGCAGCGGGCGGGCCAGGAGGGCCCGCCCTGCCGCGCCTGGGGGTCTTAGGCGGCGGGGGCAGGGGGCCCCTTCCGTCTAGCTTTAGACCCCCCAGAAGTCGGCCAGTCACGTCATGGCCGCAAAAAGAGGTAGGAGGGGCGCGACACACTGCGCCTCTCTGAGGAGGTCCTCCCGGTTCTGATCCGGGGGACGTTGGCCGCGGGCGGGGTGCCAGAAACTACAAATCCCCTGGTGCTGGCCCCCCGCCCCTTCTTCAACAGCGGTGGGCGTCGTCGGAAGATATTTAGTGGGTAGGACTGCGGCGGTCGCGTCTGCCGCAGTGAGCCCCACACCCCCTCCCGGTCTCCCCTTTTTGGCCGGGAGATAGTGCGTAAATGCATTTTGTTACCGACGTAAATCAAAAAAAAAAAAAAAAAGGTTGTTATGATGAGTCCCCCCGAACAGGTCTCCTACTTGGCGTGGTGGGGGGCTGAGTACCTCCCGGAGGCCGTGAAAAGGTAACACCCAGAGACCGACGACTCTGGGTGCCCTTAGTACTGACTAACGGGGGGGAAACTAAGAGGAACCTGTGGAGGGCGCAGCGGGCGGGCCAGGAGGGCCCGCTCAGCAGCGCCAGGAGGGTCTAGGCAGCGAGGGCAGGAGGCCCCTGCTGTCTAACCATGGACCCTTCGGGAAGTCGGCCACACACGCTATGGTCGCACGGGGAAGTAGGAGGGGCGCGTCCACTGCGTCTCTCTGAGGAGCTCCTCCCGGTTTTGGTCCGGGGGACGTTGGCCGCAGGCGGGGTGTCAGAATCTGCAACTCAGGTACTGGCCCCCGCCTATTTCTCAACAAGCGGCGGGCGTCGTCGGAAGATTTTTAGTGGGTATTACTGCTGGCAGTCGTGTCTGCGGGTGGTGAGTCCCACACCCCCTTTCGGTCCCCCTTTGGCCGGAAGGCAGTGCGTAAATGCATTTTACTACCGTTCGATTCCCACACAGGACAAATTTTTGTCTGTATAAATATGAATATTTGATCTGGACTGGGTGTTTGCCTATGTTTATTAAGTATGTATTTATAAAAAGAAAAAAGTATGTATGTTTATCCGTTATTTAGTATCCATAACACAAGTTTTTAGTGATACTTATCTTGGAACCAAATAGTTGGTGTAAGAATCAGAAATATTTATTTATTTATTCTTTGAGACATAGAATGAGAATAGGAATATTTTTATTGAAAAAAATTACAATTACAAATAAATAATACTACAAAAACTAAATAAAAAACAAATAACTTTACATTATACGTATTGTTACGGTAAAAGCGCTCGTAGCTCTGCGGTGCTCGGTGGTCGAAAGCGATCACTGAAGTACACGAAATTTTTCAGAGGTCTGTCCATGGATGGGTGACTGTTTGTGTGGCATCTGAAATCGAGCGCTTCCGTGCTTCGGAAGGCATTACTAATTGGTCCCAGTTATCACTAAATGTGATAGTCGTTAAACCATGTTAGAGCCGCCCGGCTTGGAAAAAATCCTAACAGCAGGACGCCCTACACCTGCCTCCGCCAATCCGCACCTTGGGTATGTGAGAGGAAGCTCGTGCTCAGTAGTGGGACGTTAATGGGCTGAGATTATGAATGTTACCTGTCAAAAGGGCGATACATCAGCGTAATACAGCAGTGCTGGTGTTCCTGTGCCATAGTATAGTAGATTTATTTATAGTTGCTGCCCTATTTATAGTGGCTTCCCGCCGCCTTGGCCAAATAATCGTTTCTTAGAGTGGGAGTTCATCCTCTACTATGTTAATTTTAATAATGTTTATTTTTCTCGTCACAAACAATTGGTACATTCGCAGTGTGTAGATGATTAGATGATGATAATCATTATGAAGTAAACTACAATTGACATTGTCTAAATGTTTTACATATCAGCAGGCTCCCGAAAACCTTGGATTGCTTTGCTTAACAGGGTGATATCGAGACATTAGCACAATTACAACACTATACTACAACTGAGGTTTCTCAGTTTGCGGTCATTGAAAAACTTAATCTTTACTTATTTACGAAAACACCAATCGCAGAATAATAAGAGAAAACCCTCTTTCACCAAACTACCTTTATTGCTTACCTTTTCCCACATTTACGGAGAAAAACTCACGACTTTTACATAAATAACACTTACTCGAACTTTTTACGAGAAAAATAATATAAAGTTGGTCAATATAAAAAAATAAGTTTAGCTCTGTCTATAAAAGAAAGCCCCTTTACACGGCTAAGTTGGCCACAACTTAGTATGTTTCCAGGATCGTACTGTCGTGACCTGAATCTGTAATCACTAGATTCCGATTGAAAGAATACCCATTTTTTTTCAAAGCCTCTGTAATTTATTTCTTTTCTTTCGATTTGTATTTATTTGCCTGTGATAAAGTGAATAGTAAATTTATGTATTTCCTAATCATCATCATCAGCAGCCTACACTTGTCCACTGCTGGACATAGACACGCCACAGAACTCGATCTTCAGCTGTTCGTCTCCAACCGCTGCCAGCCGTTTTGCGTATGTCGTCGCTCCGCCTAGCCTGCCTATCCTTCACTGCGCTTACCGAGAATTGTTTTCTAATAAACATTAAAAATAAATAAATTTTAATTTAGATTCCGTACTACATATTAGGTCGGGGAAAAAGTCTTTTCGCATAACGTAGGTATAAACTTATTATAAATTTTTTTTGACTGTACTATTTGTGTCTGGCTGGTTTTGGTAACATTAAAAAGGTTCCATTATAAAGAAAAGAAAAAAAAAAAAGTTGTTTCCCGCTATTTTTCATTTGTTTTTCTCTCCGTAAAAATGAGTGAATCTAATGAAGAAATTCGATACATTTTAAAATTTTATTATAAAAAAGGCAAAAATGCAACTCAAGCAGTGAAAAAAATTTGTGATGTTTATGGACCTGATGCAGTGTCAGTAAGAGTAGCACAAATTTGGTTCAAACGTTTTCAGTCCGGAAATTTTGATGTTAAAGATGCACCTCGCTCTGGTCGCCCTGTTACGAATAAAATGGACGCCATTTTTAAAAGAGTGGAGCAAGATCGGCATATTAGTAGTTACGATGTAGCTGAAGAACTGGGAATTGACCACAAAACAGTTTTGACCCATTTGAAGAAAGCTGGTTATACAAAAAAGCTCGATATTTGGGTGCCACACGAGCTCACTCAAAGAAACTTAATGAACCGTGTACTCATTTGCGATTCATTATTGAGACGTAATGAAACCGAGCCGTTTTTGAAGAGATTGATTGATAACTGGCGATGAAAAGTGGATCACGTACGACAAGAACGTGCGAAAAAGGTCGTGGTCGAAAGTTGGCCAGGCTTCACAGACTGTGGCCAAACCTGGCCTAACACGAAATAAGGTGATGCTGTGTGTATGGTGGGATTGGAAGGGCATTGTTTATTATGAGCTTTTACCGCCCGGCAAAACCATCGATTCTGATCTTTACTGCCAGCAACTGATGAGATTAAAGGAAGCAGTCGAGAGAAAACGGCCGGAATTGATCAACAGGAAGGGTGTGGTCTTTCATCACGATAACGCTAGACCACACACATCTTTAGCCACTCAGCAAAAATTAAGAGAGTTCGACTGAGAGGTCCTAGTGCATCCACCATATAGCCCTGACCTTGCGCCTTCAGATTTTCACCTGTTTCGGTCTCTGCAGAATTATTTAGGTTCTGTAAGGTTGACCTCAAGAGAGGACTGCCAAAACTATTTGTCCCGTTTTTTTGATCAGAAGTCCCAAAGTTTCTACAGTAACGGGATAATGTCTCTGCCCACAAAATGGCAGAAAGTTATTCAACAAAACGGTACATATATATTGTAAATAAATGTAAATAAACTTTGAAAAAAATGTCTTGACTTTTCATACAAAAATACGAAAAGACTTTTTCCCCAACCTATTATATACTTAATATCACCCCTGTTTCTCCGAAGGGGTAGGCAGAGGCATATTATACGCCCATATTTCGGTTATATTGTCGGTCCCACGTAATAGACGGCGAGCCCTTTGCCGCTATCGTTTCAGCCCATTAACGTCCCACTACTGAGCACGAGCCTCCTCTCACATACCAAGGTGTGAGGGTATTGGGTCATACTCCACCACGCTGACCCAGTGCGGATTGGCGGAGGTAGCTCCTGCTGTTAGAATTTGTTAAGCCGCCCATTTAGGCCTCTAACATGGCTTACACACATTTAGTGATAACCAGGACCAACGCTTAACTTGCCTTCCGAAGCACGGAAGCGCTCGATATCAAATGCCACACAAACGGTCACCCATCCAAGGACTGACCTCTGTAAACTCTGCTTCACTTCGGTGATTGTTTCCGACCACCGAGCACCGCGGAGCTACGAGCGCTTCTTTGCCGCTAACCGGGAAGTAATTCCGTACTAGTTTAATCAAATTTGAGTTAATATTATTCTCTGTTGCAATAAAAAAGTGGAATCTCGCTTTCAGTGGCAATAAAATAAAAGTTTTGTAACTATTTTTCTTATTTTTATTTTTAAAGTATTGTTTCAAATTGATGTTATTAAAGTTTTGAACTTAAAACTATTTTGATTTAATTTGAGTTGAGACTACTGATATAGCGTGGATGTATATACCTGTACTCCGCTCCTGAGGTCTTGAATTCGATTCCCACACAAGACAAATATTTATGTGCTTGAATATTTGTTACCAGCAGGGTGTATACTATGTATATGAAGTATGTATTTACAAATAAAAAAGAAGTGTTTAAGCATATTTATCCGACCTTTAGTATCCATAACACAAGTTCATAAATGAACAATTGGTGTAATTGTAAGAGAATTATTAGAAGTATAATAATACTTTAATTTTGATTCAAACTCATTTAATAAAATTTGAGTGCTCAGTGCTTCAACAAAATGGTGAAATCGAACTACTCGGTCTCTCTGCTTCTCTACTAAGTTAAACATAAAGTAATTCAAGTTCCCGCTTTAGAAAATAACCTTATACTAACTTAGTAACCCTAGTTTCTGTTACGCAATCACGAAGTAATTCTAGTACTCATTGATTGGAATGAAAATAAGAACCTTTAAAAGGATTTTGTTATGTTAGTACTTGTTTTATTAGATTGGACCAGCTTGGTTTAAGAATTTAGCTCAATGATCAATTCATAAAGCCCCAAACTAAGCAGAATTGGTATTACATAATTTCACGCCTGTTTCCTCGAAGGGGTAGGCAGAGGCATATTATGCGCCCACACTTCGCCAATCATATTGTTGGTCCCACGTAATAGGTGGCGAGCCTATTTTCGCTTAACGGGAATGTTACGTTCGCCAGAACCTCGTCTGTTGATCAACAGGTGAACTACTTGCCCCCCCCGAACAGGTCTCCACCTTGGCGTGGTGGTAGGGGGGGGGGTCTAGGCAGTGGGGGCAGGGGGCCCCTGCTGTCTCACCATGGATACTCCGAGAAGTCGGCCACACACGCTATGGTCGCATAGGGAGGTAGGAGGGGCGCGTCCACTGCGCCTCTCTGAGGTAGTCCTCCCGGTTTTGGTCCGGGGGACGTTGGCCGCAGGCGGGGTGTCAGAAGCTGCAACCCAGGTACTAGCCCCTGCCTCTTTCTCAACAAGCGGCGGGCGTCGTCGGAAGAATTTTAGTGGGTATTACCGCTGGCAGTCGTGTCTGTGGTGAGTCCCACACCCCCTTTCAGTCCCCCTTTGGCCGGAAGGCAATGCGTAAATGCATTTTGTTACCGACGTAAAACAAAAAAAAAAAAAAAAGGTGAACCACTTGCAGCTGAGGTTGGCTTGGGTTCCTTAGATGTTGTTAGGATCCCTATACACCCTAATTGGATTGGCATTGAATTATAAAAAACGAAACTATATTTTTTTCTTACATACTTATTAATATGTAAAGTCAATGACCAACTGGTTATTTATTTAAACGAATAAAGTTTTTAATTATAAACTAAAAATGCATAATGTTCTTAGCCGTAATCAACATATGGCATAAGTCTTTAGGGCATAAATTCATAACATTAAAAGGCCTGATTGTGTGAGGCATTTCTATAATAAGCTAACAAACTTTAAATCCAACTAAAATGTAAGTTAAAAAACCAATCATCATTTTCACAGTTGAAAAATATCAGATAATTAAAGTAAAATAATAGGTACATTCAACAATACACTTTACTTATTTAAACACAATTATTATCAAGCAACTTCACCAACCAACTACGGAAGTTTACACAAATAAACCTAGAAACTAACAGTTAAAAACAAAACAATGAGCCACGAGAAAATGAAGTAAGAAAGTTTCGTTAACTACGAGTGTCAGCCAACGTGACACGCCGTCGTAGTGGTGTAGACATACAGCGAATGGGATAGGTTGCAATGCAATGTGCAAACTTTGCAACTAGAAATGTGCTAGTAGCTGACTGCATGGTAAATTCTGTAGTAATAAAGTTGACACATTCAAAAGCAACTTGAAAGTAAATACAAATAATGATATGAGGTTAAAATAATTGTAACAGCAAGAGAGTGTCGGAGTGATGAAGATATACAGCGAATGGGATAGGTCGGTTGCAATGCAATGTGCAAACTTTGCAACTAGAGATGTGCTAGTAGCTGACTGCATGGAAAATTGTGTAGTAATTAAGTTGACACATTCAAAAGCAACTTGGAAGTAAATACAAATAATGATATGAGGTTAAAATAATTGTAACAGCAAGAGAGTGTCGGAGTGATGAAGATATACAGCGAATGGGATAGGTCGGTTGCAATGCAATGTGCAAACTTTGCAACTAGAAATGTGCTAGTAGCTGACTGCATAGAAAATTGTGTAGTAATTAAGTTGACACATTCAAAAGCAACTTGAAAGTGAATACAAATAATGATATGAGGTTAAAATAATTGTAACAGCAAGAGAGTGTCGGAGTGATGAAGATATACAGCGAATGGGATAGGTTGCAATGCAATGTGCAAACTTTGCAACTAGAAATGTGCTAGTAGCTGACTGCAAGGTAAATTCTGTAGTAATTAAGTTGACACATTCAAAAGCAACTTGGAAGTAAATACAATTAATGATATGACGTTAAAATAATTGTAACAGTAAGAGAGTGTCGTAGTGGTGTAGACATACAGCGAATGGGATAGGTCGGTTGCAATGCAATGTGCAAACTTTGCAACTAGAGATGTGCTAGTAGCTGACTGCATGGAAAATTGTGTAGTAATTAAGTTGACACATTCAAAAGCAACTTGGAAGTAAATACAAATAATGATATTTAGGTAAAATAATTGTAACAGCAAGAGAGTGTCGGAGTGATGAAGATATACAGCGAATGGGATAGGTCGGTTGCAATGCAATGTGCAAACTTTGCAACTAGAAATGTGCTAGTAGCTGACTGCATGGAAAATTGTGTAGTAATTAAGTTGACACATTCAAAAGCAACTTGGAAGTACATACAGATAATGATATTTAGGTAAAATAATTGTAACAGCAAGAGAGTGTCGTAGTGGTGTAGACATACAGCGAATGGGATAGGTCGGTTGCAATGCAATTTGCAAACTTTGCAACTAGAGATGTGCTAGTAGCTGACTGCATGGTAAATTGTGTAGTAATTAAGTTGACACATTCAAAAGCAACTTGGAAGTAAATACAAATAATGATATGAGGTTAAAATAATTGTAACAGCAAGAGAGTGTCGGAGTGATGTAAGCATGTAGCGATAGCATGCCGACTTAAGTAAATTATTGCAAAACAGCAAATAAAATAGTGAGTAGAAAATACGTCTTGTATAATTATTTGCATTTACATAGTAATGGATCTGCTTAATAGTATAGACGAAAATTTTGAATACAAAAAATTCACAGATACAAATGAATGGTGTAGTAATTTACGGAATACACCCGGGAGCCTACAAATAATACACTTAAACATAAGATCGTTACGAAAATACTATAATGAAATATTGATACTATTAAAACGGGTTGAATACGCTATAGATATAGTTATTTTGTCTGAAATTAATATAAAACAAGATGAACTGTCGATGTATAAAATTGGTGGATATGAATTATACGCCTATACAAGAGAAAGGCGCCGAGGCGGCGGTTTAATTATTTACGCAAAAAATTACTTAGTCATAAAAGAAATAAACAACACAAAACAAAATACAATGGAATTACTACATCTACAAATTAAAATGCCTAAAAATTTAATAAATATTTTGGCTATTTACCGACCACCGAATACAAACAAGTTATATTTTATAAGAGAATTAGAGTTAATACTTCGGCATCTACCGGAGAAACAAGAACTTGTCATCACTGGAGACATGAATATAGACTTATTGGATTGCAGTAATACAACGGAACAATACAAAAATATGATGAGTGGAGTTGGGCTTCAAAGTGTTATTAACGAGTATACAAGGGAAGAGGTAGTGGGGGGGCAGCTCACTGCGTCATGCATCGACCATGTGTGGGTGCGCAGCGCTTTGTGCGCCCGCGCTCACATGCTCACTTGCAAAATATCTGACCACTACCTGGTGGGAGTTGGCCTTGACCGCGCCGGTAATGAAAACAACAATAATATATCAGCGTGTGATAACGGTAAATTAATTTTTAATAATAAGATGGTACGGGAGAAATTAACTCAGGTGGATTGGAAGTCATTAAGTAAATTCAACTGCCCAAATTTATTATACAATGAGCTATGTACTGTTTTAAATAAAATTTATGGCGAGTCTAAGGTGTACGTGCAGTGTAGCAATAAACGAGAAACTCAGCCATGGGTCAATGTAATGTTAAAAAGTATGATGGAACAGCGAGATTTTTTGTTTAGGAAATGGAAAGCTAATCCTAAAAATAACAACTACAGGCTTGATTATACACGGCACAGAAATAGAACGAATAAGTTAATTAATGCTGCTAAAACGAAACATAGACATAATGAAATTTTAAACTGCAAAGGGGATATTAGAAAAATATGGGCAAAAATTAATGCGTGGCTAGGAAATTCTAAATTGAATATTGATTCAGTTATTTTAAAATATTTAGGCAAATCAGGGTCTTTGGACGAAATTTGTACAGGGTTTGCTAAAACTTTTACGGGGGAAATTGATAAGATTAAGCACAAGTGCAGTGAGTTATTTTTGTCTAGAGAACAATTTGTAAAGGTGTCCAACAAGTCATTTTATTTTCAAAATGCTACTGATGGCCAAGTTGAAAAAATTATAGAACTATTAAGCACAAAAAAGTCTCCCGGCTTAGACGGTATAAGAGTCCAAGACATTAAGTTTATAAAAAAAGAGATAAGTCCGGTATTAGCGAAATTCATAAACATGTGTATGAAACAAGGTCAGTATCCGGAGGAGCTAAAGAAGTCAATTATACGTCCACTTTTTAAACAAGGAAATCATTTAGATTTCTCTAATTATAGGCCTATAGCAATATTGTCTGTCATAAATAAGATAGTAGAAAAAGTTATAACACGAAAAATCAGTAAATTTTTAGAGAGTAATTCAATTTTGACAGATATTCAGCACGGATTTAGGCCTGCGCGTAGTGCATCCTCTGCTTTGAGCCAATTTACAGATGATATAAATGACCATCTCGATAATAGAAATTATGTAATAGCGTTATATATAGATTTTAAAAAAGCATTCGACACGCTGGACCATGAAATCCTCCTTAACGCGTTGCGTGAGTGTGGCATCAGTGGTCCAGTGAACAGCTGGTTTAGAAGCTACTTAAGTAACCGTACTCTGCGGACTAAAGTGAGCGAGGTATGTGGAGAAGAAGCGCGGGTGATGTACGGAGTGCCGACCGGCTCAGTGTGCGGCCCTCTCGGGTACATCGTGCACGTGAACAGCATGCCTAACGTGGTGCAACATTGCGGGATATACATGTACGCGGACGACACGTGCATGGTGTGCGCCGGGAGAGATCCGAATGAAATACGCGAAAGGATGCAAACCGATCTAGACAATGTTATTAAATGGTCCCACGACAATGGGATCATTATTAACATGCAAAAAACTAAATGTATGATGTTGCACTCGCCGTATTTAAAAAAGCCTATTGAGCCGATTCGTATCCTCGGTCACTCTTTCGATTGTCTCCATAAAAAAACTCAAATTTGTAATTGTAACGAAATAGAATTCACTAACAAGTATAAATATTTAGGACTAACAGTAGATAAGAATTTTAGCTGGAATAAGCATATTGATATTATATGTAATAAATTGAGAAGTATTTTATGTAAATTTAAGAATTTAAACCGGTTTGTGAGTAGAAAGATAATGTTTATGTTGTATCACTCCCTAGTGGATGCTGTGATTGGCTACGGGTTGAGTGCATATGGAAGGACATTTCAGACTTACTTAGACAGAATTTTTAACTTACAAGTCAGATTTCTAAAAATACTCGTAGATAAGCCTACTAAAAAGAGCTGTAACGGCGATTATAAGTTGTTGTTTGAGAAATGTAATATATTACCAGTGCATGAAAAGGTTCGGTACCTCATGGCTGTGGAACAATTTAAGTGTCATAAATATAAAATAAATAAGAAACATAACAAAAAACTAAGACAGACTTCTCATAAAATTTTTATTGAACCAAGCGCTTGTAATTATTACGGCCGAAGAACCAGAAAATACTTAATTCCTAGGATTTATAATAGTATATTTGATGAAAATATGTGCAAAAGTAAAATAATGTTTAAAAATAAACTTAAAAAATATTTGTTACAGAATTTTATGTCGCAAAAAGATGTTCCAAAATGAATTGTTTAGCTATATATAAGTTTAAGTACCTATTAATTAATGTTTTTGTTTAAAATGTATACCTAGAAATTGGGAGCGTACGTCGCCAACAAACTGTCATGCAGTTTGGCGATAACAATACTTAAGTTTTAAATATGTACTATGTTATTATGAGAAATAAATGAAAAAAAAAAAAAAAAAAAAGATATGCATGACAGCCGGGATCAACGACTTAGCAGGCTTTCAGAGGCATAGCAAAAATATATCTAAGCTATAGAAAAAATAGATTAAAAAAAAATATTGTTATAATACATCTCCATCTTCATCATCTTTACGTTATTCCGGTTTCCCGGGTTTTATTAACATACACATTGTCACGCCTATTTCCGTAGGAGTAGGCAGAGTTCACATCCTTTCACTTGCTACCATCCTGGCATACATTCTAACCCTCATTCCCTCATAAATCTTCTCATACACGCTTGTCGGGATAGCGTTTCGTCCAATAGCTTTCATTGAAACTATTTGAATATGGTATAAAACATTGTGATTTGATAAGTTATATATGTGTTACTAATAAAAAATACTTAAACCGCTACTTAACGAGTGAATAGTTACCCTATGATTAAACTTTGAGTAAAGTTATACACGAATTACACAAAGACCCTACCAATAAACATGGTATTAGCTCTGAATAGTTAAACGTCTGCTTTACATGGTTTGAACATAGCAGTGGCAATATTTTTGCGTTACGTTTAGAAACCATATTGTTTGATGTGTTCATGGAACTGCAAATAATGCTTTTTAAATGATAAAACTACATCAAGTACGCAAATAATTATTTGTATTATTATTTATTATTGTTTTGGATATAATACATAGTAATTTATAAAATTATTGTTGATCGTTCACCTGAACCTGTATTGGAGACTTTAAAACGAACGTCATCCTTCCATGTTTTTGTTTAAGAACTGCCTGGCAGTCAATAATTGTCACTTCCGATGTGTACGTCCAATTATTTTATTGATTTTTCAGTCCTTTAGTTTTCATAGAAATTTTATAATTTATATTTAAGCAATGGCAAATAAAGTTACACACCAAAAAATAAAGAAAAATGTAAAAGATATTTTTTTTGATAAGTCAACTATCTACTACTATTTTGTACATTGTCTTTGGAAAATATAATATTAAATTTTGATTTGTTATGATTGACAAGAAAGTTTAATATATTTTTCGATTGCTCGTAACTTAAGTCCTCTATTTCAAATCTAAGTAAATTTGATAAACTGTATAAAGCAAAAAATATTGAAAACCTAACTTACACAATAGATAAACTACGGTCCGTGAGTGAATAAGCCCTGTGTAATTTTTCTTCTACGCTAAAACAGACATATACAACCGATTTGTCAAAAATGTTTTTATTGGTAGCCAGATGGCTTGCATCACCTGTATAACGGATATATACACCTGAGCTTATCTTTATTAGTAAGGCTGGTAGTGTACAATAAAGTGTTAATAAATTTACTAAAATAATTATTATAAGTTGTGTACAACTTTAAAGGTGTGATAATTAGCTTTGCAGGCCAGTGTCGTCTACATTTATTTATAACTGTGTCACATCACTAGTGAGTTTATGAACTGCACGCACTGAGGCGTTTGTTTAACCACCAGCTTTACACAGGCTTTGTTCTGTCGTGACGTTAAATTTCAGCATTAATTACCTTGTCTGATTTTAATTACGCGCTTAAATCGTCATTTTTTAAAAGTAATATTTTATTTTGTCTTACGGTATAAATGAACTGTGATCCAAAATAGCGCCACTACATTAATTTTAAAGTAAAAGGACTTGGACTTTCTCGTTAAAGTATTTGCCTGTGACAAGTAATTAAATATTTTCATATGTTCAAATATTCACTGCGTGTGTTCCGTATGATTGATAATTTAAAAGAGCATAGCCAGTGAGTTTCTTGCCAGTTTTTCTCACAGAGCGGTGGCTCGGAACTGGCACTTAGATTCACTTACACTTAACTTTATTTCATTGCATGTAAGTGAAGCTAAGCTTCGTGATTTCAGTGTAGTAATATTTAGTTTTATTTTTATTTATATTTTGACGTATTCAAGTGCTATGTAATAGTTTATGAAATAAAGAACTTTTTACTTTTAAATTAAGTTATGTATTAACTTATTTTTACGTTTTTGTCATTTAGTCACAGTAAAGGTCAAGTGAAGTCCGACATAGTGGAGACTTTGGACAAGAGGACAAGAGGCGTTTATGGAGTTTTAGAGTCAACACAGAATATTCACAACTTTCTGTAATATACCACTTTACTACACTTGTATACATTGGCGAAGAAGTTTTGTCTAAAAATCCAAAATATTCAAATGTTAACTCGAATTGACACTACATTTGAAAAATAAACATTGCCGCCATGTGTCTTTTTCGCATTGGCGCCAAATATCCCCAGTTCATCTCGATAAAGGTCTTATCAACGTCAACTTAAAATGTAACGGGCCCGCATTTTTTAAAGCAGCGTTAACTGTAGGTTCCATTGATGGGTGACCGTTTAGTGCCATTTAATTCGTTGTAGCAACATACATATATACATAATATCACGCCTGTTTCCCCGAAGGGTTAGGCAGAGGCATACGCCCATACTTCGCCATTTTAAATGTTGATCCCAAGTAATAGGTGGCGAGCCTATTGCCGCTAACCGGGTACTTTTATGTTCGCCAGAGCCTCGTCCGTTGATCGGCAGGTGCACCACTTGTCCCAGGCACTGGCTCTTCGCCTCTTTTTCAACGGCGGTGGGTGCCGTCGGAAGTTTTTTAGTGGGTAGGACTGCGGTGGTCGCGTCTGCCGCAGTGAGCTCCGGTCCCCCCATTGGCCGGAAGACAGTGCGTAAACAGCATTTTTTTACCGACGATAAAAAAGGTGCATCACTTGCAGGTGAGGTTGGCTTGGAATCCTCAGATCTTGGTAGGATCTATAAACACATACAACGACCATCACATATGGTGATAACAAAGAGTGTTAAAGCATTTTAAGATCAGCATACAAACTTGGCGATTACTCCTATTAATATTATTACTCAATTACTATGCATCACACTGGAATCACAAGAAAGCCTTAAGCTTACCGACCCCTAGGGGTGCTAAACCATTTTACGATCAGCATACAATCTTGAAGATTACTCCCATAACTTTTTGTATTTCTTTGTCCAAAGTATTACCTATCAACATTCTAATCTTAGCCTTTAGGTGATTGAGTTCTTCGTGCAACAGCGGAATGTGTTTATGCTTTACTGCAAAGTATCTATAAACATAGTTTTATTTTTTGCTTTTAAAACCGGTGGTTTAACAGACTAGTTTTTGCTTTTGTCTCCATCATCGACTAAGGTCGCAATTACTTGTACGGTTATCAAACACACAATAAATCACAAAGATTTGTCTGGTGTGTTCAATGAAAGTCGCCTTTAAGATTTTAAAACAATTCTAACAAATGATACAATAGGTGACTTGTATCAAATTAATATAAAGCTTTTAGATAAGTCCTGAAATATTAGTTCATAGTTCATAGTTCTTTATTTGCGTCATGTAGTACATAAAGATCTTAATGTTACATATAAATAGTGGTTTCTAAAACATGAACCCTGCAAGGGTATTGCAAAAAACGTTATAAAATAGTTGAAATTATTATCCTTAAATTCTACATTACAAATTAACATTAACATTACACACAATATGAAAAACAAAATTACTATAAAAATATATTTACAATTAAAATCAAATCACATTAAATACAATAATTATACAAATTAAAAGTTACTATGTCAATTAGGTAAATATTCACATAAGTCATAAAAACATTTTTCTACTAGGAAGTCTTTGAGCCTTTTATAAAATAAACAGTCTTCCTTTACGTTTTTTATATCGTGTGGCACCTTGTTGTATATTCTTATTGACATATGATATGTTCCCGATCTAACAATATGCAAATTCGAAAATGGTAAGGTTAGTTCCTTTCTATTTTTGACACTGCGAGCATGGGAATGGTAATCCTGGGATTGCTGATATAGATGTTTGTTCCTACGAACCAGCTTACAAATTTCAAAGATATACATAGAAGCAAGAGTGAGTATTTTGAGTTTAACAAAATAGGGTCTACAACTCTCCATGTTTGTTATATTCACCAATATTCTAATACATCTCTTTTGGAGGACAAATAATTAATATTTCTACTTGCATAAAGAAATAAGCGACAATTCCGTAAACTCACGTCCTCAGCAGTACAATTCAGAAATTCTTGAGATTAATTTTATATTGCAGTGCACTTTTTGCTGGCTCTCGGGACCTAGTTCGTTGGGAAATCGATTCTTGACAATAACTGTTACTCGGCTGCATCTAGGTAAGGCTAGGGTTGGCAATGCTTTTTAAAAAAAATGGTAATTAAGATTATCATAGCACTCGCATCTACGTGGTAGCGGTCGAAAACGATAACTGAAGTAAAGCAGAGGTCACAGATCTTAGTCCTTGGATGGGTGAAAATTTGTGTGGAATTTAATATCAGGCTATTCCGAAAGCACATTGAGTCTTTGGGCGCTGTTATCACTGAAATGTGACAGACGTTCATTCATGTTCGATTTTGGGCGGCTTGAAATATTCTACGAGCAAGACGCACCCACCTGCCTCCGCCAATCCGCACTGGTTCTGCATGGTGGAGTATTACTAAATACTCCCTTACCTTGGATTGTGTGCGGAGGCTCTCTTAGATAATAACTCTAAAAGAAAGATTTTGTTTATCAAGTTCTTGAAAATATGTTTGCTTCCTGCCAACATAATATAAATGGAGAGGGAGTTTTTAAAATTGAAAAGCTTTATTCATAAAGAGTTAGACATAACCTGAACTGTGTTGTGGAGTGCCAAGGAGAAAGTTGTCAGATAAGCGAAGCTGCCTAGAAAGAGTTGAAGAGATAGTTTTGAATTCGGAGCGTTAATATTCAGGTATATTATTCAATACTAAGTGTTTTACGTAAAATAGAAAAGTGTAGAGTTGGGCTCCTTAATGACGCTGAGAAATAGTTTATTATTTATTATTTTATTTTATTTTATTTTATTCAAACCATGTAACTTAAAAACGATAAGAATAAATATTTTTTTACAGTAAGTTGGGAACCCTATCTGCATCATATTCGTATAACATTTAAAAAAATCTCATACCGTTTTAATGCGTTTTAGTATGAAATATATAAATTTTTTTAAAGAGCTTTCATTCGGCTTCAGGGCAGATGATACTATTATTTTTTTTTTAATTTTTCCTATGTAGTATAAATTGACTGAAAAGTTCACTTGATGAAGTGGCATACTTTTTTGGTACTTCATTACGGTCCTACTTACAGTATATACATTAAATATATTACAAGAACTGACTTTTATTGGTATCTCTTTAAACTATTTTTCACTTTTCCATTTATAAATAATTTAATTTATTACACTGCATAAATTAGACTTCAATAAAGAGTAGGAACATTGAATTAAAGATTTGTGCGTTAGTTTCAGCACGGTCTAGCTTTTCTGTAGCTATAATAGTTTCTAGATCAATCTAGATTTATTAGATCTAATTCAGCTCTAGGTGAGACCGTTCGCTAAACAATCACTCATCAGAATTAGAAGTAGCAGCAATAGTTGAGTGTTTGACGTCATTGCTGCTGTTTACCAATTTTTGTTTGGCCCTTGAGTGTTTGGGCGCACGTGCCGTCCCAAGGCGATGGAGTTATAATTAACCAGGATTCGAATGTTTCATTGCGAGGTTAGGTCTGGCACCCACTACCGGCACGGCAAGGGTTTCTTAAGGTCATTAATATCCAGTATGATACCGGTTGCCCCAGATTTAAGCTTAGAACTCAGGGTCTGCTAGATTTAAGGGTATACTATCCTACTAATATAATGTTTGTTACTCTTTCACGCAAAAACTACTGGAGCGATTGTGATGAAACTTTGTACGTGTATAGCTGTATCCTTGAATAACATATAGAACACTCCTTATCTCGATATTTCCTCGGGAACGGGGACCACGCGGGTAAAACCACAGGGCGCTGCTAGTACTTAATACTTTAAGGATTTCTTCATATCCTTATCAGCATCCTAGTCCAATAACGCCAATCCACTGAGCACGAGTTTTCTCTCACGAATCTAGATGAGAAGGGTACGTCACCACGTGACGCCAGTGTGAATTGACAGAGACAGGAAGTTCTTGCAGTTAATAGTTTTCAAGCTTTTAAATTTGGAGAATAATTGGGCTGGTCTCTAATATACCTACTCACACAAGGGTAAGGAGGGACTAGACCACCTCTCTGGCTCTTTACGATCATTACCAATTTTTTTAAATATTTGCTTTGCCCTTGTCGGTTACCAGTTTTCTTACCAAATTAACCAATTTCTCTTTGGCTCTTAACGGTTCAGACGCACGTGTCGTTCCAAGGCGATAGAGTTATAATTAAGCAGGATTTGTATGTTTCGTTGCGTGAGTAGGTCTGGGACCCAGAACCGGCATCGCATTTCTTAGGCATATCTATTACCTATAATTATCCTATTAACCATTAGCCCTACTACTGAGCACGCCATGAACGAAATAGTTTTACACTTTTTTGTTGTACAACGTGCAACTCTTTAGGTCAACATATTGGCACTAAACGATAAAGTCTAATCATAAAGGTCGGCAAGGTAATGTCCTAGAAATATCCTAGTATTAATATGTGCCGTGTGGTACCGGTCTAGAATTGTGCCATCCCCTCTCATCTCACGGGGAGTAACAAGAGCCGACGAAGAGAAATCCTACCGGATGATGGGCAGCAGCTTAATCTTGCGTACTGGTTGAACTGCGATCAACCACCCGCCTTCCCAGCATGGTGATTATGGGTAAATACTAAATACCCCTAGTAGAACGTAAACTATTGGGGAGGCCAATGTTCATCAGTGGACTCATAAGTGCTGATATGCTGATCAGTATGGATCGCATAGGACCTTATGCCATAGTCATCACTCTGTTATATCGCGAAAGGCTTTAAATAGAGTCACCGACAGACTGACTGACACGGACAATCCCCTCCCTCCTTTAGAATCACGACAGGCTGACTGACAGATCCCCCCGATAAGAGTCACAGACAGACTGACAAATCTTGAGATTAACCACAACAGACGAATAAACTGACAAACCTTGACAAAGAACCCATTTGCTTCTATTTCTTTATAATTGTTGCTCAAATATCTTTCATAGTTGTTATAAAAATATATCGAATTTCAATTTTGTGTCTGAATGTTTGACGAATCTAAATGATTATGTTGATCTTAAAGACAATTCAGTATATTTTATTTTATTTTATAATTTATCTCATAATTAATTCAAGAAACAATTCAAACATTATGGTAGCGAACTCAAAACACGAAAACACCTGATCTTATATTTCAACATGGTGTGTTCCCAGTTCAGTGTTTCCATGTATCACATTTTGCGGTGCAAAAAAATGGCTTTTCTAACCCCAATTGTGTTTTTTATTTCAATCTGTACAGGCTAAGGAAAAACCGGACGAGTTTTAGTCCAATTATTGTCCACTCAAGTTCCTGCCCGTAGTGAAACGGCGCGTTAATATTAAGTTATCTTGACGTTTGTAAGTGCACTCGGAGATCAAATTTTATAAAGTAGTTTTATTATTTTAAATTCTTAGCATAGAACCGAATCAATGTTAACGAATAATGAAAAGACTTCCATTCTGCATTGCTTAAGCAAGCTCGTGGCTCCACTGTCCTAGATGGTCGGAAACCATCACCGAGGTAAAGCAGAGTTCATAGAGGTCACCTTGCATTGCACTTGTAGTGGCATTTAATATCGAGCTTGGGAAGGTACGTAAAGCCCGTGGTCCCGGTCAGAGGCCCACCTCTAATTCAACGAAAAACTAAACTTCGTTATACCTATCACTCTCAGTCCCTAGGTATATCAGTATCGCGTGAAAGGGATAGGTATAACAAAGTTTCGTTTTTGAAACATCAAACTTCAAAAACTTTTTATTCTATAAACTATTACTTAGTAGGTACTTGAAAACGTCAAAATTTAGTATAGATATAAAAAAACAATCAAAATTTAATTGTACTGAAACCACGAAGCTTAGATGCACTAACATGCAACCAAACAATTAAAAAAACAAAAAATATTAAATTGTAAGTGAATCTAAGTGCCAGTTCCGAGCCACCGCTCTGTAAGAAGAACTCGCAAGAAACTTTCAGTTTTCTATCGTATTAGGGTAGGCCTTAAGGTTTCATTGTTTTTTTTAAAGCAGGACGCCAAACAACTTCCTCCGCCAAACAGCACTGGGTCTGTTTGTGCGGATAATGATCTGTATCTCTCTCACCTTGTTCCGTGAGAGGAGGCCGTTCTTAGTGAAGCACTAATAGCCTAACATGATAAATATGCGCAAGAAAGACATCGTCTGAAATAGGCCGCCATTCTTAAATCCTTTTTGACGCCTAACAAAATTATCACAAAAAGGTGTTTACCAATCCTACAGTCTTTGCCGCTTGCTAATGAACGCTTCAAATGCGATATAGGTAATTACATTTTACGTTCCGTTTCAAGGATTTCTTTTACTGCTCTCCCGTCGATCGCCATCGAAGTTCAGTGAATACTAACTGTTATGGTTAGTACTTATATTGCTACACTTAAAACGTACTGATTTTAATTATTCAGTTTGCGTTTTGAAATAGACTAGTACCCGCTTCAGAAACGAATTTTCGCACAGTTCGTCGTGGTGTTACAATTTTATTTGGGTTGTATATAAAGTGTCATCGAAATAATAAAATTGCCAACCGAACATAATCTTATAGTACATAAGAAATACTAACCCAGCCGTCTTAGTTTTATTAGATGCTCCATCAGTATTTTTAATGTGCAAGCAAGATATTTTATATAGCATCAGTTAATTATATTTCATTTTCTTTTGATGGTGTATGGGTATTCCTTTTTCGACCGAGAGAGGTGTGTGGGACTCACCACCGACAGACACGACCGCCAGCAGTAATACCCACTAAAAATCTTCCGACCCCGCCCGCGGCCAACGTCCCCCGTACCAAAACCGGGAGGACCTCCCTAAGAGAGACGCAGTGGACGCGCCCCTCCTACCTCCTTGTGCGACCATAGCGTGTGTGGTCGACTTCTCGGAGGGTCTATGGTTAGACAGCAAGGGCCCCCTGCCTCCGCTGCGCCCTCCACTGGTCCCTCTTAGTTTCCCCCTAGTAGTCAGTACTAAGGGCACCCAGAGTGGCCAATCTCTGGGTGTTACCTTTTCCCTAGCGCCTCCTGTGCCCTACCGGGAGGTACTTAGCCCCCCAACCACGACAAGGTGGAGACCAGTCGGAGGGGGTGTATGGGGATCCTACCAAGATCTTGGGATCCCAAGCCAACCTCACCTGCAAGTGGTGCACCTGTCGATCAACGGACGAAGCTCTAGCAATCACAAATGTTCCAGTTAAGCGGCAATAGGCTCGCCACTTATAACATGGAACGAACGTTATAACGAAGTGTTGGCGTTTAATATGCCTCTGCCTACTCCTTCGGGGAAATAGGCGTGATTGTATGTATGTATGCATGTATTTTCTTTCGATACTTTGAATCGTCGCACCTCTTTAAGTGCAATCATTATACTCGTTCTTAAGCTTCAGAGATTAGCTCGATTCCCACACAGAACAAAAATTATACTTGTATGTGATTTTGTCTGTGACATAATTACGTATGTGCAAAAGTATTTAGGTATGTTTATCAGCTGTATGGTATCTAGTGTATGGTTTTTCTTTGTTTAAGAATAAATGGCGCTGTGTCATGTGTCTAAGGGAATATTATTAAAATGCCGCGAGTGCAACATCCCGTTAAACAATGATGGAAAAGTCTCCTAAGGTGATTTATTACTTTTAATGTAATTTTTTTTACGGTACAAACAATATTTAGTGAAATGTGGGAGTTGTTTCTGTAATTTTTATTATTATCAATCTAAAAAATACATAGAAGTGTAATAATTTATTTCAAAATCAGTTTTAAAACTAATAATAGGTTTAATATAGGTGTTTTAAACTTAAGTAACTCTATGTCATCATCTCAGCTCATTAACGTCCCACTACTGAGCACGAGCCTCCTCTTACATAGCAAGGTGTGAGGGTATTGGGTCATACTCCACCACGCTGACCCAGTGCGGATTGGCGGAGGCAGGTGTATGGCGTCCTGCTGTTAGATTTTTCAAGCCGCCCATTAGGCCTCTACATGGCTTAACGACTACCACATTTAGTGATAACCGGGACTACCGGCTGATTGTGCCTTCAGAAGCACGAAAGTGCTCGATATCAAATGCCACACAAACGGTCACCTATCCAAGGACTGACCTCTGTAAACTCTGATGGTATTCAGTTATCGTTTCCGACCACCGAGCACGGGCTACGAGCGCTTTCAGTCAAGTCTAAGTAAATAAAAGAAAATAACAAAACACAAAACTATGTGCTCTTTTTATCACTGGGTGTCACCCAAGCATAAGGTCCACCAGATAAAAAATACCAATACAAACTACACAACCAGCGCTTTGCCAAACTCTTTCAAAACCTAAACCTCATCACGCTTAATTTGCAAACCTACATGCTATATGAACCGCTAAAGTAAAAATACATCCATGTTGTATGTAACGACGTATGTGTTCATATGTATTCTAAGAACCAATAAAACTAACTATATGTTCTGTGTTAATTTCACTTGCACGCAAAATTAAATATTAATTTAGATATTGCAGTCGTTAAGAGCTGGTGACGTCAACACGCGCACGCGCAACTGAAAACCACGCCTTCTTCTAAAATTAGCTGAATGTATGCACCGTGTAGAGAAATCGTTTTACAACTTACATTTAGGTCAGTAGGTGTATTTGAATTTCAAAAAACATATTATCATCGACGACCGATGGGGCGTTAAGGATCTGCAATGGCGACCGCGAACCGGCAAATGTAGTAAAGTCGTCCAACCCACGCGATGGACATATGGTCTGGTAAAGGCGGCGGGAAGCCGATGAATGCAGGCGACTCAGAATTGCTTAATGTGGAAATCTATTAGGGATCTGTTTGGGTTGAGTGAGATGATGATATCGTCATCATACGTTGATACGCTGATGATGATTCATCAGCCTTGCTCCTAAGACTGTTCTACCCTACACTGGCGGCGACGTGACCTTTCTGTGACTCGTCATAAAGAACACATCCTGACCTGCGCTCCATAACGTACAAGCACGGTCACAAAGCACTCAACATAATTGCTGTTTCATACCCCGCTTGGTAACAGAAAATTATAAAACTAAAATTTAAATGTTTTGATACGATTTCTGGTATACACAGAATGTATGTGCATTTTAACAGTTGCAATAAAGTCATCGTGTATTTAATGCTGAAACTTTTCTCATTTGTACAAGAATTTACCTTATCGAAATATCGGACCTTTAGCTTGAAAATATACAGAATTTTCACTGAAACAAGAGAAGCTTTCTCTCTAAAAGACTTAAGAAGCGCTTTACTTAAATACGTAATATATTTTAAGCTTTAAACATAGTAAACTTATTACCGACACGAACCCCTTCGAAAGTAGCTACGTTTAAAAATGTAGTTTAGGAGCTGTCCATACTGTTCATACACAGCTGTTATTGGAGAATATATTGAACTTAACGTGTGTCTGGATAAAATACTTTCTAAAGCCCCTATCTGTGGCAATGACATGAAAATATCCAGCTGTTGGTTAGGCACCAGGGTGTGTAATAAATAGTATCATGTTAATTTTTAAGATTTTATCTCAAATCACTGTGAATATTTTTGTCTAAATTATAATGTTAACTCGGCGGGAGATTGCGCTCTCTGTCTGTAACTCTGTCTGTCTGTCTGTCTGTCTGTTACTCTGTCACGCCAAAACTACTGAACGGATTTAAATGAAATTTGGTATACAGATAGTCTAGACCCTGAGAAAGGATATAGGCTACTTTTTATTGCGAAAAGGGGGTTGTAAATGCTACCCGAAGATACTATTCCACGCGGACGAAGTCGCGGGTAACAGCTCGTCTTAAATAATTTTGAATTTGGGCAATTGAAGATTGCAGTCCATAGCTTCTAGGTTTTGGGTAGTCATTTGCAACTTGGAAGAAAGTGTACCTTGAATTATAATGCAATGATTATTTTCGAACAATTAGATATTTTTGTATAATTAAATAGTTTAGGTTTCGAATATTTTGTTCAAAGTTTTTTAACTTCATACAATATACAGACGGCCACGTGACAGGTGGGACATATCAGCTTGACAATAACATTATAGATTAACATACATACATGCCTGTTCCCAGAAGCGGTAGGCAGAGGCATAATAAACGCCCACATTTCGCCAATTACCCAATAACTTTAGACTAACACACTAAAGAACTTTTATGTTTTTGCCAGAGCCTCGTCCGTTGATCGGCAGGTGCACACTTGCAGATGAGTTGGCTTGGGCTCCTAAGATATTGGTAGGAACCCTTAATGCATGTAATTTTTAAAATAATATTGTTCAACACAATGTATATTGTTCAGAATAAATAAATTGAATATTGAATTCAATATACACCCACCCCGTTATACCATTAAGGTGAATACAAACATCAAACTGGTACAATTGACTCGTTACTGACGTTTGGTACACGTAACCAATATGCTTTATAGATAGTAAGCATGCAACTGGGATTTCTGATGAATAAACCATACTTCAAGGTTTTTTTATTACCGTCGATAAATACAAAAAAGCTCATATTATAAATATCAGCAGCTCTCCGTCTATAAACCTATCTGTGTTAAAATGGAGTTCATTGGTCTTGAAAACTGGTATTACTGCTCATTGATTTAGAAAACGAACTTTTTTTGAAGTAATTCATTTAATGTCATGTTCACATTAAGATTTAATCCATTCAAGTTTACTAATTATAATTTAAGTTCAGCCAAAAGCCACTTCTCCTCGTCACAGTTCTTCCCCTTGAAAGTCTTTATCTTTACGGATAAAACACAGATATATCTTAACCAATAAGTCAGACGGCAGTCGCTCCGTGTAATTACTTCAATTCAGTCTGGTTAAACCAGCGAATAGACCCTTTTATATACGTCTATAACAAATGCATTTACGACTTTTACAGGACTCTCTTGGTTTTCCTTCCCGGTAGTCACTACTACTAGTACTAAGAGCACGTAGAATGGCCGGTGTCTGAGCGTTACCTTTTCCCCAGCGATCTCTTCCGCCCTACCGGGATGTACTCAGCTCCTTTATTACTTCAAGGTCACCTTCAGAAAAGTGAATGAAAGACCCTAGGCCCTAGAGTCTAGCCGGACTTTGTTAGGATGATAAGATCCTAACCAAAAACTTCGGCTCTTGAAAAACATACTTTTATTTGTTGCAGGCATAGTGAACAGAGGAGACTCATTCCGCCGAAGAAGATCAAGGTCCGGCAGCCTGGCCCCCTCGTCTCCCGCGCAGTCAGCTCCCGAGCCACAGGAGCGGAGGCCCGTGGCCTGCCACCGCGTTGCTATGATCGGTGCCCCAGGAGTTGGGAAGACCGCTCTCATCAGCCAGTTTCAGACCAGCGAATGTATAAACGCTTACGACGGACAAAGAGGTTAGTTATCAACAGTATTTCAGGCTGACTTTCTAGAAGATCGGAGGGTGCGTGTCCTGTGTGAGAGCAGTTCCTCAGAGTTCTAGTTTCTTGCTCTCTCCTACCCTATGTCTTCTGCATATTAATGAAATGACATGTTGTCCTTGGGCAATATGCATAGATGAGATTTGAGCGGTACTTGGGACATCCTGCGGCAAAGCAAGTGGATATCCTGGCGCTAAGGCCAGATCTGGTTGACAAAGTAAACTGGACTCTATCTCAATCGTCTCTCTTAGGGGGAAACCAGGTCGAGTTTTATGCCACCAAAATCCAGGTTTGTGCATTCTCGTGCCAAACAGCGCTATTTGTTGTACTCAAACGAGATCGAGTGTGAAGTAAGGTTCCCATCTTAGGTACGGTTCTGCTAAGGTTACTGCCTTTCTCGAGGACGTAGGGACATTGCCTCTCTCAGTGTCTTCTACCGGAACTACTATGGTGAGTGTCCTGAAGAGCTTTTCGATCTCATCCCTCCCTCTCCTTTCCTCTCCCGAACAACACGTGCAGTTCTTAGGAACCATCCACATACTGTGCAGACTATCAGCACTTGAACCATAAAAATTGGGTAGTCGTTTCTGATTATTAAGCTCTGGAATTCGCTGCCGGCTCATGTGTTTCATAGTTCCTATAATCTCGGGTCTTTTAAGCGGGGCGTGAAACAGCATTTCAGCAGGCCGTCATGAGTAGATGCGCTTTGTACCGTGCTTATTCCACGGTATGCAGCGCCTTAATTTTTTTGGACTGCATAGACTTCATCCCATCAGGCAGGATGTAGTCACTATGACTTCTCACATAAAGCAAAGCTTTTGCTTAGACTTAAAAGTGAAACAAAATAATATTGTTTGTGTTTAACGACATTTAGTATATCAAAACTGCTTTAATTTAACTTTTCTCTTTATTTTTAGTATGTAATATTGGGGATTATTTTTGCAGTAAACTTTTATAAGGCTGATATGATAAAAATCTTGCAATTTTTTTTTTATCTTTAATAACATCAAAGCTATTACAGAAAAAATATATCCTAATGCTGAACAGAAAATGTAGTAGCTCTTTGATCAGGCTACTCTCTTTGTATGTCGATGCCGAATCGTTAATTTTACCAGATCGTATAAGGGTTTAAAAGGCACGGCAAATGTACTTACAATTTAGATTCCATTTTTTGGGGTTCCGTACCCAAAGGGTAATAGGCGGGACCCTATTACTAAAACTCCGCTGTCCGTCCGTCCGTCTGTCACCAGGCTTATGAACCGTGATAGTCAGATAGTTGAATTTTCACAGATGATGTATTTCTGTTGCTGATATAACACCAAAACTAAATAACAGAATAAGTTAATATGTAAGGGTGCTCCCATACAACAAGCGTGATTTTTTTTCTCGTATTTACTCTTAATAATGTTTGGCGATTCTTACAAATATTTTTTTTAAAATACATATAAAATTTATATATTTTTTAAATAGATTCATTCTGAAATACATGATCATGCTACTCAAGTTCTTACTTCAAGAAAAAGGCGCTATTTAATGCTAAATTTAGTATATGAAAAGGTATTATTAAAAGTGCAATTCTAAACTACTTTTTGAAATATATGGTCATGTTATATATTTGTTCTCACATCAAGAAAAAAGGCGTTGTTTAATGCTAAATTTAGTACATGAAAAGGTATAAATAAAAGTGGAATTGTAAACTTTTTAAATAGATTTAAATTGCATTTAAATTGCTTTGTAATTTGCTGGCGACTTTAAATTCGTTTTTCAACGTAATATTAAATTAAAGAAATATGCAAAACAAACATTTGAATTGGAAATTTGATTACGCGTGTCTTCATCTACTTTGCCGTCTGGATTTCAGTCGCGTTCGTACAGACTTAATGAAAGCCAAACATAACCAGATCAACTTATCAAAGCGATGACGTCAAAGTCTAGAAGTAGAACTTTACAGGAATACCTGGATCTTTGAGCTATCTTAGTAAGCTCGAACTAGTCATAATAATATGGAATAATAAACATACATACATACATTCACATCTGATTCCCCAAAGGGGTAGGCAGAGGCATGTTATACGCCCACGCTTCACCAATTATATAGTTCATCATCATCATCTCAGCCATCTGACGTTCACTACTGAACAGAAGCCTCCCCAATAGATTTCCACATCGACCGATCCTGGGGGCCTACCGCCGAATTCGATGGATTACCGGTAATCCATCAAACTTTGTTTACGTTCATTAATCCGTACCGGGGAATCTGCCGACAGCCACCTCTCATTCATGACCTTCAGTCCGTGACAGACTAATAGGTAAATGGAGAACGCCATTTTGTTTCGATTTCCATGAGTTCGGCGGTACGACAGAATCAATTCGAAATCCATTTTGCCTTATAATCGATTGCCATCGAATTCGGCGGTAGGCCCCCTGGGTCGCCTGCATCCATGGGCTTCCCGCCGCCTTGACTGGTCCAGGATTATATTATGATCCTGCAGCTTTAGATAGGTATAAATATATATCTAGTTCGCATGCAGCAATGCATTGTTGTAAATTATTATAATACCACGAAGTTTCAGGCACCTCTAGAATGTTTTAGTTTCAAGCGACGTACCTACGAGTAAAAGCGTCGCGCCAAAGCCTGCGTTTCAAACCGACTCTTCATAAATGGTTCTGGAAATGTTTGGATCTAATTAAAGCAGTATATGTTTCGCTACGGTTAAATTTCGACTAGCATTCTATGCACTTCGCTCCGGAGTTCTTGGGTCGATCTTTGTGTGCATGAACAGTTTTTCTGGTCTGGGTGTTTTGCTATGTATAATATTTCGAAAAAAAAAAGTATTTATGTATGTTTATCCGTTATTTAGTATCCACAACACTAGTTCTTAATGATACTTAACTTGGAACTAAATAAATAACAATACTAACTTGTCAGAAAATATTTATTTATTATTTATATTATTAATCAATCCTTTTTACAATAGAAGTGAATATTTTTAGCATGCAATTAAAAATAAACAACAGCAAAAGCGAACAGCACGAAAATGTGGTCGTTGCATAAAATATGAAAACTTTTCCAGAGTTACGTTACGTTCAGGAAAACACGGTATAATCACGGCGAAACCGTATAATTACAGTGCCACGGCGAGGGTAGCCTTTTTTTTTTAATAAAGCGGGAACTAGTACCTTTGTGTTTTGTCGTCTCGTGCTCCGACCGCGTGGATGCATGCGTTTTGTTTTTGCATCGAATTAGAGTGGACTACGAAATGAGGTGGCATTACATAGTTATTTTAGTTATTGCGTTTTGTTTTACTTTCAGGCATTTTCTTTGTAATAATATTATGTAAGCCGGTTGTGAGATTAAAGTCAAGGTGGTTTAATATAACGTAAATAGGTATATTGCGAACAGCGCAGATAACTTTCGGTTAAAATCTTAAACTTTAAGAAACCAGTGTGTTTTTATTTGCTTAAATATTTTATTACATTTTCAATAGTATGAAAAATACCGTTGTAGTGTGAATTATTTAAATTGAGAACACATTATGTACCAGTGCCCGTCCTATTGATTTCTTCAAAGAGAGTTGATTTTCACATTTATAGATTTTCCATATATTTAATTATAATTTTGCTCTTAAATTTGTTCATAACCAAGATAACTTTCTTCTTCCTTCTTAATTCTATATAAAAAATCTCTATAAAAAAACACTCGGTTTAAAACTCGTGCTGTCACTTTCATTTGATAAAATGAAGACAGTGACAGCACTAGTTTAAACCTGGTTTGGCTTTAGATCTTAATTTAAAATATCCCTAAATGTCTTAACATGTACCCCTACAAGAAAAAACGGTTTCATGTTTCAACTCAGTATTTTAGTTTCAAACTATATATTGTAAATGTTCATGACTTAACCTGTTTAGTATTTTCTCAAATAAAAACACTCGGTATTAATAAATAATAAATATTTTCTGACAATTACACCAATTATTTTAGTTCCAAGACAAGTATCATTAAGAACTTGTGTTATGAATACTAAACAACGGATAAACATAGATAAATACTTCTTTTTTTTTTTTAAATGCATACTTAATATACATAGCAAAACACCCAGACCAGAACAAATATTCATGTTTGTTCTGTGTGGGAATCGAACCCACAACCTCAGGATCGGAGTGCGGGTATACTCGCCTCTACGCCATATCGGTCGTCAAATCAGGTCGTATTACTACAAACAATCCTTAATAATGCCAGGGAATGAAAAAATAACGAAATAAAATAAACGACATTTCCCAGGAAGTTAGACTTAAATCATTCGACCTGATAACAACTTAACCAGTTCAAAACCAAACCCGACCTTCACTAACTAAAACATGGCAAGTAAAACAACCGTCTAAAGTAATCAATTATGCAAATCTATCGCTGTGAGCTTTACTTCGGAGTGTTTACACGTAACAGCAATGGAAATATAGAAATGAAAACAATTGTATCTGAAGGTATATATAAACTGGAGCGAATTGTCCTTCAACTGTTTTCTTGAGTCTTTTCGTGATTGCTGAAAGTTACTAATTATACAGAGGCAGTTGTCGACTGACATGTATGTCGAGAGGTCGTGGGTTTGATTCCCACACAGGACAAATCTTTGTGTGCATGAACATGAACATGTTCTGGTCTGGGTGTTTTCCTATGTATATTAAGTATATATTTACGAAAAAAAAGTATTAATGAATGTTTATCCGTTATTTAGTATCCATAACACAAGTTCTTAATGATACTTATCTTGGAACTAAATAATTGGTGTGATTGTAAGAGAATATTTATTATTATTTTATTATTATTATTATATACTATGTACCGCCTGTTCGGTGCAATGCCCCCGAACACCTGATCTAGCACTTTTCGCCATAAGCGACTTTTGGGTATCAGTCCGGCATCAGATATCAAAGGAATCATGTTATCATACCCCAGCACTGCCCCGCACATTGCCCCTTCATTTCATTACGTTTTAAGGCCCTAAAAATCTGTTACGATTAGCGACAGTTACAGCGTAACACATTAACAATAGAATCATTACTGCTCGTGTTAAAAACCAGCAATATCTGTTGAATTCACTGTTAAAGATTAAATTATAATTATCATATCAGCCCATTAACATCCCACTACTGAGCACAAGCCTTCTCTCACATACCAAGGTGCGAGGGTATAGGGTCATACTCCACCACGCTGACCCAGTGCGAATTGGCAGAGGCAGGTGTATAGCGTCCTACTGTTCTGCCGACTACTACATTTAGTGATAATCGGGACCAACTGCTTAACGTTTCTTCCGAAGCAGGAAAGCGCTCGATTTCAAATGCCACATAAACGGCCATCCATCCAAGGACTGACCTCAGTCAACTCCGCTTTACTTCGGTGATCGTTTCCGAACACCGACCACCGCTGAGGTACGAGCGATTCGATTAAATCATACTTTTTATAGGACTGGTCTAAATTCTGCAGGTCAAATAATTAATAGTAGGTACAATAGCATTTATTCTGCCGTTTCACGCCCCGCTTAAGTGACTCGGCACTATAGGCTAGGTAACATATGCGCTGAAAAAATAAATGATTCCTGCTTGCAAGGGCAATACAAGCTTAATCTGCGCGCCATTATGTTATGCAAAATATGCACGCGATATTTAAGTAAAGGTTAATTGCTGTAACAAAGCAATTGCATTAGAACATCAAGCAATAAACGATATCTATACCAACTGTTATATATAGTATAATATTGTTAATATCTACTGACATCATTTGATAGTCATGATCAATAAATAATAATTTAATAACAGTAATTTAATAATAAAAAAATTATTATTGTAATTTAATGGTGATAATTTAATAACTTAATAAATGATAATTAAATAAATGAAGCGCTCGTAGCTCTGCGGTGCTCGGTGGTCGGAAACGATCACCGAAGTACAGCAGAGTTTACAGAGGTCAGTCCTTGGATGGGTGACCGTTTGTGTGGCATTTAATACCGAGCGCTTCCGTGCTTCGGAAGGAACGTTAAGCTGTTGGTCCCGGTTATCACTAAATGTGGTAGTCGTTAAGCCATGTTAGAGGCGGCTTGATAAATTCTAACAGCAGGACGACATACACCTGCCTCCGCCAATCTGCACTGGGTCAGCGTGGTGGAGTATGACCCAATACCCTCACACCTTGATATGTGAGAGGAGGCTCGTGCTGAGTAGTGGGACATTAATGGGCTGAAATGATGAATTTAATAACAAAAAATAAAGCGAATAAACGGAATAATAATAACCACTCCCAGGCGTGCGATTAACAATAGTACTTTAATACACATATACATGTAGGTACACGCTTGACACTTTATCAAGAGAATACTCCTTGAAGATAAATTTTCTTTTTCATTGAATTATACGGCGCCCTTCCTCCTCTCTCCTACAATATGCTGTGCCCGACATGATCCACAAATTACCAAATTATAGTATTCACCACCTTATAAAACTATTATGGAACGCAATAAAGTATTGAGTATTGAAAATTTAATTCGACTCCTTAATACTCTTAAAAGATAGGGTAGAGCGATTTCGGTAGGATAGATAGATTGAAGCGCAACAACTCCTTCAGAAAATATGCACGCTATGTTTTAGAATAGGAAAATTGCTACAGAACAGCAAAGGCGCCGCGACATTAAGATTTCAATGAACTCTTTCAAACTTCAATACACTATTGTAGCTCCAGAACAAATTTGACGATTTTTACTGAAAGTTTTCTTGTGTAAAGTTATTACTTTGGAACATTCAAGAAACACAATTTCATCTGTAACATTTCAGAAATGCACTTCTTCAACGTTCAATAAAACGTCGTACTGCTTAAATTAAATTTGTGTACCTAATATGTATTTCGTATTCATTGATACTGACAGTGCCCGCTACATTTTTGCACGTATTTTTATATAATTAAGATAAGTCACATAGACAGTAAAACGAGTACCTATTATTCACGTAGGTACTCGTTTAGTATATAAGGCTTAGGTATGTTTTTTGTAAACAAATCAGACTAATCTACATCTTGAGTCTCACTTATTCTTCTGCCCATATATTGTCACACTGACCTTCAGAACATTAGTTTTTTTTATACCTAGGTCTCAAATACTTCTAATTTTTAAATACATACATACATTCACGCCTGTTTCCCCAAAGGGTAGGCAGAGGCATATTACACGCTCACATTTCGCCAATTATATTGTTGGTCCCACGTAAGAGGTGGCAAGCCTATTGCCGCTTGCTGGGTACTTTTATGTTCGCCAAAGCCTCGTCTGTTAATCGGCAGGTGCACCACTTGCAGGTGAGGTTGGCTTGGGCTCCTAAGATGTTGCTAGAATCCTTTAGCACCCATATTCACGACGAAGAAGGTGTATAAAGTGCGTTCTGCTATAAGAACTTTTACTGCCCACTTACAACTTTTTTATCATTACCACATATCATAATAAAAACCGGAACAAACGGTTTGACGTACGTTCAAGGCACAAAAAACCCCAGATATCAAATGCCACGTATAAAACCACAACCTAAAAACGTTTTACACTTTTTTCATAAACCGACAACGGTCGGTACAAGACCGACAGAAAAGAAACGAAAAATTAATTAATAATCACTTAAAAAATGGTACAAGCAATTCAACAAAAATGAGAAGAAAAGCTAAAATAAAAATTCAAACGGACGAAACTTCTTAAAACAAATAGTTGAAGGAATCTTTCTTATTCTCCAAAAAAAATTAACTAAACAGAAGATACGCTAAAGTGAATAATTCCAAAATTCTAATCGCTACAAGCTTTTGTCATTTCAATTAAAGGATTTAACTCTCTGTTGTTAAGTTAACTAAATTACAGTTAGTATTGGTTTTGATAGGTCCTTTTAACAGCCCGCTTGTGGTAATCCACTTAAGTTAAGAATTTCTATTCAGTGATTTGGCAAATTGGATTTATTGAATGAAGCTCACCTTTATTGTGCTAGCTGATTAAAGCCGGCGATTTAGTAGCGTTTAAGACGGGAGTGATGTTTTTTTCAAAGGCAATTTGAATGGGTCGTTTTATATTTAAATGATGAATCTACTATTTTTCTGTTTAAAATCTCCATTTCATTTTTATTTTAGCCAGTATGCTTTGGAATTCTCTGCCGGCTTATGTGATTCCTAGTTCCTGTAATTCCGGGTCAATTAAGCGGGGCGTGAAACTGCCTTTTATGAGTGGATTCGCTTTTTACCGTGCGTACTCTACAATATGAAGCGCCTATATATTTTTGGATTACATCGACTGCTTACAATCAGACAGGACGTGTGACATTAAAAAAAAGACTCTTCTATTACAGTCAACTTTAGTTAGGACTTCTTGGCGGGAAAGTGAAGCGTCATGTCTGCAGTTTTGTTTTATTTTCTAAAATTTGTGATATTTCTAACATTAATGTTTAATAACGGTGGTATTATTAACCGTTAAGTGTTTGTCAACGTACATGAGTGTTGGTAAATAAAATAGAACAGTGCAACAATGACCTTCTATACACATGGACATCGCATCAGTGCGCTGTCAAAGGCACGGCAAAAGTGTGCTTAAACGCGATATAAGCACACTTTTTCCTTAGTCGTGTTTTGACAGCTAAGTCAGAAGGATGCCGAAGTGTGTCATAAAAAAGTGCCCAAATAATACGTTAACGATTCAAAAAAAAGATGGTGTAACCTACCATCGGTAAGTTAATTTTATTTCTGAAAGATAACACACGAAAATGTGTAAATAATGTTGTAAAACCATTTAATTTTCAATAATTATCATAAATGATTGACAGGTATTTCCATTCTTTTCACTCTCGCGCGTCAGAAAGAGACAGTTGTAAGGACGCCACAAGAACAGAGTCAGAAAAGAAAACAATAGAATCGCTAAAGACATTTATTTTTTGCCACATTGCTTTCATCTGTTAATACATATAAATCCTGTATTTATCTGTTAATACATACCAACATACTTCCTGTTGGTTGCTGATGCTTTTTGACGTGACAACGTCTTATAAATTGGTTTGCCGGGTGACACTTTAAGAAACTGCGTTACGCTCCGCTCACGTTATGCGCTCACAATGAGAGCGAGTGAGAGGCACGCGTCCCTTCCACTCGGGCATGGTTAGCCCGCCTAAATTATTTTACCACTCAAAGTCGTTGTCACGTAAAACTTTCGCCCGTATACCGACTTTACAGGCAACCAATTTTTTTTTTAGCTTACCTGTACACGAGATTTTGAGGGAGAAATGGCGCAAGATAGTAGCAAGAGAAAGGTCCGAAGAATTTTTCAAACCAAATAAATCAAGCGTCATTTGCTCAAATCATTTCCTTGAATCTGATTTATATTACACCCCTAAACGATTTACGCGTATAAAAAGGACGGCTGTCCCGCACATAGAGGTTAGTAGTGAGTAATACTATACAATTGATCATTCACTTGCCATCAGGTGACCCACTTGTTCGTTTGCCTTCCTTGTTGTATAAAAAAAATATATAATTCTATAATTCGGTAGTTTAAATAAAATAATAGGCACATTCGGAAACCGTGTGGTACCGGAACACAGTATGGCCACTCCTAGTCTTCCTGTAGACTATTATTGGCTGAAATTACGATATTCGAAAACTATAAAAATCTATCTCTCGTAAATAAAAAACAAAAATTAACAGCCAACGCACCTCCACTGCTATTTTTGTTCGAATCCGCTTCTAAATTCACCTTATGTAGCTTATTGCTGCTCATTTAGCGCAATGTATGAAAGATCAGTCGAAGCATAATATGGTGAAATTAGAGACCTGTGCCTTATTATTGCTTTGTCATTGTATGACGTGATTAGTCCATGTGTATAGAAGGTCATTGCAGTGCAACATAACTTTTCAAATTCTCTCAAGAAGTCTATGTGAGATCTCAGTATAGTCCCACATCTTTACTGAGGACTCAAGGGGCTTAGTGGGAGGGGATCTCATTTACCATTTATCATCTTTATCACTACTCATTCTCATTTACTATAATTTATATGATATTAATATATCTCTAACTTGACACTGGCTAAATGTGCAAACCGCACGAAGCCATTATTTAAAAGAAGAATAAGAGAAGAGAACTTTAGTTAAACGTCAACTAGCACATCCACTTACTGCGGACAGGAGTTTGAGTAAAAAAGAACTAAGCATTCGACAGAGACCTAAAAGATGAAGGCTTGTATCATCTAAGCGTACCAATGTACGCATAGTCCGCACCTGCAGCGAATGTAATTAACCTGTATCACCTGTACTCGTATTCAATATATCTAGATGAAGCGTATATTTGAACGCTTATTCCGTAAAAGCCTTAAAAGCGCTCCATACCATCAAATAAACACGGCAACTAGTGCACCAAATCATGAAGGTTTTACACCTCATATAAAAGGTCCAAATACTGTCTGACGGTAAATAAAAATAGCAATACTATTCGAGAAAATTCGCAACATAAGTAAACTCTTTAAAGTATAGTATTAATAGAATGTCCTCGGGCGGTAAGCATCGCACAGAGGCGCTATATTCTGTGTCAATAAGTATGAATAAATGTTTTTTGACACCAATTATTTAGTTCCAAGATATGTATCATTAAAAACTTGTGTTATGGATACTAAACAACGAAAACAGTTAGACCAGAACAAATATTCACGTTTATGCTCACAAAGATTTGTCCTGTGTGGAAACCGAACCCACGACCACAGGAGCGGCGGTCTGGTATGTTTGCCTCCGCGCCATATCGGTGTCCAAATATAAACAACAATGTCTTTAGAAGCTTAAAGTCAAAGTTTTATTTTTGAGTTAAGCACAATAAAAGTAAAGTAAAAAAAATAATTATTTCATAAACTATTATACATAGTACTTGAAAACGTCATAATTAAAAATAAAAAAAAACAATCGAAATATTATTACACTAAATCACGAAGCTTAGATTCACTTACATGCAACAAAACAATTTAAAAACAAAAAATAATTAAGTGTAAGTGAATCTAAGTGCCAGTTCCGAGCCACCGCTCTGTGAGAAGAACTGGCAAGAAACTCACAGGCTATGCTCTTTTAAATATGTCCATTGGTTTGGTACTAGAATTACAATCTTCATTTGTCTGTGAAGCTATACAATGCAATATAACATAACATTAACAATATTCATGTTTTAAGTCATTATATTAGAATAGCCTGTATGAAACGGCAGTATAATCCCAAGCATTTTTATCTGCCATATAGTCTTTAATAGAATAGTATCCCTTTGAAGACAGCTTGCGTTTTATTGTTAATTTAAATTTATTTAGGCTCAATTGCTGTATATTGCTTGGGATTTTATTGTAGAATCGCACACATTGACCTTTAAAAGATTTGTTTATCTTTTGGAGCCTAGTGGCAGGTACAACTAATTTATGCTTATTCCTTGTGTTCAGGTTATGTATACAGCTTATCTTACAAAAAAAGCTTTTATTAACGTCAACTGAAGTACACATTGAACGTCAATTAACGCACCTATTCACTAGAAGCAGGAGCTTGGGTTATACTGCCCTATTGGCAGTGGATGCAGTCTATTAACATATATACTCTACCGTAGAACAAGCACGGCAGCACCGGTTCACAAACTCATTAAAGGTTCCACACTTAATCGTTTTTAATATTACACGTCATAATGACTACATCCTGCCTGAGGGTAAGCAGTCGATGCAGTCCAATAAAAAAATGAAAGCGCTTTATAACGTGAAATAAGCACGGTATAATGCGCATCCACTCATGACGGCCTGCTAAAATGCCGTTTCACGCCCCGCTTAAAAGGCCTGGGATCATAGGAAATAGGAAACACATGAGCCGGCAACGAATTCCAGAGCTTAGTGGTCTTGCTCACGAACGACTTCCCAAATTTCTTGGTTCGAGTGCTGATAGTCTGCACAGTATGAGAATGGTTTCTAAGACCAGCACGTTGTTCGGGAGAGGAAAGGAGAGGGCGAGATGAGATCGAAAAGCTCCTCAGAACACTCGCCATATAAAAGATACGAAGACTAAAATAAGATAAATAAAAGTAGCAATACATTCGACCAAATTCGCAACACAAGTAAACTCTTCTCGCATGACGTCAAAGTATAGTAATTGATAGGATGTCCTCGGGCGGTAATCATCGCACAGTGGCGCTATATTCTGTGGCGCTATATTCTGTGTCGATAAGTATATAGAAACTTTCCACCGCCGATAGCGCCAGAGACAGGCAATACGTGATGTGCGAAGTAGTTCAAACGCTTGTGGCCATTCAACTAGCGTTTTATTTTTATTATTAACAAACATACATTCACGTCTTTTATCTGAATGTGGTATGCTGAGGTATTTCAAACGCCCACATTTCGCCTATTATAATATTGGTCTTAAGTAATAAGTGCTGAGCGAGAGACCGGGTAATCTATGTTTGCCAGAGCCTCGTCTGTTGATTGGCAGGTGCACCACCTGCAGGTGAGGTCGGCTTGAGCTCCTAAAATCTTGGTAGTAACTTTTATTTTTAACTTTATGGTCCTACAATAGTAATGATGTGATGATGATCCTACGTAACAAAACACAGCCCAAATTAGCCATTTCAAGTGGCAGTGGGCCGGTCATATTTGTCGTAGGACCGACAACCGCTGGGGAAGACGTGTTTTACAGTGAAGACTACTACTACAGTCTTGTTAGGTGCAGTGTAGGTGTTTTTTTTCTTCTGCTACATATTGCTGATAATATAGATTTACAAAAAGAATTGATCGCTGATTTAATGGCTCCGAAATATGATGGCTCGGTCGCCGGAAATTCAATCAACGCCCCGATGGGGCTGCCTCGCACAACCGGGAATTTTACTCCACAGAACAAACAACCTGTTGTTTAACGCACCATACTCGCAATTTGCTTGTCGTAAATGCAAACTCATTTTTGATGAGGAAATTTATAAAAAAAACATTGTTTCAGCTTGTAGAGATGTTTGCAAGCTTTATGTGAAGTTATTACTTTTTAGATTGAATCCTATGGAGACCTAAGAAGCCCAATCCAACCTCACCTGGAAGTAGTGCACCTGCCGATCAACGGCAGAGGCTCCGGCGAACATAACAGTGCCCGGTAAGCGGCAATAGGCTCGCCACCTATTACGTGAGAAAACCTTTATAATTTGCGAAGTGTGGGCGTATAATATGCCTCTGCCTACCCTCTCGGTGAAAAAGGCGTTAATGTATGTATTGTATAACTTTTTTACGACTAAGTATAACATTTTTCGTTAAGACTTTTAATTACCTTCTTCATCGTTTTCTGATTTTATCTTATTTTCATTTGCTTTTATTTTGTTGTATGAAAAACGTTATTTGCAATATTTTTCTTTTTTATATTTTGTTTTTGTTGTCAAATATTTTTGTAAATTTTCGGTATTTTTTTCTCAACTATGAAAAATCTTCTAAAAGAAATAGAATGAAATTTCACATTAACACTGAAAAAGCAATTCGCGAGATCGAATTTATAATTTTAAAGGTATTTTGAAGATATTTTAGGTAGTACTTATAAATTGAATGAAAAGCAAATATGCCACTCACTTTGTAGACCAAAAGTTTATTGATTCAAAATTAGGTACCTGTTTCTTTCCTTTAATGATGATTAATATCCAGACATTTCACTAATTTATTTTATTATGTGATTATAACTATGCATATTAATCAATACTAATAATAAGAGTTTGTCGACAACACGAAATCTGTTTCAGTAGCAAAGATATAGCGATCTTTCTCAGAGAATGTATGTTACTCGTGTAATTTCTTCCGAACACGTACGCAACTCAATAAACAGAAAATGTTGGCAAATTGTTCGATGTCTTGGTGATTCTAGACGCGTTTTCTGTGGCCTCAGGCCATACAACTTCAGTATAGTACAGGGTGTATAGGTTTCCTGCTAATATCTAAGGATCCCAAGCCAACCTCACCTGCAAGTGGTGCACCTGCTGATCAACGTACGAGGCTCTGGCGAAATGTTAGCGTATAATTTGCCTCTGCCTACCCCTTCAGAGAAACAGGCGTGATTGTATGTATGTATGAACGTCAGACCATAGACGTTAATACATATAAATCCTGTATTTATCTGTTAATACATACCAACATACTTCCTGTTGGTTGCTGATGCTTTTTGACGTGACAACGTCTTATAAATTGGTTTGCCGGGTGACACTTTAAGAAACTGCGTTACGCTCCGCTCACGTTATGCGCTCACAATGAGAGCGAGTGAGAGGCACGCGTCCCTTCCACTCGGGCATGGTTAGCCCGCCTAAATTATTTTACCACTCAAAGTCGTTGTCACGTAAAACTTTCGCCCGTATACCGACTTTACAGGCAACCAATTTTTTTTTTAGCTTACCTGTACACGAGATTTTGAGGGAGAAATGGCGCAAGATAGTAGCAAGAGAAAGGTCCGAAGAATTTTTCAAACCAAATAAATCAAGCGTCATTTGCTCAAATCATTTCCTTGAATCTGATTTATATTACACCCCTAAACGATTTACGCGTATAAAAAGGACGGCTGTCCCGCACATAGAGGTTAGTAGTGAGTAATACTATACAATTGATCATTCACTTGCCATCAGGTGACCCACTTGTTCGTTTGCCTTCCTTGTTGTATAAAAAAAATATATAATTCTATAATTCGGTAGTTTAAATAAAATAATAGGCACATTCGGAAACCGTGTGGTACCGGAACACAGTATGGCCACTCCTAGTCTTCCTGTAGACTATTATTGGCTGAAATTACGATATTCGAAAACTATAAAAATCTATCTCTCGTAAATAAAAAACAAAAATTAACAGCCAACGCACCTCCACTGCTATTTTTGTTCGAATCCGCTTCTAAATTCACCTTATGTAGCTTATTGCTGCTCATTTAGCGCAATGTATGAAAGATCAGTCGAAGCATAATATGGTGAAATTAGAGACCTGTGCCTTATTATTGCTTTGTCATTGTATGACGTGATTAGTCCATGTGTATAGAAGGTCATTGCAGTGCAACATAACTTTTCAAATTCTCTCAAGAAGTCTATGTGAGATCTCAGTATAGTCCCACATCTTTACTGAGGACTCAAGGGGCTTAGTGGGAGGGGATCTCATTTACCATTTATCATCTTTATCACTACTCATTCTCATTTACTATAATTTATATGATATTAATATATCTCTAACTTGACACTGGCTAAATGTGCAAACCGCACGAAGCCATTATTTAAAAGAAGAATAAGAGAAGAGAACTTTAGTTAAACGTCAACTAGCACATCCACTTACTGCGGACAGGAGTTTGAGTAAAAAAGAACTAAGCATTCGACAGAGACCTAAAAGATGAAGGCTTGTATCATCTAAGCGTACCAATGTACGCATAGTCCGCACCTGCAGCGAATGTAATTAACCTGTATCACCTGTACTCGTATTCAATATATCTAGATGAAGCGTATATTTGAACGCTTATTCCGTAAAAGCCTTAAAAGCGCTCCATACCATCAAATAAACACGGCAACTAGTGCACCAAATCATGAAGGTTTTACACCTCATATAAAAGGTCCAAATACTGTCTGACGGTAAATAAAAATAGCAATACTATTCGAGAAAATTCGCAACATAAGTAAACTCTTTAAAGTATAGTATTAATAGAATGTCCTCGGGCGGTAAGCATCGCACAGAGGCGCTATATTCTGTGTCAATAAGTATGAATAAATGTTTTTTGACACCAATTATTTAGTTCCAAGATATGTATCATTAAAAACTTGTGTTATGGATACTAAACAACGAAAACAGTTAGACCAGAACAAATATTCACGTTTATGCTCACAAAGATTTGTCCTGTGTGGAAACCGAACCCACGACCACAGGAGCGGCGGTCTGGTATGTTTGCCTCCGCGCCATATCGGTGTCCAAATATAAACAACAATGTCTTTAGAAGCTTAAAGTCAAAGTTTTATTTTTGAGTTAAGCACAATAAAAGTAAAGTAAAAAAAATAATTATTTCATAAACTATTATACATAGTACTTGAAAACGTCATAATTAAAAATAAAAAAAAACAATCGAAATATTATTACACTAAATCACGAAGCTTAGATTCACTTACATGCAACAAAACAATTTAAAAACAAAAAATAATTAAGTGTAAGTGAATCTAAGTGCCAGTTCCGAGCCACCGCTCTGTGAGAAGAACTGGCAAGAAACTCACAGGCTATGCTCTTTTAAATATGTCCATTGGTTTGGTACTAGAATTACAATCTTCATTTGTCTGTGAAGCTATACAATGCAATATAACATAACATTAACAATATTCATGTTTTAAGTCATTATATTAGAATAGCCTGTATGAAACGGCAGTATAATCCCAAGCATTTTTATCTGCCATATAGTCTTTAATAGAATAGTATCCCTTTGAAGACAGCTTGCGTTTTATTGTTAATTTAAATTTATTTAGGCTCAATTGCTGTATATTGCTTGGGATTTTATTGTAGAATCGCACACATTGACCTTTAAAAGATTTGTTTATCTTTTGGAGCCTAGTGGCAGGTACAACTAATTTATGCTTATTCCTTGTGTTCAGGTTATGTATACAGCTTATCTTACAAAAAAAGCTTTTATTAACGTCAACTGAAGTACACATTGAACGTCAATTAACGCACCTATTCACTAGAAGCAGGAGCTTGGGTTATACTGCCCTATTGGCAGTGGATGCAGTCTATTAACATATATACTCTACCGTAGAACAAGCACGGCAGCACCGGTTCACAAACTCATTAAAGGTTCCACACTTAATCGTTTTTAATATTACACGTCATAATGACTACATCCTGCCTGAGGGTAAGCAGTCGATGCAGTCCAATAAAAAAATGAAAGCGCTTTATAACGTGAAATAAGCACGGTATAATGCGCATCCACTCATGACGGCCTGCTAAAATGCCGTTTCACGCCCCGCTTAAAAGGCCTGGGATCATAGGAAATAGGAAACACATGAGCCGGCAACGAATTCCAGAGCTTAGTGGTCTTGCTCACGAACGACTTCCCAAATTTCTTGGTTCGAGTGCTGATAGTCTGCACAGTATGAGAATGGTTTCTAAGACCAGCACGTTGTTCGGGAGAGGAAAGGAGAGGGCGAGATGAGATCGAAAAGCTCCTCAGAACACTCGCCATATAAAAGATACGAAGACTAAAATAAGATAAATAAAAGTAGCAATACATTCGACCAAATTCGCAACACAAGTAAACTCTTCTCGCATGACGTCAAAGTATAGTAATTGATAGGATGTCCTCGGGCGGTAATCATCGCACAGTGGCGCTATATTCTGTGGCGCTATATTCTGTGTCGATAAGTATATAGAAACTTTCCACCGCCGATAGCGCCAGAGACAGGCAATACGTGATGTGCGAAGTAGTTCAAACGCTTGTGGCCATTCAACTAGCGTTTTATTTTTATTATTAACAAACATACATTCACGTCTTTTATCTGAATGTGGTATGCTGAGGTATTTCAAACGCCCACATTTCGCCTATTATAATATTGGTCTTAAGTAATAAGTGCTGAGCGAGAGACCGGGTAATCTATGTTTGCCAGAGCCTCGTCTGTTGATTGGCAGGTGCACCACCTGCAGGTGAGGTCGGCTTGAGCTCCTAAAATCTTGGTAGTAACTTTTATTTTTAACTTTATGGTCCTACAATAGTAATGATGTGATGATGATCCTACGTAACAAAACACAGCCCAAATTAGCCATTTCAAGTGGCAGTGGGCCGGTCATATTTGTCGTAGGACCGACAACCGCTGGGGAAGACGTGTTTTACAGTGAAGACTACTACTACAGTCTTGTTAGGTGCAGTGTAGGTGTTTTTTTTCTTCTGCTACATATTGCTGATAATATAGATTTACAAAAAGAATTGATCGCTGATTTAATGGCTCCGAAATATGATGGCTCGGTCGCCGGAAATTCAATCAACGCCCCGATGGGGCTGCCTCGCACAACCGGGAATTTTACTCCACAGAACAAACAACCTGTTGTTTAACGCACCATACTCGCAATTTGCTTGTCGTAAATGCAAACTCATTTTTGATGAGGAAATTTATAAAAAAAACATTGTTTCAGCTTGTAGAGATGTTTGCAAGCTTTATGTGAAGTTATTACTTTTTAGATTGAATCCTATGGAGACCTAAGAAGCCCAATCCAACCTCACCTGGAAGTAGTGCACCTGCCGATCAACGGCAGAGGCTCCGGCGAACATAACAGTGCCCGGTAAGCGGCAATAGGCTCGCCACCTATTACGTGAGAAAACCTTTATAATTTGCGAAGTGTGGGCGTATAATATGCCTCTGCCTACCCTCTCGGTGAAAAAGGCGTTAATGTATGTATTGTATAACTTTTTTACGACTAAGTATAACATTTTTCGTTAAGACTTTTAATTACCTTCTTCATCGTTTTCTGATTTTATCTTATTTTCATTTGCTTTTATTTTGTTGTATGAAAAACGTTATTTGCAATATTTTTCTTTTTTATATTTTGTTTTTGTTGTCAAATATTTTTGTAAATTTTCGGTATTTTTTTCTCAACTATGAAAAATCTTCTAAAAGAAATAGAATGAAATTTCACATTAACACTGAAAAAGCAATTCGCGAGATCGAATTTATAATTTTAAAGGTATTTTGAAGATATTTTAGGTAGTACTTATAAATTGAATGAAAAGCAAATATGCCACTCACTTTGTAGACCAAAAGTTTATTGATTCAAAATTAGGTACCTGTTTCTTTCCTTTAATGATGATTAATATCCAGACATTTCACTAATTTATTTTATTATGTGATTATAACTATGCATATTAATCAATACTAATAATAAGAGTTTGTCGACAACACGAAATCTGTTTCAGTAGCAAAGATATAGCGATCTTTCTCAGAGAATGTATGTTACTCGTGTAATTTCTTCCGAACACGTACGCAACTCAATAAACAGAAAATGTTGGCAAATTGTTCGATGTCTTGGTGATTCTAGACGCGTTTTCTGTGGCCTCAGGCCATACAACTTCAGTATAGTACAGGGTGTATAGGTTTCCTGCTAATATCTAAGGATCCCAAGCCAACCTCACCTGCAAGTGGTGCACCTGCTGATCAACGTACGAGGCTCTGGCGAAATGTTAGCGTATAATTTGCCTCTGCCTACCCCTTCAGAGAAACAGGCGTGATTGTATGTATGTATGAACGTCAGACCATAGACGTAACACTAAGCAATTTTTTTCAGTATTAGATAATTCTACTTATACCTATTTTAGCTAGCCACCGAAAGGGCACACAATTGAAATATACACAAAAATCGCCAAAATGCAAGACAGTTAGTTGGCTATAAAAGCGCTCATATGTGCACTTATTTTACAATTCATTATCATCTCAGCCAATTAACGTCCCACTATTGAGCACGAGTCTCCTCTCACATTGGTATGGAGTATGGCCCAAAAACCTCGCACCTACCAAGGTGGTCCTATTTCACCACGCGGACACAGTGCGGATTGGCGGAGGCAGGTGTATGACGTCCTGCGTAATAATTCAAGCGCGGAGTTACGAGCGCTTCATTTTTAAAGTACCGATTCATAAAATCTATTATGTCATTTTTATTATTCAGATATATATCATATACTATACTATTTAAATTTTAAAAAATTAACTATTTTAATACTTTATTACTTACATAAATACATACATAATATCACGCCTCATTCCCGTAGGGGTAGGCAGAGATCACATCCTTCCACTTGCTACGATCTTGACATACACTTTTAGCTTCATTCACACTCATTAACCTCCTCATACACGCCCGTTGGTTTAGGGTACTTTTGACCTGCTCTTTCTCTAAACTTTATTACTTAAACATTATTAATACTACATAAGAAATGTTGGCGAGTATATGCCTTTGCTTAGCCTTCGAAGAAACAGGCGTAGTAAGTAAGTTTCAAGACGCGCGTTCTGTGGCCTCAGGCCGCATGGTGACGTCATTGGTGGCGGGAAATCCAATCAAAATCTCAAGATTTCTATAGATAAAAGATCGGCGGATGATAGGCTTAACCACTTTCTTGCCCGATTTTTTATTACTCAAGCTCTTAACCATAGTGTAAAAGCACATTAGTATTAAGTAAAATAAATCGACATTCATAAATAAAGGGAGTTTTATTTTTTCTTATACTCTCACCCTTTTAGAGTATTTGCCTGTGTCATGTTATTAAATAAATCAAGTCGTTCGCATAAATGCAGCGTTTTTGTCTCGTACATATATACATTCATAAATACATAATAGCACAGCTGTCTCCTCGAAGGGGTATTCACAGGTATATTATGCGCCCACAATTCGCCAGTTCTATTGCTGGCTTCACGTAATTGGTGGCGACCCTATTGCTGCTTATCGGGAACTTTTATGTTCGCCAGAGTTTTAGTTTCGACACGTAGTCAGAGTAAAAGTCTGGTATAGTCCGACTTAGTCGAGTCAAATTAAAGTCGCACCCCATTAAAGTAATTGAGACTGTACAAGGGGCTTCTATGGAGATGTGAAGACAACACGGAAGTACATACATTATCACAGAAGTTATGTCTAAAAGTCCACTATATATGACGACCGACATGGTGTGGAGATCAGTATACCTGCATTTCACTCCAGAGGTCGTGGGTTCGATTCCCACAGAGGACAAATCTTTGTGTGCATGAACACGAATATTTGTTCTGGTCTGGGTGTTTTCCTATGTATATTAAGTATGTATTTATAAAAAAAAAGTATTTAAGTATATTTGGTTTGGTATTGTCCGGTCTTTAGTATCCATAACACAAGTTCTTAGTGATACTTATCTTGGAACTAAATAATTGGTGTGATTGTAAGAGAATATTTATTTATTTATTTTATTAATATTTACACACAAAAACTTATTTATACTAGTTTTGGAAACAAGACTCATTTTTTTTTTGATCTCTTGGTGATTTTACACGCGTGTTTAGTGGCTTCAAGCCGCATGCGGACGTCATTGGTGGCGGGAAATCCAATCAACATCCGAAGTGCCGCCTGCCATAGCCTTCTTCCATAGATAAAATATCACATTTTACTATGAACTTGTCTATGCCAGAGATTAAAAAGTTAATGGGATTCGATATTTAATATTTAAAAAAAAATTCTGATTTATTTTATAGATTTTATGCAAATTGTACAGACAAGTTTACAAAGTATATAAGACACTATAAGTCTGAGTCATAAGTTTTTATGGAAGATCAGCGTGGTGACATTTCTTTGCCGTCCTTACAATATCAGAATAAAAGAAAGAATTATCTAATTTGGTGTACCTACTTAGTCGTTCAAAAGATATGCATAAAAACGCATTGCCGCGGTACATATGGAATTGATGTTTTAAATGGAAAAAGAAAAACTTTGTTTTTGACTTTTTTTAATGTTATCAATCACAAAGTTTTTACCGTTATTATCTATGCACTTTTGCTATTCTATAGGGAGTTTATTGATTCCTTTGCTGGCGCGAAAATTAACAAAATCTTCGAATAAGTTTTAGACTGCCTCATTTGAATTGAATTTATTTCAAAGTAAGAAATTTTACAAAGTCCGAGAAAAGTGATAATCGATTGTAGCAAGTTCCGAAGAGTAAGCAGTCTAATCCTAGCTCCTCTAGTTTCGCCATCGTCTGTTGTGCAGTGTGTGGTCTAGCGTTGTCTTGAAACAGCAGTGGGCTAGAGCAGTTGACCAAGCTCGGTTGTTAAGCGGCTAGCTGTTCCATCATGGCTTCTAGTTGTTAACAATACAGATCTGAACAGATCTAAGTAAGCTGTAGTGGATGATACCAAAGCTGGTCCACCATAGACTAACCAGACCCTTTTTTCGGTCAACTTTCGCTTAGGGCAAGATTTGGCTGGTTCAACTGGGTTCAATCATGTGATGAGCGTTTTTGTGTAGGATCCATTTGTCAGCACAAGCGGTAATGATACGATTCAAAATCGTCTCGTTGTTGTGACTGTTGAGCAACGTCACGCAGCAGTCGATGCATTTTTGTTGGGTTGCTTCACTTAAATCGTGTGGTTTTCTTCGCGATCGCTTTAAATTCCTCATTGACAACTAGGGTCTCCAGCCGTCCTCGAGGTTTGTTCCGGAGGTCAAAATTTCCAGAAGGAAAGCTATGGATTGAGCTGTTTCTGCAGCGCTCGTGCCACGATGGAACTCATATTAAAAAATGTGCAATTTTAATTTTCCATATTGAGCACAGAACGATGTCATGACACGAAAACAAATGAATTATCACATTCACGCCACGAATAGATAGCATTTTTTTTATAATGGCTTCGTGCGATTAGCACATTTAGCCAGTGTCAAGTAAGAGATATATTAATAACATATAAATCATAGTATATGAGATAAATATGATAGATGGCAAATTAGATGCCCTCTCCGTAAAACCCTTGAGTCCTCAGTAAAAATGTGGGACTATACTGAGATCTCACATGGACTTCTTGAAAGAATTTGAAAAGTGATGTTGCACTGTTTTGTTTGATTTACCAACACTCATGCACGTTCACAAACACTTAAAAGTTAAACATCCACCGTTATTACACATTAATGTTAGAAATATCGCAAAGTTTAGAAAACAAAACTGCAGACATGACGCTTCACTTTCCCGCCAAGCAGTCTCAGATAGGCTTTAAATTAAAATAAATTTGATTTTGGAATTCCAACGATTGCAGCCAAACACCGAATTCATGAGATCAAATCGTCAATTTATTACTTATCTCGCAGCGCCGAAGCCCTGACGGAAACTATGCATGCTGCATGCCTACATTTTTAATTTTGTGCGAATTAATATTTAGGAATTGTAAACTTTAGGGATTACGAATTGTTCCGCCAAATGACGCATTTGGTAAATGACAATGTGGCGGTAAAAAGTTAGGCGAAGTGAAATTAGGGCAAGAATAGTCGTAAGAGTCGACGAAAAGAAATCCCACTGGATGATCCTATACTATTGGGGAGTCTAATGTTTTGCAGTGGTTTTCATATGACTAAAATGATGATGATGTTTGCATATTACTTAAGTCAAATATGGGTAACCTGACACCAATAATTAAGGCAATTTATAAACAGTAGGTCACGCGAAGTTGACAACCATATCGTTTAGAATGAACTTAACAACTCCACAATATTCAATCAGAAACTTAATCCTACTTGATCAAATAGATGATCCCACAAATTCCACAGACTAGCTCGCCCAAAACTTGGCACAACAATTTCGTAGTAAGTATGAGGGTAGTTAAAGCGATTACCAACTTGATGAATATTTCATTAAATGTATGCAAATTCACAGCGGCTAACTTGGCGACTCTGTCTTGGTATTAGACAATTGAAAACAATCGAACCAGGTAAGTCTGCTTAAGGCTAGTCTACTTAAATGCGACACCCCTTGCCTTTAATTCAGAGGCTCTCGGGTTTAAACCCTAGTCTCTATATATCTATCTATGACTTTTCAAAGTTAGGTGCGTAATTTTCGCTTGCTCCGTGCCTCGGAAAGCACGTTAAGCCGTTGGTCCCGGCTGTCATGAACATCTATAGCAGTTGATATTAGGAAGTCAGTGTCTTCTAACAGACTGACAGCTGGTTTAACCATAGAATGATGTTTCCATCTGGGTTGTGGAGGTCAGACGGCAGTCGCTCCACGTAATAACTGAAATTCAGTCAAATCTGGTTGAACCAGTGAACAGACCCTGGGCCCTAAGCTGAAGTCTAGGGCAACCGGGATAGCGCTAAGATATGATGAAGACGCTTAAATGCTATGGGTCTCGCCACTGGACTATCGCCGCTTAATAATGATCTTCACTTTTTTGTCCAAAAGAGGTTAAGCAAATAGTGGACTTAGATTTTTGCATTATACACATTTAAGGCCACAAAACTCAAAATATTATAAATTTACTTTATATGTATCACTCGAAATTTTTCAAAATTTTAAAATTTTTTCGATAAAAACAAAACTGCACAAGTTTTTTGCCCAATTCTTCTGCACTTAAGCTACTGCTCTTAATAAAGGGGCGTATCTATATTAATCACTAAATGTGGTAGTCGTTAAGCCATGTTAGAAGCCTAATGGGCGGCTTGATAAATTCTAACAGCAGGACGCCATACACCTGCCTCCGCCAATCCGCACTGGGTCAGCGTGGTGGAGTATGACCCAATACCCTTGCACCTTGGTATGTGAGAGGAGGCTCGTGCTCAGTAGTGGGACGTTTATGGGCTGAGATGATGATCTATATTAATAAGTGCCTAAATTGAAAAGGTTATTAAATCCCACTGCTGAAGTCTGAAGTCTTGGGGAGGCCACCCAATATTTAATTATATTTTGGGTGTTTGCCCATAACCACCACGCTGGGCATGCGGTTTAGTGATCGCAGATTCAGCCAGTACGCAGGATGACGTTAAATCCAGTTGCATTTGTCCTTGTTGACTCTTACGTCTCCCTGTGAGAGGAGAGGGGTGGCACTATTTCTAGGCCGGTACCACACGGCATAAATATAATAATAAAATAAATAGATTCAACATTTTTCATTTCATCTCATTTCCTTCTCGATGTATACAGTACTTGTAGTCCCCGGTCCTTTTAATTAACGTCTTTTGACGTCACGACGTAACAAATGACGTGTCATGGCGTCGTGCGTTGGCTATATTAACAGCTGCCTTAGTATTTGCCGTTGAGCTACTCATAAATATATATCTTAATTAAATCCGGGTTTAAAATATAAAAGGAATTTAGAATACTTCAGCATAAAAAAAACTAATTACACAGCTTTCCCTAAACAATAGGGAGTACCTAAGTACTTTTCATAGGGGATCAGTTATCCGAAGGTCGTAGATTCGATTCCTACTCGGGAGACCAAAGACATAACTATTTAAGGTAGCATTGTAAATGCAAAACAATCAAATTAAAAATAATGCAAAAATAATTTGGTAGGTTTTTCTATACACCCATATCATATTACATATTAAAATTAAATCTGATTTTCAAAGATAATCGGTTAATATAGGAACTTAATCGGCTTCTACATATTGGCAACAAAACAAGCTTTTCCCAAACAATAGGGGGATAATTATTGCATGTCAAGCTCGGCTCATTGTCAAGCCAACCAACGGCTCGTGACGTCATATGACAAATGACGCTTCACGGCGTTGGTAGTATTATTACTATTATTATTATTGCTGTTACCAGCTGGCTATTTAAATATATATTGATAAATCATTCAATCACTTCGTCAGAGGTCACATGCAACACCTACTTGTCCGGTAGATGTAAAATGTGTACGGGTATGCGATCCCGGCCCCTCGAGCTATTACCTACTCTTCGCTTTCCGAGACGGTAGTATCCTAGTTCCTTACTCCTACCCAGATTTCCGTCATTTCCCTATCCGGTTCCTTCATCCTTGCCCTCCCGAATCCAATCCAAGGTCTGCCGTGCCGAAGGATGCGTGGCTAGGGGAGAGCCTAGTTGCAAGCGAGCCATACTGCCCTAAGACCAGGTGAACTCAGATCGAGGCTAACCTTCTCCCGATATGCGGGGCTCTGTCGGGAGTGACAAATAATTCCCTTGCTTCTCGTGGGAACGCAATGAGTTATAAAAATAACCAAAATGGCGGCGACGTGGTTCGCAACTCGTCACGTCTCGTTACCCGTGGGGGCGAAAAGTGGATCGCAGAGAGCCGGTTTGCTACGTTGAATGTTAGAGGGGGAATGGATGGTAAGGTTGATGAAGTATATCAGATGATGGATGCAAGACATTTGGATGTGTTATGTGTCACTGAAACAAAGCGGAAAGGATGTGGAACCACTCAGCACGATCGCTATACAGGATATTGGTCTGGAGTATCCAGAACCAAGCGAGGCTGTCAGGGAGTAGGTCTTCTCCTTTCTGCGAGAGTGGATGAGTGTGTAATTGAGTATGAATGTGTGAGTCCCAGATTTCTCTGGATTAGGCTGAAAATTGGACTCACTCGAATCTTTCTCCTAGGTGTATATGCACCAACCGAGGTGGGTTTAGGTGGGTCTACCAACGCCAAAAAAGGGAAAGACGAGTTCTGGGAAAGTATGAGAGAAGTCTTATCGAAATGCAAGAGTAATGAAAGAATTGTCATGTTAGGGGATTTTAATGCATGGGTTGGAGTCAATCGTGATGGATATGAACGAGTTTTGGGTGCGTTTGGCGACGAGAGGTGTAATGAGAATGGAAGAAGTTTGCTTGAATTATGTATAGAGTGGAATCTTTGCGTTGCAAACACAATGTTTGCACACAAAAAGATTCATATGTATACAAGAGAAGAAGGAAGAAGTAGAAGTATGATTGACTTTGTAATTGTGGATGAAAGGTTAAAGAAGAACCTTGTGAACACTCGAGTATGTCGCGGCGTTTACATAGACACGGACCATTACTTGGTAATCACCCGTATGAATGGTCTGTTTAAGCGTTGGCGACATCGGATCAAAGAGCCCACAAGTGTTCTAAAAAGAATAAAAGTAGAAAATTTGCAAGGAGACGATGTAAAAGAAAAGTATTACAAGCGTTTGGAAGAAAGGTTTGTGAAAAGAAATGTGAATGAGTTATCTTTTATTGAGGATTTGTGGGTTGCATTTAAGGAAAATATTGTTGATGCTGCAATAGAGGTATGTGGGGAGTGTAAGAGACGAAATGGGTAAATAAATAGAAATGTATGGATGGATAAAGATGTACAAAAAGTGGTAAAAGAGAAGAAAAAAGCTTGGTTGGATTGGTTAGCAGCTAAAGCTAACAGAAGTATGCAGAAAGCAACAGACGAGGATATAGAGAAAGTAAGAAGAGAGTATAAGCAATTGAAAGATTTAGTTAAAAAAGAGGTTAAGGGTCAAAATCAAAAAGTGTAATTTTTTGTCAATTTTGGTGGCAATTTTTATTTTTCAGTTTTCATGAAAAATAATCACGTAATATAAAAAAGGAAAGTCTAATATATAAGTTACTGTAAGAGGGCCGTCTATATCTCGATAAGTTTTTAAGATATTTATGTTTTAAGTCTACAGTGACCACCGAAATTGAAATTGATCCACCAAAATGGAAAATGCCCACTGAATTTGAAAATAAGCAACACCAAAATTTAATTTTTACCGTTTAGACTCTTAAAGGAAAAAATATCACAAGATTTTACATAATTAAGATAATATGTTTATTGGTAATATATTTTCAATATTACGTCAATAATTAGGAATAACTATTTTTTAATTAAATTATTACAATCATCAATCACTAGAAACTTTAAAATGTTTAGTAATAAATTATCAGAGAAATAACAACAATATTTTGAAAACAATTTTGTTTAACGAAGTATAACAAAGTAATTATTATATTAAAAAGAACTAAAATATTAATAACAAAAATTATCCATTCAATCTGATAACATGTGTCAAAGAAAAATAATAAGAAAAAATAACATGACAATCTCTAAAAAATATTAAGTTATCAGATTCAGTGATGACTCACATGCAGAAAAAGATGATGTTCTTTCAACGGCAGCAGCTCTAGCATCTATAGTAGAATTGAGAGATTTTTCGAATTTGGAAAACGAATCACTGTGTATATTGTCAAAAAAGGACTCTGAAGGGACAGCTGCGTCATCCAAATCGTTTCCTATAGCATATTTAGATAAAAATGTTGAATCTGATAATCGTTGCTGAGGAAGAGATCTATTTGTTGTTAATTTAGATGTACTTGGTTTATGCAGGTGTCCCAAATTATCTAATAAAATCTTTTCAGATCCTTTGAACCGCTGAACTATACATTTACCGCGCAACTGACTAGCCTTAATGTTTGTACTAGAGTGCCTAGCTGTCTCTGTTCGTGGCTTAAGCAAATTAATAGTCGGAGTCATAGAAATGGCATCTTCGCAATCAGAGGGTTGAATTTCGGCATCCACATTGTCATTGCTTGGTAACTTGTAAAAACCCAAATGCGTACCATGAAGACATTCAGTAGAGCTGTATAAACACTGAGGCTCGACGCATGACAGTGAACGCAATACTTGAAATTTTCGGACTAAATAGCTTCGTGCACTTTCATGGTTCCATTGAAAGGTTTCAACGAATTAGGAGTAAGCCAGTCTTTTTTAGTGATTTTATAGTCATCCACGCGTTTAACTTTTACCGACTTGACTTTTAGGCTTTCAATGAGACTATCAATGTCCGTAATTGATCTGCTGTTCTTTTCAAAAGGCCACCTACTCAATCAGGTGCTCCCTTGCCATGACCGCATTCACAGTAAAGCCTAGCAATACAGGCCACAGTTGAACAATTTAGATTGGAATTGAGACATTGCATAAAATATTTTTATGTTTCGATTGGGCAGATGGTGAATCAGAGACAATGTGTAAATTGTCAACTTCATACAGTATTGGAACTACGTGAGCCCACACTGCAGGAGCGTCGTGTCGTAGAGAAGAACTAACCTAGCAAAATGCCTGCGTATTAAGTTCTTGGTCTTGTGGGCAACGATAATATATCATTTCAGTGTGCAGTGTTAACTGTTGTCTACTTGCACCAAAATGCACTGATAGTATTTCAGATCCATACTTCGTCATGTAGTTCTCAATAAAGTCTATGTGGATTAAACATTCCGACACATCAAGGTTTCTTTTTATTCTTTTTACTGCTTCTGCTTGATTCCTAATATTACCACAATGTTTCAGAAAGTGTTCTAATCTTTAAATAAGGTACTATTCATCATCTTCAAAAAACTTAACTACATCAATACGAATATTATTTTTAACTATATTTATATTTCGTTTTGGCACAGCAACTCTGTTATTTGGTTCTTTATTTTTTAATAGTTTATTAACATCTTTGAACTTGTTAACTGTAAGTACAATTATCGCTTCTTAGTTCTGTTATTCTACGTTGCAATAAATTTAGCTCCTTAGCTTTACTATTTTGGTATCGTCTAAATTTATTCTTAAATTCCCGTTTAAAATCTATTGAAGTAACAGATGATGGATCTGAATTTGGACTATCTGGGCACAGCATAGGGACAGCCGAAACAACTGCTAACACATGGTGAAGCAGGGCTTGATTATTCCAGAATTTGAACGGGACTGCTCGTGCGAAGATGTAGATTTAAACTACTTGTGATTGGTGGTAATTTTCTAGACCGTAAACTTCTAGTAACAGTAGCATGTTGATTTATACTCTCTTCATCGCATTGGACAGACCTTGTTTTATAACTGCAGCTTGGAAGAGTGTCATTGTAAGCTCGAACATTACCTGATCTTGTTGTGGCCTGCAGCTAGTATTTACGTGCTAAGGTGATGCATTTGATTCTTCTTCTACCAGTCTTTTCATTGCTTTTCAAAACCTAAAACTACAAGTATAACTTCTTGCTTTTTTTGGTAATATCTTTCCCTTTCTTTTTTTCTAAGAGCTTCTGCTTCTTCAGGGTTGTTTTTAATTCCTGCTTTTCTCTTTCTTTCTGCCATTCTCTTTTTAAGCAGTCTCTCTTCGGTGGTCTGTTTCGGCGTAATAAAAAAAAGAATTTTAGTATGTAGGGTAGTTTTAACAAAACATCATAAGTCTTGCACTGTAAAAGCTGGCTTACAATGTTACTATTCTAAAATTTATGGAGTGAATATAACTATGAGCTAATTTTCCTCTATCAATGTTACGCACGCGGCAGTACAAAACTAATATAATACGTAAGTACTTACACTGTGTCAATTTTGGTGGCTCATTTTCAATTTCGGTGCCATGAAAACGCCACCAAACCCACCAAAATTGAACCACCAATATTGAAACCAGACATAAAAATAACCAGAAACAGTAGGAGTTTAAGGTTACAATTAAGTGAGTGTAGTTAACTTAAACATTATCCCAATGTGTATCTACAGAATAAGGTATTTATCCGTAAAACAATAAATTAAATAAAAAATTGATCCACCAAAAATTTCAAAAATCTTGTCCCCCATGCCAAAAAAATAGATACTTACGTTTTTAGCGGGAAATCACAACACTTAAACACACAACTGTTACGTGCAAACGCGGGTGCACCACTGAGACACTCGGTACCTAAAACGCTATACACGCATTGTCGTACTAAACTTGTGGTAGGGTCAGTTGAAAAAATGCCACCAAAATTTTTTTTTTTCTTGAGACAAACTTTGATAAGGTATTTCGTGTATCTATTATATACATATTAATACAATTTGAATGTTTTTAAACCATTAGTTTTATATATTAACTAGTGTAATTATAAATTTAGTAAAGTACTATAAATAGTAACCGTAGCGAATGAAATTGTACAAAAATATGGAGTTGGGACAAGCCACCTTACTAGAAATTTTGAGACACTTCTTTTTTTTATAAATTATTTACATATTTCTAACAAATTTGGATCATGGCCCTGAATAAATATAGTTTCGTCGATGATTGCAAAAAAATATCAGCGACGAAATATTATTTTACACCTAGATTCTCAACGAAGACACGAAAAATTTGCCTGTTTGATATTGACCCTTAAGAGAAAGAAAGATGAGCAAAAGGATGAATTTGATAGAAGACTGTCTGACGATTTCCGGACAAACATAAAAGTTTTCTGGAAATCCATAAAGACAGCCCGAGGAAAAACTGCAGAATCGGAGCTGTCAAAAATCAGGAGTTTGGATGGAAGTATAGTGAAAGGAGAAGCATGTGTGTTAAAGAGATGGAAGGAGTATTTTGAAAGCCTCTTTGAAACAGATGATAGGGTACTTAAGCCAACGTGTCACGAAGTGGATGAAGAGATTGAAAGTGTTCAGGTTGATAGAATAAGCATAAATGAAATTTTGAATGGCATGAAAGAAATGAAATTAGGAAAAGCAGCAGGATATGATAGGATTTCCTTAGAGATGCTGCGGGCTGGACAGGGTCTGGTAGCTGGTCTGCTGCACCGCCTTTTTAACCTGTGTTTTACGAGTGGCCAAGTACCGAGCGATTGGTGTAAGGCGGTGATCGTGCCACTCTATAAAGGGAAAGGGTCGCAGCAAGACTGTAAAAACTACCGGGGAATCAGCCTTTTAAGTGTCGTAGGAAAACTATATGCAAAAGTTTTGATAAAAAGAGTGATACAAGTGACAGATGATAAAATATGGAATGTACAAGCGGGATTTCAAAAGGGAATGGGATGTACGGATCAGATCTTTTCCTTACGGTGCATAGTCCAAAAGTTCTTGGAGAAACACCAAAAGATCTATTGCACATTCATAGATTTGGAAAAGGCTTATGATAGAGTGGCGAGGAATGAGTTGTGGTCGGCATTGTCTCAAAATGGAGTGAGCAGTGTCCTGATACGGGCGTTAAAATCTCTTTATATGGGTTCCAGCGCCTGTGTCAGGATTAATGGGACGTGCACGGACTGGTTTAACATCTATAAAGGTGTTAGACAGGGATGTGTAGCGTCACCCTGGCTGTTCAACCTATTTTTGGACAATTGCCTTACTGGTTTGAAAGAGTGTGCTAAAGGGTTGAGAATGAACGAGTCGCTCATCAAATGCCTTCTATATGCTGACGACCAAGTTTTGCTTGCGTCGTCGGCTGAGGAGTTGCAGGAGATGGTGACGATAGTCCAAGAGTCTTTAATAGCGAAAGGAATGAAAGTAAACGTTAGTAAGACGAAAGTTATGGTTTTTGAAAGAGAAGACAAAGTGACAAATTGTGAAATTTTAATCGGAAGTAAGAAAGTAGAACAAGTGAATGAGTTTGTGTATTTGGGATCGAAATTTACGAGAGATGGAAAGTGTGAAATCGATATCGATAGAAGAGTGAATGCTGGAAACATGTTGAATGGGGCACTTCACGCCTTTGTAAGCAGTCAGAAAGTGTCTGAAAAGGCACGTCTGGCAGTTCATAGGGGTGTGTTGGTACCTACACTAATGTATGGAAGCGAATGTTGGTTATGGCAGAAGAAACATGAGAGTAAGATTAATGCAGTAGAGATGAGAGCACTCAGAAATATTCTTGGTGTCAAATTGAGTGATAGGATAAGGAATGAAGTGATAAGGGTTAAAGCTGGTGTAAAAGAAGATATAGTGACGAGAATTGAGAAAGGTATGCTTAGATGGTTTGGTCATGTTGAGAGGATGAATGAAAGTAGATTAACGAAAGTGATTTATGATGGACAAGTGGATGGAAGTGTTGGGAGGGGAAGACCACGTAAGACCTTCCATGACCAAATACAAAAAATGTTAGAGAAAGGGCAGGTCAAAAGTACCCTAAACCGACGGGCGTGTATGAGGAGGTTAATGAGTGTGAATGAAGCTAAAAGTGTGTGCCAAGATCGTAGCAAGTGGAAGGATGTGATCTCTGCCTACCCCCTACGGGAAAGAGGCGTGACATTATGTATGTATGTATGTATGATAAATCATAAGGACAGAGGGGCTTCATAGAAAACAAGATTTAAAGTTAAATCAGGTTTACAACTATTGCTGTCACTGTCTTTATTTTATCACATAAAAATGATAGCTCTATTTTAATCCTGGTTTAACCTTAGATCTTGTTTTTTAGTAAGTCCCAGAATGTTTCGTTAAGTACATAAACAATTTTCTTACAATCACACCAATTATTACAAGGATATATTGTAGGGGGTAGGATATTGTTATATAGGTGTATAGGGATCCAACCAAGATCTGAGGGGCTAAGTAACCCCCCCCCCCTGCAAGTGTTCCACCTGCCGAACAACGAACGAGGCTCTGGCGAACGTAGAAGTTCCCCTTTCTTCTACGTTCAAGCTAGGTGGCGAGCCTATTCCCGTAAGCGGCAACAGGCTGAGACAGACAACAGACAGGCAGACAATATAACTGGCGAAATGTGGGCGCATTATATGCCTCTGCTTATCCTTTAGGGGAAACAGGCGTGATATTATGTATGTATTTTTTTAATTTAAATACGTACTTAATATTATATGTGTTTTTAAGTGCTGACAAGAAAGGATATTAGTTCTAAGATAAATATCATAAATAACTTGTGTTATAGATACTAAATAATGGATAAACATAATACATAAATACTTTTGTTTAAAAATGACTTAGGTAATAATTATGTGTATATTAAAATTGTACTTACAAAATAAGTGCCTGTGTTTTCTTTAATATATTTTTTTTACTAAGGATATATTATACACAATATATATAGCTGTACTCAATCACATTAGGTTAAGTACTTACTTGTAATTATGGTTGCTTTGATGAAATAAATAAATAGTAATTCTTTTCACATTATTCAGGCACATTTATTAAAACGGCGCTATCTACGACTAAATAAATCTCCATGAACGTAGGTAAAGTATAAATGCTTAACTAATATTGTACGTAAACATTTTTCATCGTTTCCTCAATGGGCCGATTCTACTAACACTACTAAAAGACGAGACGCAACTTTAAATATATAATGTTGAGAAACTAATGTTGAGAGATATTCGTCCATTTTTTTCATATTATTTCGTACAAAGAACAATAGAATTCAAAAAGCACAAATTTAGCGAACGTACCCCTTTTTTATTTTATTTATTTACGTCGGTAACAAAATGCCTTTACGCACTGCCTTCCGGACAAGTGGGAACCGAGAGGGCTGTTGAAAAAGGGGGGGGCCAGTGCCAAGGTTTAAAGCTTCTGACACCCTGCCCGCGGCTAACGTTCCCCGGATCAGAACCGGGAGGACCTCCTCAGAGAGGGGCAGTGTGTCGCGCCCCCCACCTCCTTTTCCGACTACCTTCTGCGAAGTCACCAATTTGCAGAAGGAGGCCATTGCCTCCTAATCTCACCTTGTTCCCCACCTTTAAACGTCGTCCACACCAAACATATTGTCTGGGGCCGACTGTGTGCTGTATTTTGCCATTCGCAGTCTGCAATCGTATTGTCGGTTCGGTGTGAACAAGAAGGTAAATATACCGGGTGTAAAAAGACCCTGATCAGCGCCAAAGATGACATAACAAATGACATAACCAAAAAATATTAGTGATAAAACTGCACGCAATGAAATGCGCGTCTCTGTGTGCGTTCTGCGCTTGGCCTAGATTAAAAAAAAACGCTTTAAATCTGTTTTGTATTAAAAATCTTGAAATGTTTCGATTTTCCTGGTATATTCTCAAGAAAAAAAATATCCTTATGCTGGGCAGAATACCTAGGCTCTCGCTTTGATCAGTGTCTTTGTACAGAAAAGCGATAAACTGCTTAACGCGCGCTCACAGCCAGCGGAACACTACCTACGTTTGGTTGTTCTGAATAATGCCTTAATTGTTATATGAGAGACCCATGTTATTTCGTCGGCATAATAACACTCGTAGCTTAACTGTAGTAGGCGGTTGGAAACGATCGCAAAAGTGCAGTTAACAGAAGTCAGTCCTTGGATGGGTGACCATTTGTGTGGCATTTAATATCGTGCTTTGGAAGACTCGTTAAGTTAATGGTACAGGCTATCACTCATATACATACAGGTACATATATGGAGCCACGCTCAACAATTATAACAACAGTAGGTACGGCAGACGCGTGCCTCATCCACTCCGCACTGGAGTACTTTGATGGTATTTGACCGAAGCCCCTCTAACTTTTGTGAAGGTTAAGTTTAATAGGTTGAGTTTGAGATGATCATGATATTGTTTTATAAGTTTGATTATTGTTCCTAATAATATTCTTAAGTTTTGTGTATACTTGCATAAACATTGTATGTATGTATACATCATATGTATATACAGATATATACGAAAGAAATCAATTTGTATAGATTAATTATACAAATATAATTTTATTTAGTTGATTATTATAATAATTTAATTATTATAATTATATTCCCTAAATTTCGAATACCCTTTGTAATTATTCAGTATAAAGGACCCTTCATTAGAAGGATCAGCCCCGTCTAGAGTAATTTACGAATGAGTCGGCTGGCGTATGTGGTTATCTTTATCTTTCTTTTTTTTTTATCTGCCCCTGGGCGACTATACATATAAGGGAAGCCATGTTTTTTCATCATTTAATAAATGTCCATGTTTGTACGCAACTCGGTTAAAGTACGGAAAATATTGTAAGATTAATTAAGCAAATATTTCGGACAATGTCACGAATACAAAAATTTTCAATTTCACATTGAATTAGTAACATAATGTTTTATGTGGTTTTAATTTGACTTGCGATATATTATGTTGACTATATCATATAACATACATAATATCACGCCTGTTTCCCCGGAAGGGTAGGCAAAGGCATATTTCGTCAATTATATAGTAGGTCCCACGTAATAGGTCGCGAGCTTATTGCCGCTTTTCGGGAACTTTTGTGTTCACTAGAGCCTCGTCCGTTGTTTCGGAGGTGCACCACTTGCAGGTAACCTCACCTGCAAGTCGTGCACACGGCTTCAGCTCCTCAGATCTTGGTAGAATCCTTATCTCTTCTTGATAGGATCCCTATCATCTCATTGTGACAAGTGCGCTTGAGGTCGTGATTTTTTCTTAGAGTGATAATATATTCGTCTCGTTTTGCTGGATTTCATCAAATGCAGTATTTCTAACATATATTCAATAATACAATTATGTATAGATGTAAGTCACACAGACCTCGCAATGTGTGTGTAACATTACTAAAGCTAACACAGACCTATAAAGCTCAGTGACATGTCGATTTCCCAGAAATGTCTACCATTTCGTGACTGACGCTATGGCTGTACCAATAGAATGGTTGATTGACGCGTATGATCGATCACCCATTGTGCGCTAGTGCATAAATGAATCACGGGGACAATATCGTTATATGAATAGCTAGCTTGTTTTGGCTTGCAAATTCTAAACTAAAGTGTTCATAGAAAAGTCCTTATCTAGCGATATTTACAGTTGAATTTGAATTGTATCTCATGCTTATTTTATTGTACCAATTGGTAAGTAGTATCTTTAAGCCTATAGGTTTATCTAAATGCTAATAAAAGTTTCTTTTAATTAAAATAAAGTAAAAAAACGTGTTACTGTTGCAATGTAGGAAATAGCTATCAATTCCCATCATATTTTTAGCTGGACGGCGTCCATTGCTGTACATAGTAGACCTCCTCCAAGTTACTTCTCGAAAACAAATCCATCGGCTATCTGCAACTTTCCTTAATAGAAATATTAATGGAATTTTAAACCCGGCACGTAGTTACTAAAAAATACTGCCCGTAGTGATTGGGCATTTTTAAATTCTCCAACGGAACCAAATTAAACAATGCTTTATTAATTTAATTTCCAAAACTTTTCAGCCCCTAAGACCATCTGTTCTTCTAGCTTCGTGCCCACTGACTTCAACACTGCAAAATTGTGAGAAAGGTCGACGACTTTTGCTAAGTTCATTAAAATATTCATATCCCTATTTTTAGACCACAGGAACTGGTTAAAACAAACTTTTTTTTCTGATTCTTTTATCTACGCTGGCGACCGCTTAAAGAAAAAAAATTTATATACTATTATATCGGCAACTCTTTTATCGGACTTCTTGGCAGGACAGTGAAGCGTCATGTTTGCTGTTTTGTTTTATTTTCAAAAATTTGTGATATGTCGAACATTAATGTGTAATAACGGTGGATTATTAACCGTTACGTGTTTGTGAACGAACAATATATGAGTGTTGGTAAATCAAACAAAACAGTGCAACATCACTTTTCAAATTCTCTCAAGAAGTCCAGATATCTCAGTATAGTCCTACATCTTTACTGAGGGCTCAAGAAGTTTAGGGGGAGAGAATCTCATTTACCATTTATCATCTTTATCACCACTCATTCTCACTTACTATGATTTATATATTATTAATATATCTCTTACTTGACACTGGCTAAATGTGATAAACACCCGAAGCCATTATTTAAAAAAATAAAAATCGATTTTTTATCGAAATGTTAATTATGGGACCGGTTTCACAATGTACAATAGATCACAACAGTTGCCTTTACTAATATTCTGAGTATCTCTTAATCAGACATTGTAAAACAGCCTTTTTAAGTATAGATATATTATTTTAACACAATCCTCTGTTCTATAGTAAAACCTTGGTCGAAAACTCATTTTGCTCCCTACAGCGTAACTGAGAATACTGGGATATAGCTCCTTTCTCTTCGGGGATAACATACTAAAACACAATTTATTTTAAAATTGCAAAATAAGCTTGCTGGAGATAGACAGCTTTCATCTATTTTAAAGGTTACTTTTCTTTCACCGACCCATAACATGTCCTGTATATTTTAATACATACATACATATATTCACGCCTGTTTCCCCGAAGGGGTAGGCAGAGGCATATTAAACGCCCACACTTCGCCAATTATATAGTTAGTCCCACGTATTATGTGGCGAGCCTATTGCCGCTTACCGGGCACTGTTATGTTTGCCAGAGCCTCGTCCGTTGATCGGCAGGTGCACCACTTGCAGGTGAGGTTGGCTTGGGCTCCTTAGGTCTTGGTAGGATCCCTACACAACTCGTATACCTATTTTAATATTAAATTTAAATAAAATGAAATATTTTATGGCCATTACACTGTTTATTTAGTTCCAAGATAAGTGTCATTAAGAACTTGTGTCGTGGATACTAAATAACGGATACTTTTTTTTTGTAAGTACATACTTAAAGTATATAGGACAACACCAAACAAATATTTATGTTTATGCACACAAAGATTTGTCCTGCGTACAAATCGAACCCACGACCTCAGCCAAATAAAAGTTAATAAATTTATGACACAAAAAGAAGGAAAAAAATAGAAGACATTGAAAGTATTCATTAGTACAATGGAACTATAAGTATACTATTGATAAGTAATTATTTATAATTTTTGGGTCAAAACGTAAGTAATAATTCTTGTTATGTTAGAAACGAAAAATTCAATAATGTAAAATTCAATAAAGCAAACGAGATCAGTCAAGCTGTTTCGGAATTTAACCACAAACAATAAACAGACAGACAAACTTTGTAAACTTAGAATTATTCATATGAAATAAATCATTTCGAGTTCTGTAATATTATTCTAGCTTAGACTCGAGTCCTCTTATAATGTTTTATTTTTTTGTATATTCAATATATTTTTTTAGTTTTTTCTTATTGGAAAACATTTACTTATTTTTAGTTTAGTAAACATAGTATTTTGGTGAAAAATAATTAATTTAATTGGTGAAATAAAATCTAATCCAATTGTGTTCAATCACGATAGTTTTGGAACGAATCGGCACTTGGGTAAAATAATATTGCAAGATTAGGTAAACTAACGAAATTGCAGTGAATAATGTAGAATTTCCTTCGCAGATGTCGACAGCACAGAGCATCAGAAGGTCTCCATAATGCTGAATGGTGAAGAGTCTGAGCTATACTTCGTTAACTGCACGAGTTCAAAAGTAAGAAAATTTCGTATTATAAATTATTTAATGCATGCTGACTCCATTGAACTTCCTTTATTGCTGTCTTTCTGTAGTCTACTGCCTTTAAATTTGGTAATGTTTTTATTATGTGACACGTCGTAATAACTAGGTCATCATCATCATCATCATCATCATGTCAGCCTTACAAAGTCCACTGCTGAACATTGGCCTCCCCAATAGATTACCTTCTTTTGGGGGTATTTGCACATAATCACCACGCTGTACAGGCGAGTTGGTGATCGCAGTTCAAGCCAGGACCCAGAATGACGCTGCTGTCCGTCATCTCGTGGGATTTCTCTTCGTCGACCCTACGACTCCCCGTGACATGAGAGGAGGTCGCACTATTCTAAGGCACCACACGGCGCAGCTACGTCCTGCCTAATGGAAACCAGTCGATGCTTTCCATAAAAGTGAGGGCGCTCCATACTGTGAAGCAAGCACGGTAACAAGCGCACCCACCAATGACGGCATGCATAAAAGCCTTTTCACTAAAAAGTCTCGTGAATATAGGAGCTGGAAAATGCGCCAGCAGATAACTGTACAATAAGATGCTGCCATTGAATTATCTATCAATATACTGATAAGTGAAAATAAAATAACTGAAATTCAGTCAAATCTGGTTGAACCAGTGAGCAGACCCTGGGCCCTAAGCTTAAGTCTAGGACAACCGGGATAATACTAGGATATGATAACTGATAAGTGAAAATAAATTATGTATAAGTAGTATTTATTAGCAACATTAGCATATTCAACTTAACCTTATGTCTGTTATCCACAGGAAGAAATCGAGAGACCTGAGCCACCTGACGCCTTCGTGGTGATATACTCCGTGGTGGACAAGGCCTCTTTCCAAAAGGCGGAGCAGGAGCTGGCCAGGTTGCTGGACTACGACATGCTGCGATCGCGGCCCGCCTTGCTGGTCGCCAACAAGATAGACTTAGCCAGGAGTCGCGCGGTTTCTACTCAAGGTGAGATTATCATGATCAGCAGATCAAGGACGTACACTTCAGAACATAACTATGAATCTTTTATAGAATTTAAATGAGACCAATTGCAGGCGGCTTATATCCAACTGGATTCTGCAATATTTTAGTCTTTTTCTAGAAGGTGTATGTCACACGCTACGTTTCATATTAATTGGAGATCCTCTAGGTTTGAAATATAATTTCTCTTATGAAAAACAATTCACTTACATGAGACATATTGAAGCTAAGTTACACACATATTTTGATACGTACAGTTAGGGGCTTATTACAAAACTGTGTTTTCACTGTCTTCATCTTGTCAAATGAAAGTGACAGCACTAGTTTTAAATCTGGACCAGATTTAGATCTCGTTTTGTAGTAAGCCCCACAGTTTTAGTTAACATGGAATGTTCGAAAAGTGTAGGGTAATCACGAAAAAACTTTTATACAAAATGTAAAAATACACGGAGTACTCTTAACTGGAAGTGTCGTGAACTAAGGTGCGCTCGGTTTATTAATTAAATGTAATTTCAAGTGCTTTTGCGTGCTACGTTGTCATGATCTTTTGAAAAACGCCTGCGAAACTACATAATACCTAACTTATTATTGAGATAAGACCGAACAGCCGATGTCTCGGGTTGACGAGCGCATTGCAGTGCTAATGAGCCCTAAACGCCACTGTCCTGATTACGAGCACTTTTGATGACATCATCAGAGAAACGGTAAAGTAAAAGTAAAGTAAAAGTAAAGTAAAGGAAACGGCTCCATAGTCTCGTTTATTGGTAAAACAATATAAAAATGACTGAGTATGTCTATTAAATTTAAGCTGCAACTTAGAGAGCTCATTATAAATACAATCTAGTTGATTTCCCAACTGAGTCAGACCCTTTGGGTCTATAATACTTACGCATCAAGGATTTTTGGCGTCGTTTTACATAGATTCTGTGAAATAGCAATATACCAAAATTACATTGTCATGTCCACTTTATTGCATGTAATGACACCAGCTTATCCGAACTCTGGTCATGACAATTGAAGGAAATATCAGCCCGATTATCGCTTTTACAAAAGTCTGAAGTGGGCGGGCTACAAAAAAAGTGAGGCCACGTGTAGATGGCCATACATTTCCCGTATACCGTATACGAGATTTTATCGAACTTAGAAGTGGCAGTAGACAAATGTCGAGCTGCTCACATGTAGTTCATTCGGAAAGACTTTGTGTTTGAGACAGTTTTTATACCAAATAACGAAACTAATTAGTCACAGGGAATACCGCTTTTTGAAACGACTTTATCGAATACGAGACGCAATGGCGCTCATATTGCCTCGTTCAAGGACCTATCGCTTATAGTATACGCAAAAGAATCGAATAAAATGGTCGCCGTGTGAACGTGACGTGGCCTTAAGGCAATATTCACAAAGATTATGAAAATACACCAGAGTTTTGGCGCCAACGCGGGAAAAGACACATCACGGCAATATTTTATTTCCCAAATCTAGAGTAAGTTTGAGTTTTTATATAGAAATATAGTGGATTTTTAGTCATAACTTTTTTGGAAATGTACACAAATGAGTGAGCTGTGATTTTTCACGTTGATTCCAATACTTTCTAGAAGCCTCTAGTAAAGTCTTCACCATTTTACTGGGGTATGACTTGACTCTGATTTTACTGGACTATAACGAAATTTACTTTACGTCGATTGTTGCTGGTACGGCCAAGTTTTATAAAAACCGGCAAACTACATGGGGAACAAATGTCTGGCCATGGCACCGCCGCCCGGCCGAGGTAGATTGGGCAGGCCCAGGAAATGCTGGCTTGACGTTGTAAGAGATGACATGCGTGCCAATAATGTATCGACCAAGGATGCCGAAGACCGTGCGAAGTGGAAGAGAAAATGTAGGAAAGGGGACCCTAAGTTGCGGATAACGCTAAGTTGAAGAAGAGATTGTACTGAATGACGAAAATGCTGCATCATTGCTTGCACTTGATTAATTATATTACTTGACACTGAAAGATACTCTTAATGCAGTGAGTTTTATCTAAGAGATAAAAAAAAATACACCTAAAAGGTAACCCTATCGCGTTACTCTTGAGCGTTCTAAACTTACCAACAGTGGACAACCTGACCCATCATTTGAGCCTCATTAGTGCACTGCTGAAAATTCTATTGGGGGTATACATATATGAAATCACGCCTGTTCCCCGAAGGGATAGGCAGAGGCATAGTTTGTGCCCACATTTTGCTAATTTTATTGCTGATCCCACGTAATAGGTGGCGAGCCCATCGCCGCTTATCGGGAACTGGTATGTTCGCCAGAGCCTCGTCCGTCCGACCTCTGTACATGACGCTGCTGCCCATCATCCAGTAAGAATTCTCTTCGTCGACTCTTACGACTTCCCCTGAGATGAGGGAGAGTGACACTATTCTAGACCGGTACCACTCGGCATAAGTCCCCTTATTTCTATGGAATGTCCTTTATAACCGAACTGCAATCCTCGTGAAAAATTGTCTATACAAAACCGAACGATGTAGCAGGCTCAAGAAGGAACATGAATGGTTTTTAGTCAGTAGAAGTCTGACACATCCTCCCGCTCCACCCACAGCGGGAGAAGGTCATTCGATAATTTTCCATAAAAAAAAGCCATAGAAGCAAAAGTGACTTACTAAACAAGGACTCGAAATAAGTAAACATGATATCAGTTTGGCCCATTTTCCGTCAAAAGCCGCACGGCTTCCTAAAGAAAGTCAAAAGGGGTATTGAAGTAACCGCGAATTATTTCGATAATCCAATTGCACAGCATTTCACGGAACTGCAAACATAAATTGGTTAAGCTTAAGATTTGTGTTCCACTGCTAACGATATAATATGTCACACAGGCTTCTAAACACAGCGAATGATACTAAAGACTCAGTAACTTAAGGCTTTTTTAAAAAAGACTGGACTAATTTTAAGACTAAGCTACATCTCACCTACCTCTTATTTTTAAATTCTATTGTATTAATTTTTTTTTAGTTATAGGAACTGGTTTATGCTCACTCATCTCATCTGCTCCGATACAGGTCTGCGAGCCTAGTCCAGAAGTTGATGTTTATGTAATAATTGTAAACTGAAAGTGACAATAAAGATTATTATTATTATTATTATTATCTAAAAGAACTTTAAGTTTAGTGAAGAAGGTAGTGTGTGCCTGAGTATCAATAGACTTGGCTCAAATTAGGATAAATTATTAATCTATAGTATCCTAATTTAAGTAAAGCCATTTGAACGCGGCCTGGTTTTTAATCATTTACCATAACGACCAAGTCTCGTTACTGAAATATGAGTCTAATTTGCAGACTATCGTTGTGTTATATAAATATAAGCATGCTGCACAGCGATCTCAGGAACCCAAGCTAATCTCACCTGCTAGTGGTGCACATGCCGATCCACGGACGAGGTTCTGGCGAACATAGCTTATTCCGGTAAGCGGTAGTAGGCTCGCTATAACGTGGGACCAACTATATAATTGGCGAAATGTGGTCGTATAATATGCCTCTGCTTACTTCTTCGGGGAAACAGGCGTGATTGTATGTAATATCAATATATGAAGTCTTTATTACGCATCAACTGTCTTAAAATATCACTCTAAATCCCTAAAACTAGTAATTTACCTGAAACTAGCCAATACAGACAGGCGGTAAAGGGCGATTAGGGACATGAAATTATTACTTACTTATTCATTAATTATTAAGAAAGGATTAAACTACGGGCCTTTCCCTTGGGTACTACTACCGTCTCAACAATATATCCTGCGCTATAATTTATAGCTCACTTCCATTTTAGTGTATTTGTAACTAGTATTAAAGAAGACTGTTTATAATTCATTCAACTGTATTTTTTTATTTAGTGTTCAGCAATGTAATATTCAAGCTCTCGTAGCTCTGCGGTGTTCGGTGGTCGGAAACGATCACTAAAGTACAGCAGAGTTTACAGAGGTCAGTCCTTGGATGGGTGACCGTTTGTGTGGCATTTGATATCAAGCGCTTCCGTGCTTCTGAAGGCCCGTTAAGCCGTTGGTCCCGGTTATCACCAAATGTGGTAGTCGTTAAGCCATGCCAGAGGCCTCATGGGCGGCTTGAAAAATTCTAACAGCAGGGCGCCATACACCTGCTTCCGCTAATCCGCACTGGGTCATCGTGGTGGAGTATGAATGACCCAATACCCTCACACCTTGATATGTGTGAGGAGGCTCGTGCTCAGTAGTGGGACGTTAATGGGCTGGGATGTATGTATGTAATGTAATATTAGAATTTTCATATGTCTTATCAAAATGATATAACCATAATGCTCATTGATCTGTGATGTCTTCACTATTTAAACAATTAACATATCTGTTCATATGCAATCGTAATGAGTCAAACTTTTTATAACAAATTTTATATTTTTTGGCTTTATTATTCAAATTCAACACTCAGTAAAGAATATAAATAAACCAACATACAAAAAACTTAAGGAACCTCATCGTCAGGAAATGTAAGAAACCTTATTATCAGCTGAGTTTCGTCTACTTCTGGGCTTAGGTCTCCTCTTGGAAGGCATGGTGGAGATTCGGGTTATAATCACAAAGCGAACCCAGATTGGTGGAGCCAGGGGTCTGGCATTTGGCTTTTAGAATTTTTCAAGCAGCTCAGCTTGTCCAAAATTTGGCACAGCGATTATCATTTATAGTGATATCCAGTACTAACAGCCTAAAATGCCTTCCGAAGCAAGCAATGTCACATGCCACATAAACAGTCAGGCATCTTATGGCCGCCCTCTGAAAACTCTGCTTAACTATTAGTCAAACTAGTCTCGCGAAGCTACGACCGCTATAAATTAAATTATCGCTACGCTTCGTCAGTGGGAATCGAGCATTGCGCTATTACCGAGCGTCTTATTAAGGACTCCCTAATTCACGAACCAAATTACTTTGAAGAGGTTTAACATCATTATTCTAAGAACGAAGATGTTTTAAGATATTATAATAAATGGCTTAAAATTACCGAATAAAGTTATGAAAATAATCTGATATAATAAGTATTAAAAAGTCTTTGTTTTTGTCTTGATTTCAAATTATATCTATGACATTGTCAACTTTGCAGATATGTTGATATAATATTTTATTTATTTTATTTTATATATTTATTTGTTTAAATTTAACTTTTCATCATAACAATCTAGTTTCTTGTGCGAACCCTTAACTTCCACCAATCAGCACTGAATACGTGTGGTGGAAACTTGAAACTCTCTTCTCACCTTGCTTTGTGAGACGGAGTCTGACTGAGATAAGATTATAGGCCTTTTAGGTATTATTGTTGCTAGGGTCGACTGCGAGAGATTTCTCATAAAAATAAGCTCACCGCTGTACATCTTTTTTCTTTCTGTATGTTTTGATCTATTTGTGTGTTAATTTGTGAAATAAAGAACATAATATAATATAAATTCTCATTGCCCACAGATGGGAAATGCATGGCGTGTACATACAAAGCGAAGTTCATCGAGGTTTCCGTAGGCATTAACCACAACGTTGACGAACTCCTGGTCGGAATCCTCAGTCAGATCAGGCTAAAGAAGCAGCAGTATTCAGCCGAGGGGGGCAGGGAGTCGTCACCAGCTCATTGGTACAAGTCCCGAGGGGTGGTCAGGGCTAGTATGAAGGCCAGGCAAATGTTCACCTGGATCTTCGGCAAGGAAGACTCTAAGTTCAAAAACTGTGAGAACCTTAATGTACTGTGAGTGGAAAGCATAGCGGACTTCCCAGAACCAGTGTTCGTATAAACAGCATAAAGTGTGAGAAGGTTTTAGTGTGATTGGCTAAACGAGTGTGGTTCTATTTACTAATAATGTGTATTAAAATAGTATTGAAACAAGAAATTAATAAGGGGGCGTTCGATAATGTTACGAACTTTTTGTTCTATCCAACTTAATAATATAGTATAGAAACAAAATATTGAACAAAGATATGCCATTTGAAAAAGATTCGATCATTTTCGTTATTATTTACATAATAATATTGTACCGAAAAAACAAATGAACAGAAATGCCATTCGAAAGAGTTTCGATTAGTTTTGTCGATTCTTGTGCATTCAGTGACCAAAGAGGCTCTGAATTTTAATTTAGAACAAAATCAATTATTCGTTAGACCATAGTTTACCGTCAACTGTTGAAAGCCGACCGTATTCCATAATCTTGAAATCGGAACACCAAAAATGAAAAAAGAAATGATCACGATGGCCTTGCTTTTAAAATATTTCAATGCCTTTATAACACAATGGAACAAAGGAGCTATCTTTATTAATTAATTTAATAAATATTAGATTTTTTCATTGTTTTAGATTTCAAATCAATTTAACGATTAATGTTGTCTATCTAGTTAACATACAAACTCATTCGTTTCTAAAACCTCGTTTATATATCGAAAAAGTTTGCATTTCACACATGGCGTTCTGTCAATATGACAGAGCACGCTACGAGTTTGATACTATTTACATTAAAACAGATTTTAAAATCGCACAATCGATTTAATTTACTATGCCATTCATTAAATTGTTAATACAAATTAACCCTAATTCATTTAATATAATACCTTTCGCCGTGTCTACAGATTTTGACATAATTTTATTATTATCTATTTAAATTTAAAAAATATAGAAGTAAAGCCAAATTCATGGTATTATTTAAATGTTAAATTAAATTATGTGCCAATTTCGAGAGAATTTAAAATACGTACATAAGTAGCTTATATATTAAGATAAATGTAAGGATTTTATTTTTAATTAGCAATTAAGTATATAACAATATATTATTATCACGAAAACGTATCACAATATAAATTTATTAATATTAAAAGCAATGTATCTAAAAATAAATATTCAAAATATTGGACCACCTGTAACCTACATATATATCATTTATAACGAATTTTAGTGTTAATTATATATATACATATATAAATATAAAATTTTCAATAGAAAAATATTTTAAGTACATGTATTTCATTTTCTGGTTCTACAAAGTAAATATGAATAATAACAAATTAAAATAATATTATTTATGTATTTTAATTTCTTTATTTCTAATTACAAAGTATAAATTGTTAATGTTGCAAGTAATTACAAATGCAATACATAACAAAACTATTATATTTTTGTCATGTCATTTATGTCTGTCTGTCCGCGGGATAATACAAGGAGTATTTAGTGCACAAAAAGTTTACATTCATCATCATAATGGGCTGATGACATTACCATACCTCTTCTGATTACGAGTCTTCACTAACAAACCAAGGAAAGACGAAATTTAGGTCACACTCGGAAGAGTGTAAGTTCCACCAAGCGGATGCGGATTGATAGTGAAGTAAAGTAAAGATCTTTATTTCATTTACTATTAAATAATACTTAAAAACGTCAAAATGATGAATAAAAAACTAACATAATATAAGTACACTGAAATTACGAAGCTTAGATTCATTTACGTGCAAAAAAAGAAATAAGGGTAAGTGAAACTAAGTACCAGTTCCGAGCCACCGCTCTGTGAGAAAAACCGACAAGAAACTCGCAGGCTCTTATAATATTGTAAGACTCCTGATAGGGTCTAACTTAATTTATTTATTTATTTAATTTATTTATTTGTATTAGTTACACGGGTCTGGCCCAAATACCATAACTAACTCAGTGAGTAATTTTACATGCATATATAGTTAAAAATATAATTAAAAAGGACATAATATTTAAACATTACATTAAAACAAGAAATAAAATTATAACTAAGACCAACGGCTTGAGTCAAATGTCTAATGGTCACCTATTTAAGGACTGATCTCTCATTCTCTGCTTAACTTTTGGTGATTGAGTTTCCGACCACCTATCGAGAACTTACAAGCGCTTTCTTATATAGTATTCCTACTATACCAATAAAACTAAATTTCAAATAGAACTTGGTATGTCGACTTAACTCTAACGATCGTTCCTGTGTTGGTCACACCATCCCAAGGCTCTGGAATTCTATCCTGTGTTTCCTAGCTACTATAATCCCGGGTCTTTTAAGCGGGGCGTGAAACGGTATTTTTACAGGCCGTCAGGAGTGGGTGCGTTTGTTACCGTGCGAACTTCACGATATAAAGCGCCTTCATTTGATTTGGATTACATCGACTGCTTACCATCAGGCAGGATATAGTCATTATAACGTGGCAAATAAAAAAAATGTTCTTTCTTATATACTATTTGTAATTTTGTAATTTCTTTACTGATTATAAACATGATCAAAATTTGGTTAATAGTATATCTAATCCTATACAATGTTTATTTAGATACTAGGTTAGTTCTCAATAATTTAATACTACAATAATCTATAATTATATAAAATAAAACACTACAAAATCATCAATAAAATATACAAACAATAGACATGCACCGCTCAAGGTGGCTCAAACTCCCATTATTATTAATGAATGAATAAGAATCGAGCTATATATCTATATCAGCCCGTTTTGCGCCCGTCTTCGGACATGGGCCTCCTCTCCAGCTCTCCACGTGTGTCTATCTATCGCCTTCTGCATCCAGTTTACACCCGCCTGCTGACGGATGTCATCCACCCATCTCCGTGGTGGTCTGCCTCTGCCTCGGGTATTGGCACGGGGTCTCCACTCTAGAATTTTCCTCGCCCAACGACTGTGGTCCATCCTAGCAACGTGTCCTGCCCATCTCTATATATAGAGCTATATATAGTAGAAATAATTAACCAGCTCGGTTATCTAATATCCGGTATGGCTATCGGATTAAACCAGCGGGTAGATCTAACTTCAACAAAATGCTGCTGACCCACTTGAAACTCAAGTGCCCCTTACAGCTTACAGCACAAGCTCTTAGTTTGAGGCTAATTGGCTCTATATTTGTATAAAGGAAATAACTACGTCTCAAATAATTGGAATTGGTATTTGAGAGTTGGAATGGTTGAAACTAAGCTGTAAATAAATGGCAGCTCCCAAGAAACCACATACTTATTTCTTTTGTACACACATACTTTGTCGTCTACTGTTATGTTTTTTCCTTATTTCGGACTGCTGGAAGAGATTCCTTTTGGAATAAGCAGCTCCATTGTACATTCTTGTATAATTTTTGTTTCTTTTATATGTTTTGTGTGTACATAAATTGTTAAATAAATAAAAAAATACATACAATCACGCCAGTTTTCCCGAGGTAGGCAGAGGCATATTTATCGCCCCCATTTTGCCAATTGTATTGTTGGCCGCCCAAAAGGTGGCGAGCCTATTGCCGCTTACCGGGAACGTATATGTCCGCCAGAGCCTCGTCCGTTAATCGCCAGGTGCACCACTGCAGATAAAGTAGGATCCCTTTATACCCTATGTGTAATTATTAGAAGACGGCTTAATTTACACGGCTATTTCGCCGAATTATTTGAAAGACATATACCTCGTCCTGCGCCCTGCAGGAAAAAATATATTTATCTGTCTACGACCTCTTCTTAGTTGGTTATTTAAATTTGGTTGAGTGTGAGAGTCGGTTGTACATTTATAATTATTTTATTACACAATTATACTCTGTATATACAGGGCACCGCTTATTCAATAAAGAAATGTCTTTCAGCTGGTTCTCGAAAGAAAAGACTTCAGATAAAGTTGGCGAATATGTGCATTACCTACGTACGAAAGAAAGCAAAACTTACATTAAAATGAGAGAGAGAGAAGAAGACAGAAACTAACATTTTATTTCACCACGCTCGAAATTTTTATTCATCAAAGATCAATCAATCAATTCAATTATAGTCCAATTGGTGTTCAATTTATTTTTTAATTTAACCTTTGTGTTGGCTGTCTATTTCTTAAGGAACCTGAATACTGTAGATGTTGTTTTTTTATATGTTACACCATAATTACCACATCCGGCCTTCATCATCTGATAATATTGCGTAAAAAGACAGACAGACAAGCGGATATGGCGAACTTATAATTATGCTATCAGCCTGACTTATAAAAACAGCGCTAAAAACCAACTTGTAAAAAATTTATAAGTTAAAAAATTGTCTTCAAATTTTATATTATTTTAAAAACATTGTAAATAATTAAAATTAAGCGATATGCATGCACCAGAGGATTTGACGTTGTAATTAGCAATTTCATTACATATAATACAATTATATAATGTTGTACTTATGTATTTATTGTATAGTATAAGTAATTAATGATTTACTTATATTCACGTTTTATACCAATTTATTTTAAGCAACTAAGTTAAATGGCCACCCTACCTAAATTGTATTATTATCAACATTATTTTTTCGTAATAACATAAAAATACTTAAATTTACCAAACTACTAAAAAAACGGGCAAAAATATTTTTAATAACATATTTTACATATTTATAGGGCGCTGTACAACAAATCCAACCTAGTCCTGACCTATATAAATGTTGCTTAATTTCAGTGATCGTTTCCGACCAAATAGTTTCATGGCATTATGAGATCACTTAATAAACATGCTTTCTGTGGCTTTTTTAATATACATATATACATACATTCACATATTATACTCCCACAATTCGCCAATCATCTAGTCCCACGTAATAGGTGGCTAGCCTATTGCCGCTTACCGGGCACTGTTATGTTCGCCAGATATGTTTAATATAACATCTGAATAATATTTATCATCTCATCTAAGCTACAATAATAAAAATGTATGTTACCGGAAAATTGTAAACTGAATAAAATTAACTAAATTATGTAAAACTGTTAATGCCATCAAATTGCTCACACCGCCAATTGTACAACACGTAACAGTAATAGTTTTTATTTATTGGTTGGCAAATACAATACAGCAAATAATGAATATCATATTTTGATATTATCAATCCTTTATTCAAACAGTAAGGATTAGTATGGATAAGACAATAATGTTTCTTGCTTTTATCGATACCTACTTTATTTTTAAAGTTTCGCTATTGCACGACTGACGAATAAAGTAATAATGGAATAATATAAAACCCGTAGTGCAAAACCCAAAAATCGCAAGTTTTATTTTTAAAAAGACTTTTACTAAAATCAATATTTCCACACTAAGTGGTAGTTAAGAAAACGTGTTTTAAATGTCGCTAGGTTTTGGGTCTGGACAGCCGAAACCTTGGAAAAGTGGTTTAAGTATGTATTTTAATTGTAACCCAAACTCCTATTTAAACGAGAACCATTTGGAACCACAAGGGGCCCTTAATCAAGGATGGGAGGATGAAAAACAATTGAATTTCAATTTAATCCATGATTTGAACAGTTAAGTTCAATGATATTGAAAATGCATAAATTTATAAGATCGCCCTTTTCAGTTTACAATTGTACGGTGACATTTGATTTAACATTTAATAAAAGTACTGTACTAACTTTCTTAAAACCTCTATAAATATAAGACCAACTATGTATAAAATTATATAATTATTAAAAGAAACAAAATCATATACCCTAAATAATTCGATCCAATGGAAACTATTAAATTTAAATACAATGTTTGTATATATTTTTGTCCCTCCTACAACCTGTTAAACCTCTTTGAATTACAAGTCAGTGCCTTTTATTGTTAAATACCAAAAATGTGTATTAAATACCAAACATTTGGTTATTTATAGGTATTTGAAACTTTGGAGATTTTCTCCTATTAATATGCGGTCGGCCAAGAAAGAAAGAAAAGGAAAGAGATACATTTATAGCTATAACTGATTGGTCGACTGTGTTAAACCCATTATGTAAAGGAATATTATCCACAATTTTCTAATGTCAATGGGTCAGCAAAGTTTTAAAGGAGCGCAGTGGAAAATTAAACTTTAAGGGAATTATTACAAAACAAGATCTAAATTTGAACTATGTTTAAAACTGGTGCTGTCACTGTCTTCATTTTATCAAAAAAAAGTGACAGCTCCAGTTTTCAGATCTTGATTTGTAAGAAGCCCCAAACACTTTTAGCGTAAAGCTCTTAACGTTAATACGCACGTAAGAGACCGCGCGAACATGCTGTCTTTCGATACTTGAACGTTATCCTTAAGGCGTTAAAGTATAATTTTCTTTAACAATTACCCTTTGCTGTTATCCTTTTAGTCTGCGTTGACCTTAATGGCAATTATATTAATATCATAGTATAAGTATGTGAATATCCAATGGATTGTATATTTTCATGTGTTTTGTTAAATGTATGTAATTGTATTTAAATGAGCTTTGTGACTTCTAGTGGCATATTCTGTGAGTGGTATGAAATTGTTTTTTTACTCGTTTACAACTATTTAATTATCAAAAAAAAATTACTTTACAAATTTGTAATATTATTTTAAATTCATCTCAAAACATCTATTTTTGATGGTACCAACATAAAAGACTTTACCAACAAAAAAAATCTTTAACATATCAAAAGAAAAAGTAAGATAGATTTTTATTCCAAAGACAATATATTTTTTAAGTAAGATAATACTGTCTTGGAAAGCGGGTACTTTTGTTTTTATTTATGAGACATCCAGAGGTTTTATTACACTTTTATCGAGTATAGTCCGCCCTAGGGGAAGAGGCAGGCGAAGGGGAAAGGGAAGTAACGCAATAAGAATAAGTAAGGACCTTTGTAAGTCACACGTTACATTACGAGCAAAAAAATGTGACACTGTTCCTAAGTAAAACGGTCGTATAATTCGATGTTTGAACCTCAGTCACGAAAAAACGACTTAAAAAGATAAAATTATGTTTTTGACGTTTAAATAAGTTAATCAGCCTGTCTAAATTTCTCATGCACACGAGAAGTTATTTATCATGTTTAGATCAATTGTTTAATTGAATGAATGATACTGGTGTTGCTACGCCACAAAATATAGTACCTACTTTAAAACTATTTTCAAGTGACAACATAGGTAAGTCAAAGTCAAAATACTTTTTATTTCATAAACTATTACAACATAGTACTTGAAAACGTCAAAATTATAAAAAAATAACAAAAACAAATAAAATATAATTATTCTAAAATCACGAAGCTTAGATTCACTTGCAACCAAACAATTAAAAAAAACAAAAAATATTTAAGTGTAAGTGAATTTAGTGTAAGTGTAAGTGAGTCTACTCGTTTCTACCACGAGAAAGTTATCAGTGATGGCATGCATGTGAAACTGGTTTATATGTACTTTAGGACGGTTCTAGACGGTAAAATTTACCGTAAGTGTAAAGTTTTATGCAAAAAATTTACATCAGGTGACTTTAAACTTTACACTCACTATAATTTTTTCCTAACCCTCGTGTGAACCTTTGCAAGGCAGTGTTAAATATATTCCCACCATTAATTGAACCTTATGCAGTTGAGTCAAGGTAGAAAACCAATAAAAATGTCTACATGTTCTGCTCGTTAAAGGGTTAAGGCCCGAAAATGATCTTGATGACTTTTAGAGAAAAAAGCGTTGCTTGATGTCGTCAACTTATTACTCATTATTATCATAATCATCTCAGCCATTACCCAACTCACTACTGAGCACGGGCCTCTCACAAACGAAGATGAGAGGGTATAGGGTCCCGCGGACCCAGTGCGGATTGGTGGAGTAATTACTCTTACGCGAATTATGTAAATCTCAAAAAAGTTTGTATTCAAAAAAGTTTGTACATACATAATATCACGCATAATACACGTTCACACTTTGTCATTTACATTGTTAGTCCCACGTAATAGGTGGCGAGCCTATTGCCGCTTTCCGGGCACTTTATGTTTGCCAGAGCCTCGTCCGTTGATAGCAGGAGCACCACTTGCAGGTGAGGTTAGCTTGGGCTCCTCAGATCTTAATAGGATAGGATAGGGCTATCACAAAAAAGTTTATTAAGTAACAATATCGTACCACTACAGGCCTATAAGTTTACTATCACTATTGTACTATAGGGTATCTATATAGTGTTTATTGTAAATAAATTGATTGACAATAAATATGATTACTTTAATTTTTTTTTATTTTCATTTTATTCTATTCAGGATACAAAAAGTACTTACTCATAAAAGTTAATTTTAAAAATAATTTGCATAATATTAAACCTACAGATCCCTAAATTATATTATTTCCGAGTGGAAAGCGGTCCGACAACTCGGGCGCATATTACGTAACGAGTAAGGCCCATAGTACACGGCGTATTTTAAACGCGCCGACGACGACGCGCAGATGACGCGCGTATACGCGCTTCAAACGCAATTCGAACGCAACCTAGTAACCTAAGCACACGGGGCGATCGTGAAACGCGCCTCTACTGCACTTATGCGTTTTGATCAGAGACTCCTCTTCTTCAGTTGCTCAATGGCCTCGGTTGAGACAATACTGCTTACGTTGGCTTTAGTACTTCTTTTAAAAAGATCAATCAATGTAAACGCAACAAGCAGCGTCCACGGCGCCGAAGACGCGCAGATGACGCGCGTATACGCGCTTCAAACGGAAACCGAACGCAACTTAGAAACCTAAGCACACGGGGCGATCGTGAAACGCGCCTCTACAGCGCTTATACGCGCAGATACAGCGCGTATACGCGCAGTAGACGCGCGAAGCTTTTGCGTTTTGATCACTTTTGTTTTGACACTCCTCTTTTTATATACGCGCAGCACATAATAAACTATTATTGCAACTGAGGCGCGGGCGGCGGTGCAGTGGTGGCGTGAGAGCCCCACCCCCTGCCCCTACTCTGCTCCTTTGTACGCGCGTTTGTATCGCTTCAAACGCGAGTATACGAGATTCATGCGCGCGTATACGTGCTTCATGCGCGCGCTTGTTTCATCAATGTAAACGCAACAAGCAGCGTCCACGGCGCCGAAGACGCGCGTTCCTGAAACGCGCGTCGTCGGCGCGTTTAAAATACGCCGTGTACTATGGGCCTAAGTGAGAACCCCGTAACTTGACGTGAGCTCAGTTAAGCAGTGCAGGAGGCCACGCTCCTCGTTTCCACTCGGAAGTGTGAAAATGTGAATTTTATCTATTATCTAATACAGAGTGAAAAGTGCCTATTTTATGGAATACACAAGTCCGTGTGTTAAAGATAATTGACATACAACAATTAATGTTGTTCATCTGTTCTCTATCTTGTTCGTTTAATATATTTTGACATCACATATGCGCTATGTCATCATCATCATCATATCAGACTTAAAGAGTCCATTGTTTAACATTGGCCTCCCCAATAGATAACATGCTATTAGGGTAGGGTACAGGTGCCCATAATCAGCAGCTGGGCAGGCGGGTTGGTGATCGCAGTTCCAGCCAGTATGCAGGATGACGCTGCTGCCCATCATCCGGTAGATTTTTTCTTCTTCGACTTTTACGACTCTCTGTGAAATGAGAAGAGGTGACATTATGCAAGGCCGGTACCATGCAGCACAATGTGCTATCTAATCGCTAATAAAGCAGAGGTTGTATTGGGAATGGAGAGCATCACATCTCCGAGAGACACGGATGCATGAAAACATTTTTATAGACCTAAAAATGGATGGCACGTGGCAATTTGAGGGTGAGCCTTATATAGCGCTTGCTAAAAATTAAACAGACAACTTTCTCCAAGGGGAAGACTTCAGGTTCGGCCAGTTACGCCATGGCCGCACATGGAGATATATCACATTGCGCCGCTCTGAGGAGGTCCTCCCGGTTCTGATCCGGGGAACGATGGCCGCAGGCGGGGTGGCAGAAGCTTTATACCTTGGTACTGACTACCCGTCCCTTTGTCAACAGCGGTAGAGTGAGCCCCCAACTCCCAGCTCGGTCCCCCCATTGGCCGGGAGGCAATGCGTAAATAGCATTTTTTTACCGACGATAAAAAAAGGGAATTTCAGGCGGCAGGTATGTCACTTTTCTTGCCAAAAGTCCTTCGAATCTTTCTATTGATAGTTATTCTCGTATAAACGTTAATTTGGCCGAATGGGCCCTGATGACGGAAGAAGCTGATTAAAATGTGAACTTTCTAATGATATAATCAGCCCATAGTGACTATACTAGCAATAATTACTGGATTACCACCGAAAAGCATATAGCTTCACGAGACTAGGTGGTCAAATATTATTCCCGAATTTATGCTGGTTCTCTTTAAAATTAATGGCACGCTGTCATAAAGGTAGTAACGACAATTCAGCCAGACTCGTATGATGACTTCACATGATAGGTACTTTATAATTTTACGGAATGATATTAAAAGATGAAATAACCTCAGAGTGACATATGGTCGCCTTGAAATCGTGGAGTGGAGTGCCGCCAAGTGCCGGGGGCGATAAGGCTGCGCAGGCGCAGCGATAACACTGGTGTCTTCTTCATTCCTGTCCCGCCCCTCGGGACGTCACATGTCTGATGTTGAACACAAATACCTTGGATATGTGCTTGTCTGGCATTTGATATCGAAAGAATATTTGCTTCAGAACAATTATAGAATGCCACTTTCACCAGCCTCCTCAACCCGCAACGGGCCTGCTTGTCCACCACAACCTGATCCCCATCACCTAAGTATATAAAAGGAATCCTTCCCTTAGTATAGTGTCTTTCACATACAGAAATTAGTGATCTACTGCTTAACAAAAGCTTCTTCTATTTCACGCCACCGGACCATTTCCTCGGCCGATCTTGTGCAGTTCTTTTCAGTCAACTTGCGATAATCATCCAGTTCACCTCGTCTGGGGATTGTCTTTCTATATATAACATAATTAAACATGCTAAAGTGGAGTACCTATGCCAGGCAAGGCAGCGACACGAAATTTCTTAAAGACCTACATAATATCACGCCTGTTTCCCCGAAGGGGTAGGCAGAGGCATACTATCGCCCACACTTCGCCATTTATATTGTTGGTCCCACGTAATAGATGACGAGCCCATTGCCGCGTACCGGAGACCTGTATGTTGACCAGAGCCTCGTCCGTTGATCGGCGGGTGCACCACTTGCAGGTGAGGTTGTCTTTAGCTCTTCAGATCCCCCGCGACTGGTCTCCGCCTGGTCGTGGTGGAGGGGTTGAGTATCTTCGGGGGGAGGCTTTTCCTTTAGGGAGGAGAAGCAGCTAGAGAAAAGGTTACACCCAGAGACCGGCGATTCTAGGTGCCTAAGTAACTAAGAGGGACCTGTGGAGGGCGCAGCGGGCGGGCCAGTAGGGTCTGTCGATGTTATGTTCGGTATACATTCGGATGATGTGTCAAAAAAAATTACGAGCAAGCTTTACCCGGTATTCCGGGCGCCATACCTTCAGCAGATTTGTGTCAAGACTATTATTAAACCTTAAAGATAATGTATTTGGCCCTAAACAAATGAATATTCCTACATTCGAATACATATTCTACATCTGTGGCGAAAACCCCGAATAAGCAGAGTGAAAGTACATTTCTCCTGTTTTCTTAAGGCAGCTGTTTTGAATATTCAAAGAAAACGCGGTGAGATTGTTAGGTACAAAAAACATGAAAATGAAAATATGAGTAATGATGTTCCTTCCATACATGATTAATTTATGTCAACTCGTCGCTTTTGAGATGCTTGTAAAAGTTGTCGAAGAGAAATGTTACCGGATGATGGGCAGCAGCGTCAACAAGCGTTCTGGTTTGAAATGCGATCAGCGATTTTTTGGGGGTCATCATTGCTCGCATCCGTAGGTAAATCAGAAATTATGTATACGAATTTCAATTTTACTAACCACGGCCTTAGAGATGAGATTTGAGTAATTTTCACCCAGCATCTCTTAACTTTGCCTCGTAGATATACTGTAATAAATAATACTAATAAATAAATATTATTGGACATTTCACACAGCGCCGTTAGCCCTAAACTAAGAAGGGCCTGTACTTATGAGTATGGGGTCAATTAATAAACGTACAACGTTATAGATACAAAAAATATACAGCTATGCATACTACAGATCATAACATAAGACAATACCTATAATTATAGTTGAGAAACTATTCTCGTTTATGGTGTTAATAATATAGAAACAGTAGCATACAATGAAAAGCGCGCAACAGACCGCGTTTCTGTGTAGACCAAGCGTGCTAACGATATTTTAGAAAAAAAAAACAAAAATTAAATTAAAATGTATTTTAATTAAAAAACATGACAAGTTATTCATGGCCTTTACCTTCCATAACTATAAGGCTATTGATTTTACAGAGAATAATGATCCTGATACCGGGAAAAAATAACCATAGACAAATATAAATGTTTACTCAAAAAATATGTTATGTTCGGGAATCGACACTTTGACCTTAGAGCAGATTGCAGTGTGCGGTGACGGGAACTAAATTGCCTTCAGTTTATCTCGTCATATTCTCTGCCCGCTTAAATAACTCTGCGGTGGTGGCGTCATGCGTCATACTCGTAAACGGATGCCGCCAGTGGGGACTGGTCTGTTTATGTGTACTATGTTTATTCATAATTATGTTCACCTAGCTAAAAAAGAAATAATTTGTACCTTTCTTTTAAATCTAGTTGGTAGACTTCTCAAATTGTTTTAATATGAAGCTAATTTTCTTGTAACTGGCGGGAGAAAAACAAACCTTGACGATTTTCTTGCCCGTTTTAATGATAAAGCTCCCGCCCGCAGTAAATGGGTTATAAGTTAAGGTTTATAATTATTGTTTTCTTTTTCCATAAAAAGTATTCCATATCTATTATTTGAAACTGATGATTTATCATTGCAGTTTTAGTTAAAATATTAATTAACGAATCCATTATTTTACATATAAAAAAAAGGAAAACACTGATGGACAGCAGAGAAAGATTCCTGAAATGCTAGCCGTATAACACATAAAGCAGGACACATAACACACAGACAGTACGCTGAAGTATTTCCGAGTGGCAGTGGGCCGGTCATATCTCCAGACGAACTGATGGACGTTGAAGCCGACTATTGTTGAAGTGAAGGAGTGGGCAAACGTAGTGTAGGACGACTTGCGGCAAAGTGAATCGACGACTTGAGACAGGCGACTGGTAGCGGATGGATGCGAGCTGCAGAGGGTAGGGCGGAGGCCGGCAAAAGGTAACACCCAGAGGTTGGCGACTCTGGGTGCCCTTAGTACTAACTACTGAGAGGGAAACCAAGAGAGACCTGTAGAGGGTCTTAGGCGGCGGCGCGGCGGCGGCGGCTGCTGTCTCCGGGAAGTCGGCCACGCAACCTATGGTCGCACAAGGAGGTAGAAGGGGCGCGTTCACTGCGCCTCTCTGAGGAGGTCCTCCCGCTTTTGATCCGGTGGGACGTTGGCCGCAGGCGGGGTGTCAGATGCTGTAACCCTGATACTGGCCCCCGCCTGTTTCTTAACAATCTGCAGGCGTCCTCGTTAAATTTTTATTACTGCGTAAATGCATTTTGTAACCGACTTAAAAATAAATAAAAACAGAAGGCCCACGTTCTGCAGTGGACGGCAACTGGCTGATTGATTGATTGCCTGACTGTCTAATTGTCGATATAAATTATTTTCGGGCGGGAAACAAAACTAGTAGCGCCGCTAGATTGAAGTGACGTTCGCACATGCTTCCGATTTCATTATACCACCCACCTACTATATCTCAATTTTATGCGCTTATGGACGGCTGCGGTGATACGAAATAGCGCGTAGCTGATCATTTTAAACTGGTTTACGCCCTTTTTTATATTTTGGGGAAACCTCGTTAGCTCATTCTACAACTCTAGCATACTATAGCACAGCAGAAAGGAAAAAAAGGAAATGTACTTAATTGTCTGTAAAATCAGCAAATACATTTAGATTCATCAAATTTTACCAAACGAAATGGAAATACATTTTTTTAACAATAATGCAAAAGATATTGGCGGAACCATAAACAAGAATATATAGAGAAATAAAAGCAAAATGGATTGTTGGTCAGAATTTGTAGCGTTTAAATTGCCAATTGGGGCGAAAAAAAAAAAAAAATTTCAGCGGAACATAGCTTGTCATGAGTAAATTCAAATATATACGAGAAATGTAAGGTTATATTTTTTCGGACAAACGTTTTATAGTCCAATTCCCATCCCTAACATGAATAAATAGGCGACATGTTACATCCTGTTCTCAGACAAGAGACGTAATTTATGTTACATTTTCTCAAACGGAATCTTTCTCACGATTGTTTTATCAATTGGGCCCAATCTAATGACTCGCGAAATTCAAATTCAAATATACAATTTGGGACCGTACTTTTTTACAAGATAACTTTGTATTTTCAAGGTTATATAAAACCTAACCTTTTTATACGATTTTTATTATTGAAAATTGAGTTTTGGCGCCAACACTTGTTATTTCGAGGTTTTGTGTCAAAATTATGGATTTCAAACATAGCGTTATCGACTACATACATAAGTGACATATTCCTGTGAATTGTGATTTTTCGTGATGATTCCAGAACATCGAAAAAGCTTCTAGTAAAGTCTCTGCTATTTTATTTAGGTAGGACTTTAAATTCACAAGGATGTGGACTGTGACTAAATGACGAAAAGTCTGCATAATACAAATAATTTCAGTTCAATACTCAATTCATTATTGCATTCCATGATGTTACAATGGAGAATGGCTTAAATTACGTTGTATAGTGATGGAGAAACCAAATTACTCGACACTGTTAAATACTTTGAGCAAATCCCTATAAAGGAATAAAGAAATTGAAAGTATCAATTTATTCGAAATAATTGTAACCATATATTTACGGCTATCCATAAATCACACATTCAGAGGTTGGGAGGGGGTTGGCGAAGTGAGACACAGTGAACGAGAACGAGAGCTCTTAAATTTCGTGACGTCACATTATAAAATCTAAGGGTGCGTACACATTTCATAAATGCGCCGCAATTGCTTGCTGTTTGCATGCAGTCATTGCATTGTTTGGTGCGCATCTTTTAGAGCAACTTCTTGATATGCGTTATGGCTTATTCTTCAGGTGTCCAGATTGAGTGATCCAGTTAATTAGTTCTAACTTTCTTTGTTTAGGTTTCCCAATTTTTTTATCTTACTATGAAATTTTCACAATTATTTCCTAAATCCTCTTATAATTTGGTTGTAGTTGGGTGAATTTTTTGAAAGGATCACTCAGTCCACACGCACACCTCAAAAGCGGGTGGCGAAGGAGCGGCGCACGGACATAAAATACACGCGCTCTGCTCCCGAACGGCTCGCAAGCTGCACACTCGCGGCACATTTGCCAGGTGTGGACGCACCCTAAGAATCAAGATGGTTTAGTATTTTTTACGATTATAGGAGATAACAACTTTTTAGCTTAGAATTTCTACTATCTGTCTGACTGTAGGAAGGTACTAATAGGTTTATTAACGTTCTTTCTAACGTAACCCCAATATCACAAATATGCCACACCTTCGTGAAACAGTAGCTAGCAAACATGGAAAATCTGCTAAGGCAAATATTGATAAACAAGCAAACGGCTAAATGTTGTTTACCTTGGCGCCAATGGGTACCGCTTGCAGAAGTGACATAGATAAATAACGTTCAATTTCATATAGTACGGGACTAGGTCAGAAATGAACTTTGAATTGAAGCACAATTTATAATAAATCGTACATAATGCAGTCACGCCTGTTTTCCCGAAAGAGTAGGCAGAGGCATATAATACCCCCACACTGCGCCAATTATATAGTTAGTCGCACGTAACAGGTGGCGAGCCTATTGCCGCTTACCGGGCACTGTTATGTTCACCAAAGCCTCGTCCGTTGATCGGCAGGTGCACCACTTGCAGGCCGTAAACAGCATTTTTTTACCAACGATAAAAAAAAAAAAAGGTGCACCACTTGCAGGTGAGGTTGGCTTGGGCTCCTTAGGTCTTATACACCCGGTAAGTATTTAAGTAGTAAGTACCCGGTTAGTAACATTAGGTTTTTTTTAGGTTTAAGAACCTATTAATACTACTTATTCCAAAACCAAAAAAAAATCTTTTGATGTAATACGAGCTGCTGATGTGGCGATTGATCGCTTCAACAATTGCCTTAACAGATAGGAATACTTGATGTTCTATTTTCAAACAACACATTTTAACTGGTAGAGAACAAAGAATGGTTAACTAGTAGAGAATGTCTTGTAGCGTTAAGTTCGCCTTTTGTAATTTTTTTTATGCGGTAAAGTTTAAATCCATACTAATATTATAAATGAAAAAGTAACTCTGTATGTCTGTCTCGATGTCACTCCGAAACTACTGAAACAATTTAAATGGAATTAGGTGCACAGATAGTAGATCATTAACCTAAGAAAAGACATTAGGCTACTATTTACTGCGAAAAAAAGATTTAAACTTCAGAAACTTTCATTTCATAAACTAATACATAGCACTTAAACAAGTCATAATTAAATACAATTATTAAAAACAATGGAAATATGATTACACTGAAACCACGACGCTTAGATTCACTTACATGCAACGAAACAATTAAAAAACAAAACATGTTTATGTGTAAGTAAATCTAAGTGCCAGTTCCGAGCCACCGCTCTGTAAGAAGAACTAGCAGGAAACTCACAGGCTATGTTCATTTAAATGTATCAATTGGTTTGATACTTTAATTGTTGTAAGGGATAGAAACAGAGGAACAAAGTTTGTTTGGAAAGTCTTCATTTTGAAAGCTAGAAGCATAAAACTATTTCGTTACCTTTAGTATTACGAAGTATATATTTATGACATTTAATGTTGATATTTGACGACGGACATGGAGTGGAGGTCAGAATACCTGCACTTCAATAAAGAGGTCGTGGGTTCGATTCCCACACAGGACAAATCTTTGTGTGCATGAACATGAATATTTATTCTGGTCTGGGTATTTCCTATGTATATTAAGTATATATTTACAAAAAAAAGTATTTAAGTATGTTTATCCGTTCTTTAGTATCCATAACACAAGTTCTTAATTATACTTATCTTGGGACTAAATAATAATTGGTGTAAGTAAAAGAATATTTATTTATTATTATTTTATTAAAGTTACTTTCAAATTTAAAGTAAAAATGCGCGTTGCAAACGAAATTCACGCGAACGATGTCGCACCACTAGTAAATATACAATGTTTTGATGTGATTATTTTTCTTACGAACGAACCAGTCATATAAGCACGTTAAGTTGTTGAAGGGTGTCAAGTGACGGGGGAAGCGTGTGTCGTGTCAATATTGCAAGGAGTTTCAAATTGGATTGGAAATTAATGGATGTCGACGACGGGGCGACTTCTTTATACAGCGGTTTATATTTAAAATTAATAGGTGACAAGTTTGTTTAATACTTAAACGCTTCTTTATTGTTGTACTAATAACGATAATAATATGGCATAAAGCCCAAGAGAGCCATAAATGCCAAGAAATTGTTACCTATTTGTATGTGTAGGGCTCTTACCAAGATCTGAGGTGCTCAAGCCAACCTCACCTTTTTTTTTTTGTTTTACGTCGGTAACAAAATGCATTTACGCACTGTCTCCCGGCCAAAGGGGGACCGAGAGAGGTGTGTGGGTCTCACCACCGGCAGACACGACCGCCAGCAGTAATACCCACTACAATCTTCTGACGATTGTTGAGAAAGAGGCGGGGGGCCAGTACCTAAGTTGCAACTCTGACACCCTGCCCGCGGTCAACGTCCCCCGGACCAAAACCAGGAGGTTCTCCTCAGAGAGACGCAGTGGTCGCGCCCCTCCTAAATCCTTGTGCGACCATAGCGTGTGTGGCCGACTTCTCGGAGGGTCCATGGTTAGAAAGCAGGGGCCCCCTGCCCCCGCTGCCTAAGACCCTCCTGGCGCTGCTTGACGGGCCCTTCTGGCCCGCCCGCTGCGCCCTCCACAGGTCTCTCTTAGTTTATTCCCCGGTAGTCAGTACTAAGGGCACCCAGAGTCGCCAATCTCTGGGTGTTACCTTTTCCCTAGCGCCTCCTGCGCCCTACCGGGAGGTACCCAGCCCCCCCACCACGACAAGGTGGAGACCAGTCAGGGGGGAAGGTGGCAAGCAAAAGTTCCCAATAAGCTAACTATATAAATGGCGAAGTGTGGGCGAATAATATGCCTCTGCCTACCTCTTCGGGGAAACAGGCGTGAACGTATGTATGTATGTAAGAATAAGAGCTTTAGTAAAAGTAAAGTAAAAGTAAAAAAAATATTTATTTCATAAACTATTATACATAGTAATTGAAAACGTCATGATCACAAATGAAAAAAAAAACAATCGAAATAATATTACACTAAATCACGAAGCTTAGATTCACTTACATGCAACAAAACGATTTAAAAATAAAAAATAATTAAGTGTAAGTGAATCTAAGTGCCAGTTCCGAGCCACCGCTCTGTAAGAAGAACTGGCAAGAAACTCACAGGCTATGCTCTTTTAAATATGTCCATTAGTTTGGTACTAGAATTACAATCTTCATTTGTCTGTGAAGCTATACAATGCAATATAACATAACCTTAACAATATTAGAAGAGCCATATTGCCTTTGTACAGTTTTAATATCATATTTCAAATCATGTTCAAATCAAGTGAATAGCCATGTCTGCAGTTTTATTTTATTTTATGAAATTTGTGATATTTCAACGTTAATGTGTAATAACGGTGCATTATTAACCGTTAAGTGTTTGTGAACTCACATGAATGTTGGTAAATTAAACAAAACAGTGCAACATCACTTTTCAAATTATCTCCAGAAGTCCATGTGAGATCTCAGTATGTCCCACATCTTTACTGACAAGGGGTTTAGGGGGAGGGCATCTCATTTAATATTTCTCATCTTTATCACCACTCGTTCTCATTTCCTATATATGCAATAAGCAAATATGATAAACGCACAAAGCCATTATTTAAAAGAAGATAAGTAACAGTTTATATTTCGATTTTACAGTATAGATGTCGCTGTACGTTCTTAAATCGCGCAATTAATTTGTTTTTACGTTTCCATATAAAGTTTGTAAATGCACAGTTTTTCCAGATACCATCAACAATTAGTTCTCATCTCAGCTCCGTGTGATTTGGCCTTTTGTTTATAACTTATCTGAGTGATATAGCCTTCCTCTTCAATAAAGGAATTCCAAAGACCCAAGTAATTAAAATTCACATACCCTTACCAAAAAATATTTACAATATCCACACCTCGTGTCCCGTAAACCGTTATCATTTTAATATTTAATCGTAAAGAGAATTACATAATGAGCCTACACGCCTCGGACGAGGTATGTGAATTATTAACACTTTGCTCCCGAGAGCGTTTAACCCGTAACAGAGGCCACCACGCAGTTTACTGTCAATATAAGTTAAAAGAGTGAGCAAGCTAAAGTGGCAGTGGGCAGGGCACTAGTACGTAGAACTGACGGCTATTGGGGCTGGTAAGTTGTAGAATTAGGGCCGCGGCTTTTGGAGGAGTTGTTCTCTAGTTTGCGACTATCATGAGGAGAAGGTCGACAACGAGTCAGCGTGGGAAACGATGACCTTCTACTGCGAAGTGGTGATGACGCAGAAGAAGACCGCTGTGCTAGGAGGGTCGTAGGCGAGTGGGGGCAAAGGTCCCTGCTGTCTAGTTGCAGATTCTCCGAGAAGTCGGCTACACGTCGCACAATGAGATAGGAGGAGGTCCGCCCTATTCTATCCCGGGGGAAGTTAGCCGTGGGCGGGGTTCCAGTTGCGGGATCCCAGTACTGGACCCAGCCCCATTCTGTCAACATGCGGCGGGCGTCGTCAAAAAAATTTTAGTGGGTATGACTGCTGGCAGTCGAATCTACTGGTGGGGAGTCCCATGCACCCGTCTCGGTCCCCCTTTGGACGGGAGGCTGTTCGTAAATGCATTTTATTTCCGACGTAAAAGAAATTGTAACTAGACTAGTTAACTAGTAGGATAGTGACTCTTTGTATGAATATGTGACGAGAGACGTTCGAGTGAACGTGGCCAGATGGCCGAACGATGTGATAAAGAAAGCAGGATCACTCGACCATATTAAATGTTTTTGGGGGAGGCATATGTTCAGCAGTGCTCTTCCTTGGGCTAATGATAATGATTGGTTGCTTCTTATAGCTAAATCCGCGTATCGCTGCGACATTTTGTTTATAAACATTTATATGAATCCGCATTGACTTGCCGTAAACCACTTTTGTTTTTTTTCGATAGAAAATCATCAAATGAACTTCTCCCGCTGTGGGTGAAGCGGGAGGGTTTGTCAGACTTTTACTGACTATAACCCAACAATTTTTCTTCTTGAGCCAGCTACGTCCCGAGACCGCGGTAACTCTTTTGAAAAGCCCCGCAACAGCCGTAAACCACTGCGATTGTCTTGGACGCACCGGTTCAATATCGCGGCGCGCTCAATGCCCTCCACCTGCGCTCAGATTGCTTTTTTCTGGAGATAGAAACATTCAAATTACTGCGACATGCATACATTTAATATGGAATCAAAACAAAATAAATTTCACAAATGACTCAATCTAAAACAGTTTTGCTATAAACAATACTGATCAGAGACTATTAATCGAGCCAATATGATACATATTGCCTCGTACATGTAATATGTATGTAAAAGTGCACAAAAAAGTATTCTGCCAAGGCAATATCAAAGAATTCGGCAGCTCTCATCAAGCATGCTGTCTTCATGGTGATCATCAGTTACCTATGAACTTTGGTCGGAGTAATAAAATACTGCACGCCTCAGCGTTCGTTCTCTCGCGAAGTTCGTTTTTAATTGCAAGGTTAACACTGTTATGGCGTAATCACTTCCACAAAGTATTAATAGAAATGGTTCTCACGAATGACTGTAACGTCCTGTTTATTGAGGCAAGGGTTTAATTGAGTAAGTGGCAACAAAGTTGTACTTTTAATATTATAATTAAAGAACGATTAAATTTATATTATAATTTATATGTCTTATTTATTGATTTGCCACTTTTTTTCTCTTAACTATAGACTCATTTGTTTGGAGTATTTGCCAGTGTCAAGTAATGTAATAAATCAAGATATTTGCATGAATGCATCATTTTCGTTATTCAGTACAGTAAAGTCCAATTAAATCCGTAATAGTCTTCTCAAGTACTTTTCTAAAGGCTTCTATGGAGTTTTGGAATCTACACGAAAATCACAATTCACAGTAATATACTATCACTTCAAATTGTCTTAAAACCCAATATATTAATACATAAAAACTTTTTTCACAATTTTTTGAAAATTTTATACCTACTGCCGGGATGTGTAATTTTTCGCATTGGCGCCAAAACTCTAACAAAATATTATGAGATCTTAACCTAGCATAGACTTAGGCTTAGGACTCAGGGTCTGCCCACTGGCCTTATCATATTTGCCTGAATTTCAGTTATTAAACGAAGCAACGGACTTCTTGGCGGGAAAGTAAAGAGTCATGTCTGCAGTTTTGTTTTATTTTCTAAAATTTGTGATATTTCGAACATAAATGTGTAATAACAGTGGATGAAGGAATAATCGTTAAGTGTTTGTGGACGTGCATGAGTGTTGGGAAATTAAACAAAACAGTGCAACATCACTTTTCAAATTCTCTCAAGAAGTCCATGTGAGATCTCAGTATAGTCCCACATCTTTTGCGAGGACTCAAGGGGTTTAGTGGGGAGGGCATTTCATTCAATATTTATCATCTTGAACACCACTCATTCTCATTTACTATGATTTATATATTATTCATATATATTTTACATAACACTGGCTAAATGTGCTAAACGCACGCAGCTATTGTTTAAAAGAAGAAGAAACGAAGCAACTGACGTCTGACCTTCGCAACCCACAGGGAAACATCATTCCATGGTTAAACCAGCTGTCAGAATATTAGAAGGCACTGACTTTCTAATAACGACTGCCATAAATGTTTATAACAGCTTTTTTTTTTTGCTTTTCAGAAAAATAACAACAACCCTACAAGGAACTCTCCCCCTCGGTGGAAGGAGAGATAATGCCCCCGCATGCCACACACCCGATGTGTATGGTTATGCCGGACCTAAACCGACTAACCTCTCTTTGAAATAGCCTTTAGTATTGCTACTGTGAAGGCGACATCTGAAGCGATCGGCACCTGGGGAGGCACTGACGCGGCGCGCAATAAGCGGAATGCTAGGTGGCGTATGTTGGAAGGCGGGAAGCCTTATCTGATGGACCGCGCACTAAGCGGAATGCTAGGGGGCGTATGTTCGAAGACAGGGAGCCTTAGCTGAAGGGCACGCACTAAGCGGAATGCTAGGGGGCGTATGTTGGAAGACAGGGAGCCTTAGCTGAAGGGCGCGCCTAAGCGGAATGCTAGGGGGCGTATGTTGGAAGACAGGGAGCCTAAGCTGAAGAGCGCGCACTAAGCGGAATGCTAGTTGGCGAATATTGAAAAGATGGGGATCCTTAGCTGAAGGGTAGCTATTAGTCGCCTCTTACGACACTCTAGCTTTGGGTTGGTTCTAATCTTGAACCGGAAACCACGCGGCTGATTCAGGACAGTCGGGACTAACGGTATGACGTGCTTTCAAGCGATGCGAGCAAGCGGTAATATTAACAACACATTATGAAGTATTGTAAATGCCCGAACTATAGTAAATTTACATACATATGATAATATGTATGTTATTATGTACTACATGTGAAATAGATCAAGTTCTAGGTATTTATTTTCAGCTTTTTAAAAAAAGCAACCTTTTCATCAGGTCTGCTTGAGTGCCCCTTTGTCATAAATATTTAAAAAAATATTACTTAACTTACTAAAACAGGCGACATCTATAAATAAGTTTTGTTAAATTATAATAAAATTTACAACTTAAAACGCTACTGTTATATTATATAAAGTTAAAGCAAGCTGAATTATTTTTCATTTTGTATTAGGTTATAAAATCTGATTACAATCTATTTCAGAATGTGGCAAGCTTCGCCAAGAATAGAAGTCATATTTTAATAGAATGCTACGTGTCTACGAGCTACGAGCTACGAACGTATGATGCCGTCTACGGCTGCTACGGCCACAGTAAATGTATTGCAGTGTCAACTAATATCCACTATGGGTGTATGGGGACTCAACCACGCCAACGCCACCTACAAATAGTGCAACTGCCGCTCAATGGACGAAGCTCTAGCAACCATACTAGATCCCGGTAACACCCACGACATCCTGAGACGAGGTTCGGGTCTATTAGAGACCGCCATTAGTATGTCGCTCTTCAATTGAAATACTTTTAGTATTTAATCTAGGTTTAAGGCCCTCAGTCTCACCTTCCCTAAATCTCTCGTTGCGCTGTATTGGCCATCAGAGGCATACAGCATTCACACACAGTTTAGCCGGTCGGCCCCTTAAGGGTCATCCCGGTCAACCTACTCGCCGGCGAGAGGTAACTGGGAGTTAGCCGGCTAGTTTGGGCCACCGCCACGGCGGTGAACCAAGTTAGCTAGCGTGAAGTATACGCATCTTCTTCAAAGACTTTGTTTCGGAAGCGCACACCCGGCTCATCGTGGATTGCAGATTCTCCATGTATAAAAAAAAGACAAGTTCCCGGTAAGCGTCAATAGGCTCGCTACCTACAACGAGGGACCTAAAGTATTAATTGGCGTCATGTAGGTGTAAAGTATGCCACCCGGTGAAACAGGCGTGATTCCAAATATTAATGCGTCAATTAAAATAACTAATTGCAGTGCACGCGTTTTATTAGCCGCCCATTGAACGCCCTTTTGTCGTTTCTGTAAAATCTGCAAACAAGATGTTGAATAGAAATAAAGAGTGTTTAATTTGGGAAAGTAATTAATTGTACTGATGTACTAGAGTAAGAAAATCCTTAAACTGTGTATTTTTTATGACTGCGACGACGTGATGTGACACGTCATATGGGTGCGTAAAATTTTTAGTTTTACCTTCATAAAAGCTCTCTTGAGCCACTCAATAAATGGTATTGCACTACTGAAAACATAATTTACACTATGGCAAACGGGTTCAACAACCAGTTTAAGCGCCCACTCTTGGCAAGTCCCAGCTTGGTTGGTTCGCATTTAATGGGCTCTTTCGTTACTTTACTTATGAACTGCTCCATAAATGTGAGCACATTTTTATTGAAACAGGTAACGAGAACATACCAATCAAATACGAACCGACTACTGGCAGAAAGGGTTCCGTAGTTTTTGGAGTGTGATTATAATGTTTTAGTATGTATGTCAGTGAAGCGTGGCCTGTGTTTAAGTGACATAAACAAGAGCGGCGTGTTAAGAAAATGGAAGCGTGTTAAGGAGTGGAGCGCTGTCGGTATTGCTGTATAAACCAGGTCGGAAAGTATGTCACTCACCTGCAACGGCCTGACTGGCGACAGGTGGTTCAGAACAGAACAGGGATGCGAAAATTGAGGTCGGAGACCAAGATCCGCTTCGGTTCGCTGAACCGGCGCTGATTGTTTGATATAACTGAGAACCAACGGCCTCTGAAATATAAAATTCATTCATTCATTTTCATTCATTGTTCATTGTTTTCATTGTTGTTTTATTTGAGTTTGTTTTGTGACGAATTTTGTGCACGTGTCTACTTTGTACATGTTTTTTCCATTTTTCGGTCTGCTGGAAGAAATTCCTTTTAGGGATAAACAGAGCTGTTGTACATTTCTTTCATAACTTTTATCTTTATCTATGTTCCTTATGTGCATAAATTGTCAAATAAATAAATAAAGATAGGTATTTATTTAAAAAATATTAATATACCACCAAAAAAGTTGCCTCTCAGCTTAACGGCTGTGAAGTTGGTTTCACGACAGCTGGTAATCAGAGGTGGCAAGAGTCACATAAAAGTGTTTTACATGTTTTTTACGACCATAAGCAGGGTAAAAGTACGAGTGTAATAACTTGGCGTTCACGATGCTTCTGGACTTATGATTTTGCATTTAGAGAGAATTTATTTTCAAAATGACAAATAAAAGTCACATGTAAATATTTTAGTTTTTTTGACGTGACAACGTCTTATAAATTGGTTTGCCGGGTGACACTTCAAGAAACTGCGTTACGCTCCGCTCACGTTATGCGGTCACAATGAGAGCGAGTGAGAGGCACGCGTCCCTTCCACTCGGGCATGGTTAGCCCGCCTAAGAGCGAGAGAGACAGACATAAATATAATTCTTTGTATAAATAAATGTTTTAAATTGTTACTATTATTTCATCCTTCTTCCTACTATACGAATGAATATTCACATTAAAATTATTTTACCACTCAAAGTCGTTGTCACGTAAAACTTTCGCCCGTATACCGACTTTACAGGCAACCAATTTTTTTTTTATTTGTATAACAAACTACAATTTAAATCATACGTTAAAATAAAAACAGTGCAACAAAAACCAATCGAGGTTTTTCCGTGCACTGAATATAATATATAAACTAAACAATAACTGAATATATAAACTAGCTAATATTAATATTTTACTAACACAGCTGTGTAAGGCATTTTTTTGTATCTACTAACAAGCTACATATAAACGTAAGTTTGTTACTAAATAATTATATTTATCTTATTTAAAAGGTGGTTGGAAACGTTCTTTGAAGTAAAGCAAAATTTCCAGGTGTCGGACCTTGTATGGGTGACCATTTAAGTGGCATTTATTACCGAGGGGTATTTATTGCTATAATTTTTTTTAATGTTTTACATCGGTAACAAAATGCATTTACGCACTGCCTTCAGGCCAATGGGGGGCCGAAAGGGGGTGTGGGACTCACCACCGGTAGACGCGAATGCCAGTAGCAACCACTAAAAATCTTCCGACGACGCCCGCCGCTTGTTGAGAAAGAGGCGGGGGCCAGTACCTGGGTTGCAGCTCTGACACCCCGCCCGCGGCCAACGTCCCCCTGCCCCCGCTGCCTAAGAGCCTTCTGGCGCTGCTTGACGGGCCCTCCTGACCCGCCCGCTGCGCCCTCCACAGGTCCCTCTTAGTTTCCCCCCCGGTAGTCAGTAAAAAAAAGGCACCGAGAGTCGCCAATTTCTGGGTGTTACCTTTCCCTAGCACCCTCTGCGCCCTACCGGGAGGTAATTAGCCCCCACCACAGCAAGGTGGATACCAGTCCGGGGGGGGCATACTCATCATCATCATCATCACAGCCCATTAACGTCCCACTACTGAGCACGAGCTTTCTCTCACATACCAAGGTGCGAGGGTATTGGGTCATGCTGACCCAGTGCGGATTTGCGGAGGCAGGTGTATAGCGTCCTGATGTTAGAATTTTTCAAGCCGCCCATTAGACCTCTAACATGGCTTAACGACTACCACATTTAGTGATAACCGGGACCAACGGCTTAACGTGCCTTCTGAAGCACGGAAGCGCTCGTGATCAATTGCCACACCAACGGTCACCCATCCAAGGACTGATCTCTGTAAACTCTGCTGTACTTTGGTGATCGTTTCCGACCACCGAGACCGCAGAGCTACGAGCGCTTCAACACAGGCATACTACACGTCCACATTTCGCCAATTATATTTTAGGTCCCACGTAATAGATGGCTAGTCTATTGCGGCTTAGCGGGAACGTTTATATTTGCCAGAGCCTCGTCTGTTGATGGGCAGGTGGACTACTTGTAGGTGAGGTTGGTTTGGTCTCCTTAGGTCTTGATAGTATCTCTTTACACCTTGATAGGATCCCTATATCATATATAAATAAATATATGACATTCAATACATATGTGGTAGTCGTAAAGCCATGCTTAACTAGCTGGGTGTTTTCCTTTGTATATTAAGTATGTATTTACAAAATAAAAGTATTACACATACATTCACGCCTGTTTTCCCGAAAGGGTAGGCAGAGGCATATTAGACGCCCAGCCTTCGTCAATTATATAGTTGGTACCACGTAATAGGTGGCGAGCCTATTGCCGCATACCGGGCACTGTTATGTTCACCAGAGCCTCGTCAGTTGATCGGAGGTTGGCTTGGGTCTCCTTAGGTGTGGGCGTATAATATACCTCTGCCTACACAAATAGGCTGAACCAGTCGTGAAAGTATGTATGTATTAAGCAAATTATTTTTAAAACTAATATTTATGACTGAGGACTGTTTATATCCTGAATAAAATAACATAAATAAATATTATTTAAAGTAAAGTCTTTTAATTTAAAGAACACCAGTTCACACTACTGTTCATACTTAAAACTAAAATGTATAGAGAATCCGATGGAAAGTCGACGGGTCAGCGAGAGAGCGTTTATGGAATCCTTGTAACTTTCCAACTAAGTTGCAGTTGTAAGCTAACAGTACAGCAAAGTATTTGGTCTGGAACATTAAATGTTTGCTTGGATTCCAATGAAAGGCAAACTTATAGAAATGTGAGAAGCGGAAAAAGTAAACGTAAAATAATCTCGATTTGCGAATTAATCTTTTGTCTTTATTATCATTATCCCAGCTCATCAACGTTCACTAGGGTCTTCTCTCATACACCAAGAAAAGAGGTTCTCGCAAAAAAAGATTCGTTTAATTCGCTTCCCTTTCCCGAACTAATGTTAATGTTATATTCTATTGCATTGTATACGTCACAAACAAATGAAGATTATAACTTGAGTAAACTAACCAATTGATAACTTAAAAGAACCTACATAGCCTGTCAGTTTCTTGCCAGTTCACTTGTTCAGTTCACAGTTTTCTTGTCACTTACACTAAAGTAGTTTTGTTTTTAAATGTTTTGTTGCATGTAAGTGAATCTAAGCTTCGTGATTTCAGTGTAATCATATTTCGATTGTTATTATATTTAATTTTTGACGCTTTCAAGTACTGTGTTATAGTTAATGGAACAAAAATATTTGAAGTTTGAACTATAAGTGCTGGTTTTAGGAACCACTATTGTATTGTGCACTATCAGCTATAAGCAGCAGCAGACTATCAGCACTTGAACCTGTTGCAGGACTGTTCGAAAGGGTCACCACGGCCCCTTTTTTTTTTGATTTACGTCGGTAACAAAATGCATTTACGCACTGTTCCCGGCCAAAGGGTCTCCACCTCCGAGGGGGTGTGGGACTCTATGAGGCAGACGCGACCGCCGCATTTCTACCCACTAAAAAACTTCCGACGACGCCCACCGCTGTTAAAAAAGGGGCGAGGGGCCAGTACCAGGGGATTTGATGTTTCTGGCACCCCGCCCGCGGCCAACGTCCCCCGGATCAGAACCGGGAGGACCTCCTCAGAGAGGCGCGGTGTGTCGTGCCTCCCCTTCCTCCTTGTGCGGCCATGGCGTGACTGGCCGACTTCTGGGGGGTCTATAACTAGACGGAAGGGGCCCCCTGCCCCCGCCGCCTAAGACCCCCCGGGCGGTCACCACGGCCCCGGGACATAGCAGGCTCAAGAAGTAACATAGATGGTTTTTAGTGAATAAAAGTGTGACACACCCTTCCGCTTCACCATCAACGGGAGAAGAAAATTTCATGATTTTCCATCCGAAAAAAATGCACTCGAACCTCGTTCCTGTACATTAGGCGGGAAAAAATCCTTTATTCAAGTTTGGCTCAATAGAGCTCTTATGAATATCACACTTCTTAGGAAGTAAATGGTCAATAATAATTTATTGATTCAGGCGTTACTTTGCGGAAATCCATTGTAAGCAAGTGATGGACAGAAAATATCTCTCGTTTCAGCTTTGGTCGTGAAGATATCGTTGTTTTGAGGATCTTACCTGATGATGCCCTGTGTAAGGGCGAAACACGTGTCGTGTTGAGTAGTTTCTCGATTTTTCAGGAAATTATAGTAGCGCGGGAATTGTTACAAAGATATTTTCAATCCATTACTTGGTCAATAATAACTCATTTACCTTTTTTGCCTCTTCCCTCCCCTTGATTCAAGGTCTCCTGAGCTTAGTAGTGCGACTCAAATAGGCTAACATGGTGCCGTGTGGTACCGGCCTACAATAGTGCCACTCCCTCTTACCTCACGAGAAGTCGTAAGAGTCGACGAAGAGAATTCCTACCGGATAATGGGTACCAGCGTCACCCTGTGGCTTAAACTGCGGTCATCAACCCGCCTGCCCAGCGTGATGATTACGGGCAGATACCCCCAATAGAATGTAATCTACTGGGGAGGCTAATTTTCAGCAATGGACTTTATAAAGCTATTATGGTGATGATGATGATAATGGATAGTACACATGTCTGTCTAAAATCATACAAATTGATTTCTATTTTATATTTTGTTGCTTTCAAGAACTATGTAATAGTTAATGAAATAAAAATATTTAAAGTTTGAAACTTTCTCTCTCTTCGCCTGTTACAATTTACGGATAGTTGTGGCTTAGTAAAAGCACCCTTTGTTAACAGACCCCTAAAATAATATATGGAATTCCGTATTTCGTGTGTGAAATTGCGTATCTACATAATATATTGTACAAGTGGTAGCATTTAGGAGTTGAAGTTACAAAAATCTTTATTAAAATAGTTCACTTAATATGCTGTGATTGAATTTTTTTATTCTCTTTTGAAATTATCTACTCACCCGTTAAGGAGGTACACTTTCAAAAAAGCTGTTGAATTTCTAGAAAACTTAACTAAAGAAATATCCTCTTACAATCACACCAATTATTTAGCTCCAAGATAAGTATCATTAAGAACTTGTGTTATGGATACTAAAGAATGGATAAACATACTTATATACTTTTTTTTTTGTAAATACATACTTAATATACATAGAAAACACCCAGACCAGAACAAATAGACGTGTTCAAGCACACAAAGATTTGTCCTGTGTGGGAATCGAACCCACGACCTCAGGAGTGTAGTGCAGGTGCAGTCACGCCATATCGGTCGTCGAAACTTATCGAAACTTATATAAAGAGTTCGAGAGACCCGTCTCTATCGGATCGCCTAATTTTTAGTACGCCTAATTTGTAATGGCACCCAAACGAAAAGCCTAAAATTTTTTCGCCTAATTTCACTCTTCAGAATCGTGTTTGCCCTAATTTCACTTCGCCTAACTTTTTATCGCCACATTGTCATTTACCAAATGCAAAGACATTTAACTATTACTATAGACAGGACATTGAGATCAAAACTGTAATCCACAACTTATTACCAAGTGGTAACAAGTCGCTCAGTATGATTTTATGCGCCCTCTAGTGTAGTCGTGTTTGTGCGGGAACAGATTTGACAAATTTTATAGAAAATATGCCAAATTGCGTACTGCGATATTGCAAATCCCGTTGTAGTAAAAAGGCTGAAAGTGATTACAGTTTATTTTCGTAAGTATTTTTTATATTTACTCAATAATCAGACTATATAATAATTTTCAATAAATTGTTCTAGAACATTACTTATGCCCTTTGCCGACCTCTAGCGGTGAGAAGCAAAAGCACTACTTTTAGGATCTCGCCATTGTTGTCGATGCGGAAGTAGATGATTTAGTGATGTTCAAGTGATGTCGTTTTATTTATTGATTAATGTAATAAATAATATTTTTAAATTGTAAGTATAAGTTTGATATAAGTAGGAATATTCTGATTCAATAATAATTGCGTTGGGGGACTGTTATACACTATAATAGTAAAACTATCAAATCTATGTTTATGGCACTCCATAACGTTTCACAGAAGGTTATTTTTTATTTATTTATTTATATTTTTACATAATTTTATTAAAATTGTCATATCACATATTTAAATAAATTTATTATAACTTTAACTTATACTTATTTTTTTATTGTCTTGTCATTGATATAGTCTTTTATGTCGTAGTAGGCCTTATTTACTAATATTTCTTTGATTATGTTCACAAATGTAGCGTTACAGGTTTCTGTTTTATCAATTCAGGGAGTTTATTATAAATTTTTATTGACATAACATATTATTATGGACTATTGGAGTGTAGAGTCATGTTAGAAGTATTAATCTGTTTTTGTGTCTTAGTAGTTTATTTATTGGTTTTTCTCCACGTTTTGTAAAAGGAGGTGATGTTATTTCTTACAAATTTACATATTTCTAAAATATAAATGCCTGGTAGAGTTAGTATGTTAAGTTTTATAAAGTAGGGCTAGCAAGTGTCAGTCTGTTCAATGTTTGCCAAAGTTCAAAATATTTCATTTGAAGAATAAAAAGAGAAGGTGTGTCAGTACTACTTCCCCACAAAATAATCCCGTAACTAAACCTTGCATATGCATAGGCATAGTATGTAGTTAAAGCTGTTTGCAAATCTGTTGTTCTTTTAATTTATTGAAGGGCATAGGAGAATCTGGATATTTTTTTATCGAAGGTTTTTAATGTGGGTCTTCCAGTTTAAGTTACTATCTATAGTTATGCCTAATAGAGAGAATTCATTAGTATTTTCTATTGTGGAAGTTAATTATTAAGGGTGACTGATAAGGATAAAATGAAATTAATTTAGTTTAGAACATCACTACTGCAAAGCGACGCCTACCGTGGAGTAGGTAAAACTTATTCTAATTGTTTTTAATATGCTGTTTTGCTTTTCAACGTTAGATAGCGCTACTTCCGCGCCAGCTCAAATTTTTTGTATGGAAAAGTCTCTAATAGCCGCTCTATTACTATATTAAATCTCTTTGACCAAATGCGTCATTTGGCAGAACAATTCGTAATCCCTAAAGTTTACAATTCCTAAATATTAATCCGCACAAAATTAAAAATCATAAAGTACAAAACATGATGATGCAGCATAACATGCAGCATGCATGCAGACATGCAGACATGCAGCATGCAAGCAGAAACACAGCATGCGTGCAGGTATGCAGCGTGCATGCAAACATGCAGCATGCAAGCAGGCATGCATCATGCAGACATGCGTGCAGTCATGCAGCATGCGTGCAGTCATGAAGCATGCGTGCAGTCATGCAGCATGCGTGCAGTCATGCAGCATGCGTGCAGTCATGCAGCATGCGTGCAGTCATGCATTCAATCATTTCTTAGGTACATACGTATTACAATAAATGAATATGTATCTCTACGAAAAATTATTACCGAAGCATACGATAGCGTGCCGCTAGTATGACATAAACATGTAGCTTAAAATTCTTACATTGATGTACCGTGTGTGGTACATGTAACTGTACTTAACGACCACAAGTCGGTCATGTGGACCATGTAGAAATCTATTGGGGAGGCTATGGTCATTAGTGGACGTCGTATAGCTGAGATAATGATGAAACTAAAAAACTACCGGATTGATTTTAAAAATTCTTTGACCATTACAATGCTTTATATCCCTCAATAATATAGGGATTTTTACGAAAAATGCAAGAACATAACGAAAGGTGTAAAATCTGCCAAAAAAGGCGAGAGCGTGCCGCCACTATGACATAAAGATGAAGCCCAACATTTTTACATTGTTATACCGTGTGTGTTACATGTATATGTGACAAAAAGTACCCCTGCAGGAATAATGTGGCAAACGGTAACTCAACGAGCCGGCGACTTATCTGCATCAAGGCCCGTCCACGTACACTCTCAGTTGGGACAGCGTCTTCAATACCGAAAAAAATTTTTTAAATTAAAACTTTGCGATATTAATAGTGAATCTAACGTATCTGAATCGATTTTTTTGACGACCGATATGGCATGGTGGCGAGTATACCCGCATTCCACTCCTGAGGTCGTGGGTTCGATTCCCACAGAGGACAAATATTTGTGTGTATAAATATGTATATTTGTTCTGGTCACCCAACACCCAGTTTTTCTATGTATATTAAGTATGTATTTACAAAAAAAAAAGTATTTATGTATGCTTATCCGTTATTTAGTATCCATAACAAGTTCTTAATGATACTTATCTTGGAACTAAATAATTGGTGTAAGTGTTAGAAATATGTATTATTATTATTTTTATGTTACCTCTACCCTACATTATTTATTACCGATGATAGCCTTGATTTGTGGAATGAGCTCCCTGGCTAAGTTCTTAATGAAAATTATTGACTCTTCGAAAAAAGCGTGAGAATCCTTGTCCCGTGTCCGCAACCCTTTGCGGTGATCAATTTTCATCAGGTGGACAGAAAAACTGCTCTCAGTCAGGGTTTAGTTTGTACAATTCCCACCCGGTTATATGCAGCTTGTATCCACTGTTATCCTGCTACCTTTATCAAGTCGCTCGTCCATGTTGCAGTTGAAGTCCCTTACTACGTTTCCTGTCAAAGGGAAAAGACATTCCAAGAACTGTGTTTGTCTCAGGCTTTTATGCTTAATGTCCTGCCCATTGCCACTTAAGCTTGCCAACTCCCTAACGTATGTTACTTCATGTCTTCTCAAGATCTTCATTTCTGATGCGATTTCGTAGTGAGTCCCCAAAACCAGCCTTTTTGATTGCTTGTTATGAAACTCGCAACATTTCATTAGAAGTCCACTGCTGTACATAGGTGTCACCCCAATTATTTCCCACGTAGAACGAGCTCGAGCCGCTTTAATATTAAGGCCATAATATAAATAACGATCTGAATTTAAATGCTATAACTAGATCCATCATAGCCATCACATTCAGAGGATCTCGGGTTAACACCCTGGTGGCGCACCAATGACTTTTCTAAGTTAAGTGCGTAATTATCGCTTGCTCCGTGCCTCGGTAACCTTAAACCGTTGGTCCCGGCTGTCATGAACATTTATGGCAGTCGTTCCTGATACCATATATAACCGTAGAATAATGTTTCCATTGGGTTGCGGAGGTCAGACGCTCCATGTTATCATTTACATTCAGCCAAATCTGGTTAAACCAGTGAGCAGACCCTTTTATTTTTTTTATTTACGTCGGTAACAGAATGCATTTACGCACTGCCTTCCGGCCAAAGAAGGACCGAAAGGGGGGTGTGGGACTCACCACCGGCAGACACGACTGCCCGCAGTAATACCCACTAAAAATCTTCCGACGTCGCCCGCCGCTTATTGAGAAAGAGGCGGGGGCCAGTACTTGGGTTGCAGCTTCTGACACCCCGCCTGCGGCCAACGTCCCCCGGACCAAAACCGGAGGACCTCCTCAGAGAGGCGCAGTGGACGCGCCCCTCCTACCTCCCCGTGCGACCATAGCGAGTGTGGCCGACTTCCCGGAGGGTCCATGGTGAGACAGCAAGAGCCCCCTGCCCCCACTGCCTAGACCCTCCTGGCGCTGCTGAGCGGGCCCTCCGGGCCGCCCGCTGCGCCCTACACAGGTCCCTCTTAGTTTCTCCCCCGGTAGTCAGTACTAAGGGCACCCAGAGTCGTCGGTCTCTGGGTTTTACCTTTTCCCGGCCTCCAGGAGGTACTCAGCCCCCCCACCACGACAAGGTGGAGACCAGTCGGGAGGGGAGTGAGCAGACCCTGGGCTAAGTCTAGGGCAACTGGGACAATGGGAAAAGTGAGAGCAAAAATAACATTACGGTTTTATTATTGCATACTATTTATAAGGGGATCCTACCAAGAACAAGCAATCCCAAGCTAACCTCACCTGCAAGTGCAGCAACTGCCGATCAACTAACGAACTCTGAAAATGTTTCCGATAAGCGACAATAGGTTCGCCACTTATTACGTGGCATTGTTATAACTAACGAAATGTGGGCGTTTAATATCTCTGCCTATTCTTTTGGGGAAATAGGCGTGATTGTATGTATGTATATATAACATTTATTATGTAAAATGGAATATCAGAATGTCGAATGCGAATATCATAACGGGTACAAATATCCCGTGAAAGGCATCAGGTGTCGACGATGCGAGGCGCTTACAAAGAAAATTGGGTTACTTCGTGTGTATGTGTGGGTGTAGAGACCGTATAGCGCGGCTGTTAACAAGTAAGTCCCCTACCATAACCCGCATACAGTAGGCATTTTGTTGCCTATAGAGCTTAAAAACTAACACCTGACGATGAAAAAATTATGTGAAATTGAATTCTATTAATTAATTAATGACTTGTAATTATAAATAGTTAAAAGTAAAATATGACAATATGTGAATAAATGTAAACCCAAAATTTCCACGCCAATGGTGGCAGAATATTTCGATCATTGTAATTATTAATAACACCATTATATTTACCATATTTTTAGAAAAAAATGAATTGAAGTGATAATTTATTGATTCAGGCGTTACTTTGTGGAAATCCATTGCAAGCAAGTGCTGGGTTAAAAATATCTTTGTATTAATTACCGCGCAACTATAATTTCCCTCGAAAAATCGAAAAAAAAATTTAACACGACACGTGTTTCGCCCTTACACAAGGCATCTTCAGGTAAGATAGCAGCCTCAGAACAAAGATGTCTTCACGACCAATTAATCGAGAGTGAACAGCTGAGCGTTTTCAAGCGTATTTATACCCTTACCCACTTCCATCATCAACGTCCGCTGCGTCATCTCGATTTGGTTTGTTCACAGACTCACTGCAAATACTAAGCAGGAGCATTTTTCGATATCACGCAACCTGTACGTGTCCTGAGGGCCTACTCTAATTCAACGAAAACGAAACTTCGTTGCATCTATCTCTGTCACTCCTTGGGTATATCATTATCGAGTGAAAGGAATGGGTATAGCGAAGTTTCGTTTTCGTTGAATTAGAGTAGCCCCTCTGAGTATGTCTATTTCTTTGGTTTCTATTATGTTTATGTACGTGTTTGTGTGATATTTTAATAAATAATATTTAATTTCATTACATACAGTAGGCCTTTTGTAAGCCAAAAAGCTAACGCTATGGCACTTTAGTAAATACATACTATTCCAGGAAAATACGAACTGACATATTCTTTCTTTAACAGATAAGACGTTTAAGTGGTAGTTGTAGTAATACGTAGACTTACTAGTATAGAGTATTTGCCAGTGGCAAGTAATTTGATCAATTGTGTTTTTTTTACGGAATTTGATCAATTCAGTTATTTATTTGTATATAAATTATTGAATAATATCTGTTTCCTTCACTTGATTACAGTCAAGTATTTTAACGTGTTTTGGAATCAATAAAGTAAATCTTAATAACAATTCATGGTAAATAATATGCAACTTTCCTATTCTTTTATTTCTATGTAAGTGATGAAGTTATATCTTAAAATTTACCGTATTTTCGTCAATCGATGTAGCGTGGAAGGCAGTATACCTGCAGTCCGCTCCTCGTGCAGTCGTGTGTTCGATTCCCACACAGGACAAACCTTTGTGTGCACGAAACGAATGTATGTTTTTGTCTGGGTGTTCCTATGTAAAGTACATATATATTTACAACAAAAAAAATGTAATGATATATCCATTATTTATACGTTACGTTATACGTATATATGTCACAGTACACAAGTTCTTAATGAGTCAAGTTGGAATATCATAAAAGAAAGAATATCTTGGAAAACAATTGATTGTCATGACATACGTTTTTGACGACCGATATGGCGTGGAGGTCAGTATACCTTCACTCCAGACGTCGTGGGTTCGATTCCCACACAGGACAATCTTCGTGTGCATGAACAAAACTATTTGTTCTGGTCTGGGTGTTTTCCTATGTATATTACGTTTGTATTTACATAAACAAAAGTATTTAAGTATGTTTATCCGTTTTCTAGTAACCAAAACACAAGTTCTTAGTGATACTTATCTTGGAACTAAATAATTGGTGTGATTGTAAGAGAATATTCATTTGTTATTTATTTATACGTATTAAGCCGGTTCGACGCTCCAATCCTTGGAGTTTTGCTTTTGCCCCAGTGTTTTTTTATATTATCAAGATTATAATATAATTTAATGTCAAGCCTTTAAATTAAATCAACACAAGTTCACATCACAGTACACATCGAAATCTTTTTTATAAACTATAACGTTGTTTCATCATCATCATCTCAGCCCATTAACGTCCCACTACTGACCACGAGCCTCCTCTCACGTACCAAGGTGCGAAGCCGCCCATTAGGCCTATAACATGGCTTCACGACTACCACATTTAGAGATAACCGAGACCAACGGCTTAACGTGCCTTCCGAAGCACTCGATATCAAATGCCACACAAACGGTCACCCATCCAAGAATTGACCTCTGTAAACTCTGCTGTTCTTCGGTGATTGTTTCCGACGACCTAGCACCGCAGAGCTACGAGCGCTTGTATGAATAAAGTAAATGTTCTGTGAAATAAAAGTGATATAACTTTACACAGCAACACAAGACACTAACCTAATATCAATAAATGAAAACCTACAAATCAACGGCGGGGAACAATGGGATAAAAGCAAATTGACTTCCATTGAAGTTCTGAACGGCAAATTGCCGACGAAGACCTACTCATGTCACACCCAATAAAAACAGCCATTGGTTTCGTAAATTACTTTCTAATTTTATAAATTAACCAGTGACCGCCCGCGACCTTTTCCACGTGAACTACATATACACCTTTCACTTGAATAACTTTATTTATTAAAAAAACCGTATCAAATCAAACCCACATAAGTATCGCATTAAAATCATACATTCACGCCTGTTTCCCCGAAGGCAGGCAGTTAAGCAGAGGCATATCATACGCCCAAACTTCGCCAATTATATAGTTGGTCCCACGAAATAGGTGGCGAGCCTTTTGCCGCTTACCGGGCACTGTGATGTTCGCCAGAGCCTCGTCTGTTGATTAGCAGGTGCACCACTTGCAGGTGAGGTTGGCTTGGGCTCCTTAGATGTTAATAGATTCCCTATTTAATCATCATCATCATCGTTTCAGCCCATTAACTTCCCACTAGTGAGCACGAGCCTCCTCTCACATATCAAGGTGTGAGGGTATTGGGTCATACTCCACCAAAGATTGGCGGAGGCAGGTATATGGCGTCCTGCTGTTAAAATTTATCAAGCCGCCCATGAGGCCTCTAACATGGCTTAACGACCTCCACATTTAGTGATAACCGGGACCAAACGGCTTAACGTGCCTTCCGAAGCACGGAAGCGCTCGATATCAAATGCCACACAAATGGTCACCCATCCAAGGACTGACCTCTGTAAACTCTGCTGTTCTTCGGTGATCGTTTCCGACCCCCGAGCACCGCAGAGCTACGAGCGCTTCATCCCCAAACCCTATATACCCTAAGTTAAATAAATATATGTACTAAAAGCTCAAGGCCAGTATTCTGCCGCTATTTGGCTAAGCGATAGGGAAAATGATGATTCCCTTTATTCAATTAGCAGTACATTGCTCACTGTTGCCTAATTTCCATTCAAGGCAGGTTCAAAGCTTAACGGCAAGTGAACCACTTTGCAGTCCCAAATTAAATAAACAAAATGAATGACGCAATATGGTGTCAAAGCAAATCACCCCCTTTCCAGAGAGCGGACGCGAAATGACTAATGAAATTAATTGAGGACGCACGGACACATGAACAGTGCAATGGCTTGTTACCGTCTACATTGGTTACAAAGGCATGCTTTGGATTTAATTAAAGAAATAAATGTAAGCAATGATCTTTATGTCCGCTATGTCGTAGATGTGGTGACGAAGAGGAGTCTACGGAACACCTGCTGTGTATCTGTGACTCGCTGGCTGCTTGCCGAATTGGTCTCCTGGGCGTGGCCTACCCACAATCAAGAGACTATGGGCTCCAATCTGCAAAGACTGTCATAAAGATGATGGTAACAATATTTGGAGATTTGGAGTGAAAGGGCAAAAGATCCGACATAAGGGTCAAAGTGCGCCACGGACAGTCTGTGGCCCCCGCGATAAGAGAAGATAAGCAATGATCTTGGCTCTGCAGTATTAATGGTCATAAAAGATAGCCGAAGTAAGACAGAGTTCACAGTGTTCACTGTGGTATTTAATATCAAGCGCTTCTGTGCTTTGTAAGAAAGAAGTGTACATTAAGATTTTGGTCCCGTTTATCACTATGTGGTAGTCGTTATGCCATGTAGCCGCCTTGTCGGATGGACTGAATCTTTATTAACTTGGTTAACCCCGCGTGTTATTGTAGTTCGGCTGCCGCTTGGTGCGATCCCCTTTGACCGTTAGGGAGGTCGGCGCCCAGCACCCGATGTTGCATAGGAGCGGCCCCAGGACCGATCCCTGTGGAACACCGCGCGCCATCTCTGCCGAGTCCACTATCCGCTGCGATGGAGTAGGACAGGAAGGTAGATGAAAAAGACCGAAAAAGTGCGTGAATCTACAAGCTTCTATTACAAAATGTTTGGATAAATTTTAATATTACGCAAAAGTAATATTAAAATCTATCTTGTGTGACTATCCATCTGACATAACTTCTAGGTTATTTTCTAAATCCAAGTTGTTTCCAATAGGAATTGGTGACTCCAATCACACGTCCCTTTTATAAAATAACGTACTCACCATGAATTAATATAATCAATGCACACACTAACAACTTTTTTATGTCAAGACTCTTCACACACATTCACAAGTATACTATCACTATACACCCTATGTTCGTTGCAGCCTATCCGAAATCTCAGAGCAAGTCCCTGCTCTCACCCAGCACACAATATTACTCATCATTTAAGAGAGACGTGTTAATACAATTCTCTGCATTTGCTCCATATTTTCATCATATGATACCAGTGCGTTAAAATCCCAGATTACGCGGTAATCTGAGCTGAAACCACAACCTCCCCACGCGGTGGCAATTAATGATAAGTTATAAACGACAATGTCATATTATTTGAATAAAAATACAGTTAGGATTTGTGTGATACAGGATAATATTTATTTGATTTAATTTAATCCAGTGGTAAGATTGTAAGTTTCATAAAATACTAACAGTTTTTTAAAGATAAAATACAAAAATCCGAAAAAAATGGCTTTAATGCTGATCTTATATCACGGTTTATTTAACTATTTTGATCCCTATGTTTCCCAATTTTACAGTGGTTCGTGGTCAAAAGATGATATCTGAAACAAATATTTCCATATAGTCACAAAATGCTTTGAATATGAGTCACTATTGAGATATTTATCTATATGGGTTACTTAACAATATACTTCTTTATACTGTGTGTCCAAATAGTTAGATATTTAGAAGTGTTGTAAAATTTTTAGTTCTCGTAAGTGTCAAGAGATGGCGCTGTAGCCATTTCAATCGCGTAATCCTTTATTATAGTTATTATTAATAAAGGACTTATAGTGCGTGATTAACGTCGTTCGCTTTCATATTTAACAGTTTTCTTATATGTAATCAATCAATACAAGTTGAGTTTTATTTTAACGCTAGGATCAAGATTTGAGATCCAAATTTCATTCACTGTGTTTTGGAGAAAAGTGGTGTAGCTAGCAAAAACGAGACATTTAAGTTCACTGCTGAATCAACAGTGCTGATTGTCCAAAGTAGTTCACCGTCAACTTTCTTTAAAAGGCTGATTTATAGCCAGGCCTGTAAGTTACATTCAGGTGTATACCCCATAACTCAATACAGATTATAATAATTTGAACCTTCAGTCACGTACAAATACTGTCTATGGTCCCTCGTTAATGTGTGTTACATGATTTATACACCTTTTATTGCTACGAGTTCGAATTGGTAAAAGAACAACTAAAACTACACCCTATCATCCATAAAACAAAGTTCAAAACTACTCAAAATAACGAACGTTAACATAGGCTTGGGCTAGTAGCCAATAAATGGTTTTTAGTTTTTTCCATAGAGTTCGTTTTGTTTTAGATAGTACACCTTGATTATGATTTTTGCTAAATGTTTTGTCTGAAATCTAACAGGTTACACTATGTAATGTAATCGCAGTAATACGCAAAACCGACATTAAGAAGCTTCGTTAGAGTCACCGACAGACTGACTGTCTGATGGACAATCCCTTCTGCCCATTTAGAGTTACGACAGGCTGAATGACAAATCCCCGCGATAAGAGCCACCGACAGACTGACAAATTTTGAGAAAACACCAAAACAGACAGATAATCTGAAAAAATTTGACAAATTCTGACAAAGAATCCATTTTACTTTAATTTCTTGATTAAAGCTCATATCTCTTTCATTGTTGTTAACAACATATCGCCGCTTCTCATGAATAGTGTACAATCTCAAAGTTAGCTAACTTTACAGGAGAGCATTTTGAAAATTGAACGGTTAATAAAAGCGTTATTTATAAAGTTCGACAGTCGCTCTTATTTACTAAAAATAGTTCAATCCTTTAGGTCATAAAATAACTTTGTTTAAGTAAGTATTAAAAGAGCGAAGTCAAGAAAAAAAATTCAAAATTAAGTTGTTTTGACTTTAGCTACTTTTTTAGAAAAAAAATGTTTATAATTTAGATATTCGACAGTTTTGTTGAAATATTAAAGTAGAATAAATGGTGTTTTTTCAATGAAAGAATTATTCATTATAACAATTTTTATTGGAATATCACAGTATCATGATAACGGACTGTTTCAGTCGGGTTTTATAAAATAAAATAAAAAAAAATTATCCTATCAAACTCCTCATCAGAATCTTATTTAACCAAACTTGAAAAGAATCAAAACCATAAAAAACTATCAAAACTATAATTCCTATCTTTTACTTTTTAATTAATATAAATTCTTTATCTTTTTACTTTTACTTTTTAATTAATATAAATTCTTTACTTTCTCTTTTTTATCTTTCTCTTTTTTATCTATTTCTTTTAGGTGATTATCGTACTTTTCTTTAATTTCTTCTTTTTCATTGTCATTTGCATTAATATAAGCAGTACAATCTTCACACACATCTTTTTTTGGAATAAAAAATGAAATATTAAACTCATTAGTAAATATTTTGTTAAACATCACGTAGTTTATGTATCCCTCTCCTTTCTCTTCGCATAATGTAACATAGTCCCTATAAATGTCGGAGAATTTTCAACTGGAATGCTGTAGTTTGGATCTGCTACACTGTCATCTGACGAAAAATCTACTAAATCTACGAACTATTTGCAGAAGTACTTGAATCGGAGTCACTGTCAGATGAAGAAGAGTCTAAAACAAAAACAAGCAATTAGTTTGAGTAAATGGCAACTTACTATCGTATGTAACAAAAATACAAGCATGAAACTGTCACTTAAGGGGTGAATTGTTAAAGAAAATATTATTATTCTGTTAAAACTTGGCTAAATCAAAGTATTTATACTACCTGATATAGGTGCTTTTATCTAAGCATTCTGATTGGAAGAGCTCCTGACCATCATTTAATTTTGTTAAAAGTATATTCGGTTGAGCTATGGCAGGCTCTTCAGAACTGAGTGAATTATGCATGTCAGATAATTATTGTAGATTGTTGCTTTGAATTAATAGCATTGTCAGGAACATCAAAATCATAATTTCGCAAATCTGAAAGAAACAAACATAATAACTAATAATGCTTTATAAGGAAAAAGCAAACTTAACAATGTATTTAAAAAAGTAATAAAAAACTACCTGACATTTCACCTGTCCCACTTTTATTGTCAGTTTCTGTTAAATCATTAGAAATGATCATCGATTCATGTTCAATGGTGGGCGTATTATTACTTTCTTTCGAACCCTTTTTCCTTTCGCAAACTGTCTTTTAGGTTTTGTAAAAAGAGGATTCTTTTTGCCATTTATTACGTGCAATTTCATTTATTTCTCTAAGAAAAAAAAAGGAATAATGCCTTAATAAACGAGTTATCATCCAAACATATATCGCAAGTAAGATTATACAAATAATATTGAAAACACAAAGAGCCACCTAGTAATTAACTTTTTCAAATCTAAACGACTTTTAGACACCAATGTGTCTAAAAGTCGTTTTTAAACATTGGTTTATGAAGGTAAAATACGATAAAAACGTGAATAATTCAAATTTCCCGCCATTGGCGCAACGATCCACCATAAACACACACACAATTACTCAGTATAAAATTAGAATTTGTTAAAAATCCAATAATCATCGCAATAACAAGAGCTAAATAAATAATTATAAAGTATTTAAAAAACATTACGCTTTTATTGTTTCTAACCTAAAAGTTGAAAAGAAAGCAATTGTGAAATTAAACATTTTATTTTGCCAATTTTGTCATTAAAACTATACAATCAAAAATTTAAACTTTAATTATTATTTAATGTACCGTTAAAAACAAACAATCAAGAAATAATACGGTTATGATAAATAAGTTTACGTTTCAAGGGAAATAAATTACACGACAAAACTGTTCAATTTTGAGATTACATAGTATTTTAGAGAAGAATTTGTTAAGTAATTGGTCATCCTTTTGTCAAAAACAATATAAATTTGATTTAATACAATATTACAGAGAAATCGAACTTACCTTTACGTCGTTTTTTCGTTTTTGTGCACTTTTGACGAGAAACATTAAGTGTATGCAGCGAAATCTTTGACACAACTAAAGATTGTAACGTTTTTGTGCGAAAGGGACGCAAAATCGCGCCAATTTAAAACTGAACATTAGCTCCCCTGGCGGCAATTTTGGACAGTAGCCTTTTTGTTCCTTTTTCAAGAGAAAGAGTAGGTGATTCTTGGTATTTCTGTATATTTAACTTGATTTCACATTTTTTTTGAGTTTGTACACTTTTCATGAGAAGCGGCGATATGGAGTTTCCATTTTGGTAATAAAAAATTGGCGAATCTAAATAATCCTACTGGTTTTAACGACACTAAAAATTTTTTTTTATATCGCAGTATTTGATTTGGAAGCAGTGGCATTTGATATCTACCTCTTCTCTCCTGCAAAAAGCTGATTATTATTACTTTGCGTGATTGGTAGAGTAAAGTTAGTAGGAAGTGGCACTAAGTAAGCACCACGTGGTAAAGTATGGCTATCTCTCTCACCATAGGACGATATAATTCAAGAACACAAACGCAACTTCGACAAGCGCCAATCTGATAATACACAGTGATAATCTATTGAAGTATGTCGGCCTGTAGGACCACCTTTTTTTTTATTTACGTCGGTAAAAAATGCATTTACGCAATGCCTTCCGGCTAAAGGAGGACAGAAAGGCGGTGTGGGACTCACCACCGGCAGACGCAACTGCCTGTAGTACCTACTAAAAATCTTCCAACGACGTCTGCCGCTCGTTTAGAAAGAGGCGCCGGCCAGTTCCTGGGCTGCAGCGTCTGACACCCGGCCTGCGGCCAACGTCCCCCGGACCAAAACCGGGAGGACCAGCTCAGAGAGGCGCAATACCTCCTACGTGCGCCTATAGTGTGTGTAGCCGACTTCCCGGAGGGTACATTGTTAGACAGCAGGGGCCCCCTGCCCCCGCTGCCCAAGACCCTCCTGGCGTTCCTTGACGGGCCACAGAAGTCCCTCTTAGTTTTCCCCCCTGTAATCAATACTAAGGGCGCCCAGAGTCACCAACCTCTGGGTGTTACCTTTTCCCGGCCTCCGGGAGGTACTCAGCCCCCCGACCACGCCAAGGTGGAGACTGTAGGACGACCTGCGGCAAGGTGGACCGATGACAGGTGGCTGGTAGCGGATGCATGCGTCTGTAGAAGACCGGGATGGTTGTGCGCTCGGTTTATCAATGATATGTAATTTTAAATGTATTCCATCTCTTATTATCTATAAAATTATAAATTTCACTTACCTTAAATTGGCTTGAAAGGCTTATAATAAGAAGTATCTTGTAAATTAATATCTATAGTAGCTGCATAGGGCTTTTCGATAGAGCTGCCCTTATAAGTTTCTAACTCTATGGCTCCTCTGTCAAAATAGCTTCTAGCTGATATCCAGCCTTTGGCAGTTTCCCTTAGTTCTACACAATGGAATATTTATTCTAATTCAAACTTTAACGTTTTGTATTCCGTGTGATAAATAGTAGTCTAAATTGTTAATTGTAGTTAGTTCCTTTTCAATAATAGCTTCGTGCGGTTTGCACATTTAACCAGTGTCAAGTTGGTGATATACTAATAATATGTAATTCATAATAAATGAGAATGAGTGATGATACAGATGATAAATGATAAATGAAATACCCTCCCCTAAGCCCCTTGAGTCCTCAGTAAAAATGTGTGATTCATCATCATCATCATCATTTCAGCCATTCGAAGTCCACTGCTGAACATAGGCCTCCCCAATTGCTTTCCACGTAGATCGATTCTTTGCCGCCTGCATCCACCGGCTCCCCCCCGCCCTGACCAGATCGTCGGTCCATCGCGTTGGGGGCCGCCCTCTACTACGTTTGCTGATTCGTGGTCGCCATTCAAGAACCTTAACGCCCCATCGGTCGTCGGTTCTTCGAGCTATGTGCCCCGCCCATTGCCACTTCAGTCTGCAAACGCGCTTCGCTATGTCGGTCACTCTGGTTCTCCTACGGATTTCCTCATTTCTGATTCTATCACGTAGGGACACTCCGAGCATAGCTCTCTCCATTGCACGCTGAGCGACTTTGAGCTTCCTTATGAGGCCCATAGTCAGGCACCACGTCTCAGTCCCATACGTCATCGCTGGCAACACACACTGGTCGAAGACTTTCGTCTTGAGACACTGAGGTACTTTGGACGAGAAGATTTTGCGTAGTTTCCCGAACGCAGCCCAACCGAGCTGGATTCGACGATTGACCTCTTTCTCGAAGTTGGACTTACCTAATTGGCCTTTTTGTCCCAGGTATACGTACTCGTCGACAACTTCGAGGGCCGAGCTTCCCACTATTACTGGGGTAGGCACAACATGGATATTTGACATGATTTTGGTCTTATCCATGTTCATTTTAAGACCTACCCTTCGGGAAGCTCTGTCGAGGTCTCCGAGCATTGTGCCCAGATCCACAAGCGACTCCGCTATGACCACTATGTCGTCGGCAAATCGAAGGTGAGTCATATACTCGCCATTTATGTTGATGCCGTAGTTTTCCCAGTCCAGTAGCTTGAAAACATCCTCCAGAGCAGCAGTGAACAGTTTCGGTGAAATGACATCACCCTGTCTCACGCCTTTCTGCAAGAGGATAGGATTCGTGCACTGGTCCAGTACTCGTACGGACATGGTGGCGTTTCTGTATAAACTCCTCAGAACTTCGATATACCGATGATCAATGCGGCATCGCTGCAGGGACTGAAACACTGCCCAGCTCTCGATCGAATCAAAGGCTTTCTCATAGTCCACAAACGCTAAGCAAAGTGGCTGGTTATACTCCTCGGTCTTCTGTATAACCTGCCGCAGCGTGTGAATGTGGTCTATGGTTGAAAAGCCTTTTCGGAAACCGGCTTGTTCGGGAGGCTGGAAGTCGTCAAACCTTTGACCGAGACGGTTCGTGATGACCCGTGAAAACAACTTATAGACGTGGCTCAGTAGCGTGATAGGCCTATAATTCTTCAAAAGGGATTTGTCACCTTTCTTGAAGAAAAGGACAACCACACCACTGGACCACGCCTGTGGCGTACGTCCCTCGAGAATTACGGTATTGAAGAGCTTCTGGAGTACCTTAAGTACTGGTGTACCACCCGCTCTCAGAAGCTCTGCTGTCATCCCGTCTTCCCCCGGTGCCTTGTTGTTTTTTAGTTGTTTCAGGGCCATCCTAATCTCGTACAGGCTGACGTCCGGGATGTCTTCGGTGGTATGTCGAGTTAGTTTGGCTCTAGGGTCTTTAGCCAAACAAGTAGCGGGATCTTGCGTACTGGTATACAACTGTCCATAAAACCTTTCGATCTCCCTCATAATCTCAGGTCTCGACGTGACTAGACTGCCTTCGTTGGTCTTCAGCTGTGTCAACTGACTCTGACCAATAGACAGATCCCGTGCGAACACTTTTGAACCCCTGTTCCTCTCTATTGCATCTTCAATACAATTTGTATTGAATTTGCGAATATCGAGTCGCAAGGATTTCGAGATCTGTCTATTGATGAGCCGGTAAGAAGACGCTTCCGCTGAAGACTGCAATCGCATGTCTCGTCGCGCTTCCATGAGATTAAGAGTTTGAGTCGACAGTTTATTGGTTTTAGTTTGTCGGGTCTTATAATGTTTGGACCCGACAACGTGGACAGTCTCAACCAGCCCGCCGCTTATATCGTCAACGGTTACGCAGTTCTCCAGACCTGCGAAGCGATTTTGAAGCTCGAGCTGAAAGTTCTCGGGGTTTTGAATATGGGCAGCTGAGGGTCGGAGCGTAGACCTCATCAAACGGGACCTTTCAAGCTTTATATTAATATTCAATGTGCCCCTTACCATTCGGTGATCGCTACCGGTTTTCACCCTGGCGATCACAGAGACATCATTGAATATTTGTCGCTTAGTGGTCATGATGAAGTCTATCTCATTCCTCGTGAAACCATCGGGGCTCAGCCAGGTCCATTTCCTGTGTGGTGGCTTCTTGAAGAAGGAGTTCATCATAAAGAGGCCCTCCTTCTCCATGAAGTCAGCCAACCGCTGTCCCCTATGGTTCCTTCGCCCTATTCCAAATTGCCTCACTTTCTGCTCGTCACCGCTTCGTTGGCCTAGCCTTGCGTTAAAGTCTCCCATAACAACCGTGTAGTGAGTCGGTGAAGTATGAATGGCGGCAGAAATGTCATCATACAATATCTCCACGTCCTCGTCAGGGTGTGCCGAGGTCGGTGCGTAAACCTGAATTACCTTCAACGAATACCGTTTGGTGATTCTGAGTATTAGGTACGCTACCCTGGTCGACACACTCCGAATAGACACGACGTTGTTACGGATAGACTTCCGGACGATAAAACCGACACCACCTTGGGACAGGCGATCGCCCTCCCGGTGGTATAGCAAGTTGCCGGACTTAAGGATTACCGTATCCTCTCCCTGTCTACGGACTTCGGATAACCCGATAATGTCCCAGTGCAACCGCTCTATTTCCTCCTCCAGCTCGTCAATCTTCTCGTCGGTCCTCAGTGTGCGCGTGTTATAAGTTGCCAGGTGCAGAAGTCGTCGTTTTGGGTGGTAGCCGGATCTCTGCCGGTGATTCTTAGCACCCCCTGCCCCGCCGTTACCAAGACCGCTACCGTAATCTGGAATAGCGGGGCCGCCGGGGACTGGGGGCCGTATACGCGTGTGTGCCATTTTCCATTTGGGGGTATTTGCCCATAATCACCACGCTGGGCAGACGGGTTGGTGATCGCAGTTCCAGCCAGTACGCAGGATGACGCTGCTGCCCATCATCCGGTAGCATTTCTCTTCGTCGATTTTTACGACTCCCCATGAGATGAGAAGGGGTGACGCTATTCTAGGCCGGCGCCACACGGCCGCTATTCTAGGCCGGCGCCACACGGCCCCTAAGCCCCTTGAGTCCTCAGTAAAAATGTGTGATTATAGATAGTTAAACGTACGCAGGAGAGTTTTGGCACCAACGTGGGAATAAACACAACGCGGCCATTTTTTTTTTCAAAGCTAGAGTCAATTTGAGTTTTTATGTGTAAATATAGTGGACTATTTTATATAACTTCTTTGGTACACAAATGTAGGAAAGCGATTTATTGCAGTGAATTGTTATTTTTCGTATTTATTCTCGAGGATCTACAGCTGCGAAGAGACATTGCATCTCTCAGTGTCTTCTACCGGAACTACTATGGCGAGTGTTTTGAGGAGCTTTTCGATCTTATCCCGCCCTCTCCTTTCCTCTCCCGAACAACACGTGCTGGTCTTAGAAACCATCCTCATACTGTGCAGACTATCAGCACTCGAACCCAGACATTTGGGAACTCGTTTCTGAGCAAGACCACTAAGCTCTGGAATTCGCTGCCGGCTCATTTTTTTTTCGGCCGTTTCTTATTTCTTATGATCTCGGGTCTTTAAACCGGGGCGTAAAACGGCATTTTAGCAGCGTGCTTTTTTTACGGTATTAAGCGATTTAATTTTTTTGGATTGTATCGACTGCTTACCATCAGGCAGAATGTAGTCATTATGACGGGTCCTATATAAAAAAAAAATTCCAATGGAAGTCTCTAGTAAATTCTCAACTATTTTTTCAACTAGGACGAACTTTACTTGACGTCGATTGTACTGAATGGCGAAAATGCTGCATTAATTAAAATGATTTGATTAATTATATTACTTGACACTGACATATACAGTTATACCCCGCTTTACGCGAGGGATACGTTCCGGAAAAAATAGTTTTAACTGTAATTCGCGTATATTTATGATGATTAAACACGTTCAAATTTTAAACACATTTTTAACACGTCAAAAAAATATAATTTTTTTTACCACTTTAATTCTAAGAATACTTTTTGCAATATATTGCAAATTATTGATAGTATATATACCAGGCATTTCACATACGAAATTCGCGTTATAGTGAAACTGCGCGACGCGGGGTCGCGTAAGGCGGGGTAATACTGTACTCTAAACGAGTAAGTCTACGAGTATATCTAAGAGAGAAAAAAACTAATCGATACTAACTTTTGGACCTCCTTGATCGTACTAAATTCTGATGTGTCAGATTTTTGACAGTTAAAATGTGTTAGTAGATAAAATATTTTTCTTGTAATTTACATATTTTACGACGAAATTTTACTACACTTTAATTGTTACAAGAAAAAAATCAACCCGTTAGTCGTAGCTTGGATGGGGTTAAGTCCAGTTCTATTTCTGCCTTTCTACAAGGTAAATTATTGTCGCCGTTGTGTCGCAGAGAGTGTCCCACACAAAACAGTATCCGTCTCAGCTGTCAGTCAACGACAACTCGTTGATATGTCAGATCAAACAAAACAATATCCGGCTAAGATCGTAATAAAAAAAGATGTATAGGGATTCTTCCAAGACCTAAGGAGCCCCAGCCAACCTCACCAGCAAGTGGTGCACCTGCCGATCAACAGACGAGGCTCTGGCGAACATAACAACGCCCGGTAAGCAGCAATAGGCTCGCCACCTAATACGTGGGACCAAATATATAATTGGCGAAGTTTGGACGTAAAATATGCCTCTGCCTACCCCTTCGGAGAAACAGGCGTGATTGTATATATATACATAAAAATGTAAGATCATATTTTTTACAAAATTAGTTTTTTTGTATGACTCCTTATTATGAACACATTATGAGTGTTCGATTCAGTCCGAAAAATTAGAGCGCTCCAAGCCGTAAGATAACACGCGCAATTCATAACGGCCTAAGTACTTCATAAACTAAGACAAAGACACATAAATATAAAATCATAATGTTTTACATAAAAAAGGTGTGTAGGTCCAGCCTAAAATATTGCCACTCATCTCACGGGGAGTCGTAAGAGTCGACTATATAAATCATACCGAATTTTATTGAGACTTAAAACCTTATACATACATTTTAAACCCACAAAACTGCTTTCCAGTTTGTGATTAGCACTCTTTATTAAAAAGGTATATAATGTTATGGGCTCAAAATTGAATTCAGAGTCTAAGGGACAATCAGTTGTGAACTATTGCATGCCATCTGCAACATATGACAAAATTATGAAAAAAATTTTAAATTATAAATTTAGTAATGAGAATACTCTTATTATTTTAGTGGAGAATAGGGGTAACGTTAACAAAAGGGATTTAATTGAATATATTAATAATTTATTGTCTCTTGATTTAAGTAAAATTATTTTGTTCACATTCCCCTACTCAAAGAGCTTGCCAGACGCGGAAAATAATCTTAGATATAAGTTAAACTGTGTACTACATACTATAAGTACATATCATGATTGTATTAATTTGATTGATACTAACAGTTTTGTTAGCAGCAAATTTATGACTAAAGGTAGATATTACCTTTCATCTAGTTTTAAGCGACAGATAGCAAATTCGCTATCCTATTATTTTAGTATAACAGCCAAGAATTTGGCTAAACATATTGCTTCTATTGAGCAAAGCAGTAGTGTAGATAAAAATTGTTGTGTTGACATTAATTATTCTGATTCTATTTCTAATATAGAAAATCATTTAAATTAAGATCTAAGACAACAGAGACAAACTCTGGCATAGTAATTACTAAACAAAATAATGTTATAAACCTGGTGCACCAGAATATTAGAGGAATATTGGGTAAGGAACTAGAAATTGAATTGTTCATGAACGGTAATCATATTGATATTTTTTGCATTACTGAACATTGGATTAAAAGTAACCAGTTCATGTTCAATTTTAATAATCACCAGGTAGGTAGTTCGTTTTGCAGGGAGGGTGCTATACATGGTGGATCATTAATTATAGTAAATAAGAAATTTAGATTCAAGGAGCGCCATGATATAGTAAGCTTCTCAGCCGAACGGATTATTGAAATAGCCTGTATCGAAATGGAGCGGTTTGTTGTATTGAGTGTATACAGACCTCCATCAGCTTCATATGATTTATTTGAAAGTATTATGGATGAAGTGCTGGGAAAAGTTTATAATGCTAACAAAAATGTTATTGTTTGTGGAGATTTTAATGTTAATTTGCTAGAGTGTTCGAGTGCATGTACAAGAATAAAAGCACTTTTTAAATCATATAATTTGATAAATGTGTTTCTAGAGCCAACAAGAATTACAGCCACTACTGCCACTTGCTTGGATAACATATTTACAGATATTATACTGAGTGATGACAGTAAAAAAATTATTAATCAATTAGATTCAGATCATTGTGGTCAACAAATATCTTTGCTTTGTAGAAATAAAACTGTGGCTAAAAGAACAATAACATTTATACCAAAAACCAATAATCGTTTTGAGAGGTTTAACAATAAATTATTATCATTTAGTTTACCCATGGTAGATAAAAGCAATGACCCTAATATTTTATATAATATGTTTTTTAGCGACTTTTGTATTAGTTTTCAATCAACATTTACTCCCAAAACGATTAAGGTAAATGATAATGCTGCCTTTAGTGAATGGGCTACTCCTGGGCTACATAAAAGTAGAAAGAGACTGTATGAACTGTATGACGAAAGAAATGTTAACAATAGTGAACAATTTCATAATTATGTAAGGAAATATTCTAAAATATTTAGAAAAGCATGTCATACGGCAAAGTCTTGTTATTTGAGCTATAAAATTAAAAATAGTGATGATAAGATTAAAATGACATGGAATATTATTAATAGTGAAACGGGAAGAAATAAGAATTATAATAATAAGTTTAAACTCAACATTGATAGCAAGACGCTTACATCTGACTTAGATATTGCCAATGCTTTTGAAGACTTCTTTACTAATATTCCAGTGTCTACTACAAAAACTTTAAATTCCTCGCCTACTTTAGCGGAGGCTATTTTAAGAGATAATGTAAACATTTGTACAGAAGAGTTTATGTTTAATCATGTAACACCCATAGATATAATTAAGACATTTAATACTCTTAATGTTAAAAAGACTGCAGACCTCTGGGGCAATTCCATCGTAGTTACCAAGCCTATCATTGTTTCGGTGGCGCACAGCTTAGCTATAATATTTAATAAATGTATAGATTGCGGCACGTTTCCAGATTTAATGAAAAATAGTAAAATCATTCCACTATTTAAATCGGGCAGTACAGCAGACCCAACTAATTTTAGACCTATTTCAGTGCTGCCTACTTTTAGTAAAATTTTTGAAAAACTTATTTACAACCAAATGTTAAGATTTTTTAATAAAAATGGCTTAATGCATTCAAAACAATTTGGATTCACTAAGGGTCGCTCCACAACCGATGCAGGTGTTGAGCTTTTGAAACATATTTTTGATGCTTGGGAAGATTCTTTGGACGCTTTAGGTATTTTTTGCGATCTGTCCAAAGCTTTTGATTGTGTTCCTCATGAAACATTGATAAAAAAATTAGATTATTATGGAATAAGAGGCTCCGCATTGGATCTTCTTACTTCTTACTTAAGTAATAGGATTCAAAGGGTTGAAGTTAATGGAAAGCGATCTCAGGGTTCTGTAGTAAAAATGGGGGTACCGCAGGGCTCGATTCTCGGCCCGTTTTTGTTTTTAATTTATATTAATGATTTGCCACATTTGGTAAAGGAAAATCACGAGGTAGTATTGTTTGCTGATGATACATCATTATTATTTAAAATAAAGCGATATCAGAACCCAGACGATGTAAACAATGCGATCTCAAAGGTGGTGCACTGGTTTGACGTTAACAATTTATTATTAAATGGGGCTAAAACGAAATGCATTAAATTCGTGACGCCTAACGTCGGACAAGTAAACACCACTATTAAAATAAAGGAAGATGAGTTGACCCTTGTGGATACCACCAAATTTTTGGGTGTTATATTAGATTCTAAGTTACAGTGGGGCCCACATATTGGTGAATTGTCGAATAGACTCAGCTCTGCTGCATACGCGGTAAAGAAAATTCGCCAATTAACAGACGTTGAAACAGCTAGGCTTGTTTATCATTGCTATTTTCATAGTGTTATGTCGTATGGTATTCTTCTGTGGGGTTGTGCCGCAGATATTCAAAATATTTTTGTACTGCAGAAGAGGGCCATACGAGCAATTTATAATCTACCATGTAGACATTCACTAAGGGATAAATTTAAAGAAATTGGTATTTTGACAGTGGCGGGTCAGTTTGTTTATGAAAACCTAGTATATGTACACAAAAATTTTGATAAATTGAGTAAGAAAAGTGATATACATAACCTAAACACAAGAAATAAGCATAAACTAGTTGTACCTGCCACTAGGCTCCAAAAAATTAACAAATCTTTTAAAGGTAAATGTGTGCGATTCTATAATAAAATCCCAAGCAATATACAGCAATTAAGCCTAAATAAATTTAAATTAACAATAAAACGCAAGCTGTCTTCAAAGGGATATTATTCTATTAAAGACTATATGGCTGATAAAAATGCTTGGGATTAAACCGCCGTTTCATACAGGCTATTCTAATATGAATGACTTAAAGCATGAATATTGTTATATTATGTTGCATTGTATAGCGTCACAGACAAATGAAGATTGTTACTAACCAATCGATAATTTAAAAGAGCATAGCCTGTGAGTTTCTTGCCAGTTCTTCTTACAGAGCGGTGGCTCGGAACTGGCACTTAGATTCGCTTGCACTTAAATGTTTTTTGTTTTTTTAAATTATTTGGTTGCAAGTGAATCTAAGCTTCGTGATTTTAGTATAGTTATATTTTATTTGTTTTTGTTATTTTTTTATAATTTTGACGTTTTCAAGTACTATGTAATAGTTTATGAAATAAAGTATTTTTGACTTTTGACTTTTTTTGACTTTTGACTTTTGACTTTTGACTTTTGACTTTTGACTTTTTGACTTTTTTGACTTTTAACAATTTATAATAACATAACAGTAATTAGGAACATTTCTTATCCTTAGCAAATAATTACTTAAACTTAAAAACAATAATAATAATAAAACAAAGTAAATATGGGTATAAACTGTAGAACTTCTTATTACAAAGCTTGGGTTGTATAGGTACATAATACTGTGTTTTTAAATGTCTTCTTTAATCTTACTTCACTAATTTTCCTGTCTAAATCCCTCAGCCAGTCATATTTCTTAAATATTGTTGTGGTCAAATACCGGTTTGTCCTTTCACCGTAGTAGTTATATGTGGATAGTTATATATGGATAGCAGCGTTATCCTGCGTACTGGCTTGAACTGCGATCACCAACCCGCCTGCCCAGCGTGGTTATGGGCAAATACCTCTGTATAACATCTATTGGGGAGGCCAATGTTCAGCAGTGGATTTATAATTATGATGATGATGAGTAAAAGAATATTTAACCGAAAAAATAATATGAAAATAACAATAAAGTTTAAATAAAAACAAATTTAACTAAGTATAGGTAATTTATTGATTCAGGCGTTACTTTGCGGAAATCCATTGTAAGCAAGTGATGGATTAAAAATATCTTTGTAACAATTCCCGCGCTACTATAATTTCCCAAAAAATCGAGAAACTATTCAACACGACACGTGTTTCGCCCTTACACAGGGCATCTTCAGGTAAGATAGGAGCCTCAGAACAACGATGTCTTCATGACCAACGCTGAAACGAGACGCTGAAGATGCCCTGTGTAAGGGCGAAACACGTGTCGTGTTGAATAGTTTCTCGATTTTTCGGGAAATTATAGTAGCGCGGGAATTGTTACAAAGATATTTTTAATCCATCACTTGCTTAAGTATAGGTACCTAACATTTTATTACTAAGAAATTTAATGAGAATAACAATTATAAACTACTCGTAGTCAAAAATGAGCAAATATTTATGAATTATTTAATGAACAAATAGATTTAACTAACAAGTAATTAAACAGAGTCCTTCCTCCTTTCTCCTACACTATGCTGTGCCCGACAGGGTCCACAATTGATACTTTTGTACCTAAACTACCATCCTGTAACACATTGTTGAAACGCAATAAGGTATTGAGTATTGACATTAAAAAGGATGTATAACCTCTTTCCTCTGTTAATGCCTATACAACAAAAACCATGCCACATCGTATTGAATTCATAAATGTCTATTTGGAACGGAAGTAATAGTTGCAGTTGGCAGCGGCAAGATGGCGGCGCTGCCAAAACGCGGGATATCAGTAATGAAGCTTATTCTGATACAATGGGGGATGAAGTGCCAAAATACTTTAGGGGCCCAATAAAGTTACGATTTGTTACCTAATATACAAGCCTGCAAAACTAAGTAACTAGACGGTAGATATTTAAATGAGTCCAAACAATAGTAAAAACCTCCCACACACACAAACCACACGTGCTGATTTTAGGAACCATCTAGATAAAAATGCTTGGGATTAAACTGCCGTTTCATACAGGCTATTCTATGAATGACTTAGAATATGAATATTGTTAGTGTTATATTGCATTGTATAGCTTTACATATATATTATATATAGAGACAAATGAAGATTGTAATTCAAGTACCAAACCAATAAATACATTTAAAAGAGCATAGCGACATAGCATTATGACGACCGATATGGCGTGGTGGCAAGAATACCTGCTCTCCGCTCCTAAGGTCGTGGGTTCGATTCCCACGCAGGACAAATCTTTGTGTGCATAAACATGAATATTTGTTCTGGTCTGGGTGTTTTCCTTTGTTTATTAAATATGTGTTTACAAAGATATTAAGTATTTTTTTATGTATGTTATTGAGTATCCATAATACAATCTCTTAATGATACTTGTTGGAATTAAATAATTGGTTTTTGTCAATAAGTATTTATTTATACATACACACATAATCTCACGTCCATATACCTATCACCATAAACCTTTCTACCAGACTCTCGAGCAAGGCATGAGCTGGTAGAACACGTTAGAGGTACTGCTACCACATGGCATAAATAAAAATTACGTGGTGACACCAGCCTGTCCTAAACAAAGTGTGTGGTTGGTAATCGGCATATCGAAATGAAAGCTTAGGACTTGAACAATCAATTTATATTCTCCCAATTTTCGATATAAATGCAAATGAATCATGTTATATTAATTAGACTCATTTGAAAAATAAGTAATAATAATAATAATAAGCCCGCAGGGCAGCTTGTGGCGAGCTGTTGGTGAGTGGCGACACCACGGGCGTAAATCCGAGTGCTCCAGAGGGTCGGACTGCGGTCTCGTCTCCGGTTCGCCGGAGTGGGCCCCAAGAGGCTAGCAGGACCCTCGCCCCTGGCTTGCCTTCATTGGCTGTCCAGGGTGGAGTCGCAAGAGCTACATGCTCGCAGGGTGGAAGTGAAAGATGCATAAGTCGTGAGTTGGCGCACTGTCCTCTTGGGCAGTGAGTAGAAAACGGTGTACACCTCTCGACACCCTGAAGCCGAGGATATCTATGTTGCGCTCCTGCCGTTGCACTACGGCTATTTTGGAGTGCCCATTTAATCCTCTGGCTAGTCACCGCCTGCCATTTACAATCATTTGAGACTGATGATGACGGCAGGTGTCCGGTAGTCTCCTCTATCCATAGTCCAATTTACCCAGTCCTTCAGCTTTCAACCCAATATCCCAGCCATAGTAGATTCCATCTTATCCTAATAGTACTGCACCAACCGGGGATTGTCCTTAGGTGTATTTCTATAATGCGCATAGGGATAATCGCCGGTTGGTGTCACATAACCATTAGATTAAAATTGTCTAAGGGGCCTCTACGTGTTGGCTTCGGCCCCACGCATGCCTTCCAAATGTCCGGGTCACCATTGGCCCGAGATCGGAAAAAGACAAACATAATAACAATACTCATTTAATATTTCTAAGCGGTGTCTGATTGTTTTAAGCTCTTCGTATTGAGTTGGGTGTAATATTTTATAGCTGTTTCTAATCAGTTTTAACTGGCGAGTTGCGAAAAGTAAGTATTAGTTATAAACAGAGACAGAGCACAGTAAATCCTAGTATTATAATGTAATATTGTAAATGCGAAAGTTTGTAAGTATGTATGTATGTTTGTTACTCTTTCACCCAAAAAGTATATGAACTTTGGTTTTAAGTAAAGTAAAGTAAAAAAAATATTTATTTCATAAACTATTATGCATAGTACTTAAAAACGTCATAATTAAAATATTAACAAAAATCGAAATATTATTACACTAAATCACGAAGCTTAGATTCACTTATATGCAACAAAACAATTTAAAAACAAAAAATAATTAAGTGTAAGTGAATCTAAGTGCCAGTTCCGAGCCACCGCTCTGTAAGAAGAACTGGCAAGAAACTCACAGGCTATTTTTTTTTAAATATGTCCATTGTTTTGGTACTTGAATTACAATCTTCATTTGTCTGTGAAGCTATACAATGCATAACATAACGTTAACAATATTCATGTTTTAAGTCATTCATATTAGAATAGCCTGTATGAAACGGCAGTTTAATCCCAAGCATTTTTATCTGCCACATAGTCTTTAAAAGAATAGTATCCCTTTGAAGACAGCTTGCGTTTTATTGTTAATTAAAATTTATTTAGGCTCAATTGCTGTATGTTGCTTGGGATATTATTGTAGAATCGCACACATTGACCTTTAAAAGATTTGTTTATCTTTTGGAGCCTAGTGGCAGTTAAAGTATAGTTTAAGTTTTATAAAAATAATCGCCGTGTTGTCTGGAAGAGATCGCTTTTAGCGATAAGACCGCATAAAGAATATATCTGTCTATCTATCTATCTTAGCCTTTTAACGTCCAAATAGAACCTGAGAATCCTGTAACGACTACCACATACAGTAGAACCACGGCTGGATGAGCCTTCAAGAACACATAAGTGATTTTTGCCAAATTCCTCACAACGGCCGTACACCTGGACTTCTCGTTGTTGAAGCCTGAAGTTCGCGATGTTACGAGCGCTATAACGTTGGTATATGTGATAAGCGCTCGTAACATCGTGATGATTATCGCAGTCCATTCACGTTCCACTACTGAGCTCGAGCCTTCTTTCACAAACCAAGGTAAAAGAGATTTAAGTCATTCTCCACTACGCGGTTTGGCAGAAGGAGGCATGTGTTGTAATGCCTAGAATTGCAAGTGAAAAAAAAACTGTAACGTTTTCAAATAAAATCACTTTTTTCTTCTTTTTACATACGCTAGAAGCTTAATCTATTCGTAGATCGCAGCCAAAACAAGCACTATTCTTCACAAATGAATCAAAAAGCTTTCAACCTCGAATTGTTATAAGGTGAATTTTTGTATCTTATTTACATATGAATTTTCTTGCAAACACTGTAGGGTGATAATTATCTGTGCCGGAACGAAAATAAATGTTATTATTTACAAAACTTTCACTTCGGTATTTTTATATATAAATTTTATATAAAAAAGTGCGATCTTATCGAGTCGGCGGTGGCGCCATCTCTTCATTTCTCTTAAGCCATTTATTCATTTCTCTTATCATGTCTATTAAGCCAGGCTTAAATAAAGATTTTTTGAGTTTGAGTGATAACCGGGAACGACCAACGGCTGAACATGCCATCCGACATACAAAAGTCAAAATTCCACACAGACGGTCACCCATTCAAATTCCTATTCTCGCAAGCTAGAGGCACATAAGTAAGATGTATTATGTTTTTATAATTCAGCATCGTATTAAATCAGTGCACCCTGAACGCACCCCAAAGATCAGCGAAAACACAGTAGTTAACGTCATTTCGAATTCATGTTAATTAATTAATTGTAATTTTAAATAAGTTACATATAAATTTACTGCACACAAACCTCTTTGCTGTCACTTGCACAGCTTAATGTGTACATGTTTTAATACAATATAAGTTTCCCGTTAAAATCGTTTCCGAGCTGGTTTCAATATCAGGAGTCAGATATCCGCTTTCAAATCTTAAAAATAAGTTTTATCTTTTCCATTACAAAGTATTCTTTCTACAAATTCCACAGATCAGTTCATATGTCTAATGAAAAAAAAAAAAAAATTAAAAAAGTTTATTGGGCATACCATTATGATTGTACACTTTGCTTGTATAATAACAAAAACACTTACATAACTAGTATTAAAACTATCATATATGCACGTAAATACCAACAGCTTTTAAACTAATATTTAAATTTATTTAAAAAACACTAAGAAATCATATAATAAAATTTTGTGTTCGAATTTAAGTATGAACGACAATCAATAACATTGCAAACATTTCAAAATGATTGTTAGTATGAAGGTTTAGAAGGCAATTCAATCATACAAGCAAGTAGTCATATCGGTAATAAAGTAAATTTCCATTAAAAATACGACATAACACGGTTAACAGATAAGGTACTTTTTATAATCACTCAAAGTGGGTACAATGACAAAAATTCTTTACCCCCCCCCCCCCCCCCGTACTAGTCAAAGACTAGAAGCCATCGTATGACAGTATTTCCTAAAGGTATACATTTGAACACATGTTGCATTATGCTATTTAAATGAGTCCTCGTCCGGTTAAGTAGTCAATTGTCATCAGTAATACTTTATTGTCATTAGGATCAAAAAGGTCATTTAGCTTCGTCAAATTTTAACATACCAAATGGAATAAAATAGAATGGATAAAAAAAATTTAAACAACAACGCAGGAGATATCTTTGGATGAATCCTAAATGTGAGTTTATTTATAAAGTTTATTGAATAAAAGCCAGTTAAATGTACCAGAAAGTATCCTAAACTCCGTCTCCTGTTATCTTTAAGGAAAAACATTTTAAGCTTTTCCATTTTTTTTTATTTTTGTAACAAGTTCCTCCTTAAAAAAACCTCCAAAAGTGCTTGTCTGCTAATTACGTAAGGAAAAGATGAGTTGAGGTAAATAAAAACCGGCCAAGTGCGAGTCGGATTCGCGCAACAATTATGTATAGCAATGGCAATGAATTATAAATGTTGTTAAATCTAATGCTCAATTCTATATTGCCCTCATAAAGGATTATGGTAACTAAAGAGGGTTTATGACTAAATATTCTGTGAATATTTTAAGTACATACTGCCTACTGTTTTTTTGCATGTAAATGAATCGAAGCTTTGTGATTTAATTGTAGTAATATTTTGTTTTTTTTTTAATTTATATTTTGTTTTGACATTTTCAAGTGCTATCTAATACATACATTCACTCCTGTTTTCCCCGAAGGGGTAGGCAGAGGCATATAACACGCCCACACTTTCCAACTATATAGTTGATCCCACGTAATAGGTGACGAGCCTATTGCCGCTTACCGGGCACTGTTATGTAATTGTTTATGAAATAAAGTACTTTTTACTGTTGCCGTTATCAATATCGAACCAAAACGAGCAAATTAAGCACGTTTGTTATAAATGAGAGCCGTCATAAATATTTATTTTATTCTGTTTTTAGTATTTGTTTTTATAGCCACCGCAGAAATATAATGATGTAATTCTAAATTTCAACTATCTGACTATCACGGTTCAGGACATACAGCGGACGGAGCGGAGTCTTAGTAATAGAGTCCCGTTTATTGCTCTTTTGTTACGGAACCCTAAAAAGGGTCTTATTAGGCAGCGTAAAACGAAAAAACTGTTTTTCATATCTTGTTAGACATTTTACTAAACGTGACAGCGGAGTTTAAATATATATATGTCGGAGGAACACTATTCTCTTCGACATCGTCATTAGTGGTTACGGGTCTAGTGGGCGTCATCAGGGTATATGCGGGCACAAAACCAAATAATTAATGTTGCATACACTTTTTATTAAACTTTTACAATGGTTTTTATCACTTTATTACATACAAAGTATTTAGACTTAAAATTAACTTTAAAAGAATATTTTAATCAGTAAAACCGAGCAGCGGGTTTGAGGCACCATCAAACTATAACACTGGACTGAGAGTGGTCCACCTCGACCAAGCAACACAAAAGTAATACGCTCCAAAACTCCTTGCGCGGTAAAAAGTAAAAGTAAGATGGCGCCTCGACTCCGCTCGAGGCGCGCCCTCTGCTCTGATTGATTATTGTATTGGAATCGTTTGGTAATTATTTAAAAAAAAAATTAAGATCTTGCGTAATAACAAAAATACAGTAAATCAAATTAAATTAAATCAAGATTTTACAAAATAACCTCTACTTATAAATACTCGCATTGTGCAACCAACTATCAACTAAGCTCGTCACTTCCTCCGACACGGCCGTCCTGACGTATCACACGTCCCCGTGTGATGTTGAAGGGCGGGCATCATCGTTATCTGAAAGGAGGAAAACAAGGATTTGAATAAGATGCTTCGGCCACTCCTGACAAAGCAAAACATGTTCACAGCAGCAATTTATTTATGCAATGTAACTTGTAATAGCCTCCACGCTATGCACCAAATTGATTCAATTCTATGAGAGCAGCCACCTCGCCATTTACTATTTAATCAGCCACCTCGCTGTAGACTGTTTTTAATAGCCACTTTCAGTGGCCACCTCGCCTCTTAATTAGTCATATTTACAACTTCAAAATGGCCACCTCGCCTTTTAGATAACATACTATAACAGCTGCCAAGCCATTTGGGTATCTTATATACAGCTCAGCCGCCACGCTGTTACGTCTCAGCCACCACGCTGTACATTACAATTTTCAAACTCTACATACACACATACACACTCAAAATAATGAACTAAATCAAAGTCTTCATACGATCTTACCATCATTATTATCCGATAGACATGGATCCAGCTCAGTAGGTATATAGGATTGTGGGAGCGGACGTAAACGATCTCTGGAGTATTTGTAAGTACGATTACAATTCAAACTCCTGAGTTGATACCTGTCACCGTCTAGTATTTGAATGACCTCATAAGGGCCTTTGTATTTAGGATCCAATTTGGTTTGATTCCGTTCATGATTTTCGATTAACACGAAATCCCCTACAGAAAATGAAGTAACTTTTGCTTTGTTTTTATCGAAACGAGTTTTATCGAGACGTGCATTATTTTCCATTAACTTATTCGCTTGTTCTCTAAGCTCCTCTAAATTTACCTCAATCTCGTGATCATCAACGGTTAATAGATTTAACGGTCTAGCTACCCTACCTATAAGCAACTCTAGTGGACTAGCTTTAGTTACTCTGTGAATTGTACTATTTATAGACAATTGAATATCATCTAACGCATCTTGCCAAGATCTATTGGGACTAGTTTCTACAACAGTCAACATATTTTTGAGAGTGCTCATAATGCGCTCAACTTGGCCATTGGCACGACAAGAACCAGTTGCTATTAAGTGTAGGTGGATATTATGACTAACACAAAAGTCTTTGAACTCCTTGTTCGCAAAACATCGGCCCTGATCTGCTATTACACGTACTGGAGTGCCGAAAAGTGATATGGATGATTTAAGGACATTAATTGCACTATCCGTATTGATTCTCAAGGTATGTCTCAGTAACACGTATTTAGTAAACGCATCTATAACAACAAATACGTATTCTTTTTGATCATTTTTACCGCTGAGCTTTCCTGTGGCGTCTATGTGGATTGTATGCCAGGGAATGCTAATTTTTGGTATGGGGTGTAATTCTATTTGTTGTTTACCACTACTCGATTTAGCTACTTTGCAGGTTATGCAGTTTTCTACGAACTTTCTTACATATTTTGACATATTGGGGAACCAATAATGTTGGTATGCCTTTTCTAGAGTTTTATCCCACCCTAAGTGGACAATAGACTCGTGGATATGATTTATAACGGACCAACGAAAAGCTCGTGGTACAACCGGTAACCAAATATTACGGTTATTTCTTTGAATTTTTCTATAGAGTATATTGGATCGCAGTTCATAAATTCTACAATTCTCTAAGTCAAGGTCATCGTTTTCAAGCTTACATATGATTTGACTATACTCAGGATCTCGTCGCTGTTCTGCTTGTAACCAGTTAGAAGATAACTCCGTTATATTAACTCGTTTTTCCTCCACACAATTTACTTTACCTACGTCATTAGCATTGGTAGTGGTACTTGCCTCAGGCAGATGATTTCTCGAAAAAAAGTCAACATGGGCCATTCTCTTACCTTCCCTGTACTGTATATCGAAATCAAATGCCTGAAGGAAGGCCCACCACCGATGTACTCTAGGGGTCAAGTCTTTTTTGGTTCTGGACGCTTTTAAAGAATTACAGTCGGTAACGACAGTGAAAGTCCTGCCGTACAGATAATGTCGAAAATGTTTGACTGCATTAACGACTGCTAAAGTTTCCAGCTCGTACGAGTGGTAGCGAGATTCTGTGTGAGTAGTGCGTCTACTATAATACTCTACTGGGTGAAGTTTTGTTTCAGATCTTTGGAAAAGAATTGCGCCATAGCCTTCACTACTAGCGTCCGTATGTAGCTCTATGGGTAGTTCTGGGTCAAAAAGCATTAGAACCGGGGAAGAGGTTAACACCGAGATTACATCCTGTCTGATACTTTCGTATTCTGGAGACCAATTTATTTTAGAATTGTTATTAGCCAACAAACGATACAGTGGAGCCATTTTAAGTGAAAAACTTTGAACGAACTGCCTAAAGTAGGATGCTAATCCCAAAAACTGTCTCAGTTGAGTGACATTTTGTGGGGGTGAGGAGTTAGTCAACGCAATAATTTTACGAGGATTAGGTCTGATTTCGCCCTCTGATATTTCGTACCCTAAAAACTGGACCTTTTTTCTTAGAAACGCGCATTTTTTCAAATTGAACGAAAAACCAGCATCGCTGAGGGTTTTTAATACCGTGTGCAATCTCTCTAAACCTTGCTCTACATTAATCGCGGGTATAATTAGATCATCCATATAAACGATCGCATAAGAATGTGCTAGGTCTCCTAAAGCCGTGTTAATAGCTCTCTGGTATACCGATGGAGCGTTTCGCAGGCCAAATGGCATAGCGGTAAATTCATAATGGGCATCTGGGGTAATAAATGCGGTTTTTTCTATCGAATTCGACTCTACATTTATGGGAATCTGATAAAACCCACTGGCCATATCAAGGCACGAATAATAATGTGCGCCTGCCAGCCTTTGAACTTGATCACATATTAAGGGTAAGGGATAGCGGTCGGGAATAGTATTAGAGTTCAATTCTCTATAATCTATGCACATCCGATCTGTGCCATCACGTTTTTTCACTAATAATATCGGACTAGAGAAAGGAGATTTACTAGATCTGATAACTCCAGCAGATAGTAGTTCATTACACTTATTACGAACTATTAACCGCTCTTCAGGACTCAAGTGATAAGGTCGCCGTTGCACGATTTTGCCCGGATCTACTAATTTAATTTCTAATTCACCCGTAACTACTCTATTTGTAGGCGTGCCTTCAACAAAAGAATCCTTAAAGAAAGTAAGAATGTTGATCAATTGCGGCTTAAAATCGTCTGAAATATCGGTATCTATGCTATCAAAATCGGGAAGTGCACTACCTACGTCGCAAACATTAACTAGAGAAGACTTTCCAACTATAGTAAGTTTGTCACTGGACATGTGTACAGATAACCCTAAGGCCAATAGGTCGCGCCCAATCAGAATATCACTGCTTAGAAAATCATCGGGTATAATGTGAAATAAAATTTGTACGTCATGACCACATAGAGTAACTCGAGATAAAATTTGCGAATCACACAACACAGTAGATTTTCCTACACCAGTTAAAGTTACAATTGTATGCTGTAAAGTACCAACGAGTTTACGAGAGACACTCTCTTTGATTAGCGAACAATCAGCACCGGAATCAAAACAAAATGAATACTGCTCACCAAATTGTGTGATTACTCCGGTGACAGGTTCCAAGCCGCATATGTCAACTCGCTTTACAATGCTGGATGTGGTAGAAGGCGCGCTGCCACTTGCAACAGGCTATGTCTTCGAGCATCGTGTCGCCAGATGACCTTCAACGCCGCACTTGTAGCAAGTTACAGGAGGCTTCAGTGTAGCTACGGCCGTGTTGGGGCGATCAGAGATCATAGTTGATTGCTGCTTGACATGCGAGCGGCTGAAACATTCAAAAGATCTGTGACCAAGTTTTCCGCAAGCGTAACATTTAGTAGAAGCGGAACTTAACCTAACACGTTTGCTATCTTGCGTACTGTTTGTACCGCACCTCGTCATTTCTTGATAATTGCGCTTACGATAAGAAAATGCCATAAGTTCACGTTGCATTTTACAGCGTGTAGTTATTTCTTCGGAAAAAATATTGCGTTGTAACCGGGGCTCAATTTGCCCCAAGTGTGCCAGTATTACAGATACTATAATTTCTTCCTTGCCTAAATTACCCCAGCGCGACATTAATGAAGTAAATAAACGGCTTGCGTAAGCAGCAAGACATTCACTTTCTTGCGGTTTACCAGTAAACATCTTTAGAACAGTTGCTGCACATGTTTCTAACGTATCAAAACGAGAAAGAAAAATTTCTTTAAATTCTACCCATTTCATACTAGGAAAAGCAATCTGAGAAAACCATGTCGCGGCTGAGCCTCTCATGGCCTTACTAAGTATCAGAATAAGGGTACTTCCCTGTATATCACGATCCGATAAGCAGATGTCAGCAGTTGCTAGCCAGGCCCGGGCGTCAGTGTCCACGTTTTCCGGTTGAAATTCAGGAAGCATAATGTTCTTGTCCTCCTTAGCCGGTAGCTGTAGCGGATTGCGTAGCGCCTCCACGAGTAGCCGCATACTGTTCTGTTGCGCCTCAAATAAAGCACGCCAACCTTCATTTGACCTGGTCGATTCGTTCCCGTTTTGTGCCTGCACCGATCCCAATTCTGATGTCGGAGGAACACTATTCTCTTCGACATCGTCATTAGTGGTTACGGGTCTAGTGGGCGTCATCAGGGTATATGCGGGCACAAAACCAAATAATTAATGTTGCATACACTTTTTATTAAACTTTTACAATGGTTTTTATCACTTTATTACATACAAAGTATTTAGACTTAAAATTAACTTTAAAAGAATATTTTAATCAGTAAAACCGAGCAGCGGGTTTGAGGCACCATCAAACTATAACACTGGACTGAGAGTGGTCCACCTCGACCAAGCAACACAAAAGTAATACGCTCCAAAACTCCTTGCGCGGTAAAAAGTAAAAGTAAGATGGCGCCTCGACTCCGCTCGAGGCGCGCCCTCTGCTCTGATTGATTATTGTATTGGAATCGTTTGGTAATTATTTAAAAAAAAAATTAAGATCTTGCGTAATAACAAAAATACAGTAAATCAAATTAAATTAAATCAAGCTTTTACAAAATAACCTCTACTTATAAATACTCGCATTGTGCAACCAACTATCAACTAAGCTCGTCACTTCCTCCGAAATATACTTGTTATTTTAGTTATACTGATAATTCGAAATGATATCATCAGGAAGCGAACTAAAATCCATTTTAAAGATTATAATAATAATAAGACATAAATATATAATAATAATTAAACGAATAAGTAAGATATACGGACTCTTGGCACCTGGGCAATACGGATTCAGACCAAATAAGTCAACTGATGATGCCGTCCATGAACTAACTGACTATATTGTGAGGAACTTGAACTTAAAAAAAAAGTGCTTAGCTGTGTTTTTGGACCTCTCAAAAGCTTTTGATACGGTTTCGGTTCCGACTCTTCTCCTAAAATTACAATTGTTAGGTGTAAGGGGTCTCCCACAACTTCTGCTAAAAGATTACCTTTCCAATAGAACTCAACGTGTGAAAATAGATAGCTATATAAGTGATGACCTATACGTCGAATACGGGGTTCCTCAAGGAAGTATACTTGGTCCTCTACTTTTTCTCGTGTACGTAAACGATCTTTGCTTACTAACTCTCCACAGAAATAGTAAAATAATATCAAACGCTGATGACACCGTTTTGCTCTGCAGCGCTGAGACATGGAACGAAGCGTTTGACTTGGCACAAACTGATTTTAACATAGTTTCTAATTGGCTTAGTCAAAATTTACTAACACTTAACCATGAAAAAACAAAATTTATTACTTTTTCCTTTAATGCACTCACCCAACCAACATTAAACTCATACTCAATCAAATCCCATCAATGCATAAATTCGTCAACATCAAATAACGCCTGCTCCTGCCCCTCAATTTGCACCACTGATACTATTAAATACTTAGGCATAATCATTGATAAGTATCTAAACTTCAAAGCACATATAGAGGCACTTACAGCTAGAGTACGGAAACTAATATATGTATTTAAAAACTTAAGAAACGCTGCAAATAGCCAATTATTGAAAACAGTTTATCTTTCACTCTGTCAATCTTTACTAGTCTATTGCATTACATCTTGGGGTGGAACTCATAAAACGACCCTTCTTAATTTAGAAATTGCACAAAGAGCCATTTTAAAAGTTAGTAATTTCCTCCCTTTTCGTTTCCCGACCGCTGAACTCCTTGCTGATTGTGACGACCTCTCTGTACGACAACTCTTCATTCTACTAACAGCCACTAAACAACATTTAATTACTCCTTACAATCCAAAACAAACCAGCAAAAGACGGGCAGATTTAGTATGTTCTGTAGAACTTTACCGTACAGCACACTCCCATAGATTCTTTTGCTTTCTTGGTCCTTTTCTATATAACAGAATAAATCTTTCATTGGGAATCTACCCAATGAACATTTTTGCATGTAAAAATAGTATTAGAGAATGGTTAAAAACCAAAAACTACACAGAAACAGAGTACTTATTATTGGTTGTTAAGTAATACGATAGTCTTTAAGTAATATAAATAATGCTACATAGAATAAGTAAAATGTTGTTGTTGTGAAAATAAATTGAATTGCGTAAGCACACTCCATTGTTATTTGTAAGGAATTTTGTCAAATAAGCACTAACACGTATTTTTTGAGAATACCTAAGACACAAGTAATTAAGTTTACTTAGTTTAGGTAGATAACACTTTAATTAATTGCATTACTAACCCAATTTATGTTCGTAAAATATTGTAATTAGGCTAGTTATCATACAGAAATAAATTATTATTATTATTATATATAAATAAAATCGTCACATTATAATTCCACCGGTTTCGCTGCTGAAATGGCAGTAGGCTGACCACTAAAGCCACAGAACCAATAACTGAAAACAATTGTAGTGAACTAATTTTTCAGTTCATAGTTGGAGACTAAAGATCAATAAACTATTCTTAAATACGGCTCCTAATTTTAATAGCTTATAATTTTAATTTTAAATAAGACTGCTTATATACGATTTATTGGATATTGTTTTGATGGCTGCATAGCTTAACTGATACCATATGGTATACTACTTTACAGTAACAAAATTGTGGTTTGCAGCACATTTCATTCAGTCTTCTAATATTAATGTAATTTTTACTAAATTCCTTTTATCCTGCAGCTTCAGTATATAACGCTCACTTATATGTTTCTGCGGTGGTGGCGTCATGCGTCGGGTCGTTACGCTCCCTAAAATATGGTTGAGCGTAAGGCGTCAAGGTGCTCATGTCTACTATATTTCTCCGTAATTATGTTAATATTGCTAAAAAGAGTTTTGTCTTATTTTCTTTTAAATCTTGTAAATGCAGATCACATTTGTTTTAATATTATGTATTTTAATTGTAACTGGCGGGAGAAAAAACCAACCTTAATGATTTTCTTGTCCGTTCTTTTACGATCAAGCTCCCGCCCGCAGTGAATGGGCGCGTTAGTTCATAAGTATGACATTCATAAGAGCTCTATTGAGCCAAACTTGAATAAATGAATTTTGATTTTGATTTAATGATTTGAATTAATTTATTGCATTTAACTTGAATTAAATAAAGAAAATAAAGAAAACATATTTATTTTGCTACAATTTTTGTATTGAATTCATACGTGCCACCTTTTTACCACGAAATGTGACGTCGCTGCCAATATTTAGTGTCGAGAAATCCAAACTCAATGTTCGACTCTGATGAAACTGTGTTCTAAAGTAGCTTCTGTAATTAGAAATTACTAAAACTAGTAGTTGATCTAAATGAACGTAATTTAGTAGTTAAAAGAATGCTTTACATTATAGTAAACTAGATATGCTTGCGCGATGTAATAACGTACACCGACATCTAGTGATGAAATTAAGAACTTATTTTTCTTTTGCGTTCCAGAAAAACAACAACAACCCTACTTGGAACTACCCCCACGGTGGGAGGTGGGAGGGAAATAATGCCGCCGCATACCACACACCCGGTGTGTGTGGTTATTTCGGACTTGAACCGACTAAACCTCTCCCTGTAATAGCCTTTAGTATTTCTACCGAGAAGGCGATATCTGAGACGGTCGGCACCTTGGGAGGCACCGACGCGGCGGGCACTAAGCAGAATGCCAGGTGGCGCCACCTAGCATGGAATGATGGAAGGCTGTACTGAAGGGCGCACACTAAGCGGAAGGCTAGGTGGCGTATATTAGAAGGCGGGAAGCCCTAGCTGAAGAGCGCACACTAAGCGGAAGGCTGGTTAGCGTATATCAGAAGGCGGGAAGCCTTAGCTGAAGAGCGCACACTAAGCGGAAGACAGCGGAAACCCTAGGCTGAAGGGGTAGCCATCAGTTGCCCATTACAAATCATTGTATGGAGACTTATATGTTCCGATAACTCAAACGCTTGCGCGATGTAAACGCGACATCTAGTTTCAACCACTTTATTAAAGTGGACACAAACACTCAACAAACACTAATGCCACTGATGAAAAGTATTTTTCATTATGTGGAATCGTTTATGTTACAATATTTAAATAACAGTTAGATAATAACAACAGATGCGCGCGGACTGTAAGTAGTGGCGGTCTAACCCGACGATTGGTTCGGACACGCAAAGTACATGCATTGGCGTTACCTATTGTAGAATGTGTCCAAACAGAATGTGCTGACCCGCGCAAGTGTGTAGCGACCCTTACAATTTATTTGGAATTTAATTAAATTCCGTTTTGGAATGGATCGGTTATCGAATAGTCATGAGTTCTATCCTTACCTAGGGAACGGGTTGATTTTCTCTAGCAAAAATTTTATCTTCTACGGGTCTTAGTTATATATTCGATTAAAATTTTGAGCAAAAATACAACTATGTATACTTTTAAATGAAATAAATGCAAGTAGGTATGAACTTGCTTGACACAAGCAATGCAAATTGTAGCGATGACCGTTTTCGTAATTAACATAAGTGGAATAATATTGCCAGTAATTTTATTATATTTTAATTTATTATTTGTCTGTCCGTACGTAAAAAATATGCACTTACAGTGGATATGACATCAAATCAAATCATTTATTACGTGTCACATTACGTGATACATAAAAGATGGTAAATAAAATAGGTCTTACATGTGAGGCCCCGCCAGGGCAAAGCAATTTAGAAAGGCTTACTAAAAGCATATATAACTTATTAAAATTAAGTACAGGGTGTATAGGGATCCTACCGTCATCTTTGGAGCCCAAGCCAACCTCACCTGCAAGTGGTGCACCTGCCCACCTGGTCAGGTTTCTACCTTGGCGTGGTGGGAGGGCTGAGTACCTCCTGGAGGCCGGAAAGAAAAGGTAACACTCAGAGATTGGCGACTCTGGGTGCCCTGAGTACTGACTACCGGGGGGGAAACTAAGAAGTACCTGTGGAGGGCGCATCGGGCGGGCCAGGAAGGCCCGTTCAGCAGCGCCAGGAGGGTCTTAGGCAGTAGGTCGCTGTGGTCGCACAGCGATGTAGGAGGGGCGCGTCCACTGCGCCTCTCTGAGGAGGTCCTCCCGATTTTGGTCCGGGGGACGTTGGCCGCAGGCGGGGTGTAAGAAGCTGCAACCCAGAAATAGCCCCCGCCTCTTTCTCAACAAGCGACGGGCGTAGTCGGGAGATTTTTAGTGGGTATTACTGCTGGCAGTCGCGTCTGCCGGTGGTGAGTCCCACACCCCCTTTTGGTCCCCCTTTGGCCGGAAGGCAGTGCGTAAATGCATTTTTTTACCGACGTAAAACAAAAAAAAAAGGATCCTATAAAATAAATAAAGCATTATTGTATAATTATCTAAGAATGGTTTCGTTTAACTATTTTATTGTCAACCACAGTACTATGTATATAGGTACGTACTATTGAATGCTCTTTTAAACATTCCGCTTATTCAAGTCTACATACAAACTGTATCTCTTTAAATTTAAATTTATATAATTTACTTAATTGCATATACATATTTATTTTTTCTGTATATATATTTTATTTTTCTTTTTCTGAACACCTTTATTGTATTAACATATTTCAACAGAAACTATTTATGTCATTGAAATATTGTGCGTTAATATTACCTTCTGAAAAGGTGCCCACGGAAGATCAGCGTCGTGACATCTCTGTGATATTCGACAATTTGCTGAGTGAGCACCATTTCAATACAAGTTGAGTAAGTACTTCTTACACTTGAGTTCTTATTGTTATTGATTTGTGTTTTTATTATTTTGTACTTATTTTATGTTATTTTTTTCCTTGCAACTTGTATTGAATAAATATTTTTCTTTCTTTCTTTCTTTAAAAGCTTTAAGTGACACCTAGACATACTGCAAAATAAAGAATATTACATTAAATATCTGTCTAGTATTGATATAAATAGATTTTAGAAACAGTCAGCTGCATCATAAGTGTGACATTTTGTTTGGACTAAAATATAAAAGTAATTAGTCAGTAATTCATTATTATACATATCTGTAAAGTCACGCTGAATCATTAGTCTTCAAAATTGCAACAATGATTTATTGATTGCGTAAAAACAGTATTAATTTGAGACCCGTCATGTATTGTTCCGTTCAAAATAACTTCGTTTACATAATAATTAAAAATTATTGATTTTCGGTACAGCTCACACCAGGCATCTAGTTCGGTCCGAAGTTATTTAATGCCGGTTTCTTTATGTATGTAGTCAGTAAAAATATTTCGAAAACCAGACAATATTTAAGACTAAAAAAAATTAATTAGTTAGGTACGTGGAAATATAATAACATTAAATTGCAAAAAAAACCTCGTCAATGTTCTTATTCCTAGTTTAAAAAAACTTCGATCGAACTAGTAATTTGGCGCGAACCGTAGTAGTTAACATATGTGCAATTTAATTTTATCTTTCTTTTTTAGGAATTACTCTTTTGAATAATAAATTATTGTGAATAATATGAATACAAAAATACATGACGATGTTGCGAAGTCGTCGTTCTGGTATTGGAAGGGACAAGGTAAGTGAATCCAACCTGTGCAATCAATAAATAAATGACTAATAATATCAATAATAAAGAACACTAACAGTGACGATAGGCCAATGGCAAAACCCATAGAATTCTAATTCAAAGAGTCTTTGTCTAACTTTTTGAAGTTAGGAGTGTAATTAGCTCTTGCTCTGTGCCTCGGAAAGCACGTTAAACGGCATTATGGACATCAATATCAGTCGTTATTAGGAAGTAAGGGTATTTTTAATATTCTGACAACTGATTTAACCATAGAACCATATGGGTTGTGGAGTTCAGACGGCAGTCTCTCTATGTAATAATTGAAGTTCAGTCAAAATCTGGTTACCAATAAACAGACCGTGAGCCCTAAACTTAACTTAAGTTTAGGGTAACCGGGATAAAAAAATAAAAAAACACTATACTAATACTGTAATACATTCTGCTATTTATCGAAATTTCCAAATCGGAACAATGTATTGCGTAAGACTTAATCTTTTCTAAATTCTTTGGCAGCCGACTATGTGGACGAATGGTTCCTAATGGCGTCTCCTTACACGATCCTGTTCATCATTCTGTTATATCTTGTCTTCGTGCTGAAGTTGGGTCCAGATTACATGAAGAACCGACCACCTTTCAAACTACAAAGAACGTTACTGGCTTATAATTTCTTCCAAGTTATCAGCTCTATTTATTTAGTTTTTTATGTAAGTATAGCCTTTAATTTTTACACAAATGTTCATTTTCTCACGGGCTTGGCTTCTCGATCTTAACTTCAATTGTAGCAACAGATCAAGAAAGTATAGCAACCAAAGTTCGGTTTTGGTAAAATTATGTTCGGTAGTGTTTTTAAATGTCACCATGACGATTATGACACTTCGGCCGAAATTACGTTGGGTTAGGTGTACCGCTGAACCCTCCCCCCCGACTGGTCTCCACCTTGTCGTGGTGGGGGGCTGAGTACCTCCCGGTAGGGCGCAGGAGGCGCCAGGGAAAAGGTAACACCAGAGACCGACGACTCTGGGTGCCCTTAGTACTGACTACCGGGGGAGAAACTAAGAGGGACCTGTGGAGGGCGCAGCGGGCGGGCCAGGAGGGCCCCTGCTGTCTAACGACAGACCCTCCGAGAAGTCGGCCACACACGCTATGGTCGCACAGGGAGGTAGGAGGGGCGCGTCCACTGCGTCTCTCTGAGGAGGTCCTCCCGGTTTTGGTCCGGGGGACGTTGGCCGCGGGCGGGGTGTCAGAGCTGCAACCCAGGTACTGGCGCCCCGCCTCTTTCTCAACAAGCGGCGGGCGTCGTCGGAAGATTTTTAGTGGGTATTACTGCTGGCGGTTGTGTCTGCCGGTGGTGAGTCCCACACACCTCTCTCGGTCCCCCTTTGGCCGGGAGACAGTGCGTAAATGCATTTTGTTACCGACGTAAATCAAAAAAAAAAAAAGGTGTACCGCTGAAACAATCGACTAGTGACTTATTCCGCGCAAGCGAATTCAATATTATTTTGCATAGCAAGCGACACAGACCCTAAGCGACCGTTTCCGACGATCTAGTATCGTAGAGAGTTTCAATTGTTATTTTGTTAAAATATTGTATGTATAACCGAACATAAGTTAAAGTTTAGCACTCAAACGTATGTTCGGTCATCAAATAAAATTATATTTGTGTCAGGGATCTTAAATAATTCACTTAAAGTACTATTACTATCTACTACTACGTAAATGAGCAGTACATTAAAGCAACGCGAAATTAACTCGTCCTTAGAGTATTTTCACGAGCTCGACGCATCGCTGTCCATTATGGAGTAATTATTAATAAATTCATGTATCCCTGAACACCGTTTGGTTCGCTAAATGATTTAGAGTTAAATGCGGCACTAATTCAATTACAAATGTGCAAATATTTATATCACTGTCTAAACGAATTGCTCACAAAGTGTGGTTAGTTTTTGTAAAAGAAGGAAAATGAAAATTCGCGAAATCCTTTCATCAAATACTACTCTGTGGAAACAAAACGATTACACTTTATCATTTAAAGTGTGGATTCTCATATAAACATATCAATATGTTATACGCATTATTTATTTTAAAAAAGTATGCGAGGAATATCGGGTGTTTTGAAAGTTACAGTACCAACATCATTATAGCTGAACGTAGATCTTTTTTTTTGTTGATACACATACATACATACAATCACTCTTGTTTGCCCGAAGGGGTAGGCAGAGGCTTTATATACGCTCACACTTTGCCAATTGTGTTGTTGGTCCCATGTAATAGGTAGCGAGCCTATTGTTGCTTACTGGGCACTTCTACACATCGCGCCCCTCTGAGGAGGTCCTCCCGGTTCTGATCCAGGGGACGTTGGCCGCGGGCTGGGTGCCAGAAGCTATAAACCCAGGCACTGGCCCCTCGCCCCTTTTCAACAGCGGTGGGCGTCGTCGGAAGTTTTTTAGTGGGTAGGACTGCGGAGGTCGCGTCTGCCGCAGTGAGCCCCACACTCCCCTTTGGCCGGGAGCAGTGCGTATACAACTTTTTTACTGGCGATAAAAAAAGGTCTTTATCTTTAGCGACTAAACACACATAGAACCAGGACACACGAATTGACGTGTCTACCGAAGTTCAAACCCGTTTCATAGCAAATGATCACTCATCAAAGGACTTAGGAGAGGAGGGCCTTCCATCAGATCGACCGATGATTTTGTCAAGGCGGTGGGAAGCCTGTGAATACAGGCGACTCAAGATCGCACAATGTGTATTGGGGAGGCCTATTTTCAGCAGTGGACGGTATAATCATCATCTCAGCCCATAAACGTCCCACTACTGAGCACGAGCCTCCTCTCACATATCAAGGTGTGAGGGTATTGGGTCATACTCCACCACGCGGACACGAGTGGACGGTATAATGATTGATGATAATAAAAGGACTTAAGTTTAATGACCGTTTCCCTCCCACCACTTCTCACGCCCATAAGACTTCATATGTGACTGTTACATTATTTTGAATCTAATTACTTGTTTTTAGCTTTATTAATTTAAATAAAATTGGTCTTTTATTTCAGGGTATCCGAATATTAGCGACATATGGCTTGTTCCGACGTTATTGCATATTTGATCACGAAGACATCAAGAAATTCGTAATTATTCTTTATATTTTACACTATTTTGGCTTGCCATTTTAAATTGCACGATATTAATACTAATAATATATAATATTAATCTATATTCAATTATAAACATTTTCATAAATATATATATAGGCAATATGGATAAGTATATATTACACAGAAGGTATATAATATTTAGATAGCTCTCTAGGTGTTCAGAAACTTTCAACAGAACTTCGATTCCGTTAAAACTGTAATTCTAGTGTGTTTTTTAATTGTGCCTAAAAATCTTTAATTGTTTAATATATGCTTATAAACCTCCGCTGATAGTTATCGCGTAATATATTTTAAGCCTGTGTATATAAAATCCGTCCGTTGGCTGTAAGTTGCAAACAAAATTCTGTAATTCTTTAAGAGCTGTGGATTTGTGGATCAAATCCGTTCATTTGCTACGATCTTGGCACACACTTTTAGCTTGATTCACACTTTCTTCTCATTCACGCCCGTCGGTTAAGGGTAGGTACTTTTGACCTGCCCTGTCTCCAAAATTTTCTGGAATCGGTCAAGGAAGGTGGTCACATGGTGGTGGCTTACGTGGTCTTCCCTTCTCAACACTTGCATAACTAGTAGAACACAAATAATCTAAAGTTACTTAAGTACTTATCGATTGTTGTTTTCAGTTCCTCTCGGAAAGCTACAAGTATTTCCTGATAAAAATCACCGAACTGCTGGACACAGTATTCTTCGTGCTTCGCAAGAAACAAAGACAAGTATCCTTCCTCCACGTTTACCATCACACCTTCGTGGTCCTCGGCAGCTGGTTCATCATCAAATACACCAGAACTGATGACTTGATCTTTGTGGGGACTTTGAACTCTTTCGTACACATATTCATGTATGGGTACTACGGCCTTTCCGTGTTCCCCAGGCTATCGAAGTATCTGTGGTGGAAGAAATACTTGACCAGCTTGCAATTGGTAAGACATCTTTTCATCGTCATTTGTTTTTCGGTGTACACCGAAAACCCAATGCTATTTTTAAAAGACGACATCCTAATGTGCTCATGCATTAAGACGAGTCTCGATAAAAAACAATCATAATATATGTAGATATAATCTTAAGCCCAAGCTTCGGAGGTTGAGCGGGTACGAGTATTATACTGATCTCAATCATTAATTAACATAATCATAATAGTCATTTATTCACTAAATTTGTAACTGAAGTACATTTTAAAGCAGTTGGTGGTGCTAAATTAAAAATTAACCTTTTTAAGGTGTTAGTGCCGTACACAGGTATTTTTAGCGCCACCAACTATATAATTGGCGAAGTGTAGGTGTATAATCTGCCTCTGCCTACCCCTTCGGGGAACTATCGGAATGGCAGCTGCTACCGGCGCTTAAGCATTCAAAGGCCTTCATCGGGGAGACAGGGAGCAGCTGGTGTAAGGCCCTATGCGAAGGTAGCAGAAAACAAGCCAGACTGATAATTGGGGCTCTAACAGGGCATTATGCCACAAACAAAATGCTCCACAGGATGCGACTAGTGCAATCACCGCTATGTCGTAGATGTGGTGACGAAGAGGAAACTATGGAACACCTGCTGTGTACCTGTGACTCGTTGGCTGTTTGCCGAATGGGTCTCCTGGGCGTGGCCTACCCACAACCAAGAGACCATGGACTCCAATCCGCAAAGACTGTCATACAGATGATGGTAACAATATTTGGAGATTTGGAGTGAAAGGCAAGGGAATGCACAAAAGATCCGACATAAGGGTCAAAGTGCGCCACGGTTAGTCTGTGGCCCCCGCTATAAGATAAGATAAGACCCCTTCGAGGACACAGGCGTGAATTCATGTTATATGTATTTGTACAACGTTTTTTTTCAGGTACAGTTCGTGATGGTGATGGTATATTTTCCAGTATACGCGGCCATATCTGAGTGTCCTCTATCATATATGATGGCTACTTTAGTATTTGTCAACACATTACTATTTTTCAAACTTTTCTCCGATTTTTATACAAGATCTTATGTGGAGAAAACGAAGAAAAAATAATTTGTCAATAAACTTTTATCATGTCAAATAAATATAATATATAAATCTAACAATTGTTTATTTTTTTTATTCCTTTTTTAAAAAGGAGTCCTCAAAGAAATTGAATTTGCAAGCTTACATTAAATATGTAAATACGTATGTAAATACATTATCACTATTTAACACCAACAAAAAAAATATACAATGATTTAAATTTAATGAATATCAAACAATTACATCATTACAGTTTATGCATTCTAGTTAAAAAAAAATATTAAATAGCTCTCTCCATACAAGTTTCAAACTTGTATTTGATACCGCTAAACAACTCAATAATCGAAGTACCCGCCGAGCTAGTTTCCTTGTGTTGCCCAAAGTAAGAACGAATTATGGAAAAAAAATTATCACCTTTGAAGGCGCGCAGCTTTATAACAAAATACCCTCAAACATTAAAAATGTAAGCTCGTTTAATGTATTCAAACGAAAACTCTCACAACATATTATTGATACTTATACTTAACTATTCAATTGAATAAATTGGATGGGCGAGCGTAATCTTTAAGTGACGACGATGTAATTTATAATTATTTGTATGTTAATTTAAGTTCTCATTCAATCTTTAACTTTACCATTAATATGTCATCGCTTAAATATATAGATCGAAATGTTATTAAAATTTTAATTTGCTTTTAATAGGAAAGTCAATATATCTACGGAATTATAAGCTTTAATTGTAAAGTAATAAATTAATCAATTTACCTGACATTTCGACCAGGTCCAATCGTGATAGCTTTGTGTCCAAGCTAAGTCTGATTTAAACTTAGTCTTCGGAAAAATATTTTTTTAAAAACATTCTAGGATATCTCACATAGGGTTCTCAATCCCCAAACTAAGCAAAGTTTTTTCTATAGGTAGAAAACGGATAAACATACTTTCCGCCTATGTGGAAATGTGCAAAGGTTATACCCTTGCCTAAAAAGCCTCATCCAGGTAACTATGAAGATATACGGCCTATAAGCATACTTTGTTTAGTGTCAAAAATTTTAGAAAGAGTCATTTGCAACCAAGTAGTATTATATCTAGAAAACAATAAGATATTGCCTCAAAAGCAATCTGGGTTTAGAAAATCTCACAGTACCACTACCGCCTTAATAGACGTTGTGGACAATATTTTAGCTGCACAAGATTCTGGTTTAGGGACTTTTCTGGTTCTATTAGACTTTTCTAGAGCTTTTGACACTATTAATACGACGTTACTTTTGTCAAAACTTGCTTATTACGGCTTTGATAGCTCTGCCATTCAGTGGTTTGAGAGTTATCTTACAGACCGCACACAATTCGTTGAGACAAGAGACGTAAACGGGTTATCTATTAGGTCAAATAAAATGCCTGTTAAAGTTCCCCAGGGCTCAATTTTAGGACCCTTTTTATTTATTTTATATAGCGCAGATATATTACAAACTTTACGTCACTGCCATTATCACTTATATGCAGATGACCTCCAATTGTACATATCATTTTTACCTTCTGATGTAAATAAAGCTGTTTATAAATTAAATGAAGACCTAAATAACTTATCGAAATGGTGTGTGAGTAACAATTTAATTTTAAACCCACATAAAACTAAATATTTAACGATCGGTACACGTAATCAAATTCATATTATTACTTCCCATAACCCAATTATTAATTTGAATGAATTGCGTTTTGAGTCTCACATTATTGAAGTCGCGCGCAGCTGTTTTTATAGGCTTCAAGTACTATACCGTGCGAGGAGCTTTTTAAGTATTGATGCCCGAATAAAACTGTGTGAAGCTCTTATACTTTCAAAGTTTAACTATGCTGATAATGTAATTAGTCCTTGCTTATTAAAAAGGTCCAAAAACTTGATACAACGTGTACAAAATGCTTGCTTACGGTTCTGTTACCCAGTGCCACCTCGTTCACACGTGACTCCATTCATAAATAAAAGCAAATTATTAAAAATGAATGCTCGACTTACTCTGCATTACGCCACTCTATTATTTGGCATAGTTCACAATCAAAAACCGTCATTTTTACATGAAAAGTTATCATTCTCTCAAAGAATTGTCAGGGGGGCGACGCGACTAATTTTCCCGCAACATAGATCGGCGGCATTTCGAGGTAGCTTTCGTTATGCTGCCTCGAAATGTTGGAACGATTTACCGCCACCTTTGAGGAATTCATGCAGTATTTCAAGCTTTAAATTTAAATATAAAAATATTCTACTTTTTAATCAAGTCCATAGTAAGTAATTAGTCGCAGAGCTTTCACTACAAATTTTCTATTTAAATTTTTTACTAATTTTTTTTATTTTATTTTACTAATATTTTACAGTTTTCAGTGTGATGTTGTTTGTCTTTTTGTTTATTATTATTAGTACCGCATATTTCGTTATTATTTTTTGATTCTTATAATTTAAGTTTTAGAAATATTTTGTAAATATTTTATAAGATGTACGTTTCGCACTGCACCCAAAATGGCCCAGCTGAAAACCAGCGCTAGAACACTGGACTAGCATATGCTGAGTTGGGTCATTTTGGTGCATCATATAAACATTTATTAATTGTTTTTAGTTTTAATTTTTAATTGTATGGTGCACCAATAAATATTTTATTATTATTATTATTATTATAAATAATTTGTAAATATATGACTTTTGATATATAGGATGGGTGCTTTGTTGCCGTGATCACGCACACTGGTACTGATCCTGTGTGAAAATAAAACTTACGACCTTAAAAGCAAAAACGGATTGACACATTTTCGCACTATATCAGTCGATTATCAATGCTAGGATAGCACCATCCCGGTTGCCCTAGGTTTAGGCATAGGGTCCAGGGTCTACTTACTAGGCTAACCAGATTTTGGCTTAATTTCAGTTATTACTGAGACGTGGTGCCTGACTATGGGCCTCATAAGAAAGCTCAAAGTCTCTCAGCGTGCAACGGAGAGAGTTATGCTCGGAGTGTCCCTACGTGATAGAATCAGAAATGAGGAAATCCGTAGGAGAACTAGAGTGACCGACATAGCGAAGCGCGTTTGCAAGCTGAAGTGGCAGTGGGCGGGGCACATAGCTTGAAGAACCGACGACCGATGGGGCGTTAAGGTTCTTGAATGGCGACCACGAATCAGCAAACGTAGTAGAGGGCGACCCCCCACGCGATGGACCGATGACCTGGTCAGGGCGGCGGGGAGCCGGTGGTTGCAGGCGGCACAGAATCGATCAACATGGAAAGCAAATGGCGAGGCCTATGTTCAGCAGTGGACTTCAAATGGCTTATATGATGATGAAGATGATGATGATGACATGGAGCGACTATTGTCCAAACTACGCGACCCAGAAGGAAACATCAATCTATTGTTAAACCATTTGTCAGGAAATTAGAAGGCACTGACTTCTTAATAATGACTGCCATAGATGTTCATGACAGCCGGGACCAACGGCTTAACGTGCTCTCCAAGGCACGGAGCAAGCGATAATTATGGACGCACACAACTTGAAAAAGTTATTGGTGGCGCCATCAGGGTTTGAACCCGATACCCTCTGAATTTGAAGTCTATAGGCCTCGTGTCTCGTTACATGTACGAAATAATAATGCAAGTAAGTACCTGCCGTTTCCATTTCTGTAAAAAAAATGGAAAATATATTTCGTATGGATTCTATTCAATTAGCAATCAGTTCGACTCACAGACATACGCCCATACATTATTAATTAATCTGATGGGCCGACACTGATTGGATTTTATGATGATATGCTTGATGTATTTAATTCAATTCAACGTGACTTTATTACGAATGAAACGGTGATATCAAAAAGCCGATTGGAGCCTCGTAGGCCTTGTCGATATAACGTTTCTATTATATATCAGTCAGTTTTTTGCTTATCTTTCATGTAACGATCTCATAAGCCCATTTCAGTCCGGGTTTCGGCCCGGTCATAGTACTGTCACGGCCCTATTAAATGTCACAGAAGAGATTCGCCATGCTATGGATAACAAAATGCTGACTGTTGTTGTCCTTTTGGATTTCAGCAGTGCTTTCAATTCCGTTGATTTTGATGTTCTCCTTGCTATCCTTTCCTCTCTTAATATTTCCCCCTCAGTGGTAGCGTGGTTCTCTAGTTACTTACGAGGTCGGGAACAGCGAATTCGGTGCGATAATGCATATTCGGAATGGTCTCTTCTATCTGCTGGTGTTCCACAAGGAGGAGTTCTGTCTCCTCTTCTTTTTTCAGTTTTTATAAACGAATTAACTAAGGTAATTACATCTTCTTACCACTTATACGCAGACGACCTACAAATTTACCAACATTTCAATGTTGCGGACTTTCGTACATCCATTGAGTCTATTAATGCTGACTTAAGAGCTATCAAGTTGTGGGCGGACTCGTTTGGGCTTCTTGTTAATCCTTTGAAGTCCCAAGCGATTATTATTGGTAGCTGTGGAATGCTCGGTAGGCTTTCCTTCATCTCTCCCTGAGGTCATGTATGATGGATCTATAATTGAATACGCAGCTAAAACGAAAAACCTTGGTCTTATTTTTGACAGCACTTTATCATGGAGAGCGCATATTAATGATATTAGTCGTCGTGTGCACTTTTCGTATCACTCTCTCAAGCGGCTTCAATTTTTCCTTCCACACAAAACTAAAATTATGTTAGCCCATACTTTGCTGCTTCCTATTATTGACTATGCTGATGTCTGTTACCTGGATGCGACTGAGGACCTGCTGAACAAGTTAGAGCGTTTGCAAAACCTTGCAATACGATTTATTTTCGGCCTTAGGAAATACGACCACGTTTCTGAGTATCGTGCTAAGCTCAATTGGCTTCCTATTAGGCTGCGTAGAGATATGCACATCCTTTGTCTCCTTTACAAGATTCTCCATAATCCCCAGCTTCCTCACTATTTGCGTTCCCGCTTCAACCAGCTTCCTTCATCATGCCGTCCTAAACGATCCTGTATAACTAAATCATTAGTATACCCTTTCTCGAAGACCAAATTCTTTCACAGGTCTTATTCCGCCCGTGCGGCGCAGTTGTGGAATAAGCTACCGGCTGATATCCGTGAGAGTCTGTCAGTGATGTCTTTTAAGAAGAAGATAAAGGAGAACTTCCTTAAGAGTTTATCACAGAGTTAAGAGTTGTATACATGTACTTTATTTATTTATTTATATATATATATGTATGTGTATAATATTATAGTTTATTTGTATATATATTTTATTTTTTTAAATTTGTTTGTATTTAGTTTCACTGTTTTGTTTTTGTCCTATTGTAATAAATTTTTTTTTATCCCACATACAAAATTCTCACTCCTGTTAAGGTTGGCTGGAAGAGATCTCTCTTAGAGATAAGCCCACCTTTGTACTTGCTTAATTTGTATATGTGTTTCTTTGTTTTGTTAAATGTGCAATAAAGGATATATATATATATTAGAAAGCTTTTGACTGCCTCTCTGTGTAGTGATTGGTGCTCTTAACGCAGAATCTCATCATCATCACCCCCAAGGAAGTCCACTGCTGAACATAGGCCTCCCCCATAAATTTCCATCGTGACCAATTGTAAGCGGCCTGCATTCATCACGATCTTGCGACCTTTATCAGATCACCCGTCCATCTTGATGGACCGTCACACGCCACGTTTTCTGTCGAAGCATCCTCTTTCTAAGAAGTTTCTGCCCCAACAGTCTTCAGCTATTCATGCTGTGTGCCCTGCCACTGCCACTTTAGCTTGCTTACAAGAGTAACTTCTGAGAAGAAGCAGAAAATACAAAACAAAATTTGTGTTATACGTCATGGCATGTCGTGACATCAACATTCATCATCGTCCTGACATTAGTCCTAGTCTTACGCTTGGAGCCCAGGGTCTGCTTACTGATCTAACCAGATTTGGCTGAATTACGGTAATTACACGAAGCGACTGTTGTCTGAGCTTCGCAGCCCAAAAGGAAACATAATTCTCTGGTTAAACCAGCTGTCAAGATGTGACGGCACTGATTTTTGTAATAACTACCTACTGCCTAAGATGTTCATGACAGCGCTGTGAGCAAGGTCTTAACGTGCTATCTGAGGCACGGAGCAAGCGATAATTACGCACATAACTTTGAAAAGACATAAGTCAAGTTTCGCTTTGCAAGCTCCATCAACATAGTAATAATGAAAGAACGACCACAAAATACACACACCAAGCACACACGCACACACACATGCAGGCACACGCACACAACACTTACACGATAACACTAGAGCAGCATTTATCAGTACATAAAAATAAAAAAAAAAAAAAAAATAAAAAAAAAAAAAAAATAAAAATCTTTTATTTTCGGGCATCGACGACCCATAGCGTGTTAGTATTACAAAACTTAAAAGACTATGTTAGTAACAACAATTAATATGAACAAACACAAAAATAAAACTACAACATAGATTTGAGGAAGATTTATCAAGCCCCATGTCTGACATGTAGCTTGATAAATCTATCCATTACAGGCCCCTCCAACCTATCTGCGAACACCTTCAGAATGCTATTGCTGCTCCCTCTCACTCTGCGTAACAGTGACGCCACTTTCTTGCGCATGATCGCGAAGTAGTCGTCGGTATGCGCATCAGCGAACATTCCCGACGCACTACAGCAAGGCGGAAGCCTCAACAGCATCCTGAAGGCATTATTATATTGAGTACGCAGGGTGTTGTCTGTCTTTTGGGTATGATTTACCCACAAGCTGCTGGTGTAAAATGTTTGACAAAACGCCTTAAAAAGTGTTATTTTAACCTGTACTGAAGAACCAGCAAACCTGCGAGCCAGCAGGTTACCCCTCACAGCCATCGCCCTGCGCTCTCTTTCCATGTCTGCGTCATCTTTAAGATCTTCAGTCACAACATGGCCCAAGTATTTGAATTGTGTTACCCTCCGCAATAGTGAACCATTGAGTTCTACTGGAGGGACATTTAAGGGACTCTTATTTCTTCCTCTAAACACCAACATCTCACTCTTTGTTGCATTATACTTCAGACCATGTTGCTCAGCATATCTCTCACAGATGGCTAGCAGTTTCCTGATTCCACCTACTGTTGGGCTCAGCAGCACCATATCGTCAGCGTAACTTAGATTATTTAAACTAACTTCATCTATATGGCATCCGACATGAGTGCTACCGAGCTCCACCAGTAAGCTGTTAACATAAATATTAAACAGTCTCGGAGAAGTAAGACCGCCCTGCCTAACACCACATTCAAGTTTATATGGGTCCGACAATGTATTGGACCATTTGACGAAGTTCCTCTGCTTGTCATACCAGAGGGATAACGTTGACACTAGTGCAGCAGGAACTCCCCCTTCACGCAGCTTCTCCCATAAGACATTATAAGAAACAAGGTCAAAAGCTTTGGAAAGGTCCAGGAAGCACGCATAAACTGGAGTTTTCCTGTCCGTATAATATTTGACAGTGTGCTTCAACGCAAGTATAGCACTCTCAGTAGACAGCCCAGCACGAAAACCAAACTGTGAGTCGTGTAGTTTTGTATATCCACTGAGGTGCGTGTCAAGTATACTGTCAAATACTTTGGCTATCACAGTTGCCAGCGAGATCGGTCTATAATTCCCCTTGTCAGCTATGTCTCCGGTCCGATTCTTTATAATAGGCACAACTAAAGTATCCAGCATTTCCTGAGGTAGGTAAGAATGCCCCACACAGAGATTAAAAAACATAGTCAACACTCTTGGCAAGTGGCAACCGGCATTTTGAAGATGCTCAATGCTGAGCCCATCATGACCAGGAGATTTCCCCCGCTTCATACCTATAATTACTGATTTTACTTCTTTACACGTAAACCGAAGAGGCTCTCCTGATCGACATGACTCAGCATCGTTCACCTTCACCACAGATTCAAGAGGTGAGCTCACTCTAAAGTGTTCTTTAAAAGTATTAGCTATTTCAATGTGGTCACTCTTACCATCCACGCTGGCTGGTAAGCTTGGAGATACATTAAGTTTTTTAGTACCTTTCCAGAAAGACGAAAAGCATTTCTTAGAGTGGAGCGAGGCCAAAATATCCATTTCTATTTTTTCTTGGTTCTTAATAACCCATTTTAATTTTGATTTAAATACCTTACGACTCAAGATCATATCCTCATATATAGGTCCACTATTAGGCTGACCATACCACATCCACAATTTAAATTTAACTCTTGCTTGCCCATGCAATTCTTTGACATGTTTGTTCCAACCCTTTATACCCTTCTTTCTTATAATGTCTTTAGAGATCCTATTTACACTAGCTGATTCGCTTAATATAGATACAATTTCTTTATACATTGAGTCTAACACTAACCTATGGCGCGGATTATCACAAAAAATATCAGCACATAGTTCAAACTCCTCTGGAAAATCTAAACATTTAAATTTATTATTACATAAAGACAAGTATTCCTTTATTTCATCCGAACTTCTTTCACCCCATCGAACACCGTTAAGCGGTGATTTAATTACACAAGTTTTTAATCTAATAACATTGACATCACATTGTATTTTCAAGGGCAAGTGGTCTGACCAAAACGTATCATAAATAACCTCAATGTTTACAATAGTTTTTCTCGCCGCCTGTGTAACAAGACAGTGGTACATATGACATATGACTAAATATTATTTTATTGCATACATATAACGTTGTACAAGCGGGGGAAGAAACTGACTCCTGTAACACAGGTTTTACCTAGCTCAGGTGTCCGAGCTTCAAATGAATTGAGAGACTTATGTTATGTCAAAAAATATTAATATACAACATTAACAGAATAAGGGTTACACCAAGAAAGTAGTTTGTTATAAATCGGCTACTCAATCGATTAAAAATATTTAAAAAAATAGGTAATTTTTTAATTTTTTTTTTTTGTTTTTTTTTTTTGCGGCACTTTTTGGTGCTAAGCGATGTGTGCGTGCGTGTCTCTCTGTGTGTGTAGGTCGATAGGCTAAAGCGCTAATATGCCCATACGATTTGCCCTCGATGAGTATAACTAGTAACTTAAATAAACCATATTTAATTAAATGAAAGTAAAATTATTTTGCATGTTTTTTAATTATAATTAAATATTCTAATTGGGGTGTCTGAGGGTGTGCGTAAATTCTGTGCCATGTTGTATAATAATAAATAAATAAATATTCTCTTAAAATCACACCAATTCTTTTGTTCCAAGATAAGTATCATGAAGAACTTATGTTATGGATACTAAAGAACGTATTAAACATACTTAGTTTTTTTTGTAAATACATACTTAATATACATAGGAAAACACCTAGACCAGAACAAATGTTTATATTTATACACACGAAGATTTGTCCTGTGTGGGAATCGAACCCACGACCTCTGGAGTGGAGTGCGGGTAAACTCGCCACCACGCCATATCGTTCGTCTATATTATTAAACTATGTTTTAAGGCCATAAAAAATAAACAACCACACTTAAACGTTTCCATTATGACAGACAAAATACACAAAGTGTTTATTGAGTTTGTACTTAATGGAATATGCACAGAGCAGCCATTAAAACAACAACCGCGGCAAATGTACCAGTGACGGGCGGAGCTGAAAGCAGTACTAATTACATTAGTAAACACTTCGCTACGAAATCATAACAGCTATGGTAACTGCCGAATATGTGTATTTATTTTTTAGGACAAACACAAAAATAACAAAAGAAAAACATATATATACAACATGGCACAGAATTAACGCACACCCTCAGACACCCCAATTAGAATATTTAATTATAATTAAAAAACATGCAAAATAATTTTACTTTTATTTAATTAAATATGGCTTATTTAAGTTACTAGTTATACTCATCGAGGGCAAATCGTATGGGCATATTAGCGCTTTAGCCTACCGACCTACACACACAGAGAGACACGCACGCACACATCGCTTAGCACCGAAAAGTGCCGCAAAAAAAAAAACAAAAAATAAAAAAAAATTTTTTAAAAAAATTACCTATTTTTTAAATATTTTTAATCGATTGAGTAGCCGATTTATAACAAACTACTTTCTTGGTGTAACCCTTATTCTGTTACATGTTGTATATATATACAGTGTGGAATTATGTAATATGCCACTTAAAGGGGGAGTACTCTTAATACTATAGATAGACATAAAAGTACAGGGTTCAACTTTTACAGATTTAAATTGGCAATCGAATTTTTGAAAACCTTAAAATGCAGTTTTCTTTCTTTTCAAAAATAAAGGAATGTTTTCTTTGAGTAAAACTTTCTATCTACAGTGCATTACAAAATTCCACCCTGTATATATATATATGACGGACCGTTCGTAGCGCCTCCTTTTAAATTACTTTGGAACGAGATTTGACATAAGTCGGTCTGGTGGCGGAGCGTCGTGTCGATGATCGGCGCAGTCATGTTGAAAGTCACGGTTTTTACGAACGTCACCGGTGGGCCACCACCATTACAAAATTCCACCCTGTATATATATATATATGACGGACCGTTCGTAGCGCCTCCTTTTAAATTACTTTGGAATGAGATTTGACATAGGTCAGTCTGGTGGCGGAGCGTCGTGACGATGATTGGCGCAGTCATGTTGAAAGTCACGGTTTTTACGAGCGTCAACGGTGGGCCACCACGGAATCAGCAACATGCCTCAGTTCCACCTTCAGGGTTTACTCAACACATAAAGTGCTAGGACAACCCTGACCAAGTTATTCTTTATATACAATCACGTCTGCTTTTCCGAAGGGGTAGGCAGACAGACATATTATACGTCCACATATTTATATATCATCATCACAGCCCATTAACGTCCCACTACTGAGCACGAGCCTCCTCTCACATTACAAGGTGCGAGGGTATTGGGTCATACTCCACCACGCTGACCCAGTGCGGATTGGTGTATAGCGTCCTGTTGTTAGAATTTTTCAAGCCGCCCATTAGGCCTCTAACATGGCTTAACGACTACCACATTTTGTGATAACCGGGACCTGGCTTAAGTGCCTTGCGAAGCATGGAAGCGCTCGATATCAATTGCCACACAAACGGTCACCCATCCAAGAACTGACCCCTATAAACTCTGCTGTACTTTGGTGATCGTTTCCGACCACCGAGCACCGCAGAGCTACGAGCGCTATATGTTCAGTACCAAATAGGTAATAAAAATGGTTGTAGACATTATGTTACACATAGAAAACAACCTTCTCAATTCAGTAGATAGTACACACAAAGTGTGCCTAGGAAACTGCTATGCAGTTACTCCGTTAACCTCGTCTTGATTTTAATTACCTCCGCCATGCCGCGGTGCTTTCATCAAATTACCTAGCTAGTCAAGTGACTGAAATTGACTCTCGCTATGTACCTAAGGATTATTGCTTAAGCACTCAATTTCATATGTGAAAATTATATACGTCTGAAGTATATAAGGACTTCAAAAAGTTCTTATCCTATTCTTTTCTATTCGAACCACCAGTCGCCCAGATGACCGTATGGGGATCCTTTTTATTTTTTTTACGTCGATAACAAATTACATTTACGCACTACCTCCCGGACAAAGGGAGACCGAGAGGGGTGTGTGGGTCTTACACCACTTACCCGCAGACACGACCGCCAGCAGAATAAACACTAAGAATCTTCCGACGACGCCAACCGCTAGTTGACAAAGAGACGGGCGCCAGTAGGTACCTGGGTTGCAGCGTCTGACATCCCGCCCGCTTAAAGTGCCTTTCAAAGAACGGAAGCACTCGATATTAAATGCCACACAAACGCTCACCTATCAAAGGACTCACTTCTGTTTACTTCGGTAATCGATATTAAATTCCACACAAACGGTCACCTATCCAGAACTCACTTCTGTTTAATTTGGTAATCAATATTAAATGCCACACAAACGGTCACCTATGAAAGGACTGATTTCTTTTAACTTCAGTAATCGATATTAAATGACACACAAACGGTCACCTATCAAAGGAATCACTTCTGTTTACTTCGGTTATCGTTTCCTAGCCCCGCGGAGATGCGAAACCGTATCATTAAATTATCTGTTGGTACGTAACATCTCAACAAATTATCCTCTTAAAAGCCGGATGCATTACGTGTCCTTACAAATCCAATTAACCCCAAAAAGAATCAGTTTACAGGCCCCCCGATGTTTACAGGAAATGTTTCAAATTTAGCACATTGTTTACAGATGGTATAGTGAATCGGCAGTGTAGTGAAAAGTTTATTCCGCGCGATTGGTTATTAATAGGCCGTTGGAGCTCACTGGAGCAGTTTAATCGAGGTGCGATCGAGCTTTAAAACACAGGGCAGGACATCATTTCATTTTGCCCAAAATGTTCTATGGATTCTGAGAATATTGGCGTACAAAGTTAGTTACTTTTTGGAAGCTTTGTTCGACGTAGCTACCCTTAAATGGGTTACCCTGTATATGTAGATAGTTGTATTTTGTTTGATATCTCATATTGTGCCCATTACACAATAAAATCACTAAAAACTATTTACAGTCGGACACAAGTTTCAGACCTATTGTATTTTCTTTGTTACAAGTTTTTCTTTTATAGATTTCTGTGTGTAAAATAAATAAGTTTTGGATAAAAGTGTTTTAGCTTCCGTGTCTCAGTGTCTGTCTCGCGTTTATTACCTATTTATTTGCCGGCAGATCATCATAGGTTGGGCGTTTTATAACATAACGTTTATTACTTTAAGGTGACAAATCAAATTCAAATTCAAAATCATTTATTCAAGTTTGGCTCAAAAGAGCTCTTATGAAGGTCAAAACTTAAAAACTAGCGCGTCGTAATGGCCATGTCTTGCCTGATGGCAAGCAGTCCATTCATCATCATCATCTCAGCTATCTGACGTCCACTGCTGAACATAGGCCTCCCCAATAGCCATTTTGAGCAGTCCTGAGTCGTCTGAATCCATCGGCTTCCCGCTGCCTTGACCAGATCATCGGTCCATCGCGTGGGAGGCCGTCTTCAACTACGTTTGCCGGTTCGCGGTTCATTCCATTCAGAACAAAACAATAATAGCGCTCCTTACTGTGGGATAAGCACGTAACAAGCGTAGCCACTAACGCCGTTTCACGCCCCTCTTAAAAGACCCGGGACTACAGGAGATGGAAAACACATCCGTCCCTAGAAAATTTCAAAGTATTACAAAAGAACTAAAAGTGTGTGCAAAGATAAGATAAGATCAGATAAGATAAGATCGTAGCAAGTGGAAGGATGAGATCTCTGCCTATCCCTACGGGAAAGAGCCGTGACATTATGTATGTATGTTTGTATGTTACAAAAGAACGACTTACCAAATTTCTTAGTTCAAGTGCTAATAGTCTGCATAGTATGAGGGTTCCGAAGACCAGCTCGCTTAGTTTGGGAGAGGAAAGGAGAAAGCGTTGAGGTCATTGCGATGCCGTGCGGCACCTCGTTTAGTAAACAGGACCATAATAATAATAATCCTATATACATAAAACATAAATAGATTACAAAAGACATTTAAAAACTCAAAGTACAAATGTGGACTTATCTCTAGAAGAGATCTCTACCAGCCAACCCTAGAAGTTGTTATAAATTTGTAGGTACGTGATTAAATTTGGTTAAAGATCTTTGTTGAAAAAAGGCAATAAAAAACCTTATATATACCGTACATATTATTATTATTATTATAAACATACCTATATATCAATATTATGGTTAAAAATGTTATAAAAAATTAAATATTATAAAATTTATAAAAAATAATATATCATTTACCTATTATTTTATAGGTTAGTGCTTTTCTAATATAATTCATCTTTTATGTCATCATGAGCCCAAATATATCTACTGCTGAGCATAGGCTTATACCTTCATCATTTATTTATTTATTCATTTATTTATTTATTTATTCATTCATAAGACTTACAACTATCTTTACAGGCACCAAACCTAATACGATAGAGTAGCTGAGCTTACAATACCTAAATATATGACTAAAAACTATTACATAATTCTTATCTACTAATCACTAAACTACTACATTATTATCTACTACAGAAGCAATATGCTGCTTTTGCGAATTCCTTCAGTGAACATGCAAATAAATCTATATCCGGTCGGACAGTGACAGTGCATTGAGTACCCGCAGCGCCCGCAAGAGCGGGGCGCGCTGCAGCAGGTTGGTGCGCGCGCTTGGTACCGCCAGCAGCGTCGGCCGCCAGCGGCGTCCTCCGTACTCATTCGGCACGCAAAGCTGAACCGTCTCCAAAATACGCGAATTGTGGGTTTTACCACGTAAAACACTAAATAATAGGTTGGGTAAAAAGTCTTTTCGTATTTTTGTATGAAAAGTCAAGACATTTTTTTCAAAGTTTATTTACATTTATTTACAATATATATGTACCGTTTTGTTGAATAACTTTCTGCCATTTTGTGGGCAGAGACATTATCCCGTTACTGTAGAAACTTTGGGACTTCTGATCAAAAAAACGGGACAAATAGTTTTGGCAGTCCTCTCTTGAGGTCAACCTTACAGAACCTAAAGAATTCTGCAGAGACCGAAACAGGTGAAAATCTGAAGGCGCAAGGTCAGGGCTATATGGTGGATGCACTAGGACCTCCCAGTCGAACTCTCTTAATTTTTGCTGAGTGGCTAAAGATGTGTGTGGTCTAGCGTTATCGTGATGAAAGACCACACCCTTCCTGTTGATCAATTCCGGCCGTTTTCTCTCGACTGCTTCCTTTAATCTGATCAGTTGCTGGCAGTAAAGATCAGAATCGATGGTTTTGCCGGGCGGTAAAAGCTCATAATAAACAATGCCCTTCCAATCCCACCATACACACAGCATCACCTTATTTCGTGTTAGGCCAGGTTTGGCCACAGTCCCCCCCGACTGGTCTCCACCTTGTCGTGGTGGGGGGGCTGAGTACCTCCCGGTAGGGCGCAGGAGGCGCTAGGGAAAAGGCAACACCCAGAGACCGGCGACTCTGGGTGCCCTTAGTATTGACTACCGGGGGGGAAACTAAGAGGGACCTGTGGAGGGCGCAGTGGGCGGGCCAGGAGGGCCCGCTCAGCAGCGCCAGGAGGGTCTAGGCAGTGGGGGCAGGGGGCCCCTGCTGTCTAACCATAGACCCTCCGGGAAGTCGGCCACACACGCTATGGTCGCACGGGGCGGTAGGAGGGGCGCGTCCACTGCGCCTCTCTGAGGAGGTCCTCCCGGTTTTGGTCCGGGGGACGTTGGCCGCAGGCGGGGTGTCAGAAGCTGCAACCCAGGTACTGGCCCACGCCTCTTTCTCAACAGGCGGCGGGCGTCGTCGGAAGATTTTTAGTGGGTATTACTTGGCGGTCGTGTCTGCCGGTGGTGAGTCCCACACCCCCTTTCGGTCCCCCTTTGGCCGGAAGGCAGTGCGTAAATGCATTTTGTTACCGACGTAAAAAAAAAAAAAAAAGGTTTGGCCACAGTCTGTGAAGCCTGGCCAACTTTCGACCACGACCTTTTTCGCACGTTCTTGTCGTACGTGATCCACTTTTCATCGCCAGTTATCAATCTCTTCAAAAACGGCTCGGTTTCATTACGTCTCAATAATGAATCGCAAATGAGTACACGGTTCATTAAGTTTCTTTGAGTGAGCTCGTGTGGCACCCAAATATCGAGCTTTTTTGTATAACCAGCTTTCTTCAAATGGGTCAAAACTGTTTTGTGGTCAATTCCCAGTTCTTCAGCTACATCGTAACTACTAATATGCCGATCTTGCTCCACTCTTTCAAAAATGGCGTCCATTTTATTCGTAACAGGGCGACCAGAGCGAGGTGCATCTTTAACATCAAAATTTCCGGACTGAAAACGTTTGAACCAAATTTGTGCTACTCTTACTGACACTGCATCAGGTCCATAAACATCACAAATTTTTTTCACTGCTTGAGTTGCATTTTTGCCTTTTTTATAATAAAATTTTAAAATGTATCGAATTTCTTCATTAGATTCACTCATTTTTACGGAGAGAAAAACAAATGAAAAAAAGCGGGAAACAACTTTTTTTTATTTTTTTCTTTTCTTTATAATGGAACCTTTTTAATGTTACCAAAACCAGCCAGACACAAATAGAACAGTCAAAAAAATTTTATAATAAGTTTATACCTACGATATGCGAAAAGACTTTTTCCCCGACCTAATACGTAGGTGGCAAGCGCAACCTCCGGCCTCACCTCGAGTCTGTTATATCCCACCATACCTAAAATAAACAGAGCAGGGTACAGCAGAGGGTAGCCTGGGTACACGCCATATTGTTTCTTGAATAAAAATCTAAAAAAAATATTTTGAATTCGTTTGATCATTATTTTTTACTTTTCCTCGTGTGGAGACCAAACGACGGCATGGCACTCCAAGTGGCTTTTTACGAGTGCTTCGTACAGTGCTTTCAGGGCACCTACATTAGTGAAATTGTTAGCCTGCCGCAATACAAAATGTGTTTTTTAGTATGTAGTTTGCTATACCTTGTAATTTTTTAGTATATACTTGTCGTAGCAACTTGTAATGGAAACTGAACTATTGTTTGAGCCATTAACTTTTGTGTTTGATCCTTGTCTTTGTTTGTGTTTTGTAAGTTGTCCTAATTATAAATAAATAAATACCACCCCCAAATGTCGGTATGCTTTCTTGCATTCGTCTATGATGTGCTGACGAAAAAGCAAGTTGCACTCAAAGCGTACTCCCAGATCTCTCACCTCCGTGATGTGCGTGAATCGTCCATTACATATTCGTACTGGCTTGGGTTGCGCGCTCTACTGAAAGATAGTACGGAACACTTAGCCACATTAAAGTACAACCTATTCTCTTGGCTCCACATGAGTATCCTATTGATGTCCTGTTGTAATGTGTAATGATCTGAGTTTTGTTTTATTATCGAAACTAATTTTAGGTCATTTGCATATAATAATGGTTTACAATTAACTACTACACCCGGGAGGTCATTGACTGTCAAAATAAACAATAGGGGCCCCAGATTACTACCCTGACTGACCCCTGACCTTGTAGGATAGGGGTCCGAAAAGCATCCGCCACATCGACATACTGACATCTATCACCCAGATAAGAGGCAAAGAATGAGAGCGTGTGCGGGGTGGACCCTACACCGGCCATTTTGGATTAAAGTATGTCATTGTCGACTGTGTCAAATGCCTTTCGGAAATCAAAGTAGGCGACATCAACCTGTAGCCCTGCATCCACTGCCGGTACCAGATGCGACATCAGAACAAGCAAGTTACCCGTTGTCCCCCGCCCAGGACGAAATCCGTGCTGAGCGTCGGACAACTGAGCACTAATCTGCGGGTAGAGACAACCATGAATGGCCAACTCAAATACCTTGGCTGGTGTACACAGAACTGCCACGGGTCTATAATCAGTTGGAGCTGGCCTTCCACCTCCTTTCGGCACCGGTACAACTCGGGTTATGTTCCATCGGTTGGGATACGACGCAGTGTTAATACACACATAAATAAATGTAATAAAGGCTTAACAAAAACCCTCTCACAATCCCTAAAAATGTATGGTGGGATGCCGTCCGGCCCCACCGAGCGCTTCGGAAGCAACCGGGCGAGCGCACGGCGCACGTCGCGTGGCGCGAGTAGCGTTTATGTGTAGTAAGAGGCAGCCGCCACACTCAGCGTCGCCGGCTCCGGTGTATATACAGACTCAAAAGTAGCGGGCAAACTCCACAGCACTCTCTGATTCGGTTAATAACCTGCCCTCTTGAATGATTCTGCGGTTGCTAGAGCGTCCTGTCTTAGTCCTAATAAAATTTCAAAACGCTTTCGGTGCTCTCGCAAGTTGGTATTGAACGCGATCCCTATACTCGTCATGAGCACGCCCTATCTCAGCCTTAACTCTCGCCCTACATCGTGAGAACGCCTCATAGTCCTCGTTAGACTTGCTACGCTTAAATCTTTTATGCAGTACATACTTAAGTTTTATGTCAGTAATAATGGGTATATATACCTAACAAGTGTTAACTAACTTTGATTTTTTTATTGGTACATATGTATTAAAAATTGCATATGTTGTATCGTAAAATGTGTTTCATATAGCCTCTAGATCATTTAATTTGCATAACTCGTTCCAGTCTATTTCACCTAATGCTTCATAGGTATGAAAGTTAGCCTTATTAAAGTTCCATTGTGCTCGGTTTATAACGTCATGATCAAATGGTGACGCCGACGCGCTCCCAGTAGTATCAAGTCGTCATATCCTAGCATTGTCCCGGTTGCCCTAGACTTAAGCTTAGGGCCCAGGGTCTGCTCACTGGTTCAAGCAGATTTGACTGAATTTCTGTTATTACGTGAATCGACTGCCGTCTGACCTTCGCAACTCAGAGAGAAACATCATTCTATGGTTAAACCAACTGTCAGTCTGTTTGAAGGCACTGACTTCCTAATAACGACTGCCATAGATGGTTATGACAGCCGGGACCAACGGCTTAACGTGCTTTTCGAGGCACGAAGCAAGCGATAATTACGCACATAACTTCGAAAAGTCATAGGTGCGCCACCAGGGTTTGAACCCGAGACCCTCTGAATTTAAAGCCAAGGGGTCTCGCCACTGGGCTATCGCTGCTCCTCATAGGCTTATACCATAGGCTTCCGAATGTCGATATCGAACAACGTGTGGAGTGACGGCAAAAATGTAGGAAGGCCACCCCCGCTCCCGCCAGGTCGCCACTAGTATAACGCAAAATTTTAATGTGACACGTCATAATGACTAAATCCTGCCTGATGATAAGCAGTCGATGCAGTCCAATAAGAAAATTAAAGCGCTTTATAACGTGAAATAAGCACGCTATAAAGCGCATCCACTCATGACGGCCTGCTAAAATGCCGTTTCACGACCCGCTTAAAAGACCCGGGATCATAGGAAACACATGAGCCGGCAGCGAATTCCAGAGCTTAGTAGTCTTGATCAGAAACGACCTCCCAAATTACTTGGTTCGAGTGCTGATATTCTGCACAGTATGAGGATGGTTTCGAAGACCAGCACGTTTTGATCGTGAGAGGAAAGGAGAGGGCGGGATGAGATCGAAAAGCTCCTCAGAACACTCGCCGTAGTAGTTCCGGTAAAAGACACTGAGAGATGCAATGTCTCTACGCAGCTGTAGATCCTCGAGTGAGGCTGTTACCTCAGCATCCCCTATAATGCGAATTCGTTACAAAACTGATATTGGGGCGATGTGTTGTATCTTTCGTTGCCCCATCATTGAATGAGCCAGATAATATAATACGCCTCATGCTTCTTAATTCATAAATTGTTTATGGGGATTCTACCAAGATTTAAGGAGCCCAAGACAACCTCACCTGCAATTGGTGCATCTTTCGAGCAACAAACGAGACTCTGACACATAAAACTTTCCATTAAGCGGCATTATAAAAGAAAAGGGCAGACATAAGAAATTATGGGAAGATGGTTCACCCTTAAACGAGCGGTATTGTTTTTAAACGACATACTAAAAACCACAGATATAACTGACCTTCCTTTGATTTGTTACTAATTTTGACAACTAGTTGTCGTTTCAAAAAAAAAAAGTATATTGAAGTCCTATTTTTCCTACGCTATATTACATGTCCTTTATCATATATATTTTGTCAATTTAAGGGTTAACAGTTGGTCCCATTGGAGGAGAGTAACATTAGACAGATGCCAATGCAGTCAGCTATAGGAGGCATTTGTCAACAGGCACTTAGGGTTGAGAGATATTATAAAAACACAGCACACATTGTAAACTCTGAAATAATAGGCAATTTTTGTATTATTAAGTGGCATTATTATTGCCACCTGTAACGTAGGGCCGAAAAGACGACCGCTATAGCGTGGAGGTCAGTATACCTGCACTCCGCTCCTGAGGACGCCGGTTCGATTCCCACACAGGACAAATCTTTGTGTGCATAAACATAAATGTTTTTTCTGGTCTGGGTGTATTCTATGTATATTAAGTATGTATTTACAAAAAAGTATTCAAGTATGTTTATCCGTTCTTTAGTATCCATAACATAAGTTTTTAATGATACTTAGCTTGGAACTAAATAATTAACATGTACTGAATCAGTCAAGAATTGATTTCTAACACGCAAGCCTGTCATGAACTGACCGATTAAATCATTAACCTGTCCATAAAAAAAAGATTGCAAAAAAAAAAAAAGTAAATTCCTAAACATTTATTTACAATTAAATTTAACTACAGTACATTGATTGGTTTAATTTTTACCCACAAGGGACTTTCCTTTGGGCTTCAGTCTACCATCTATGAGTCGCTGCCTCTCATCAGCGGCCTCTTGAAGCATTTTCTGATGTCTCTCCTTAGCAAAGTCCAATTCAGATATGAAGTCCACAATCTTCGTTGCATTACGTCTTTGTTGCATTACTCTTAGTTTTTGTTTATGCTGAAATTAAAGTATGTTTACATTATTATTAATTATCACATTTATTTTATTTTATTCTGAAACAACATAATTATATCTCAAAACACGCAATTTATGTTCTGCAACTTTTTACGGTTTACAAACTATGATTTTTAAGAATTTTAACCCTGAACTACTTGAAAATATTCAAAAATGGTTCTTTATTTTGCTAATAAATCTTCTTAAGTTGCATCTTTCATGATCAATATTTTAAGGTTCGTAACTATGATAAAAATGTTTTAATTTAATCTTAGCTTTTAACTTTCTTTCTTTTTTAATTTAAAATTGAAAATTTAAGTTATACAGATTCCTCAGTTGAATTCAGATATTATGTATGAGGCTAAATTATCAAATATTTTGGGACAATTTAAAATGCGTTTTTATGATTGCAAATAATTTAATGGCAAATGTAGCATCATTTATGAGTAATCTTTTTTCATGTAAAACCCATTGAGGAATTAGCTACTGAAATAGCAAGTCAGTTTAATATGAACTCATGTTCTGTTGAAAATGAGTTGGTGCAGATTATATCAGATCTACAGCATCTGACACAAATTTCTGGAGTTTTATATCTGAAGATAAATATTCAGATTTAAGGCACATCACCCTTCAACTAACAGCAATGTTTGGGTAAACTTTCTTGTGCAAGTCTGCATTTACTAAAATGATGATAATTAACTCAAATTTCGCAATCTACTAAGTGGCCATCATATGTCATCATGCTTGCAATTAGCACTTAGAGGTTACGTACCATCTTATGGGAATTTTACTGAGGACATGCAGTGCCACGCTTCAACATTCAAAGTCAATCCTTGATTAAGTTTAACATTATCTGTAACTCTTTTGTTTTATAACAACCAATAAACTCTCAAATTTGAATACCTATGAGTTTTTTTATTGATATTGTAAAGAAGAACCTAACTAAACCTAACCCAAATCTTGACTAAAACAATGTATATTGTGCAGAAAGCTAATATCTATATATATCTCTAGGGCGTACCTACCTACTCATGTCTACTATGTTTATCCGTAATTATGTTAATATTGCTAAAAAGAGTTTTGTCTTCCTTTCTTTTAAAGCTTGTGACTGCAGAACACAATTGTTTTAATATTATTTGTTTTAATATTATGTGTTTTAATTGTAACTGGCAGGAGAAAAAACCAACCTTGACGATTTTCTTGCCCGTTCTTTTACAATCAAGCTCCCGCCCGCAGTGAAAGAGCGCGTTAGTTTATAAGCATGACATTCATAAGAGCTCTATTAGGCCAAACTTGAATAAATGAATTTTGATTTGATTTGATACCTAGGTAGGAAAGGTTTATCGCGTATGTACGGCAATCCTGCCTCACATATACTTGCAAACTCTCAGAGAAGATTATAAGTAGTCTAAACATATTAAGGTAGATCGCCAGCAGTTCAAGTTTAAGCACCCTGCTCTAGAGCTATATGAGTGAGTGATTTGTATAGCTTAATGTAACTTGTGTCTCAAATAGCGTCTGTTAAATTACTTGAATTAATTGATTTTGCTATAATTAGTTCTGTGTACCAATTTAATTGAAGAAAAATAAATAAATAGACATTTTAGTACTCGAAATAAAATTATAAGCTTAATGTTACCAGTAAAGGAGTAGGTCTTCCATCTAGGAATGTGTAGTCTGGTCCCTCAGTAAGAATGCCTTCAGCAGTTTTGTTTTCCGACAGGCCTTTAGAGATACGCCATTCTTTCGTATTTAAAGTTGTGATGCAACTGAAACTTCTGCAAACTAAAATGTAATCATATTATTAAAGATAGACAGAGTTATAATAATATTGCAAAACCCGTATAAACTTCTATAAGAATTAAAAAACAACTTACAAGAATATTGAAAAACACAGCGACCGCTAGTAGCTAGAAAGTTCATTATTGATGTGAGATGTCGTAAATTATTTGAATTCCGTAGCCTGTATTTTTTAAAGTATTGAATAACCCGCAATTAATTTTTTGTTCATTCGAATATAAAAATAGGTTATATTTTTGACTTTCCTTTTTTTACTTATTGTACCAGCACAGAACAAATTCCTTTAAGTCAATACTCAATGTCTTTATTGCTATATGTTACAAAGATGTTATTTATAATATCACAGATACAATATAGACCCTTTAGGGTATGGCAACTTAGAAGAGAGGAGGATGCTAGCCTTTTATATTTAGATTAGTTTATTATACAGTAATAATTATATTGAAAATTAAATTAATTCTATACCTATTAAATTAAATATATATTATATTGTATTATAAATGGTAAATATGTTATATTATAATGTATATAATGCTATAGCATGCTATTGTATTAAATACGTAATTATTATATAATAATTTGTGTTATTTTTATTTCAATATATATTATTTTTGTTTTTGTTTGAGGTCTTTATCATCTAGGTATTCTTTAATACTATAAGAAGTTTTGTTTATTAGTATTTGTTTTAACTTATTTATAAATTTTGTATTGTATAAAATGTATATGTTCAAATAAATTTTACAACAAAATCTGAAAGGAGCGGCTCGTGGTCACGCTATCTTACTCACATTGTTCAAAATAAAATATACTTTTTGCAATTATGAATAAAAAAATCTTAGGAACGTGTATCAGGGTTGGTAAATGAAACAAAACAGTGCAACATAACTTTTCAAATTCTCTCAAGAAGTCCATGTGAGGTCACAGTATAGTTCCACATCTTTACTGAGGGCTCAAGGGGCATAAGAGAGGGCATCTGATTTGACATCTTTATCACCACTTATTCTCATATACTATGTATTGCACAACTGAAAAACTAAGGAAACTCTCCAACCACACTAGTTTTCTCATTAAACATTGAATGTAATTGATGATAGACCTCTTCTCAAATAAAGTTTTACAGCGAGTTGACAGGCGCGTATGAATTTTATGACATGCAAAACGTGACTGCATGTGGTTGCAATATATAAATCTCCCATATCCCGATATCGTACGAGTAATAATGCGTCAATGGGACAGGCTCTTTGTAGACTTGTCGCTGTTTTATAAATAAATCTCAAATTCTTTAAAAAGCGACCAAGCTTGCCAATTTTAATCACGATTAAGCGGAGCATTTTCAGTGATCGCGTGCGATTCTCTATACAACAAATTAAAATACCATGCTTTTTAGCATGAATGTGTTATAGAGCTGTGCCGACTCAGTATAATCACCGTATGCCAAGGCCTAATCCATGGGAAGACCTATTGTAGGATCTTACCTGACGTCATTCCTGGATTGACACCTTGGGCTTGATCGCGGCACTATTCGGACTTGACAACCCCGATTTGACACCTGCTTAAGCATAAGAAATAAAATGCCTACAATGATTGCAGAGTTGCAGTTATAGGAAATAATTATATATCGGTTGAATCAGTTGACTGATCTTCTTCTTCTTTTTTAAATTAATGGCACTATGTCATCAAGGGTAGTTGAATGATATATCCATTCTCAGAGTCTGCTTATGTTTTTATCTATTATTAGAGAGTGTGACGTATCTTAAGGCCGCAAGTTGCTGTTATTGTTGTAAAGTTTGCATATGCATAATTACATTTGGTTAGTGTATTTTTGATTTTATTTCGTGCTGTGATCTGTAGCTGTGAAATTTATACTTTTGTAATGGTATAATGTCATGCATGTTGCTTTTTATTAAATAAATAAATCATAATAGCTGCAAGTCCGGGCCGATGAAAATAATATAAAGCTGAAATCTGTCGTTTACGCATTCCATGAAAAATTTGACTACATCCTTCGAAAAAACTAGAAGGTAGAAATGTCAGTGTCATATTCGTTCAATCATTCAATGAGTAAAATATTGGAAATGTTTTAAGTAATCGGAAGTTCAGTGAGTACGTACTAGATAGTATTTGAAGTTAATCTTTGTATTGATTATTCATACTACACATCATTTTATAAGGTAAGATTACAAATTTAATATTTTTCTATGTTTGGAAACAGATCGATTATTGCGCCACTCATCTAGCACCTTCTATCAGGGCTTAAAACTTTATACACATTTTATTTCTCCTAATGTTTGCTTAATTTGGATAGTTTTTGGCGTTTAATTCGCGTTTTGTCTATGTAAACTGATAGCGTAAGTGCGACTTGACGTCACATCATTTGTATACATTTTTTAATGATACCGAAAATTAAATTGCAATTCGAATTATTGCCCTCTTGAAATACATTTCTTTTTTTACTTTAATGTCTGCCAGATTGGGCGGACATCAAAATCGACTGATTGTTACATTGAGGCAAAGAAAACTCTTTTATTAAAATATTTACCTTCAGAATGTGTCACACTTTGCCTATTGTGTAATTATTTTAAAGACTGTTTGTAAAACATAATATAATAGTCTTAATCAACTTCAAATTGCGTATCTTGTTATTAAAAAAATAACCGAACTATATTTAGAGTAAACAATGACTAACAGAACCTTGAAATATGCAATATGGAAGCACTTGTCAATAAAAAATTCAAAAATGTTGAAGCTTCATAAACTTTTAAGTGCTCAAGATTAAAAATTGTTATGATAAAAAGAATAAGGATAAATATAAATAAATAATAAATAAATATTTTCTAACAATTACACCAATTATTTAGTTCCAAGATAAGTATCGTTAAGAACTTGTGTTATGGATACTAAACAACGGATAAACATATTTATATACTTTTTTTTTGTAAAAATATGGTGTGAAGGAGGCAGTATCTCTGCACTCCTCTCATGAGTTATATTTGTATTTTAGCTAGCCATATCAGAATAATCATCATCAGCTCTAGGAAGTCCACAACTGAACATATGCCTCCTCCCTATATTTCCACATACAAAATAAGAAGGTCTTATCAGTGTGTTATTAATTAAATAAATTTCGCAACTGTAATTTAGTCAAAGTATTATCATGTCATCTTTATAATATATTATTTGTTTCTATTTACTCCTTGTACAGGAGCTTGTGTAATAGTGCTTAAAATTTTATTTGAATAGTGTTGTGTATGGTTATAATTGGATATCAGATTTGTAAAATTATGTACCTATACAAAAAAAATTGTTTAATTCTTAATCTGTTATCTGTTACTGTACCTATTTAATAAATAAATCTGGTTAGACCAGTAAGCTTAAGTTTCGGGCCCAAATAGGATAATGCTAGGATGATAATGTCTAAAATTGCCACTATCCTGTTGTAGGCTGACCTACACATTATTGCCTATAAATTTTTTAATGTGACACATCATAATGATCAAAAGATATTAAGGTGCTTCATTTTGAATCTTTTCTCAATTTGGATGAGCTGGAGTGTGATTAAAAGGACTTGTGAAAACCATAATAAAAATCATTTATGCAAGTTTGGCTTAATAGAGCTCTTATGAAGGTCAAAACTTAAAAACTAGTGCATCTAATGATCTATTAGTTAACACCTGGAATGCCAGCATTCCTGAACACAATGAAGGTCTATTGTTTATCGGTCATGTGGTCACTCCCTTGTTTCGTCATCATCATTATACTTTGCCCCCGAGAATAGGGCTAGAGGATAACAGCTAAAATTATGTGCCATCACCATTTTCATATTTCCATATAAGGATAGCTGAACTCACCAAAGCTTAACATGTATCCTTAAAATAAAATGATCTATCTCTTTAAAATCAAATTTAAATAGAATTTGACAAGTGCAAACAATGTGGGTAGTTACAAAAAGTTTCCATTCTAAAATAGTATTTTATATTGGAATAGTTTAGTTAAAGAACACAATATGGAGAGAAAACCATGGCCGGCGATTACCAATTAGGAAGGTCTAATGTTGAATTATAACTCGGGCGACTTAACTTGACACCTGACTCAATGACGTTTGTATTAAGTACAGCGCGCAAAAAAATTCAATACAATAATAATTAAAATGAATTACCCAACAATATTTTATTATATAATCTAACGTTGTTACACATTTTAACTTAATAAACACGGGCTTACTTACGTTTTGTTTAGCTGGAGTAGTCCAACTAGTTTCGACCACTTATGGTGGTTTTCTTCAGGGTGAGTGTCAGTATCGATAAAGTATTAGTACCAATATGTTATAGAAATGAAACAAAAATAAATGTAGGTAGCTATGTTTTTATTTAAGGTAAATATTATTATGTACGTATGAGCATAGTGTTTAAAGTTCACCCTCACCCAATCCTTTATACCAGACATAGCGCTATCGTCATCTTGCTCAGATTTCTTCATTTTTCTCTTTCATTTTCTTCTTGTAGTCGATCATTATCCCACTACTCTTTTTCATGTCTTTGAACATGGTTCAACTCTTTTTTCGGAAAACTCGAATTTCAATGGTCAAACGCAACGGTAACAGAGATGCTATCGCTTCTGGCGTCGTATGATGTGAGCTAGCCCCTAGCCGCGTGGTAGTGGGAGGAGGGTAGCGTTTCGAGCCAGGTGTCATGTTAAGTCGCCCGAGTTGTACTTATTTTAATTAGTGAAACTAAATTAAGTATTTCAACCAAATTATTAACAATGTGGTTAAATTTTTTAGTCGAAATACTTATTGTAGTTATTCTATTTATAGAGGACTAAGAGCGACTATACCCCAGTGGTACCCATAGACTTCTAATTCAAAGGATCTAAGATCAAACAACTGACTTTTCAAAGGGGTGGGTAATTATGTCTTGGGGATTATGTTTAGCCGTTGGTCGGCCGGCTGTCATGAACACCTATGGCAGTCATTGATAAGAAGTCAGTGTCTTCTAATATTCTGACAACTGGTTTAACCATAGAATGATGTGTCCCTTTGGGTTGTAGAGGTCAGACGGCAGTCACATGTAATAACTGAAGTTCAGCCAAAAACCTGGTTAGACCAGTGAGCAGACCCTGGGTCTTGGGCTTAAGTCTGGGGCAACCAGTACAATGCTAGGATATGATGATGATAGAGGCCTAACAGCGCCCTGCAATGTCACCCGCGTGGTCCATGTTCTCGTGCGAATACCAGGATAAAATGTGACCCATGTTTTAATCCAGGTTATAAAATAAAATAGAATATACTTTGTTGTCTTTAAGATCAACATGATCATTTAGTTTCGTCAAATATTCACACATAAAATGGAAACTAGATATTTTTTTTAACAACAATGAAAGAGATAATATGAGCAGTACCATAATAAAGAAATAAAAGCAAATTACTTGTGTGTCCATTTACATTCAGTGTAAAATATCAATTCGCAAACTTGCCTATTTATTTTATTACTAGCAGCTGCCCGCAACTACGCTGGTGTTACTAGATGTGCATAGTTGATAAGTTGAAAAGTAGATTTTGTAGGATTAGTGACTAATATTATACAATTACAATAACAATATGTTCTTTTACAGCTGTACTCTGTCCACTGTAAGTTGGCAAAACGGCTATTGACAAGTTAAACTCGTCTGACCACCCCAACTACAGCACCATGTGTATGTATACTTTTCTATTTTTTATCTAATACAACATTTTTCTTATGCAGTACTCGTCTCAAGATGTGGCAGAACCCAGGAGTATTTCCGGGAGGTTAATAGATGCATTTATTTTTATGTTGTAGCTTGTGATGTTTATGTGTTGACTATAAAAGACTATTGTAGGCTTAATTTTCTCATTTATTGCTTTTAGATTATTATTATTGATTTTCTGGCTTGTCTTTATAATGGATAAGCCAAAATGTTATAAATCGACAGGTTTATGGAAATCGTTGATCTGCCATATAAATTATCAAAGAAAATACTTAAATCGCGATTATAATACAAATAAAAACATTATAATCAGTGCAGTTGTTTGGGAGGACCAATTCTGTAACACAATGTACGTGTAGATTAGATTTTACACCTAATAAATGATAATAAATAAAATAAAATTAATCAATATTTCTGACACTTACACCAATTATTTAGTTCCAAGATAAGTATCATTAAGAACTTGTGTTATGGATACTAAATAACGGATAAACATACATAAATACTTTTTTTTGTAAATAAATACTTAATATACATAGGAAAACATCCAGACCAGAATAAATTGTCATATTTATACACACAAAGATTTGTCCTGTGTGGGAATCGAACCCACAACCTCAGGAGTGGAGTGCGGGTATACTCGCCACCACGCCATATCGGTCGTCAAATGAATGATGTTTAAAATTATTTTAAGTTGGTGTAGTTTACTGATAGTAAGCCATAAAATCATAACAGATTATGAATACAGTCTGGTCTCAAACCAATTGTTTGTAGAATTTTAAGCTTTAGTTGGGCCCAGTATTTGGTGTAATTTTCGGTATTCTAAAATATCATGCCGTATGTATCATTTTTGTATATACATCAGTTGACGAAAACATGAAAGTAATTTGTTTTAAGTTTCACTATTGAACACACGAAAAAATCTTGGTGTGTGTCCAGCCAGTTGACGACATAATAAATATACATATGTTGATATTTGAAAGCTATTACCGGGAGTTCTATTTTAAACTATTTGCATTAAAACATAAAAGTTTTAAGTTTTGCTATCTGAACACACGTAAAATTCTTGGTGTGTCCAGTTGACGACGTAATAATTATACATATTTTGAGTTTAACCAACTGGACTCGCTGTGAACTGTGTTCAGTTGATCAGTCAATGTAACAAAATGCGAACATCCTATTAAAAAATTACAAAATTACGAGTTAAAACGATAAATTGCTCTTACTTCGTTCTTGACACATAACTGCGGGCCTACTCTAATTCAACGAAAACGAAACTTCGTTGCATCTATCTCTGTCACTCCTTGGGTATATCATTATCGAGTGAAAGGAATGGATATATACGAAGTTTCGTTTTCGTTGAATTAGAGTAGGCCCTCAGGGCAACAGGATCTATGTTCATACATACATACATACATTCTTGTTTCCCCGAAGGGGTAGGCATAGGCATGTTATACGCCCACACTTCGCCAATTATATAGTTGGTCCCACGTAATAGGTGGCGAGTCTATTGCCGCTTACCGGGCACTATTATGTTCGCCAGAGCCTCGTCCGTTGATCGGCAGGTGCACCACTTGCAGGTGAGGTTGGCTTGAGCTCCTTAGGTCTTGGTAGGATCCCTATACACCTTGGATCTATGATCTCACTATTATACTGACCCTTAGGGTTAAGTTAAGGTAGTAAACTTGGAAAACATTTCGATTCGCTTTGCCCTATCATCTTACGGGGAGTCGTGAGAGTCGACGAAGGATCCTACCGGATGATGGGCAGCAGGGTGCTGGCTGGAACTGCGATCACCAACCCGCCTGCCCAGCGTTGTGATTATGGGCAGATACTCCAAATAGAATGTATTAGGGAGGCTTGTTCACCAGTGGTATTTCTAATGCTGATGTGATGATGATTATGTTACAGTTTAAGTACTCGCTAAGACAGTGAGATGGGTTTCTAGTAGTCTTTAATTGTCAAACACTATTTGCAAGCATGCACTGTTCCCTTTCTGTATGCTTTTACTGGAAGATTGTCAGATTGACAGCTGTCAGACGAAGATCAATTCTGAGCAAACTCACAATGAATTAATATTTATACTCGCAAATTTAAATTTAAAGTATTATTTTTTATATTGTAACAGTTTGTATAATCTTCCAGTGGCTTTATCACTAAGTATCTATTTATAAGGGGCACATGATGTTTGTTGCCTGTACAATAAAAACACTTACTATAAAATCTTCTGGCACAATCTATAAATGTGCAATTCTAGATTTAATTGACTTTCACAATTGCTTTACAATCAAATCAAGCATAAGTAAATTAATTTAAATTTTAAATATAACATTGTCGTTATCACTACATAGTATAAAACAAAGTCGCCTTTTCTGTCCCTATATCCCTATGTGCGCTTAAATCTTTAAAACTACGCAACGGATTTTGATGCGGTTTTTTTTGTTGAGAGTGATTCAAGAGGAAGGTTTATATGTATAATACATGCATAATATAGTAGTGGAACACTGTCAATTTTTGAGATTTCTAATGTGATGTCGTAAATCAACTCACTTTTTTGCGCTTATATTGCAAACGCTGGCCAAACCCTACGAGATTAGTCAAAATAATGTACTACAATATTGTACAACTTACAAAATTCTTCAAAAAAGTCCGCGATGGTATATGTCTATCTCTCAAGAATACCCCACAATAACCAATTTTATATTTTACTAAAAATAATGGCTTATTAACGAAGCCATTTTCATTCATTCATTTTCATGTATAACATTAATTAATATTTAAATAAACATATTAGTAAGCTTGGACATTAGACATAGATTAAATTTGTCTACTACATCATGTAATTTCGATCAGTACTTTACAAGATATCAAACGAATAAACTTACGCTAAATCGAAAAATTATGGTTGCGGCGGTGGTAGGTAGGCTCGCGGCCTATATAGAGACATTCTGTAATTATGTAATATACGTAACTATTCATATTAGCATACCACCCGTGCGAAGCTGGGGCGGGTCGCTAGTATCGTATATAATTATGTTACCAGCCCAACCCGAACTAGTATAGCCTAGTCCAAACTAATTTAGGTGGGCTGCATAAAAACTACCTAACTCAAAAAGAGAAGTATAAGTATCTCTTTTAGGGTTGGGTTGAGGTTATTTTTATTTCTTACCATTAAAAAACATTTTATTATAATAGTTGCAGCCCACCTAAATTAGTTTGGACTAGGCCATACTAGTTAGAGATAACATCGGGTTTGGCCAGTAATATATATAACAAAACGTTGGGCATAAGGCTGTCGTAGCCTGTCGATTTAGAGTGGCGTCTACGAATTAGTTAGCACCTAGTTCAAACCTTGCTGATAGCAGACTTGAATCTGTAACACAAGCTTTAAGCTTACTATTTATTTACACTATTTACATTGTTAATAATCACGACAAAAAAACATTCTGCGACCTCAAACTTGACGGCCTTTTTGTTTAAAGCTGATTTCTTGATTTATTGACACGGGTGTTATAGTAATAACTACTATGCAAAGTGCAAGTATGCGATGTCCCAATTGCAACACCCAGCGAGCATACACGCGCCGCCGCCAGCAACATGACCGGCGCCGCTGACTCTGCAATTCATTGACGTCATCGCGACACCGTTTACCCAAGCTACACATTTTATTAATATTAATTTTGATTCACTTTGATTCTAGCATCGATCAGGTTTAGGCATTAAGTTTAATTGTATTTCTTTTCAATTAAATTAGTTTTAATTAAATAATTTTTGGTTTTTTTTGGATCCTCCGGCTGTGACCTTCGTAATTGGCGCAGTTGGTAGGCATACTCAAGGAGTCTTGAGGTAGCTAGATAGGGAATTCTCTCATCAAGATCCGTCATAAATAGCTACCGTCGCGGGTGATACGTGATCCGCGTCCTCGAGTATCCTGTAAAGAAGAACCCGAAGTCCCGGCCGGCGGAAACATCAAGACATCGATTCCATAAGATACCAGAAATGCAGTTTATGTAAGTACACTGAAATCGTTTCTGTGTTGCTTCCTGTTTTAGTCCTTTAGTTCCTTTTAATTTGTAACCATTTTTCATCCTAAGCAAACCACCCCTTTAGGGCCTGAGCGCAAAAGACAAGCCCGCAGGCTCGATCTTGATAGTAATAGGAATATTAGTTTAACCGTAGATAATTCGTTTTTAAGTTTTGAGAATTCTGTGAGCTCAGGAAGCCCCGAATCTCCCACAATGACTGACGTAGACACCATTTTCAAGGCCTTACGCCTGGTGCCTGACTTTGATGGCAATCCTCATATTTTACCACGATTTATTCATCTTTGTGACCAAATTGTAGACGAATATCTAACTCAAAATCCAGATAACGCTTTGGCCAAACTTTGTCTGATTAATGGTATTTTAAATAAGATTACTGGACCAGCCGCACGCATTATTAACTCGAACGGCATAGCCGAGGATTGGGATTGCATTAAAACGGCTCTAATAAATAACTTCTCTGACCAGCGCGACGAGACCGCTCTTTACAATGACCTGATGGTAGCTACTCAGGGGAATGGTTCACCACAGGAATTTTATGATCGATGTGTAAATTTGTTCAGCACTATCATGACCTATGTCACCCTTCATGAAACCGTTGCTACTACGATCGAAGCAAAACGCACCTTGTATAAAAAATTAACTGTTAAAGCGTTCGTTCGAGGATTAAAAGAGCCCCTAGGCTCACGCGTGCGATGCATGCGTCCTGATAGTGTTGAAAAAGCTCTCGAATTTGTGCAAGAAGAGTTAAATGTAATGTACCTCCAAAATCGTAACGAATTAGTGGACAAAAGGCCACCAGTACATTTTCCTAAACCTATACAAATGGCCCCACCGGCCATGCCTATGTACAAACCATTTAACTTCCCTGCACAGGCCGCTCATATGTCTAATTTCAAACTTCCTCAACAGCCGTGGAGACCCAATAATTTTAATCAAGCAAATAACCTATCTCAATTTAATAGACCATTAGGTATGCCATCGCGTACACAACAAATGTTCCGCGCGCAGCCACCGAATTATAATCCAAATCATAAGTTCCAGATGCCACCTAGGAACGATTCTTATAACGCAGGCCCTAAGCCTATGAGTGGCGTAAGCCACTATGTTGCTAAAGAAAGGCCACCGTTAGGACAATTATCCGGTCATGATTGGCGAAGGCAGGGCAACCCTCCACCATCTAGTTACTTTAAGACCCGGGAAATGAACGTAAACGAATGCGCGAGCTATAATGATTACCCGTATCCCGAATACTACGAGTATGAGCCTACAGGTTATTACTGTGCGGAACCATCCGAATATTTTTATGGCGAACTAGGTTATTACGTAAATGATCAGCCGAACTGTGAGATACAATATTCCGATGAGATTCAGTCAGAGTCCTTTAATGACCCCCAGCCATCTACCAGCTCTGCTGAGGAACAGGATTTTCCCAAGCGCGGGAAATCAGACAGGTCAAAATAGAATTAAACCTTCAATGTCAAAGACAGCTTCCTTATATCCAAATTTTAGAACCACCATTGAAGTTACTGATAGACACCGGGGCAAACCAATCATTTTTAAGCCCCGAAGCCGTAGGTAGATTTTTTAGTAAAACGCCCTTGAATTTTGACCCTTTCGAAGTGACCAATGTTCACGCTACGACACGTAATAAGTATTCTATCACAATCCCATGTTTTAACGAATTTCAAGAATCAGATAACATAAAACTATTCATTTACAAGTTTCACGATTTTTTCGATGGGCTTATTGGATTAGATTTATTAGAGAATTGGGAAGCTAAAATTGACCTTAAAGAGAAAAGTTTAATTACTCGTAATTCAACTAATCAGATACACATGTACAACTCGCGTAATGTAAATTTATACGAAGACGTCATTCCCGCGAATACGACTAGATTAGTTAGAATTCCCATTAACTTTCACGACGGAGATGCACTGATAAACGAGCAAATAATATCAAATTGCGTTATCACCGAGTGCATTACCACGGTTAAAAATAGCCGTGGAATTTTAGAGATAACGAATCCGACTTCGCATGACATCATTTTTTCTATGGACCGAGCAGTACAAGCCGATGTATTTAATGTTGAGTGCATCCGCACTGATCGTGCTACGGAATCGGTATGTGCTACGAACGAGTTACGTCAGCCCTATACTACTGATTCTTGTATCCGTCATGCAAATGCTACGGAGCTGTGTAGCCGTGCTACGGACGTGCTCTCGCGGCTACGCACAGATCATCTTAACCCAGAGGAACGCGCTAACTTAGAAACTTTATGCGCAAAGTATGCAGACATTTTCTATATAGACGGCGAGGATTTAACTTTCACAAATAAAATCAAACATCATATCCGGACCACAGATGAGATTCCCATCTATACAAAAAGCTATCGGTATCCATACGTACATAGAGACGAAGTTAGGGACCAGATAGGTAAAATGTTACAACAGGGAATCATTCGACCTTCGGAGTCCGCTTGGAGTTCTCCAATTTGGATTGTCCCTAAAAAGGCAGACGCCTCGGGCAAAACAAAGTGGAGATTAGTCGTAGATTTCCGTAAGTTGAACGAAAAAACTTATGACGATAAGTATCCCATACCTAATATTAATGATGTATTGGACAAGTTAGGTAACTGTCAATACTTTTCCACCCTTGACCTTGCCAGTGGGTTTTACCAAGTCGAGATGCACCCACAGGATATTCCCAAGACAGCGTTCAATGTAGAGAATGGGCATTACGAATTTTTGCGTATGCCTATGGGGTTGAAAAATTCTCCGTCTACCTTTCAACGGGTGATGGACAATGTCCTAAAAGACCTTCAAAACGTAATATGCCTGGTATATCTCGATGACATTATTGTCTTCAGCACCAGTCTCCAAGAACACATGATCAACCTTGAAAAGGTCTTCAAAAAATTAAGAGAGTCCAATTTCAAAGTCCAGATGGACAAATCTGAATTTCTCAAGTTAGAAACTGCTTATCTCGGGCATATAATCACTAAGGACGGTATTAAACCGAATCCCGATAAAGTAGTTGCTATCCAAAAATATCCACTGCCAAGGACACCCAAAGAAATCAAACAGTTTCTTGGTCTTGTTGGGTACTATCGAAAGTTTATACCGGATTTCGCGCGTATTACCAAACCGCTTACTCAGTGTCTTAAGAAAGGACGTAGAGTTACAGTTAACTCGGATTACACTAATAGCTTTGAAAAGTGCAAACAGCTGTTAACAAATGACCCCATCCTGCAATACCCGGATTTCACCAGAGATTTTGTCTTGACTACAGACGCCTCCAACGTAGCGTTAGGAGCCATTTTGTCCCAGGGTACCATAGGAACAGACAAACCGGTCTGCTACGCGTCGCGTACTCTAAACGAGAGCGAATTAAACTACAGTACAATAGAAAAGGAACTGCTCGCGATAGTATGGGCTACCAAATATTTTAGGCCCTACCTATTTGGACGGAAGTTTAAGATCGTTACGGATCATAAGCCACTTCAGTGGGTTATGAACCTTAAGGAGCCGAGCTCACGTTTGACTAGGTGGAAACTTAAATTATCTGAGTATGATTACACTGTAGTCTATAAAAAAGGGCAGTCGAATACGAACGCAGACGCCCTCTCACGTATCGAAATAAATAACGAGGAGACTGACTCCATGATCGCTAACGCATCTGAACGGCCACCATCCATAGATAACTCGCGCACAGAATCTGCACATACAAGCGCAGAGAACCCTATACTTGAGGTGCCGATTGTAGATGACCCTTTAAATAAATTCCATAGACAAATTCATATCACTGTAGTCGGCGATATCAAGAAACGCCCTACAGCATCCAAACCTTTTGACACCCACACTAGAACCGCCGTCCAAGTATCTCAATCAGACTTAGAGAACGATATAATTAATGTCATAAAAGAGTATGTTAACTAGGGGTCGCAAACCGGGATACCGAATTTCGAAAATACCGGAATACCGGGCCAAATTTAAGTCTAATTAATACCGGTATTCATTTCACAAAAACCGGGATATTCGGTATTTTCGGTTTTAGTAAATTAATTTTAAAAAAATACGAATAGAAAAAGAATCTACACATGATGTTAATGTTTCTGCATATAATGATCTCCCTTCAGCTTCAATGCCGCTAAAGAAACAGCTAGAAATGGCAGTGATAAAGCAAATGCTAAATCAGGACAGCAAATCAATAGAAACTGCACCAGACTATGACATTGACACTTTAATCAAAATAGAAATGGCTCTTTACGAAAACGGAGGGTCTAGAGGAAAATATTTGAGTATAGCTTTCAACAATTTATTAAGTATTCCACCAACTAGTGTAGAGTCAGAGAGAGCTTTCTCTTCATCGGGTTACTTGTGTAATCATTTGCGATCAAGATTGAGTGATAAAAGTTTAGATACTTTGCTGTTTCTACGATCTCATTACAAGACTCAACCAAAAATTTAATGGAGATTTAATAATAATTTTGATTACCTATTTATAACTCAATTTGATTTGGACTGAATTTAATTTAAGCATTTTTGTTATTTTATTAATTAGATTATTATTTGATGATTAGAATAATTTTGATTACCTCTTTCTTTATAACTTAATTTGATTTGGACTAAATTTAATTTAAGCATTTTTGTTATTTTATGAATTAGATTATTTTTTGATGATTAGTAAACCATACTAAGAGTTAATTTTGTTTTATGAGAATTAATTAACTTTATGTTTTATGAGATTGAATTAGAAGTTTTTTTAGTTCATTTTGTTTACGTTGTTTTGTTTATGTAATTTATGTTGTTGTGAGATGTTTAAGTTTGATAAATATTTTATTTTTAGAACTGATTCCTACTTCTCAGACAAACACTACTTTAATTAAAGTATTTAAATTAGTTATCCCAAGTTATTATAATAAAGGAATAAACGGGCGTTTTGTATTAATAAATTATTGCTAAAGAACTTTGTTTTTATTTAGAAGATAAATTCATTTAGGTTAGGCACCTACTTACTATTCCTCTAACTAACTTTTAACTAACTTTATTATAATAAATTTGCTAACTTTAGCGTAATCCCGGAAATATCGAAAATACCGGATTATCGGTATTGGTCTGGAGCCAATACCGAAAATACCGGTTTTGCTTAAATGATTCGGTATTGCGACCCCTAATGTTAACCCTAAAGTCAAAACTGCTTTACTTATAAGCCCACCGTTGTCTATGTACGACATTATCCCGATTATTCAAGGCAAATTTAGAAGCTCAGCTATGAACCTAGTATTAGCCAAACGCGAGGTTGAGAACGTAAAGGAATATCTAAGGCAACAAGAGATCTTAAAAAAATATCACGAAGGAAAAACAAATCATCGCGGTATAAATGAGTGCTACTTAGCTCTTTCTCAGCGTTACTATTGGCCCAAGATGCGAGATCAAATCACTAAGTTTATAAACGACTGTACTATATGTGGACAGGCTAAATACGACCGTAAGCCAATTAGGCCACAGCTTAACATCGTTCCTCCAGCTACAAAACCATTCGAAATTGTGCACATAGACCTATTAACAATTCAAGCGGAGAAATATCTGACTGTAGTAGACGTGTTCTCGAAGTATGCACAGGCCTACCACATCCGCGATGGCACCGCCATCAGCATCCTGCAAGCACTCTTGAAATTCTGCACGCATCACGGATTACCTCTAACAATAGTCTCAGATAATGGTACGGAATTTACCAATCAGTTATTTAGCGAATTCATTACATTACACAAAATTATTCACCATAGGACGTTACCACATTCTCCAAATGACAATGGGATAGTAGAGAGGTTTCACTCTACACTATTAGAGCATTTACGTATTTTAAAACTACGTGACAAAAACGAAGACGTTATTAATCTTATACCTTATGCGATCTTAGCTTATAATAGTTCAATACATAGTTTTACCAAATGCAGGCCATACGATATTATAACCGGACATTTCGATCCACGGGACCCATCTGACGTAGATCTATCCAAGCATCTGATGCAACAATACGTTCAAAATCATAGAGATCAGATGAAGTTAGTATATGAAACCATAGGTGAATCCAGCCTCACTACTCGCTCTAATATTATCAATAATCGCAATAGGAACCGCGAACCGGAAGTGGAATACCAACCCCACCAACGCGTCTTTGTCAAGAACCCGTTAGCAAGTCGACAAAAACTAGCACCTAGGTATAGTCATGATACGGTTTTAGCAGATCTACCCATACATATTTATACCTCACGGAAACGTGGCCCCATTGCTAAAAATCGACTTAAGAGAATACCCAGAAGTTCCCAATTGTTACAGGGTTCTACTGGTCCTGACTGCTCCTTTGATAGCGTCTCAAAGGACGAATCGGGAGATAACACTGGAAAGCCTCGATGAAGGCCCTGGACTACTACCATTTCGACTCGGTGCAACAAGGCTCACTACGCATTATCATACATACCTCCAATTCATAGACCTTAAGGATATAGACGATAAGATTAGTCATTTACAGAATCAGCTATTAAATTTTAAACTTAGACTAAATAATGATACTTACCTACTTTATGAACTTCAAATAGATTATCTTTCGAATAAATTAATAAAAGTTACTAAACATTTAAATACCTTGAAACCGCGTCGCACAAAGAGAGGTCTCATAGACGGGTTAGGCTCCGTGATAAAAAGTGTTACGGGCAACTTAGATAATAACGACGCTATAAAATACGACAATGCAATCAAAATCTTACAGAAAAATAATAACGCGATTATGCATGAATTTAACGATCATATTAGTTTAAGTAAAGAATGGATGGTCCAGCATTCTAAGATCATAAGTAAATTAGTTGATAACGAAATTAAGATAAATGAGACATTAAACTTAATCTTAGATAGCGAAGCCCAAAAGGAATTTAGCCTTATAAAGTATGCCAAATTTGCACAATATCTGGTCATCATAACAGAAAATGTTGATGAGGTATTAGGAGAGTTACTGAGAATAGAAAATATACTAGCCTTTATCCATGTCTTGAGCACACATCATTCTATGATCAGTATCGAAATATTAGAACACATGATTAACCATCTTATTGAAATATATGGTAGGGATAAAGTATTAGATTTAGAACTCAGGGAATATTACGATTTAATTAAGCCAGGTTATTATTACTCTGACTATCAAATAATTATAACATTTAAAGTTCCTTTATTCACTAAAGATAGTTATAATTTGTATAAGTTATCAATAGCTCCCAATAGGTATAAACAGGCCCTTATCCCTCCTTATCCTTTTATAGCAACTAACAGAAATGGTTATGTGTACATAGAGGCTGAATGCCCGAAGTACAATCATTGGTATCTTTGTGACAAGAAAATGGAACACCACCTTCGTCAACTACCAGACTGCGTTCAGAACCTCATCACACATCAGTTTATCGATACAACCTGCGATATAGCCTCTATCACCTTATCAAGAACCGCCATGGAGGAGTTGGACGAAATGCACTATGTCGTGTCCTTTCCTAATGCTACGAAGATACACACCAGATGCGAAAAGGAGGATTATCGGATACTGAATGGCACCTACCTGGCGACTATCCCTATGAACTGCTACCTATATACACCAGATTTCACAATCACCAACAGCAATGACCAAGTTGAAGGACAACCGCTGCAGATAATGAACCTTTCTTACGACAACACGGAGATGGGACATAGAAGACTATCTTATATGCACCTTAACTCAATTGATCTGGGGAAACTGCATGACGCCCAGCAAAAAATTATATCACAGCCCGCTCTACAGTTGGACCAAGCACCGGTAGATTTCTTGTACCATACAACGATCCCGATATACGTCATCATACTGTTATGTGCATTGGCACTCGTCATGTTCCTGATTATAAGACGTTACAAGATGATTCAGTCCAGATCTATGAGATTATCTCCCCAAGAAAAGACCTATGAAGACATTAAAGAATCTGTACCGCAGAGGGCCCAGTCATCACTATTTTCTCATCTCAAAGTTCAAAAATAGTCGATGATCTGATGGGGGAGATGTTATAGTAATAACTACTATGCAAAGTGCAAGTATGCGATGTCCCAATTGCAACACCCAGCGAGCATACACGCGCCGCCGCCAGCAACATGACCGGCGCCGCTGACTCTGCAATTCATTGACGTCATCGCGACACCGTTTACCCAAGCTACACATTTTATTAATATTAATTTTGATTCACTTTGATTCTAGCATCGATCAGGTTTAGGCATTAAGTTTAATTGTATTTCTTTTCAATTAAATTAGTTTTAATTAAATAATTTTTGGTTTTTTTTGGATCCTCCGGCTGTGACCTTCGTAATTCGGGCATACACACTAGTTCATTTTCTTAGAGAGAAGAAAAACAACAGATTAAGGTAACTCTCCGTCTTTCAGATTCTATACTAATAAAATAACAACCGGTATATTATCTTAGTCATTCATCTTGACTTGTCATCATAGTGATAAAATATTTTATTTGGAAATGTTATCTTCTAAAGAGAGGACCTCCTCTACTTTAACGAAAACGAAACCTCGTTATACCCATCTCTTTCACTCGATAATGATATACCTAGAGAGTGAAAGAGATAGGTGTAACGAAGTTTCGTTTTCGTTGAATTCGAGTAGGCCCCCGGGTGTTTTATGTGCTCGATAATCACTGCGTAAGATAACTGATACCAGACATAATAATATGGTATTACTATACTGTATGTTCCCGTGATATTTTTGTTGTGCGATCTTAATGTATACGGCTCCTACCAAAGTCTGAGGGGCCCAAGCCAACCTCGGCTGCTAGTAGTGGTGATCAGCAGGTGCAGCTGATCAACGGACGAGGCGTATGTACAAGTTCCCGGTAAGCGGCAATAGGCTTGACACTTTATTGCTTATTGAGTTTGCTATCTCCTGGGGCGTTTTTTGGCGCCAAGGTGGTCTAGGGGAGGGGGTACCCGCTGCCCCCCGTGCACCCTCCACAGGTCCCTCTTAGTTTTCCTTCCGGTCGTCGGTCTCTGGGTTTTACTTTTTCCCTAGCGGTTCTCCGCCTTACCGGGAGGTACTCAACCCCCTCACCACGTAAAGGTAACCAGCCCGGGGGCTTAAGTGGGGCCGCGGTTATCTTTTCGAACAGGGCCGGAACCCTGGCAAGCTTGCCCCCCACTTTCTGAGGGCCCCACAGAGGATATTACCCCTATATTCTTAACTACCGTCTCCTATCTAATGACTTTTGTAAGCTATCGAGATACGAATCGATAACCGACGACGCACGTAAAGCTTTTGGCGTCGTCGGCTGTTTGTACTACCCAGTACCGCGAAGGTACGAGAGCTAACATAACAATTAAATTAAACAGCAGTTTCTGCTACCATAAGCTAGAGTGCTTTCCATGTCAGCTAACCTCAATATACAGTGTGATTTTAAAAAAAAAGGGACGCGTGCCTCTCACTCGCTCTTATTGTGACCGCATAACGTCAGCGGAGCGTAACGCAGTTTCTTGAAGTGTCACCCGGCAAACCAATTTATAAGACGTTGTCACGTCAAAACATGAAAAGGGGTATACTAGTTTTTCGGGAAATTATAGTTGCGCGGGAATTGTCACAAAGATATTTTTAATAAAGCCCAGAGCTCAGGGTCTGCTCACTGGTCTAACCAGATTTTGCTGAACTTCACCCAATGAGAAACATCATTCTATGGTTAAACCAGTAGAATATTAGAAGGCACTGACTTCCTAATAACGACTTCCATAGATTTTCATGATAGCCGGGACCAACGGCTTATCGAGCTTTTCGAGACACACCAAGTGATAATTACGCACATATCTTTAAAAAATCATAGGTGCGCCACCAGTGTTTGAACCCTAGACCTTCTGAATTAGAAGTCTCTGGGTCTCGCCACTGGGCTATTATCCTTTGCACCATTAGTATAATTATAGCTAAATAGTCTGCATGAGTCTGCAGTCTGACTGAGCTGTGACGCTGGTTTTCTGATGCAACCGGGTCGATAGTTTGTTGGCAAGGTTTAACGAATTTTTAAACTCACTTTTGACTGCATATCTACCACTAAATTACTGATGCCGGATAAACAAGGCAAATCCCAAACATTTAAGCAAAATATAGTTATTACCCCGGACACCTCCGCGATATTTTTTGCAACTAAATAAAAACATTCGTTATAAGCAATAATTAATTGCTGGGTAATAAAGAGGTTTTAATGAAACTTTAAAATCCCCTGCCGGCCGACCATCTGACGCTTTTCAAATCAGGACAAATCCGGGGAATCCCGGACGGATGGCAACCCTATGCATATCTAACAAAAAACGCTATGAATTTTCAACACTTCGTCTTGTCGTCTAGTTTGTTAATTGGACCTGTTTTAAGCTACATCGTAAATGTTGTATCTGTAATTGTTATCCTATGCTTAAGCACATAAATAATAATAGTATACATGGACTTCTTGGCGGGAAAGTGAAGCGTCATGTGTACCTACAGTTTTCTTTTATTTTTCAAAAATTTGTGATGTTTCTAACATTCATGTGTAATAACGGTGGATTATCAACCGTTAATTGTTTGTAAGTATACATGAGTGATGGTAAATCAAACAAAGCAGTTCAACATCACTTTTCAAGTTCTTTCAAGGAGTCTATGTGAGATCTCAGTATAGTCCCACATCCTTACTGAGGACTCAAGGGCTTAGGGGAGAGTATCTCATTTACCATTTATCATCTTTATCGCCAATTATTCTCATTTACTATGAATTATATATTAGTAATATCACTTATTTGACACTGGCTAAATGTGTTAAACGCACTAAGCCATTATTTAAAAAAAATAGTATACATTAAATCGTGGCTCGATATTGTGATAAACTCAATAAAGTCGCGTAAAATCAACTAGAACTTAAGGTTCAAGGTTATTTCTATTACCAACATAATTGTAGGTAGTATTTAATGCGTAAACTAACGGCCGCCCTCGACTGCGTCCGCGTTACCTATACATAAATCTTCCTCTTGAACCACTGTATCTATTAAAAAAAACTGCATCAAAATCCGTTGCGTAGTTTTAAACGTTCAGTCGCAAAATGTCCCTTTCGCAAAATGTCCCCTGGATGAAAACACGTCTATTTCTAAAATATTACGAAAAATAAAAGTATATTATAAAAATTGAATTGCTTTCATTTCGTTATAAAAAAAAAACCTTAACCTACTGGGCTCCTTTTAGATTTTTAGAACAGGGGACATTTTGCGAAAGGGACATTTTGCGAATTAACCGTTTTAAAGATCCAAGCATACATAAGAACAGATGAAAAGCGACTTCGTTTTATACTATGTAGTGATATAAAATATATTGTTATTTTTTTAATCTGAATATAAATCTGGTTTGTGCTATAAAGGGCGACATTCTATAAAGCGCCCAAGCTCCGATATTATAGCCAATTTAACGATCGGGCTACTACTTTTTTATACATCACAATACTTATATACGTCATCTGTTATACCTGTCTTGTAAAATAAACCCAAAATATCCCAACAAAGTTGTTAGCACCAAGTGAAAATGTTTGTGTGAAATTAATTTTGTTGTCGACTGTACATAACACTTTTGGAGGTCGTCTGATGTTTTGATGTTTACCTTCGAATATCCGTAAATTATAAATGTATGATACACTTGTGGAATTTAATGTAAATGTGTTGAATTTATAAGGCTGAATTTACATTGCGAAAGGAATGGAAGAGACTTTCTGCAAAGAAATTGTACATAATATTAAATAATGAACTTTATAACAGTAAATTAAAGTACAAATTACAAACAACTAGGGATATTGTCAAAATATGGTGAGATTTCACTTAAACCAATTGGCTTTATAAGCAGTTTGTGCAAGTTAACCTAACAAAAGTTAAGTTGAGCAGTTATCCAAAAGCTCCATTAGGTTACGTGTTATGATAATTTGCATTGAACACAATATGCCTACTCATTTTGTAAAACGGCGATTTCTAAAATCTGTCTGGGACGTAAACATACTTGTTAGTATTAGTTTTAAAGTCCATAAAAATCTGGTTTCGTGCCATATGGAATCGCAACCCATTGTACGCCCATGAGGCAGACCACAGCTAGATCTAATGTACTGTAACACCTAACCTGTCACCTGTGTTCGCAAAAAACGTTTTTGATTGATTGAAAACATTAAATCCAATACCTAACAATCAAAAACTCAGACAATCTCTTATGCACACCATCGCACCATACACTGCAAAGAAGCCCTGCATACCCTAGGTATAGTCAGTCCATATAAATCTGGATTGCCATAAAAGTCAAAAGTCATAAATTATTTATTTCATAAATTATTTATTTCATAAATTATTTATTTCATAAATATACATAGTACTCATATTCATATTCATTTATTTGCCATAAATAGGGTTACATATTGTGGATCTTATTATAACTATTTGAGCTCTGCCTATTTAGCTACATTATTACATAGCATGCAAACTTAAATCCTAAAAAAAGGTTACATTGATTGTTACTACTTCATAAAATTATTTATTTAATTAATTTTAATATCATAATTTTTACATTTCTTATAACTATTATTAGGACTAGATTAGCTATATTTATTTCATATTTAAAAAATCATTTATAGAGTAAAAGCTCTTTTCCATTAACCATTGCCTTAAAACCGTTTTATATCTGTTATATGGCAGGAGTTTTATTTCATTTGGAATGTTATTGAATACTCTGATAGCCATCGCATAACCATTATTATTAAATTTACAACTTCTCGGTGCAGTATTTAAAATAAGCTTGTTTGGATTTCGCAAGCTTCTGTTAGTGTTATCCTTTGCCTGCTGATAGAGGTACTGATTTTGCTTTACAAATTTTCCCATTTCCAATATATAAATACAAGGTAGAGGCAAAATATTCAGCGACTTAAAATAAGGCTTGCAGGAAACATCTGGTGCAATGTTTGATAAAGCTCGAATGCATCTTTTTTGAGCAATAAAGATTTTACTGATATATGTGCCATTTCCCCAAGATATCAGTCCGTATCTGATTATTGACTCTACGTATGCATAATAAGCCATAATAGCTGTCTTTTTATTAGTTATTTTGTTAAGTTTATATAACGCAAAAGCGAACCTATTTATTTTATTAAATACTGTCTCTATTTGTCCTTTCCACGAAAATTTGCTATCGATTATCACACCTAAAAACTTAACATCTCTAACGCATTGTATATTTTTTCCATTCATATTTATTTCAATAATTGACTGAGTTTTTAAATTATTAAAATTAATTATACTAGTTTTATTCATATTTATTTGAAGATTATTTTTGTTCAACCAATTTATTACAGATGTCAATGTATTGATAATATCTATTTTATGTTTTTCTATTGTAGAACCTTTCTTACTAGAAACAAGAATGGAAACATCATCAGCAAATAAAGTGAACTTATTATTTGTGACTTCAATTATGTCATTTATATACAAAATAAACAATAATGGACCTAATATGCTGCCCTGGGGAACCCCCCATCCATTGTGTGAAAAGCTAGATCTGTGTCTTTGAACAGTATGTCTTAAGTCCAGTTGCTCAATTTCTACACATTGTTGCCTATCCTCCAAATACGATCTTAACCAACTATGAGCCGGTCCTCTTATGCCATTATTTTCTAGTTTAGTCAGCAGTTGTGTATGTGAAACTCGGTCGAATGCTTTCGACATATCGAGGAAGATTACTGATGTAAATTTCTTATCGTTCACATTTTGAAGAATATCATTTACCAAACAAAAAATAGCTTGAGCCGTAGATTTCTTTTTTTGAAAACCATATTACTTACGTACTTGAAAACATCACAATTAAATATACAAAAAAAACAATCGAAATATTATTACACTGAAATCACGAAGCTTAGATTCACTTACATGCAACAAAACAATTTAAAAACAAATAAGTGTAAGTGAATGTAAGTGTAATCGAATTAAGTGTAAGTGCCAGTTTCGAGCCACCGCTCTGTAAGAAGAACTGGCAAGAAACTTAAGGCTATGCTCTTTCAAATATATCTGTCACCGTAAAATTGTAAATAACGTTAAATTATAATCTATCCCGCGATATTATAATCTGTCGAAAAATTGTGATCCGAAACAAACTGCTCACAATTTAACGCATTATTTTTCGATAGATTATAATCTATCAAAGACAAATCGTTAAATCACAATCTGTCGCGCGTTAAATTGTCAACTGTTTAAAGCCTGTCCATGATTGGCTGGTCTTGCCATCAAGACCAGCCAACCACTCTCTTATTTATTATTTAACTGCACTTCTTTACGTTATCACAGGTCCGTTAACACTCCCTACAACTTATTACAATACAATGCGTTATTATTATTAACACGAAATCTGTGTTAAATCACCAAAACACTGTTTGTTTACATTTCACAACAAATGAATTTGACTAATATAACAACCGAAGATGGCGACGACGGGCGACTGAGCGGGGAACATGAAGTTCAACCAATCAGAGCGCGAGGTGCGTTCTGTCGCATGTCATTTTACAATCTGACGGTTTGTCTTCGATAGATTATAATCTATCGAAAAATAATGCGTTAAATTGTGAGCAGTTTGTTACGGATCACAATTTTTCGACAGATTACAATATCGCGGGATAGATTATAATTTAACGTTATTTACAATTTTACGGTGACATATCCATTGGTTTGGAATTTGAAGATTGTACTTCATTTGTCTGTAAAGCTATAATTTGGCTACTAATTTCCATAATATTTTTATACGACACAATTTGTAATATTAATTACGCTAAAAGAGCCATACTTGCATTTCATAGTAGGAGGGTACCACACCACACGTGCAACCATGGCAGTTGAAATAATTTATGAAACGAGTACTGAGTTTCTATGAAAAACGCATATGCAATATGCATAACGTCGGGGATAATGCAAATCCGCGTAACTGGCATTGGGCAATACCGCGTATCTGAAAAATTTTGCTAATTTAAGTTGATGAGCGTAATTGTCGGAGAGCCTAAATTATGTACCTTCAGAAACAAAATTATACAACAAAAGTTAAAACATATAACTAACTATATTATGTGTAAAAATGAGCCCAAATTCGTTGAAATAAGAAACTTATTAAGTTTTTTACCTTCCCATGTAAAACTAGATCTATTGCAGATATGCGGACTTTACATAGTTTCGCAAATTTGCACTATCCCCGACGATAGCGCTTAATTTTTTGTATATATATATAGTTGTCAAATTTGGGTCAATATCCTTTTTATTAGATTTAAATGGCACTGACCTCCGATATCTAATATTACCTTCAACACCTGGTGACACTGCTAATCCTACCAGAAATCTTTGTGCACGCATCTGCTATTAAATGGGCTATCAGAACGGGTGTTAATAATTTAAATATTTTTTTACTATTCAGATCAAAATCAAGGCGGTTACCCGCAAGGGGGTTATCCTCAAGGGGGTTATCCTCAAGGGGGATATCCTCAAGGCGGTTACCCCCCTGGTCAGCAAGGAGGCTATCCCCCTCAAGGGGGCTACCCTCAAGGTGGCTATCCTCCCGGTCAACCGCAAGGCTACCCTCAAGGAGGATACCCGCAAGGTGGATATCCACCTCCGCAAGGTGGATATGGCGGACAAGGATTTGGTGAGGTAAGATATTTTATATTTTTACTTGGTATTCTTATAGACGACAATACTATAATTTTGGCGCCAATGCGAAATAAGACACATCGTAGCAGTATATTATTTATCCAAAACTAGTATAAATTTGGGTTTTTTTTATGTAAATATAATGGATTAGATATAACTTTTACAGCAACGTACACAAGTGTAAGAAAGTGGCATTGGAATTCGCTGCAGGCTCATGTGTTTTCTATTTCCTATGATCCCGTGTCTTTTAAGCGGGGCGTGAAACGGCATTTTAGCAGGCCGTCATGAGTAGTGCGCTTTGTACCGTGCTTATTTCACGGTATGAAGCGCCTTAATTTTTTTTTGGACTGCATCGATTTCTTATTGTCAGGCAGAATTTATTTTATGAAGTGTCACATTAAAAACATTGCAATGAAAAAGGTTGATGCCCTCCTCTAGGAACCTTTAGTAAAGTCTCCATTACTTGACTTTGACTTGACTATGATAGACGTTGACTTTGACTAAATGATGAAATAAATCGATACCTACATTTACGCAATTAACTTGATTTTTCAAATTACTACTCTAAACCTTCACGATAAAGTCCATAAATCTAAGAATGAAAATACTAGGTGTTAGGTCTCTTTGTATTTAAGCTTATGTAAAGTGGCCAGTTGCAGTTTTCACACACCTAATTAAATTATGTCAGTCATTTAAATAACATCTTTACCAAATGAAAAACCTTGCCAAATTCTGACAAAGAATCCATTTGCTTTTATTTCTTGATTTTAGTACCGTCCATATCTTTTTCATTGTTGCTAAAAAAATATAGAATTTCCATTTTGTTTGTGAAAAATTGACGAATCTAAATGATCCTGTTGATCTTAAAGTCAATAAAGTATATCTTATTTTATTTTTATTCTAAATCCCACACAAACGACCTTCTGTCAAAAACTTATCTAAGTAACCTCCACATTACTTCAGTCATCGTATCCACCATTATATCACTACATAGTATAAAACAAAGTCGCCTTTTCTGTCCCTATATCCCTATGTGCGCTTAAATCTTTAAAACTACGCAACGGATTTTGATGCGGTTTTTTCCAATAGATAGAGTGATTCAAGAGGAAGGTTTATATGTATAATACATGCATAATATAGTAGTGGAACACTGTCAATTTGTGAGATTTGTGATGTGATGTCGTAATTCAACTCACTTTTTTGCGCTTATATTGCAAATGCTGGCCAATCCCTACGAGATTAGTCAAAATAATGTACTACAATATTGTACAACTTATAAAATTCTTCAAAAAAGTCCGCGATGGTATATGTCTATCTCTCAAGAATACCCCACAATAACCAATTTTATCTTTTACTTTTTACTAAAAATAATGGCTTATTAACGAAGCCATTTTAAGTATGTATGACAGTAATTCTTATCTAAATAAACATGTTAGTAAGCTTGGACATTAAACATAGATTAAATTTGTCTTTTACATCATGTAATTTCGATCAGTACTTTACAAGATATCAAACGAATAAACTTACGCTAAATCGAAAAATTATGGTTGCGGCGGTGGTAGGTATTCGCGGCCTATATAGAGACATTCTGTAATTATGTATTATACGTCACTATTCATGTTAGCATACCACCCGTGCGAAGCTGGGGCGGGTCGCTAGTGACATTATAAATCTATGCGACTGCATAAACACCAAAGTCAGTCTTTTGAAAAATTATTGCTATACGAGAGTTATTTAAAATAACTATGCTATAAATTAACCTGTGATACCTTCCTATATAATCAATATGCTGTAATCTTACTCGGAATTATGTTCTAAGTACAAGTAATTTGATATGTTTTTTACGTTCTTATCTTTGCAAGAATTCGATACTGGACAATGTTTGTTCTTTGTCTAATGATGCCAGTGTGTCGTATGGTAAGGAATTAACCCTTTAATATTTACTAGCATCCTCAAATCCAACTATTTATGTATCTCCTTTGTTATTGTTTTGGTAGAAAAGTAAGCTCAGGTACTTCTATATATAATTCTGTATCTGCCAGTTAAAATCCTGTCAAAATTGATTCAGTTGTTTCGGAATTTAGCCTTATGAAAAAGGCAGTCAGAAATTATTTGATTAGTTTTAGGATTGATGTTAAAATGTTTCCCTCAGGGTTCCGAAGGTAATACAAATGATGATGAACTGTTGTCTTACTCACATTCACATTAACTCCTCTAGCTTTTTTTTTTAAATAATGGCTTCGTGCGTCTAGCACATTTAGCCAGTGTCAAGTAAGCGATATATTAATAATATATAATTCATAGTAAATGAGAATGAGTGGTGATAAAGATGATAAATGGTAAATGAGATACCCTCCCCTAAGCCCCTTGAGTCCTCAGTAAAGATGTGGAACTATACTGAGATCTCACATGGACTCCTTGAGAGAAAATTTGAAAAGTGATGTTGCACTGTTTTGTTTCATTTACTAACACTCATGTATGTTCACAAACACTTAACGGTTAATAATCCACCGTTATTACACATTAATTTTAGAAATATCACAAATTTTAGAAAATAAAACAAAACTGCAGACATGACGCTTCACTTTCCCGCCAAGAAGTCCCCTCTAGCTTTCAAAGAGTCGTGACATTGTCACCGTCTCCTGATATCAGTCATGCAATTGTTGCTATTATGACTGGCAAAAAAAATACTTAGGCTATTTTTTAACCCAGTAAATTGACGACCGATATGGCGTGGTGGCGAGTATACCCGCTCTCCGCTCCTAAGGTCGTGGGTTCGATTCCCACGCCGGACAAATCTTTGTGTGCATGAACATGAATATTTGTTCTGGTCTGGGTGTTTTTCTACGTATATTAAGTATTTATTTACAAAATAAAATTATGTATGTATGTTTATCCGTTGTTTAGTATCCATAACACAAGTTCTTAATGATACTTATCTTGGAACTAAATAATTGGTGTAATTGTCAGAAAATATTTATTACTTATATATAATAAATAAAAAGGTACTGTAAGTCACGCGGATGAAGTTTCGGGCGGCCGCTAGTAGTATAATAAAATGCGTTTTAATTCAGTAACTTCGTAGATATTTATTTCCAAAAAAAGCTTGGCAACATACCGAAACAGAAAAGTCATTTCGAGTTGAAAATAATCGCTTGTTACAGTTGAATGTACTAGACTTACAAGACTTATTCTTTACAAGACGTAAAAGAGCTGATTAATTGCAGAGTGGGTGGGCAAGGTTGCTAGGATTTCCCACGAGATGTAGCGTATGAGGAAAATCTATGTCAATCATATTAGATCTATATACTAGCTACCGTTTGTGGTTTCGCCTTTTTTTAGACTCTTCGACTTTCATGCCGTGTAATAAGCAAGCTAGGCCGTGTACTCGTTTTGTTACCTTACTACGATATTTTTTATATAACATTTTTTTGACGACTAATATTTCCGGTCAGTTTACTAGCACTCCGCTTCTAAGGTCGTGGGTTCGATTCCCACATAGGACAAATCTTGTGTACATTGTTTTCTATGTACCTATCTTAATCCGATATTTAGTACCCATCACACAATTTCTTAATGATACTTATCTTGGAACTAAGTAATTGATGTAATAGCAATATAATAATTAGATTCTAGAAAATATATAACTTACTATATAAAATTATTAAACTTATATTTTTTTTAGCACTACATTCCAACATAGCCACAAAATACTCACTCAGGCACATACACATACACACAAGCGCACACACTCACACACGCGCACACATTTACTGACGAACACACATAATATTTAATAATTTAAGCATGTATCATCATAGTAGATAAAATGTTGCAAACATATGACCAGGAAGAGCGGGTTCCCCTAACACAGGTATATGTTTACTTAAAAGGGGTCCCCAAACACTGTTAACCTAAATGTTATATTGTTACTGAATAAATATTTTTGATTTTGATTTTGATTTTTTTTGAATAGCCAGAAAATATTATTAAAAAAACATTAACGACTAGACCACCCGTGCAAGTGACAATTTCCTGTGTCGGTATGATAGGTATGAGTAAAATATCATAACTATGAGCGTGAGTAATGGAGCGGACGAGTGGGGAAGTACCTTATTGTGCGTTGTGAAAATGATGCAGCTCAATCACGTATAGTAGGCGGCACGAAAGTCTAGCGCGTGCCGTTTATGCGCAGTAGTCGAAAAAAAGGCATCGCAAGGGAGAGAAAGGGCGTGCGTAAGCGCTCATTGGCTCTCCAGGCGTACTCTCTCACTCACTCCATGCGCAGCTATCCCTTCCAAATTTTGTTCATCGCTAGACTGACGTGCCGCTACCTATACAAGAATATTTGTAAAACGAACAAAATAGTTCTTTATTTTCAGTGACTCTTGGCTTGTTTTGTTTTAAATTTATAGCAATTAATTTGTGTGATTGTAAAAAGATTTATCATTATATTTACATAATCTTAAGTAACCTGATATTACATTTGGCGGCGGAAACCTTGGTATAACTATGTATAATAGATCCACACAGGTCTCTACTAGGTCTCTCACTTTATATTTGTTATTACTTGTATAATTATTTGTAACTTAAAGTTAAAAAAAAAAATTATGCACAGGTACTATGTTCAAGAAATGTTTTTTCTACTTCTATAAAACTTCTATAAAATAGAAAAAATTTAAACTATATAGTTTTGCTGGTCAATGTATATAGTTATAGCAAAGTTGACTTTTAACACAAAATACTTTGTGTCTTGTTATTTTTTGAATATATGTGTAGGACTCTAGTCGTACTAGAACCTTAGGAGCACAAGCCAACCTCTCTTTGCACCTGCCGATCAACAGACCAGAGGGCCTACTCTAATTCAACGAAAACGAAACTTCGTTGTACCTGTCTCTTTCACTCTCTGGGTATATCAGTATCGAGTGTAAGGGATGGGTATAACGAAGTTTCGTTTTCGTTGAATTAGAGTAGGCCCTCAGGCTCTCTCAATCATAATATTCATAATAGTTCCCTGTAAACGACAATAGGCTCGCCACGTTAAATGTCTTTGCTCGGCACCTATAGAACCGCCACCAAAAATAGAACTAGCGTATTTTGGGCGTATTTTATCCCTCTACTGCCTTTTCGGGGAAACATGCGTAACTGTATGTATGTTCTAAGATAAATTGACAACCTTTTTTTTTTTTTGGGATGGAATATCATCAAATGACCTTCTCCCGCTGTGGGTGGAGCGGGAGGGTGTGTCAGACTTCTACTGACTAAAAACCATCCATGTTCCTTCTTTTGAGCCTGCTACGTACCGAGGCCGCGGTAACCCTTGCGAACAGTCCCGCAACTAAATTGACAACCCTAGACATGCAATGTGCGAGGTCATTAATACGTCGCTTGGAATTATCAGTTGCATACAGAGGTTGTTAGTAACACAGTGCGATTGTGTTGAGTGCAAAATATATCATATTGTTGTGTTAAAGATGTTTGTGAGCACCTGTTATTAAGTAGTGAATTTCAAAGAGTATTTACGAATGATATGGCGTGGAGGTCAGTTATCAAAAGTCGCACCTGAGGTAGTGCGTTCGATTCCCATACAAGAAATATATTTTTGAACATAAATATGAACGTTAGCTTAGGTCTGGGCAACATTGCCTGACCTCCGCAACCCAAAGGGAAACCATTCTGTGGTCACACCGTCCGGATATTAGAAGGCACTGACTTTCTAATAACGACTGCCATCGATGACCTGAGAAAAATATAGGACCAACGGCTCAACGTCCTTTCCGAGTAGCTGAGCAATCAATAACTTTAACACTATAAAACAAATAAATACACTTAAAAAATATATATATGAAAGAAAAAATAAAGATCAAAAGAAAAAACAAAATATCACCAAATAATTTTTATTTATTGTGCATTAACTTCAAATAGCTACTTATGAAATCTAAGACGCTGAAAATCTTATTAATATTATACAAAATAAAAAATATTTAAAAAATTAAATGTATTATCAGTCACATTATTATATTGTAATATAAATGGAATAGTTTTGGCAGTGACTACTTCGTATGTGTTATGTGAAGTTAAAATTTTATTTTATCTGTAGCATGCACGGATTTTTGTTCATACTTTGCAAAGGTGTGCCAGTTTCTATTGTTGTCGTTAGTGTATTCATTCACTCGATAGAGAATCAAATCAAAGAAATGCACCTTATAGACAAGACGCGATTACCTTGCCGTAACAGTCGACTAGTACGGGGGTAAAGAATTTCTGTCATTGTACCCACTTTTAGTGATTATAAAAAAGTACCTTTTTGTTAACCGTGTTATGTCGTATTTTAAATGAAATTTACTTTATTACCGATATGACTGTTTGCTTATGATTGAATTGCCTTCTAAAACTAGTAAACTAACAATTTTTTTGAAATTATTACGATGCTATAGTGATTGTCGTTTATACTTAAATTCAAACACAAAATTTTATTGTAGGATTTTTTTGTGTTTATATTTACATACATTTAAATATTAGTTTAAAAGCAGTTGGTATTTACGTGCGTGTATGATAGTTTGAATACTAGTTGTATTAGTGTTTTTGTTATTATACAAGCAAAGTGTACTATCATAATGGTATGCCCAATAAACGTTTTTTGTTTTTTTTTTCTATTCGTAGCCTCCACGCCATATTGGTCGTCAAAAGGTACATGTCAATTATTAATAGTATCAGTGATTTGAATGTACAGTAAGCGTTATGTAGTTAATAACATCCCAAGCGCCATATAGATAGATATACGACTCTATTGTCAAGAGCGTTAGGTCGTGTTCCGACATATAACGCGCTTAGGGGACGCTGTATTATCAGTATTAGCAAACATATATATCAGTATTTATCTTGAATTATCTGAACGCTGACGACTCACCGAGCCACATACTAAGCATACGCAATTTCAGTAGTATTCGTGAGCAGAGTGCGACGTCATGGCTCAGGTAAATTGCATTTAAGTAGTGTTTACATATTATGAGTGAACTAAAACAATGCGAGGCGTGCTGTCACTGTCTTCATTTTATCAAACGAAAGTGACAGCACTAGTTTTGAACCTGGTCTAACCTTGGATCTAGTTTTGTAATAAGCCACTGTAGGTCTTACCGGTGTGTAGTGAAGGTATGTTTATTACCTATATAAGATCATTCGGCTATGGATTTTGCTGCCAGCGCATGTGTTTTGCAACTCCTATAGTCCCGGATATTAAGCAGGGCACGAAACAGCTTTTCAACCGTGCTTGTTCCACGGTATATAATGCTCTAATTTTCTCTTGCATCTACTGCTTACCATCAGACAGGATGAGGTCACTATGACAGGTCACATTTTAAAAAATCAGTTACTTCTTAGTATTCGTTCGGTTTTTTTATGGAGACGAAGAGCTGAAAATCGAGCTCAGTGGTATGCTATAGGAGAGGCCTATGCCCAGCAGTGGACGGATGTAGGCTGATGATGATAATGATGTGTTAACGGGTGGACTACAAATGACAATTTTCTGTGTTAGTATTACTCATAGGCAAACGAAATTGTTTTTTTTCTTTTCAGTGACTTTCTGCCTGTTTTATATTTATTGTAATAGCAATGGTTTCCGCATAGAATAGATTAAATATTTAAAATTAAAAAGACTAGTCTTATGAGCCATCCATATATGAACCATATATCCATATATATCACGTTAAAACTAGATAAAAGGCGGGAGGGGGTCTTCAAAATGTCACTTGGTGGGCTCTAAATTTTTCGACGTCACATTTCAAAATCGAATTCCTTAAACTTAGGAATGCTTATTTATAAAGTGGACTTCTTGGCGGGAAAGTAAAGCGTAATGCCTGTAGTTTTGTTTTATTTTCTAAAATTTGTGATATTTCGAACGTTAATGTGTAATAACGGTGGATTATTAACCGTTAAGTGTTTGTGAACGTACATGAGTGTTGGTAAATGAAACAAACCAGTACAACATCACTTTTCTAATTCTCTCAAGAAGTCCATGTGAGATCTCAGTATAGTCCCACATCTTTACTGAGGACTCAAGGGGTTTAGGGTGAGGGGATCTCATTTACCATTTCTCATCTTTATCACCACTCATTCTCATCTATAATTACTATAATTTAAATGTTATTAATTTATCTCTTACTTGACACTGGCTAAATGTGCAAACCGCACGACGCCATTATTGGAAAGAAACAAGTACATTGTATGACATGTAAATTAAAACTGAGTCCCAAAAAACGAGGCGAATTATTGTATTTCTTGTTATTTCAAATGATATGGTAACCCACGCAATTGGCTGACCAAATTAGCGATATTGTCCACGACCTCTCTGCCAAAAGCGACACGACCATTTAGAAGTTATGCGTAAAGTAATGATGTTGTTTTATTACAATATTTTTTAATGAACTAAAACTTATTCAAAACTATTATGAATAAAAGTAAAGTAGACTAACGAAAGTGATTTATGATGGACAAGTGAATAGAAGTGTTGGGAGGGGAAGACCACAACCAAGACCTTCCATGATCAAATCCAAAAAATTTTGGAAAAAGGGCAGGTCAAAAGTACCCTAAACCGACTGGCGTGTATGGAAAGGTTAATGAATGTGAATGAAGCTAAGAGTGTGTGCCTAGATCGTAGCAAGTGGAAGGATTTGATCTCTGTCTAACGTGGGAAAAAAGCGTCACATTATGTATGTAATACTAATAATTAAAATAATCGAACATAGGGACGCTCACATTAAGAATATTTTTAGGTTTTGTTAGTGTATTTAATGAATAAATAATAATGTACTCTGTGTTTTCAGCCTGAAGGATATGCCGCTCCAGGAGTGGGAGAGGATGGCGACGTCAAAGGGTTCGACTTCACCGAGCAATCCATACGTCGCGCCTTCATCCAAAAGGTAACCAATCACTTAATACTATAGTCCGGCAAGACAGACGGTGGCGGGGACGAGGTAAACAAGATGTCAGCGGGTAGCGGGGAAGAATGAATTTCTCTTCGTGTGTAGCCGTGTGCTAGAATGACACGCTACCTCGTCCCCGCCACCGTCACCCCGCGGGACGGTCGCGCACGAGATTGCCCTACTATAGATCTGATATAGTCATTGTACCTCCCGGGAATATTGGGAACTCCGAGCAAGCGATATTAACCTGAACGCGTAGGTCTGTGGCTTTTAGTTTACTTACATATAAACCTTCCTCTGGAACCACTATCTATCAAAAAACAAACCGCATCAAAATCCATTGCGTAGTTTCAAAAATCTACATACAGGCACAGACAGAGGAAAGCGACTTTATTTACACTAGTGATTCAATCGTCAAAATATTTTTATCTTATGTATTAATTAAGTAAACTTAAAAACAAAAGTACGCAAGATCGTACGCAAGATCCCGCTACTTGTTTGGCTAAAGACCCTAGAGCCAAACTAACTCGACATACCACCGAAGACATCCCGGACGTCAGCCTGTACGAGATTAGGATGGCCCTGAAACAACTAAAAAACAACAAGGCACCGGGGGAAGACGGGATGACAGCAGAGCTTCTGAGAGCGGGTGGTACACCAGTACTTAAGGTACTCCAGAAGCTCTTTAATACCGTCATTCTCGAGGGACGTACGCCACAGGCGTGGTCCAGTGGTGTGGTTGTCCTTTTCTTCAAGAAAGGTGACAAATCCCTTTTGAAGAATTATAGGCCAATCACGCTACTGAGCCACGTCTATAAGTTGTTTTCACGGGTCATCACGAACCGTCTCGGTCAAAGGTTTGACGACTTCCAGCCTCCCGAACAAGCCGGTTTCCGAAAAGGCTTTTCAACCATAGACCACATTCACACGCTGCGGCAGGTTATACAGAAGACCGAGGAGTATAACCAGCCACTTTGCTTAGCGTTTGTGGACTATGAGAAAGCCTTTGATTCGATCGAGAGCTGGGCAGTGTTTCAGTCCCTGCAGCGATGCCGCATTGATCATCGGTATATCGAAGTTCTGAGGAGTTTATACAGAAACGCCACCATGTCCGTACGAGTACTGGACCAGTGCACGAATCCTATCCTCTTGCAGAAAGGCGTGAGACAGGGTGATGTCATTTCACCGAAACTGTTCACTGCTGCTCTGGAGGATGTTTTCAAGCTACTGGACTGGGAAAACTACGGCATCAACATTAATGGCGAGTATATGACTCACCTTCGATTTGCCGACGACATAGTGGTCATAGCGGAGTCGCTTGTGGATCTGGGCACAATGCTCGGAGACCTCGACAGAGCTTCCCGAAGGGTAGGTCTTAAAATGAACATGGATAAGACCAAAATCATGTCAAATATCCATGTTGTGCCTACCCCAGTAATAGTGGGAAGCTCGGCCCTCGAAGTTGTCGACGAGTACGTATACCTGGGACAAAAAGTCCAATTAGGTAAGTCCAACTTCGAGAAAGAGGTCAATCGTCGAATCCAGCTCGGTTGGGCTGCGTTCGGGAAACTACGCAAAATCTTCTCGTCCAAAGTACCTCAGTGTCTCAAGACGAAAGTCTTCGACCAGTGTGTGTTGCCAGCGATGACGTATGGGACTGAGACGTGGTGCCTGACTATGGGCCTCATAAGGAAGCTCAAAGTCGCTCAGCGTGCAATGGAGAGAGCTATGCTCGGAGTGTCCCTACGTGATAGAATCAGAAATGAGGAAATCCGTAGGAGAACCAGAGTGACCGACATAGCGAAGCGCGTTTGCAGGCTGAAGTGGCAATGGGCGGGGCACATAGCTCGAAGAACCGACGACCGATGGGGCGTTAAGGTTCTTGAATGGCGACCACGAATCAGCAAACGTAGTAGAGGGCGGCCCCCAACGCGATGGACCGACGATCTGGTCAGGGCGGCGGGGAGCCGGTGGATGCAGGCGGCAAAGAATCGATCTACGTGGAAAGCAATTGGGGAGGCCTATGTTCAGCAGTGGACTTCGAATGGCTGAAATGATGATGATGATGATGAAAAACAAAAGTTAAAATAACAAAAATTAGAATTACTCCATAGAGAAATACGTAGAAACATTTCCTCCTGAATGAAATTCTTTCTATTGAAATATCCGGCTCGAAGGACCACCTAAGAAGCATAGCACAGGACAAACATTTGCTTTTGTTGTGAGCACGCATATAGGTATTAGTTAACAAAGGCCAATACATATATTCATCCACACAAAGGCAGAAGAAAAAACTAATATTGACGATTTTCTTGCCCATTATTTTACGATCAAGCTCCCGCCCGCTGTGAATGGGTGCGATAGTTTTTAAGTTTTGTAATTTTGACTTTCATAAGAGCTCTATTTAGCCAAACTTGAATAAATCATTTTGACTTTGGTCCTGTGTGCGAATTGAACACGTGACGTTACGAGCGCAATATAGGTATACTGACCTCTAAGCCATTTCAGTCAACAAATGATAATACATAATGCTTTAATAAATAAATGTCAAAATTAAAATTTTAATAATGATTTAAAAATGGTTAGCTCAATAAAGCTCTTATGCACGTCGATTTAAAATCTAACGCGTCCATTTAATGCTATATATATATTTTTTTTTTAATTTATTAATTTTCATATTACAAAAACATTAAATATATTAAAGAGTCGCATACTTGAACCACTAAAGTATCTAATGGTGCAACTCTAATCAAGTAGAAAACTAGAACTGAAATATTAAATTTGACACTTCGGACAAATACCATAGGTTGAACAGCCACCCCAACGCCGCTCCCGTATTCATGGGCGCCATTAGAAACCTCGGCCAGGGGCACATGCCCAGGGTCCGCGCCGTGACCTCCACCAGGGTTTACGTTTGCCTCACTGCTAAAATATAAAATTAAAAAAATACTAGCACCACAAAATCTTATCGTGACTTCTTGGCGGGAAAGTGAAACATCATGTCTGCAGTTTTGTTTTATTTTCAAAAATTTGTGATATTTCTAACATTAATGTGTAATAACGGTGGATTTAAGTCTTTGTGAAATATACATGAGTGTTGGTAACTCAAACAAAGCAGTGCGACATCACTTTTCAAATTCTCTCAAGGAGTCCATGTGAGATCTCAGTATAGTCCCACATCTTTACTGAGAACTCAAGGGGCTTAGGGGAGAGTATCTCATTTACCATTTATCATCTTTATCATCACTCATTCTCATTTACTATGAATTAATATATCACTTACTAGACACTGGCTAGATGTGCTAGACGCACGAAGCCATTATTTAAAAGAAAAAAAAACTTAACGTACGGGGAACGGTGTACGGGGATCCTACCAAGTCCTTTGGAGCCCAAGTCAGCACCTGCTGATTAACAGACGAGGCTCTGGCAAACGTGTAAGTTCCCGGTAATCGGAAATAGGCTCGCCACCTATTACGTGGAACCAAAAAACATTATTCGCGAAATGTGGGCGTATTTATTATGCCTCTGCCTACCCCTGCGGGGAAACAGGCGTCATTGTATGTATTTAAATCTTAAGCAAAATGTACATAAAACTTGTCTAAATTGTTGTTGTATGCAATCACAATGTCTTGTTAATTTTTAAGCTGTCTAGAAAGAATATTTTCAGATTTTTTAAAATGTCAAGTTATTTTGAAGGTGCAATTAATGAAACTTTCTTCATTCCAGGTGTATGCGATCCTGATGTGTCAGTTAATGGTGACTCTTGGGTTCATCTGCCTGTTCGTGTTCCACAAACCAACGAAGATATGGGTGGCTCAACATACATTCCTCTTGTAAGAATTTAAATTTAATTCAATCCAATAATTTTATTGGGTAAAACTATACTGTAGGTTAAATAGTCTTATTTTTTTTTTAAATAGTATTGTCTTTATAATCAACAGGATCATTTATATTCGTGAATTTTGTACGAACAAAATGAAAACACAATAAAACTTTTAACAACAATGAAAGAGATAAATAAATAAAATAAGAATATTAAATATAAGATATGGGCGGTACTATATAAAAGAAATAGATAGAAATAAAAACAAAATGTATTCTTTGTCAGAATAGGTCAAGGTTTCTTTTTTCAATTTCAAACATAGAATCATTAGGATAAAAAGTATTACATAAATGTAATAAAAAAAAACTTAATTATAATTTAAACTTATTTTGCCCAATCTATATCTATATTTAACGAGCTGACCCGGCGAACTTTGTTCCGCCTTAATGGCAATAAATAAGCAGATTGTGTTTTTATTTTATTGGAAAATTACAAAAAAATTACATACCTACATTAATCATTCATTATTATTTCTATATTTTATTACAAAGTTGCTCTTCACTTAAGTACTTTGTGATACACGACATTTTTTTATTATTATTATTTATTGAGAAGCACGAAGTCGAGCCATACTATTGCGGCGATGTTCACGTGCAATTTCTTGTTCTTCTTCAATCCTTTCATTTCCAGTATTTCGTATTCTTCTTGCATTACGGCTTTGTCGGTAAAGATTCCATTCCAAGTCTTGTTCGCGGCATTATTAATTAAACTTCACTTCAATTCACCTAAAAAATTATGGGTGTTATTTAACGTGTCTTCAAAATTAATAAATTGCCAACCTAACCTAACCTTTTTGTGCATCAAAATTACTGATTGAGCACCTAATCACCTCATTAGATGCTCACTCAGTAATTTTAATGATCAATAAAGTATTTTTTAGAGGTTCAGTTTATTATATTCCAAAAATTATTTCAAAACTCATATTCACATTCCCGCCAAGAAGTCAGAAATAGTTTGAATACTGATTTCTTACTAATATCAAATTGTCATCCATACGTCACTACATAGCTGTCATTTGCGTTTTGTTATTCCAAGTCTGATTCTTTTTTGTTATATCACGTTTTATAGTGACTGACGTTTCATGTCAAGTCACCCGGGAACGCTGTCGAACGGGATAAAAAGTATTCTATGTCCGTCTCCTGGCTCTAAGCTACCTCCCTACCAATTTTCGCCCAAATCTGTTCTGCCGTTCTTGAGTTATAAGTGCTGTAACTAACACGACTTTCTTTTATATATATAGATTATAGAAATAGGAAATGTTCGTATGTTTGGATGTTAAGTATGTTTGTTACGAATAACCGCAAAAAGGACTGGACAAATTTTGATAAATCTTTCACCATTAAAATACTAATTATCCCTGGAAATTTCCACTAAATCATCAAAATTGTAATGCGAAGTGAGGGTGTGCCATTATTTTAAAAGATAATTTAAATCAATTTGTTGAATATTTAAAGCGAAAGACGTAACTTGTCCATCAATTGGGTCCATTGCTCAAGTGCCACAACTTAGTATTAAAAAGTAGTAAAAAAAATTTGCTAACTGGGGAACTTTTGACAAAGGGCTATATATTATTAATTAATTTGGGCGTTATTTTTCACTCGCACCGAATTTCCACCTTTCTGCCCTTCATTTATAATTATAATTGTGGTATTTTCCTATGTACAATTAACCCTTGTTCGTTGGCAATCGATTATAAGGCAAAATGGATTTCGAATTGATTCTGTCGTACCGCCGAACTCATGGAAATCGAAACAAAATGGCGTTCTCCATGTACCTATTGGTCTGTCACGGACTGAAGGTCATGAATGAGAGGTGGCTTTCGGCCAATTCCCCGGTACGGATTAATGAACGCAAAACAAAGTTTGATCTAGATGGATTACCGGTAATCCATCGAATTCGGCGGAAGGCCCCCAGGCTGGGGTCCATATATTGCCACTATAAATTGAACCTTATGGTGTTAAGTTAAGGTAGAAAACCAATGAAAAAATAAAAATGTTCTGCGCGTTGAAGGCTTAAGACTGGTAGAACAATGTTTGCCTGGTTAGCTATTAATGTCTATTAATTTGAAAAATGTTTTGCTGAATTATTATATTGAACTTTTTGCTGAACTAATTATTAAATTTGTATATACCTTTTCAGCTGGGTGGCGTTTGCAGTGGTGTTCGTGTGTCTGATCGCGATGGCGTGTTGCGAAGGAGTGCGGCGCACTTTCCCGACCAATTTTATCTTCCTGGGAATATTCACTATCGCTGAGAGTTTCCTTCTCGGAGTCACTTCCAGCGTCTACGATAGCACCTCGGTAAGTGCATAAAATATTCTCTCAACCCTCAAACAGGCCGAGCAAGTTGATAATTGTTTTCTACCTTAACTACTTAGGGTTCAATTTTAATTGGTCATATCGCATGCTTAAAGAAACATCGACCCATTAATAGATAGGTCAGGTTTAAGTTATGTACTTATACAGTCTTTCTATTTCTTACTGAGATCGAATCAATGTTAATGAAACGTTCAAAACACAAGCAGAATTACTAATTAATAAATCAGTATCAATTTAATGCGCTTGCAAGTAGGACAAGTATTCTTTAGAAGATCATTTTTTGAGATGTCCCAAAAATCTACTTTTTTGAGTTAAGTCACTATACCATTAAGCATGCGATTATGTAGACCGGTTTTTTAACGGCGGTAACAAAATGCATTTACGCACTACCTCCTAGCCAATGGGGGGAGTATGAGGCTCACTGCGGCAGAAACGACTACCAGCAGTGTGGCCGGTGGGTCTATACTTAGACAGTAGGGGTCCCCTGCCCTCCCTAGGTCCCTACCCGGTAGTATTAAGGGCACCCAAATTCGTCAACCCTTTCCCCAGCGGCCTCCTCCGCCCTATCGGAAGTTACTCAGCACCACCATCTCGAAGTGGTGGGGCCACTTCGAGGTGGAGACCAGTCCGGGGACACAGTTCTATTCTAACTTATCTTATCCAAACAAGTTTAACACGTTGTAGATTTATCAGTGCATTTCCTTATGCACAAATTTAACAAAACCAGAAAATATTGAATTTAAATTTATTAATTTATAATTTGAATTGTTATAATTCTAACATTTAATTTCTTGAAATGATTTCTTGAATCAAGGAAGTGACAACGTTACTATTTAAAAATATATTTATTGCTTTTCTAAGTTTTCTCCGCGAAATTTGACACATTTTTCCATACGATGGAACCAATTGTTGAAGCAACAATTAAACATATTTAAATATGACAGGAACAGTGGAAGTATTCTATTCCCGATACTTTTAGTGCAGCCCTTGTATACAAACAATATTATAACAAGATTCCACAAGTTATTCTAGATTTGCCCTTGGAAAAGTTCAAACAAACTGTTAAGAAATCACTTGTCAAGAAAGGGTATTACCACTATTAATGATTACGTTAGAGACAAAAACTTTTCTTTTCTTAAAATTTTGTGACTGCAAAACACATTTTTTTTGTACACTAGATTTGGTAGGATATTAATGAAATGTTTATTTATTGTTTTAGGTATTGATGGCGGTGGGAATAACAGCAGCAATATGTTTGGCCATAACGATTTTCGCTTTTCAAACGAAATGGGACTTCACCACTATGGGAGGAGTCCTTCTGTGCATCACAGTGGTTTTCCTGCTGTTCGGTAAGTGCCACAGATTCAAATCTCTAACCCGGTGCCAAATGACCTGAAATGTTTAAATTTGGTATAATGTTTAAATTTGGCATAATGTTTAAATTTGGCATAATGTTTAAATTTGGCATAATGTTTAAATTTGGCATAATGTTTAAATTTGGCATCCAGATGTTATAATATAAAATTGCGGCGCGGATCAGTTGCTTTAAATTCACACGTATACACATCACATATATACGTATCATGCGTAATTTTGTATGGATCCTACCAAGACCTAAGGAGCCAACCTCACCTGCAAATGGTGCACCTGCCGATCAACGGACGAGGTTTGGCGAACATAACAGTGCCCGGTAGGCGGCAATAGGCTCGCAACCTATTACGTGGGACCAGCTATATAATTGGCGAAGTGTGGGCGTATAATATGCCTCTGCCTATCCCTTCAGGGAAACAGGTGTGAATGTATGTATGTATGCGTAATTTTGACGACTGATATGGTGTGGAGATCAGTATTTTAGCACTCCGCTCCTAAGATCGTGGGTTTGATTCCCACTCAGGACAAATCTATGTGTGCATGAACTTGAATATTTAATCTGGACTGGGTGTTTTCTATGTATATTAATTATGTATTAACGAAAAATAAGTATTTAAGTATCCGTTATCCGTTATCCGTTATAACGGATATCCGCAACACAAGTTCTTAATGATACTTATCTTGGAACTAAATAATTGGTGTAATTGTCCAAAAATATTGATGTAAAATAGAATTACATATATTGCTCTTTATCATGATAAACAACTAGAAGGCGCTAGTATTATTCGTATCCTCTTAAATAATAGTGCATAGCTTACAGTAGAAACTGTGGAGATGGGGCCGTTCAAATATTACGTAAGCACTTTTTCATGACAACCCTCAAATTGTCTATGCTTGAAAACGAAACGCATTTTTGGGGATTCCCGCAAATAAGGCATCCACTTAGGCACTCGCTTTAGAACCGATTAGGGGAATTACCGCGCGCTATTCACTTGTCTAAATTTCCTCTGTCAGTGTATTATTTATAATTGGGAAATGCTTACGTAAACATAGGGGGTTAGAGCCTTGCTTACTTTTGATGACAAGGGGGAGGGGGGATAAATAATTATAATAAATCTGCTTACGTAATATTTGAAGTGCTTTAAGCTAATTCATACATAATACAATTGGCATTACACACGAGCGGCTTTAGACCAGTGTCGAGCCCCACAGTCTATAAATTCAGAGGTCTTTGGACTAAATAATTAGTGTAATAGCTAAAAATAAATCTGACTAAAAAGAAAATATTGCGATTGCATATTATTTGTACCGACAACACAAAAAATAGGAAATACCCGTCGATTTATGATGTAACGTTATTGACTTACGGTATCTTTCTTTACAGGTTTGATCGCTATATTCCTGCCCCGCGACCGTATTTTGACCCTGGTATATGCGTCCATCGGAGCCCTGCTGTTCTCTTTCTACCTGGTTTACGACACCCAACTGATGATGGGAGGGAAACACAAGTATTCCATCTCCCCAGAGGAGTATATCTTCGCCGCCCTCAACCTTTACCTGGACATCATCAATATATTCCTCTACATCCTTACCATTATTGGCGTTTCCAGAAATTAGAGTTTTCTTTAGTCTTTTTGAGATTGAAATGGTTTTGGAATTTTAACCCTTAATTGAACAGAGCAAGTTTTTTTTAAATTGGTTTTTTCTAACCTTACTTAACTCCAGGAACAAAATATTTTTCATTGCCTGATTAAGGGTTAAAGGGAATAGATATTGTATACAGTTCCGCGGCAGTAGCACATAAACGGGTCTTAATCGAATTGCGTTAAGTCACTCTGTCTACCGTCAATTTTGTTCAACTTATGTGCTGCTGATTATATAATCTAATATTAGTGGAGAATACAACCGTATTTCTGTGCGAGAGTTTTCAATTTAAGATTATTCCGATGTAGCCTTTAGCTCTAAGTGCATAAGATATATATTCGCTTGCGCCGAATCCAGAAAGATCTCAGAGCTAAGTATATCTTGCGGATTGATAGTTAAAGGCGATATTGGTTTAACCTCTGTAATTTTTCAACATCAAGCCGGATTGTAAAGTATGGGGTACTTGTAAAGCAAGTTTTTTGAAATAGGATATTGGTAGTTATATAATTTACTGATATTTCTCGTAAATTTTGCGAAATCGATAAGCGTATATATGCTCATCGATTCACGCATGTTTCCCGGAAGAGATAGGCATATTGTACGTCCACTTTCCGCCAATTGTATTGTTGGTCTTACGTTATAGGTCGCAGCGTATTGTCGCTTACCGCGACTTAACTTTTGTGTTTGCTAGAGCCTCGCCCGTTGATCGGCAGGTTCACCAATTGCAGGTGAAGTTGGCTTGGACTCCTAAGGTATGAGCATAGGGTCCTACTATGAACGATTCTATTAAGTGTCCTGTAAATGTTTAACTATAATAGTAGCTTGCTAGCTTAATAAAAAAACGCTGATCTACCCATACTTTACAATCCACCTAGTCGTATTGTAAAACGGCGTTCTACCTATGACATTTATTGATATTGATCACCAATTGCTTGATCGTTTTTCAATTATTATTACTCAAATATATTAATAAATTTAATTCCTTATGCTATAGGTGATGTTTTGTTTTTAATTCTACTTAAAGTGTTTGAAATATTCATATTTCAAAAAGTATGCCTTAAGCCCTGATTTATATGTAACTTGGTGAAAAGGGCACTTTCTATATGCTTGTTGTATTATACAGAAAACTTAAGTATTATTAACCTTTTAGAGTATTTCGATAAGCTAAAGTACCCACTTAGCTTAATAGATGTAAAAACACAATAAAATATTTGTTTCTGTAAATTGATTTTATTATCACAAGATTTTTGTTTATTAAGTAGTAATTTTTATTTCAAACCAACCCTAAAAATATTATGATTCTATTATATTTAACTACCTATTTTTCCATAAATTGTATTATCATTTATAAAATTTTTCAAAGTACTTGCAATTTTTGATTTACTTAAATATGTGTTCAAGTTTTCTGTATATTTCAATAGGGTTGTGTAGCATTCCTTTGTATATTTTTCGTATTACATTAGGTATTATAGTTGCGTTAAATTGATCTTTCAAATTAGATTATTCATTTGTTTGATGTGCTGAAAGCAATATAACTTTTTTTGTCTTAAAGCTATTATTTTTTTTGTTTTTTGTAAAGGGAAAAATACCTTAAGATGCGCGCTTACACTCTGTCGGTAATCGGCTTTAAAACATTACTTAATTTATATAGTAACATTTAAGAACGTCGTAAGACGTAACCTTTCGGTATTTGACATTCTTACGTTATATGACGTCTTTGGCGTATAAGAGCGCGGTAATAAGAATTTGTATTATTTTTTTCAACTAAAAAAGATATGTTACTGATGTAAGACGAACGTCTAATAACTTAAAATAAAAATAATATCATAATTGAAGTTGGCTTTCATAATCTTATCTTAAACAAGATCTTTGTGTGTGAAATTGCTAAGAAACAACTCGACGTCATATAGCGTCTTTTGATTACATTAAAAAAAAATATTATGATTCCATCCTCTCTTAATATATTTCAATAATTTATTAAATATATTAATATTTACGTGTTTTGTGATACCATTTCTAATATAAATAAATCGGTCCAAAAAGTTTTCGAGGAAATTATTTTGTAAACTTGTAATTTTATATTTTAAATACTTAATGCATTTACAACAGTTCCAAATTTTATTGAGGCTAAAATTGATTTAAAAAGTCATTGCGTTTCAATCATTTCTGGTACAAAACGATGTTTTAAATAGATTTAGCTCAACTCAGAATTTGTCACCGTTGTGCAACTAAATATTTAGATTGTATGTGTTATTTTTCAGTGTATTTAATTATTTAATCACGTTTAGGCGTAGTTCAAAGATGATGTGGCATTTACGAAAATAAATAACGCATTATATGTTATTGACATAGTAACGATACTTGTTCTATAATAAGTGTTTTTAATTATATAGTAATAAAAGTATATTCTTCTTTCGTTTCTAATATAAATACGTGTTTTATTATATAAATATTTGACTGGTGTATTTTGTAATTTCAATCTTATAACACACTTTAGTCATATAAAGGTTTTCATGACAATAATTTTAGTAAAAGTTTCACTTTAATTACACAACTAGTGGTATAAACATCACAAATATGTGCTTATGACTAAATGCCTAGATATAAACACTAGCATACACTCAACATCACAGATATACATGTACAATAGATCACGATTTGTATTGAAATCGAGCGTGTCGACTTTTGAACACCTACATATGACGTCACTGCCGATATTTAGTGACGGGAAATCCAAACTGTTTTATCGACAATGATACCGCTAATGATAAATATTTCATACGTGAATTCTTTCATGTTACGGTTTTTAACTTCATTATAATCTGGAAATAAAAGTCTTAAAATTCAATTTTTAATTGACCAAATAAAAATATACGGGCGCCGACTGTAAGTAGCGGCGACCTCGACGATTGGTACGGGTTCGGACATGCGAGGTACATGCATTTGTGATAATTATATTTTTATATCTGTGCTTGACAGAATACACTGGTCAAAATATAAGCTTGTAATAGTTAAACCCTCATCTAACACGGTATTTGATTGTTACTTAACCAACGCAATGGTGTAAATTGCATCCAAAAATAGTTATAGTATTTCTAATTTAATTTATTGACAACCATGGTCGTGGGTTCGATTACCACATAGGACATTGTGTGCATAGTTACAAATATTTGTCTTGGTCTGGTTGTTTTATCTTGTATGTATTATAGTTATGCGTTTACAATTAAAAAACATATAAGTATGTTCAGCCGTTTTCTACTACCTATAGTACAGTCATATAGTTGATAACATCCAAATCACAAAAAAGATTGACACACGCCTCTTATGTTAAGAACGTTAAGACTTGTTTCGATATATATGGCGCTTTAAGTGCTACAAACTATTTAATGCTGACTGTACAAATTCTGCTTACTTTGGGGCTAACTGGCTCTATGTGAGATGTGTAAGATTTAAAAAAATATCTAATCAAATAAAGCAAAATGTAAGAAAAAAAATTCTGCAACGAATTATAAAAAGATTTACCCCACTGTGTTAGTAAGGGTTGAATTTGGCTTTGCAGTGTTAACGCTAGAAATACGTATTAAATCTATAATAATCTTTAAAAAGTGGCAGATCTCAAAAGCACTGTAAATTCAATTTTATTTTTAAGAATGTGCGAGAGTATTTTTTTGATTCGGTACTATCGGACTTATTTGAAAGCATATTTTGCAGTTAGGCAAACCAACCGACTACAATAAAACTTTTGAAGACTATGTTACTGCACACCGACTGCAATTGTGCTGCATGATTGGTTTGCAGTTATCGTCCTAGCTGCATTCAAACATACAAATTTCGACGGTCCCTAACATATAAAAAGACATGTCTGAAACTAAGTTTTACAGGAGAGTAAGGCTGTGTCCCCAGTAGGCAAACTGTTAGTTTGCGGCGTACCGATTTAGTACGCCTTCCATATATTTGAAATGGAGTGTCCACAGTCTGCTAGTTTTGCGCTCACTATACGCAGTTTGCAGCGTCGGTCTCTCAGTCTTGCAACTCAGTCGGCCGCAAACAGTTTGCCTACTAGGGACACGGCCTAAAATGAAAGTTAAAATCGCTCTAGAAAGAAAAGTTCAGTTATAAATTTAAGTATTATTCACATAAAGTTTTGTGCTATTTACAACTTTTTATATTCTAGAGCCATTTCAACTTTTATTTCACTCTCCTGTAAACCAAGTTTGAGACATGTCCTTTTATACGTACGGACCGTCGATTTGCAGTTGGAATGCAGTATGCTGTTTTCATCATGATTACCTAAGCTTCCATTTTGATCAACAAGATCTTGCGTAAGGAAATTAAATTTTATCTAGAAACCCAAATTTACCATATTGATCCGAAGCACGCAGTGTTAAAAATATCTAAACACTTTGTGATTTTATCTGAGCAGTCAATTTCGCAGTACTGCATACGTACTTATATAAAATTTTAAACTAGGTAGCTTATATGTATCGACTACTTTGAATGCTTTAAACAATATAAACTAAATAACGGTTATGATTTTGGCTACTTAACATTTCTTACATCTAGTTCTTAAAAGACGTAAATGTCATTTACTCAATTTTACAGTAGAGCGGTTTCAAATGTTTTTTTATAAATATAACATACGCGGTTTGGTGTTTGGCGCTCTTTATCGAACAATTAACGAATTATAAAAAAAACAGTTGACTCAATTTTGGATTTATCAACATTTACGACTTTTAAAAAATTGATGTGCGATTTGTCAATCTATCTGTCGCTGAAGTACGGCTGAGTTTAGTTTAAAACAGTATAAAAATCTTGCCTTTCCTTGATACACATTTTTACCATTGATATACATAGAAATTACATTTGTGACGTCATGCAGAAATGTCATGTTCACATAATTAAACTACTTATACCAAAGGCTGGGCACGTTAACAGACCAACATATTTATAATTTTGTTACAAATATGACTTCTATTTAATTAAAACGATCATACAAAATATTGTTAAATTATAATAATTACTGGCCACTGTATTACGTGTAAAATATTCCGCTTCGATGTGCTTTGGACTTACTATTCTTTATTAGACATAAGATAGGTATTATAAAGAATAAATAATAGTTTGGAATTATATTTTTTGTTTTATTTGTCATCATTTAAAGCTGACGACTTAATAGATACATACAATTTCACCTGGACAGACTGAGGCATATTATGCGCCTACGTTTCGCCAATTATATTGTTGAATAGGGATGGTGAAGATGTATAGGGATTTTTCGGATGGAAAATCCTCTATTGACCTTCTCTCCATGTTCCTTCTTGAGCCGGCTACGTCCCAAAGCCGCGGTAACCTTTTTGAACAGTCCCGCAGCGTGTATAGGAATCCTGTCATCATCTTAGGAGCACAAGCCAACCTCACCTGCAAGTGGTGCACCTGCCGATCAACGGACGAGGCAAGGGTAGAAGTTTACGGTAAGCGGCAATAGGCTTGCCACCTATTACGTGGGACCAACAATAAAATTGTCGAAATGTGGGCATTGTATGTATGTACACTGTTGAACCCACACTAGTTTGTTTGCAAATATTTTGTTAATTTAGACTATTTTTTAAATGATTGTGCACTGATTTGTAAAATATTACAGAATTTCTCATTCGTGTCACATTCGATAAACATGACCTGAAAGCATTACTTTGAATTACATTGTTTACGAAAAAGTCAATAGTTCTTTATTTCATAAACTGTTACATACATAGCACTTGAAAAAGTCAAAATTAAATATAAAAAGTAATAAATTGGAAATTTAACAACACTGAAATTATTAAACTTAGTTTCACTTACATGCAAAAATTAGTATAAGTGAATCTAAGTGCAAGTTCCGAGCCTGTTCTGTGAGATGGACTGAGAAGAAACTCACAGGCTATGCTCTTTTCAATTACCTATCAATAAATTAAAATAATAAAGAACGCACTCAGTAATTTTTTTTAGATATTAAAAAGTTCTAAAAGCCGTAACCTATAAAGTAGCTCTAAGAGAACCTTCCATTACAGTCAAGGCAGAATGTAATGTGAAATTGAGCTGAATTTGTTGAATAGGGGATGGTCAACAAGAATCTAGTTGACTGTTGGGGTAAAGTTACTGTCTATGTTTGGTTTGACTAATATTTTGCGCATTGGTGACATCATTTCAATTTTATTATTATTATTTTTGTGATTGTACTTATGAATGAGTTGTGGGTATCTGTATTTTGACATCAATAATGTTTAGTTACTAATTCGCAATTTTTACATTTAAAATTTAATTATGTCTAGTTGCTAATTCCCAATTTTTATAATATAACGATTTATAAGTATAGTTTTCTTTTAAAAATTGATGTGTAATTTTATTATAATTTGCATGCCGTTGGGCGCTGAATGAGAGGAGCTTTATTTTATTGTACAAGAACTCTAATAAACCTCAATCAAGTGCAAATTAAGTATTATATTATACTTATTTAGGCTGGCGGAGCGTCGTCGTGTTGAACGGCACTGTTTTTACGAACGTCCGCAGCGATCCGCCACGAAATCAACGAACCTCCTCAGTTACACCTCCAAGGTTTACTCAACACAAAGCGCTATGGCCCAGCCTGACGAAGGCGAAAAGTTGCCTTCATGTATATTATCATCCTATGATAACTGTTTATTGAGAGCAATAATAATTAATATAAAGATATTGAGTATTGAGAATGCCATGAATCCTTTTGATTTGCACGTATCTACATGCTTAGATGTTTTAGGAAAACTCATTTCCAACTACACATCTTACCTAAGTAGGCTACCTAGTAAAATCAATACAGAACAAACCTAAGCGGATTAGCAACGCCTAACCTAATTAAGTAAAATTACTTTAATTATTCCTATTATTATCAACTCGAAGTATGAAAGTACCTACACGATACGTTTGGGTAACGTACTTATCAGGTCTACAGCCATTTTATCAGCATTACGGTAATTACCTACCTAAATACACATTGTATAATTGAGCGTTCTCGTCGAATGTCAGAATGTGTAGTTTAATTTTATTAGGAATTGTAAGCGTGTTGTTTATATACATATTTAGGGTAAAAGATCCAAAACCCATATTTGGAATTTACGCTGTGAACGGAAAGTGGTATTACTTGAAATATGCAGTGTTTGCTTGTCTATATTATTTCAGAAAGGTGAGTGAATATTGTTTCTGTTTTGTATATTTTTATGTTTTCCTATTTATATTCAGTATACTACCTATATTAACAAAAAAAAGGTATTTAAGTATATTTATCCGTACTTTAGTATCCATAACACAAGTTCTTAATGATACTTATCTTGGAACTAAATTGCTGTTATTGTAAGAGAATATTTATTTATTTATGTTATTTTTTGTTTTAATTGTAATAAGTACTGATTTATGTAGGTATATTACTAATTTAAATATACACATGCCTGCAAAACTAAGATTCAGTCTAAGTTTTTAATTATCTACAAAAGATAAAGAACTGAAAACGACTCGAAAAATAGTTTAATTGTGAACCTATATAAAAACTTTTTATAAGCTACCTACCTGTTTGCTATTAACAGGATTTTTATTTTAAATATATAAGCTTTATAAGTAGTTTAGAAAATAAATACCAAAATGTTCGATGTGTGTTTGGTACTTGGATTTTTAGGCCAGCTTGAGCTGAAGAGTTTGTTTGTTTGTTTGTTTGGTTTGGTCTCTATCTCTCTATATATATAATAGGCTGGGGAAAAAGTCTTTTCGTATTTTTGTATGAAAAGTCAAGACATTTTTTTCAAAGTTTATTTACATTTATTTACAATATATATGTACCGTTTTGTTGAATAACTTTCTGCCATTTTGTGGGCAGAGACATTATCCCGTTACTGTAGAAACTTTGGGACTTCTGATCAAAAAAACGGGACAAATAGTTTTGGCAGTCCTCTCTTAAGGTCAACCTTACAGAACCTAAAGAATTCTGCAGAGACCGAAACAGGTGAAAATCTGAAGGCTGAACTCTCTTAATTTTTGCTGAGTGGCTAAAGATGTGTGTGGTCTAGCGTTATCGTGATGAAAGACCACACCCTTCCTGTTGATCAATTCCGGCCGTTTTCTCTCGACTGCTTCCTTTAATCTCATCAGTTGCTGGCAGTAAAGATCAGAATCGATGGTTTTGCCGGGCGGTAAAAGCTCATAATAAACAATGCCCTTCCAATCCCACCAAACACACAGCATCACCTTATTTCGTGTTAGGCCAGGTTTGGCCACAGTCTGTGAAGCCTGGCCAACTTTCGACCACGACCTTTTTCGCACGTTCTTGTCGTACGTGATCCACTTTTCATCGCCAGTTATCAATCTCTTCAAAAACGGCTCGGTTTCATTACGTCTCAATAATGAATCGCAAATGAGTACACGGTTCATTAAGTTTCTTTGAGTGAGCTCGTGTGGCACCCAAATATCGAGCTATTTTGTATAACCAGCTTTCTTCAAATGGGTCAAAACTGTTTTGTGGTCAATTCCCAGTTCTTCAGCTACATCGTAACTGCTAATATGCCGATCTTGCTCCACTCTTTCAAAAATGGCGTCCATTTTATTCGTAACAGGGCGACCAGAGCGAGGTGCATCTTTAACATCAAAATTTCCGGACTAAAAACGTTTGAACCAAATTTGTGCTACTCTTACTGACACTGCATCAGGTCCATAAACATCACAAATTTTTTTCACTGCTTGAGTTGCATTTTTGCCTTTTTTATAATAAAATTTTAAAATGTATTGAATTTCTTCATTAGATTCACTCATTTTTACGGAGAGAAAAACAAATGAAAAATAGCGGGAAACAACTTTTTTTTATTTTTTTCTTTTCTTTATAATGGAACCTTTTTAATGTTACCAAAACCAGCCAGACACAAATAGTACAGTCAAAAAAATTTTATAATAAGTTTATACCTACGTTATGCGAAAAGACTTTTTCCCCGACCTAATATAGGATTTCTCTTTACGCGGACGAAACCGCAACTGATCTTTTTTTAGGTTCCAATGAATTAGTAGGCATTTATCTTTTTTACATTACATGAAAATGACACAATTATCCTTTTAAAAATAGAAACTAAATAATAAAAATATAAAAGTAGTTAACACTAGTTTTTAATTATAACATATTTGCATTTACAATATTTAGTTATACCTAAGACTATCTTGTTTAGTAAAAATATATATAAATTTTATGGTGTGTTTCATCCCTTGCCCATATCTTTAAATGTACTGGTTAAAGCATAATGCTTATAATGACAATTTTGGTAAAAGAAGTCAATAGTCTATTGGGTTTGTATAAAACCCAAGAGGATCTTTTTTACGAGTGATGATTATCTGCATACTAGTTTTTGCGTTAAGGTGAGTATAGACTACAACATTAACTTGTAACAGAACAACGAGCCGCTCTATGATATGTTCTAGTGTATCATCCTTTTACGAACTAAACATCGAGCACGCTTGCCTCTTTGTTATAATATAAACCAACGAGCGTATTGGTGTAACATTGCGTCGAGCGTATTGGTGTAACATTACGTCGAGCCACGAGTGTGAGCGATGCGCGGTTGCGGGGTGACGCGGAGGGAGTGGGACGAAAGACGCACGTGGTCTGCATTTACCGGTAACATAACGCCGAGCATTCGCAGGAACGTTACATGCTTTGGATACTGAGCTTTTGCCTGTATTGTACCATTCGTAAGAACGTTACATTACACAGCAATGCTCCAGATAATGTTGTAGTCTATACCCACCCTTAGGCAGACCTATGAGGTCTTAAAACCAAAAAGTTTGACATTGGATTATTATCTAGTTCTGCATTGTCCTAGCAGTCACGCATATGAACTCGCATGCTATCTTAATTAATATTATAATCTACAAACTGTAACTCTAGTTAATCACGGTAGCTGCTTAAAATAATCTGCGCCAATAAGATAGTCCCACAAGTGTCGATAATATTTGGTACCTACTTGGTATTTGCGAGCTGATTACGTATTTCTGATTTAGTTAATACTATCGATCATGAACTTGGACTATGCTCTAAGGTTATATCGAGTGTTTTCAGGAAGAATATCGTAAGCGTCAAAAGTCCCAGAATACTGTTCCAAATTGGTGCTATAAACATTACATACTTTTAAAAAAATGTTATTCATATGGCGGTTACGATCTTTTTCCTAAATTCACTTGAGATCTTCAACAAACATGTATTCTTCAGATCGAAAGCAGTACAGGGCATTTATAAGCTCATATAAGTTTATAGTTGTACATTCACATCACAGTCCTAAAACTCGGTTGGTTTTCATGAAATGACATAATGAAATAAAATTTTATTTGGGCATAAATCTTAAGAACAGAAAACATATAATTTGTAATTTTTTTGACAAATAATTGTCTATATTATAACTAAAAGGACTCCACTCAGCATGTGCTGTAATGGAGGACACCAACAGCACTGGTCTTCCGTGGAGATCTTATAATGTTGTTTTATATGGAGTGTATGTTTTAAGTTGCCATAAATTTTGGATTTATGTCAGTTCAAATAATATTAAATCCCACGTAGACTTGAGCTGGACATTTACTGTCCTTAACAGTGGATTGCAGCCTACAGTCATTGTTTCTGGAGCTGGCCATCTACATTATAATAATAATACTGGCTGGTGATGATGATTAAGAAATATTATTGAAACATTCAATGGCGCTAGTCCCTAGTATGGCAAGAGACCATAAGTTGCGGTCACCAATTTCCATCAGAAGCATGCACCAGCCGCATGCTTAAACGGCACTCTGTGGTATAGAAAAAAACTAGGCACCTAAAGTCCCAGTTAACTGAACAGAAACTTTTTACTACCCATACTCGTAAAAATGAATAATGCTTGTGAGGCACTCGTTTCAAAATGTACAGAAATCACATAATTAAGTATGTTATATGACTTATTTTATTCAAGTAAAAGTTATCATATGCAGCTGGGCATTCTTATAATCACTCTTCTATAACAAGTACAAATAATTTTTTGCATGTCACATGGAAGTAGGTTGTTACAAATATGGATATATACAATGTGACGCCCTGTAAGGGCATAGCAACATAACAAAGGACCTACTAAGTGCCTGCGTCCTAGGTCAATTACAAAAATTTAAGACATTAAAGAATAACAATATACTTACATATTTATCATCAAAAAATTCCTGCATATTATAATAGCATTTAATTAAGAATGTCTTCGACCGGTCTGTGTTGCCAGCGATGACGTATGAGACTGAGACCTGGTGCCTGACTATGGGCCTCATAAGGAAGCTCAAAGTCGCTCAGCGTGCAATGGAGAGAGCTATGCTCGGAGTGTCCCTACGTGATTGAATCAGAAATGAGGAAATCCGTAAGAGAACTGGTGTGACCGACATAGCGAAGCGCGTTTGCAAGCTGAAGTGGCAGTGGGCGGGGCACATTGCTCGAAGAACCGACGGCCGATGGGGCGTTTAGGTGCTTGAATGGCGACCACGAATCAGCAAGCGTAGTAAAGGGCGGCCCCCACGCGATGAACCGATGACCTGGTCAGGGCGGCGGGGAGCCGGTGGATGCAGGCGGCAAAGGATCGATCTACGTGGAAAGCAATTGAGGAGGCCTATGTTCAGCAGTGGACTTCAGATGGCTGATATGATGAAGAATGTCTTTAAAGTTTTAAAAGTTCTGAAAGGGCTTTAGACACCCCTCCTCAATGACCCAATTTTGTGACAAATTAACAATATTTTGAGTACTTCGTTAGCATTGGCAGGTTGTACCACATAGGTAGGTCTCTCTTCGCCAATCTGAACTCGCTCACCATGTTTCTATGGCTATGATGGTAATAAAAAGTAATTGTCAATTTTCAGTTCTCGAATAGGAGTAAGGGCGCCGGCTCCGATGGAGATGCTGGCCAAGGAGTCAAAGCTATATCAGACCCGATAGCCATGGATCGAGCGCAGCCGCTCAGCGACCACGCCAAGGTAAGTAATTCACCAGTTCAGAAAATGTGGTTTTGCAGGCAGTGACTATTTCCGTCCGTGCCATGTACCACCCGGTAAGCGGGGCCCGAAAGCAAAACAATCATGCGTGTTTTTTAAACTATGAAACGGTCACGAACGGAAAGATATACCAAGATCGTGGCCCGCCAAAGACATATAAAGTTCAGGCCTATTTTCCAACAATAACATTAAATGTTATCTAGTTAGAATCAGTTGTCCACTAGTTCATTATCTTAACATAAGGGCAGCAGATAAAATAGCAGCGTGGTTACCTTACTTCGTTTCTTAAAGTCATGGGTACCTTAGAAAAACACCAGGATTCTTCCGTGATATTCTAAAATACCATGACGTTGATTTGTAAACATTTGACACGAAGTTTCATGAAATAAAATAGGAACCGTTTAAACTGAAAGTCGTACCTATGGGATGGTAAGAAATAAAAAAAAAGGAAGACGCTGAGGCTATGAGTGCCATGCCTATTGCGATTAATATCTAAACATCACGGAATCTTTAATAAGAGTACAATATAATATAAAAAGTAATTCGTTAATAAAGTCTGTTCAGTCCGTATGTTCACGCAAGGGCTGCAGTCTGATCTTCGCCTTTCTTTTGGTCTCAATGAGTCCTCTCGGTGAGTCATTAGGCGTGCCGTTAACAGTACTTTTCAAACCAATAAATGATTGGGATAGCTAAAAGAAAAGGGTTTGACTATCTCCAGCAATATTATCCAAAAATCAATCAAACTTGCATTAAAGCGCTCTGTTCCAAATGCCACAAAAACGGCCAGTCATTCAAAAGCTGACCATTATGAACGTTGCTTTACTGTTTTCTTTTAGGCCTTCGATGCTGTATTTTTCATATCAGCGAACGACAACGGCGAGGATAAAGGTATCTACGTGATCTCCGGCTGCGAGCGCAGATCCATGAGCATGTGCAACGGTCTTTTCTATATCGGGGTAAGATTTGCCTCTAACATACTTTATGCCATAATTATAAAATACACATGTATATACACATTAAGCATCGTGAGATATTTAACATGTTTTAAGTCTTAATTAAACTTTTGGCTGTCTGATATCTTAAAGACAGCTTGGTTTGTAAAATTGTTGCCATGTTGTCTATCCTTTTGAAGAGGTGGTAGAGATTCAATGGGTCCACGCACGGAAAGATTATTATCATTTATAAAAACTTACCTACATACCTCACAAAGTTTGGTTTTAAAATGAGTAATCCTGAGTGATTAAACTTTTTTTAATTAAAATTCTTCATTGCTTACCATGTCCATAAATAGCGAAATTTTAAGAAAGCCCAAGTCTATCACGATCTTCCCAATTTACCACCGTCACCACAAGTCTCAATAATAAATACGTGAATAAATAGATGCTTGCGATGCAGATGAGGTGGTATTTAGAGACCTTGAGACACTTGTCTGCTTCCTTGTAGGCAAGAGATCAGATTATTGGGTCTATATCGAAGTGCTGTGACGTGAAGCAACTTCAGGCAACAGCGATCTCGCTCATGAGTTTTATTGATCTTCTGCCCTTTCTTTCTTGATTTCACCTGTGCAGACAACCCCCATTTTTTGTGAAACATGCCGCCGACATAACATTACATTACATACTCATTACATACAGACATACACATACAAACGACGACAAATATTATAAAAGTTTATCATAACACTAATCACGAGCCACGAGACAGTTTTACCATTTTCTGAGATCACTGTAATACTCACTTATAACAATCAGTTTAGTTGCCAGGTAAAGGATTACTATGCAGCAAGAAAATCCCAGACACAGTGCTGTTTGGAGCTGAAATTGGGGAGTTTGGAGCCGAGGGTATCAAAATGACGCCAGTCGAGCCAATGGCCAAGTGGACCGTCAGTTACAAGGGACAAATGTGGTAATAAATAGCTTCTCTGTGATGATATAAGACTTTTGTATAACAAACATAGGTAGGCTTTAGAAACTTTTTTGTAGTAATGAGTTTGAATGAATGTGCTCAGGGGGCCTACCGCCGAATTCGATGGATTACCGGTAATCCATCTAGATCAAACTTTGTTTACGTTCATTAATCCGTACCGGGGAATCTGCCGACAGCCACCTCTCATTCATGACCTTCAGTCCGTGACAGACCAATAGGTAAATGGAGAACGCCATTTTGTTTCGATTTCCATGAGTTCGGCGGTACGACAGAATCAATTCGGAATCTATTTTGCCTTATAATCGATTGCCATCGAACTCAGCAGTAGGCCCCCAGGGCCGCGGCACAACCAATGATGGATGAGTGTCGTATTATATAGCTACGAGATTGAGAAAATCTGATTGCGCTATTCAGGATTTCTTCTGTACGTTCAATTCATCGCTTGCACTATGTCGCTATAAGTTGTAGATATTAATTGAAGTCAGTTTAAATTGGCTTAAGCTACATGTTGATAAAAATATTCTTCAGTGTGAGGTTTATAGAGAGAGGCTGTAAGCATGAATCAGTTCCAACTAACACTCCATTGCACATTAAGCGCTAGAACACGCACAATAAGGAAAAACCTCTCCTTAGACTCAAGAGTTGAATACCTTGGATTCTCGACAATTTCCTTTGCTCGTTTTTGAACCGCGCCAAAAGTTCCGACCTAGTATCTTGGCGCTCTTGCTCAATAATCACAGCTATAGCAATAGTCGCTATCCTGGTGGGAAGTAGCCTTGTTCAGCACTTCGAGCTTTTTGGATAGTAGCATAACGTGTTTACTACTAAGTACATTTTCTTGTAACTGGCGGGAGAAAAAACTAACCTTGACATTCTTGCCCGTTCTTTTACGATCAAGCTCCCGCCCGCAGTGAATGGGCGCGCTAGTTTTTAAGTTTTGACGTTCATAAGAGCTCTTTTGAGCCAAACTGGAATAAATGAATTTGAATTTTGAATTTTATCTGGATATCTCCATATCAAGAATCCCATTGCTATTGGCGAAGTTAAGGCGTGTATCTAAGAACTGAGGAGTAACAAATGAAGCTTTTGAAGTTCAATTATCTCTTCATTCCTATTTCAGGTACCAAAATGATCCAGAAAAGAAGGTAGAAGTGGAGTTCCAAGGTGAGTGGAGGGCCACCAGCAAGTACTTCGACTACGACACCGACCTACACCCGCCCGCCGTCATCAAATCCATCGCCAAGGAGTCGTGGAGCAGGACCTACTTCGAGAAACTCAAAACGTGAGTTATATAATCCTGGGATATCTTGCAAATTAAAATTAAAAATCTTAAGACCTACGCAAAACGGTTGGCTAAGATTAGAGCTGAAAATACAGCTCAGTGGCGTACAATGGGCGAGAACAAGCTGTCAAACATCGGACATGTGGCGTTGCGCCAGCGCAGCCCGGTCGCCCCCGCCACCTGGCGGCACTCCACTCCACTATTGCAAGGCGACCATATTATGTCACTCTGAGCTTTATTAACTTTTAAAATACTTTAATTTATTATACAGCCCATTCAAATTTAAAATCATTTATTCAAGTTGGGCTCAAAAGAGCTCTTGTGAAGGTCAAAAAGAGTCAAGAAGGTCAAATGTACTTAGTAGTTAAACAATTTGACAAGTCTACAAAAACATGTGTTCTGCGGTCACAAGATTTAAAATAAAAGAGGAAAATAACTTTTTTTTCAAGTTATACGAGCATGATTACAAATAAACATAGTAGACATGAGCAGACCAGTCCCCACTGGCGGCACCCGTTCACGAGTATGACGCATGAACCAGAATGAATTCTTACTTAATCACCTATCGAGACAAAATTACATACACAATTTGGTAGTGGTGTATGTATGTATGCCACCACACCTACCCCACATCACTTTCAACAAAAGTGTATAGGGATCTTACTAAGATCTGAGGAGCCCAAGACAACCTTACCTGCAAGTAATGGTTCTGCTGAACAACGAACGAGGCTCTGACGAACATAAAAGTTCCCGGTAAGCGTCAATCAGCTCGCCACCTATTACGTGGGGCCAACAATATCAATGGCGAAATTTGATCGTATAATATGCCTCTGCCTACCCTTTTGGGAAACAGGCGTATTTATGTATGTAAGTAATCACAATCCTTGTCCCGCTCCTGTCCCTCGTGACGTCATATGCTAATGACGATGAATACTTATAGGTACCTGTTTCAAACAAACTGTTGTACTACTGTTCTAATTTTTGACTTTACCAGAGCAAAGCCCTTTGCTATGGCGTTGTTATAATGGCTCCTAGCAATTGTGTACAGTGTAGATCAGGATAGGACATACAGATGACACTTTGTGTTTTAAAGAAGTTATATCTAATTGTTCCCGCTTCTTATTAAGTACGTAATCATGTGTGACTCAACTCAACCGTTACAGGAATTATATATTTCAGAGCACACCAGTCGCACTACGAACAGTTTGGCGTCATGAAGTGCAAGTTCAGGATCAATAACGAGCCCTTCGAGTACACGCTTCCTTCCTTCAGGGACCATAGTTTCGGTAACTAATTTAAATATTATATGTATGTACTCGGTATTTGTCAAGCTGATGATCTGAAAGAAATAATTAAATTTATTCGGCACTTGCAAAAATATAGATATTTTATAAAATCTAAGACTTAAGTACCCACTCAGCCAATAGTCGGATATTCAATGAATGTCGCGATGCTGATCTTCCGTTTGTACCAAAATTCTTACTTATAATTTAATATAAACAACCATATTAAAAGAAAATTGTCAAGTTTTGTGCTTGTTTGTCTTAAAATTACGGCATAACAACAGTGTGACAAGTGTGACTAGCTGTGAAGTAGACTTACCAAAGTATTATTTGTTAAGGTCACAAGCGGGACTGGAGCCTGATGCACCGATACGCGTTCCACCACATCTTTCTCAAGAACGGCGTGGGCATCAGCGTGGGTGTCATCTGCCAGCCGACTACTGCATCTGTGTAAGTTTGTATGTCACCAGCGCTCTAGGTGCCTTGTAACTAGGTGGTCACAAGCGGGACTAGAAACTGATGCACTGACGCAGGGCTATCCATAAATTACGTCACACGTTTAGGAGGTGGGAGGGGGTTGACGAAGTGTGACATGATGTGACAAGAGGCTAGGAAGGATTTAGATCCTACATTTCGCGACGTCACGTAACAAAATCCAGATACTATTATAATTTTGTTATACAATTTTCCAAATATGTAACATCACACTAAGGAGGAGGGAGTCTCACAAGTGTGACCAGCTGTGACAAGGACGGAGGGGGGGTTAAAATTTCACGAAATTCGTGAGACGTAATTTATGGATGACCCCTACGCGTTCTACCACATCTTCCCATAAAACGGCATCGGCATCAGCGTGAGCCTCATCTCGCAGCCAACTACTGCATCTGTGTAAGTTTGTATGTCACCAGTGCTCTAGGCGGCTTGAAACTAAATGGTTAGAAGTGGTTCTTTCATCAGCATCGACCTGCCCTGCTCCCACGCTAGTTGTCATCGACACAGTTTCCACTACGTTTATCGTACTTAATCCATTAGCTGAGCACTGCCAAGAGGCAGCACTGGCAGGGTCCCCATGCAATGATGGGCTGTGAGGGACTGGTGTGAAGTGCAAACTTTAATTACACTAATTAGAACAAGGTAGTCTTATAAATATTGAGCAGTATCTACTTACACACTCTCAATCCATCTCTTTGCGTCCTCTGTATTAGGCATGTAATAGGACGAGTCGAAGAGTATCTGCATCGTTCCTATACCATGACCAGCGTTTAATAGGAGATTATTCTACTGATACCGCAGAATAAATACTTCTAAAAGAGAATAAGTGACATTTATATTTATTTTGTAAATTTTTACGCAATGAACGTTTTTTTCAAATTTAATGTGATAATATTTTTTCTTCATATTTACTACCTTTTTTTTAAACTGAATGTTCTAGTTTTGAGGTGGGCACCGTAGCCCTAGCAAACGGTGAAGTGTTGCCGGTGAAGTGGGTGGATCTGCAGCTGTACCAGCACGGTGAAGGTGGCACCGCGCCCAAGGAATACGCCTTCCGGTGTCAGGCTGGCGATGAGGTGTACACAGTGCAAGTAAGGACGGTTCTTATTTTAAGGACTGACGAGACATACCATCGCTAAGGTGCTTACCTGATGATATTTGACACGCGAGATGGACAGACATACTTTATTTTATTACACATATGCAGTGCCGTAACTAGCCTTTTATGCAACCGGTGCGAGCTTTTAAAACTGCGCCCTTGAAAAATGCTTTAACCAGGCTCTGAAAATACAGGCCAGGTACAGTAGGGCGCGTCTACACCATATTCGCAATAAAACAAAATGTACCTACCAGCCACCATGCATGACATAAAACTGTGCCCTGTGCCTGGGCACTGCTGGTACCGCCCTAGTTACGGCACTGCACTTATGTTAACACACACACATACAAGCGCTGAGCTAGGAGAATACAACGTGACCTATACCAATACCCATGATCATGCACACAAATATTTGCTTTGAGCAGGACGACACATAACCTACGGCCTTTGAAGCAAACGACTAGAAGATTCCCAAAAATATGACAGCGGTTCGTAATCTCCGATGCCATCTCAGTCACCTTAAAGAGCTGTTTGTGTTTATGTGACAAGTCTAGTCAAATCTAGTCAAATAAAATCATTTATTTGCTTTAAAAATATGGTAGTTACATATAAATGGTCTTGACTTAAAATAGCTTTTCTTTTTCTTTTTTTGGATGGAAAATCATTAAATGACCGTCCCCCGCTGTGGGTGGAGCGGCAGGGTGTGTCAGACTTCTACTGACTAAAAACCATCCGTGTTCCTTCTTGAGCCTGTAACACCAAGGCCGCGGTAACCCTTTCGAAACATCCCGCAACCCTGGCAGGCTTGGCCCTGAGGGCCCCTCAGTGTGCTGACATCTCTTTGAGGCGCGCGTGGAACATGAACGCGCCGTCGACGCGGCCTGTCGCCTTTAGTAGGCGGACGGGCGGTGAGTTACCCATTACCCACCGCCCACAAGCCAGCGCCTACGGTGGCCGGGAGTCTTCTCGCGGCGGCTGGGACAGAGACGAGTGGTATTCTGCCTTTCTCGCTCCGCCGCCTCCTTTGCTAGCATGACTGCTTCGCAAAAGAAGGCGACAGCCCCCCATACTCTCTCAATCCGGACCATGGGCTCCACCAAGGCCGAACGCGAGAGATCGCCGCCGCCGATCGCCGCCACGAGGACACGTCGGAGCCCCGCCTCCAGCTGATCTTCAATCTGAATGCTGGATCGGCATGTTTTGGCCCAAGGGACATGCAAAAATTACATGCAAGTGATATCGAGAGCTTCCGTGCTTCGGAAGGCACGTTAAACCGTTGGTCCCGGTTATCACTAAATGTGGTAGTCGTTAAGCCATGTTAGAGGCCTAATGGGCGGCTTAAAACATTCTAACAGCAGGACGCCATACTCCTCCGCCAATCCGCACTGGGTCAGAGTGGTGGAGTCTGACCCAATACCCTTACACTTTGATATGTGAGAGGAGGCTCGTGCTCAGTAGTAGGACGTTAATGGGCTGAGATGATGATGATGAGAATATAATAATATCAATATGAGTAATTAATATAAAGTAAATACAAAGCACGAATGTCAGTTTACAATATTTCCAAAGATTAAATGGTCAATTATAATTAATTAAAATATGTCAAATTGTAAATAAATTACTATAACCACTGTAACAAATGCATCCACTAATGACAGGTCATATAAATGCCGTTTCACACCTTGCTTTGAATACCCGGGAATCTAAAGCTGGGAAACACAGGCGTAGAGGCAGAGAACTCCAAAGCCTACTAATCCTTACAGTTGGTTGGTTTTTTGATCCCCAGGTGATGGTAGAACACGAGTCAGTCCACTACGTATCCGATGAATGGGAGGCGAGGATGGTGGAGCGGTTCTGCAAGTTCGTGGTCAACGGCATCCCCGGACGAGGCGTATCCGAGTTCCATTACAGGCATCGAGACGGACGACCAGAGACCGTTGCGAAAGACGATCCCGAGTGGTATAGGAAGAAGTGCCATAAAATATAGTTGGGAAATTAAAATGGACTTTTATTAATAACTGTTTGTTTTTCGTCAAAACTTAAGCGTCACTTTATAACTAGGTAACACCGACAATACTCTTCCCCCAGACCGGTGTATCTTTTATGACATATACATCAGGCTGTTGTTGTTAATAATTACATATCGGGGTGGGTGTCTATACCTAGTGGCGTTCCGCAGGGATCTCTACTCGGGCCTTTGTTGTTTATAGTCTATGTAAATGATATTGAATCCTGTATGCTCTCATCCAAGCTTATCTGCTTTGCAGACGATATGAAAATATTGGCTAGGGTTTGGCCACTATAGACTCTATATGGTAATTAAATATAAGCTTAGAATCGCGATAAACACTTAGGTCCCGCACCCCATCTAATCTTTGCAACACATGCCCACTGAGACTATACTTTTACGTTAGTACTAAAAGCTTGCGGCTTTACGAAACAACACAGCATTTAGCCGGGTTTAATTCCAAGTGATTAAATAGGCAGTAATCAGTAAGGCGAGATAAGTCCGCCTGAAGAGCCGCTAAAACTCATTGTTTGCTTAAATTAAACACTACTGCCAGAGCAAGATTTCAGATACTTTAGGATAAACCCAAAATTATAATAGACTGAAAGGCCGTAGGCAGCGGGGGCAGGGGGCCCTTGCTTCTCCGACTACGCCTTTGGCGCGGCGGGCGGGCCAGGAGGGCCAGGGGGTCTTAGGCAGCGGGGACAGGAGGCCCCTAACGTCTAACTGTAGACCCCAGGCGAAGTCGGCCACATACGCCGCTGGTCGCATAAGGAGGTAGGGGGTCGTGCGCCCAGGGGGACGGGGGCAGGTGACAGACGCTGCAACCCAGGTACTGGCCCCCCGCCTCTTTCTCAGCAAGCGGAGGGCGTCGTCGGAAGATTTTTAGTGGATTTTACTGCTGGCAGTAGTGTCTGCGGTGGTGAGTCTCACACACCCCCCTCAGTCCCCCTTTGGCCGAGAGACAGTGTGTAAATGCATTTTGTTACCGACGTAAAACCAAATAAAAAGGTACAAGCTACTGTGGTACTAGTATATTAATAAATCTCTGCACTGAATTTACTGGGGCTTTACATTCAATAAACTGCTACAACAAAAACAGAATCTGACCATGACCTGAGACTGAAACAATCAAAGATAACCATTCTTTCCTAAAATCCATATTGTATAACATACATTGCTGTATATCTTCTAATACAACTTAAAATTTGTTGGGAAAGCCGTCGATGTATGTCGTTTTCAGATGAATTCGTTAGGACCTGCCCTTGATCGGAGACATAGTTGTCCTTTCGAATGCTCCAATTAGAACGCTAATCGAATTGACTGACTGCGCCCCACGAATGAGATAATTGCGCACGCGCATCCTATTTAGAGATATTGGATGATTTATTTTATTTAAGACTATACTACTGTAAAATGTACATACCCATTCTTAAAAAAAAAATTATTACTCAAAGTGGCAGGCCATATCGCTTCGGTAGCTATTTCACACTTGGGTTATATTATATTATTGCAATTTTAGTGGGGATCACGAGCACGCCTTCTTGTGATTATTTGACGATTCTAAATTTGATAGTTGATCTTAACTTATCTTATCTTGACAATAAAGTATATTTTATTTATTTCTTTCTATTTGCTCGCGATATAGTTCAATGGGTGCATGTTCTATTTTCTGACTAGACAAGGGTATATCTTTACGGAAGTGATTGAAGACAGAGAGTTTATCGTCGCCCTAGAAAACGTTACTCTTAGTTTTGTATCGAAGAAACAGTCGATTATGGTGGTGGCTTCGTAATAGTGTGGGGTGGTTCTCTAACAACACGAACAGAGCTGGTTTTCATCGAATCCAATGCTCAGTGCAGAACAATATATCCGTAATATTCTCGGGGATCATGTGGAACCTTACTCAAGATATATCGGAGATAAGATTCTTCTAATGCATGATAATGCAAGACCCCATACAGCGAGAACTGATGCTCAGTATCTTAGGGACGTAGGCATTCGTGCTATGAAGTGGCCAGCACGAAGCCCTGCCCTAAACCCCATCGAACATTCGTGGGACGAGTTAAAACGCAGGGTTCGAGCCAGAGTTTCAGCTCCATCAAGTCTTTCTGGGCTTGAAATGGCGATAGAGGAATAATGGAACGACATCCCTCAAGACTTAATTGTTATATTGATAGGATCAATTGGTTCACGGCATCAAGCAGTTATCCAAGATAGAGGCGGCAACACACATTACTAAAACTTTGATTATTAATTGCTTTCTGATGTTTCCATTCCATTAAGGACTTTGAAACATAGAGGGACTTATTATAAAACGATATCTAAAGTGAACCCAGTTTAAAACTAGTGCTGTCACTTTCATTTGATAAGATGAAGACAGTGACAGCACTAGTTTAAAACCTGGTCTAACTTTAGATCTCATTTTGTAAGAAACCCTTAAATCTTTAAACTTTTTACTGTTTTTTTTAATTTACTTTTTATTCTAGAGGCACGTACTCAGCAAATCAAGGTCTTACATCATACAATTTACTTTCAGTATAAAGCCTATAAAATTACCTATCAAACGATACCACTTTTATGACAATTGTGTTTATGCATTTGAAGGAAATTATATCATTATCAAGGGTTAAGGGTGTGTCGGTTTATTTGTCCGCTAATGAAGTATAGTTTGTGTGGTAATTAATATCAAGCGTTGGACATGGTTATCTCTGTTTTGTAGTTTGTTAAGCCAAGTTAGAGGCCCTTTTGGGTGGTATGAAACAATTTTAACAGCAGGCAGGACGCCAACATTTGCCTTTGCCGATCCACACAAGGCCCTGATGACCTGGTGGCGTTCCCTTTCACTTTGTTGGTGAGAGAAGGCCCATATGCAGTAGTAAAACGTAATCGACTAGATGATAATAATGATGAGTCTCTATCTCTGCCTTTATAGTAAGTAATTTTACTTGTCTACTTTCAATTTCAATTATTTCCTTAAAACAGACCTGAGAGCCTACTCGAGGTAAGTCATTATAGAGTGTAATAACGAAGTTTCGTTTTCGTTAAATAAGAGTAGGCTCTCTGTTAATTTAAGAAATTAGGTCAGTATGTATGTTTCAGTAAAAACTAACAATAAGCTGAGCTTCTAAAATAAAACGTCCTGTATAAATCCCGGTAGAGTTTAGGGTCCCGAGAATAGGTGCGCCACTCGCTCCCGGCCGCCGTTGGGACTCGACAGGCCACGGGAGAGGACCCTCTTCTTTGAAGTTGCATCATTTGTTAATGGTAAGCTGGTCATTTCTTTTATTATTACTTATTTAACATATAGTATATTTTTTACATATACATTAAAACAATGTCCTATAAAACTGTTCAAACACTTTTACTGTAGGAGCAATAACTACATACTAGTATTAATATAATTATTAGGTTTTACTCTTGACCTTGTCTGCACAGACTTCGAATCAAATCCACATATAAACTTTTTTTAAATAAAGTGGCAATTTTTATTTAAAAAAGAATTCGAATCTCAAATCCAAATTCAAATCCGGCCAAATGCGTGTCGGTCTTACCGAAGTAGGTAACAAAAAACTATCTCAAATATTATCTTGCCGATAAAATTCAAAATCAGTCATACATTAACTTAAAATTACTTAACTTAAATACCTACTATTTTGTCCCATTTTAACTTGGTCGGCTATAGCTATAACAGCTGAAGTAGACAGCTGTGCTAGACCGTACTTTTTTTTTTGTTGCTGCGGGACTGTTTGAAAGGGTTTATCGCGGCCTCGGGACGCAAGAGGCTCAAGAAGTAAAATGGATGGTTTTTAGTCAGTAAAAGTCTGACACACCCATCCGCTTGACCCACAGCGGAAGACGGTAATTTGATGATTTTCCATCCAAAATAGAAAAAACTTTTTGTAGTAGCTATGTTGTTTCTAATTCAGTAATGTTTCTCCACATTTGGAAACAATCGCTTAGCTTGCAGAGGGACACTTGCCATAAACAACTTTGAAGTTTCATATTTTGCAAACGTATCCCTGAACAATTCACCAAACTGAACGTGTTATTTAGAGATGCACTTTTGTTATAAATTCGTATCGGAATCGGAAAAGTTTTATGCACACTTAGGTATAATATTTTTAAACTAGTAATTCAATGACAAATTAAATAAAAAAAACTCTGAGATCATATAAAAATATTTATTTATTTTCGTGATCGTGGGCGTGATTAGTTTGTATTACTATGGCAAATTATAGTTTAGTGCCGATAGTCTATGCGCCATACCAGACGGGTAGATCGACAGGCCTTTTAGGTTTGAGGAATTAGGATCATAGATACCAGTGAGCACACCCTTGGTCCTTAGCGTAATCCTAAGGCACAACCAGGATAAATGCTGATAATGATGATTTTACCATTAGAAATGGACTTCGATGCCATTCTGCAAGATGTGGGTGAATTCGGCCATTACCAGCAGCTGGTGGTATACCTGGTCCTGCTGCCGGCCGTGGTGCCCTGCGGCTTCCATGCGTACGCGCAGCTCTTCATGGCCGCCGATGTCACTCACTGGTGCCGAGTTCCTGAGCTCGAGCATCTTACCGATATAAGCTTGGTGAAGAATTTAAGGTACAGTCAGAGTTAGGATATAATGTACGTTATAAGTAATTAAAGCTTAATTTCCTTCTGAAAATACTTATATAATACAATTATAGCAGCGTTTATGGAATGAGGGCAGAACCTTTTATCACAAACGTGATTTTGAACGTTCTTACTTAGTTTTAAAAATATTTTGTAAATATTTATAACACTTCAATCCTTATGTCCCGCCACCTAAAATTCAGTTCACCCAAAATGGCCCAACTGAAAACCAGCGCTGGGAAATTATCCTAGCAAATGCTGAAATGGGTCATTTTGGTGCATCATACAATGAATTGTTTATTATTGTAACTAGTTTGTATCTACAAATTTTATGATGCACCAATAAATGATTATTTATATTATTAAATTATAGAAGGTGCAGTATGTTTTTCCTTCCATTCAACTCGGTTTTTGGACATCGACTCATCCACCTCTTCTATCACACACTCCATCTTTTTTTTGACGTCCTCTCAACCTCAATCCGGTAACATTCATATTCATAAATGTGCTAGGAGCTGTTATTGTAGAATTCAGAATGATACTCACCTTAGCCATCAGCTGCAATCACATCGCTTGTAATCAAACTATGTTTAATTACTTTGTTGCTTCAATTGTGACTTTAAAGACGTAGATTACCACTGATTAAGCTTGTAGAATAATCCTGCTGGATGAAGAGTAAATAAGCATCACCCATTTTTATAAAGTTAGGACCTAATTGAGTATTACAGAGCACAGTTTTAAGTCAACCTCCTAGCCAAGGTTTTAGATGTAATATGGTTTCTTATTTTCAGTATTCCTCTAGAGCTAAAGAATGAAAAGCTTCAGTACTCCCAATGCAACATGTACAACTTGAACTACAGCGAGCTGATGAGGAACTACGAGACGCTGCAGGAGGCCATCGAGAAGGAGATCCCAGCAGAGATTGTGCCGTGCAGGAACGGCTGGTCTTATGCCAACAACATTTATGCTAACACCGTGGTTACTGAGGCAAGTATGGAATAAAATAGTGTGCCAAACGACGTGGCTTGCTGATTATTTGTTTATTAAGTACAAACTACATTAAACACAGCTTACAATTTATGTTTACCCTCACAAAAGTACCTTGACATTACGTATAGTCAACATAATTGCCACAAGTGATGGATTGAAAATATCTTTGTAACAATTCCCCCGCTTCTATAATTTCCCGAAACATCGAGAATTTATTCAACACGACTCGTGTTTCGCCCTTACACAGGGCATCTTCAGGTAAGATAAGAGCCTCAGAACAACGATGTCTTTACGACCAACGCTGAAACGAGAGTGAGCAGCTGAGCGTATTCGAGCGTATTTATATAGAAAGCGTAGGTATTAATTTTTTTAAAGATTTTTTTAATCCATCACTTGCTTACAATGGATTTCCGCAAAGTAACGCCTGAATCAATAAGTTATTTATAATTGCCACATACAATGCTGAACTAACACCCCTCATTTTGCTCACGCGCCGGAAGATTTATTAGCGCCAAAACTTATATCCGAGGATTTTGTAATAAATTTTCTTCTGGTTGCTGTCTTACAAAAAAATAATTTACCAAACTGAACGAGTAGTTATTTGGAGATGCACTTTTGTTATAATTTATGAATAAAAGTGCTATCTTCATAGTTTCTTCTAGGTATAATTTATAGAAGACCGGCCAGCATCACTTTAATACACTTTTAGAATAGAACACATACGACTAGTTTCTTGGTTTTAAAGAATATGAAAATTAAACAACCATCTTAATATCCACTAAGATTTTACATCCGTGTCGTTAATTTAACGTCATTTTATATTATATTGAATTCCAAGTTCGCATATGTTGTCGGAATCTTGAGCGGAGAGAAGAAAAGAATTGTTAGAAGATATTCAATCCTATTAATTTATTAAACAGTGGGACCTCGTCTGCAACAGGGACTTCCTCCCGACCTTGGGGCTGGTGCTGCTCGCTGCTGGAGGCTTAATAGGCAACTACATCTTTGGCTACCTTCAAGACACTATCGGAAGAAAGCCCTCCTTCTTCATATACCTCCTCATCGAGTGCATTTTTGGAGTAGCGACTGCATTTGCCCAGAACTATGTGGTGTGGATCATTTATAGAATTGGGGTTGGGTTTACAGTGCCTGCTATCATGGCGACTCCTTATGTTTTAGGTAAGATTCCTATTCAATTTTTTTTAAACTTTTTAGTATTTTTAAAGCTATCTAGATATACTATACGATAAACGATTTAGATATTTTTGTACTAATTTTAATTAGGAATTTATAATATGATCATTTTTACAAAGTTTGTGAAAGGAGACTCACCTAGCTAAAATAATCGAAATTGTTTGATGTCTTCCTGACTGACAGTATTAAATAAATAAATAAATATTCTCTTACAATCACACCAATTCTTTAGTTCCAAGATAAGTATCACTAAGAACTTGTGTTATGGATACTAAAGAACGGATAAACATACTTAATTCTTTTTTTTTTGTAAATACATACTTAATATACATAGGAAAACACCCAGACCAGAACAAATATTCATATTCATGCACACAAAGATTTGTCCTGTGTGGGAATCGAACCCACGACCTCTGGAGTGAAGTGCAGGTATACTGACCTCCACGCCAAATCGGTCGTCAAGTATAATGTTCCATTATAACTTTTTCAGCTATAGAATTAGTGGGTCCCCGGTGCCGTACTCTCTGCACTATTCTCTCGAACATCGCCTACTCCTTAGGCCTGATCTTACTGGCTGGCGTGGTATACTTGATCCGCGATTGGAGGCATCTGGCCCTAGCCACCACGCTGCCGTTTGTGTGCTTCTTCCTGTACTTGTGGCCTATGCCTGAGAGCCCACGGTGGCTGCTGGCAAGAGGACAGTTCGAAAAAGCTGAGGTCATCTTGAAGAATATGGCTAGGTAAGCTAGCTGTTGATACGTACGTCGATAACTAATAGCTGAATAAAGGTGGTGTAGCTAGATTGCCACGCTCCTAAAGTTTAATAGCATAAAATATACTAGACGAAGTCGAAGAAGCGTAAGGGCTCTTTCCATTTATACGTTTCTTGTCGTCCTGCTGCAGTGCCGAATCGGTAAATTTGTCGTACTGCAGATGCACGATCGTATTTTTTCACACAAAGCGCACCGCGCTGCACCCGCACGACAACACGGCGCCTATGCCATTGGCGTGGACGATTGTCCATGTGCAATATGACCATAGAGTAATATATATATCACAAACGCTCTGCTTCTGGAGCGGTCCGACTCAAATGTCTAAATTAAAAGCACCCTAAGCGTAAGTTTTATTTTGAATTGAGGCAACAAACAGTCTTGACTATCAGGAACCATAGAATGATTAAAATTGAAGAAGCGCTCGGTATTAATTGAATATTGATGAACTGAGATAATAATGTGATAGATCATTCCATGTAGTCTCCTACCAGTGTTGACAGATGTTTATTTTAGCAAGTCGACATAAAAAAATTAAGAGAGAAAAGCGGAATTTTTACGTCAAAGGCCTTAGTAATAAAGTCTATAATCAGAGGATCTACTACAAAAATGTACACAATAATCGGACGACGTTCTATTCCGTTTCGTGTATCGTTAGCAACAGAGTCTAAAATAGTAAAACCACAATGTTTCTACGAATTGCGTCAGAATCATGATTTAGTTTTTGGAGTAAAGGCAGTATTTTAAAATATTCCTCTCTTTATTTGAGACGCACGGTCAATTCGAGTCCCTAAAAAGCGAGACTGACCCTATTCTGACATAAAATTTTCAGTTGAAAATCGGGATGTCCCGCCAAAATCGGGACGTATGGCAACGCTGTCTCCAATCGACGTTCTTAAAACATTATCAGTCTTATTGATTGGCAGATCTAATTCGTTCTAAAACATAAATAATAATAATAATCTTTATTGAAACCAAACATTAGATTAGACCGCATCAGTTCTGACTGACTGTCTCTGGACAGTGTCGCAGTCATCAGCGACCGCCTCAAAGACAGAGGTTTCGGACTTAAGAAATATAATATTATTGAAGACCTTGATGCCAAACTATTCACATATAGCGACAATACCCACCTAAGAGGCCATCACCTCAAACTTTGCACTAGCTTATCTACCAACAACCCACATAATTACTTCTTAGGCAACCGTGTAGTGAGACAGTGGAACGAGCTGCCGGCAGATGTAGTGTCAGCTCCCACTGTCAATTCATTCAAGAACAAGCTGGACAAACACATGCAACCAGTTAAGAGGAACTAAATGCAGATGAAATAGATACAGGCGCAATCAAACGCGTTTTCAAACTGCCTGCTTGTTAATTAATAATAATAATATAGTTTACTTTTAAACACATCTGACTGATCACCTCAGATGTCCGGAGGGAATGGGGAAATGTCTTTTACCTACCTAATCTTAAGGAATTTAAGGATCATATGTATTTATTACAGAATAAACGGCAAATCTCTACCAGCAAACTACATGGTACAACTACGTCGCAAGTATGAATCGGACAAACTCAAGCAAGACATAGAAAAAGAGAAATCTAGAAAATACGGCATCTTAGACCTTTTTAGGACACCTAACTTAAGGAAGAAGACTATCATCATAACTTTCATATGGTTCACAAACACCAGTGTCTATGTGGGCTTGTCTTACTACGCGCCAGTACTTGGAGGAGACGAGTTCCTGAATTTCTTTTTGGCTGGAGTGGTGGAATTGCCTACTTATCTGTTCCTCTGGCCCTCGATGGAGAGACTTGGTAGAAGGTGGACGTTGTGCATGAGTATGGTGGTTGGGGGAATTGCTTGTCTGACCACTTTCTTAGTTCAGCATGGTAAGTAAGTTATTGAAGTTTGTTATCCATCATCATTATAATTTACAGAATTTAGATTGTTCACGACTCCGATGACCACGATCGAGGGGAAAATCGCGTAAGATCTATCATGACCAAATACAGAAGGATTTGGAGTAAGGGCAGGTCAAAAGTATTCTAAACCGACGGGCGTGTATGAGTGTGTGCGAGGAGCGTAGAAAGCGGAAGTATGTGATCTCTTTCGGGGAAAAGGCGTCAAATATTTGTTTATGTGAAATGTTCACAAAATTTTACAATTATAGGCCAGTTATAAAATTTTCAGACCAATTTAATGCCTTAATAAATTTTAATATTATTATAAATAATTTCCAGAAACATACGTGACACTGGCCCTTTACTGCGTGGGCAAGATGGGCATATCCTCCTCCTTCGTGGTGCTGCCCCTGATGGCGTCAGAGCTGTACCCGACGGTGGTCCGGGGGCTCGGCATGAGTCTCAGCTCCGTGCTGGGCATGCTGGGACCAATATTTATACCGCTCGTCAATTATTTGGTAAGCATGAGTTTAATTCATTTGGTTTTCTAAGCATTTAAATTTTTAAGGATGCAATAAAGGAACATTTTCTTGCTGCCTGCTAGCTGTACTTTTTTTTATCCCTTGTTTAATTTTAGTATGTTATTGTTTGTTTTTATTTATTATTTTATTTTGTGCACGTGTCTGCTTTGTAAAAATTTCTTTCCTTCTTCGGTCTGCTAGAAGAAATTCCTTTTAGGGATAAGCAGTGCCGTTGCACATATCTTTCATAACTTCTGTCTTGGTTTATGTTCCTTATGTGCATATATTGTTAAATAAATAAATAAGCCCCCAGCGCCGGCCCTTGCCTTGCCCAGCTCTTGATCAAGATAGAGCGAGAATGTTATTCAGCGCCCTTTGGTTGGTCGACGCTTTCACATCAAATATTAGTCTTCAGTTTATTGTTAAAAATAATCACAAACTCTTTCTAAAATCATTTTTTTACTGCAGAGTTTTATACAAAATAAAGCCGTTTATAAAATTTATTTTTATTATGCATCGATTAATTGCATGATCGATAATGTAATGAAACTATGATAGAAAAATCTTACCTACCTATATTCTATTTCAGGGATCCGATATCATGGTTTTGCCCCTCATCATCATGGGCGCCTTGCTGGTAGCTGGTGGAATCGCTAGCTTGCTGCTCCCCGAAACGCTAAACCAGCACCTTCCACAGACCTTGGAAGACGGCGAGCGTATGGGCTTGGACACAGACTTCTGCTGCAGCCCACCTGTCAAAGAGAGCAGCCATAAAGGCTCAACTGCTAAAGAAACCTTTGATCAAGACATATGTCACGCTTGCAATACTTTATGCTCTTGCCATTTAGTAAATGTACCGTTAGTTGAAACTGTTTCTGCTGTATTAGAGAAAGAGATTGAAAAAGTTGAGTTTATAACTGTGAAATAAATGAGTAAGATATTTCGCTAAATTGTTTTAATATAAATAATATTTCTGTCGTTACACCGTCGCACGTACTATCTCTATTGCTTATATTAGTACTCAAATGCACATGGGTGAACCGACGAGGCTCTGACGAATATATAAGTTCCGAATAAGCGGCGAGCCTATTGCCGCTTACTGGAACCCATTACGTGGGACTAACCATGTTATAAACGAAATTTGGGCGTATAATATGCCCCTGCCTACTCCTTCGGGGAAACAGGCGTGAATGTATGTATGTAAAAGAATAGGACTCAGTGTGAATTCTTCAGTGCGGGTCCTCCTTATGGACTACAAATAATCACTGAAAACCAAATCTGGCAACATATTTTGAGAATAATAATTCCTAATGCTATTATATTGTTTGCGTTGCGGTTTGTGTTGTTATTTTATTTAAACTTTATCGCACAAATTAAAATTAAAATGTACAAAAGGCGAACTGAATGCTGCAAGGCATTCTCTACCAGTTAACCTGTTATGACGGTTCGTGGTAGCTAGTAAGTGTACGTGTAACGCGACACTGCTAGCGAATTCAAAAATCGCAACTGTTTTATAAAATAGGTTAAAAACAATTATTAATTAAATAAGATCCTTTCTTCATTGGCCTTGTAAAAAATACGAGCGACTGAAGTGCTAGCAAACGTCTACTGGTTACGTAGTTACGGATTGAATTGTGGCTTACCTTTAGCACTGCTGAACTGCTCTAAAAAAGGGCACAAAGCTGTCGATTCAGCATATGTCACTGTTGGACTTCTTGACGAAAGTGAAGCGCCATGTCTGCAGTTTTTATGTTTATAATAGGTTGGGGAAAAAGTCTTTTCGTATTTTTGTATGAAAAGCCAAGACATTTTTTTCAAAGTTTATTTACATTTATTTACAATATATATGTACCGTTTTGTTGAATAACTTTCTGCCATTTTGTGGGCAGAGACATTATCCCGTTACTGTAGAAACTTTGGGACTTCTGATCAAAAAAACGGGACAAATAGTTTTGGCAGTCCTCTCTTGAGGTCAACCTTACAGAACCTAAAGAATTCTGCAGAGACCGAAACAGGTGAAAATCTGAAGGCGCAAGGTCAGGGCTATATGGTGGATGCACTAGGACCTCCCAGTCGAACTCTCTTAATTTTTGCTGAGTGGCTAAAGATGTGTGTGGTCTAGCGTTATCGTGATGAAAGACCACACCCTTCCTGTTGATCAATTCCGGCCGTTTTCTCTCGACTGCTTCCTTTAATCTCATCAGTTGCTGGCAGTAAAGATCAGAATCGATGGTTTTGCCGGGCGGTAAAAGCTCATAATAAACAATGCCCTTCTAATCCCACCATACACACAGCATCACCTTATTTCGTGTTAGGCCAGGTTTGGCCACAGTCTGTGAAGCCTGGCCAACTTTCGACCACGACCTTTTTCGCACGTTCTTGTCGTACGTGATCCACTTTTCATCGCCAGTTATCAATCTCTTCAAAAACGGCTCGGTTTCATTACGTCTCAGTAATGAATCGCAAATGAGTACACGGTTCATTAAGTTTCTTTGAGTGAGCTCGTGTGGCACCCAAATATCGAGCTTTTTTGTATAACCAGCTTTCTTCAAATGGGTCAAAACAGTTTTGTGGTCAATTCCCAGTTCTTCAGCTACATCGTAACTACTAATATGCCGATCTTGCTCCACTCTTTCAAAAATGGCGTCCATTTTATTCGTAACAGGGCGACCAGAGCGAGGTGCATCTTTAACATCAAAATTTCCGGACTGAAAACGTTTGAACCAAATTTGTGCTACTCTTACTGACACTGCATCAGGTCCATAAACATCACAAATTTTTTTCACTGCTTGAGTTGCATTTTTGCCTTTTTTATAATAAAATTTTAAAATGTATCGAATTTCTTCATTAGATTCACTCATTTTTACGGAGAGAAAAACAAATGAAAAATAGCGGGAAACAACTTTTTTTAATTTTTTTCTTTTCTTTATAATGGAACCTTTTTAATGTTACCAAAACCAGCCAGACACAAATAGAACAGTCAAAAAATTTTTATAATAAGTTTATACCTACGTTATGCGAAAAGACTTTTTCCCCGACCTAATATGTTTAATAATGGTGGATTATTAACCGTTAAGTGTTTGTGAACGTACATGAGTGTTGGTAAATGAAATAAAACAGTGCAACATCACTTTTTATATTCTCTCAAGAAGTCCATGTGAGATCTCAGTATAGTCCCACATCTTTACTGAGGACTCAAGGGGTTATTGGGGAGGGCATCTCATTTACCATTTATCATCTTTATCACCACTCATTCTCATTAACTATGTATTAAATATTATTAATATATTTATAACTTGACACTGGCTAAATGTGCAAAACGCACGGAGCCATTATTTAAAAGAAAAAAAATGTCACTTTCAATCTGTCAATATCATATGTTCTTCGATCCGCTTTGCTATTTTCCATACTTAATTTAATCTAAACGTAAATTATGAACTAAACAATAATTAAATTGGCAAAAAACAATATGGCACTATCATTTTTCCGTACAAGTGTGTTTGCACGACACGTGAAGAAACAATTTTATCAAAATAAACGGAATGCGGGATACGTCGTTCTGTAAGTATAATCTTTTTACTTGTATTCATGAATCCAAATTTTATGTTAAAAGCAATAGTTGTTCAATAATTACATAAATTAAATAATAATTACGTTATCGAGTGTACAAATAATGTTAATATCGTTAATTTCTATTATTTATCTAATAACTGTCAGACGTTCTTACCTGCACGGTTTTTATGAACACTATATTATATCTAAGAATATAAAACTAATTACACATAAGTTTATAAATAAAAATTATCAACGTAACAAGCTGAAATGAAATACAAAATTGACCCAGCCCAGTTACTTTTCTATAATTATGGAACGTAAAATGATATCTAACCTTCAAATTTATTTCATATAATAGATATTCTGCCATGAATTATTAACTTAATAAGAATTATAATTTTGTTTATAACTGCGAGGAGAAAAAAGGAATTGAATTGTGGCTGAAAATTGTTTAATAGATAAACTCATAACCACTATTATAATTACAATATCAAGCATTTATTAGTTTTTTGATACAATGAGTAGTGTTTGAAGCGTTTGTAGCTTTGCGATACCAGGTGTTCCAAAACAATCAACAAATTAAAGCAGGTTTCACACACTTTGGACGAGTGACGAATTGTTCTCAAAACGTCTATAAATAAATAAATCTTTCAGACACTCACCAATTATTTAGTTCCAAGATAGGTATCATTAAGAACTTGTGTTATGGATACTAAATAACGGATAAACATATAAAAATACTTTTTTTTTGTAAATACATACTTAATATACATAGAAAAACACCTAGACCAGAACAAATATTTATATTTATACACACAAATATTTGTCCTGTGTGGGAATCGAACCCACGAAATCAGGAGTGGAATGCGGGTATACTCGCCACCACGCCATATCAGTCGTCTATGCCAATAAGTCTGTGTTTTCTACTCCACAATTAATAGTTCATACTATTATGACCTAAATTCCTCTAATCGTAATCGTAAAGGAAGACATATCTTAGGTAGGTAAAGAGCAGGAGTAAGTATGATTTCAAAAAATATTGTGCGTGTACACGTACGAGTAAGTACTTACTCGATAATTCAAAATTCATTTATTCATTGTTATATCAAAATCACTTAGTAGCATCAATTTATATAATTGTCAACTAGGAATTTTCGTTATAAACTGTTTTAATTGCATGTTGTCTTCGCCTATAATTATAATGACATTGAGCTAAATACTGCTATGGTTAATTTTTACTTGGTATTATTAATGTTTATTATGTTGGTGATCATTTTAATAAATAAATAAATAAATAAACTTAATAAATTTTATAAATCGGCCCGAATCCAAAAGATGTCATTTATTTATAACGTTAATTATATGTTCAGGTTATTCACTGAAAAGCTATTGCAATGACTAATAACATTTTTTTATTAAATTGAGAGTCTTTGAGTTAGTTTCTTATATCAATTGGGATTCTTTTAAATGTTTAAATGGACATAAAGTATGTGCCTGAGTTGCACATTTTTAGAGTGTACGAAGGTAGTGCAAGTCTGCCTTTGTAACGCAAGCTGTAGTCACAAGAATATTGCGATTTTGCTTTTGGGTATATATAACTATATTTTCTTACCAATTTGCATATTTCAAATATCTAGAGAGATGCAAGGGTTAATATATTTTGTTTTGATACCTGGTTCCTTCAAATCATCTTGTAAGTATCTTTGAAAATTGCCAATGTAGCACAAAGGTCAGAGTATTAGTAGGTTGTAGTAGATAGACGAGACAAATATTTGTTTGTATGCACATAGGTTATTGTCTTAGATTAGGTGTTTACTATGTTCTGTATGACTGTATTTACAAAAATAAAGTATTTTATTATGTTTATCCATTGTCAATCTTGAGAAAACTACAACAGACAGATAAACTGACAAATTCTGACAAAGAACCCATTTGCTTTTACTCCTTTATTATGTTACCGCTCATATTTCTTTCATTGCTGTTAAAAAAATATATGGAATTTCCATTTTGTGTAAATGTTTGACGAATCTAAATGATCATGTTGATCTTAAAGACAATAAAGTATATTTTTTTATTTTCTAGTACCCATAGTACAAGCTATACTTAGTTAGGGGATAGAAGTGCTAAACAAAGTGTCCAAAAAGTCTTTATTTTTTTTTTATAGCTCAAGGTGTTACTAACGCTTGATGGAAAGTGGTAACTGAACTAATGGAACTTCTTTTCCAAAATTGTATATATATTGATTTGATTAATTTTATAAATATTATATAATTTGGCAGTCATCATATCCATCTTAGCCTATCAGTGTCCATTAATGGGCTCGGTCATTGAGTGTGACCCTATCAAATTAGGGTGAGAGGGGACCACAAGGCAAACTGATGTCTAAACTAGTAAACTACTACCTAACTTAACTTGAGTTATGATTTTCAAGTGTCTTATCTAGAAGCACACGACACTCTCTGAAATAGTCCCTTAACATGTGATATTTACATTTGTTTTCTTCTTCTATTTTAGTATTCCGGAAATTGGAGAAGATGCTGATAAAAATATATTGCTTGCCGACAATGGCCTCCCTGAATTTAGTGACATTTCCATTGAAAAATGCATTGCCACTATCAGCCAGCAAAGCTTAGAATACGAAAATGGAGTGAAACAAATAGAACAAACCTGTCATGACTGCAAAAATGCTTTTGTTGAAATTTTCCAGCCGCTGGAACTAATTGATAGTCCATTAGAATTAACTTGGGGCATGGCAAAGACACTATATTTAGGAAATAGTTCCCTGATGCCCACAAAATCGTACCTACAAATACATGAGCGTGCACATAATGCAAGATCTACAAAATTTAACAGCATACCTATATTTCAAGCTGCAGTTAAGGAAAAGAACCGGTTGAAAAAGCTTACTGATGAAGAACAAAGGCTTTTAGACAAATACATTCTGGAAGGAAAACTTAACGGACTAGATGTCAAAGGGGTCAAAAGAGAGCGACTCAATAATGTCCTAATATCACTACAAAAGGAAAAGCAAATGTTTCGTGACAAAGTAAACATGGCCAATAAAATATTTACAAATACTATTGACGATAGCCAGGTGATGAGAGAATTTCCTGAGACTGTATCTAAATCCATGTCTATTAACAATGATCCTCTTAAGGGACCTTGGAAAATGACATTGCAGCCTCATATTTATGAACCTTTTATGCAGTATTGTCCTGATAGAAAATTGCGTTGGAATGCATGGCAAGCTCACGTGCAAAGATGTTCCAACTATGTAAACAAAGAAATAGAAACCAGTACGCATTTGGAGAAGATACGCAGTTTGCGCCACGAGCAAGCTACAATCTTGGGCTTTGAATCATTTGTCGAAATGAGCATGGAAACAAAAATGGCAGGAAGTGTAGAAAATGTCTACAATGTGTTTGACATTTTGCTGGAAGGTGCAAGATCAATGCAAGATGTAGAAATAGAGTTACTACAGAGGTTCGCACAAGAGAGAGGGTTTGATGATAAACTTAACTATTGGGACATTCCTTATTGGCAAAGGAAGCAAAAGTGGACTTTGTACAACTTTGAGGAAGAAAAAATCCGTGAATACTTCCCTCTTCCTAGAGTTCTGACCAGTCTGTTCAACCTCTGTAGTAACTTGTTTAAAATACAAATTGTTGAAAGAAGTGATGTACAAACGTGGCACAAGGACGTGAAATTTTTCGATATCTTTGACGATTCAAGTAACACTCCTATCGCCGGTCTGTACTTAGATCCTTATGCAAGACAAGATGAAAAAATTCGCATTCACGATGATGCTGGTTGGCATATCTCCCTTCACAACAAATCATCATTTACATCGACGAATCCTTTATCAGCTCTGATATTTAACTTCCAACCTCCGACTGAAAGCCAACATTCTTTGCTGACATTTAATGAAGTCGGAATATTGTTCCAAAGATTTGGACATTCACTGCGGCATTTATTGACCAAAACAAATTATTCAGAAGTATCTGGTTTGTCCAATGTTGAATGGGACTCTGCGGAAGTATGTGGCCACGTTATGACACACTGGCTCTATGATCCAAACACTATTAACGCTATCAGTGGACATTACAAAACCGACGAGCCCTTACCTGAGGACATCGTGAAAAACCTCCGTAATGTACGAGGACACATGTCAGGATATAACCTCTGTAGAGAATTATATCTCTCTCGACTCGATCTTGAACTGCACTCGAAAAAGACATTCTGGAGAGACCTAGTCAAAGAACTCTGGCCACAATACAATGCTTTACCGTTCGAGAAATACAATTCGCATCCTTTGTCGTTTACGAAAATCATTTCAGAAGAATGGGGTGCCGCTTACTACTGCCATTTGTGGTCTAAAATGATTGCCGCTGATATTTATAGTGCTTTTGAAGAAACTAAGCACGGCGGGCAGGATGTGATGTCAGTGGGGAAGAGGTATAGAGACACGTTTCTGGCGTCAGGCGGCAGTTGCCACCCCAGTGAAGTGTTCAGGAGGTTCCGCGGGCGGGATCCTTCTCCCAACGCTTTGCTGAACAACCTCGGTCTCTCGAAGAAACCTATCGAAGAATAGAGCGACAACTTAATTAGTCATTATGTAATTTTATTCCTATTATTATAAAGTTATAAATAAATGTTTATATTAGTATGGGTGTAATACTTTATATTATTAGATAGATTTGCGTAGACTTTAGAGTATAAGAGTGCGTTTCCACCAGAGACGTGCCAGAATGCGTTGCGAGGAATGTGTTTGTTTAGGACCAATAAAATCGCTGCACTGCGCGAAGCTATGTTAATGTAGCTCTGGTGGAAACACACCCTTAGAGATGCTCCCCTTCTTGTTTTAAATGAAAAATAGTCATTTCCAAAAATCCAACACCTTAACAAAATTTACTTGAAATATCCTAGTCAGACGCAGGGAAGTGAAGCGCAGTAGGCGCGCCCCTCCTACCGCCGTGTTCGACCATAGCGTTTGTGGTCCACTTCTCGGAGGGTCTATGGCTAGACAGTAGGGGCCCCCTGCCCCTGCTGCCTAAGACCCTCCTGACGCCCCTTGACTGGCCCTTCTGGCCCGCCCGCTGCGTCATCCACATGTCCCTCTTAGTTTCTCCCCCCCCCAGTAGTCAGTACTAAGTGAAACTCACCGGCCTCTAGGTGTTTCCCTAGCGGCTCCTCCGCCCTACCTGGAGGTACTCAGCCCCCACTTACACTACCAGGAGACCAGTCCGGGGGATAACCGCTTCGCCTACGCCAAGGTTCAGGAACATAAAATCAAAGAACAGAAATTGACAAAAGAATAATTTAATAGCTTCAATCAGAATCAGGGTTCTGCTCCCACGCTCTTTCCATATCGTAGACGTCCTTCTTGATACCTTCATCTTCAGGTAACAGTCTGGCAGCGGCTTTCATTTCATCAATGGCCTTGTTAAGAAGACCAAGTCGAGCGAGGGCCGCGGCGCGACGGGCGATGCACTTCGCGCGGCAACGGCGGTTGCCCTCACACGCTGGCACCATTAGCTCCAAAGCCGTGGAACAATCGTTGAGCTGGATTTAGAAGTGATTGTATACTAGCTTTTAGAAGTAATATCTACGTTTTAAGAGACCTTATACCGTTACAAGCTAAGCTAAGAATATAAATTATAAAGATAAATTTGGTTTTGTGATATTACATCAATATTTACTCAGAAATTTTAAAACAGCTCTAGTACGAAAAAGTGTTAAGAGGGGTTGCTCCTATAATTTTAAACAAAACACTTGATAGTCTAAATGTGAAGAATAGATATATCTATTCCTATAAAACATAATTTTTTTTGACACGTCATAATGAATACATCCTGCCTGATGATAGTAAGTCGTCCATGCAGTTCAAAAAAATTAAGGCGTTTCATACCATGAAATAAGCACGGTATAGGTAGTTCAATCCACGATGACGCATGAATTGAGCAATATTGAACTCTATAGATTGGTGTTAAGAGGATTTGAACTATCTATACACAGCGCACCTACGACGGCCTGCTAAAAAGCCGTTTCATACCCCGCTTAAAAAGATCCAATATGATTGGATAAATGTTATTATTCCATTCCTGATTAATCCACAAAAGTGCCAGACTTTTTTATCATTTCTCTTCAAAAACCAATCTGTGCCAGAATTAAATCAATATCAACTATATGTAATTCATCAGCCGTGCCTGTACGTCGTTAGCCTACAAGGCTACGATAATATGAGTCGCTTAGCATGGATATTGGAGATCTACTATTATGCATCTGCAAACTGATCTAAGTTTCTTGAAAGTGTTAATTAAGATATAAAAAGTGACTTAGATGCATAATTTCCTTAACAAACAAAAAGTTTTCAGATACTTACACATTTGTTGAAATTCCCTAGAGCAAAATGAGTGGCGGCTCTATTCGCAAATAAACTGGGCAGTTTATCTGAGAGCATTATCCCGTGAGTGTAGGCACTGATGGCACCCAGAAAGTTCCCGGCCCGGAAGAACATGTCCCCTTTTTCCTTGCACCATTGAGGATCCTGTTCTTCCGGCCGCAAATCCTCGGATACAAAACCTGAGGAACATACGTTCTTTCTTAAGCGCTTTTAGTACTCCATCTTATTTGCTGAAATTCCTGCCAAATTTTGGATGTCAAAATTTTATATTACTACCGCATGAAACTCTGCAAAAAGAACGTGAAACGGATTGATATGCTCGGCAACGCTTAAGTAGTGACTTTGGTATTGTCGTTAAACGGTTGTGGTTACCGCTTTGTAGCAGTTTCGGGTGAATTGGTTCCCATAGAAGACAAAGAACTTCGGGACCCCTTTCAGCTTGGGCTGCTATTATCTTAATGGGCTGTGATTATCATGATAAATGTCAGTATTTTAGGAAAACGTATCACTAATCATCAACTAAACCTCTTCGAAATTCATAAAAAATAAGATCCTACCTGTTGCTCTTCTAGCGAAAGTAATATTTTTGATCCAAGCTTCCTCTTCCATTGCTGTTGACTCTCTACTCGGAGTTGGAAAAGATCGAGGCGTGTGGGTAACTTCCAACTCAGCAGTCTGCCTCATTTGGGGCAATATTCTTTTACTAGCTTCTCTCTTCTTCTTTTCTACATACTCAGACTTCACAACAGTCTTAACAACTGGTTTCTTAATTACTTCCCTTTTACTTGTAGGGCCTTTAACCATTTTATTTTGTGTTTTTTCTTCAATTGCGTCACCCTCATCTTCCGATGAAGATAATTCGACGATCTTAACACCAGATCCATTTTTCTGTGGATATTGAAACACCCTACCAGTTTTAACTATCTTTTCTTTTGTGGACGACTCTTTTTCAATCTTTTTACTTATTCGCCATTCTTCAAGTGCTTCCATTGCCTTGTTTCGTTCCTCATCTCTCCTAGCATCCATAAGATCGATAAGCTTCCCATCTATATCCATGGCCTGCTGAACTGTAAATCTATCTAATTCTGTCTTTCTCACTCGTCTATCTTCAGTCTCCTGCTTTGCTTTCTCTTGGCACTTTTCTATGATTTCTTTTTTCAACGCCATTTTGTCTGCTTTGGATAACTCTTTTTCTAGGCATTCCCATTCGCTTTCCTCCTTTTTAACCAAATCTATGATAATTATATCTTCTTTAATGATACACTTACTTTTGTCAATGTCCACATCGTGTAAAAGAAATATTTCTAACAGAAATGGGTTGTAATTTGCTTTGATGTAAGATTCTGTTGTGAAAATGTCAACTTTTTCATGGCTCACTGCACTAACAGGTACTTTAATGTGAATAGTATTGGGGGTTTGAGTCCATGTAAAGTTCTTTACTATTATCGGCATCGTTTAAGCTTAGATAAAATTTATTACTTTATTCTTGAAAGCATAAATTCCTTAAAATATACGTCTAGACGACACACGGCACAAAAGCAAAACGCAATTTGTTTACTCGTTGCCATAGCAATGAAAGCAGCGTGTTTGAAAGTTTGTTACGCAAAAGTTTAGTAAAATATTCTGCCGCTAATTAGTATCGCTTTTCACAATACTGTTTGAAGCACGGAACAGAAAAAACAAGTGGAAGTGCTAAGTAGGCGTATCGCGCGTGTCACAAGTAGGCGCTGTTACGCTTACTTCATTGAGTCAAGCCGCAGTTGTGTTCTGACATCACGTCGAGTTGGTAGTCGTTGCGTTCCCTTGATTTTAAAAAATATGCCGTATTGTTCCATTTTATGGTGCAAAAATGATAGTAGAAGAAAAAATCTTATAAATGGAGGTGTTTCGTACCATCGGTAAGTAATATTTTAATTGTATTCTAAGAAAATTATGTAATTTCAGTTTACACGTTATTTAATTGAACGACTAGCTAAAATAAACCTTAATGTATTTAAATAAAGTCCATTTTGGCTTAACTGTATTAGGCAAGTCCATGTCGAATGTTCTTCGCTACATAGTTAATGATGTAGTCAGGTGAAATACTGATATTATCGATAAATGAAAATAATGTATTACGATATATCGATATATATATATTTCCTGCGTCCAATCATGTCACTGATTTGATGAAAGCAATTGTCGAAAAATATATAAATGTTCGCATACATCATTTATTAAAATTAAAAATAAAACTTTCAAAACGTCAGTTTTTAAATAAATATGTTTTATTTCAAGGACAATAAAATAAATTTTAAATAAACGTGTTTTTCATTCTATTCTATTTTCGATGTAGGTATAATAGAAGTTATTACAAATTTCTCAAAAACTTCATGTTTTTATCGAACGTATCTATCGATATCGCTTTCTACTGCAACAATCAAAGCGACACCCTGCACTGGCAGAGTAGCAGTAGAATCTACGTCTGTGGCGGTAATGACAACCTTGTTACGATTTAATAAGGGTTATAATTGCTTCAACAAACACCAACACCATCTAGCGATACTTTCTCAACAATCATAGGTAGTTTGAATTTAGTTTAAAAAATGTAGTCAGGTGAAATACTGATATTATCGATAAATGAAAATAATGTATTACGATATATCGATATATATATATATATTTCCTGCGTCCAATCATGTCACTGATTTGATGAAAGCAATTGTCGAAAAATATATAAATGTTCGCATACATCATTTATTAAAATTAAAAATAAAACTTTCAAAACGTCAGTTTTTAAATAAATATGTTTTATTTCAAGGACAATAAAATAAATTTTAAATAAACGTGTTTTTCATTCTATTCTATTTTCGATGTAGGTATAATAGAAGTTATAACAAATTTCTCAAAAACTTCATGTTTTTATCGAACGTATCTATCGATATCGCTTTCTACTGCAACAATCAAAGCGACACCCTGCACTGGCAGAGTAGCAGTAGAATCTACGTCTGTGGCGGTAATGACAACCTTGTTACGATTTAATAAGGGTTATAATTGCTTCAACAAACACCAACACCATCTAGCGATACTTTCTCAACAATCATAGGTAGTTTGAATTTAGTTTAAAAAATGTAGTCAGGTGAAATACTGATATTATCGATAAATGAAAATAATGTATTACGATATATCGATATATATATATTTCCTGCGTCCAATCATGTCACTGATTTGATGAAAGCAATTGTCGAAAAATATATAAATGTTCGCATACATCATTTATTAAAATTAAAAATAAAACTTTCAAAACGTCAGTTTTTAAATAAATATGTTTTATTTCAAGGACAATAAAATAAATTTTAAATAAACGTGTTTTTCATTCTATTCTATTTTCGATGTAGGTATAATAGAAGTTATAACAAATTTCTCAAAAACTTCATGTTTTTATCGAACGTATCTATCGATATCGCTTTCTACTGCAACAATCAAAGCGACACCCTGCACTGGCAGAGTAGCAGTAGAATCTACGTCTGTGGCGGTAATGACAACCTTGTTACGATTTAATAAGGGTTATAATTGCTTCAACAAACAACAACACCATCTAGCGATACTTTCTCAACAATCATAGGTAGTTTGAATTTAGTTTAAAAAATGTTTTAAGTATTTTTCTTTTAAGCAAATAAAATTTTATTATAGTGGATGAATGTATATTTTCCGGTGTAGAACAATTGACTTAAGCTAATGTTGACTAAAATAAAAATGACCAATTACGCTCATTGTTTATCTGTAGTGTAATATACGGTCAATGGTTTATTTGTGTGAGTTTGGCGACAACGGTCTTCATACTAATTTTGTCACTTACCATTTCCACTAGTTTTTTCTGTTCCGTGGTTTGAAGCAGCTTGAATGATGCTGTAGATTGTGAAATTACCGGGCACCTGAGACTATTGTATCATAGTCAGTGCCGCGCTTATTATGGTGTTTTTAATATGGCAGTTTTATAGTTCATATCCATCTATTATCAGATGAGAGTCTCGTTTGCTTATCACATTTTAATATTAAGTAAATAATCAAAATTCATGATGAATAAAAATTATCCTACTACGGCGGTCAGTTATAAAACGGTGCATCCGTGAGATACAGATACATCTCTGTGCAAAAGTCATGAAAAGAGTAATGGCCTGTCATCGGAGCCGTGGGGGTCATTTGACGAATAGTTTATTCCATACTTAATCGGAACATGTCTTTTTACAATACGATAAAAAACAACTCTGCCATAAAATACTTGTCTTCATTTTAAATTAAAAAAGTGTACGCTTACTGAGACACTCTTTATATATGGGGTCATCCATAAATTACGTCACACGGATTTCGTAATTTTTAGACCCCCCCTCCGTCCTTGTCACAGCTGGTCACACTTGTAAGCCTCCCTCCTCCTTAGTGTGATGTCACATAGTTTGCAATTGTACAGCAAGAAATGATTACATCAAAACAGCAGTTACAAAATTTTCATAGGGCCTGGATTTTGAAATGTGAAGTCACGAAATTTTGAATTCCTCCCATCCCCTTGTCACACCATGTCACACTTCGTCAACCCCCTCCCACCCCCTTATCGTGTGACGTCATTTATGGAAAGCCCCTATGTATGTTCATAATGCCGCAAACTTATCAGTTTAGCACTAGATGGCGCTGTGTAGGATGCCATAGAACGAATTTATGTATCCATTTTGATAAAATTAGGCATTTAAGATATTTCATTAAAAAAATTCAACTGTTTAACACGGACAAAACTGCGGCACCGTGGTTAAAAATAAAAAAAACAACAAAATAAATTAATGAAGATATAGATTTATATTCACAACAAGTTTCATTTTAAATGTTCCTTATAGTTTGAAGCACTTTATCACAAACATCTTGTGAACGGGGATAGATATAACAATCCATTTTACAATTTAGGCTTCACTAGTCATCTAAATCCAGGTTCTCTAGCTCTTCATCCAGCTCCTCGTCCAGGAACAGGTGTTCGTTGATGGGTACGTCTGTAATAGGGGCTTCTTCTTCGGGACTTGGCTCTCCATTTTGAAGGTCTTTGCCGAGCTGTTGCAACCGGTCATCTGAAGCTTTCGTGCCTGTGTCGTCCACCTGGAATAATATATTTGTTTAAGGATAGATTTTAAAAAAAATATTTTAAATTTCGAATAAGTCATTAATTAACACACATATAGATATGTCACAAGCCAATGTTGTCTTTATACGGAATGTTCCATATAATATTTTTTCGTGTCTATACATCCGACCAATACCTAAGAGCCCAAGCCAACCTTACTTGCAAGTGGTGCACCTGCCGATCAACGGACAAGGCTCTGGCAAATATAACAGTTCCCGGTAAACGGCAATAGGCTCGCCACCAACTTTATAATTGGCGAAGTGTGGGCTTATAATATGCCTCTGCCTACCCCTTCGGGGAAACAGGCGTGACTGTATGTATGTGATATTGTTTCGTTTATCACTGTGGTTAGTTGTTAAGCCATTACAGGCCTTCTTGTGTAACTTTAAAAAATCGGTGTTCGTTGCGTTTTGCTATAAAAATTTTATAAAGGCAGCCGCCCGGGTATGTGTGGTTGAATATGATAAAATTTCTTTTGATTATAGTTTGTGAGAGGAAACTTTTAAGTACAAGCAGTACCGTTGTACATTTCTTTTATAACTTGTCTTTGTGTATGTGCATAAATTGTTAAATAAATAAATAATTATGCACTTAAGAAAACAACTATTGATTATAAATTTTATTTTGCATCTTAGATCCAAGCAGCACAAGATCGATCAACATGGAAAAGTATTGGTGAGGCCCATGTTCAGCAGTGGACTTCAAATAGCTGAAATAATGATGACCCGACATACCTCGCTAGCCTGAAGTCCGATCTCCTCGAGCCGGAGTTCCCTGTAATCGCCGACATTGTCTTCGCTGTCCGCTTGCGAGTAATCGTCCCCTTCGTCCGCATCGTCGTCGTCGCCGTGAGCCAGTGCTGGGTCGAACGAGAACATCTCTCGGCCGGACAGACCCACCGCGCGGCCCGCTTTGAAGTCGCTGCGTTTCTGTTCCTCCGCAGCGCACATTGCTTCCTGTAATCATTAAAAATTGGTTGTCTGTAAAGTCGGTTTACTGACGATAGTTGAACGTGACAACGTCTTAAGAAAATACTGATGGAATGGTAGCATTTTTCAAAAGAAAATTTTAATTTCATTTGTTTAATAAAGCAGCAGCTGTCCACGCAGACGCATCGCTCACTCAAGTAGGAGAGAGACGGATGTCGAACGCTGCCGAAGGCAAAGGCCGATTGTGCTTCTTTGTCGCTCGTTCCGCGCTCTCGCTTGCACTTCAAGCCTTACATGGAACGCCTCAGAGCGAGGTAACGCCGCATGAGTCATGTTTTTTCGTGCGTGCAGCCGGCTCTATCGAATTATAAGACGTTGTCACGTCAAAAAAAAATTACTAATGAAAAGCTCATTAAGATGCAGTGGCGTCCCGTAAGACAACAGTTTATTTATATTTAGGTACACAGACAGATTATTACTGATGGGAAGCTCATTGAGATGCAGTGGCGTCCCGTAAGACAACATCTATTCATTTATTTATATTTAGGTACACGGACAGATTATCATAATTAAAAATTAACTACGACTAATAAAAAAGAAAACGCCTTTCACTCTCTCTCTGCTAACCAATAGTTACTGGTGGAGAATGCCTTAGGAATGCAATAAAGATTAAATAAATCAATATCTTTAAGAGAGTTTACACAATGCGCAGTTGATATTGTACATAATTTTGGCGAGCAGTTGCAATACTGATAGCGCCGGTATCCAGATTAATTAATCCAATATAATTTAATAAATTGCTTAGTAATAAAAAATATATAGACCTGTTTCTCCTTGATCTTTTTCTTTTTCCACGCAAGGAATGTTTCCAGCGTGATCTTGGTTTGGTTGGCTCCCAGCGCTGCTCGCTCCCTTTCTATAAGGTCCACTAGTGATATCTCATTCTTCTTCTCCTCCATTTTCTTTTTGTCTCTCTTCAGGACGAAGCCGGGTGGTAGGGCATGTCTGTATATACATTTAGTTCCAGATGGGCACTCCCAGAACCAACCATATTTAGATTTTTCAACGGCTTCCAGGAAATGTCTACAAATCTGAAAAAGGAAGGTTATTTTAGATTTAACTGAAAGGGGTACAGCTAATGTTAGATTTGATTGTTATTGTTATATAGGCATAGTCTTTCACAGGTCAAATGTAATGCACCTTGTCATCAAAGCTAACTATCATGTTACATGTCCCAAAAATTGCATTTCCAACCATGAAATGTATGTCTGTTGTGTAGTAAAACGACAACAGACGAATAAATTGACAAACCTTGACAAATTCTGACAAAAAACCCATTTGCTTTTATTTCTTTATCATTGTATAGCTCATATCTCTTTCATTGTTGTTAAAAAAAATATATCGAATTTCAATTTTGTGTCTAAATGTTTGAGGAATCTAAATGATCATGTTGATTTTAAAGACAATAAAGTATATTTTATTTTATTTTGTGTCCAAAAGGCAACATGACGATGGAAATCGTGAATAGTCACCAAGACATAAATGACTAACTTGCAAATAGTCACCGTAGACTATGAACGCTTTTAACAACAGGGGCAACATCAGCGTGTTATTGAGCCCTAAAAAGTTGATTCACACCTTTGACATAAAAAAAAAGATGTGTGGCACTCGGAGACTGCCATGGTAAAGCTATTGCATAGAATTTTTTATCAACTTATGCAATTATAATATTTATATATTTTATTTAAGCAGTATTTTTTTAATATTAATTTAAGTTACACTTTGAGCGTAACTATAAGAAAGCAAATTTTAGCCACCCGATACAACCAATGCCACCAAAAGGCGGGTTGCTGAGCTAAAGAGACAAGCGTTCTTTAAAAGTTCTGCTATTTATCGATAGATGGAAAAACTAAAAAGTATCACCACTGAGCCGGTCGGAGTGGGGAAGTGTTAGGTTTTTTTTCGTTACAGAATTTCTGGATTCGGAAGAAGTTATACAATAGCTTAAAAAAATGCCTTAAATGCGCTCTTTGCGAGAATCCATTTAGTAAAAGATGTGAATTGGTTGATTGGTTAAAAAAAAATTAAAGGTATTATTTTAAAGTTACTCACAATATCTGTGGTAGGTTGCTGCTTGTCTCCCTCTGCGTGTTTCTTCTCCACCACTTCCTTAAGCTTCTCTTCATCCCAGTTGTCCATATTGTCTTCATCGTCTCTCATGTCTACGTACAATGATCGTTTCTCCGCCTGAAAAAGAAACAAACATTATTAAAAAGAAGAATGTATTACTGATTTAGGTACTGTTTCACAATGTCCAAGAAAGTTACGATTGGCATTTCCTTGACAGATAGTCCCTAAAAACTATCATTTTAACTGCAGAGTACCTCAGAATCAGACATTGTGAAGCAGGCCTTTGCAATTCTATTACCTAGATTGTCTAATTAGCTGCCTCTCAGCTATGGAATTCAATTGTCTCAGACAATCCAAATATATACAAAGGAAATGTATGACTGATCTTAAAATGCACAGCTCAAACCACTCAATCAGGAGCCTTATAATCTGTCACATCACTAAAGTTAAGCAACAAGCCAGTCCATCAGTAAGCATTTGTGTGATAATAATTGCATAAGTACTATTGGAAATGGTTGAATTTAGGATCGTAAGGTTATTATTTTATATATCGCACCTCGATGCTACAACGTCACTTATGCAATTTTGTCAAAATTTATTTGATTATGAGAAAAATGTTAATGTACCCAATTGTAAGATGTTTCATTTTACTTTGAAATGAAGACTGAAAAAGAGGCTTAAATATAACTAGTTAATTTTTTAAATTAAGAAGAGCTATATTTTATATCAGAATATTTAATTTTGAAACGCTTCTCCTGGAATATTACATTATTTGCAGAAGTGACTGTTTCGCAGCAGAGGTGATATAGTCAATTAGTATAAGGTAAGAAGATTTATATTTAGATTTTATACACAATAGCTGTTCATTGGCTTATGTTTAATTATATTTTAACATGTTTAGAATAATTATATAGTGCTTCAGTATTTTTGCAAGGTATGTCAAGTCATTTGTCCCAGTAAGTGGTATCTAATCATTAAGTAAAGTTGGAGGCCCTATTAGTAATCTTGCAAATTCTAACAGCTTAAATTTGACTTCATACACACTCGATTCTGACAATCTAATGGAGTACCTAGAGATATAGAACTTTCATCTTTTTTTAAGCTTAAGTAAAAGGTATTTAGTTGATTTACTTAAAATATGTTTTTGAATAAAAAAATGTGTGTATTTTTTTCAGAATTGAACATTCTGAACCTAAACTATTACACAGGCTGAAATTCCGATGATGGAGAACCAAATATGTAAAAGATCTGAATCTCACCTTTCTCTCAATGGTAAGGTCGTGGGAGAATTTGCACCGGTCTCCCTTGGTACACTGTCCTTGCTTGAAGTATGCACATACCACCGACTTTGGGTCAGTTCCTAAAAAAGCAAAGAAATCATAATAATTACTATATTGCCAATTAGTTTGCTATTAATATTGGTCCTGACTGACTGAGACGTGGTGCCTGACTATGGGCCTCATAAGGAAGCTCAAAGTCGCTCAGCGTGCAATGGAGAGAGCTATGCTCGGAGTGTCCCTACGTGATAGAATCAGAAATGAGGAAATCTGTAGGAGAACCAGAGTGACCGACATAGCGAAGCGCGTTTGCAGGCTGAAGTGGCAATTGGCGGGGCACATAGCTCGAAGAACCGACGACCGATGGGGCGTTAAGGTTCTTGAATGGCGACCACGAATCAGCAAACGTAGTAGAGGGCGGCCCCCAACGCGATGGACCGATGATCTGGTCAGGGCGGCGGGGAGCCGGTGGATGCAGGCGGCAAAGAATCGATCTACGTGGAAAGCAATTGGGGAGGCCTATGTTCAGCAGTGGACTTCGAATGGCTGAAATGATGATGATGATGATGAATATTGGTCCAGTTTAACAAATAAATTGACGGTCCATATGCATAAAAGGACATATTGTCTCAACTCTAACTGAAATAGGGGTAGGCAGAGGCAAAATAATCACCCACATGTTGCCAATAATATTGTTGGTCCCACGTAATATGAGCCTATTGCCTCTTGGCAGTAACTTTTATAAGAGTAAAGGGATCCAACTAAGGAGCCCTAGGCAACCTCACTTGCAAGTGGTGCTTGCAACAGACAAGGTTCTGGCAAATATAAAAGTTACCAGTAAGCAGTAATAAGCCCAACAATATGTGGGACCAACTATGTAATTGGCAAAGTGTGGGCATTTAATATGCCTCTGCCTATCTGCAATTATTATATGCATTAAACACTCCAACCATGACACTTCTTAAGGATTAAAATCATGGATTAGTTAGCTGCTTTTCCAAGTTTTGTAAACATTTGAAGAAACAAGAATAATCGAGACAACTGTTTGAAACCACACAAATCCATTCAATGTTACATAGCTGATATGTTAATTCATCACCTTTTTCAACTTTCTGTGTCTGCACGGGTTTGAACAGCAACGCAAGCTCCTTCTGATCTTTTAATTTATCTTTTTTCTTATCTTCCATAGGTTTGGCAGGATGGATCCCGCCACTTTTAACCTGCTTCTCAACTTGCTGTATAAATTTCTGCTGCTTTGCTCCTTTTTTATTTTTTATACCGAACGTTTTATCCTGGAAAGCAGTATTAGATATGATAGAGGTTAGATGGTATTATCTGTTACTTCTTAAACCAAAATATTTTCACAACATACTATGAATTTCACTTTATTTTCTGATCTGAAGTTACCTCGATAACTTTCTCCTTCTTTTTCTGTTCTGTCTTCTTACTGGGAGCCCCAGTAGCTTTTTTCGGTGGCATGGTTGTAGTTTCTCAAGATCTTTTGGGTCAAATATAAAAAAAAGGCTTTTTATAACAATACACTATTTTGTTTATATAAGTTTAACTATTCTGAGCTCAGGATCATGACACCAACACCATTTTAAAGACAAACGAGACCACTGCAGAATTCGTAATAAGTAAATTCACAAAATTTGCCTCGCATGCAGTGTCAGACAGGTGCCGAAATAGACGGATTGACAGCAACTGACATTTTTTTTCTGCAAATTTGATTGCCAACGGCTGAAGCTAAATTCACTGCTCTACCTGCCTAGTCTGCAGTTTAATTATATTTTCGTATACTGGTGTTGACTACACTGAACTAATTAACCCTAAATAACAGTCGTGTCTCTTTTTTTGCATGACAAAAAGAACACCCAAACATGTGAGGAACATGGCATCGACACTCATTAACTAGTTTGTCAGTGTCTTTTTGACACGAAGTAAGCATGTCGGTCTGTAAGGTATATTATTTTAGAACGGTTACGTTTGAGTTGATCTGTTATAGTATAGTCTAGTCCACAGTAATTAATCATTGAAATAAATTAAATAAAAAAATTTTTATAAGAAAGCTTTTATTTAAATGCCCTAAATAGAAGAAAATAAATTTTGACTTACAATTTTAACTGTCTACTTATAGCCTACATACACAATTCATAAAAGCCTGTCGCGATATTTCATTAGAAAAAAATTGTCTATAAAAATGCTATAATTACTAAATTGTCTCGCATTTACTCTTTCTGGTTTCTTAAATCTTAAGAAACCAGAGCCATTTAAACTAGCTCACCACTATTCGTATTCAAATTGTGTGCGGACCTTGATGCTCACTTCCCGCCATTTTCTAACATACCTGTAGAATGCGCGGCAAAACTATCTTTTTTATTAGCCATGTTGGCTTGCAATAATATGTCACGCCTTCTCACATCGCCTTTAAAAAGACATTTCTTGTAAACGGCGCGAGAAGTGATATAAAAATGTCAACTAAGGTATAATGTCCTAACAGTTCATGGTTCTAAGAGGTGGAAGTGAAAGCGTTTTCATTATTATAAAGGGGTATGAAATATTCGTTGTTTTCATATGGTTTTCCATGGAGAAAAAAGAATCATGGAGTTTTAATAGACTTGAAAATTTAAGAAGGTTCTATGTTCGCATCGATTATAAATCGTTGTGAAATATTTCAAGACAGTTTCATATAAATTTTGTGCTGATCTGGAGAAAACTTTCGGAGATTAACGAACATTATAGAACATCATCATATCAACAAGTTGTCTATCTGCTGAGCACAGACTGCCGTCCTATAATTAGAAAGACGCTAACTGTCAGAGGGTAATTTCTGAAATATAAACTCTAATGTGTTACAGCAGCATAAGTATAGATTTTAAAAATTACTTACTGTACTTTAGCCGCATTTTAGCTACCCTAGAACGTTAGCGTCATAATGACTATACGTCCTGGCTGATGGTTAGAAGTCTAAAAATAAAGTACTAAGTCCCAAAAAGAAAACGGTTTCGAACTGTGGGATTAACACGTTAAAAAGCACATGATGGCTGTGTAAATGCTGTTTTCGTCCCGTTTCAAACACCAGGGGCCATGAAGAAGAAACATTATGATGCCATAATCGCTATTTATAAGCTCCACTTTTGGACTCAACCGCGAGCCCGCAGAAGCCCTGCGGGCTTACGATATTTGAAGGCTCTTTTACGGGCCGATAGTGCCAACTGGTTGTATTCGCTTTTTATTTATTACCCCGTGTATTGGCCCAGTATTTACATATCGAGTTACAGACAGACATCAACGTGGAATACAAATTTGCCGTTTCTAATTTACACATTAGATTTTCCGTTTATTACCGGTTTTTAAATCGATTTTACACTTCGATCGGTTTAGTGTGCGACTATATGATGATGCAACAGAATTCTCTGCCTACCCACTTATAAGCGGAAACATTTTACACTTACAAATACTGGAGGAAAAATCAAGTCATATGGGTTCTTTTCTAACACTTTTCGTAGTTATTTCGAAAAAAGACGGTAAGAAAAGCAATGCCTCTACGCAGTTGTAGGTCTTCAATTCCTAATAGTGCATGCCGTTCGCCTTTGCAGTCTGTGAGGTGCGTCGAGAAGGTTGTTAGTGAAACCATCCTAAGAAGTAAACAATATTCCACACTCGATCGCATTTGAGTCATATATATCGTTGACCGTTCTGGCAGTGAAAAACCGCCTCATCTTATTGAGGATACCCAACATACGGAATGCAGTAAAAATAACACTTTCTATGTAGCATTTTGAATTCAGTTCTTGCTGATGTTTTATTCCTTGAACTCTAAAGGTTTATTGAAATGGGTAACGGAGTGTTTTGAAGAGAGAGAGGATTAAGGAAGGGAAAACGTTAGACGAGAGCAACATTAAAGTCGATAAAGCTTTCAGTTCCCGACTGACACACGATCGAGAGTCAGGTTCACTTTGGCCACCAGCTCTAGCCATTTCATCAGCGCATCGGTAAGCTTTGTGGCAGAATGTCCCAAATACCGGTGATGTCTGTACTATTATAATAATAATAATAATAATAATAACTGCGGTCTCGTACAGAGGGTCGGACTGCGGTCTCGTCTCCGGTTCGCCGGAGTGGGCCCCAAGAGGCTAGCAGGACCCTCGCCCCTGGCTTGCCTTCATTGGCTGTCCAGGGTGGAGTCGCAAGAGCTACATGCTCGCAGGGTGGAAGTGAAAGATGCATAAGTCGTGAGTTGGCGCACTGTCCTCTTGGGCAGTGAGTAGAAAACGGTGTACACCTCTCGACACCCTGAAGCCGAGGATATCTATGTTGCGCTCCTGCCGTTGCACTACGGCTATTTTGGAGTGCCCATTTAATCCTCTGGCTAGTCACCGCCTGCCATTTACAATCGTTTGAGACTGATGATGACGGCAGGTGTCCGGTAGTCTCCTCTATCCATAGTCCAATTTACCCAGTCCTTCAGCTTTCAACCCAATATCCCGGCCATAGTAGATTCCATCTTATCCTAATAGTACTGCACCAACCGGGAATTGTCCTTAGGTGTATTTCTATAATGCACATAGGGATAATCGCCGGTTGGTGTCACATAACCATTAGATTAAAATTGTCTAAGGGGCCTCTACGTGTTGGCTTCGGCCCCACGCATGCCTTCCAAATGTCAGGGTCACCATTGGCCCGAGATCGGGAAAAGACAAACATAATAATAATAATACTGTCGTTAGGTAGGGTAGGTGTATAAATAAAAAAACAACATCAAAGATAAGACAATACAATTTATGCAATTTATATAGACATACAATTTATTGATACTTTTTAATAATTATATAAAGATAGATGGACACTTATTAGGTATATTAGATTAACATGAATAAATAGCCAATACATTGCCATTTATGGAAAATTGCTGTTCATTATCAGCACAGTGCCATTTACGAATGATGATGAACATTGCACCGTGTTATAAGTCTCATAAAATAAAAATAATGAGATTAAACTTATACACTTACATTGAAACTACTTGTATAAATAGGTTATAATTAACTACATTGATTATGAAAATACTTTATATGGATTAATTATAGTGTATACATTATTAAAGAATTAGTGAAGATACATAGAATCATTAAAATGTTCATATTATTATTATTTGAAGCGTAGGGGATTATAATTAGCAAAATGTCAAAACTACTTTTAAAGCGTAATTTTCTATATTAATTTAATTATATGTTTAATGTTATTAAACTATTTGCTGGTAACAATTTGCTTTGCACGAGTGGGTGCGCTTTATACCGTGCTTATTCCACGGTATGAAGCGCCTTTATTTTTGGACTGTATCGACTGCTCACTATCAGGCAACAAGCAGTCATTCTGTCGTGACATATAAAAAAAACATTTTCATATTTTTGGTCCCATTTCTTTCACGGAGCAGGGTTGGTCGCAGCACTCGGATAATAATATAACTCCTCTTTTGATCTCCGGTACATCAAGGACTTTCTGCGGCGTCAGCCAAAGCCAACCAGCATCGCAGTTAGCTGGTAGCTCCAACCTCTTTGCAGGCGGCTCCGAGTCACAAAGATAACACAAGGTCGTAGCCAACCTTCTTTCACAGTAGATCGTGCGGGGGTTCCCTGACGGGAGGCTCCCTATGCCAATCATGGACAATGTCACTAGCACCAAAGACTTCATTGTGCTCGCGGCGACTTGCCCAAATGTTATGGTGCTCCGAATAAATTGTTTTACCTTTTATAGACAGGTGAATCATTAATATGCAATAATATGTCGAAGAGCTTTATAATTCCTTAATACGACCTGAATGTGTGAACTTGAGATGAATAATTCAGAAGGGTTACTGTTTAAGTACGAATTTTCTTTTGTCGAAAACTTGAGTCCATATGTATGTTACGGATAACACAAAATAAAATAAAAAATACTTTATTGTCTTTAAGATCAACATGATTAATTAGATTCGTCAAACATTTACACAACATGGAAATTCAATATATTTTTTAACAACAATGAATGAAATATAAGCGGAACCATAATAAAGGAGTAAAAGCAAATGGGTTCTTTGTCAGTTTATCTGTCTGTTGTGGGTTTCTCAAGATCTGTCAGTCTGTCGGTGACTCTTATCGGGAGTATCTGTCAGTCAGCGTGATTTTAAAGGAGGGAGGGGATTGTCCGTTAGTCAGTCAGTCTGTCGGTGACTAACGAGGCTACCAAAAAGCAACGAGAATGAGAAGAAGGCCTCAAGATACTCATCTCGGCTTTTTTCAAATTATGTCTTAGGATCTAATACAATTAAAGAAATTAAATATTAAGATTACCGCTGTTCTTAAAACTAACAAAATCTAATATCTAAAGATCATACATATCTCATCTTATCTTAAGAAAGAAAGGAGCAATTCATGTCACTTCCAGGCAGACTTGTCGTAAATAAAATCTTTCACACTATAATAAGCCTTCTGGCACAATTTACTCTTTATGTAATTTTTAAATTTAGTTATAGATAAATTTGCCACATCATCTGGCAGCGTCTTGTACATGCGAATACTGTTCCCCGCAAAAGAGTTTGTAACTTTTCCTTAAGTTAAAATTATGTCTATCACTATTTTTACTCAACTTTTTATTTTTATGAGTATGAAGTAAGTTTTCATAAATGTATTGTGATTACACAGTCATTATGCCTATCTTAAACTTATCCCTCAATGAGTCGCGAGATCTCATACCATAGATAGCACAGACAGCTCTTTTCTGCAGCACAAAGATACATTCGATATCTGCAGCATTACCCCCCCCGGAGTATGCCACTGTGGGAGTAGCTGAAGTAGACTAGACGAGCTGTTTTAATGTCCGTTAGTTGTCGGATCTTCTTCACGGCATAGGCTGCAGAACTCAGTCTGCCCGAAACTTTCCCGATGTGAGACCCCCATTGCAACCTAGAGTCTAGTGATATACCCAGAAAAACCGACTCTTTTACTAATTCTATTTCATCGTCTCTAACTCTAACACTGGTTTGAGCAAGCCGCACATTGGGTAGGGTGATCCTGACACATTTAGTTTTATTTTGATAATAAATTATTAGCACTGAACCAGTGGACTATCCTAGAGAGCGCATTATTTACGTCGTCAAGTTCACGTTGTCCACGTTTAACTTTAAATACTAAAGACGTATCATTTGCAAAAAAAACAATCTCGTGATCGTCTTTTATGAGGTGGGGGAGATCATTAATATATATACTAGAAATATAAATAGGCCTAGGATTGAACCCTGCGGCACCCCCATAGTTACTGCAGTACCGGGTAACTACTTACCATTAATAACCACTTTCTGGACCCTACCACTTAGGTAAGAAGTGACAAAACGCAAGGCAGTGTTACGAACTCCATAATGATGGAGCTTCACAAGTAAAGTCTGATACTGGACGCAGTCAAATGCTTTAGATAAGTCACAGAACACACCGTAAGCATCATATGACTCATCACAGGCTTCGTAAATACTCTGTAATAATTTTATTCCAGCATCAGTAGTAGACCGGCCGCGGGTAAAACCAAACTGTTTGGTGTGCAGTGCAATAGATTATTTTTGTCTAAGTGATTTGCATTTGGTTGACCATAATTGTCGATTCATAATAAGAGCGTAAATATGTAGGCAATACTGAGATAGGACGGAACATTGACGGATCCGATGTGCTACCCGATTTATAAAGAGGAGTTAACTTACTTAATTTAATTAGATTCGGAAACACACCACTATCTATGCACTTATTAAAAATAATTACCAATTCAGAAGCTACTATTTCGATTAAAGCGTTAACTAAGTGTACAAAAATGCCCCAAATATCAGCCGTTTTCTTAATATTTAAAGATTTAAAAAATAAAATAATAAATATATATTTTATAATGGTGTGTACATTGACCTCACTAAATTCAAATAAAACATTACAACAAGGAACGTTGGCTTTTAATAAAGATTCTGCAATGGGGGTAGACGAGCCCAGGGTTCTGGTTAAATCTACGGGAATACGATTTGTTTCACAGTTGTTTTATTACTGCAATTTCATCATGCAAGCGTTCATGCCAGGATGCAATTTATTTTACAGTTAAAAATAACGATGTCCACAGCGTGAGCGTACAAGCGGAGCTTTAATACAGCTTGAAATGAAAGTATAAGAAAAAAATCTGTGAATAAAAAAAACTCACCTGAGAAATAAAACATAGGCAATAAAATGTATAGTCTCCCACTATAACGCAAAACAAACAATTTTGTATTTAAATGGCGTCATACCGATTTCGTGCAATAGTAATTCAAACAGGAGAGTTTCGCATATAAGAGAGGACACCTTAAAATCTTGATAACGCTCCATTAAACATTGGATGGGAATCGAACAGGACTTTATTTTACCTCAAAATAAACAAAGGTGTTAATTTATACATGGTGTCACATAATTTCAGATGAACACATATGAAATGCATAAATATTCATCAAACAAGGGTATAAAAGAGGAAGCGATTTCTTCCAAAGCCACATTCGTCCGTCAATCGCAACAGTCTCCACAACTCCTCAAATTTGAAATCTGCGAAAAACCAAGAAGTGAAGATGAAGAAGCAAGTTCTTCTCGCCCTCGTAGTGGTCACCATGATGGCTGCGGCTACAGGAAAGTCCTCTCCTCAAGTTTTCTGCGGAAGGAAGCTGGCCAACACTTTGGCTTACTTCTGTCCCATTGAAATGATGGGCAAGAGATCCGGCCCTTCAAGCAATGCCATTGATGACTACGAAGACTTTAACATGTCCTGGATGCTGCCGAAATCCAGGGCTTTGGAGGAAACCAGGAGCAAGCGTGGTGGCGTCATCTCCGAGTGCTGTGACCAACCCTGCACCCTCAACGAGTTGCTGTCATACTGTTAAAGATTGATCAACCGTTTAGCCATATTGAAAATGATGTAGTAATTCAATAAAGCTGTAGCATGAAAAAAATAATTTTATTTCCTCTTCATACCTCTCCTCACCATTAAAAGCTTAAAAAAAGTATTTTATAAAAAATAGGGTGTATAGTGTTCCTACCAAGACCTAAGGAGCCCAAGCCAACCTCATCTGCAAGTGGTGCACCTGACGATCAACGGACGAGGCTCTGGCGACATTAAAAGCCTATTGCGGCTAATAAACGCGCAAAAAACATAGGGACCAACAATATAACTGGCAAAATGTGGGCGTATGATATGCCTCTGTCTATTCCTTCGGGGAAACAGGCGCGATATTATGAATGAAAAAATATTTTTGAATCTTCAAAAGTAACACCTTTAACAACTAATTTATTTAAAAACATGAACGGTTCTTTCGACTTCCAAGTAATCATTAAACCCTTAACTAATTAACCTGATGGTACATTATAGCAATATTACAAGATGGATCAACGTTGAAAACTATTGGGGAGAACTATTTGCAGTAGGATTTTTAGATATAGGTATATGTCTGAAGTTAAGCTAAGGTCTCAGATGTCTCCCCCGCCGACTGGTCTCCACCTTGTCGTGGTGGGGGGGCTGAGTACCTCCCGATAGGGCGCAGAGGGCGCTAGGGAAAAGGTAACACCCAGAGATTGGCGACTCTGGGTGCCCTTAGTAGTAGTACTACCGGAGGGGAAACTAAGAGGGACCTATGGGGGACGCAGCGGGCGGGCTAGGAGGGCCCGTCAAGCAGCGTCAGGAGGGTCTTAGGCAGCGGGGGCAGAGGGCCCCTGCTGTCTAACCATAGACCCTCCGAGAAGTCGGCCATATACGCTATGATCGCACAAGGAGGTAGGGGTATGGTCTCGGAGTTTTTTAGCTACGGATAGCTACTTTATGTGCTACTAGCTTCCGCCCGCGACTTCGTCCGCGTGGAATAATAAATAAATAATAAGCGCTGTATTTAAATATTTTGAAACATTCTTCATTGGTGCTCCCCTCCTTTTGGTCTTAGCGTCATAATTTATAGCCTTAGCCTTCCTCGATAAATAGGCTATATAACACTGAAAGAATTTTTCAAATCGGACCAATAGTTCTTGAAATTAGCGTGTTCAAGCAAACAAACAAACAAACTCTTCAGCTTTATAATATTAAGTATAGATTCAGTCAGTAAGAAAATCAGTGTCAGTCAGCGTGCAATGGAGAGAGTTAGTAAATCTTGCTCGGAGTGAGGAATAAAGAAATCTGAAAAAGAGAATAGGAGTGGTGACATAGCAACTATGGCAGGCAACAAGGATTTTCAGGCTGAAGTAGCAATGGGCTAACGCTATAGCTGGAATAACTGATGACTGATTAGGGCCTTAAGGTTTTCAAATGGCGATCGCTAACGGACAAATGTGGTTGAGGACGGTTTCCTGCAAAACACTGAAACGTGCCATGAAAACAGCTAAAAAAGATTTAAGTATGAATTCCTTACATATGAAATTGGCGTTTCATCGAACTGGCTACTTTGATCTCAAAAATTTGGCGTTTGGCTAGGAATTCCAAATTTAAATTGATTTCAATTTAAAGCTTGTCTATTCATGTTCTAAATGTTTTGACATCGTTCTGTGCTCAATATGGAAAATATAAATCACCGCATTATTGACGAATAGGAATTCCAACGTGGCACGAGCCCTGCAGAAACAACTCGAAGGATTAATAATGTGTACTCAGAAGCCACTGTAAAATAAAACACGGCACGTTTTTGGTTCCAACGCTTTAGTTTTGGAAATATAAACTTCCAGAATGACCTCGCAGACTGCCGGAGACCATAGTGGTCAATGAGCTTGCTTTTTTCGGAATTCGAATAATTTCTTAGTAGGAAAAAAATTAATTTAGATGAGGCAGTCCAAAACGCCAACAAAGATTTTGTTAATTCTTCAGGAAGGAATCAATAAAATCCCTATAAAATGGCACAAGTGCGTAGAAAATAACGGTACATACATTAAGTGATTAAATTAAAAAAATAGAAAAAAAATAGTTTTCCTTTTTCCATGTTAAACATAAATTTTATATGTAGGGACCTAACATTTATTCGCTTGTTATTTAATACACTTAAACATTTTTTTTCCAATTCAAAGTAGCCAAATGATTTAATACCACCGACAAACTGTGGAGACTAACAGCACTCGAACCAAGAATTTTGGTTAGTGGCCCCTGTGTAAGACTTTGGCTTTGAAATTCTCTATCGGGGTCCTAGGTCTTATAAACAGGGTGCGAAAGAGTATTTACGCAGGCCGTCATCAGTGGTTTCACTAGTTCCTCCGTATGCAGCAGTCTACATTTATTTATACAGCACAACCACATTAAGCATATGTATTACACATTATAAAAACATTTTTTTAATGGGCTTACATCTGACATACTAAACAATTACGGTGTACATAACATTTACTATCATAAAGTATTTTTATAGTGCCTATTGCACTTAATTATTTTATATAAATATGGAACTATAAACTATTTCAAACAATAACTATGTGTTACAATTATTTAAAGACTGGGAAGTTAAGAGCAAACAAAAGTATTTTTTAATATAGTTGTTTTGAAATTGTCAAACTTATTACCAAATATGTCAACATTTGAATTTCGACTTTGGAGAGTGTTGTACTTGTAATTTATTTGGACTGAATCGACTGCATACCAGGATTAGGTTATAACGACATTACACTTAGTAAAATAATCAGCGCATTGTGATATATAATTAATTGTAATTTGATATGACATATACAAATTCTACACCATTAGGGACTAGACGTATGACCTTCCATGACCGAATTCAGAAAATTTTGATGAAAGGCCAGGTCAAAAGTACCCTTAACCGACGGGCGTGTATGAGGAGGTTAATGAGTGTAAATGAAGCTAAAAGTGTGTGAAAAGATCGTAGCAAAATGGAAGATGTGATCTCTGCCTACCACTACGGGATAGAGGCGTGACATTATGTATGTATGCATGTATGTATTAGGGACTAGATGATACAGTGACAGAAGTAATAGGTTGGGGAAAAAGTCTTTTCGTATTTTTGTATGAAAAGTCAAGACATTTTTTTCAAAGTTTATTTACATTTATTTACAATATATATGTACCGTTTTGTTGAATAACTTTCTGCCATTTTGTGGGCAGAGACATTATCCCGTTACTGTAGAAACTTTGGGACTTCTGATCAAAAAAACGGGACAAATAGTTTTGGCAGTCCTCTCTTGAGGTCAACCTTACAGAACCTAAAGAATTCTGCAGAGACCGAAACAGGTGAAAATCTGAAGGCGCAAGGTCAGGGCTATATGGTGGATGCACTAGGACCTCCCAGTCGAACTCTCTTAATTTTTGCTGAGTGGCTAAAGATGTGTGTGGTCTAGCGTTATCGTGATGAAAGACCACACCCTTCCTGTTGATCAATTCCGGCCGTTTTCTCTCGACTGCTTCCTTTAATCTCATCAGTTGCTGGCAGTAAAGATCAGAATCGATGGTTTTGCCGGGCGGTAAAAGCTCATAACAAACAATGCCCTTCCAATCCCACCATACACACAGCATCACCTTATTTCGTGTTAGGCCAGGTTTGGCCACAGTCTGTGAAGCCTGGCCAACTTTCGACCACGACCTTTTTCGCACGTTCTTGTCGTACGTGATCCACTTTTTATCGCCAGTTATCAATCTCTTCAAAAACGGCTCGGTTTCATTACGTCTCAATAATGAATCGCAAATGAGTACACGGTTCATTAAGTTTCTTTGAGTGAGCTTGAGTGGCACCCAAATATCGAGCTTTTTTGTGTAACCAGCTTTCTTCAAATGGGTCAAAACTGTTTTGTGGTCAATTCCCAGTTCTTCAGCTACATCGTAACTACTAATATGCCGATCTTGCTCCACTCTTTCAAAAATGGCGTCCATTTTATTCGTAACAGGGCGACCAGAGCGAGGTGCATCTTTAACATCAAAATTTCCGGACTGAAAACGTTTGAACCAAATTTGTGCTACTCTTACTGACACTGCATCAGGTCCATAAACATCACAAATTTTTTTCACTGCTTGAGTTGCATTTTTGCCTTTTTTATAATAAAATTTTAAAATGTATCGAATTTCTTCATTAGATTCACTCATTTTTACGGAGAGAAAAACAAATGAAAAATAGCGGGAAACAACTTTTTTTTATTTTTTTCTTTTCTTTATAATGGAACCTTTTTAATGTTACCAAAACCAGCCAGACACAAATAGTACAGTCAAAAAAATTTTATAATAAGTTTATGCCTACGTTATGCGAAAAGACTTTTTCCCCGACCTAATATTTTCAATCTGACGAGCGGCGATAGCCCAGTGGCAAGACCTATATATAGACTTCTAACTCAGAAGGTCTCGGGTTCCAACTCTGGTGACGCACCTATTAGTTTTCGTTTCATGTGCATAATTATCGCTAGCTCCGTGTCTCGGATCGCACGTTAAGCCGTTTGTCCCGACTGTCATGAACATCTATGGCAGTCGTTATTAGGAAGTCAGTGCCTTCTAACAGACTGACAGTTTGTTTAACCTTATAATGTTTAAACTTTTTTTATTTTTTTTATCGTCGGTAAAAACATGCTGTTTACGCACTGTAGAGAGGGGAGTGTGGGGCTCACTGCTTCAGACACGACCACCGCAGTCCTACCCACTAAAAAACTTCCGACGACGCCCACCGCTATTGAAAAAGGGGCCGGGGGCCAGTGCCTGGGTTTGTAGCTTCTGGCACCCCGCCCGCGGCCAACGTCCCCCGGATCAGAACCGGGAGGACCTCCTCAGAGAACCGCAGTGTGTCGCGCCCCCCCTACCTCCTTGTGCGGCCATGGCGTAACTGGCCGACTTCTGGGAGGGTCTATAGCTAGACGGAAGGGGCCCCCTGCCCCTGCCGCCTAAGACCCCCCAGGCGCGGCTGGACGGGCCTTTCTTGCCCGCCCGCTGCGCCAACGGCGTAGCCGGAGAGAGAGCGGATCCCGCTCCCTCTCCCGCTCCGCGGCCTCCTTCTGCGACATCACCACTTCGCAGAAGGAGGCCATCGCCTTCCACGCCGTCTCGCTGTCAACCATCATTCGCATGATGGTCGGCAGCGAGAGAGCGACTCCACCCAGGGCCGCGGTAAGCGTCGACCGCGGCGCCGCCCACGCTGGGCACTCCACCAACGTGTGCTGCGCAGTGTTGACCGCGCAGTCACAGTGGTGGCAGCACCGGGTCGATTCCCCCCCCCGGCGACGTCACACAGGTACTTCCCGAAACAACCGTGCCCGGACAGCACCTGCGTGAGCCGGAAGGACATCGACCCCCACCGACGGCCGACCCATCCCTCCAAGAAGTGAGCAGGCCCTGGGCCCTAAGCTTAAGTCTAGGGCAACCGGGATAATGCTAGGATATGATGAAGTCATGTCCATCTATGTTTGTGGGTTTTATGAAACATTCAAATAAAATATATCGAAGGAAATCAAAAAAAAGACTTATACCACAAGTAACATATAATTTATTAATTATTTACTTTAAATTAACACATTTGCATTTCCAACTACTTTATAATTAAGATTATCAAACAGTTAATTACAAAAAGTACATTAAGAATTAGACATAAAAATAATAAATAAATAAATATTTCTGACACTTACACCAATTATTTAGTCCCAAGATAAGAATCATTAAGAACTTGTGTTATGGATACTAAATAACGGATAAATACTTTTTAATAACATTAATAAATACTTTTTTTTGTAAATACGTACTTAATATACATAGGCAATCACCCAGACCAGAACATATTTACAAGTCTACATCTTGTACATTGGACTTGGCGTCAGCGTGGTCAGCGGCGAGTCGGCCCAGTTGCAACATCCACGTGCAGCGTCGGCACTTTACACCGACGCTGCACTTCTTTATTTCTTTATATGTGTACACAACATATATTTCATATAAAAACCAAGCAATCATATGTAATAAATCAGATTTCAACCGTCCGTGTTGGATCTCATTCCTCTCTCTGCATATCCTACTGTCGGCCGGGGCTACACCCCGGTACAGTTCCTTCCCTTCCTGCTGGTGGTCAGGGCTACCCCTGGTACAGCATCCCTTCCCTTCCTGCTGGTGGCCAGGGCACCCCCTGGTACAGCACTCCTTACCCTTCCGCTGGTGGCCAGGGTACCCCCTGGTATAGCACTCCTTTCCCCTCCGCTGGTGGCCAGGGTACCCTCTGGTACAGCACTCCTTTCCCCTCCGCTGGTGGCCAGGGTACCCTCTGGTACAACACTTCGTTCCCCTCCGCTGATGGCCAGGGTACCCCCTGGTACATCTCATCCCTCCTTCCTCTTACTGTACGAGTGGCGAGCGGCGGCTTACAACCGTAAGCGGACCACCGTACAACATATATTTATATTTATACACACAAATATTTGTCCTGTGTGGGAATCGAACCCACGACCTCAGGAGTGAAGTGCGGGTATACTCGCTTCCACGCCATTTCGGTCGTCAAACATACCAGACATAAAGGGGCTTTTCAGGCTTTTTAGGTTTCTAACTTTTTTTTTTAGGTTTCTAACTAACTTAAGGTGGTCTAACTATAGACACCGTTTTGTAATAAGCTCCTAATAGTGTTTTGATAAACGACACCCTAAGCGCATTAAAATAAAACTGTAAACTCGGCTCAGGATGTCGTGGATGATGTGGTTTTATGTGGTGTCTAATCAAGTCTTTACCTGTCTATATCGCGTATCTCTTTTGACGACCGATATGGCGTGGAGGTCAGCATACCAGCCCTCCGCTCCTGAGGTCGTGGATTCGATTCCCACACATGACAAATCTATGTGTGCATGAACATGAATATTTGTTCTGATCTGGGTGTTTTCTGTGTATATTATGTATGTATTTACAAAAAAAAAGTATTTAATAATGTTTATCCGTTGTTTAGTATCCATAACGCAATTATTAAGGATACTTATCTTGGGACTAAATAATTGGTGTAATTGTTAGAAATGGAATGGAATGAATGGAATGCGTGCAATGGAGAGAGCTATGCTCGGAGTGTCCCTACGTGATCGAATCAGAAATGAGGAAATCCGTAGGAGGACTGGAGTGACCGACATAGCGAGGCGAGTTTGCAGGCTGAAGTGGCAATGGGCGGGGCACATAGCTCGAAGAACCGACGACCGATGGGGCGTCAAGGTTCTGCAATGGCGACCGCGAACCGGTAAACGTAGTAGAGGACGGCCTCCCACGCGATGGACCGATGATCTGGTCAGGGCGGCGGGAAGCCAATGGATGCAGGCGACTCAGGATCGCTCAATGTGGAAATCTATTGGGGAGGCCTATGTTCAGCAGTGGACGTCGGATGGCTGAGATGATGATGATGATGAATTGTTAGAAATTATTTATTTATCTATTTACGGGCAAATGTAGTGGCGCCACACGCGCTTATCGCCGACATAACAAACTTAATTGCCAGGTCAATTGGAAAACATTTGCATCATAAATTATTCCTAATTATTCCAAGTTTCCACGAGGCTCTCGAAACAGTGAGCAGCATCTATTTTGCTAACAATGTATGACGTGTTTTCCATCCCACACGTGAAAGGTGAATTTATCGTCCAGACAAATTAATTTGAATATTCATTTGCTCATGTTTGAGAGACAAATGTATTCATACGCTGTCCTTACACATTATCGACATCCTATTAACTTAATAAGTATGCAGTCTTCATGGCGGCGTGATCATGGATGATGACGTCATACATACATTCACGCCTGTTTCCCCCAAGGGGTAGGCAAAGGAATTTTATACTTCCACACAGTCCCACGTAATAGGTGGCGAGCCTATTGCCGCTTACCTGACACTGTTTTGTTCGCCAGAGCCTCGTCCGTTGATCGGCAGGTGCACGACTTGCAGGTGAGGCTGGCTTGGGCTCCTTAGGTCTTGGTAGGACCCCTATACACCCTTGATGATGACGAAGAGGGGCTAAAAGAGCTGTTGAAATGGGAAAGCATAATTCTTCTTGATAACTATTCCTTCGTCCAAAAAGAATCAGAAAGTTTTCCAACGGCAGAAGGTTATAGAACCAGCTGTGGGAATATTGAAGTATAGATTCAACGACGAGAGCCATGGGGTCGATAATCCTAAAGGCATATAACGTGTCGGAGCGTTATGCAGACGCATAAGGGTCACGGTAAATAGGCGATCATTGACAGACTTGTCATTGATGTGACGACCGATATTGCGTGGAGGTCAATATAATTTTTTTTTATTGTCGGTGAGAAGGGAGTGTGGGGCTCACTGCGACAGACGCGACCACCGCAGCCCTACCCACTAAATAACTTCCGATGACGCCCACTGCTGTTGATAAAGGGGCGGGGGGCCAGTGCCTGGGCTTGTAGCTTCTAGCACCCCGCCCGCGGCCAACGTCCCCCGGATCAGACCGAGAGGACCTCCTCAGAGGAGTGCGGTGTGTCGCGCCCCCCCTACCTCCTCGTGCAGCCATGGCGTAACTGGCCGACTTCTGGGAGGGTCTATACCTAGACGAAAGGGGCCCCCTGCCCCCGCCGCCTAAGACCCCCCAGGCGCGGACGGACGCGCCATCCTGGCCCGTCCGCTGCGCCAACGGCGTAGTCGGAGAGACAGCGGATCCCGCTCCCTCTCCCGCTCCGCGGCCTCCTTCTGCGACATCACCACTTCGCAGAAGGAGGCCATCGCCTCCCACGCCGTCTCACTGTCGACCATCATTCGCATGATGGTCGGCAGCGAGAGAGAGACTTCACCCAGGGCCGCGGCAACAATCGCCGGGGCCACGGGCCCTTGCCGGGCACTCCACCATTGTGTGCTGCGCAGTGTCGACTGCGCAGTCACAGTGGTGGCAGCACTGGGTCGATTCAGATATACTTTCCGAAACGACCGTGCGTGAAAAGCACCTGCGTGAGCAGGAAGGACATCGACTCCCAACCGCCTCGAGGATACGGCGCCTCGAACCTTCGGCACCCTCGGCACTCCTCAAGAGCTGCCGCCGCCATGCGCCCAGAGCCTGCGTCTGAGCGTCTCTACGCCACCGCACTACAGTGTCCATCACGGTGCAGGGCGGAGACCCTGGCTCCGGGATTGCGTGCCACGCCAGAACACCGCCGAGAGAACCTTGGCTTCGAGGTCCCACATGTCGTCATGGGAAATGGTGCTATACCCCCTAGCGACACGAGTCGCCATGACCCTCTGCGGCCGCCGCAGGATACGTCGATGGCGACCCGATACGGAGCTCGCCCAAATTGGGGCCCCGTAAAATGCTTTTGACCGCACCACTCCCATGTAAAGGCGACGGCAACTGCCACCTCCCCCGCGATTGGGGAGCAGGCGAGATAGAACTCCCGGCGTGCTCACCAACCTCGGTCCTAGGTTCCGAAGGTGAGCTTCGAAGTCCCATCTGGTGTCGAGAAGGACGCCGAGGTACTTCAGCGTGTTCCCGACAGGGATGGGAGTTCCTCCAATCACAATACTGGAGCCTGAAAGCGGCCGCCTCCGGGGACCATGAAAAACTATAGCCCCGGAGGTCAGAACCCCGGGATGTTACGAGAGTTTCGTCGGCGTAACAGACCACGTCCACGCTGTGCAGGTTCACACAGCGCAGAACGTAATCATATCGTCTGTGGAGCACCACAGAAGTGGTCCCACGACAGACACCTGTGGAACACCGCACACCATATGCCGACGACAGCCTCCTCCGCCCATCGTTGGGACGACTACCGCCCTCTCTGACAGGTAGCTCCCCAACAATCTCCGCAGATATGGAGGCACCACGTGGAACCGGAGCGCCTCCATTATCGTTGGCCAGGGCAGGGTGTTAAAAGCGTTCGCGATATCGAGCGACACCGCAATCAACACCCCACCGGTTTCCCGGGGCCCTCTCAGACAGGTCCCGCAAGCGGCCGATCGTGTCAATAGTCGATCGGCCGCGGCGAAACCCGAACTAGAGGTCGGACAAATTCGGTCGTCGGAGGTCGCTCCTCCAGGTGTTCGACGAGGCGATTGGCGATGACACGCTCCAGAAGCTTACCCGCCTCGTCGAGCAGCACGATGGGCTGATAACCAGAAGGGTCATCGGCCGGACTTCCCTCTTTGGGAAGGAGTACCAAGTGGTCCTTCTTCCAGCACCGCGGAAAAACCCCATCCCGCAGACACCTAGCAAAGAGGGAGGTCACGTGGGGCAGAATAGGCGCTTCCTACCCGCTCATCAACAGGTCCCACGCCCTCGTCGGAATGCCGTCGGGACCCGGTGCCGTGCTCTTGCCCCTCACGCGTAGTACGGCCCTTCCTACTTCCTCCTGGGTAACCTCGGGCACATCCTCCGTGTCCTGATCACCATGGGTAACATCTGGCGCCGCCATGGTGGGAGGCACGAAGTCGGTTCCCCTGACTGGGACAGTGCCTCAACCCCCCTTCCGAGTACCGCCGGTTCGAGACTGCTGGACACCGGAGGGGAACACGCTCGGAGCTTTTGTCGTACTATCTTGTACAGGTCAATATACCTGCACTTCACTCAAGAGGTCGCGGGTTCGATTCCCACACAGGACAAATCTTTGGGTGCATGAACATGAATATTTGTTCTGGTCTGGGTGTTTCCCGATGTATATTAAATATGTATTTACAAAAAAAAGGTATTTAAATATGTTTATCCTTTCATTAGGTAGTATAATAACACAAATTCTTAGTGATACTTATCTTGAAACTAAATAATTGGTGTGACTGTAAAAGAATATTTTATTTATTATTTATCATAGCTGTTCAGCCCTCAGCTGCTGTGATAAATAAGGAACTGTAATTTGCTGACAATGTTTTCGACGTACCGCCTGAGACCTTGGACCCGACTCCTCATGTTCGGCTTTCGAGCCTCAGAAGGGAAATAATCAATCGTGAGTACATTTGGCCATTACAACTTATTATTACTTCATCATCATCATCATCACAGCCCATTAACGTCCCACTACTGAGCACGAGCCTCCTCTCACATATCAAGGTGTGAGGGTATTGGGTCATACTCCACCACGCTGGCCCAGTGCGGATTGGCGGAGGCAGGTGTGTGGCGTCCTGCTGTTAGAATTTTTCAAGCCGCCCATTAGGCCTCTAACATGGCTTAACGACTACCACATTTTAGTGATAAAATATTATTACTTAAAAGTTTGTAACAAACACACACCTAGTTAACCAGCTTGTGTCCAATTTTGAAGAATCAAGAGTATACCTGTATATCTACGTTGCAGACATAATGAGCTGCCATTTGCCCAAGACTACGACTACCCTAATTTAAACCGTATACAAGGTAGTTATAATCATAATAATACTATATGGATTTATGCCGTGATGTTATAATAAATTAGTTCTGATGTACAGCACTTAATGAGAACTGATTTTTGTGATGGTTATGTTATGATAGTTCTGCCGGAAATACTGAAGCTTTATGCAATGATGTCTTTTTAAAGTCTGTTCAAAATTCTGTCTGATTAACAGATTATGCAATACCTAAGCTTAGAATGAAGCTTGTAAATTTGCATAGAAGCACTTTATGATCTTATGCAAATTTACACGCAATTTAAAAGATCTTTCCTTGTTACTCTTAAGTTACTCTTTTATAACTTTTCGGTAAGCGGCCATAGGCTCGTCTCTTGTTACGTGAGACCAATAATATCCCCTCAAAAACAATACTTGTCACAAAAACCAAGTCTCGCAACTCAGTTGTTCTACGGTAAAAAGTTGTGAGATCCATGTAAGTCGGTTATTAATTTATTCAGTCTCTACTTAAGCGACTTTCTGTCTTAAGTTGTTACGTAATAATTAACAGCGTCTTATAGTGACGCATATCAATATTAAAAATCTTTAATCTTTAATGCTTTATATTAATATATTGACTCGGCCATCGCATGAAAACACGTGTAAGTTAAATTATTTAGTGCGCCCCTTTTAACAGCGGTGGGTGTCGTCGGAAGTTTGTTGTAGTGAGTAAGACTGCGGTGGTCGCGACTGCTGCAGTTAGCCCCACAATCCCTTCCGGGTACCCCATTGGCCGGGATACAGTGCGTAAACATCATTTTTGTACCGATAAACTCCATTAAACTCACTGTTCTTGCTAGTCTAACATAGTTACGGAAATGGTTTATTATATTTAATGTTCATTTCACTAATTTTCTAATCGTCTGACCGTTAGCCATCATTAGTTTTATTGTGCATCCATCTAGTAATAAATCACTTACTTGACACTGTCTAAATGTGCTAAGCGCACAAAGCCATTATTTAAAAGAAAAAAAACTACAGTCACAAATGTCATGGTGCACGTCACTGTCAAATACAAACGTCACGTCAGTACGTACAGTTTGAGTGTCAGTACTGTCTGTTTTGCTACGGTTTTGCTTGAATTAAAATTTATTCCTGGATTGATCGAAGTCAAAATAGCTGTGCGGTGCGTGAAATAAATATTTGTGGAAAGTAGGCCATGGTGAGTGCGGACCCGTGTAAATATTCGTTTATCAGATAAAAATAGATAGTGTTTTATTTTTATAAACAATGGAAATAGTGGATATCGAAGAATGTCAGCCTGACCTGACCGCGGTTACAAGAAAGAAAGGTTTATGGGCTAAAATTAACAATAGAACGACATACGGTTACTTGTTCAATATTGTTATTTCCATAATATTGCTCACGTGTCTGATATTAGTGTTATACTTCTTCAAGGAGTATTTGAGGACAATACTGTTTTGGGTGAACCATCAGGACCCTTGGATAATATTTTTGTTATTTATGGGTTTATTTTTAATCGTGAGTTTTCCAGTGACTATCGGTTACCTTGTGTTGATAATAACTAGTGGTTATTTGTTTGGAATTTTAAATGGTTTGGGGACAGTGTTGGTGTGTGCGAACTTTGGGGTGGCAGTTGCTCACTATACGCTGCGTGCCATGAGGAGCTACCTGCCTCTAGAGAGGCTCCTGAAGAACGAGACCGCGCGGGCCTTGCTCAAGGTCATTTCCGGTCCACAAGCCTTCAAAATCGTCTTCTTTGCAAGGCTCACTCCTATACCATTTGGACTGCAGAATACTATTTTTGCCGTAAGTATTCTTAATAAATTTAAATTACCCAATTAGTAAATTACTTTATCAAATCCACCCTAGTGTCTGTCACTTTTTCACACCTCAAATTACTGAACATATGTTCCAAATAATAAGAATAAAAAATCTTGTAATCAGACCATCTACTACCAACAATTAAACTCAAACTGTATTAGTGACCATGATATAGGCAGACATTTTTTTATAAATTATAAGAATTGTCAAGGAAATACCTTGCACCCTCAAAGTTGCATTAAGTAACAACAATTTAACTCAATATAATCACAGACTTTTCCTTTTTATCACATAATTTCTCTGCACAAACTCTCAGATGGCACAATAGAATTTATAGAATGTTACCAATAGGACATTATTTTAGTAATTTAATATAAACACAATAAGATGGTAATTAGAGGACAGTGTTAATGGCCATTAGATCATAGGGTTAGTATTTTAACCTTTAAATGATTGAGAGTTTAGAATAGATGAGTGAGGTGTCTGAAAATTATTATTTTTGGAAAAGACTTGTATAATTTAATAAAAATACTTCAAATCTTGTTTAAATTCTCTTTAATATAATCGTAATAATAATATTCTACATAGTAAATTTTTATTAAATCTACTTACATACTTAAAACCCCAATATTTGTTGATATAATTTTGTGTAAAAAGTTTTTTTAAATTCGATAGAAATGAAAATAAACATATAAATATAATTTTACATTTAACAGCACTATCTAGCCCTAAATTAAGTAGAACTTGTCCCATGTAATTACAAGATAAACATATCTTAAGATGAATTAAATACTTTTGGCTCAATTTTAACTCTTAAGTTTTGAAGGTAGAATATCAGCCTAATTTCAAATCGGTGTAAAATAAAATATTAACCGACTACTTCTAAATTTAGAAAACATTATTATTATAATATTTATCAGTTTATTTAAAATATCCTATATAAAAAAAAACTAATAACAATGTACTTAATCAAATAATGTATTTAAAGCAACAAGTAAAATTCATAAGAGCTCTATTGAGCCAAACTTGAATAAATGAATTTTTAATTTTAATTATAAAACAGTTTGTAGCGTGTCGTGAATCTGTTTTTTGACTGAATATCAGAAACAACTGAATGTATAAGACCCCTTTGCTTATAAACTGCTGTTATTTGTAATTTTATGTAGGTACTGAGAAAGGAATTACCTCAATGATGTATATGTTTTGTCTTCTGTATGAGTAGTAGTAATGAGATAGATGATCCTTCAATGAAGAGATCTTTAACATCTCAATATTTTGGGACATACCTCATTAAGTTTAGCCATGAATGTATAGAGTGAATGCATGTGAGAACTCTAAATTACCTTATGCTCTTGTAAAATTCTTATCACTATAAACAAAAGCCAAACGAAATTTGAATTGTCTAACATTATAGAAAAGCCTAAGATCCAGCTAAGATGTAAACCTGTACCTGTAAAATGTATGTGTAAAATGATTTAATTTGTACTATTTCCCTATTTGAGAGATTTTTAAAATAGTTCAGGTGACTTTCTTTTCACATGTTTTAATCACCAACTATCAATCAATTTCTTGCAGTAGAGTAAAATCCCAGGAGATAGATTGCAGCTCTGGAAAAAGTTGAACTCATTAGGAAAGCTTACTATCCGCCGCCATATACAAAGCCGTGTGCGAAACCCTTTGTTTGTCAAAATGTTGGGTAGATTTCAGTTATTGTACAGACGGTGTTTGAAAAAAAATTCCGAAAATAAATAATGGAACATTTACGTATTTGGTTGTTGCGTTTTGTACATATGTGTCTTATATACCAAATGCCTACTACCCACCTATAATCGTCCCTTGAAAACAATATATCGTAAATCATTACATCAATAGTTTTTCAAGATTCAAAAAATGTATTGCTTACTTTACTGGTGACCACATCCAACGGTGAATCCATGTTTACCGAGCCGTGGAGCTTTAACACAAGTAAAACGGTGTTCGCAAAGAGAACTGTGATGCTAATTTACGTCCACACTTACAAACCAAATGTTCCGTGATCGATGTCCGTATTCACTAGGTACGTTTTCTTGGTTCACGGCGTAAAGTTTTAATTCAAAGGTATCTTAGGAATAAGGTTTGACTGAGACAGGAAAAGGAACCACCACTATTAAATCATTATGTATGTAACAATGCTATGAATAGTGTAAGATGTCAGATAAGATTTCCTGTTCTCGTTGATAGATTGTTGTCATTAGGACTTAATATCAAGGTGATTCTTTATCGCTTAAGAATCTCCTACGATTTTAAATAAGTTGCCACGTATCCCTGTAAAAAGTTCACTCAATATCTTCTTACCCTGTTCCCAGCTTACCTGAGGTCGGCGCAGTATGTGTTTTTCTTTTAGTTGTCATGGACTCAGCCATCCCAGTAAAAAGTTTACTAACCTACTGAAAAGTATCGGAAAAGTGCAGTTCACGACACAGTGAATTATCGCTTTTTTTTATCCCTGAGGCGCTTAAGATGTGTGAGATATGCAGTTTCCATTCAATAATTTGCTCTCAAGAATGCAGTGTCGATTTTCCCATCAATTGCACTTGAATGACTTGTACTTTTTGCGCTGAGTTTCTTCACAATACGTCTACCATTCTTTTGTGTTGTGCGTAGTTAGTATAGCACTTCTACGCTGCTTCAGTTCACGACAAAGAAGTTTAACTATTGCCAAATTGACTTTTGGGTCGTGTGCCTTTTACAACAGTCTATTATTATCTGCTGATCTTATCTGGGTTGCTGTACATATTATTCTCTTGTCGAAAATAAAGGCAGTAGTCAGCTGCTTTCCGATACAGTTTCCCAACAGTTTTCTTCCGAAAACAGATCCATTTCCAGGTTAAGTACGTACATTGAGAGATCATACTCCTAAAACTCTGCTGTCGTAATGAGTTCTTGATTTTTGTCACTTTGATTTGTCATGCTAGTTACGCAGCAAACAAAATGAGGCGATCACCGATCGCTAGCTCCTCTCAAATTTGAGATTTAGCCGATCTGCAAGACATATGCAATAGACAAGACAAGTTTCTAAAAGTACTCTTCTAGTAACTTAGCCGTCTTTGGGTATCGTAGCCGATACACAACCGAGCCAATACGAACACCGTGAGATCAACTGATCGGAGATAAACCGTGAGATAAACTCGAAGTTAACGGCATTCACAGGAAGTCAGCCCAGCAGAGGAAAAACCTTTTTGTGGCACTTGATAATGTAGTGCTTCCGCATTTAGGAAGGAACGTTAAGTCATAACTTCCGTTTATTACTGTATATGGAATTCGTTTAGCAAAGTTAAAGGCCCTTTTATACCATTGTGTGAGCGTGGCATTAAAAAAAACGGGACACGCCACAGCCGAGCTGCCCTAGTTCGACGTGATTAGCTAAGAAAGGTCTGAATCTCTTTTACCTGGATTTGTGATAGAAGTTCAGAGCTCAGAACAGAAACATTCATCATTCATCATCAGCCGAAGAAAGTCCACTGCTGAACATAAGCTTCCTTCATAAAGTTCTAAAATTGAAACCCTTCGACAGAAAGCGTGGCGTGGAGTGGGTCATCCCAAAAGATGGCCGGACTATCGGTCGATCGGTTTTGGCCCTCCTTTTTGTCTGAAATGATACTAATTAAGTTGATCTCAGCCCAAAATTTTAAGCACCTATACTTTACAAGACGTTTTAGTAACTACTAAAACTGTGCAGTGTGATACCGTCCTAGAATCCCCTCTCATCTCACGGGGAGTCGTAAGATTCGACTAAGAGAAATCGTACCGGATGATGGGGAGTAGTGTCATTTTGCGTACTGCCTGGAACTGCGATCATCAACCCGCATGCCCAGAGTGGTGTTTATAGGCAAATAACCCCAATATAATGAAATCTTAGGAAGTTCAACGTTCAGCAGTGGACTATATGGCTGAACTGATGTTGACTGACCGAAAGGACCTCGTTTGGGATACATTAGATACATCGTTTCATGCTGTACCCGGTGGCGTTACGGACAGGTTAAATAATTAAACCTTTATAATTGGGTAAAGTGTGTCACTATTAGCTTCTTGCTATATAAAAAGTCTTAATGGAATAAGTTAAAAGGTCAGAATAAATGGCAATCAGTCGGCCGTGAAATAAGCTTTGCGTGAAGCCGAAACTGGCCTAAATAAACTGGTTTAGTGACGCTTAGGGTGTTTCTGACATTGGGCTGCCTATAAGAACCTTAATGTTAGCAGTTTGGCAGAAATAAGGGGGTAGATCTATATATCTTGTTATAGAGTACGCTAAGACCTGGCGCCGACTTATATTCATAGTCAAAATTATTTCATAAGCAAAGCATAGCTTTCATTCTACACGAATCAATTGTAATTGTCACTTAAAACTAGGAGCACCACTTGACTAGAACGGGATCTTGCTGCGAGAAGTTGACAAGAAATTCGGTGAGTTTCTGTCTCCCGCGGATAGATAGATAGAAAATTCTTTATTGTACACCAAATTAAAATAAAACATGAAAACAATTAAACTTACAGCGATTTCTTCCAGGCAAACAATATAGCTTTATGTAGCTAAATATAGCAATAGAGCTAAATTAATATGCGGATATAATTAGATGAATAGGTTAGAATGTTCTCTAATAAACAATAAAGTGGCACTTTCATCATCATCACATCAGACTTATAAAGTCCACTGCCAAACATTTGCCTCCTTAATAGATTGCATTGTATTGGGGGTATTTTCCCATAATCACCACTCTGGGCAGGCGGGTTGGTGATCGCAATTTACGCTAGTACGCAGGATGACGCTGCTGCCCATCATCCGGTAGGATTTGTCTGCTTCCATGACTCCCCGTGAGATGACAGGAGGTGGCACTATTCTAGGCAAGGACCATACGGTACTTTTGGAAACTAAAAAACAAACTGAGAGAAATGCTGTAGTAGCTGTGTTTTTTTTCTTTAATATGGACTACTCGTTTAGGGTATTTGTCAATTGTTTGCATTGTAGTGTTTTCGTCGGGGTCCTGTTGTTTGACCAAAAGTCTTTTGGCAAAATTACACTTGAGTTCACTTGACACACTATGTTTGGCTAAAAAATGATTTTACCTATTGATCATTTTACAACTAATCATTTTACAAACGACTCACTTTTCCAAGTGTTTCACACTTAATTAACATTTAGCAACTGAGTTATTGGTCTCAAAACGTTTGTTAAAATGATTTTTAATCTGTTAATTATAATACATAATGACAATCAGGCCGAAACTTTCGATGATAGATTGGGTTGAGGTTTTTTGTTGTTGACCATCACAAAAGTTTTGGTTTTGACCTGGTATGGTTGTATACTATAACAACATATTTTGGACAAATGCTTAATTTGCAAAACATATTATTTGGTGAAATAAAAAAAGGTTAAGTTAATTGTCATTTTAATATATAACAAGTGCAGTGTTTGCTAATTGATAATTTGCTTAGTGTTTTTTTTGTAAGATGTTACTTTTGTCAATTGTCTCTGTCAATTGACCATTTGTCAATATTTTTATTGGTCAAACTTTACTAATCCGTTTTCGTCTTTTAGTCACAGTTAAGTAAGATCTATCAAAGTAGTGGAGACTACTAAATGCTTCTATAGAGTTTTGTCATCAATTGTGATTTTAATTGTGCATATGGTTCCTACCGAGATCTGAGGAATCTGCACCTGCCGATCAACGGACGAGGCTCTGGCATACATAAAAGTTTCCGGAACGGGCTATAGGTTCGCCATCTATTACGTGGGACTATATACCTAATTGGCGAAGTTTGGTCGTATAATATACCTTTGCTTACTCCTTCGGGGAAACAGGCGTGAATGTATGTATGTTGTCATATAACTTATACTTTTTACTTTTACAATGCTAGGATAGTTATGAGACGATTTTTTAGCAACCGCGATAACCCGGGTTAGGATCGAACCTTCGACCTTTGGATATTATTGTCTATTAATTTTGATCGTGTATTATGTCCGAGAATACTATTAATGATTAGATTACGTATTATAAGGCCAATAGGCGATCATGACGTGCGGTGATCGGATCGGGCTAGGGCTGTCTCGGTCCAGAAATCTACGGATTTGTCTTGAAGTCCGACCGGGCAGTCGGACCCTTTTATTGTCAAGGAAAATCCATTTTATTTAAATATAAATTTTATAAATTAAAATAAAGCTTAGTTACAAATTCATTTATACCCAGCAAGCAATTATTATTTATAACGGTGTTTTTATCTTGTTGCGAAAAATAGTAGAGGTGTATGTAACCATATTTCGCCCGAATGTCCGGGATTAGTGCCGTGTTTATCCGAAATCGGCAATTTAGGTGACGGCAACCCTAGAATGGGCTAATGATGCTTATCTGGCCTGCTTATTGTGTTCGTTATGTGTTTTAAATGTTATTATTTGTTACCCTGTGGTACGTCATTCTTTAATTACATGTGTATACTATGTTTATTAATGTATCTACCTAATAACTTGTTTGTGTTTACAAGCATCACTGCGACCTTTAGATCGTCATAAAGCAGTTAACATATTATATAACATACAACAGTTAAAAAAAAATTACATCGACATCTTTGCAATCAAGCTACAAGTTAAGGCATCAAATAGTATAACAGTCTTTGAAGATCTGTAAACTGTTTTTTTTTAACTGTATTTAACAATGACATATCTTCTACTTGCCGTGCCCGACAGGGTTTACATTACAACAAACTGTAATATATCGCATGCTTGATGGAATAGGGAAATAACTCAAAAAAGAGGATTTTTGGGACATCACAAAAGATCTTCTTAAGAATACTTGTCCTACTTGTAAGCGCATTAAATTGATACTGATTTATTAATAAAATTCTGCGTGTGTTTTGAACGTTTAATTAACATTGATTCGATCTCAGTAATAAATAGAAGCGCTCGTAGCTCTGTGGTGTTCGGTGGTCGGAAACGATCACCAAAGTACAGCAGAGTTTACAGAGGTCAGTCCTTGGATGGGTGACCGTTTGTGTGGCATTTGATATCGAGCGCTTCCGTGTTTCGGAAGGCACGTTAAGCCGTTGGTCCCGGTTATCACTATGTGGTAGTCGTTAAGCCATGTTAGAGGCCTCATGGGCGGCTTGAAAAATTCTAACAGCAGGACGCCATACACCTGCCTCCGCCAAACCGAACTGGGTCAGCGTGGTGGAGTATGACCCCATACCCTCACACATTGATATGTGTGAGGAGGCTCGTGCTCTGTAGTGGGACGTTAATGGGCTGTGATGATGAAGAAATAGAAAGACTGTACTCAATACTTTATGGCGTTTAACAATGGTTTTATAAGGTGGTGAATATTACATTTATTACATTTGTGGACCCTGTCGGGCACTGCATAGTGTAGGAGAGAGGAGGAAGGGTGCCGTATAATTCAATGAAAAAGAAAATTTATCTTCAAGGAGTATGCTCTTGATAAAGTGTCTTGCGTGTACCTACATGTATATGTGTATTAAGTGTATAAGTTCGTAACTTAAACCTGACCTATCTATTAATGGGTCGATGTTCCTTTACGCTTGCGATATATGAACAACCCATTGGAACTTTTTGTCGAGAGCAATAAGATATTGAGTATTGACATTAATTGTTCACATTGCATGCCGTGGCAACTTGCACTCGAGTTATTTATAAAACTGTTATGCAACTTAGCTTGAGTTTGTTTGTGTAGTTTTCTCTTTTCGTACTTGTTTTGTTGGTTGTCCTAATAAATAAATTGATTTAGGCGTATTATGGCTAATTCTCATAATGGCAACCGACTCGCTAATCGACTATTTCTAAAATATTACGAAAAATAAAAGTAAATTATAAAAAGTGAATTGCTTTAATAACAAAACAAACAAAGAAAATAGTAAATTATTTACATATAAGTATTATTTTTATGTCAGTATTACTTAAGTTTACTTTGCACATAGCTCGAAGAACCGATGGGAAGTTAAGGTTCTTGAATGTCGACCACGAATCAGCAAACGTAGTAGAGGGCGGCCCCCCACGCGATGGACCGATTATCTGGTCAGGGCGGCGGGGGGCTGGTGGTTGCAGGCGGCACAGGATCGATCAACGTGGAAAGCAAAAGGGAAGGCATATGTTTAGCAGTGGACTTCAAATGGCTGATATGATGATGATGATGATTACTTTAAAGCGCGGTGCTCGGTGGTCGGAAACGAAGTAAAGCAGAGTCTACAGAGGTCAGTCTTTAGATGGGTGATATCGAGCGCTTCCGTGCTTTGGTGCACGTTAAGTCACTTATTATGGTAGTCGTAAGGCCATGTTAGAGCCTATTATAATTTGGCTTATTCAGCTTGAAAAAAATCTAACAGCGCGACGCCATACACCTACTTTCGCCAATCCGCACTGGGTCTCCGTATATGTAAGAGGAGGCTCGTGATCATCTTTTATGGATGGCCCAACCTAATAGGTGGCGAGCCTATTGCCGCTTACCGGGCACTGTTATGTTCGCCAGAGCCTCGTCCGTTGATCAGCAGGTGCACCACTTGCAAGTGAGTTTGGCTTGGGCTCCTTAGGTCTTGGTAGGATCCCTATCTATACACGACCATAATTCTTCAAAATTGCGTGAGCGATGTGAAAATTCCGACACAAATAACAGACAAAGACGCAAGCAGAAGCTAGTAAGGTTAGGAAAGGGCCAGTATTGAGTAGGGTTACGTTACAAAGACGCGGGCGAAAGCTAGTAACGAACGAAACGTTTGCGTGTTAAACTTTTAATAGCCAGCCACTTTTGCCTCGAGTTATTTATAAAACTGTTATCAGATTTCCTTTCTGAAACCATTTTGGCTTATCGTTTGTGCAGTTAAAGTTTTACAGGCTAGACCAAGGTCATGAGGGATTATCAAAGTGTTAACAGAATTAATTCTCGTTTTTACCGCACTGGGTCCGTTTGACCCGAATCCATCTCACCTTGGTTCGAACGATGAGGTCGGCATCCAGTGGTGAGAGTTCAAGGTTAGGAGGGATTATTAAAGGGTTAACAGAATTCATTCGCGCTATTACTTTATTTTTTTGAGTATGGCCTCTCACCTTGGTTTGTAAGATGAGGTTGGGATCCATTAGTGGGAGTCCAAGATTAGGAGGGATTGTCAAAGTTTCTCGCTAAGAGAGACGATAGCCCAGTAGCCATATCCATAGATTTTAGAGGGTTTAAACCCTGGTGGCGGACCTATGACTTTTCGAAGTTATTTGCGCAATTATTGCTTGCTCCGTGCCTTGGAAAGCACGTTAAGCCGTCTGTCCCGGCTGTCATGAACATCTATGACAGTCGGTATTAGGAAGTCAGTGCCTTCTAACATCCTGACAGCTGGCTTAACCATAGAATGATGTTACCCTCTGGGTTGTCCAATGGCAGTAGCTTCATGTAATAACTGAAGTTCAGCCTTTACGCCCTGCCTCCCGGCCAAGGGGGGGACCGAGAGGGGAGTGTGGAGCTTACTGCGGCAGACGCGACCACCGCAGTCCTACCCACAAAAAAACTTCCGACGACGCCCACCGCTGCTGAAAAAGGGGCAGGGGGCCAGTGCCTGGGTTTGTAGCTTCTGGCACCCTGCCCGCGGCCAACGTCCCCCGGATCAGAACCGGGAGGACCTCCTCAGAGAAGCGCAGTGTGTCGCGCCCCCCCTACCTCCCTGTGCGGCCATGGCGTAACTGGCCGACATCTGGGAGGGTCTATAGCTAGACGGAAGGGGCCCCCTGCCCCTGCCGCCTAAGACCCCCTAGGCGCGGCTGGACGGGCCCTCCTTGCCCGCCCGCTACGCCAACGGCGTAGCCGGATAGAGAGCGTATCCCGCTTCCTCTCCCGCTCCGCGGCCTCCTTTTGCGACATCACCACTTCGCAGAAGGAGGCCATCGCCTCCCACGCCGTCTCGCTGCCGACCATCATTCGCATGATGGTCGGCAGCGAGAGAGCGACTCCACCCAGGGCTGCGGTAAGCATCGCCCGCGGCCCCGCCCACGCTGGGCGGACTAGAACGCTGGGGAAATGAATAAGCTATATTATTGGAAAGTTTCATTTATGTCCATTCAGTTGTTTTTGGGTGAAATAGCAACAGACATCCAATTATTAATAAGTCCAAAGACTTTCAATAGTTATATCATCTTTGTTGCACCAGTAACATAAGTAGTGGCATTTAGGATCAATTCTCTTTTGTGAAATTAGCAAAATAATTATTTTGACTTTTGTAGTATATACTGGAGCTTGGGGGATGTGGTATTAGTAATAATTATACATCAGTTATTACATTATATACTAGCAACATACCTGTACATTTTTTATGGGACCATTTACTTGCGCAGAATCATCTTAGCCCATTAACGTCCCAATACTAAGCACGTGGTAGACTATTGAGGAGCCCATGTTCAATAGGAGACTTCAAGTGGCTGAAATGATGACTAAGCACCTGGCCTCTCACAAACCAAGACGGGAGGAATTGCCTCATAAAGCATACATATCGCATGCTTAATGGAATAGTGACTTAACTCAAAAAAGACGATTTTTGGGACATCACAAAAGATGTCTTCTAAAGAATACTTGTTCTACTTGTAAGCTGATTAAATTGATACTGATTTATTAATTAGTAATTCTGCTTGTATTTTCAACGTATGATTAACATTGATTCGATCTCAGTAAGAAATAGATAGACTATAAGTACGTAACTCAAACCTGACCTATCTATTAATGGGTCGATGTTCCTTTAAGCATGCGATATCTAGTTCTTAAAAGGCGTAATTGTCAAAAAATCCAAAATTGAGTTAACTATACCACAAGTTTCCTTTTATGTAGTTTTTTTGAGTGCTTTTTTTATAATTCGACAACTGTCCGATAGAGAGCGCCAAACACCAAATTTTATATGTTGTCGTAGTTGACTAAATATTTTTTTAAACCGTTCTACTGTAAAATTAACGCCGACTTCTTGGCGGGAAAGTGAAGCGTCATGTCTGCAGTTTTGTTTTATTTTCTAAAATTTGTGATATTTCTAACACTAATGTGTAATAAAGGTGAATTATTAACCGTTAAGAGTTTGTAAACATACATGAGTGTTGGTAAATCAAACAAAACAGTGCAACATCACTTTTTAAATTCTCTCAAGAAGTCCGTGTGAGATCTCAGTATAGTCCCACATCTTTATTGAGGACTCAAGGGGCTTAGGGGAGGGTATCTCATTTACCATTTATCATCTTTATCACCACTCATTCTCATTTACTATGAATTATATATAATTAATATATACTTACTTGACACTGGCTAAATGTGCTAGACGCACGAAGCCATAATTTAAAAGAAAGAAAGAAAAAAATTAACGCCTTATAAGAACTATTTTTGCGACAATTATAGATATTTCCACGTACGAAAGATAAAATATACTTTATTGTCTTTAAGATGAATTTTTTCATACAAAATGGATATTTCCTATTTTTTTCTAACAACAATGAAAGAGATATGAGCGGTACCATAATCAACAAATAAAAGCAAATGAATTCTTTGTCAAGGTTTGTCAGTTTATTACTACTGTCTGTTGTTACTATTATTAGTACTGTCTGTTGTAGTTTTTCTCAAGATTTGTCGTCAGTCTGTCGGTGACTCTTATCGGGGGCATCTGTCAGTCAGCCTGTCGTGATTCTAAAGGGGGGAGGGGATTTTCCGTCAGTCAGTCTGTCGGTGACTCTAACGAGGCTTCCAAAAGGCAACGCGATTGAGAAGAATGCCTCAAGAAACTCATCTCGGCTTTTTCAGATTATGTCTTAAAATCTAATACAATCAAAGAAATAAAATATTAAGTTTAATGCTGTTGTTCTTAAAACTACAAACTAATATCTAAAGATCATATCTCATCTAATATCTTAAGAAAGAAAGGAGCGATTCATGTCACTTCCTGGCAGCCTTGTCTTTCATAAAACCTTTTACACTATAATAAGCCTTCTGGCACAATTTACACTTTATGTAGTTTTTAAATTTATTTATACGCCATAATTATATATATTTTATTTTTATTTTATTTTAATATTATCTAATTATTATTTTTTTAAATTTTATCTGATTAATTTAATTATTGTTGCTGAGTTTAGTTTTGTAAGTGTTGAATTGTATTTTTGAAATTGATTGTTATCTTTAATTACTGTAATTGGTTTTGTACACCGTTTTAATTAAAGTAAAATAAATAAATAAATAGATACGCCCACGATTAGAAGCTACCTATGTAATCTAAGGCTAAGCAAGCGTATTTTTCTTACGTATCCAAGACAAACACATTGCAATCATAAAAACTCCATTTTACGTCATATGACTTACAATGAGTCGTAAAGAGCCGAAGCAGTTACTCATTGCGTCGTTATAATATATCTGTAGCTATGAATAACTATTTAATGTCGCATAATAAATTGATATCATGGTTGATACTCTCATCCTAGCTTAACTCACTGAATTAAGTCATCATCATCACCTTAGCCTTATAATTTAACCATTATTGGACACGCATAGTAATGCCTTTTCATTTAAAAGGGTGTATGCGGATCCTACCAAGACCTAAGAACCCAAACTAACCTCACCTGCAAGTAGTGCACCTGCCAATCAACGGAAGAGGCTCTGGCTAACATAATAGTGCCCGGTAAGCGGCAATAGGCTCGCCACCTAATACGTGGGACCATTTATATAATTGGGGAAGCGTGGGCGCATAATATGCCTCTGCCTTTGGGGAAACAGGCGTGAATGTATGTATATATGTAATAAATTGATTATAAGGTTGATACTCTCATCCTGGCTGAATTCACTGAATTGAGTCATCATCATCATCATCACCTTAGCCCATTGTTTCCTAACTTTTCCAGTTCCGTTACCCCTTATGGCCTATGTCACTACTGATTTACACCCCACCCCACCCTTGAGGATGCTGTCTGAAATGCTGAATTGGTTTACTCGTTAAGCCCGGAAATTTAGCATTTCAAACAATAATTAGGTCATTACCCCTCAAAATACCAGTTTAACCCCTGCAGGGGTAATTACCCCCAGATTAGGAACCCAGGCCTTAGCCTAATATTTTAACCATTATTGGACACGCATTGTAATGCCTTTTCGTTCAAAATAAGTTGGAGGGTTTCAGGTTATACTTCACCACATTTTGGTATGTAAACCCAGGCAGGCCTCCGCCAATACTTAGTGGTTCAGCGCTGTGAACCATGGTGCGTAGTGGAAGAAGGTGAATGGAATATAGAGGTAGAATAGCTGTGTAGAGGTAGAGGTTAGCTAAAATTCAAGAGAATAGCCGATATCTACGAGTACTGGGTCATTTATGGGCTGAGATGATGTTGGATAAGTCCAGTTGAATAGTTGAGAATAATATTTAATATGTATAGCATTTTGTGTTAAGAAACTTTTACTTCTTATTATACCTGCCGACCATGGTTCTTATGTAAAAGTAAATAAATTTACGTCACAATTGAGAAGCCGTTTCAATGACGCGTTTTGGAAAAGCCAAAATGCTTGTATTTTCCTATGATTCTGTCAACTATTGTCATTTTTTGTTACCTGTCTACCGGCCTTCAAGACCTCACAAATAAAGTGGAGGTAACCAGTCAGCGCGAACGAAATAAGGGGAGTCCGCTAGTGTGATAGGATAGAAATCGCTATGCGTTTCTACATTAAGTCAACCGTTTTTCTTTGTGATTGTGTTGTGAGTATTAGTGACACCACAGTATTGTTTTGCTATAAGTAGATCACAGGCATTCTACTTGATGCGTACTTTCACTTTGTTTACTATGGACTATACTGCGTTATACTTTAGGTAATTCATAAATTATTCATCATCATCATCTCAGCCATCCGACGTCCACTGCTGAACATAGGCCTCCCCAATAGATTTCCACATTGAGCGATCCTAAGTCGCCTGCATCCATCGGCTTCCCGCCGCCCTGACCAGATCATCGGTCCATCGCGTGGGAGGCCGTCCTCTACTACGTTTACCGGTTCGCGGTCGCCATTGCAGAACCTTGACGCCCCATCGGTCATCGGTTCTTCGAGCTATGTGCCCCGCCCATTGCCACTTCAGCCTGCAAACTCGCCTCGCTATGTCGGTCACTCCAGTCCTCCTACGGATTTCCTCATTTCTGATTCGATCACGTAGGGACACTCCGAGCATAGCTCTCTCCATTGCACGCTGAGCTACTTTAAGCTTTCTAATGAGGCCCATAGTCAGGCACCAAGTCTCAGTACCGTACGTCATCACTGGCAATACACACTGGTTAAAGACTTTCGTCTTAAGACACTGAGGTATTTTTGACGAGAAAAAAATATTACATAAATTATTACATAGTCAAAATTAAATAAAAGAAACAATCGAAATATGATAACACTAAAATCACGAAGATTAGGTTCACTTACATGCAACAAAATAATGTGTAAATTGGTAAGTACAGTGTAAAAATAAATAGCAAGAACTTACAGGCTATGTAATACTTTGTTATTAATGTTACTCTTTTATTATTATTTATCAATTGGTTATTTATTTAAATTACAATCTTCATTTGTCTGTGGCGCTATACAAAGCAATAGGACAAAGAAACAGTGGAGACCAGACCAAAACCTTGCATTTAGCTGTACTAGCGGGCGTAGTCTATCGGTTAAGCGTTCGGAAATAGAAACAGTTGACACCAGGTTCAAACCTCGCAAATATATTACGGCACGTACCTACTAGTAACAAAGTCGCTGAAAGCTACTACGTAGGATTAAAAAATGATTATAACATTGTCACTTAATAATATATCACACACACACACACACACACACACACACACACGCTCATGCACACTCATCCTCAAACACACACCACACCTAAAATATGATTCTGTATATATACAGTTTATAAATATATAATATAACATGCACGTAAACTTACACACTTTTGTTTTTATTTCTTATAGTTATAGTTTTGTTATATGTAATCATTAATGAGTTGAGTGCATGGGTCAGTAGATGGGGGCCGGAATCCTGTAACACAGGGTATCCTAGTACGGGGTTCCGCTCGATCACATTGGCTTTAGAATATACATTGTAATATCATAAATAAATTGTATTAGCAAGTAAGTCATTGTGATGGAAATAAATGGATATTATTATTATATTATTATTATTTATTATATAAATATGTCAACTAGTGGCAACTCGCATCAATGTCTGTTTGACCCAACAAACATATGAAGCTGAATCCTTAAATATCGTTGATAAAAAAAATTATCAAATTTCCATCTTGTGTGTACAAAAATTACGAATCTAATTGATCCTGTTGATCTGAAACAAAATAAGGTATATTTTATTTTATGTATTTCTATGGTTGTTACAAAAAAATCTCTTAGGTCCATTTAGATGGATTTTTAGAATAGCACTCTCGTTTCAGCGTTGGTCGTGAAGACATCGTTGTTCTGAGGCTCCTATCTTACCTGAAGATGCCCTGTGTAAGGGCGAAACACGTGTCGCGTTGAATAGTTTTTCGATTTTTCGGGAAATTATAGTAGCGCGGGAATTGTTACAAAGATAATTTTAATCCATCACTTGCTTATAGCACTTATATGTATATACATAGTTACATAGAATTTTTTGTAGACTAGATGTCACTAGTTTCCCAAGTACAAGGGTACTTGTGATACTAGTGACATCTAGTGCCCTCAGGCTGAACTTCTTAGCAATTTAGAAAGGAATATAATAAACTGAACCTCTAAAAAATACTTTTTTGATCATCAAAAATACTGATCTAGCATCTAATAGGGGATTAGGTGCTCCATCAGAATTTTTTGATGTACAAAAAGGTTAGGTTAGGTTGGTAATTTATTAATTTTGATGACACATTAAATATGAGCCATTTAGAAATGGGTGGGACCGAATTACCCACGCGCACTTTCATATAAAAGTTTTAAGACTAGATCTCAAGAATCAAGATAGCTTAATCAAGTGTTTAGTATTGTATTGTGTTAAAATATGTGTCTTGTTCATTATTTGTAAGTAATAAACCGGTCATTTGTTTCCGAATACGTTCCTATACTAGTTTATTTATTTATTTATTATTTGGGAAACAAACAATATATTATTACTTAACAAAGCTTAGAATACAATACATATATCAATAAAGTTTCTACCATTACATAACACACACAAGTAACAGAAACAAATCATTAAATAAAAAAGAAGATGTTTACTAAATAACCCCCTTAACTATTTACCAATATTAATTACTAACTCGTGAATACAATTTTTCTACTGATAAAGAGAAAGATTAAGTGTGACATCTATAATCAGCTCGGCGAACCTTGATCCCTATGACACTGACAGTTATTCCCACGACACAACCTTGTAGTAGCGTCACCGTTATATTATAATCGAATTGGCGGTGTCTAAAAATGATATTTATTAATTTTAGGCAGATATATGCAAATACAATAATATCCCGTTGGAATTATAATAATTATTAACACTTACAAGAAATTATCTCAATCAGACTTTACGTTGACGTCCTGCAAAAGTTACTCCGTTTGGAAGATATCGACTAGTGCGGAAAGTATCGATAAACAAATATCGAAAATGGAAACGAGTGTACAAAATACATCAATAGAGTACCTACGCTCTTAGTGTCAGATTTATAATCATTTAAGTTGTTTGCGATAATAAAATAAAGGAGATTTAACAAATTTATTGTATATACCTACTCAAATAAAACAAAAGCGGTTTATTTATGATTTTTTAATATACATTAATCTGAATCTGACAATGATGTCACCGATTGCGTCTCAGACTCGGAATCCGAACTGCAGCTGCTTTCTCCTATGTTTATTAAAAACGGCTGGTCTACTATATTGTCGTATCGCACGTCTCGATTCCAATCATCTAAGCATAGTTTTTTCGTCTTTTTAACCACTTTCCTCCAATTGTCCGGAGTCACTTGACTACATGCCTCTTGTAGCAACGTAAGCATTTTATTAGCTGTGAATGGCGGAGTGGTGTTAAGCAATAGTAAACAACAATAGTAACAAACAAAGGATTCCGATGACACAACAAAACACGTGGCGCATACAAGGCGTTAGCACTCGTACTGGCGTCGTAGCGAACTGACAGTACTAGCGTAGTGACAGATCAGATAGTGTTGCTATAACTAAAATTTTAATTCACATTAAAATTATACAGTCCGACCATGTTACCTCTGCATCGGAATATTGGCAACCCCATATACAAATACACGATACTTGTAAATATAACAAGCATTATAATTATAGTAATGTAGAATATATTTTAAAAACATGTTTATCGATGTGGCTGAATGCAAGTCACACCTTTACCTATAAAAAGTTGCGATATATCGACACGACCCGTCACTAGTATGAACTGTCATAGGGATCACGGTTCGCCGAGCTGATTATAAAATCTTAAGACCCCGCGCATTATGACGCAAAATTTTATAAAGAAGTTTTAAAATAATCTGTCTTTCATAAAATATAAAATGTGAGGTCTTCCAATACCTCATGAAATAAATATTATTCTTCATATTTTAATACAGTGTGAATTTCTAAATCAAGATTATTATTGTTACAATATATATTTCGTGAGCGTCAAATTTTCACTGCCGCGTTTTACTAACAAAGTTGTTTACTTTTACGTCGTCGTTCTATTTGTAGTTTGTCAGCAACGCGTGTTTAATGGAACGGACACATAAACTACAATAAACATTACTTACCCACTCGTCTTACCCAGCCTTGAAATTTTTATTGGGCTGTTTTTAGTTTATTGTTGATGTTAAGGCACACTGATCGTAGGCGCTTGATTGGCGCTGACATATCAAATTCCAAGTTTAAAGAGATGTATGAAGCTTTTTTTTTCTTTTAAATAATAATAATATGCTTTATGGACACTTAAAACCTTATACATACATTTTTTTTCTTTATTTTAAATCATGGCTTCGTGCGTCTAGCACATTTAGCCAGTGTCAAGTAAGTGATATATTAATAATATATAATTCATAGTAAATGAGAATTAGTCGTAATAAAGATGATAAATGGTAAATGAGATACCCTCCCCTAAGCCCCTTGAGTCCTCAGTAAAGATGTGGGACTATACTGAGATCTCACATAGACTTCTTGAGAGAATTTGAAAAGTGATGTTGCACTGTTTTGTTTTAAATACCTACACTCATGTACCTTCACAAACACTTAACGGTTAATAATCCACCGTTATTACACATTATTGTTCGAAATATCACAAATTTTAGAAAATAAAACAAAACTGCAGACATTGCGCTTCACTTTCCTGCCAAGAAGTCATGTATTATGAAGTTTAGCGGACTACAGTCCACCGTCTGACCACTTGCCATATAAGAAAAGAAGAGCCTTAAAGAAAATTGGTGCCGCACTGTCAGCCTCTTCGCATTCCGATTTATTTGATACATGAGAGATTTTCTTGGCGGTCATTAAGGTTTAATAATTAGATAAGTGCACAAGCTGCGGTCGTTTTTCCAAAGCATTTCGGCCATTTTAACTGGGAGAGTTTGATATGGCCATGGGAAGGAGGTGGTTAAGTTTCCCCCGGACAGGTCTCCACCTTGGCGTGGTCGGGGGGTTGAATAGAGATTATTTAGTTCCAAGATAAGTATCATTAAGAACTCGTGCTCGGTATACTAAATTACGGATAAAAATGTTTTTTTTTGTATATACGTACTTAATATACATAGAAACCTAGACCAGAACAAATATTTATGTTTATGCACGCAAAGATTTGTCATGTGTGGGAATTGAACCCACGACCGCAGTATGAAGTGCGGGTATACTCTCCACTACGCCATATCAGTCGTCAAGTTGCGTAAACTTTAAAATCAGCTATTCCGTTTGTTTCTAATCATAAGTATGTGCGACAAAAATAATTTGTGTCGTCTCACGTTAATAATATAACTATTTTTTTTTGTTAATGGAAAATGACTGGAAGCAGTAAATGCACTAAATGCTACACAATACAACACCTACGTAGTATGAAGCCAGACAATGATGTTTGCCGATGGTCTTAATTGGCGTGACATTGTATGTGTTGTATCTCAAGCAGGCAGAAACGACACGTAGACCATTTAATTTTGGCGTGACGTTACCAAGAAAAAATTTTTTAAGATTATACAGATGCTTAAATTTTTGCTATACTTTTGGCGTCAACCTGTAAAACGAAACATCGCGGCTTTTTTTTATTTTCTAAAACTGGAGAAATTTTTAGTTTTTATATGTAAATATGGAGGATTTTTAGTCTTAACTGTGCATCCTGTAATAAGTGACACATCTCTCATACAGTCAACATAAGACAAACAAACAACATACATACAATCACGCCTGTTTTCCCGAAGGGACATATTATACGCACACATTTCGCCCTTATTATATTATTGGTCCGACGTAATAGGTGGCGAGCCTATTGCCGTTTACCAGGAACTTATATGTTCGCCAGAGCCTCGGCAGGTGCACCACTTGCATGTGAGGTTGGCTTGGGCTTCTCAGATATGGTAGCAGCCCTAACACCCCTATGAGCCACCGTTTTCAAATAATCTGATTTTGTACGCTGTAATAAAATTTGTCAGTGAGCACTTAAACGCAAATTACACCAAAGATCAGAACCATAGGTCAGGTCAACGGTCAAGAGTAGACTGGAATGAAACTGGAAATCGTTTAGATAAACGTTTAGAGGCTGCTTAGACAATTAGTATTACTAAACCATATTTGTAGTGTTTACATCCCAGGCAGATCACTACGTAGTTTAAAAAAAACTAAGTAGTTTCCGCAATATATGGATATGCTTAGATCTTTAAAACTACGCAACAGATTTTGATGCGACGATTTGGATCGCGTCAAGAACTCGCGCATAAATTGCAAGAATGTCGCCTACGCTGGTACGGCCACGTTCTAAGAAAACCGGCATACTACATGGGGAACAAATGTCTGGCCATGGCACCGCCGCCCGGCCGAGGTAGATTGGGCAGGCCCAGGAAATGCTGGCTTGACGTCGTAAGGGATGACATGCGTGCCAATAACATATCGACCAAGGATGCCGAAGACCGTGCGAAGTGGAGAAGAAGATGTAGGAAAGCGGACCCCGGACCCGTAAGGCAGCAAACAGGTTAACGCTAAGTTGAAGAACGGATTTGATGCGGTTTTTTATTTATTTATTGAAAATATGGGTCTCCAACAAAGGTCATAACTACAAAAATACAATAATATGTGACATACCTGTAACATTTTGTGTACCTACTGCCTCAATCAGCCCACAGCATGCAAATAAAATATTTCACAAGGCAAACACAGGTTAAAACATTAAAGTAAGATTAGAATTAAATTACAATCAAATAATATTTAAAGGGAATTAGAAATAAAATTACTTTAACTAAACACAAATGACCAACATACACTTAAGAACTTAAAATTAGGGTTGAAATTATATGTGTGTATCAAAATTACAAAATATAATAATCAAAAATAAATACTTAAAAAAATATTTAAAAAAAGTGATTCAAGAGGAAAGGTTTTATGTAGGTCACGCGAAAGACGTCGCGGGCGGCCGCTAGTTGTAGAAATTTTTCACAACAGCGAATCGGATCGTAAACGTGTGAAAGAAATTTTTGTTTACGTATTACGGATTTAAGGCTTAAGTAATACGGATTTGCAACGAACGCAAGGTAATTTCAGAGATTAGATAACTATCATTGATTGCTCATTCTTACTAGACCAGCTAACATTTATATTCATAGAATTTTTTTTACGTCGGTTACTAAATACATTTACGCACTGCCTTCTGGCCAATGAAGGACTGATAGGGGGCATGGGTCTCACCACCGGCAGACGCGACCGCCAGCAGTAATATTCACAAATAATCTTCCGACGAAGCCCGCTGCTTGCTGTGAAAAAGGCTTCTTTATAACAAATCTAACCACAAATTCTTATTTATTTAAAACTTCTTGAATGCCGTTAGTTCTGATTGTGCCTCTAATAAAATTTATTTATGGGTGGATCCTACCATGACCTAAGGAGCCCAAGCCAACCTTCCACCATCAACGGACGAGGCTCTGGCGAACATAACAGTGCCCGATAAGCGGCAAAAGGCTCGCCACCTATTACGTGGGATCAACTATATAATTGGTAAAGTGTGAGCGTATAATATGCCTCTTTCTACCCCTTCGGGGAAACAGACGCCATTGTATGTATAATGTATTTCACGAAGACTTTAAATAGTACACACTATTAATTTTCAGTTCTTAAAAACTCCCTGCAAAATTCCAAACATTAAGCTTGTATTGTACTAAACATTCACATAAGCAGCGCGCTCCAGTTTTATTTCCAACTTAATTGTAGCACTTAACTTTTATTTATGGCCGCACGCGAGTGCTGAGGTAAAAAAGCCTTAAAAAGCTTGCATTTTATACGGTCTCTGGTAAATATTTGTTTCACGAAAGTAGAATTTTTACTCTATTATTTCATGCTAAAAATCGCGCTCTTTTATTTTCCTGTGTAAAAGTTTACCTGATGGCAAGTGGTGCGTTTGTCTATATTCATTACAGTGCCGTCAACTATATCATCAACCTAACCCCGGCGAACCTTCGAGTTTTCAGCTGCTAACAACACAATCTTCAAACAGAAATATAACTAGTTCTTAAAGTTACCTTTGGACTATTTGAAGGCATAATATTTTTCCAGACGTTTTATTTCATAACTGTTATGTAGTTTAGTAACTTCTATGTTTAGAACATACCAATATATGATTTTTCTGTGTTGATTTGACTAAAGGTAAGTTTTGTACGAAAGTAACAACCACTACGATAAATTTTTTTTCGTTCAATAAGATATGGTTTTTCAATTAACTCTAAGTAAAGAACTACTAGTTTATCTTTTCTTATCTTACTGGTACATAGCAGAATTAACTTTTGAAGTGACATAAATCAATTCTTTTTGACAATTATTCATTGTAAAAAGTGGTGGCATTTTAATTATTTAGGTACACAACAAAACGTTAAAATACACGATGATTTTTCAATCAATGAATTAATTAGCTGACGCTTTGAACTCTGGGCTTTTTTAACTGTAACATTTACGAGATTATGGGCAGCAGCTTCATCCTGAGTACTAGCTTGACTTGTCGCCCACTCAGTGTGATAATTATGGGCTAATACCTAGTATTGCAAAGGACTCGAGTCTTTTAGTCTTATTCGATAGACTCGACTCAATTTTCTAAGACTCAGTGAACTAACTGAACTCGGAGTCTTGAGTCGAGCCGAGTCTGAGTCCTATCATGAAGACTCGAGCGCCATTATTGAACTCGAAACCTTAAATAGAACTCGAGAGACTCGAGTCTTATAAAGAGCTTGAGTCTTAAAAGAGCTCGAGTCTTAAAAGAGCTCGAGTCTTCTTCAAACTGGTCTTCGAAATGCTGACAGTGATTTATTTAGAATAAATGTCTATACTTATATAATAAAGCTGAAGAGTTTATTTGTTTGGTAGTTTTGTTTAATTAATGTTTTCTTTTGTAATAATTTTCATGATCATAATTAATGAAACTGATTTTTCATGTTAATTAAAACTTTAATTCTTTCATTTATTTTTCGACATCTCCTTCTGGTTACACATGATTATATCTCACAAAAATAGCTTTTTATTGGCTGCTTTAAAAAGAATGACTCAAAGCGGAAAAGAACTCTAGCGCGACTCGGCGCGTAAAAATGACTCGAGCGCTAAAGAAGGCTCGAGTCTCGAGTCTCGCGTTCAAGAGCTCATATAGACTTGAGTTCTTTATTCTTAAGAGTCTTATTGTTATGAGTCGAGTCGTGTAATGCCGAGTCGAGCTCTAAATTTAGGACTCAAAGACTCGAGTTCTTTACAACACTACTAATACCCCTAATGTAAACTGATCGGGAGGCCAATGTTCAACAGTGAAATTTATATGGCTGAAATTATGACATTAATAAAAAATACTCTTATTTTAAACTAATTATATGCTTGAACTCGATGCCCGCTGGCTCCAAACCTAAGCCACAAATGCTAGGTTAATCTTTTTTTTGGATGGAAATTATGAAATGACTCTCCCGCTATAGATAGAGCGAAAGGTTGTGTCAAGCCAAAGTCAAAATTATTAATTCAAGTTTGGCTCAATAGAGCTCTTATGAAAGTCAAAAGTTAAAAACAAGACGCCCATTCCCTGCAGGCTGGAGCTTGCTTGTAAAAGAACGAACAAGAAAATCGTCAAGGTTAGTGTTTACTCCCGCCAGCTACAAAAAAATGTACTTAGTAGTAAAACAATTTGACAAGTTAACAAAAACCCTGTGTTCTGCAGTCACAAGATTTAAAATAAAAGAAGAAATTAACTCTTCTTTTCATTTCTCTCAGACTGTTGTGTTAAACCTGCTAATTATGTATATGTATGTTATATTCCCCAGGTGAGTGATGTGCGAGGTTGCGGCTACCACCTGGCAACGCTGCTAGGTCTGCTACCTGCTCAGGTCATCAACGTGTACCTTGGCTCCACGCTGCGGTCCATCCACGAGGTTCTTGATGACTCCCACGTCACTGGTTACATCGTATTCGCATTTCAGGTTAGTTTAGAAATAAACAATAATTGTAGTAGAAGAGACCGAAGAGATTTTCTTCACCTATATTAATGAGAGTAATGATTTCAATATGACAAAAACAATGGCTTGCTTGAAGAATAATTCTTATCGCTTAATAAACCACACCGTACGGTTTTAAATCGCGTTTTTTTAATAGTGGCTTCGTGCTGTTGGTACATTTAGCCAGTGTTGACTACAGTAATACCCCGCTTTACGCTAGGGGATACGTTCCGGAATAAATAGCGTTAACTAAAATTAGCGTATATTGAAACTTATGATGGTTAAACATGGTGAAAGTTTAATATAAAAAATATGAATAATTTTAATCAACCACTTTAATTCTAAGAATACTTTATGCATTATATACTATCAATAATTTTAATGGAACATACATCTATTGTCTTTTGGGAAGCGTTTTTTTACGTTTTTGTAAAATACATTTATAACACCCAACACTGTTTTAAATTGAATGACACACGGTAAAGACACGGTCATTATTATTATATGTATTGTTTATATTAGGCATTTGAGCGCGACATTTGAAGTTCGCGTTATAGTGAAATCGCGCATAACGGGGTCGCGTATAACTGTATATGGTATATTAATAATATATAATTCGTTGTAAATGAGTATGAGTGTCGATGAAGATGATAAGTGGTAAATAAGATGCCTTCCCCAAAACCCCTTGAGTCCTCAGTAAAAATGTGGGTAGTCACAGAGATCTCACATGGACTTTTTGCGAGAATTTTAAAAGTAATATTGCACTGTTTTGTTTCGTTTACTACCACTCGTGTACGTTCACAAGCACTTAACGGTTAATAATCCACCGTTATTAAATATCACTTTTTTTTATAAATAAAACAAAACTGCAAACATGACTTGTCACTTTTTACTGTCCACTTCACTACAGTCCAAATCGCGGTTTAATTAGACTATTTTTATGTTTTTTAATTTTAAATCGAATCAAAACAGAGGTTAAAAAAAAGAGTTCTTAACATATTTTAATAGGCAAGATAGTTGGGACGCACCGGAATTCACACAAGACTAAAATGATATTTGATCTCATCAGATCGATACAGAACGAGCTTCTTGTTCTCTTAGACTAGTTGGTACTGTTGAAGGCAACTGCATCATCTTCCTTGATCCTGCTCCCATTTTATCTGGGGTAGCATGCCTTCCACTTCTTAGGAATTCGTCATCGGCTTATCCGAGAGGAGAGGTCTCCTGATCATTCATCCTTCACACATTCTCTTCTCTTTTTCACATGCGTTCGTCTCTTCTCAATAACATATTATGACGAACGGTTTTATCATATATTTTTTTCAGTCATATGTGCTACTTTCAGACCTATGATTGATTCATTCATCAATTTATTCATTTTAGATACAACACACTTTATTTTGACATTATCATCTCCGTTGCATGCAGACTTATTTTATTTTCTTAACGTAATAATGTCTGTCTCTTCCTCCCTCGTCTGTCCACCAGCAATTTTTTTATACGTCGGCAACAAAATGCATTTACGCAGTGCGTCCCGGCCAATGAGGGGACTGAGAGGGTATGTGGGGCTCACTGCGGCAGACGCGACCGCCAGCAGTCCTACCCACAAACTCTTTTGAACGCGGTTGAAAAGGGACTAACACGAGACTTACTCTTGTCACATACTGTCTACTGTCATTATAATTATGTTCATGCCATGGCGTTTGTTATCATTTTCTATTTGCCTTTCCTACTGCTGATAATAATACTGCTGATAGTAAAGCAGGAAAGGAAATAAATTGTTTTAGTAAATTATTCAAAGACACCACGTTTTTATAAAACGAAGACGCAATGTGCATTTTCAACAAATTACAGACGGAACATACCTACAAAATAATTACCTCATTTGAAGCGAATTTTATGAAAATGACTTGCTGATACAAAAGTCGTTCTATGTGTTATTGTCGACGACCGAATGTCTGCGACTAAATAAGTATTTATAACTTAAATCAATACAATTTTGACGGTTTTCAATATACATTATATTAGCAATTACGCAAGAATAGATAAGAAGCAATTACGATATATTAATTTGTGTGACACTCGGGGGAAGAAAATAGTTTTTTTGTTCTTTTAAACAATGGCTTCTTGAGTTTAGCACATTTAGCCAGTGTCAAGTAAGAGATATATTAATAATATATAAATCATAGTAAATGAGAATAATTGGTGATAAAGATGATAAATGGTAAATGTGATGCCCTTCCCATAAACCCCTTGAGTCGTCAGTAAAGATGTGGGACTTTACTGAGATCTCACATGGACTTCTTGAGAGAATTTGAAATATGATGTTGCACTTTTTTGTTTCATTTACCAACACTTATGTACATTACACTTAACAGTGAAAAATCCACCATTATTATACATTAATGTTCGAATCATCATTTCACTTTCCCGCCAAGAATTCAGGTTTAAGTTTATTAAAGTAGGTAGTTAGTTTGTTTATTAAGGTTTATTAAGGTAGTAGTAGGTTTTGGAGAAAGAGTATCGTCGTTCAGACAGATGTGACATCTCTTAAGTTCAATGTTAGTAGTATAGTTTTATCATATAATTATGTAAGTGAGGAGTTTTTTTACGAGCTCACTGCCTGACAGTAATTTTTTTTGCGAACTTTGCCACTAGCATATATGTATATTTCAACTATTTATTTATTTATTTATTTATTTATTTATTCACAAGTACATGTCAACTTACAGATAGTGTCCAAACGTTAACATGCCTTAAAATATTAAAAAAAAAAAAATTACACAAATATGTCAAAAAATTACAAAGGAAATACTTAATAATAATCTTAATGTCCAAAATCAAATATTAATTATAGTTCATAAAAAAAAAAAAAAACAATAAAAATAAAAACACAATGTGACCTCAAGTGTCAGAATCAGAATTAGAAGAATCATATTAATTATATCATAAAAAATAAAATAAAATAACTTAAAAATCTAAGTCGACAACAGAATAATATGTCAAAATTAAATTGAACTACTATTGTCAAGGAATATATGCATAAAAGATATTAATTTAGCTAAGCCATCTACAAACAAGTCTACTTTGTCATATTCAGCGAGCATGTCCCCGATCAGGCGCAGAGCTCGCACGGTCGGGGCCTGGGCGGTGCACGGTGCGCGTGCAGGGCCTCTGCAACAAGCGCGGCCGCCGCCGAGGCGCTACCAGTCCCGAAGGGCACTGAGGGATGCGTGTAGGTACACACAGGCACAATTTCTCCAGTACTTGTGGACAATCTACCTTACCATAAATTATAGCGAGGTAGTGCTCAACTAGAGTCATTTTTCTTCTTAGAGCGAGTGTATCGAAGTCCACCATACCAATGACGAATAAAGAGGGATATAAAAAGGGATAATACCCATACTTTTTCTTGTACAAGAACCGTGCAAACTTTCGTTGTATCCTTTCCAGCATAAGGCAATACTTTTTTTCATGAGGATCCCACACGATCGCCGCATATTCAAGTTTGCTGCGTACGTAAGCATTATACAACACTCTAGCCACTGACGTGTTGTTGAACTCATTAGATGTTCTAATAATAAATCCCAATAATCTACTTGCTGATTTGCAAATATTAATTATGTGCTTATGAAAGTCAATCTTTATATCTAATATTAGGCCTAAATCTCTTATGTCGTCAACTGTATCCATAGAAACGTCAAATAATTTATAATCAGTCTTTATTATTTTTTTACGTGCGAATGTCATGATTTTGCATTTGTTTTGATTAAAAGGCATACGATTACATGTGCTCCAATGGGAAACGGCATCTATGTCACTTTGCAGACGCAGGGCGTCAGCTTTCGCATCTTCTCCTATTGCAAGGTAAAGTTTAAAATCGTCCGCAAAAAGTTGGCACTCGGAAAATCTAACAGTTTGAGGGAGGTCATTAATCATAATAAGAAAAAGAGTTGGTCCTAGCGTACTGCCCTGACTTACCCCTGACCTTGTATAATAGTTTCCAGACTCGTATCTACCCAACCTAACAAACTGCTGTCTATCCTTGAGGTAACTTGCCATAAAACTAAGAAATTTCGAAGTAAATCCTATCTTTGAAAGTTTTTGTAGCAATATGTCATTATCTACAAGATCAAAAGCCTTCCTGAAATCAAAATAGGCAGCATCCACCTGCCGACCAGTGTCCATTTCAGCGGAAATGTAATCTATTGCTGTTGTCAGGTTTGTAACAGTGGATCTGGCCTTACGGAATCCATGCTGACTTCTATGTATTTGACTACTTATCTGTTGGCTAATATGGCTATTTAGCATAATTTCAAATAGTTTAGCAAAAACTGACAGCACCGCAATCGGTCTGTAAGCTGTAACATCGGACACTGACTCGCCTTTGGGGATTGGTGTAACACAAGACAGCTTCCAGCTATCCGGGTATTTAACCTGAGCTAATGAAAGATTGCATATATATAAAAACGGTTCCATAAACACTGATATGCAATCCTTTGCCAGGAATACTGGAACTCTATCAGGCCCACCAGACGACCGAGGTTTAAGGCGCTTTACGGCTCTCTTAAGATCAACTTCACCCAAAGTCGATATCGAAACGGACCCTACGTCTAAACTAGGATTCGCAAGCCGTGCGGCCGTCTCAGGATCCAAGCGAGGCTCCTCATCCAAAAACACGGAGCCAAAATAACGTGCGAATGCAACAGCAGCATCCTGCCCGGCTATTACGTCTGTGCCATAAGTAAAAGTTTCAATATGTCTCCTATCTTTCTTTTTATCTTTTATATAATCCCAAAAATTTGCTGGTTCGTCTAAAATATTATTTTGAATAGTATTAATGTGCTGCTTATATGCATTGTCGATAAGTTTTTTCGTATGCCATCTATAGTACTTAAATAATTCTTTATTAAACTCTTTACCGTTCGATCTGTATTGTTTTAAATAAAAACGTTTACTTTTTAAATTTGTAATTATGTCTGCTGTGAACCATTTAGGATATGTATATTTTAAATGGTTTGGTGAAATATTTTTTGGAGGTACATGTATACTTATGCAGTCATATATTTTTTTATAAAACGTTTCTAATGCTATGTCGACATTATCGTAATCATATATTTCGGACCAATTAGCAGAGGCCAGAGCAGCATACAAAGCTTGGTAATCAGCCTTATGCCAGTTCCATTCCAGTCGCATATTCGGGCATGGGGCGGGCAGATGGAGTGTGTTGGAATTAAAAATCTCCACACGATTTTTAAGTTTTACCAATATGTCAAGGGAAGGGTGATACTCATCAATAGATACCATTGGTTCAATATTCTTCGATACACTCACCTGATCTAAGACTAAGTTACTCAATACCAAATCCAACATACCACCATGGCTATTCAGTATATGGTTATGTTCAATCAGTCCACAAAACAGACAAAAATTTTCAAATTCTGATTTAACATTCGCGCTACATGAATTTAAATTAAAATCACCGAGCAGCAGCATATTTAAGTTTGGATATAAACAAATTAAATTCTCTATACATGTCAGAACACTAAGATATTGATCATCCCTATAGCTGGGGGGTAAATACACCACACAACACAATAGTTTAACACTTTTAGATTTTATGATTACACAAATTAATTCTTTATCAGGCGTAAGGCCATCAATATCGTCAATTACTTGTACTGAATAGCATTCACGTACCGCCAGCAGAACTCCCCCCCATCCGGCGTCGCCAGCGCGGTCCTTGCGAACCACGACGTAACCAGAAGGAAAGATTTCCCCGTCGCGCACTGAACTTGTCAGAAATGTCTCTGTCAAAGCAACTACGTCATGTTCAAATCGACTTATGTTATTGCGAAACGATATAGTCTTAGAGCGTAACCCGCGAACATTCTGATAATAAAACTTTAGTTTTTTAAAAGGATTTTTACAACATTGCTTCTTGTTTACTACGAAAATTCTGGCGCCAGGGTTTTATACAAATATCTAAAGACCAATTGACAGGGGACATAACTTGTTCTGCAAGTGTAACTGGCACTCCGAGCTTAAAAGATGCATAGTTCCCGCGTGCCTTTAACGCTTCGACCGAAGAAACGTCCCCTCCAAAAACCGCGGTGAGATGGTCCCGCACCTGGTTCACTGTAGTACCTTCTCGCAAGTAGTATAGATGAAAGAACTTCTTCCTTTCCGCCGCTTGCAATGAAGTGGCTCCAGGGGTCGCAGTGCCTCGCAGGACACCATATAACGACGCCCGCGTCCGTTTGTGAGTGACTTCGGTCCATCCATCCTCAGTATCATTTCCTGTTACTTTCGGCGTCGACACAATTGTAGTTTCTGTAGAGTATTCTAGTAGTCTGTAGAGTAGTTCTGTAAACTAGTGGAATGATTCAACAAAAAATGTGTGGTATACTTACTGAATAATTAAGGTGCGTATTAAGGTGGGCCATTGTGTGAGATCGCTAAAATTGGGCTTTTTAATTTTATTGTTCTTTGTCATCTTGTAAAATGAAAAGAAAAGACATTAGTCTACATCATATAACACATGAGAAGGTGATCTGTGACCCACTCCTAACAGCAGGCCATAAAGTATAACAGGACTTCTTGGCGGGAAAGTGAAGCGTCATGTCTGCAGTTTTGTTTTATTTTCTGAAATTTGTGATATTTCTAACATTAATGTGTAATAACGGTGGTTTATTAACCGTTAAGTGTTTGTGAATATACATGAGTGGTAAATCAAACAAAGCAGTGTAACATCACTCCTCATATTCTCTCAAGGAGTCCATGTGAGATCTCAGTATTGTCCCACATCTTTAATGAGGACTCAAGGGGCTTAGGGGAGGGCATCTCATTTACCATTTATCATCACTCATTTTCATTTACTATGAATTATATATTATTAATATACCACTTACTTGACACTGGCTATATGTGCTAGACGCACGAAGCCATTATTTTAAAGAAAAAAAAACACAAGAGAACGTTTGGTTAAAAATAAAATAACCCTTTTAGTTTTTAAATCGCTACATAGTATAAAACAAAGTCGCTATCCGCCGTCTGTCTGTCCCTATGTATGCTTAGATCTTTAAAACTACGCAACGGATTTTGATGCGGTTTTTTTAATAGATAAAATAATTTTTAAGGAAGTTTTATATATATAATACATGCACAATATAGTAGAGAAACACTGATAAATTTAAAGGTTTCGAAGGCGTAAATCAACTCACTTTTTTGCGCTTATATTGCAAACGCTGGCTACAACTTACAAACCTACATTATACAACTTACAAAAGTCCACAAAAAAGTCCGCGATGGTATATGTCTATCTCTCAAGAATAACCCACAGTAACCACTTTTTATGTTTTACTTTTTACTAAAAATAATGACTTATTTACGAATCCATTTTAAGTATGTATAAAATTAATTCTTATCCAAATAAACAGTAAGCTTGGACATTAAACATAGATTAAATTTGTCTTTTACATCATGTAATTTCGATCAGTACTTTACAAAATATCAAACGTATAAACTTACGCTAAATCGAAAAATTATGGTTGCGGCGGTGGTAGGTACTCGCGGCCTATATAGAGACATTCTGTAGTTATGTAATATAGGTAACTATTTATATTAGCATGCCACCCGTGCGAAGCTGGGGCGGGTTGCTAGTGTTAAATAATTAAAGTTTCGGCTACTCTTTTTTTGGCCATTTTACTTTTTAACTATGAATCGCAAGTATTTTTGAATTAATGACTCCAGGTTTTTAGTAAATTGAATTCCGAAGAATGTTTTTGCCAATTTCTTTATTTCTTATTTTTTGATGAATTTGATGAGTTTTGGACTGCCTCATCTCAATAGATTTTTTTCTAACTAAGAAATTATCGAAATTCCCAAAAAAGTGGTCATCGGTTGGAGCAAGGTCCGTGGACTACTGTGATTGATGGAGACATTCTAATCCTATCTCCTCTAGTTTCGCCACGGTCTGATGCGCTGTGTGTGGTCTAGCGTTTTCCCGAAGCAGCAGTGGGCTAGAGCAGTTGACCAATCTCGGTTGTTTACGACTAACATTTCCATCATGGTTTCTAGTTGTTGGCAATACAGATCTGCCGTAATCGTCTGACCAAATCTTAGGAAGCTGTAGTGGAAGACACTAACGCTGGTCCTCCATACACTAACCAGTACCTTTTTTGGGTTAACTTTTGCTTGGGGAAAGGTTTTGCCGGTTCATTGTAATGAGCGTTTCTCATTTTTGTATTGGATCCAATTTTCATCACAAGTTCAAATTCAAAATCCCCTCGTGATTGTGACGGCTGAGTGACGTGACGCAGCAGTCGATGCTTGTTTGGTGGTTTGCTTTTATTTATTAACGTGGTACCCATCTTTCAAGTTTCTTCACTTTTTCAATTTGTATTTAATGATCCTATAATTTTATCTTAAATTAAATGATTCTATCATTCACACCGGAGCCTGCAGCCAACCCTGACGTGTTTTGATTTCTGAGATGGATCCGCTTCGACGATCGCTTTCAATTCTTCTTTGGCTACAAGGTTCTCTGGGCGTCCACGACGTTTTTCTGGAGAGCAAACTTTCCAGAACTTTCCAAAGCGTTGGAACCAAAAACTTACCGTGTTTTCTTTTGCATTGGCTTCTGAGTACACATCATTAATCCTTCGAGCTCTATCTGCAGCGCTCGTGGCACTATAGAAATCATATTCAAAAATAATGCAATATTTTGAATTTTCCATATTGAGCATAGAACGATTTTAAAACAAAATAAAATGGCACAAAAACAAGTGAGTTATCACATTCAGGACACGAATAGACAAGCTTTCATCATCATCATCACAGCCCATTAACGTCCCACTACTGAGCACAAGCCTCCTCATACATAACAAGGTGTGAGGGTATTGGGTCATACTCCACCACGCTGACCCAGTGCGGATTGGCGGAGGCAGGTGTATGGTGTCCTGCTGTTAGAATTTATCAAGCCGCCCATTAGGCCTCTAACATGGCTTAACGACTACCACATTTTGTGATAACCGGGGCCAACGTCTTAACGTGCGTTCCGAAGCACGGAAGCGCTCGATATCAAATGCCACACGAACGGTCACCCATCCAAGGACCGACCTCTGTAAACTCTGCTGTACTTTGGTAATCGTTTCTGACCACCGAACACCGCAGAGCTACGAGCGTTTCGACAAGCTTTAAATTATAGTAAATTTGAATTAGGAACTCCTAGCCAGACCGATTTTTTGAAATCCAAGTGGCCAGTTCTAATAAAACGCCAATTTAATATGCAAATACCTAATATCATATTATTAAAAAACACGCACAAAAAACTATAAAAAAATTATCGGAATATGAGATATCTCTAATTGGGGATAACACATTTATATCTTATCCTTGACGACCGATATGGCGTTGAGGTCAGTATACCTGCATTTCACTCCAGAGGTCGTGGGTTCGATTCCCACACAGGACAAATCTTTGTGTGCATGAACATGAATATTTGTTCTGGTCTGGGTGTTTTCCTATGTATATTAAGTATGTATTTACAAAAAAAAAAGGTATTTAAGTATGTTTATCCGTTGTTTAGTATCCATAACACAAGTTCTTAATGATACTTATCTTGGAACTAAATAATTGGTGTAATTGTCTGAAAATATTTATTTATTTATTTATCCTGATAAAACAACATAGAACTGTCTATTTTTTTCTTGAAATCTCTGCATTAAAATAATCCTATCTATTCTTGGAGTAGTTTAGTAACTGTATCAAAATTTATATTGTGTTATCTGAGATAACTTATCTCGCAGAGAATTTTGATTTGCTTATCGAATGATAAATAATATTTACAATAGATCACCCGTTCATTAATTCTATGTATTGTTGAAGTTCTTTGTAGTTGTAAAGCATAGCGATTAGTTGTAAGTACTTTGAGTACATAACTGTAATAAGAACTTTGAGTACAACTCTATAAATACTTATAAGATCGTTAGGACGTAATCTACACTAATATTATAAAGAGGAAAGGTTTGTATTTTTGTATGTAACGAATAAACTCAAAAAGAACTGGACCAATTTTAATAATTCTTTTTTCAGTAAAAAGCTACATTATCACTGTGTATATAGGCTAAGGTTTTGTAAGATATTTGGGTTTTTCGGACACAAAGTGAAAAAATCAACCAGAACAGTTACTAATTTTGCGTACGCTGACTAAACTATAAAAGATAGAACCACAAAAAGTACTAATTAATTGTAGATCTTATAAATATCTACTAAAAAGTCCGCGACACACTAAACATACTCGTATATCTATGTCGTGTGAGGCAGTACAACCATTTTTTTATTTTAAAATCTAGAATTTTTTTGGACTACATTTAATTGCATTTATCCTTTCAATCCAAAACATATTATTTCATCATTAAGTGCAGTTTATGTAGATAATATTTAGTCTTGGAATGATCAAAATTGGAGGTTTGGTTATGGCGAAATTAAATTATTACAATTTCTGCTGTACGGCACCCTATCACGGGTCGGGGCTCCCGACCATCAGTTTATTTTGTTACCTGAAATTTAACGTCAAATGTTGTTTATAGAGAAGCTATACAATAATCACTTTAGTTATCTATCCCAAAACAACGGGTTGCATTCCGGGATTGCCGGTAGGAGTGAAAACTTAGTATTAATTACATTTCAATATTTTCATCATTAACAACTTTAATATCCACATAAAGACAATCTATGCAGCCTGCGGATAATGACTGCGTCGTCGATGTTAGTGTTGGTGTCTGTGAATTGACCTGGGAATCATTTTGCAGACCGTGTCTTTCCTGGGTAGGCATTTTGCAGCGGCAACCGATATCCACGCGGGCGAAGCCGCGGGCGACCGCTAGTTAGATATTTATATTTAGCTTTGAGTACTACCAACTATTTGACGCTGACGCAGCTGCAGTTAGTACAAAACTGCAGCTGAACGAAGAAAACAGCGTATTCACTAAGCACATTACGCGGCCCATAAGTTGAACAATGGCATTGGATGCGCAGTAACAATATCGGACCTCAATCAAGGTGCGGCATGGGGGGGGGTGGGGGTGGCGCGTAACTATAGCAACGCCGAATTAGTCACTTCTGTCGCTTTCCTTTGACTACGTTGTTATAATTATGTGAAGACTTTTTTTGTTCAACTAACGATTTCCGCCGATGTTTTGATTTTGAACATTGTTCACTGTACGCCACAGTCAGTCAGTTTTAAATTTACAGGAATGTAGTCTGGGATTATTTGCTGAATAAATAATTAGTCACAGCAAAGACTTTAGCTAACGAATTTTAAGAAATAAATAAGATAATGCATATTACGCATTGAATGTGACGATGAACATTGTAGTACAGATATAAGTAATAGATGTAAGTAGTGCCTAGTTATGATCAGATGTGACTTTAGTCATTCATGGCCGACCTTATTGCTTCGGTACCACGCTAGCGGTCAAGCTATATAGTAAACAAAAAATTACTCGGTGTGACAAGAGTTTGACGACCATTGTCAATTGGGATCTTTGACCTTGTAATGAATAAAGGCAGGCGTATAACTTCAGTGAGCGTCTCGTTCATCTTGCACTCTTCGTAATAAAGACTAGAGAATAATTTGAAAGAATTCAAAAAAAAAGTGCTGGAACAAATGAAATACAAGTAATTAACAATTACATATGTGTATATATTTTGTTTTTTTTTTTTTGTATAAATTATAATCAATTCCGTTGAATTTCATTACATATAATATTTATTTATTTATTTATTTCAATAAATATGACTATAAGTATTGTACTGTGTGGTAGCGGTCTTTCCAAAGAATTCTGCCAACCCATATCTTGCTTACAAAACAATTCGTCTCACCTTGACGTGGGGTAGGGATATATTCTGGGATGTTAATAGGCTGACATGATTTTTTATAGGCAGTGATATCATTTACTATCCTAAGAATAATGTCAATAAACTATGCCCTATATCTGAACATAACATAGTAAACGTTTACTGTTTACTTATTGACCAAGACCACAGACTTCAACAATGTTTTTACCGCAATGCCTATTTGAAATAATATTGTACACCGCAACAATCAATTGTCGTCGTTCTACTTTGTGATATGACCTTTGTTGGATTATTTCTTATTAGCAGCGCCCTGCGGTTTTACCCGGGATAAGGAGTGTCCTATATGTTACTCCAGGACTGCAGCCATACACGTACAAAGTTTCATCACAATCGCTCCAGTAGTTTTTGCGTGAAAGAGTAACAAACATCCATCCACGCATACAAACTTTCACGTTTATAATATTAGTAGGATACTCTAAGGCATCAACACTTTGACTAATATTTCTATATCTTGGATTAATTTTCTACTTATATTTTTACTTTCATTGCTTTACTACCTTGTGTAACAAGCAGACTTAAAAAGAAAGTTACTATTAGCGTGTATTGCAAGATTGATGTTTGAAAGTGGATCCTGATATTTTAATATGGGCTTTATATTTGTTTAAAATGCAATGGTTCGTCATGCTGGGTGTCCCTTTGCGTAATCCAACCCAAAAAGGTTTGGAAGAAGAATTTTAGTCGTTGACAAAATCTTCCGAAAATGCATATTTGATGTGGCTGTGCACCGTCCACATAATGAGAAAAACCGATAATCGATGGAGCTAAAAGCCACAAGCCAAGCCAAGTCAAGTCGATAGGAACCACGTGCTAGACAATAAAGTTACAAGATGCACCGATGTCCTAATAAAAGGTCCATAAAGTCGATGACACAAGGCTTAGCAGAATCAGACGTAGTTAAGAAATTTGTAGGAGATTTATGTCTAGTTTTATGCACAAAAGATCCCACTGAAGGGTCAAAATGCGTCACAGACAACGATAAGATAAGATGTCCAGCAGTAAAGTTCGTTCGGATTAGATGGTATGACCACGTGCTGCACAACCAGTTTACAACAAGAAAGATGGTGGCGCCTAAATTTGGAAAAATCCGATGTTGTACGGTTTGATGAATGCCTATGCTCAGAAGTGATTTTTGATTCATTCGGATGCGATGACCTAACCACGTGCCGTGACCTGCAATCACAAGATGAGACGAACTTTAAAACCGTGAAAGTCGATGTCACAGGGCTTAGCTATAACAACGCAGAGTAAATTATATGAGGCTCCTTCTTCAGGTGAGTATAGACTACAACATTTACTTATAGTAGAACAACGAGCCGCTCTACGATATGTTCTAGTGTATCATCCTTTTACGAATTAAACGTCGAGCACGCTCGCCTCTTTATTATAAACCAACGAGCATATTGGTGTAACATTTCGTCGAGCCACGAGTGTGAGCGATACGCGGTTGCGGGGTGACGTGGAGGGAGAGGGACGAAAGACGCACGCGGTCCGCATTTACCCGTAACATAACGCCGAGCATTCGCAGGAAAATTACATTACATGGAAATGCTTTGAAAACTGAACTTTTGCACAAAAATGCTTCAAAAAATGTTGTAGTCTTATACCCACTTTTCTAAGATGATGAAGACGTGATCCCACGGGAACCGTTTAATAAATGACATTCCCTACCACCAAGTCAGTAACAAGACACTAATGCTTCGATAATAAATAGCCGAGAGATCTCCCGCTGCTCCTAATCAGCTAATTCGATAAGTAACTATAAGTGGGTTGTTATGTTATCAATCACTTGACGTGATGCGTTTTATATCTACACACGAGCAGATATGGCCGGCGTTAGTAGCCCATTATCAGTTTGAGTTTATTGATTGTTTTTATCGCTGTTCTGATTATGGTGGGGAGTTATGTAAGATCGCTTTGATCCCGGCCCAAATTGTGCTTTTACAATTTGATAAAAAATAGATATAAATCTACATCATATAACACATGAGAACGTGTGGTTATAAATAAATATTACAAATGTAAAGTTGCGTCTCGTCTTTTTTTTTCGGCCATTTTGTTTTAAGCTATTAATCGCAAGTATTTTTTAATGACTCCAGGTTATTAGTAGATTAAATACCGAAGAGACCGTTTGTTTGTTTATGCCAATTTCTTTATTTATTTTTTTTGATGAATTTTTATATGCAATCGATGCACGAAATAAATAGAAAGATATAATAGTCTGTGGCATAGACGCTTTAAAATGTCTAAACCAATTTTGGAGTTTGATAACTGATTTGATAGAGTTTGATCACAACGCTCTTTTCGCAAAGAGGTCAGTGTCAAAGTGAATGGAGGTCATAATATATTCATCAGATTTTTTTTAAATACATCTACACTAATATTATAAAGAGGAAAGATTTGTATTTTTGTATGTAACAAATAAACTCAAAAAGTACTGTAAGACAGTACGACTATAAAGTCCTAACTTCCGCCAGTTCTCTGATGCGAGCGTGAGTAGGGACCAATTTCTATTGATTCGGTCTATTTCCACTCCTTAGACTGTGATCGATAAACCAAGTCTCTTATAGCGTGCTTAAGAAGTTTTCACAGCAGGATGCCAGACGTCTTTCTCCTTCAATTGAATCCGCACTTGGTCCGCTAGGAGGACAAACTTGACGAGTTCTTTGCCCATAACTCCCGATTCTTGCTTCTCAACCTTCTGTCCGTAGTAAATAAAATACATACATAATACCACAACTGTCCCCGAAGGGGGAGGCAGAGGCCTATCATACGTCCACATTTCATCAGTTATATTGTTGTTCCCACGTCCAGCTTCGGTAAGCGGTGATACTTAAATGTTCGCCAGAGCCTCGTCCGTTTATCAGTGCACCACTTGCAGGTGAGGACTTGGGCTCCTTAGATCTTAGTAGGAATTAACTACGGTGTATAAAATAAGCGCTTTACTATTTTCTCGTTATCTCGACATTCATAAGTGCTGCATAGGCACTCAAATTGAATAAAGCATTAACAATTTGCCCTCTCATCTTGGTGCGGCCCAGACAGGCCCAGAGGTGGGACGTTAATGGGATTGACGAATAAATTTACTGCAATAACAAAGCGGGAGCAAACCAATCAAAAACATATTGCCGTCGTACATTGCTCAATCCCCTCCGCAATCATTTAATGAAGTGTGTCCCTGTGATGACGCGAGACATGGAGAACAAGCTAATTTATCAACAAAACACTTTGGAGACCTCTCGAGTATTCATACTAACATTATAATCATGCAAATACAAGTCACGCTTAATAACCAGAATCGATATATGAATTTTGGATTTGATTAAGATCTAGAAAAAGACATAAGTTTTCGTTTTAGATATTGAGGATGAAATTTTCCATTCCATGCAGACCTTACACGTCTGACACCTTTTTTTTATTTTTATTAATGTCGGTAACAAAATGCATTTACGCAGTGTCTCCCGGCCAAAAGGGGACCGAGAGAGGTGTGTGGGACTCACCACCGGCAGACACGACCGCCAGCAGTAATACCCACTAAAAATCTTCTGACGACACCCGCCGCTTGTTGAGAAAGAGGCGCCAGCCTACCTCTTTGTGCGACCGTAGCGTGTGTGGCCGACTTCTCGGAGGGTTCATGGTTAGACAGCAGGGGCCCCCTGCCGCCGCTTTCCCTCTGACCCTCCTGACGCTACTTGACAGGCCCTCCTGGCCCGCCCGCTGCGCCCTCTACAGGTCCCTCTTAGTTTCCCCCCGGGTAGTCAGTACTAAGGCCACCCAGAGGCGCCAATCTCTGGGTGTTACCATTTCCCAGGCGCCCTCCGCGCCCTACCGGGAGGTACTCAGCCCCCCCACCACGACAAGATGGAGACTAGTCGGGGGGGACGTAAACCAAACCTGACCTATCTATTAATGGGTCGATGTGTCTGTAAGCAAGCGATATCTAGTTCTATAGATTACTTTCTATTGGGGGTATTTGCCCATGAACATCACGCTGGGCAGGCGTGTTGATGATCGCAGTTAAAGCTAAACTGAGGATAATGCTAAAAGTAAGCTATACTTGGACAAATCTTTACGAGTTTCTTGCCCTATTCTTGGCTATTCAAACATCGCCCCGCAGTAAATGGGCTCGATAATTTTTAGTTGACTTTCCTAGGATTTTACTGACCTTGAATATAAATATTCACAATTGATTGCGTTAAATTATTTATGCCAATTCATTGGATTGCTGGGGAAGTAAGCTATTTTAGGTGCGTCCATAATATTTCTGTACGCATTAAATTCATAACAGAAGCAGCTCTAAAAGATATTAAAAAGTACGAAATGTCTACAATCAGGGTTAAGCAATACTCATAGGATTAATTTGAAAACTCAAACTTCATTGTTATTTTATCAACTTTTTACTACATTGCGTGTTCATTACTGCTATAAAGAATTAAATGTTTTCCATTGAAATTCTTGTTTTGCGTGGTGTTATAGTTGGTTGTCATGCCATGCTTTGCCTATTAATGCTTCCTTTTATGCGGAAAATTAGTATTGTTATGTAGTGATAACAATGTATTTTCTGTACTTTATAAATGCAAAACATTTTTTTCTGACACAGTTTTAATTTTTTATTTTATTTATTTTTTTAAATATTTTTTGATGTGCTCATAGTACTGCGTTGCTGTATGGTCTGAGGCGATCACCCAAGTAAAGCAATGTTCATAGATATTGGACCTGGAATGGATGACAATTTGTTTGGCATTTAATATCCAGCACTTCCGTTTTTCAAAAGCACATTAAGCAGTAACTGTGCAATTTTGATTGTTCTATTAAAGACTTACCTCATTTCGTAATCATTGTTGCAGTATGTACTTCAAACTAAACATTGTTCCAGTATGTCACACGCTTACTGTACCAATACTAAGAAAATCTTTATTATGTAATTTTTAATTCCTAAACATAATTATTTTTTAAGTTTAACAACTCGAATTTTATTCCTAAATAAAAATATACAAATTGTAAAACAAACATATTTTACGTTAAACATTTTAGTAGACTTAGGTTTAATTCTTATTTCGGGAGAAATGTCAATAGAAAAAAAACTTTAACCGCCTTTTTCTCTAGACTATCTCCAAGGACTTACTGTATATATCACAAGCACGGCAGAGTTGCTCTCTGTTATTCGGTCATAAAGTGTATCTATGGACGACATATAGTTATGACGATTTCAGTGGAAATTGTGATTTTGGAAGAGGTGTTGTTAGTGTTACAAAAAATTGGGATATTAAATTGCTGAGTCCGAAAAGGGCGACTAAGTATTAAGTGCTAAACTTTGTTACTATCTTTTTACCTACACTTGGTCTGCAATAAAGATTTTATATTTGAAAGTTAGAGGCTCAATCAATGTATCAAGCAACTTTAAACATTCTAACAACAGGCATGACATACACTTACATACATTTAAGCCAGCTGCTCCGAAGGGGTAGGCAGAGGCATATTATAATACGCTCATACTTCGCCAATTATAGTCCCACGTTATAGGTTGCGAGCCTATTGCCGCTTACAGGGCACTGTTATGTTCGCCAGAGCCTCGTCGGTTGATCGGCAGGTGCACCACTTGCAGGTGAGGTTGGCTTGGGCTCCCACGGACCCTATGTGGGACGTTGTGTAACAAGCCCGAATTCACACGCTTAGAGTTTTTCCAAAATTGATTCTAAGCCAGAAAATAGCACAATTTCTCTACTAATCGTACGATAACTGTGGTTTTATAACTATAGTCCTCTTATCGCGACGTTGTGGTAATATACAGTTTGCAATTTCTTATACAAACACGATTTCCCCGCATTGGTAGATAAGAGAGTGCCTATGTACTTCAGCTATCTGTTGTTATCGCTCTTTACACTCCTTTTCTACACTGCTGGATACTTTTGTTATTGTATTTAATCATAATCTTAAGTTCTGTTGACCTACTCGAATAGATAACTGTGTGTTCCGGCAACGGAGCAAATTACAAGGAGAAGGTTGACGAGACTGTCAGCTGCAGCAGCCTCGGGATGTCAGCTTTATTCTTGAGCATATTTAGTAAATAATAATAAATATTTTCTAACAATTACACCAATTATTTAGTTCCAAGAGAAGTATCATTAAGAACTTGTGTTAAGGATACGAATTAACTAATAAACATACTATTTTTTTTTTGTAAATAAATACTTAATATACTTAGGTAAACACCCAGACCAGAACAAATATTAATGTTCATGCACACAAATATTTGCCCTGTGTGGGAATCGAACCCAACCTTGGAGCAGAGAGCGGGTATACTCGCCACCACGCCATATCGGTCGTCAAAACATATTTATAATTTCACGCTGATTTATCCCTTTTGGAGACAGACACCTTGATGCAACTATTTCAAAGAGTCTATCTTTCTATCTATAGAGTAAACAAAGCCAAATTCGATAATTTGCTTTTGACAGCGACAGTACGATTATAAAGTCTAAATTTCCGCCAGTTCCCTGATGCGAGCGTGAGTAGGGACCAATTTCTACTGATTCGGTTTGCTTCCACTCATTAGACTGTGATCGATAAACCAAGGTCCCTTTGGATGTATCCCTTTTGAGGCGGACATATTCATTGATACAACAATTTTATAGACATACATACATACAATCACGTCTGTTTCCCCGAAGGGGTAGGCAGAGGCATATTATACGCCCACATTTCGCCAGTTGTATTATTAGTCCCACGTGATAGGTAGCGAGCCTATTGCCGCTTATCGGGTACTTTTATGTTCGCCAGAGCCTCGTCCGTTGATCGGCAGGTGCACCACTTGCAGGTGAGGTTGGCTTGAGCTCCTCAGATCTTGGTAAGGAGCCCTATACACCCACACACAATTTTATAGAGATCTATTAAGTTGCAGCAAAGATCACTTTTTAGCAAAATCTGAAGATGAAACGTGTCCTACTTCGCCTACATTGACATTAGACAAGATACCATTTCCTTAGTCGCCTTCTATCACACTCTCGGGGGAAAGTTCTTCGGAGGTGCCGCAACCAGCGGTTTTTTTTTTGCGTTCCAGAAAGCAACAACCTACAACGAACTCCCCCCCATGGTGGGAGTAGGGAGATAATGCCCCCGCATACCACACACCCGGTGTATGTGGTTATGTCAGACTTGAACCGACTAACTTCTCCCTGTAATAAATAGCCTTTAGTATTGCTACTGTGAAGGCGACATCTGAAGCGATCGGCACCTGGGGAGGCACCGACGCGGCGCGCACTGAGCGGAATGCTAGGTGGCGTATTTTGGAAGGCGGGAAGCGTTGACTGAAGAGTAGCCATTAGTCGCCTCTTACGACACCCTAGCTTTGGGTTGGTTCTATTCTTGAGCCGGAAACCACACGGCTGTCAACCATCGGTATACAATATTAGCTTATATACCTACCTCATAGTAAATCATATTTTATCTTAAATGGTGTAGAAATGTATTGGGATTGACGACCGATATGGCGTGGAGGCCAGTATACCCGCACTCCGTTCCTGAGGTCGTTGGTTTGATTCCCACAGAGGACAAATCTTTGTGTGCTTATATATGAACATTTGTTCTGGTCTGGGTGTTTTCTTATGCATATTAAGTATGTATTTAAAAAAAAAAGTATATTTATGTATGTTTATCCGCTATTTAGTATCTATAACACAAGTTCTTTATGATACTTATATTGGAACTAAATAATTAGTGTAATTGTCAGAAAACATATTTTTTTTAATTAGGTGTGTTAGGAAAGATTTTTCTATATCTTAAAAGTAAACTTTTTATGTCCTTAGCGCCTTTAATGTCTCTGCTAACCCCAAGGTTGACTGATAGAGAATGCCTAATGCCATTAGGTTCGCCTTTTATATATTTTTATGTGTGTGCAATAAAGATTAAATAAATAAAACCTGTCAAGTTGCCTCTGAACTTTGATATAAATATATCTCTTTAAAAAAGGTTGTCGCATGGTTCTTGCCCACCTCAAATGAGATGTTTTGACGTGAGATTGTGTAGGTGTAAGCTAACATATTAGGTCGGGGAAAAAGTCTTTTCGCATAACGTAGGTATAAACTTATTATAAATTTTTTTTGACTGTACTATTTGTGTCTGGCTGGTTTTGGTAACATTAAAAAGGTTCCATTATAAAGAAAAGAAAAAAATAAAAAAAAGTTGTTTCCCGCTATTTTTCATTTGTTTTTCTCTCCGTTAAAATGAGTGAATCTAATGAAGAAATTCGATACATTTTAAAATTTTATTATAAAAAAGGCAAAAATGCAACTCAAGCAGTGAAAAAAATTTGTGATGTTTATGGACCTGATGCAGTGTCAGTAAGAGTAGCACAAATTTGGTTCAAACGTTTTCAGTCCGGAAATTTTGATGTTAAAGATGCACCTCGCTCTGGTCGCCCTGTTACGAATAAAATGGACGCCATTTTTGAAAGAGTGGAGCAAGATCGGCATATTAGTAGTTACGATGTAGCTGATGAACTGGGAATTGACCACAAAACAGTTTTGACCCATTTGAAGAAAGCTGGTTATACAAAAAAGCTCGATATTTGGGTGCCACACGAGCTCACTCAAAGAAACTTAATGAACCATGTACTCATTTGCGATTCATTATTGAGACGTAATGAAACCGAGCCGTTTTTGAAGAGATTGATAACTGGCGATGAAAAGTGGATCACGTACGACAAGAACGTGCGAAAAAGGTCGTGGTCGAAAGTTGGCCAGGCTTCACAGACTGTGGTCAAACCTGGCCTAACACGAAATAAGGTGATGCTGTGTGTATGGTGGGATTGGAAGGGCATTGTTTATTATGAGCTTTTACCGCCCGGCAAAACCATCGATTCTGATCTTTACTGCCAGCAACTGATGAGATTAAAGAAAGCAGTCGAGAGAAAACGGCCGGAATTGATCAACAGGAAGGGTATGGTCTTTCATCACGATAACGCTAGACCACACACATCTTTAGCCACTCAGCAAAAATTAAGAGAGTTCGACTGGGAGGTCCTAGTGCATCCACCATATAGCCCTGACCTTGCGCCTTCAGATTTTCACCTGTTTCGGTCTCTGCAGAATTCTTTAGGTTCTGTAAGGTTGACCTCAAGAGAGGACTGCCAAAACTATTTGTCCCGTTTTTTTGATCAGAAGTCCCAAAGTTTCTACAGTAACGGGATAATGTCTCTGCCCACAAAATGGCAGAAAGTTATTCAACAAAACGGTACATATATATTGTAAATAAATGTAAATAAACTATGAAAAAAATGTCTTGACTTTTCATACAAAAATACGAAAAGACTTTTTCCCCAACCTATTATATCTCATTTAAATTATTTAAATAATAGGAAAAATAATTAATACCAAGCCCTGGCAGGAAGGAAAAGATTGACACGAGATAGCTATACGTCTGCCACTGACATGCCGTGAGTCTACGAGGAAAATATGAAAATTATTCGAGCCGCTAGGAAGGTTCCTTCCCGGTAAATTTGATCGATATCTTGATACTAACTGTATACAAGTTCGCAGAACCAGTTTCTAAATACGGCACGTAAATATCAATTGTATGAAACTAGTTTCGACGTAAGCTGGCCGTTTGAATTGGAAGGAAAAGACATCCTTTTGTTTAAGTTGGTAACATAATGCATTTACGCACTACCCCCCGGCTAAAGGGGTCCGAGACGGGCTGTGGGACTCAACACCATCAGGCGCGACCGCCAGCAGTACCCACTAAATATCTTCCTGTGACGCCCGCCGCTTGTTAGGAAAGGGGGGGGACAGTACCTGGGTTGCAGGCGTTTGACAACCCGCCCGCAGCCAACGTCCCCTGGGTCAGAACCGGGGACCACAGAGGCGCAGTGGACGCGCCCCTCCTAACTCCGTTCTCGGAGGGTCGATTCTGGTTAGACGACGGGCCCCCTGCCTCCGCCGCCGAAGACCCTCCTGGCGCGGCTTGTCTGCTTGATGTCCCTACCCGATAGTCAGCACACAGTTTCGCCGGACTCGAATTTTTTTTATTTGACCTTGTTACTGTATTGTCTTTTTTTACATTAATTTACTTGATGATTTATTTATTTTTACTTTTTGTGTATTTGTATTTTTAATTAATTACTTACTGGCGTTTTGGTCCTCACTGTGAGCCAGTAAGTGCACGTGTATTAAATAAATAAATAATAAGAGTAAAAATGTATCAGTTTATACTATTTTTCCAAACAAACTGTTATACATTTTAGTGGCGATTGTTCTGATTATGCCCATTTACACAAACAAAAAATGATAATGATAATGTTAACGAAATGATAACAGCATCCATTTACATAATATTATCATTATTCAATAATTTTGTTAGGTATGTCACAATCTATCTAATGAAATCTTTTTATACAATATTGCTCGCTTTTACGACAGATTTTCATCAAACAACATTTTTACAGATTTTCTTCCTAAGTTCCTTTCCATCTTATAGTTCTTATCCAACGGTGGACAACCGTTGGAGGGGTAGGAGGGGCGCGTCCACTGCGCCTCTCAGAGGAGGTCCTCCCGGTTTTGGTCCGGGGTACGTTGGCCGCAGGCGGGGTGTCAGACGCTGCATCCCAGGTACTGGCCCCCGCCTTTTCTCAACAAGCGGCGGGCGTCGTCGGAAGATTTTTAGTGGGTATTACTGCTGGCGGTCGTGTCTGCCGGTGGTGAGTCCCACACACCTCTCTCGGTCCCCCTTTGGCCGGGAGACAGTGCGTAAATGCATTTTGTTACCGACGTAAATTAAAAAAAAAAGGCGGGGTGTCAGACGCTGCAACCCAGTGCTGGCCCCCGCCTTTTATTCGACAAGCGATGGGCGTCGTCGGAAGATTTTTAGTGGGTATTACTGCTGGCTGTCGCATCTGCCAGAGATGAGTCCTACCAGGTCAATCATACCAGGGGGTGGTCAACTATGGGTTGAGAAAAAGGATGATAGGTCTGTGACATGGGCTGGCGTGTGGCGCTACAGGAGGATGAGGTCACTCTGTCACCTTCTTGGCACTTTACGTAGAGCAGGAAACAGTGGGGTTTAGTCGGTAGTCCCGGCCACTACCATGGGCAGGGGAGCCCGATATAACTATGTGCTGTCCTTGCGGCGCAAAGTATGCGTAAAGGCATTTACCACTATCAAAAAAAAGTCCTTACATGTTGGTAGGGTCACCTATACTATATGTAATAGAAATAGTTTAACAAATCGCAATATAAATTCGTAAAATGTGTTTTATGTAGCATGATATATTTGCGAAAATAGAAGAAACCAATAAGTTATTGTTAGAGTTCATTATTATTCTTTGTCTCAAGGTTTTCCTTGTAGCGTAATCAATCACAATCCGTATAGAATAAGCCATTAAAACATTGCAATTTCGTAAAGAATTGATTGGCTTAAGTAGGTACAGTGGTTAGTGTAATTGAGGTGAGTAAATAGGTTTTGTATCGTATATTAGTTGAGTAGCCTATAGGCTTTGAAACTGGGGCCTGCCTAAAAGCGTAGAGCTGGCACTAGAAATGGTAGGCTATCTAGAATAATCTCTCACAGACTGGACAATGAAGTAGGACAACCGTCTAATAAATAATAAATAAATATTCTCTTAAAATCACACCAATTATTTAGTTCTAAGATAAGTATCACTAAGAACTTGTGTTATGGATACTAAAGAACGGATAAACATACTTCAATACTTTTTTTTGTAAATACATACTTAATATACATAAGAAAACACCCAGACCAGAACAAATATTCATGTTCATACACACAAAGATTTGTTCTGTGTGGGAATCGAACCCACAATCTCTGGAGTGAAGTGCAAGTACCTCCACGCCATATCGGTCGTCGAAGTAAGACGTCTAAGTCACTTCAAAAGACAAATATGATTGATGATTCCAAAGAATCTATGGGTGGGCATGAACATAACGCTCAGCGGAGCCCTGGAAAAGAAGGTGGGCCAAAGGAGCTGCTTATTCCTAATAATAAGTTTTTTTTTAGCAGTCAGAAAATAGTGTTTTATTTTATGAAGTTATTTGCTTTTAAACACGTCTACTTTATTTATGTCCATAAGTTTTAGATTTATATGTAGTGTTTATATGTAGGTAGGTTTATATATGATATGTATCTTATATCATATTTTAGTGTATGTATATGTGCAATGTTATCATATTGCAGTGTGATATTAATGCCCGCTAACTATCTCTCCCACTTCAGTTAAGGTTGACTGGAAGAGATTTCTTTTAGAAATAAGTCCACCTTTGTCTTTTACTTCGTCTTTCACGTACCTAAAGCTTTTTTTTGTTATTGTTTTTTGTGCAATAAAGAATATATTTATATATACTTTTTAATCTTCTCGGAATGATACCTGCACAAAGTAATTATTAAAATGTATCTTTTTCAGATCCTAATCGGCATCACTCTAATGGTGTGGGTGGTTCAGAAAGCGCGCAAGGAGTTGACAATCGCAATAATGGCCGCCGAGTCATTATCGACCTCAAGCAGTTCCACCATCAGCTAGCCGAACGCCCGGCCCTCCACCGAAGTGGATAGCGTCTCCGAAGGCCGCTCCAGCTAGGGGTTGGAAGGGTGACCGCGACCTGCGTGTCACCACGAAACGTACGTGTAACCTTTACCTTCCCAGAGGTAAATAAGTCAACTATAGTTGAAGTATGTGCGTTGAGAAGAGACAGAAAATTGAATATTTGAAGTTAGGGAAACTTCCCAAGTGATATTAAATATAGAAGCCTACCTCTAAGAGGTTATGGATTAGTGTAAGGTTACTTCGTGTACTTTATAAGTTTTTACACAAACGGCTTTTTAAAGGTAAAGCTGTAAAGCACTGAACGACAACGGTTACATCGCCCTAACACCACGTAAATAAGTCAAAAATGGCAACTATACGAAAGAGCCGAAACGCCTAAAAAAATAATCTCATTACTACAACTCGCACGAATCAACTGTGCACCCCGCTGGAATGCGACCCCTCTTCCCTGCGCGGCGCCCCGCTTTCGCCGTAAGCGCTCAGTAGCGATAGCAACTAACGATTGCATGCATCTGAAATAAAATTGTGTGCACGGAGGAGCAGCGTCGTACAAAAATGATCTTAGACTATCAAAAATGTCACCGCAATGAAAAATCTAGTGACCTTATTTTTGTCGTCTCTTTATTGTCAAGCTGTTATCCACATTAATCCATATGTATCAATTTTATAGCTAAACGTTAAGAGTAAAATTACCTAGTATTGTGACGCCTTATCATCAAAAAGACCTTTTATTAACATATAAAAAAATTATAATTTTACTTTTTTAACATAATTTTCTTTTTTTTTTTTTGCTAACGCGGCCTTCCAAATTACGTCACAGTGCGAGGTGCACAGTTTATTCGTACGAGTTGTATGTAAAGCTTATGTTCAGAAAAGTATAGTAGCATCAAAAATAATAATAACCAGGACACTGGTCGTCTAATTCATCATTATTATTTTTGAAATTTCTATCCTTGGCACACTAACGCCTTCGGTTGCATACATAAAAGAAAATCTATAATGTAAGGTTGCTAATTTTGACTTCCGTGGTATTAGAACTTTAAGCCAAATATGGAGACAGACATATAAAAAGCATGCTGTGCTGCTATACTTAAGACTTCTCTCGGCCTCGCCTGGCCTATCATATCAGACAAGCGTTTAATGTTATACTCAACGACGAACCACGAACACTCAGTGGGAGGAATTTGGCTATAAACCAAATTTCGGCTTACTGCCCAAATCTGCTAGTGACATTTTTCTTCCATACTTATTAACCCTTCAACCAATGGGTTCCATGTCTTCCTTCAGTCGCTTTTCACCTCACAGATTATACAAATATATCCATCTGAAAATCGAATACTGTATGCTCAAGCCGAATTCCGCGGTTTCAAATGCCTTGGGTCTTGAAGTTATTATCTGTGTCCGACTAGCTTTTGACTATCCTTTTTATTATTTTTTCCGACGACCGATATGGCGTGGGGGCGAGTATACCCGCTCTCCGCTCCAAGGTCGTGGGTTCGATTCCCACACAGGACAAATATTTGTGTGCATGAACATGAATATTTGTTCTGGTCTGGGTGTTTCCCTATGTATATTAAGTATTTATTTACAAAAAAAAATGGTATTGATGTATGTTTATCCGTTATTTAGTATCCATAACACAAGTTCTTAATGATACTTATCTTGGAACTAAATAATTGGTGTAATTGTTAGAAAATATTTATTTATCTTAATCTCTCGGCATGATGACTTGCTGTGTTCTAAATATGAATATTTAAAAGGTAAGCTTTCCAACTTGTTTGTTTCTAAACGTAGCTTTAACACCAGAGGTGTCCTAATGATTGCAGCACACAGAGCATAATTATTTCATTTAAAGGTGCACTTAAATAAATAACAGGATAAATCCAACCAATACCATCAAGTGATCTATGTGTCATGTCTACCAATATAAATAACGTATAAAAAATCTAATAGTATTGGCCAAAAAGAAATGTAATCGGACATCTTCTTATTGCTTACCTGCAAAGGATTTTAATTCTTATAATTCTAGAGATAGACATTACATTACATGTCTTCCCTAAAAATATGTACAACATTCGCTTTTGAATCAGAAATTCGAATCCGTAAATTTGTTTTTTGAAAATAGCGCCATCTACCGTGCCCAAATTAGAACTAAGATAATACTACTCTCGATACGTCTTTGTGATTTGTATACAGCAAATATTTCCGGAAAACTTTCAATAGAAAACCTTAGGGGTATTCAACTATGAATCATGTTCTCCGTTCGTTGTTTTCCCTTTAGACAAGTTGTCTCTTACATGCTTTATTTAATAAATACCCATTCATTCATGATAACATTATTGTTACGACAGTATAATTATGTATCATTGTGTTTCAATTGTTATTAAGAGTGCATTCACACGGCAGTTTATGTTTTGAAGCAACATTGGAAACAACAAACGGGGTAACATAGGATAACAAAAAGTTGTTAAATGTTTCTGTATAATTATGACTTATTTGTCATAAACAAATCTCGTTACAGCGTTGGTCGTGAAGACATCGTTGTTCTGAGGCTCCTATCTTCCTGAAGATGCCCTGTGTAAGGGCGAAACACTTGTCGTGTTGAATAGTTTCTCGATTTTTCGGGAAATTATAGTAGCGCGGGAATTGTTACAAAGATATTTTTAATCCATCGCTTGCTTAAATCAGAACTGTTAGTGATTAGCGGGACCTACGTATTTTCTAAAGCACGGCAACTTTCGATGTCTAATGTCACACAGTCCGTCACCCATCTAAGGACTGACCTCAATGAACCTGCTTAACTTCGGGATTGTTCCCGACAAAACATTCCCGCGGTGATACAAGCCTCGCAATGGACGACTTGATTAGTCACGTAGTAAGTAAAGTGTGCACAATTCTGTCGCTTTATTTTTCAGTAAAACATTTTTCGTTTATTAGGTTGGAACTGGTCCAAAAATGCGTATCGTCGAGGTTAACAAATAAATTTACGGTTTTCTTGTGTAATGCAAATTAATGCTATAAACCAGTGAGCCAAGGATTCGTTCAGAATGATACTAAGGATGGACTTGAGAGTTTGTTTTCTGACTCCAGAGATGTCCACAGAAACATATTTAATTCTTAACATAGTCCGAGAACATCCGAGTGCTTTCAGATAATTCATGCTAATGTTTGTATATCAGTGAGCTATTGCATTTTACAATATTGGAAATAATATTATTTTGTGACTTCTCGAGGTCACTAGAGCACTCCCGTTCCAATTTGATTTTCTTTTCACTTCATTGTAGGCATTAGTATTACCTACTTAAAGCCATGTGCATACAAATAAAATACCCACAAGAAATGAATTCCCGGAACCAATATACACACATAATTCGTTGACAGATAGTCAGTACAGTAAAATATATACTCTTATAAGAAGCTGGTATTTCAGTTACACAGTTTAGTTTGGGGCTAGATGGCGCTATGTGGGATAGATTTTTTTAAATCTATCAAGGTACGACTCTGAAGCGAACGTGGCGACACTAACTTGCCGTAATAGTGGAAAAAATTATTTGTTTTCGTCGGAATCGTACCTTAAATATTAAACAAAGTGTAGCAACACATCTGCTGTAAGTGAGCCGCCGAAAGTTCGGCTGAAATCATTCGCAGTTTTTTAAGTAACACACCGATGACACATCAGCCGAAGTTACTTAGCGTTTGGCGTAGAGGCGAATCCTTCGTCTAGTTATTTTAGCTCAGAATGCATAGCAAGCGACACCACGTTTGGTTTGTTATGAAACCCTTAAATTAATGATTTTTGGTAGATATGTCGCTACACTCAGTGTTGTAAAAAAACACAAAGGATTCTATTGTGACTTATTAACGTTAATCGACATCATTTTAATATATAAATTTACATAATCTAGTCGAAAATAAAACGATTTTTTCTTAAAATATATTATTTAACTTTCTCATTTAAAAGAAGGCAGGGGCTGACCAAAAACAGGGTAAGAGTAAAGGTGCATCAACACAAGATTAGCTACAACATTATTTACGACAAAAACATTGATTGGTCATAAGTGATTCTAACAGAAAAAACAATGAAAAATTTATGCAATTTTTTTTTTTAATTAAAATCTACATAAAAAAAGTTGCAATTATTTAGAAGCAAAAAGATCCTTAAAAAGGAAATCAACATGTGAGTGAAGGAGCAGGTTAAATTGCCCTTAAATAAAAAATATCTCCCATACCACCATGAGACAGATAAACCGTTAAGTTTCCAGGCTACAATCCCCTGATTGTCGTGGAGCATTTTTCGGTCATCAATTCTTCCAAGTTATCGAGACCTATGTTTATTAAATCAATTTTTTTCTGTTAAAACTGCGTTTGACCTTTTAAATGTATAGCAATATTGCTAGCATACGTTGCCTTACAGCAAGTAACTTTTGTGTGGTGTGGGTGCGCCTTTAGAAAAGAGTACTTGAAATCACTATCTACTGTAATGCTTGCTATGTAACGCGTTACATTAGAGCACTAAAAGTCAGGCGCCGTCTTTATACTGCCTAATTTATTTAGATTATAATTTTAAAAATAAATTATTTAATTCTGGCAAGAAATAGGTACAAATGTCTCATTATTAATATTATACAATGTATACTTGTGCATTTATTTACTTGTGCATATATTTTATTTATTATAGATAAAACAGCTAGGTGATCCTAACTTAATAATGGCAAAAATACATATTTGCACTGTTATAATTTTAATGGTTTAATTAATTTAATAGAAAATTAGAGGCAAAAGATTATGTAAAATACTATACCTACGTGTATAGATGGGTATTTATAAATATATTGTGATAACTAGATAATATTATTTAAATTATAAATATATGTTATAATATTATGGAAGATTTTTGAAATTATAGTCCGCGACCTTTGTGACAATTGCAACAGTTCAGTTCAAATTTAACCCTTATTACGAGGCGTTAGTGAGTGTAACACATGTCTTGTGGAGGTCGGTACGAGAAATAAAAAACTTCCCGTATTAAACACTATATCGGAGGAGACAATGAGTAAACCCTTAAGTAGTCAGAACTATTAAAAGTCCATCATTCTTCATCATCATTTTTTCAACTCCAAAACCAAAAATAAGAAACTAAATAGAAACGTATTAAAATGGACTCCACTCAACTTTAAAAAAAATACAACGGAACTGTTTCTAATGGTCCTACGTACCGGATCATTAAATAATCAATGGCAGGTCGCTATTGGTATCTTGAAAATTTATTATAAAACGTTGCCAAACTCACAGTCGCTGATAAACCCGTCGTATCGTTTTAATTAAAATATGGTCTCGCTTTGATATGTGTGAACTCTTTATTAATATAATAATATAGCAAAAAACATATGTTAACAATTTTTTTATACAATATAATTATTGAAACAGGATTAGTATATTATTGCATTGTTAATTAACCAACTAACCGCAATGAGCGTAGCCATGGCTATATAAAGCTATATTTACTTCAATATTGCACCTTTTCAAAATCCACATAATTTTTAGCTTTAGAAGCGATAAAATATAGGATGAAATAACACTCGATTAAGAGTCCTTAGAAAGTCTATAAATTTTAAACTGAAGCGGAGCCCTAATTTCTTCAATTGTGTTTTAATTAGTTTCTACCTACACCATAAAATACTTTTAATAGAATTCCCGGATTGGCAATTAAAAATATACAGTTGAATATAGTCTAAAACGACCTAATTAAAATGGCATTTGTAAATGCTAATCGGGATAGGATGATAACGTTAATAATTATGCCGTATTATACTTTATTCGAATATATATTTTAAGTAAATATTCAATTGATAAATAAAGAAAATAAAAAACAGGCTTAACTCAATGAAGCAGTATTTAGCAATGAAATCTTATGATAAAACATAGAATAAGTGAAAATATAGTTAGTAACAATTGTTAGTTTATATATTTTTGTACATCATTTAACATAAATGTATGTATAGTGTGTTTACTTAACCAAAAATCTGAGATTATCGTTGTTTTCGTCAACAAAATGTATGTTTCCGGTATTGTTAATACAATATTTTGTTAAAATAACGATAATTGGTTCCTCCTTTGTATCTGAAAGACTGATTAACTTTGTTGATTGAAATTTAATTTCTTCCAGTGAAATTTTATAAAATAGCTTTTTTGAAATCAAGTTCAAAAATTGTATTGAAATTATTTTCACGTCGTTGTGGACCACATGATTGTTTCATTACCTAATATAAATTGTAATTTTCTCTGTAATTCTTTTATTTGAGACAGATATAGACAGACATTGTAATATGGTTTTCTAGTATTATTTCAATATACTAGGAACCAAACGGCACCTTTGCTTAAAACAGTAATTTATGTCTAGTGTAAAAAAATATAACCCAATTCCAGGACTACAAAAAAAGAGAGATCTGAACGTACTACTACGAAAATGCGCGTCAAATAACGGTACCTTCATGCTGCACTGCAGTTCCACTATTACCAAAGGATTAATTTAACGATCATTTAAAGATTTAAAACACTCGTGTATTCAGAAGTCATTTCCACATAACGGATTGAAGATAATTTTAGAATGTTCTTGCATTATTGCTATAATGATGCCTAAAAAAAATTTAATTTATTTAGGTTGACAGTTAGCTTGTGTATCGCGTTTGAATAGCTGCCTTATCAGTGTGTAAAAGGCCTAAACAGCATTGTTTTAAAAATCTGACTATTATAATAAGTTTGCAATTGGAAAGTACGTATTGCACACAACCCCATATAGTTCAAATTATACTATATTGTATAATGAGACTGACACAATAAGAGCATTTGTTAGACTTTTTGTTATATGATTATATTTTAATTTAAAGTATTTATAATTTACTTAAGTTACTAAGGGTCCGGAATGCAAGTCAAGTCTTCAGATTTTATTTCAGTCCAGATTACAATAGATGTTATATTGTAAATACTAATCACAGTAGTACACACAAATAAACAATTATTTGCAATAACTACATGTAAATGTACTACATGTTATATAATATGAAATTAAACAATTTGAAAACACGTCAATATGTGCCATAATATAATTGATAAAATGTTTTATATTTTTTAGCTTTCCTCTTAACTTAGCTTAAGTTAAGTTTTATAAAATTATTGTGTTCCCAAGAAACATCCATCTCAAAATGCCAAACTCAAAAATTTTGTATGAAATTTTAAATATTGATTTATAGTTTTATTTATTTATAGCAACATTAAATCTTGGAATAATTAAATTTTCCTAATTGCCGTGCGTAAAATTTGTTCAGTAGTTCTTCGATTCTGAATTAATCAATTAAATTCAAGTTTATTCAAAATCTGCTGCCTAACCTAACCTAACAAATCACAACTGTAACATTTTGAAATAGTCTTAACTTTTTTTCTGTAATATTAAGGAGAATCTCAAAACCCTTTTAAAATTATTAGATGTAAAGGCGTGATATTATCAGTGTCAGTGTAATGCTGATCTTGTTAAGTTAACCCTTGGTCTACGTGAGCGACTAAATCGACAATGCTACGCGACGCTATACGATAATATCAAACCGTTGATTCGCCTTATAGCGGTATATCCTGCATCGCGTTCGTACCGGTTGTAACCTTTGAGATAAGTAATTGCTTGGTCAATCTGTTGTGCCAAGCAGGTTTCCTGTCGAAACTGACATATTTTTATATAACGATTAAATTTACAGCTCTGCGCTACACTATAGAGTTATAGAGCGTAGTTCAGTGGACAAACAGTCTAAGGTTTTGTGCATCGCTTTCAAGTAAAACAGAAGACGACGCATCATAAAAATCTTCGCATCGCGTTACGTAGCTTTCCATCGCTCATCTGTAACCAGGGTTGTATATGCTCATGAAAATTAATGTAACTATTCTCACTATTTTTAGAATTCTTATCTAAAAAATATACTACCTAAACTTAATGTTAACTTCATGCATTTATTGTGAACGAGATTATTTCGTTGTTTTTAATGTTTATATGTAATTAAGTACCACTGTTATTAATTTATAAATAAACTTGTTGTATAAATTAAGCAACTACCTTACTATTGCTAATCACTTTGTCAATGTGTAAAAATCCATAAAAGTAAATAATTCAAAAAATAATTGTTGTTTTATTTTTTGACCAATTTTTGATGACATTCCTATACCATTTGGTAGAAATAACTGAAGACTTAAGTAGGTACTATGTCGCGCCAATGATTGCGTTTTGGTTAAGGTTGCTACTTACAGAATCAGCGGTCTAGGTTAAGTGATAAGGTCGGCCAGAGGACACGGTGGAGCACACCACCGCGGTCTGCCCCGCTTGGGCGGCGCATCGACGTGTCCTCGTAGCGGCTATCGGCGGCGGCGACCTCTCGCGTTCGGCCCTGGTGGAGAGGCTAGGCGCTAGCTTGTGGGCGGTGGGTAATGGGTAACTCGCCGCCCGTCCGCCTACTATAGGCGACAGGCCGCGTCGACGGCGCGTGTACCACGCGCGCCTCAAAAAGATGTCAGCACACTGAGGGGCCCCTGAAGAGGGGGCCAAGTCTGCCGGGGTTGCGGGACTGTTCGAAAGGGTTACCGCGGCCTTGGTGTTACAGGCTCAAGAAGGAACATGGATGGTTTTTAGTCAGTAAAAGTCTGACACACCCTTCCGCTTCACCCACAGCGGAAGACAGTCATTTGATGATTTTCCATCCGAAAAAAAAAAAAAAAGGTTAAGTGATAAGGTACTAAAATGATCAACTACTTCTGACTGTACTCATTCTGGATAAAGCCAGCAACAGCCGAATTGAAAATGCTGTCCCAGCCTGTGTATTGCCCCTTAACATTAAGGCTCCGATCTGGATGGCTGTTAATTTGTACCCTGGCACACTAAAGAGTCTTTAGACTCACATTTTTTGTAACACATCCTAGGAAGGCCTCCCACCCGATGGACCGATGATCTGGTCAAGACTGTAGGAAGCCGGTGGATGCAGCCGGCAGGCGACTCATGATCGCTAAATATGAAAACCATTGTGAAGGCCTATCAGCAGAAAACGTCGTATGACTGAGACGAGACTGTGCCGTGGCTTCTTAATAAAATGTATTCGTAATTTTCTTTTACGCAAAAAAAAACAATGATAATATGGTTATAAGATCTAGGTTCTAAGATCCCCTAGCCCAATCCAACCTCACCTGCCGATTAACGGACGAGGCTCTGGCAAACACAAAAGATCTCGATAAGCGGCAATAGGCTCGCCACCTATTATATGAATTAACTACATAATTGGCGAAGTGTGGGCGTACAATATGCCCCTGCCTACCCTTTCGGGGAACAGGCGTGTATTTATTAATGTGTAATATGAATCATGCCCTAACATTAGGAAGCATCTTCTAATTTTTTTTTTTGATATGAACTTACTAGTTTAAGACAGTGTATTTAATAGTGTCAAGTAATTTCATAAATGTAGTTATTTACATAAATGCAGACTTTCGTCATTGAGTCACAGTCAAACTCAAGTAAAGTCTCTGATAATCGAGAGAGGTCGATCGGTTGGTCGAATCGATGGAGTTATGGAATCCACGCGTTCCTTCTGTACCCTGCCAAATATGTTATGTCTAAAAATCTACTATCCACATATGAACTCGAATTTACGCTAGTTTTGGAAAATAAAAAACTGCCGCGATGTGTCTTTTTCCTTGTTGGCGCCAAAACTCCTGTAAAATATTTGTATCTTTAAAAGTGAACTTTTTTTGCCCTTCACTTTTACATCAAAGAGCGACGTTAATCGAATGTCACAAAAATACCAAAGTCTGGCCACATTTTAGTTAACAAATTAATCGCAATGAAAACTTGTTGTTATAATGGCGAAGTTATTAGTTTAATAAAACTGATAAATTATTGTACAGACATTTAAACATTATCTGCAGGAAGACACGTAATATTGACAATATAAGCAATTTTTACATATATTTTCTATGTCTAATATTAATATAGGATGCGAGTTAGACTATTCAATGGTACCAATTTTTGAAATGGAACCTAATTATTATGGACTTGAGTTGTGTTCCGATTTCTAAACGATTTGAACATTGTTTACTATGACATCACGTTCTTGAACGAAAATCAACTGTCACTTTTCATTATCATGGCGGAGGACGAAGACGGTGCTTCGAATAAAAAAACTTCCCAAAATTTAAATAATTCAGGACCTTCACAAGACAACGACCAAAATGTGGCTAAACCTGACTTAGGCATTGAAGAAGCAAAGTATAATAGCAACGAAAATGGCGAAAGTTCGCTACCCGAGACGAAAAGTTCCTCATCTAGTGAGTGTTGCGAAGTTGTTTTTTATGAGACTAAATATACGACATTCTTCCATACATATTCCTTTTTTTCTTTCAGAATCTATAGGTGCCACTAGAAAGGAAGAAAATCCGTTTTCCTTCAGGCATTTCCTAAAGCGAGATTTATCATTACCAGGCAACTCCACGTATGAAAACACAGGGGCACGACCCAAAGTTTATGCCAATACTGTGCAGCATTCGCCGACTAAAATAGACGTTCACGCCGAATCTAGGCGTGAGAAAACTCGCCCAACCGATACTCAAACCAAAGAAAAGAGTGGCGATGGAAGCAGCCATCGCATAAGTGATAATACGTCGTCAAGTAGTTCTGTAGAAATACCTTTTAGTGTAGTGGACAATTCTGAATCTAAGCATAACTTTTACACGGATAATCCTTTCGTGCCGTTTAGACCAAATTTGGCATCAGAGCCATTAGGCATGCCTTCGTTACCCGATTTTGTGCAGGACCACATACTGGTAGAACAGGCATATCTAAACTCAAATGGTCCAATATCAGTGGACTTGGACAATTTGCCTGATTTTACTTTTAATACAAACTTTAATGCTGGTTCATCTTCTTCTTTGGGAAGGAGAAATAACAGTGGGTATAGTGGCAATAGAAATTATGACTATGAAGCTCGTCTGGGGGCAGCATCGACGTCGAGTAACTCTGGGCCATCAGGGCGGAATATCCCCTTGGATCTCCCCCTGGGTGCAGCGGCAGGTCCCATTCCCTTGGACCTGCCTGCTCACCTCAGTCTGGACCTCACTGAGTCAGTGAATCCAGCTGATAGAAGAAACACATCCCCAAGGAATTCGTTTCCACTAGATTTGCCTCTTAATGCTGGTAAGTTTTGAAAGTAAATATTACTATGACAAAGCTAAAGTATTATTCTGAGAAAACTATAGAATTTTTTCTAGACTATCTGAAAATTTTAATAGCAGTGTGGGTGTGGCATAGGGTATCACTTTAATCCCCCTGCAATTTCTAAGTATTTGATGGGCTTAACACGTTGACGGACAGTACTGCCTGTGGCCGCCGAGATAGCCAAATGTAATACGACAGTATGCCCGTCGACGTCTAAGTTACGCCCATAGCCAATGTAAGAAAAAAAGTACTGTCTCAATAACTATCAGCTAGAAGAGAGTGCTGCCCGTCAACATGTTAAATTTCTCAGTAATTACAAATAATGTCTCAGAGATACCAATTTCTTTAAGAGGCTATGTACTAATTGTACTTTTACTTGTATAACTTAACACAAGATTGAAAATAGTCTTGTTATATAAAAATTGTACAAGTAAAGTTGTAGCTAGTCATGGAATGATTTGGATTGCATTTGCATTAACCACCACCAGACTAAAGTTTTGTATATCTTGTTGAATGTTGTCTCATAGCTAGTCTGTCTAATCTAGGTTTACCATTAGTTAAGAAAAAGCTATGTTATATCCAGTAACCCTATTGTCTCATAAATTCATAAAAAAGAGGTAGGTAAGTTTCAAATATGCATAAATATATTTAATCAGATTCACTGTACTAACGTAATGAATTACAACAGTACATAACAAGCAAGTCATTTGACAATGCACTAATGAATTTATTAAAAATGAACTTCAATTAGCACATAATACTATGATCTTTCAACCTCCACATTGAAAAATTGTGTTGAATATATTATTGGTCTCCTTGTTACATTTTGATTCAAATGATAGTCATGTTTGTTGTATGAACACTTATTTTTTTTTAATCATATAAAAAATGTATACATAACAAGACTATTCATCATAGCATTATCTCTAGCCTTGCCATAGACTTAAGTTTAGAGCCCAGGGTCTGCTCACTGGCTTAACCAGACTACTTGACCACTGACCAAATCATCATCCTGCTAGGTCCTAGAATTATCCCGGTTGTGCCCCACACTTATGCTTAGAGCCCAAGGTCTGGTCACTGCTCTTAGCAGATTTGGCTGTATTTAAGTTATTACATGGAGCGACTGCCGTCTGACCTCGGAAATCCAGAGGGAAACGTCATTCTATGGTTATTAGGATGTTAGAAGGCACTGAATTTTTAATAACAACTGCCATAGATGTTCATGACAGCCGGGATGAACGGCTTAACTTGCTTTCCGAAAAATACTAACAAAGTTAAATAACAAGACTATTACCACAAATATATGCTCATCTTAGTTACTTACTTACTTTCTTTTCATTTATTAAAGAATTTAATTAATAGTTATGTGAATAAAGCCTATGCCAATGAATATACTATAAAATATATGTATATAATTTGAGAGATATACTGTAACATATACATTTTAGTTTAAGTGCATATAAATTTCAGAATAAATGGCTTATTAATATTAATATTACTTATAATGTAATAAATTAATGTGTCAGCAGACTTAAATTGCTATAGCACTCTTTAAACAACCTTACAATGCAGTCCTATAAAGCAGATTTTTAACACAAAATAATTATGATTATAGGCATGACCAAGTTTTTGAGATAGTATGACCAACTTGGCTTTTAAACATAATTTTATTTATGAAAACTGCATATTATATTTGTAATAAATAATTACCATTAAACATCAAATATTTAGCAGATGCTACATGAATAGGGGTAGCTAACAATAGAGAAAAATTAAATCAGTTGGTAGAGGCCTTTGTCAAGATATTGGATGGAAAATAAATTATTGTTATTATTTTTAAGTAGACTATTTATTAATAACCATATTATATATATTGTAACCCAGATATACAATGTCTGAATAAAGGCTTTTATTATTATTAGGCCATTAAATCAAATTACATAACAAAATTCACACTATAGTGAGACCAATAGACTGTAAATGTATAGACCCTAGTCGTTTGAATTTACGAAGTAATATGAATCGTTATCACTTGCTCTGTGCCTCGAAAGCATGTTTAGCTGTTGGTACCAGGTGTGATGAACATCTTTGGCAGTCGTTTTTAGGAAGTCAGTGCCTTCTAATATCCTGACAGTTGGTTTAACCATAAAATTATGGCCAGATGGCAGTTGCTCCTTATAATAACTGAAATTCAGCCAAATCTGCTAAGACTAATGGTCAGACCCTGGGCTCTAAGCGTAAGTCTGTGGCGCAACCAGGATAATTCTAGGTCCTAGCAGCTAGGATGATGATGTGGTCAAGTAGTCTAGAATTTTAATCCATCCAGATGTAAATAATGGGAAACTAACAATTTATTATAAGCAAAACCATGGTAAATTCTAGGTGCAGAATCAATGAGATTACCGGATTTCCTACCAGTACATCCAGGTCGGACCTCTCCGGAGCCTGAGCACCAAGATGAGCAGTTGCAGCAAATTATGTCTGAACTAGAGAGGACTAGGTATGATTTTTTCTAATAATAAAGAGTAAAAATCTTTGATAGTAAAATTTTAAACTGCCAGTCATACAGTTTCGATTTCGATGGGATGGTTTTGAGATAATGTAGGCTAGCTTAATGTTATTTAAAGTTCTCTTTTATCCGTCTATTAGTTGTATAATATTTAAGAAAAGTTTGATATATTTTTTTTTTCAATTTTGCTACAAATAAATATATTACTCAGGGATAATGTAGCATTTTAATGTTAAAATCATTTTCAATACATACAATCACGCCTGTTTCTGCGAAAGGGTAGGCAGAGGCATATTTAACCTACACTTTGCCAATTATATTATGGTCCCGAGTAATAGGTGGCGAGCCTATTGACGCTTACCGGAAACATCTATGTTTGCTAGGGCCTCGTACGTTGATCGGCAGCTGCACTTGCAGGTAATATAAATCTTCCAATAAATCCCTCAGCCAGAAATATAAATCTTTCCGTATGATATTAGCATGATTTATAATACATTAATAAATTTCGCAAATTAAGAACTGTTCTATGTTGTTTATAGATCGGAATTGTTCTCGGAGCGGAGTCGAAGGCATCGTGCTGAGGCAGATTGTCAAGCGGCACGACTAGCCGCCGACGAAGCCCGAGCATCACTTAGAACGATACTTAGTGAGAGGAGGAGTGCCGAATCTAGAAGTGCCGAGATGAGAAATGCCGAGGCAAGAAGTGCTGAGACTAGAAATGCCGAGACCAGAAATGCCGATACGAGAAGTGCTGACTCAAGGAATCCTGATAGTAGGGAAGCTGATACGAGGAGCGAGGAAGCTGGTTGCGTTAACCCTACAGAAGCAGATGGTGCGGTTAGTATTAACTTTTATGTATCCGAATTATTGCCTTTAGCCTGACTCTGCCAATACTACTACTCTTGTCATAACATTAACATTTTGACGACCGATATTGCTTGGAGGTCAGTATACCTGCACTTCACTCCAGAGATCATATTTTCTGACAATTACACCAATTATTTAGTTCCAAGATAAGTATCATTAAGAACGTGTGTTATGGATACTAAATAACGGATAAACATACATAAATATTTTATTTTTGTAAATACATACTTAATATACATAGGAAAACACCCAGACCAGAACAAATATTCATGTTCATGTACACAAAGATTTGTCCTGTGTGGGAATCGAACCCACGACCTTAGGAGCGGAGAGCGGGTATTCTCGCCACCACGCCATATCGGTCGTCGCCTATGCTTCTTAATGTTTTGGCCGTTGACAGACCCTTGCTCCTTACCAAATTCTTTTCGTGGCAGCTCTAAGGAATTAGCAATCCTAGAATTAAGTAATATTCTCAGATGCTTCGGAATTAAGCCTATCTTGATTATGTTAATGTGAACTCGTCCTTTGTTTTGTAAAATACGAATATATGATTAAAACTGTTATTTTGGTTGTCTTACAGGCTCAAGCACTAGATGTAGAATCGACAATATCTGAATTGAAGAAAGAGATAAAGAGATTGAAGGTATGTTTGAATTGTTGGTAATTGTAGCACGACATTGTTTAGTTGCAGTACAAAAGTGTAGCTTTTTTGTACTCCGGATGTTGTTTGTAAAAATACATATATAATATAGGCGTGATATTGGTCTGCAAGTGGTGCACCTGCAGGGGGCCTACCGCCGAGTTCGATGGCAATCGATTATAAGGCAAAATGGATTTCGAATTGATTCTGTCGTACCGCCGAACTCATGGAAATCAAAACAGAATGGCGTTCTCCATTTACCTATTGGTCTGTCACGGACTGAAAGTCATGAATGAGAGGTGGCTGTCGGCAGATTCCCCGGTACGGATTAATGATCGTAAACAAAGTTTGATCTAGAGATGGATTACCGGTAATCCATCGAATTCGGCGGTAGGCCCCCTGATCAACGAACGAGGCTCTGGCGAACATAAAAAATGTTCTCGGTTAGCGGCAATAGGCTTCACACCTATTACGTGGGACCAACTATGTAAAATAAATAAAATAACAACTATATAAAATGTAAGCGTATAATATGCCTCTGTCTACCGGCGCGATTGTGTCATCCACACGCCCATTCGATGCGTAAAAGTTAGGGGAAGAAATTCGTCAAGGCTAGAGTTTTCTCTCCCGCCAGTTACAGGAAAATGTGTTTTATATTACAACAATTTGATGATAAAATAAAAAATACCTACTTAATTGTCTTTAGAATCAACAGGATCATTTAGATTCGTCAAATTTTTATACACAAAATGAAAATTCCATAATTTTTCTTCTTAACAACAATGAAACAGATATGAGCGGTACTATAATCAGAAAATAAAAGCAAATGGATTCATTCTCAGAATTTGTAAAGGTTTTTTTAGTTTATCTGTCTGTCGGTTACTTGGGGGATCTGTCAGTCAGCCTGTCGTGATTCTAAAGGGGGGAGGGAATTGTCCGTCAGTCAGTAAATCGGTGACTCTTAACGAGGCTTTCAAAAAGGCAGCGAGATTGAGAAGAATGCCACAAGAAACTCATCGCGGCTTTTTTTTAAATTATAAGATGTATAATTACGTAAGAAGTTATAAGATGAAGTTAAACGATTATCCTTTGTAGGAAGAGCTGTCAGCGAGCCAGCAGCAGGCGCGCACGATGCGTCGCTCGCAGGCCCGCGCCGCCACAGACTTGCGACGGGCGGCAAGCGTCGCCGGCACCTCGCTCAGGTAACCCCCTTTTTTTTTGTTTTACGTCGGTAACTAAATGCATTTACGCACTGCCTTCCGGCCAAAGGGGGACCGAAAAGGGGTGTGGGACACATCACTAGCAGACGCGACTGCCAGCAGTAATACCCACTAAAAATCGTCCGACGACGCCCGCCGCTTGTTAAGAAAGAGGAGGGGGCCAGTACCTGGGTTGCTGCTTCTGACACCCCGCCTGCGGCCAACGTCCCCCGGACCAAAACAGGGAGGACCTCCTCAGTGAGGCGCAGTGGATGCGCCCCTCCTACCTCCTTGTGCGACCATAGCGTGTGCGCCCTCCACCGGCCCCTCTTAGTTCCCCCCCCCCCCCCCCCCCGGTAGTCACCGGCCTTCGGGAGATATTCAGTCCTACCACCACGCCAAGGTGTCGGGGGTGCTCAGGTAACCCCACATTTTCTGGTTTAGTGGTTACACACGCTGCCGAAAATACGCGATCGAAGTTCCGCGGCTGATTTTACGTGCCGACGTAATCTATCCGACCGAAACCGCCGAACTAACGCGACAGAAAATCAGTTGAGTAACTTTGTAGGTGTGTTTAGTGCTCAAACGCTGTCGTGGCTTCTTATTCGTCCACAATTGAACCGAACCGTGTTGGTTACAAAATAATTTGTCGATGAACTTACGCCCGACCATAGTAAGCCTGTACGCTATAACGCAACGTAATTTCGGCATAATGGCATTGCGGGCGTAGTCATACCGAGTTTCGGAAGCGTAACTTCTGTACAGTGTGTTAGACTTAAATGTGTAAAATTTTTAAAAATACTAGAAGCTGTTTTCTGTCCAAACTAATATTATAAATGCGAAAGTAACTCTGTCTGTCTTTTCTTCACGCCTAAAGTACTAAACCGATTTGGATTAAATTTGGTACAGACATAGTTTGGAACTCGAGAAAGGACATAGGATAGTTTTTATCCCGAAAATCCCGCGAGAGCGGGGACTTCTCAAAAATGCCGCGAGATCGGGAACTATGTGGGTAAATCTGCCGGAAGTCACTATTCCACGCGAAGTCGCGGGCAAAAGCTAGTATGTATATGAAATATATCTTGAGAAAAACCACAACAGACAGATAAACTGACAAATTCTGACAAAGAACCGATTTGCTTTTATTTCTTTATTATGGTACCGCTTATATCACTTTCACTGTTGCTAAAAAAATATATCGAATTTCCATTTTGTGTGTAAATATTTGACGAATCTAAATGATCATGTTGATCTTAAAGACAATTAAGTATATTTTATTTTATTTATCTAGATTTCTTTTGTTCACAGAGAACTGCTTGCGGGCTTAGAGCAGCTGAACAGCTTGAGTTCATCCCTCGACCCGACATGATGACTCATCACACACTTTATTATATTACTTTAGCATTACAACTAATCTCTTATAATCATGGGCCGGTGAGATGCTCTTAACCCTTTAACAGGCAGAGCACGTTGAAAATAATCATTGGTTTTCCACCTTAAGTTAACCGCATAAGGTTCAATTTGTGCTGGTCATATATTGACCACTGCCTGGTAAAGGGTTAATGTTACAGCCAGTGACATATAGTTGGGAACATCCAAAGCGCCATAAAGATCTCGTCTTTATTGTCAAGAGAATTAGGTTGCGTTTTCACCAGAGATGTATGTTAAGAACCAATAGAAACCACGTAAGACCTTCCATGACTAAATTCTAAAAAAAAATTTCGGACTTCCCTCAAAAATTTTTGGAGAAAGGGCAGGTCAAAAGTACCGTAAACCGACGGGCGTGTATGAGAAGGTTAATGAGTGTGAATGAAGCTAAAAGTGTGTGCCAAGATCGTAGCAAGTGGAAGGATGTGATCTCTGCCTACCCCTACGGGAAAGAGGCGTGACATTATGTATGTATGTAGAATCGCTGCGCTGCGCGAAGCTAGCACATTCCTCGTAATGCATTCTTGCACATTTTTTTGGGGAAACGCACCCTTAAAGCAGGTTCCGATATACAAGGTGTAAAAAAAAGGAATATAATAAACTGAACCTGTAAAAAAATCTTTTTTGATCATCAAAAATACTGAAAATCTAATAGGGGATTAGGTGCTCAATCAGAGTTATTTGATGTACAAAAAAGTTAGGTTAGGTTGGCAATTTATTAATTTTGATGACACATTAAATATGATACAACAAAAACTGATCAAATCCGACCTAGGAACCTAAGACCCTTAAAGGTCGAAGATTAAATTATTTCATATATTTTTTTAATTCAAAAAAATAAGAGTTTTTTTTTAAATCGCATCAGCGCGTGGCCCTTACCCGCAGAGTTGCGTGCGTGACATTTAGTGCTACTATTCGCAGTGTTTTTTTTTTACTTCAAACAAAATCGTTTACCTATAATATTTTTTGGAAATGTCACTATTACGATATATATGACTACAATCTGTATGGCGCTAGGAGTGCCAACTATTTGACGCTGACTTTACAAAATACAGTACGGAGAATATGTAGACTAGTTTTTTTTTTTTTTTTGAAAGAAATGAAATAAATATATAATACGGGGATCATTCGATGTAGTATTTTGTGTATGAAATCTTCCAGCTAATAAATTTCTAATATTAGTTAAATATATGGAAAAATATTTATCGGTTAGAAAAGCTGTGCTTAGTTTGGGGCTAGATGACTATGTGTGAGATGTCTAAGAAATTATTATCAAAACACTGAAAGATAATTATAATGGTTAATTTTATCGCTAAGGCAGTGCGTTACCTTTACTGCCCGAATTTATAACCTATCCGCAATTTGAGATTGAAACCAATCTAAGATAGACGTCTTTTTTGTGTCAATAGTTCATAAAGTTTCAATCCAAGGATTGGTTTATTTGAAAAAGGGATCTATACGTAATTTTGGATCGAGATAGGTCCTTGTTTTGAGAGTATATCGTGACGACATATCGCACCTTCGGTAAGACAAGGGCATAATTTCAATATTTATAATTTTACAGGAAAACCATTTTTAGATATTTTTTGCGCTCATTGCGATCTTGTTTGTTTAATATTACTCTAAAGTGATCCTACTGTACATGAAGTAAACTATACATTATGGTGCCTTTGTCCCACCAGTTGAAAAGGCATTTTTAAAACACTTTTGCATACACAAATTTTCACTTACTTACTATTTCAATCCTTGGATGGAAAATTAAAGCTAAGATAGGCGTCTAAGATTAATTTACATCTTGGATGAGGAACAGGTTTTCTAATCTAGGGCGATAGTAGGAACGCGCCCTAACTGTAAGATGTACAGTCAGAGCAAACATAGACTGATGTAAATTTGTAAGGTAAAGTTGAGTTAATTTCACAAATTATTTTTTATGTAACATCAAAAGATTTTTTAGAATCTATTTTTTAAAACTACTTTATTACACTTCAATTACTATTTGGAATTATAGCAATTCAACGTCGTGGAATACAAAGCTAATAAGAAAAAGAAAATGCAATTACATAATATTATGAAATAATTAATGCAAATTTTGAAAGAAATAGTGCAATTGTGTAATTAAAATTATTGCAATTATATAATAAAAAATATTACAATTATTATTTATACAATAAAAACGATTGCAATTTTGAAATAGAAATATTATATTGACCGCCCGCCTGTTAATAATATTAGCATTGATACTAAACATGTAGAGGTTTTAAAACTCTTAATGTACTATTTTTTTACAAGACTTTTTCGATTTATTTACTGCGAATTGCACTTAGACGAAGTAACATTTGACGAGCGAAGGCGAAGTTCGATAAGAAAAGTGCCCGGCGGTAAATGTTGCACATCGACATTTGGAGGAAGCTTTATATAGTTTACGCAGGCATCATTACGTAACATCAATAACTTGTAGGTATTTAGTTTTGAATCCAAATTCTTATATATATATCATATTAATGAACATGGATATTTATTTTTGTTTGTAATTGGAAATGTGCGATATGCTATATTTACCGCCGGGCTAATATCGCATGTCGCAGTATCACCTACTGTATACAATGTATTTTCAAGGCGCTGGACGCATAGACGAGAGCTTTTGTCATTTTTAAATAATTTGCGACGCGATACTTCTATACATTTTGTATGAAAGAGACGCGGAAGAGACATGTCCGCGCGTCGTCTGTGTCTGCATCTGTTCTGTGTTTCCAGCGCCTTAAGATGGAAATACATCACATGATAACCTCGCGCCATGTGTGGAGCTGAAATTCAGTAAAAAACATACCTATCTTTTACTGAATAAAACCTCCTTGTTCCTTCTTAAGCCCGTTATGTTCCAAAGCAGCGGTAAATTTCCAACAATACCGCAAACAGGTATCAAATGTTGGACTTGACATAAATCTCTAAAATACCACGTCTTTCAAGTGGCTTTTGTTAAATCAATAAGTTTTATGATTCGTCTCAGTTTTTCAAATAATACCTAGTCTTAGCGCCTAGTTATTAATAAAGAATTTGTACACTGATATACAATTTGAATCTAATACCTTTTACCCTTAATGGGGTATGGCTGGTGAAAAATATATTGTAACCTCATTTGCATAAGATTTAATTTACTGTGGTAGACGTTGGGAGTGAAATGGTACTCTCAAATATATACATGCAATCACGCTTGTAACCCCGAAGGGGTAGGCAAAGGCATATTATACGCCCACACTTCTCCAATTAAATTGTCGGTCCCTCGTAATAGGTGGCAAGCCTATTGCCGCTTGCCGGGATCTTTTTGAGCCTCGTATGTTGATCAGAAGGTGCACCACTTACAGGTGAGGTTGGCTTGGGCTCCTTAGATGTTATTAGGATCCCTATACACCCCTTAGATTTTTATTTATAGTGGAAATTTGGCTGGGGCTTAAGGTTTTAAGTTAATAAGGCTCGTTTGCACAGGACAAAAGTTTGCGCATGAGTATAAATGGTTGACTTAATCTGTATTTTTCGTATGAAATAATTGTGTATTTTGATCAAATATCTAGGTATTCCAAAAACTGTCTTATTTAACACCCTGATCTTGACTTTTTTAGAAGGAAATTTGGTTTTTCTTTGCTTATAAAAATGTTACTGTAAATAAGACTAAGTAATTAACTACTATTATGTTTCTGTGCCCTTAAAGAGTCTGGGGCTTATGACAAAATGAGATCTAAAGTTAAACCAGGCTTTTAAACTAGTGCTGTCACTTTTATTTGATAAATAGAAGACAGTGACAACACTAGTTTTTAACTTTAAATCTTGATTTATAATAAGCCCGTCTATGTTTGAGACTACAATTTTTATTAAAACCTATTATGTATGTACTAAATGGCTGCAATAAAGATATCGAAATTGAAAGTCGTGTGTTCGATTCGAAAAAGTAAACGATAAATATATATAATATTTTTCTTGGTCTGAATAGGTCTATTATATGTATGTATTTACAAAAAAGAAGTATTTTTGTAAGTTTATCCGTTGTCACCATAGTGACGATTGAAATTTTTTTTTCTTTTTGTTGTACTGGGAGGTACTGAACATATTTATTAATTAATTTTAATGTAATTAAAATAGTCTTAGATCTGATGTTGGTCGATATGTTGTTTTTCATCATTGGCCCAGGCGTTTCATAAACTGTCGCTTTTTATTCATCAATTCTGGACAGATTCTAGAACCAGAACCTAAAATATTAGTTTATTCGCCGCAAATTTATTAGGCATTTTATGCGATCAGAATGCTTACTCTAATTAAACGAAAAATAAACTTTGTTATACCTATCTCTTTCACTCTCTAAGTTTATCATGATCGAGTGAAAGGGATGGATACAGTGAATGTTCGTTTTCGTTGAATTAAAGTAGGCCCTCTGGCCTTTGAAACAACGAGCGACGATAGTCATATAACGCTAACGGACGTTTAGTGAACACTTCTGGGCTATCTCTTGTCTTTTGAAAAATTTACTTAAACGGCAATGTGTTAGAGCCCTTTTACGCTAGTGATTTTTGGAAGATTTCACAGCGAGGCGACTCTTACGATAGAGTTAAAATGGACGATGTTCGTAAATGTATAGATATTATTGAATTCGACTGTCCTAACCTCGAATAAACTTGTTTTGAGCGAAGGAAGTATTTTAATGTGTAAATGATGTCTAAATATGTTAAATACCTATATAGAATTTGTTATAATTATATGACAGTGAAAGGCTGCATGATATGAATCCATTGAGTTTGAATCACGGTTTTTTTTTTAAGTTTACGAAATTTGAAATCAGTCTTTGAAGCTTGATCAGCTTCACCAAATTATCTCTTTCAAAACATACTTACATGCAATCACGCCTGTTTCCCCAAAGCGGTAGGCAGAGGCATATTATACCCCCACATTTCGTTAATTTTATTATTGGTCACACTATTGGTGGAGAGCCTATTGCCGCTTACCGGAAACTTGTGTTCCAGGGCAGGTGAACCACTTGCAGGTGAAGGATGGCTTGGGCTCCTAACATGCTGTTAGTATCCATATACACCTCATTTACTTACGAATATTAATAAGACCATAATACCAAATGTTTATTTTAGAAATATTAATTACAGCGAGTAATTTGTATGAAAAAATGTAGGTGGTGTAAGAAACATATGATAAAAGTGTATAAGAAAAATCGCTCCAGTGTAATTTTATTTATATAATTATAGTAATCATAAAGCGATTGCTTGGTATACTTAACAATGATTTAATTTTTAGTTATCATATTTTGTGAATGACGTAAAAAATAAATTTATAATAATTGTCAATTTATTAGTTTTTTTTTCATCTTGAAATGGTTTTATGTATTTTTTTGTTGAAAATTATAATTGTAAAAGAGTAGATATTTTGTATAATTAATTATATACTAGGTAAACTTTAATTTACTTTGAAATTTCCTAAATACATCGAACACATTTTATCATCTAAGCCCTTATGGTGCGTTTTGCGGGCAAAGAATATGTTTGTTAAGAGCCAATAAAGTCGCTCCATTAACCTTTTAACAGGCAGAGCACGTTGAAAATATCCATAGGTTTTCCACCTTAAGTTAACCGCATAAGATTTAATTTACGGTGTTCATATATTGATTACTGCCTGGTAAAGGGTTAACCTAGCTCCGCGCAGCGCAGCGATTCTATTGGTTCTTAACACATTCCTTGCAACGCATCTTCGCTCATCAGTGGAAACGCTGTTTAAACCAATAGAATCGCTTCATTTACATAGCTTCGCTCATCGAAGCGTATCTATTGGTTCTTATACCCATAACTAAGCACAAACCTTTCTCACGAACCAAGAGCGTATTGGCAGGGGGCATGTCTAAGGTGTCCTGTTATAATGTTTCAAGCCTTTAATTTACCTTGTCGAATACCATATCTAGTAATAACCGAATCGTTAAACTTACTTGCCGAATCAAAACAAAGATCTGCGGTAACTGCCGCTTGAGCAATTGTAACTTTTTTGTTTTAAACTTTGCGCTAACAGCCATAGCGCATAATGTCAAATGTACATAACTTAGGCCGGCTTGCACAACAGTCACTAATCCTGTTTAGTTCTAAATCCATTTAAAACATCGCTGTCTCTTTCATCTACAAACAAACGACAGAGATGCAATGACATTTAAATAAGTAAATTAATATTTTCTGACAATCACACCAATTATTTAGTTCCAAGTTAAGTATCATTAAGAACTTGTGTTATGGATACTCAATAACGAATAAACATTCAGGTACTTTTTTTTTGAAAATACATACTTAATATACATAGAAAAACACCCAGACCAGAACAAATATTCATGTTCGTGCACACAATGATTTGTCCTGTTTGGGAATCAAACCCACGACCTCAGGATCGGTGTGTGGGTATACTCGCCGCCACGCCATACGGTCGTCAATATCAAATGTACAATCAAATTTAGCTTAAATTAAATTAAGAGCTGTTGTGCAAGCCGGCTTTTTCATTTTTACTTTCACTATCAAAACGTTAGTTAGGTTACATATTGACGCTTGGTAGGTTAATAAAGGTTAATTCTTTACCAGGAAGTGGTCAATTTATAACCACTACAAATTGAACCTTATGCGGTTAACTTAAGGTGGAAAACCAATAAGTATTTTCAACGTGCTCTGCCTGTTAAAGGGTTAGCCCTTCGGCAGGGCAGTTGGTAGCGCGTCACGGGCCACGAGCTTTCCGTGTCTTGGATTGATACATTGTTTAACCACTACCAGTCCCGCCAGTTCAAAAACGGCACAGATAAAACACACTTAGACTAGGGTTTATATTTATTTTCACCATTACAAAAATCGATTTGACTAGGATCTGCAAAATAATGTCATTTTGCGCTTTTGACCTTAACCCAAAATATTGTACACCCAACGATTTTAGTAACAGAAATTCCTTATTTCATTGAAATAAAGCATTTTACAAAACTGTGTTTTTTTTTCTTTATAATTCAATTCTTTGACGACGAATATGGAGTATACCCGCACTCAGCTGCTGAGGACGTGTTCAGGGGGCCTACCGCCGAATTCGATGGATTACCGGTAAACGATCAAACTTTGTTTACGTTCATTAATCCGTACCGGGGAATCTGCCGACAGCCACCTCTCATTCATGACCTTCAGTCCGTGACAGACCAATAGGTAAATGGAGAACGCCATTTTGTTTTGATTTCCATGAGTTCGGCGGTACGACAGAATCAATTCGAAATCCATTTTGCCTTATAATCGATAGCCATCGAACTCGGCGGTAGGCCCCCTGGGTGTTTTCCTATGTATGGTAAGTATATATTAAAGAAAAAAAAATATGTTTATCCGTTATTCAGTATCCATAACAATAGTTCTTAATAATACTTATCTTGGAACTAAATAATTGGAAAATTATGTCAGAAAATATTTATTTATTCATACTTTTGAGGTTGCCTTGTTTGATAGTTTTATAACGCGTTGCAATAAGATCTATTTTTCCTTATTCCTCGACTAAAAAGCTTGTTATTTTTACTTTAAAAGGGCTCAGGACTGGATTGCTTGCTCTCACTGGATGTGGCCATTATGACGTATCACAGAAAAACAATATAAACAAAGAAAAAATATTTTCAATACATTTATTTTCACATTACTCTATGCTTAACCACTTCGCTGGATTTTTAATAGTTATTTTATCTATGGTTTCGTTAGAAAATCCCTTCGCTTTCATTCTTGGCAGCACGTTGTTGATAATGTGAGAGTAACCGTGACCACCATACGCCTCCTGAAAGTAGATATGTACGATTATAACATAATAAAAATTTGCCGCGATAGACCGATGATCTGGTCAGTGCGGCGGGGTGCCGGTGGATGCAGGCGGCAAAAGATCGATCTACGTGGAAAGCAATTGGGGAGGCCTATGTTCAGGGACTTTTGAAATGATGATGATGATGAAAAATTTATAGGCGGAGGCGGGTGTGGGTCGTCCTGCTGTAGGAATCATTCAAGCTGCCCACATAGGCATATTAACTTAGTTTACAGACTATATATGTAGTATGTACACTGATAACCGAAATCAACGGCTTACCGTGCCTTCAGAATGGAAGTGATCGACGGAGATGCCACATAAATGGTCAACAAAGGAAATGCCAAATAAATTGTCATTAATGTAGATGTCCAATAAATGTTAATTAATGGATATGTCATATAAATGGTCATTAATGGAGATGTCATATAAATAGTAATTAATGGAGATGCCAAATAAGTGGTCATTAATGGAGATGTCATATAAATAGTCATTAATGGAGATGTCATATAAATGGTCATTAATGGAGATGCAACATAAATTGTCATTGATAGAAATATCACATAAATGGTGATCAATGGAGATGCCACATACATTTACATTAATGGACACCCATACTAGGACTAGCCTATGCAAACTTTGTTTAACTTCGGTAATCATTTCAAACCGCGGTGCCACGAGGGCTATTATATAGCAACTGTTCTATAACAACAGTGCATCAAAAATAAACACTACTCCTAAGATCGTGCGATTTCCACACAGGACAAAACAATTGTAACCATGAAATTAAATATTTTTCTTGGTGTTATCCGTGTATTTACAAAAAAAAAATATGTATGTACTAATGTTTAATCCTTGTTAAGTAGGTATAAAAGGTAGGTACAAGCTCTGTTGGGCTAGAGGAAATGTTTCAGTATATTTATTGAATTTCTTACCAATCGATGCTTGGTGTGTATATCGTGCGACATGAGAATCTTGTCGGCTTTACCCTCCTCCACTAAGAGCCGTATTTTGTCAATCCTCTGCGAGTCGGAGGGCATGTCTGTCCCCACGTTCAGCTGGTAGTAGGACACTTCCACGCCGAATAGGTCGTACTGGCAGTAGGTGCCGAACTCGGCGAACTCGAGGAGTTTCTCGTCTTCTAACAAAGTTCCTGAAATTAGGAGATTTGGTGTTGAAAAACGTTACGGATTTTTGTTTTAAAGTAGAAAATTAATAAGTTAAAAATATTAAAATAATTAGGTAAACTACTCTGGTAGATTTGCAGTCAGTACTGGTATTTTTGAAGGACTGCAGTTATTAGTAAACAAAAGTTAGTAATTTTTAACTCAATCCGTGTAATTCAACTCAAGTGAGCAGCTATTTAATGATATCGGCCAGTATTTTTTGGGCACTCTGGTCGACTTCAAATGACCTCGTTACTCTTAGAAATAAAATCCCAGCTTGCTTTTGTTATACTTTATATTATATACTAACGGTCTAGATGCGACATGACTGCCTTGTCCGCAGACCCGCCGGCCTCCAAATACAGGCGAATGATCTCGAAGGGCGCCTCGGGCACCCGGTGCGGGTGGAAACTCACTCCGCAGCCCACCTGGGCTTGCACCTCCCCGGCCGCCTTCACTGCTTTTATCTCGAAGTCTAGCCCAAAAAGAAAGAATTTTAATGTACTGACATTCACACATATCCTAGCATTATCCCGGTTGCCCTAGACTTAAGCTTAGGGCCCAGGGTCTGCTCACTGGTTCAACCAGATTTGACTGATTTTCAGTTATTACGTGGAGCGACTGCCGTCTGACCTCCGCAACCCAGAAGGATACATCATTCTATGGTTTAACCAGTTGTCAGTCTGTTAGAAGACACTGACTTCCTAATAACGATTGCCATATATGTTCATGACAGCCGGGACCAACGGCTTAACGTGCTTTTCGAGGCACGAAGCAAGCGATAATTACGCACAAAACTTTAAAAAGTCACAGGTCACCTCATAGTCACCAGGGTTTAAACCCGAGACCCACTGTATTTAAAGGCAAGTGGTATCGCTACCTGACTATTACTTCATGTGCTGACATTTATTTAATTATAAGTTAAATGAGTGCTGATAAGTATTAAGTTTTGTACATCTTATTATGCCCAGTTAACGCCATAGGTCAGGCAGGTAGGTACTCTTGTAGTTAATTATTTACCAAGATGGCACTCTGATGTCCGAAGCAATCATTATTGGAATAAAATCGCCAAGTGTAACAACCTACAACATGTAGGATCGCTATTTGTCGGTAGAATATTGGGTGCAGTGGTTTTTGAAATCAGGTAAAGCTGGTAAAATAAACCCACATTATTGTCTTCGAGAGATTCGTCAAATTTTACCATGTAAAATGGAAATGTTAACAACAATGCAAGAGATATATTAGGTCGGGGAAAAAGTTTTTTCGCATAACGTAGGTATAAACTTATTATAAAATTTTTTTGACTGTACTATTTGTGTCTGGCTGGTTTTGGTAACATTAAAAAGGTTCCATTATAAAGAAAAGAAAAAAATAAAAAAAGTTGTTTCCCGCTATTTTTCATTTGTTTTTCTCTCCGTAAAAATGAGTGAATCTAATGAAGAAATTCGATACATTTTAAAATTTTATTATAAAAAAGGCAAAAATGCAACTCCAGCAGTGAAAAAAATTTGTGATGTTTATGGACCTGATGCAGTGTCAGTAAGAGTAGCACAAATTTGGTTCAAACGTTTTCAGTCCGGAAATTTTGATGTTAAAGATGCACCTCGCTCTGGTCGCCCTGTTACGAATAAAATGGACGCCATTTTTGAAAGAGTGGAGCAAGATCGGCATATTAGTAGTTACGATGTAGCTGAAGAACTGGGAATTGACCACAAAACAGTTTTGACCCATTTGAAGAAAGCTGGTTATACAAAAAAGCTCGATATTTGGGTGCCACACGAGCTCACTCAAAGAAACTTAATGAACCGTGTACTCATTTGCGATTCATTATTGAGACGTAATGAAACCGAGCCGTTTTTGAAGAGATTGATATTTGGCGATGAAAAGTGGATCACGTACGACAAGAACGTGCGAAAAAGGTCGTGGTCGAAAGTTGGCCAGGCTTCACAGACTGTGGCCAAACCTTTTTTTTTTTTTTTTTTTTTTATTATCGTCTGTAAAAAAATGCTGCTTACGCACTGTCACCCGGCCAAGAGGGGGAGACCGGGAGGGGGTGTGGGGCTCACTGCGGCCGACACGACCACCGCAGTCCTACCCACTAAAAAACTTCAGACGACGCCCACCGCTGTTGAAAAGGGGCGAGGCACCAGTGCCCGGGTTTGTAGCTTCTGGAACCCCGCTCGCGGCCAACGTCCCCCGGATCAGAACCGGGGAGACCTCCTCAGGAAGGCGCAGTTTGCAGCGCCCCCCCTACCTCCTTGTGCGGCCATGGCGTAACTGGCCGACTTCGGGGGGGGTCTATGGCGAGACGGAAGGGGCCCCCTGCCCCCGCCGCCTAAGACCCCCCGGGCGCTGCCTGACGGGCCCTCCTGGCCCGCCCGCCGCGCCTGACTGTGGCCAAACCTGGCCTAACACGAAATAAGGTGATGCTGTGTGTATGGTGGGATTGGAAGGGCATTGTTTATTATGAGCTTTTACCGCCCGGCAAAACCATCGATTCTGATCTTTACTGCCAGCAACTGATGAGATTAAAGGAAGCAGTCGAGAGAAAACGGCCGGAATTGATCAACAGGAAGGGTGTGGTTTTTCATCACGATAACGCTAGACCACACACATCTTTAGCCACTCAGCAAAAATTAAGAGAGTTCGACTGGGAGGTCCTAGTGCATCCACCATATAGCCCTGACCTTGCGCCTTCAGATTTTCACCTGTTTCGGTCTCTGCAGAATTCTTTAGGTTCTGTAAGGTTGACCTCAAGAGAGGACTGCCAAAACTATTTGTCCCGTTTTTTTGATCAGAAGTCCCAAAGTTTCTACAGTAACGGGATAATGTCTCTGCCCACAAAATGGCAGAAAGTTATTCAACAAAACGGTACATATATATGGTAAATAAATGTAAATAAACTTTGAAAAAAATGTCTTGACTTTTCATACAAAAATACGAAAAGACTTTTTCCCCAACCTATTATATATGGTACTTACCTAGGCGTCCGTCTCCTCGTCCTCTAAAACAGTTTCATAATCTTCGAATATATATTATCAGATAGCAAAAATAACTGCACAAACCTCTCATAGGCCATACGCTGCCTATTTCCCCAATGAAGCCAGCCTTCACGGGGGGGTCGACGTCGTGTCCCGCCGTTCCCTCGCAGCAGACTGTCAGCTCCTTCACCATGTGCTCGTACATCGCTTCCTGGGTGAGGGATAGACTGGAAGGTTGTGTGTCCGCGATGTAATACCCTGTTCCTGCTATTATGTGTACTCCTGTGTCCAGGGAGAGTTGCTTGCATCTCTCCACGTCTCTGTCCAGACCGTTTACTGAGTTTTCTACTATTGTTCCTAAAAATGTTTCAGTAACAATTAATGTAGTTACGTTTTTATTATATCCTTTATTACGAAAGCTACAGAAACCATCTGGTAACAGTTTTCTATAACAAAATGAACCGTATGATAACCCGCAGCTATGAAACCATGTTTCTAGTTCTATGGTTCTATGGTGTAATTTTTTTCTTTTAACTTTCGAGAACTCCATAGCTCTCAGACGAAGTATAAAATGTGTGGACTTGACATTAATTAGCACGTTATTGAGCGACGGCTTATATGCCATGTCCGTACATTATATTGCCAACAAGCTTCGTCTTCATTCGCCTTATAATACTTTCTTTATTTAAGCCTCCTGAACTCAAAGAAAAACGGTTAGTAGGTATTAACAATTTATAGAATTAAAAATTCATCTTACCACCTCCATATTTCTTAAATGAGTGCAAATCAATACACACTGCATCCTGAGCTGCTGCATCATTGAGGCTAAGATTACACTTGGAGCTATAGGGATATTGCCTCAGGTAGCCCAAGTTCTTCAGATCCCAGGACCCGAACTTGTCCTGGAGCTGGCTGGGAGGACTGCGGTAGAAGTGCGAGAACTGCATCGACAGGTGCTCGTGAGTGAGCGTCCGTCCTAACACCTCTGGATTAACATTGCCTAAAACTGAAGATAAATCTTGTTGAAACTACGCAATGTGCCTAATCGGTGTTGCGGAATTATTAGAAACGGTAACTGCGGCCCCGGAGCATAATGGGTCCAAGAAGGAACATAGACAGTTTATATATATCCTTTATTGCAAATAAACATTCAAAAAAAACCACAGTAACAAAAAACATGTACAAAGGTAAGCTTATTTCTATAAGAAATCTCTTCCAGCCAACCCTAGCAGAAGTGTCGAAGATTAGTGTGTGGGATCATAATAAAAAATAATAAATTAATATAATTAAGTTTTTAGTCAGTAAAAGTACAATTTGCAAGTTGCCCAATAACTTGGCTTAACGATTACACACATAGTGATTAAAGGGAACAACGGTTTAGCGAGACTTGCGAAGCACAAAAGCGCTAGATATTAAATGCAACACAAACTCCACCCGCAGACTAATCTTCGTAAATTATGGTGGTCGCTAGGTAGTAGGTTTTAGTAAGCCATCATTAGCATCGGGCCTAAAATCTGGCTTTTATTGCTACTAGCGCTAAAATCAAACGGTATCAATTATAGGTAGGCAGTAGGTAGGTATTTCACTACTTATACTAACTAACCATCAGTATGTAGGGAGAAAGGCGTGCACCCCGCCAAAGAGAATATCATTTACCCGGTGGATGGATGTGCCCGGGAGCCGCGGCCAAAAGTTGATGGTTGGGTGTTGTATAAAGCGACGAACCAGAGGAATTCAGTTTGCATGATTCTGGATTTCATTAAACTTTACGTTTCATTTATCGCTTGTACTGAGTCGCCGGATAGATATTTATACTTACCAGTTTGCACTACAGGAGCCATTTTATCAGGTGCAATAAATTAAAGCGGAGAGAAGTCCAAAAAACCTAGCAATCTTCTAAAGGCGTGTCGGGAAAACCAATTTCTGTGAACATAGATTATCGTTTTTAATTTCAAAGAGTGATTTTCACCTGGGTGACTTCATGCCTCGTAATATCATGTTTAAATGTATATCGTTCATAAGCACAGATTAACTAAGACAGAAATTTAAAAACAATCTAACTAAAGACGACACGCCGTTTAGACAAATTTTATCACTCAGCTGTATTTATTATAAGGGCGATCGCACACTGCAGTAATTTTTTTTACAAAAATATGTAAACAGTTACTTTGTAGTTAATGACAATTACATTATATTTAATGTCATATTAACTCTTAAATTATTATGTAGTGTCATTAGTGTTCGAAAATATTCGTAGATAAGCATTTTGAAACTTTAACCATAACAATTTCAAAAACTTCTAAATTAGGTACATGACATCTAAAAAAAGTTGCATTAAACCAGTGGGGTTAGTGGGGACCTGGTGCGCGTATAACCTTTTAAAATATTGGTCTTATAAACCGACCTGATAAACTTTCGATATTTTTATTAGATACTAAACCAGTTAGATACAGCAACGTTGTCTCCGTTAGGTGTTGCAGACTTCAAAATTAATATATTCAGGCTAGGCTTCTCTTCTTTTATGCTCTTGTGAACTATGAATCCTGATAATTCAATATTATCCGAGCAGAGATAGAACATGAGCCTGTAGCAGTTTCTTTCGTTTAATGGGGATTGATTTTAGCGAAGACCGAAAGGAGCGCAGCGGTTTTTTAATGAGACAGGAAAATAAATATTATTCGCATTATCTCAAAGTATTTAACGTGAACATCGAGCATACTAATGGGCTACACGACGGAGGCGCGAACTTTGAAGCAACATAAACAGAGTCATTTATCTATTATCATTTATTACGGGCTTCCGCTACGAAAACAGGGTGAAAAGTATGAAAGCGCACGCGTCATATGCCACTCAAATACGTCAACCTTTTACGTAGGTACTCACCTCTGAGAACGGCAAAACATATTTACATATATAGTTTATTTTACAATCTCATTGTACTTATAGGCATCTCCGCTGCGTACCTGTAACCTCTTGGTCTATGCTGAATCTTAGAAAGATCGAATAGCGAAGACCACATTTTAAAAATATAGGTATATTTTATAGCTAGTTATTAGTTACGTACTGTTTGTGAAATGTCATCAAATTTAAATATAAATACTACAAATAAAGAGGGAGATAACACAAATTCATGCGTTCACTCAGTAAACTATTTCTAGATAAATCCTGTAGCACTTAACACAATTATGATGTCACATTACATATAATATTTCTTACATTTCAATTGCAGTCAGAATAACTGTTTATCTGAAAATGTTAATATTTACAAATAAATACAAGACGACGCGGCTGATACGATTTGTGGGTCAAGGTAAATGCAAGTTATTCTGAACGTCCGTCCGCGTCGGATGCGCGCACCTTACTAAATGAGATTATTTATTAGTGTAGTGTAGCGATGAGGCGTATTTAATATGTTGTAAAATATTCTCATTTAAACTCATATCAGTGACGTTACGCTATGGTAGTAGTAGAAAATAAGTAAGATGAAACCTACCGGATGATGGGCAGCAGCGCCATCTTGCATACTGCCGGCATGATGATGGCAGTAGTACCTTGATAAAACGGATTAAGACAAAATGATTTTTTCAGTCACTGGTATAAAATAAATTTTCGCTTAATCCGTTTCGACTTAACAGACTCAAACTCCCCAATTATATAAATTACCACTTTTTATCATTCTTTCCTTCAGTTAAGTTCATTTTATGATTAATAAAAAAATACTTTGTGCCCAATATCAACTAATGAAACCAAAGACATTTAATATTTAATCTCTTTGAATGAAACTGATGTTCTTATTAAATGTGGTGAATCTTATTTGTCTAAAAATTTATTCTAAGTCATTGGACACAACTGTACTTCTAAAACTTCTAAAATATGATATTATTAAGACACTCGACATAAAGGGAATAGAAACGGGACAAGGTTTTCGGCTCGACATATGGGGAATAAATCGTGCAGTAAGCCACGATAGGTAACGCACACAGCGCAAGTGATTTCAAACTTTTGCTCGCGAGTGTAGTTACTAATTATCAAGAAAATACTACAATAACAGAGTGTTATTTGATAACAGGTATTCGATTTTGTTATTTATAAAGAACAGCCACTTTTGTAACAGGTATTAAATTATACCGGTTACGATAGATCAGTCGCTTCAGCTTCGCATACGCAAATAATGACGCTAACATTTATGTAGGTCTACTACGAGTGTAAAACAGAAACTCGAAAGATCGTTTCTTTTCGATTCAACTTGCAAATCATCATTTGGCTTTGAAAATTTTTGCCGGTGCATATGTGTTTCCGGCGCCTATAGGTCCGGGGCGCATAGCTCGAAGAACCGACGACCGATGTTTTGTTAAGGTTCTTCAATGGCGACCACGTACCAGCAAGCGTAGGAGAAGGCGGCCTCCCTTTCGATAATCTGGTCAAGGTGGCGGAAAAACAATTGGGGAGGCCTGAAGTAGACTTTACTCCGCTTTACAAGCGCTTCTTGTAGCTCTGCGGTGCTCGCTGGTCGGAAACGATCACCGAAGTACAGCAGAGTTTTCAGAGGTCAGTCCTTGGATGGGTGACCATTTGTGTGGCATTTGATATCGAGCGCTTCCATGCTTCGGAAGGCACGTTAAGCCGTTGGTCCCGGTTATCACTAAATGTGATAGTCGTTAAGCCATGTTGGAGGCCTATAGGGCTGCTTTAAAAATTCTAACAGCAGGACACCTGCCTCCGCCAATCCGCACTGTGTCCGCGTGGTGGAGTATGACCCAATACCCTCGCACCTTGGTATGTGAGAGGAGGCTCGTGCTCAGTAGTGGGACGTTAATGGGTTGAGATGATGATAATGATGATGAAGTGGACTCGAAATGGTTTTGAGCGGGGTGTGAAACGGCTTTTATGCGCCCGTAATGTGAAGGTGCGCTTGTTGCTGTGCATATTTCACGATGGAGTCTGTAGCGCGTTAATTTTTATACTGCATCCGCTGCTTACCATACATATGGCTAGATGTGATCTTTTTGATGTGACAAGTGTAATTGCGACAACCGGGGAGGTCAATAAAACGCATTAATACATACATACATACATAATGGCACGCCTCTTTCCCGTAGGGGTAGGCAGAGATCACATCCTTCCACTTGCTACGATCTTGGCACACACTTTTAGCTTCATTCACAGTCATTAATCTCCTCATACACGCCCGTCGGTTTAGGGTACTTTTGACCTGCCCTTTCTCTAAATTTTTTTGTATTTGGTAATGGAAGGTCTTACGTGGTCTTCCCCTCCCAACACTTCCATCCACTTGTCCATCATAAATCACTTTCGTTAATCTACTTTCATTCATCCTCTCAACATGACCAAACCATCTAAGCATACCTTTCTCAATTCTTATCACTATATCTTCTTTTACACCAGCTTTAACCCTTATTTTTTGCTCTGGCAACTCTGAAGTGGTCGTACGTCAAAAGTACGGCTCCGTATTAAATTTAAAGAATTTATTTAATTTTAATGTTAATTGAAAAATAATACTTTGAAAAATAATAATAATCTTTTAAATAATCGCTTAATTGTATTAATCTGATAAAAGTGAAACTAAATTAAGTGTAGGCGCCGGCTCAGTGAAGTGCTCGTGACCAGAAGCAGCTGTTATAATTATATTTAAATTTGTTTTGTGCATATTTTCCTGGACTGCATTGTCATAAACCTGGGAAGTATTTTGTTTTTCAATTATCTAAGCTTTATCCACTAAAGGATATATTAATAATACTAGATAGGTAGATACTTTAAATCTATAAACACAGACTTCGCAAGCCTATTAATTCCTTAATCAGGGTTAAAACAGCTTTGTTGGTTATTTCTTTTCAATATATCAAAGAGTTCTAAGCTAATAAATGGTTAAAATCTAAATTTCAGTTAAAAATCTATAGTTTTATATCTATTTGTTACCTACCCTCTTATTTCAAATATAATTCTCACCATTGTAGACAATATTATTGACCGACTCTGTTAAACTAAATTTTTTATACTTATTAGTTCATTATAAGTATATGTCTAAGTCATAAATAGAATGGTGATTCATATTCAGTCATTATATCTCAATTATTAAGTCTCAAGCATTGTGTGAGTTTAATAATTAATCCTGAATTTTGCTTAATTGTTTCTCTTTTTGCTCGGTTAAGCCCAATAAAGTTAAGACCTGACCATTGAAAACACTAAACAAAATATTTAATTCTAGACAGCAATATTCTTGAATATTCTTTTTACTTTTACTCTAATAATTAATTTTTAAAAAAAGAATAGTAGTTTGTTTATACATTGCCTTCTGTTATAAAGTCCTTTTAGTCCCAAATTATTAATACCACATTAACATTGGACATTATTAAGTAGTTTCTGTTGTGTTCATTACAGTCTCCATCATGCTGACTAGGCGTGCAACAACCCAAAGTATGGAACTGAAACTAAAACAAACTGCGAAGGAATTAGAAAAATCAAAACTGCTGTGTGAACAGTTGTTGTCTGACCGGGATGAGTCTGAGCAGGAGATACTAAAGGTTGTAGACAAAAACTCTGAATTAAAAACTGAGTTGTCTGCATTATTTATAAAACACCAGGAAGTACTGGGGCAGCGTGACCAACTTCAGCTCACCTTAAATGATCTTGACCAATGCAGCGCTACATATGAAAAAGCTTTGAGTCGCATAAATGACCTAGAAGTTGAAATATGTGAGGCTAATAACACAATTAGAAAGATGTCCAAGGAGCGAGCGCATGAAGAGGTTAGGCATTCCAATAGTTTATTTGAGGAACTTGCTTCATCACCTGACAATAAAAATGTAATAAATTTAAGGCACCTTAGTCATAATAAAATTAAAAAGTATATTAATGTGAATAAATTTATAAGAAAAACTGAGAGAATGGTTAAAAACAGTAACTGTTTTAAGAAAAATGTCGCTTGGAAGAAAGAAAGATTAGACCTGTTAGACACTATTGAAATATATGCGAAGAAGTTAAACATAAGTAGAACTAGTCATGAAAGGGATATTAAACAATTACAGTCTGACATTTTGCATTTGCAAGCCTCTCTTGATAGTATTACAGAAAATTATAACTTTGCTCAAAAAACAATTCAAGAACATGTTTGCACCTTCAGTGATTTAGCGGTAACTAATATTAAGCCAACTAATATAGATTTTAAAAAAATTGATAGCATGGAAATAAAATTAAATAATGTCAATTCAAGCTATGCCTATACACAAAAGTATGTAATGTTTTCTGATGAAGCTGGAAAGGACATTGGTCAGTTATTTTATAACAAGTCCGGATCACATATAACAAACAATTGTATGCCAGGGGCTTCATTTAAAGTAATTATGGAAAAGATAATCAATAGTCAATTTTCAAGGGATACCAATGTCATAATTTGTATAGCTAATAGGGGTACAGTCACAAAAAAAACTGTTGCCTACTATATAGAAAAATTGTCTATGGTCACTTGTAATAAAATAGTTATCTTTTCTTTTCCTTTTAGTAAGAGCTTATCTCAAAAAGAAAATTATGTTAGATATAATTTAAATCTATCAATTGATAGTTTGACATTTTATTACAATAACAAATTTCATGTTATTGATATAAATAACTTAGGTATTAATTTCTATTTGACAAATGGTAATTATTACATACCTAAATATATTAAAAAACGATTAGCTTCTACGCTATATTATTACTTTTTTAACTTAGCCAAAAACTTGGCTGTGAAACCTGCTTTTATTGAGCAAAACATTATTAATAATTCAAACTTGGAATCAATTCCAAATAATTTAAATTTACTCATAAGACAATAGAGGAGTTCTCTTGCAATAGATTGACCAATGAAAAGCCGCTCTTAAATTTATTTCATCAGAATGTTCAAGGCATTTCAGGCAAAGATCTAGAATTAAGTTTGTTATTAGAGTCATTAAATATCCATGTAATGTGTATAACTGAGCATTGGCTAAATGTTAATGAGTCTCTACTGGGACTACAAAATTATAAAGTAGCTAGTGCATTTCACAGGAAACAATCTATAAGAGGTGGATCACTTATTTTAGTACATAATAGTTTAAACAATAGGGCTCGTAGGGATGTTGAAACATCTTCAGTTGAACGTGTTTTAGAATTGTCTTGTACAGAGCTTAACCATTTTATTGTTTTATGTGTTTATAGACCGCCTAGTGGCAATTATCAACAGTTTGAAACTGCAATGGAGGATGTTTTAGCAACCTTATGCAAAAGTAATAAAAAAGTTATAGTATGTGGTGACTTTAATGTTAATATTTTGGAATCTTCTTCAATATCAGTTAGGTTTTTGAATTTGTTCAAGTCTTTTAATTTACTTAATTCTTTTCTTGAACCCACTAGAATTACGCCTACGTCTTCAACATGCTTAGACAATATTTTTTGTAATTTTACTATTATACATAAATCAATTGAGTATGGCGTAATTTCCGACCACAGTGGACAGATTATTAGTTTTGAATATAATTTTCAAAATGTAACTAAAAAAATATTAATTAGACCAATAACAAAGAATCTGGTTTTGAAATTTCAAAGCAATGTCAACGAAAAGCTTACCACGTTAGAAAACAATTCCGCTATAAATTATGATAAATTGTTCGGAATTGTACAACAAGAATTTAAGAATAACTTTAAGCTGAAAAGTGTGGAAATTTCAAACAAAAGGAAGTTTTGTGATTGGGCTACTCCCGGAATTTATAAAAGTAGGAAGAAACTTTTTGATTTATATAGAGAAAAAAGTACTTCAACAGATTCAAATTTTATTCAATATGTTAGAAATTATTCAAAATTGTTCAAACTTGTTTGCACCACTGCTAAGTCAATGCATCTTAAAAATAAAATTATGAATTCCAAAAATAAAATTAAAGCTACATGGAATGTCATAAACCAAGAATCTGGAAAATACAAGAATAATCATAGCATGATAACTCTTAAAGTCGATGATAAAGATATTGTAGAAGAAGAAGAGGTGGCCAACGCATTTCGGAGATTCTTTGTGAATATACCATTAGAGACAACTCAAGCACTTGACTCCTCTACTCAGCGTGCAGTCTTTCTTCTTGAAGACAATGTACCTCTTTGTAGTGAATTATTTAGTTTTAGACATATTGATGGCTCTACAATAGTTAATACTTTTAATACAATAAATTTAAAATTAACTGAGGATTTATGGGGAATCTCAACCAACATTATTAAATCTATCATTAATATTATTGCTCCTCAGTTGGCAGTCATTTTTAATCAATGTATTGATGATGGTTCATTTCCAAGTTTAATGAAATACAGTAAAGTAATACCTCTTTTTAAAGCTGGTGAGAAGTCTGATCCTACTAACTATAGACCAATATCAGTACTCCCAGCTCTTAGTAAAATATTTGAAAAAGTTATTTTTAATCAATTACTTTGTCATTTCTCTCTGAATTCCTTATTTCATTCTCAGCAGTATGGTTTCACTAAGAGTAAATCCACTACAGATGCTGGTGTAGCCCTAATGAAGCATATATTTGACGCCTGGGAGGACAGGCAGGATGCGATTGGAGTATTTTGTGATCTTTCGAAGGCATTCGATTGCGTTGACCATCCTACTTTGTTAGCTAAATTGACATATTATGGTGTTAATAGTAATTCTTTAAAATTAATTAAATCTTACTTGAGTGACAGAACTCAAAAAGTAGTTATTAATAGAGTCGAGTCTTCTGGCACGCCATTGCTTATGGGAGTTCCACAAGGTTCGATTTTAGGCCCTTTATTGTTTCTAATTTATATTAACGATCTACCTTTCTATACTAGAGATCTGTGCGAAACAGTTTTGTTTGCTGACGATACATCTCTGATATTTAAAGTGAACAGAGGCAAGGATCATTCTGACGTGATAAATAATGCTCTTGCGAAGGTTTTACATTGGTTTACGGTTAACAATCTATCTCTTAACGCAAGTAAAACTAAATGTATAAAGTTCTCATTGCCTAATGTTACAAAAGTCTCAACTAACTTGAAAATGAATGGCAAGAATATCGAGTTATTAAATGACACAAAGTTCTTAGGCATCAATATTGATTTTAAATTGCAGTGGAACCCCCATATAATGGATTTGTCCGGAAGGCTTAGCTCAGCATGCTATGCCATCAAAAAGATAAGACTCATAACAGACGAAGAAACAGCTAGATTAGTTTATTTTAGCTATTTTCATAGCATTATGTCATATGGTATGTTATTGTGGGGATCTGCTGCGGACATACATAATATATTTGTACTACAAAAGCGCGCCATAAGAGCTATCTATAATCTTAAGTCCAGAGATTCTCTTAGAGAGATGTTTAAAAGAATTAACATATTAACGGTTGCATCTCAGTATATATTTGATAATATAATGTATGTTCGCAAAAACATTAATACATTTGATAAAAATTCAAAAGTACATAATTTTAATACTAGGAATAGAAATAAGCTCTCTCTGCCAAATTGTCGACTTCACAAAACTAAAAATTCATTTTTGGGTAATAGTATCAGATTTTTTAATAAAATTCCGCAGGAAATAATTGATCTACCATTGGCAACTTTTAAAACTGTAGTTAAAAAGCAGTTTCTTCAAAAGGGGTATTATGCTGTTAATGATTACTTATCGGATAAACAAGCTTGGGCTTAACATTTTCAACTTGTATGTGTATATTAGAATAAAAAGTCAACCAGATCATTGTCGTGACCATCCCTTATTGTACAGGCTCAGCTCAGTTTCACAATACATACTTACTTGACTGTGATGGAAGGTTCCCTTAGTGCTACTTTATTGGTTACAGCTTCGGGGGACCCTTTCAGTATCATCAAATTTACACTGTGTGTGTCATGTAACAAAAATAATTTAAAAGAGCATAGCCTGTGAGTTTCTTGTCAGTTCTTCTCACAGAGCGGAGGCTCGGAACTGGCACTTAGACTCACTTACACCTAATTTTTATTTATTTGCATGTAAGTGAATCTAAGCTTCGTGATTTCAGGGTTGATATATATTTTTTTTCAATTTTTATATTGTTTTGACGTTTTCAAGTGCTATGTTAATAGTTTATGAAATAAAGAACTTTTTACTTTTACTTTACTTTTATCACTTCATTCCTAATCCTATCACTCAATTTCACATCAAGAATATTTCTGAGTGCTCTCATCTCTACGCATTAATCATCAAATCAATTATGACCTCCGTAATAGATTTTCACGTCCATTGATCTTGCTTCGACAAACCTGCATCCAACGGCTTTCCGCTGCCTTAACAATATCATTGGATGCATAATAATAGTATTTAAGGTAAATCTAAATAAAGGATGTTCAAATTTAAAAAAATATATATTTTATAATTTATTTAACAAAACAAATCTCATTAAACTATAAAAGTATTTTACATTTTTGTTAAAATAAAACTTAGCAATAAATAACCAAACCGGAATGTTTTTTTTTATAAACAGCAATTAAATAAAAATTGTTATAATTATTATTATGTTTTAATCATTGGTATAAATAGATATATTATGCTAATAAAATCTATGAAACATAAAACATAAACAGCACTTGGCGGTAAATATTGCATATCGACATTTGAAAAGGAAGTAGTTTTACAGCTCTGTATACGAGAATTCAAAACAAATCAAATTCTGCCCATTATGCACGAATTATTTTTTGTATTCAGAAATGAGATAGTGGTCGATGTGCATAAGTAACTGCCGTGTAGGTACTAGCTTTCACCTGCAGCTACGACCTCGTGACGTACAATATTCAACCATAAAGCAGCGTCATGGCCTTATTAAGCCAAGACAAGCCAGCTGAGTGGAAGCCATTTTGTTGGCACACATAGAAATCTTAATAATATAACAACAGAAGTGCTGTCCGCGTGTAAAATAGAATAGTTCATATAGAACTATTAAATACATTGCCATCTGCGTTCGTTATATCTGAATCTTACGTTACTACAACCAATCAATGTACTGTGCTCAAGAATTACTTATAGTCCCTATGGAATGACAGCAACGTCAATCTCGAAATTTCTTTCTTTATTTCAAATAATGGCTTCGTGCGTCTAGCACATTTAGCCAGTGTCAAGTAAGTGATATATTAATAATATATAATTCATAGTAAATGAGAATGAATGGTGATAAAGATGATAAATGGTAAATGAGATACCCTTCCCTAAGCCCCTTGAGTCCTCAGTAAAGATGTGGGACTATACTAAGATCTCACATGGACTCCTTGAGAGAAAATTTGAAAAGTGATGTCGCACTGTTTTGTTTGATTTATCAACACTAATGTATGTTCACAAACACTTAACGGTTAATAATCCACCGTTATTACACATTAATGTTAGAAATATCACAAATTTTAGAAAATAAAACAAAACTGCAGACATGACGCTTCACTTTTCCGCCAAGAAGTCCCAATTTCGAACTTAAATTTTCAAATTGGCAATATGCGTTTCTTTTCAAACTGACGACATGTGTTCCGATAGATTATACTATTTAGATTTCTATTGTTACACATTATGTTTTAATTCTTTGTTTTGCACCTATGTTTGTTATTTTTATGCTGCCAAATAAATAGTGTTCCTATATTCCACAATTCCCGCAATTCTTTCTCACTCCTAAGGGGCTATCCATAAATTACGCCACACGTTAAGGGGGGGAGGGGGTTGACGAAGTGTGACATGGTATGACAAGGGGATGGAAGGGATCTTATATTTCGAGACGCCACATTTAAAAATCCAGATTCTATATAAATTATGAAACTGCTGTTTTTATGTAATTATTTTTGCTGTATAATTGCAAATATGTGACATCACACTAAGAAGGAGGAAGTCTCAAAAGTGTGACCAGCTGTGACAAGGACGGAGGGGGGGGTCCAAAAGATCGCGAAATTCTTGTGACATAATTAATGGATGCCTAATGACATTTGCTAATTTACTTAAAATACTGTACTTATCACTTAAATTAACTTGATTCGTTAGCTAATCCCGGTTATCATTTCATGTAACACCAAAAACACGAAACTTTTGAAAGGCACTTCACAGACAAATAAAGATTGTAATTCAACGACCAAATTAATGGATAAATTTAAAAGAGCATAGCCTGTGAGTTTCTTGCCAGTTCTTCTTACAGAGCAGTGTCTCTCGAGCTCAATGTGGAAATCTATTGGGGAGGCCTATGTTCAGCTGTGGACGTCAGATGGCTGAGATGATGACTTCAATGGTGAGAGAAGGCCAGAGCCCAGTAGGATGAATAGGCTAACTCTATGGTTAGTGCAACATCTGGTAGAAGTGATCCCAGGGTTCAGGGCACGGCAGGAAGTATTTTTTGATGGCCCCGATGAATCTGCGACGGTACTCCAGCGGTGACAGCACGGTGGGCTGTCCCGAGCCAAGGTTGCGCTTTACCAGATGTTCTAGCTTCTTGTCCCATGTGAATGTGCGTATGTAATCTGTTACGGAAATATATTTATTATTACATGTACAATAACTAGTCTTAAATTAAACAGATCTTCTATCATGGGTACATGGGTATATCATACATATATAAAATCACGCCAGACTGTCTGACGGACAATCCCCTCCCCCCTTTAGAATCACGACAGGCTGACTGACAGATCCCCCCGACATACTGACAAATCTTGAGAAAACCCGCAACAGACAGATAATCTGACAAACCTTGACCAAAAACAATTATGACAAAGAACCCACTTCCTTTTATTTCTTTATTATGGTACCGCTCATATGTCGTTCATGGTTGTTAATAAAGATATGTATATCAAACTAGCAGCGCCCTGCGGTTTTACTTGCGTGGTATGTTAGTCCAGGACTGCAACTATACACGTACAAAGTTTCATCACAATCGCTCCAGTAGTTTTTGCGTGAAAGAGTATCAAACATCCATCCACACATACAAACTTTCACGTTTATAATATTAGTAGGATTTCCATATTGTGTGTGTGTATATTTGACGAATCTAAATGATCATGTTGATCTTAAAGACAATAAAGTATATTTTATTTTATTATATTTTAAGTAGTAGAGGGACCAACCAACGAGTCCAATTTGCAGACTACTGGGTCCATGCGCCAGCAGTAGCGAGTAGTCCATGACGAGATGCTGCGACAGGAACAGAGTGTCTCGCTCCACGCCCGCCAGGAGAGCGCGCCCCACTGATGAACGCACGAATAGCGGAGTCTCCCAACGCACTGTCAACGTCAAATTTGTTTACTGAACTTTCAATAAATAAATCTACTGGTTTTTTAAAGACACATCGCGACAGTATTTTATTTTCTAAAAATACTGTAAACACTCGTTTTTATGTGTAAATATAGTGGATTTTTAGACATAACTATTTTAGACTTAATCTAAGTATATATTTTCTTTTCTTAAAATTGTGTGATTGCAAAACATAAGTTTTTTTTTTAAACTATGTTTTTTAGTACAGTCATTTGGTCGAAAAAATTCTACATTCAAAAAAGTCAAAAAAGTCAAAAATACTTTATTTCATAAACTATTACATAGTACTTGAAAACGTCAAAATTATAAAAAAATAACAAAAACAAATAAAATATAACTATACTAAAATCACGAAGCTTAGATTCACTTGCAACCAAATAATTTAAAAAAACAAAAAACATTTAAGTGCAAGCGAATCTAAGTGCCAGTTCCGAGCCACCGCTCTGTAAGAAGAACTGGCAAGAAACTCACAGGCTATGCTCTTTTAAATTATCGATTGGTTAGTAACAATCTTCATTTGTCTGTGACGCTATACAATGCAACATAATATAACAATATTCATGCTTTAAGTCATTCATATTAGAATAGCCTGTATGAAACGGCGGTTTAATCCCAAGCATTTTTATCAGCCATATAGTCTTTAATAGAATAGTATCCCTTTAAAGACAGCTTGCGTTTTATTGTTAATTCAAATTTATTTAGGCTTAATTGCTGTATATTGCTTGGGATTTTATTATAGAATCGCACACATTGACCTTTAAAAGATTTGTTAATTTTTTGGAGCCTAGTGGCAGGTACAACTAGTTTATGCTTATTTCTTGTGTTTAGGTTATGTATATCACTTTTCTTACTCAATTTATCAAAATTTTTGTGTACATATACTAGGTTTTCATAAACAAACTGACCCGCCACTGTCAAAATACCAATTTCTTTAAATTTATCCCTTAGTGAATGTCTACATGGTAGATTATAAATTGCTCGTATGGCCCTCTTCTGCAGTACAAAAATATTTTGAATATCTGCGGCACAACCCCACAGAAGAATACCATACGACATAACACTATGAAAATAGCAATGATAAACAAGCCTAGCTGTTTCAACGTCTGTTAATTGGCGAATTTTCTTTACCGCGTATGCAGCAGAGCTGAGTCTATTCGACAATTCACCAATATGTGGGCCCCACTGTAACTTAGAATCTAATATAACACCCAAAAATTTGGTGGTATCCACAAGGGTCAACTCATCTTCCTTTATTTTAATAGTGGTGTTTACTTGTCTGACGTTAGGCGTCACGAATTTAATGCATTTCGTTTTAGCCCCATTTAATAATAAATTGTTAACGTCAAACCACCTTTGAGATCGCATTGTTTACATCGTCTGGGTTCTGATATCGCTTTATTTTAAATAATAATGATGTATCATCAGCAAACAATACTATCTCGTGATTTTCCTTTACCAAATGTGGCAAATCATTAATATAAATTAAAAACAAAAACGGGCCGAGAATCGAGCCCTGCGGTACCCCCATGTTTACTACAGAACCCTGAGATCGCTTTCCATTAACTTCAACCCTTTGAATCCTATTACTTAAGTAAGAAGTAAGAAGATCCAATGCGGAGCCTCTTATTCCATAATAATCTATTTTTTTTATCAATGTTTCATGCGGAACACAATCAAAAGCTTTGGACAGATCGCAAAAAATACCTAAAGCGTCCAAAGAATCTTCCCAAGCATCAAAAATATGTTTCAAAAGCTCAACACCTGCATCGGTTGTGGAGCGACCCTTAGTGAATCCAAATTGTTTTGAATGCATTAAGCCATTTTTATTAAAAAATCTTAACATTTGGTTGTAAATAAGTTTTTCAAAAATTTTACTAAAAGTAGGCAGCACTGAAATAGGTCTAAAATTAGTTGGGTCTGCTGTACTGCCCGATTTAAATAGTGGAATGATTTTACTATTTTTCATTAAATCTGGAAACGTGCCGCAATCTATACATTTATTAAATATTATAGCTAAACTGTGCGCCACCGAAACAATGATAGGCTTGGTAACTACGATGGAATTGCCCCAGAGGTCTGCAGTCTTTTTAACATTAAGAGTATTAAATGTCTTAATTATATCTATGGGTGTTACATGATTAAACATAAAATCTTCTGTACAAATGTTTACATTATCTCTTAAAATAGCCTCCGCTAAAGTAGGCGAGGAATCTAAAGTTTTTGTAGTAGACACTGGAATATTAGTAAAGAAGTCTTCAAAAGCATTGGCAATATCTAAGTCAGATGTAAGCGTCTTGCTATCAATGTTGAGTTTAAACTTATTATTATAATTCTTATTTCTTCCCGTTTCACTATTAATAATATTCCATGTCATTTTAATCTTATCATCACTATTTTTAATTTTATAGCTCAAATAACAAGACTTTGCCGTATGACATGCTTTTCTAAATATTTTAGAATATTTCCTTACATAATTATGAAATTGTTCACTATTGTTAACATTTCTTTCGTCATACAGTTCATACAGTCTCTTTCTACTTTTATGTAGCCCAGGAGTAGCCCATTCACTAAAGGCAGCATTATCATTTACCTTAATCGTTTTGGGAGTAAATATTGATTGAAAACTACTACAAAAGTCGCTAAAAAACATATTATATAAAATATTAGGGTCATTGCTTTTATCTACCATGGGTAAACTAAATGATAATAATTTATTGTTAAACCTCTCAAAACGATTATTGGTTTTTGGTATAAATGTCATTGTTCTTTTAGCCACAGTTTTATTTCTACAAAGCAAAGATATTTGTTGACTACAATGATCTGAATCTAATTGATTAATAATTTTTTTACTGTCATCACTCAGTATAATATCTGTAAATATGTTATCCAAGCAAGTGGCAGTAGTGGCTGTAATTCTTGTTGGCTCTAGAAACACATTTATCAAATTATATGATTTAAAAAGTGCTTTTATTCTTGTACATGCACTCGAACACTCTAGCAAATTAACATTAAAATCTTAAAATCAAAATAACATTTTTGTTAGCATTATAAACTTTTCCCAGCACTTCATCCATAATACTTTCAAATAAAGCATATAAAGCTGATGGAGGTCTGTATACACTCAATACAACAAACCGCTCCATTTCGATACAGGCTATTTCAATAATCCGTTCGGCTGAGAAGCTTACTATATCATGGCGCTCCTTGAATCTAAATTTCTTATTTACTATAATTAATGATCCACCATGTATAGCACCCTTCCTGCAAAACGAACTACCTACCTGGTGATTATTAAAATTGAACATGAACTGGTTACTTTTAATCCAATGTTCAGTAATGCAAAAAATATCAATATGATTACCGTTCATGAACAATTCAATTTCTAGTTCCTTACCCAATATTCCTCTAATATTCTGGTGCACCAGGTTTATTACATTATTTTGTTTAGTAATTACTATGCCAGAGTTTGTCTCTGTTGTCTTAGATCTTAATTTAAATGATTTTCTATATTAGAAATAGAATCAGAATAATTAATGTCAACACAACAATTATTATCTACACTACTGCTTTGCTCAATAGAAGCAATATGTTTAGCCAAATTCTTGGCTGTTATACTAAAATAATAGGATAGCGAATTTGCTATCTGTCGCTTAAAACTAGATGAAAGGTAATTTGTTCGTTTATTATGTGTAAAAAGGCATTATGTTCGTTTCCATACCACTGCTGAATCTGGTGATAAGTTCGAAACGAATGTTGCCGTGCTGCTGCTTCTGTTGGTGGTAGCGACGCAATATTAAATGATGACGATGAGAACACAACACCTGGTCCGTCAACAAGAATGAAGCGACGGAGATTGAACTAAATTTTGAAATAGTGAGTCAGATGTGGATTAGGCCTACTGGGGATACCACGATAAAACGCGCCGCTTTCTCTACCTCATGGTGGTGTGGAAATGAGTATTTCTGCAGTAACGTGTGTTGAACTACACTTTACGGCGCTCGTACGCCCAAACTATTGGTTTTAGGAAAAAAAAGGTTATGACATTTAAAGGTTAGGAAATTTTCTCTACTATTGTTTTGTATAACCATGTTTTTCTTGTAAAATGCGTCGAAAAGGAGTTACTATCAAAAAACTGCTTTTAGGCGCCATTTTGCAATATGGCGGCGTGAGCGGCAAAGATACGAGGTGGCAAAATCAAAATTCGGAAAAAGCACGTCAAAATCTATAAAATTACCAATTTTCAAAACTCCCGGAAAACTTTCCAAGTAAAAATACCAAATGACTGTACTATTTAAGTACATTTGTGACTTCTTGGCGGGAGAAGCGTCATGTCTGCAGTTTTGTTTTATTTTCTAAAATTTGTGATATTTCTAACATTAATGTGTAATAACGGTGGATTGTTAACCAACCGTTAAGTGTTTGTGAATATACATGAGTGTTGGTAAACCAAACAAAGCAGTGCAACATCACTTTTCAAATTCTCCTCAAGGAGTCCATGTGAGATCTCAATATAGTCCCACATCTTTACTGAGGACTCAAGGAGCTTAGGGGAGGGTATTTCATTTACCATTTATCATCTTTATCATCACTCATTTTCATTTACTATGAATTATATATTTTTAATATAGCACTTACTTGACAATGGCTAGATGTGCTAGACGCACGAAGTCATTATTTAATAGAAAAAAAAATACATTTGTAACTGGCGGGAGAAAAATCCAAACTTGACGATTTTCTTGACCGTTCTTTTACGATCAAGCTCCCGCCCGCAGTGAATGCGCGCGTTAAAAGTTTAAGTTTGACCTTCATAAGAGCTCTATTGAGCCAAACTTGAAAAAATTTGAACTTTGAATTGAATTTTTTTATTAACTTCTTCTGTAAGTACGTTGCCGAAGAAGTTGTAAGTGTGTGGTAAATGGCCTAATTTCACAGTGAATTGTCAAAGTCTAAATAGTTGACTGTAGTTTGGCTCAATAAAGCTCTTATAAATGTTACATTGAGGGTACACGATCTAAATATTCTAATTAAACGAGTGAGTTTTTATCAGTTGTTCTACTTTAACGTTTCTATACCTCTAATATCTCCAGACAGTCAAATATTCAAATTCATTTAATCCTCTTAAATTTATAACATAAATGGTACAATACATACAAAATGTTTGAATTCAGAAATGTTTTCATATGCTATAAATTTACCTTTTAAAGGTATTGTAATGTTAACAGATGACATAAATTTACGCGTTACAATTAAATAAACTATACATAAAAAACAAACAATTCAAACAAAACATTAAAAATTATAATTGTTCTTCTAAATATTCTTTAATGTTATATAAATGAGATAGTGAGATATAAATGACGAAAATCACGATGTGGTCAGCGACAAGATCACAGGTTGGACAAGATTCGATTGTTAATCAAAATTGTTTGCGTGTTATTCTAGTTCATTGTTATTTGTCATAACATGTATTATATATAGTGTAATATTTAAAGTTCATTTAAAAAATGGCTTGTTTAATTCACTGAGTGAATATTTTGAAGAATAAATTTATGATTGTTATATTAGAATTCTCTGATTATATTTTTGCGTACCAGTTACTGGTAAAATATGCGGATTTAATAAGATTTTAAGACCACTTATGTACCATATTTGATGTGAAATAAAAAGTCTATGTGTTTATTGTCCAAGTGTGGATAGTGGTAGACTCACTCGCCAGCAGATGCTCGTCCAGCAGAACTGGGCCGGGGTCGTCGAGGCGGCGTCGCGCGGCCCCCTTCAGGTCGTATCGCTGATGGTGTCCCCGCAGGTACCATACATTCTCCATCACCAGGATTCCATTCCCAGCGCCCCCCACGCTGTATACGCCCACTATTCGCGCTGCAAGACAAAATACGACACGAAATAATGATGTGATCTCGTCCAGTTCCAATGAATAAAATACATATACACGCTGGGTCCGCGTGGTGTAGTATGACCCAATACCCTCTCACTTTAATTTGCGAAGCGAGGACCGTGCTCAGTAGTAAGACGTTAATAGGCTGAGTTGACACATAAATTAATTTTCGCCTGTTTGCCTGAAGGGGTAGGCAGAGGCATATTATATGTCCTCATTGCGATAATTATATTTTTGGTCCTACGTATTAGGTGGCGAGCTTATTGCCGCTTAACTTGATTTGTTATTTATAGGTTAGGTTTTGGAAAAAGGGCAGTCAAAAATATCCGAAATAAACAAGAGTGCACGAAATGAGTGTTAATAATAATAATAAAAATATTTATTGGTGCACCATACAATTACAAATTAAAACTAAAAACAATTAATAAATGTTTATATGATGCACCAAAATTACCCAACTCAGCATATGCTAGTCCAGTGTTCTAGCGCTGGTTTTCGGCTGGGCCATTTTGGGTGCAGTGCGGAACGTACATCTTATAAAATATTTACAAAATATTTCTAAAACTTAATTAAAACTTAATTAATTATGAGGAACGATATAATATCTGTCTACCCCTAGAAGGATCAAAGAGTTATTTTGTGTATATATATAAATAATTATAAATATTTTACTTACAACAACACCAATACTTAGTTCCAAGATAAGTATGATTAAGAAATTTTGTTATGGTTACTTAAGAAAATGTTATGTGTACTAACAGATATGTTATGGATAATTAACGGATATATTATGGATTAACGGATACACATGTTAAATACTTTTTAAGCTATTGCATCCAGAAATTTCGTAACAAAAAAACCTAACACCCCCCACTCTGACCGGCACAACGGTGATACTTTTTAGTTTTTCCATCTATCTATAAATAGCAGAACTTTTAATGACTTTTTGAAATATCACGCTTGTCTCTTTAGTTCAGCAACCCGCCTTTAGGTGGCATTGGTTGTATCTGCGTTACTGCGGTGCCCTTCTTCGCCCCGCAATTCACGTGTTTTTTTATGTATAGGTAATATACATTAATGCCGCGCAGAGAAAGTATATATGATATTATATCTATATAAATGTAGATTAAAATAAATAATTATAATTGCATAAGTTGATAAAAAATGCTATGCAATAGCTTTAACGCGGCAGTCTCCGAGTGCCACGTCTTTTTTTCTGTAAAAACAGACTTAAATACATACATAGGGCACACTCAGCCAGAACTAATATTCATGTTCATGCAAAATATATAAGAATAACTTTATTGCATAAATTTTGTACACAGTATACCAACCTTCATTACATTACACAAAAAAAGTATTGTATAGCAAAATGCATTATTTTTAACATGAATGTGTTAACATTTATAAACTTTAAACATAATTATTTAAAAAAAAAACATTTTTTAAAAATAATGAACAAAAATATAATTGAGGAGAATTTCTTTACTTCCCGTGCTAGTCCGAAGACTTTTTTTTTTTTTGTTTTACGTCGGTAACAAAATGCATTAACGCACTTTCTCCCGGCCAAAGGGGACCGAGAGAGGTGTGTGGGACTCACCACCGGCAGACACGACCGCCAGCAGTAATACCCACTAAAAATCTTCCGACGACGCCCGCCGCTTGTTGAGAAAGAGGCGAGGCGCCAGTACCTGGGTTGCAGCTCTGACAACTAGCGGCCAACGTCCCCCGGACGAAAACCGGGAGGACCTCCTCAGAGAGACGCAGTGGACGCGCCCCTCCTACCTCCTTGTGCGACCATAGCGTGTGTGGCCGACTTCTCGGAGGGTCCATGGTTAGACAGCAAGGGCCCCCTGCCCCCGCTGCCTAAGAACCTCCTGGCGCTGCTTGACGGGCCCACCTGGCCCGCCCGCTGCGCCCTCCACAGGTCCCGCTTAGTTTCCCCCCCGGTAGTCAGTACTAAGGGCACCCAGAGTCGCCAATCTCTGGGTGTTACCTTTTCCCTAGCGCCTCCTGCGCCCTACCGGGAGGTACTCAGCCCCCATACCACGACAAGGTGGAGACCAGTCGGGGGGGTAGTCCGAAGACTGTGTTACGGCAAGGTAAGATTCTCGCCATAGTATTACCAACTATATTACAATTTAGTAAGACACCTTTTGCAAAAAAAATATTGAGCATTTACTTCATTGTATAATATGTCGTCCTAAAGAGCGATTCGCAGGTGTACTGACCGTTACGCCATATAGGTCGTCAAATTAAACACGTAGAAAGTAATATATGTCTCACCTAACAAACTGGGCAGGTCGTTCTGGTGACAGTTGGTGACGTAATTGAAGTAGTGCGGCGCGAAGTCTAGGAACTGCTGCCATTCCGGCTTCGTCATCTCTTTCAGCACGTATCTGTCATCTGTGTAGAGTGAACGTAACGTTAATTTGAGTAGACCTAAGTTTTATTTTATTTTGTGTGAGCAGAGGAGAATCCATGGTTTATGTGGGCAGACCCGTGCTCATTAGAAAGAAAGAAAGAAAGAAAAAGAATTTATTCTGTAACAACATCAAAAGAAAACAGATACATCATATTTAAGTAACAATTTGAAGAGTGTCACAGAAAAGGTATCCACTCAGCATAAAGCCGAGGTGTCACGAAAAAACCTCGACGCTGGTCTTCCGTGAGAGCACTGCTATGACACATTCATTATATACATGGTAAAACACAATACATACATACAGTTACAGTAAGACATAAGCATACAAATAAGACATAAGCATACAAATAAAACATAAGCATACAAACAAGACATAAGCATACAAATAAGACAAAAGCTTGCAGGGAACCTGAGTAGCACATGTAAGAGGACAGCACAACCGAGCTTAGTCGGCATTTATAGAGCTGCAGGGCACGCACTTCATATTAGCTTAGGTATTCTGAATTCCGATGTCTATTTTTTTCATATATGCTATGCTCAGTAATGGAAACTCGATTTCAATTTCACAGTAAGAAAAATAATTTTGCAAAATTCCTGAAGCAATTAAATACATAAATATTTTCTGAACAATTACACGAATTATTTAGTTCCAAGATAAGAATCATTAAGAACTTGTGTTATGGATACTAAATAACGGTATAAATACATAAATACTTTTTTTTTGTAAATACATACTTAATATATATAGGCAGACACCCAGACCAGAACAAAGTTTGTACACACAAAGTTTTGTGCTGTGTGGCAATCGAACCCACGACCTCAGGAGCGGAGTGCGGGTATACTCGCGTTCACACCATATCGGTCGTCTGTCGTAATTTGAATATCCAGTGACCAATTATCGTAATTTGAATTATCAGTACAGCGTATACATAATGACAATGTCACAATGTATTCGCTGTACTTATTTTTTTTTTATCAGAATGCATGCGGCCGAGCTTATGGAATATGGTCACCGCAACTTATAGACGCTTGCAGCAGTAGGGACTGGCAAACCGTCACACACTTGTTCTGAAGAGCCCCATGCTGTTTTCTCATGAAGTATGTGAATGATCAGTATAAACTCGCCTTTAGTTTTGCAGAAAGTGGACCCAGACTTGCCCCCTCGCGCAGCCCACGGCACGCACTGCGCCAGGGACCGAACGAAGCCTTCTTCAATGTCGCACAGGCTCTTACCTGTTAAAGAAAAAGTAATCATTCAATATAAAATAAATATTTTCTGACAATTACACCAAATTTTTAGTTCCAAGATAAGTATCATTAAGAAGTTGTGTTAAGTACTAAACAACGGATAAACATAAATAAATACTTTGTTTATTTTTTGTAAATATATACTTAATATACATAAGAAAACACCCAGACCAAAACAAATATTCATGTTCATGCACACAAAGATTTGTCCTGTGTGGGAATCGAACCCACGACCTCTGGAGTGAAGTGTAGGTATACTGACCTCCACGCCATATCAGTCGTCAATGCAATATCAAATGAATTTTACATTGGCGGTATCGCCATTCGGAAATGACGTAACTAAATGTTACAGAACGATTACGGGTAGCCGTGACTCAGTTATGACTCAACTCGCACGTTTGTAAAGCCTAAGTACCGTAAAAATTTTTCAGTTGCCTGTGAGTTTCTTACTAATTCTTCTTACAAAGCGGTGGCTCTTAGATTCACTTAGACTTAAATATTTTTTGTTTTTTAATTGTTTTGTTGCATGTAAGTGAATCTAAGCTTCGTGATTTCAGTGTAATCATATTTCGATTGTTTTTTTTTATTTATATTTAATTTTGACGTTTTCGATTTAAAATATATATAATTTAAAACTTAAAAAAATAACTTTAAACTTCACATTCGTTTTAAAATTCGATGCTCTGTCAATTGGCATACGCCATGATTTAGCCAAAGTGGCTGTATGACGAAATATGGAACGCAGTATGCTCGGCATAACCCTGCTCGACAGAGTGCGAAATTAAAACAAACTGTATCTATTAAACTCTCAAAAGTCTTAACAGCTCTGTGTTGTGTCTTTCATCTTAATTTAGATTTTTATATTTTACCCAATTGTATGTACATACACATTTTTTTTCTGAATACCTTTATTGTTTAAAATATCGACGCTGAAAAGGCAACCTTGCTTATGCACCATTTGGCTACTTTACAGGAGAGCGATTCAAAGAATGACAATTTCCAAAAAAAAAATTTAAAAAAAATTGTTTTTTGTCAAAATGTCAATCAAATGAATGTCAAAAATGGTCAGAATTGGATGAAACCGAGATCTGCAGATAGAAAAAAATCAGGCGATTCTAATGATATATGGCGCATAAGCAAGGTTGCCTTTCCAGCGTCGATATTTCAAAAGAAACTATTTATGTCTTTCATAAGACATAAATAGTTTCTTTTGAAAAGAAACTATTTATGTCTTTCAAATATATTGAAATATTGTGAGTTAATATTACCTTCTGAAAAGGTGCCCCCGGAAGATCAGCGTCGCGACATCTCTGTGATGTTCGACAATATGCTGAGTGGGCACCATTTCCATACAAGTTGAGTTCTTCTTTCACTTAAGTTCTTATTGTTCTTGATTTGTGTTAAATATATTTTGTACTTATTTTATGTTATTTTTTTGCAACTTGTATTGAATAAAATATTTTTCTTTATTTGTTTCTAAATAATATGCAAACGTACCACAGTAAAAGATATAAGCAATAGCGTAGCAACGTTGAAATGGGCGTGGACCGGACATCTCTGTCGACGGGATGATAAAAGATGAAGTTACTGTGTGTTGAATTGGCGACCTCGTGCTGGAAGACTGAGTGTTGCTAGATCACCTACCAGATGGTCTGATGATGTCAGATACTGTGATACCTTCTTGGACTATGCTAAATAGCAATAACAGAGTGGAGGCGTATTGGAGAGGCATTTGTCGAATGGTGGACAGAAAAAAGCTGAAGAAGAAGCTGGAAGACATTGTAAACAGCTCAAGACGTGCTTAGTGTAGCAAGTAGAGAACCCACACTCAGCGTTAGGTGCAAATGGTTTAGAGAAGGGGTAAAGGCTGTAAAACCATCACTATTGTATGATGTCAAAGGCTCGTACACGCACTTAACGGACAGACTACCGACACGTCGACTCTCGCCAGGTGGCTTCCATATAACTAACGTGGTGCGAACAAGACAGTGTTTGTCTGTGTGAGTGGGAAAGAGAATGTCGCTTAGCAAGCGCATACACTACAAAGGCCATTTTGGCTTTACTTACTGTCGCCGCATCGTGATGAGTCTACACAGAATTCACCACAACGACTAGTGTCGCCACTGTGACCAAGTTCGCCGCTGTCGTTGTCACCAGTGTCGCCGCAACTGACGGACAGTGGCGCCAGCAACGCGTGCCGGAGTCTGTGGAACTGACCGGCGTAGTACACCCGGCATATCAGACTATCCTGCAAACACAAATAACCGACTAAAAACATTAAAGTAGGAGACCGGCAGTCGCTTGTGCGTCTTGGGTGGAGCCAGCATCATCCAAGTTCATAAACGCCTATTTAAGCTTGAGTAAGACACACGGTGTATATGGCTCCTAATAACCTCACCTGCAAGTAGTGCACCTGACACCTGCGAATATAAAAGCTCCCGGTAAGCGGCAATAGGCTCTCCACCTATTACGCGGCAACGACAACATAGTTGGCGAAATGTGGGCATACAATATGCCTTCGCTCTACCCCTTCGGGGAAAAAGCAGTAAATGTATGTATGTAGTAAGACACAGTCGTCGTGGACAAGTGACTAGCGACAAGTCGACAGTGCGTAATAGGGCTAACGGTAGTATAGTGTAACAAACTTATTTAATGCTTGGAAATGATCAACATACTCAATACTTAATTGCGTTCCAACAATGTGTTTTACAGGGTGGTAGTTTAGGTACAAAAGTATCAATTGTGGACCCTGTCGGGCACAGCAACTATGCTGTATGTATCTATACTAATAGAAGAGTGGAGGAAGGACATAGTAAAGTAAAGTGCACAGAGTTCTTTAGTAAGTATCAAGTGCGAATTATCAATAACGTCCAACTACTAATACGGCTACTCTTACAATCCAAAGTGAAAGGGATTAAAGTAATCCTCCATTAGACGACCGATATGGCGTGGAGGTCAGTATACCTGCACTTCACTCCAGAGGTCGTAGGTTCGATTCTCACACAGAACAAATCTTTGTGTGTTATAAATATGAATATTTGTTCTGGTCTGGGTGTTTTTCTATGTATATTAAGTATGTATTTACAAAAAAAAACGTATGTATGTATGTTTATCCGTTATTTAGTATCCATAACACAAGTTCTTAATGATACTTATCTTGGAACTAAATAATTGGTGTAAGTGTCAGAAATATTTATTTATTTATTTATTACGCGGACCCAGCGCGTTTTGAAGGAGGCAGATATGTGGCGCCTTACTGTTAGAAGGTTTCAAACTGCCAACATGACTTAAGACATAGCTTAACGAGTATGACATTAAGTTATCATCGATCTCGATCAATTTGACGGTCAGCGGTCGGACGAGGTGACGGGATCAATTTATCTAACGAAACTTAAAAAGGGAACGTTTATATATTATATTTTTCAGTGCTTGTGACTCCACGGTGTTAAGTGGTCGGAAGCGAATCGTTAAATCAGAATTAAAAAAATTAAAAATAATTTATAAGCAATAAATGATTTTTTATTTTTTTAAGGAATACATAAACATGACAAAATACAAAATTAAAAATAGTTATAATCCTAAAAGCAACTGGAGTAAGCTCAGCTTACGCTGCACAGAGTAGGCTACAGCTGCGCAGCGCTTGTTTTCAGCCCCCCGTTTCATTTTTTTTTTTTGGGATGGAAAATCATCAAATGACCATCCATGTTCCTTCTTTTGAGCCTGCTACGTACCGAGGCCGCGGTAACCCTTGCGAACAGTCCCGCAAAGCCCCCCCGTTTCATTGGGCTCGCAACATAGTAGCGACCATGTAAAAAAAAACCAGAATTTACAAAAGTAAAGAATTCACTGTCAACTTAAGAAAAGACCTTCAAGAGCAGAGAGCTTTACTTCGATAGTATTTTCCAACCAACTAATTAGTAACGCCGTACAGCTTAATGAGCTAAACGCTTTTTAAAATGCCAACTTCTACTTAGTAAAATATCCCTTACCTTCAGCAACACTTCAATATGGTCGTTAGACTTGGCCGCTTTGGACTTGTCTCCGTCTGTCTTGTCTTTACCGCTGGATGTGTTTTCTGATTCCTCCGGTTCTGTCTGTGTACTAAGAATAATTTTGTTTTTAAAATCAGTATCATCTGTTATGTTAACGTCCCACTAGGAGTCGGGGCTCCTCTCACAAATGGCGGAGATTTGATTTTTGATTGTTTGTTACAATTTTATAAGTAAAACACACACACACACACACACTACACCGACACACACCACACACGACACACACAACACAACACACATACCACATCCACATACACACCACACTCACAGATGCATACACGATTAAACACAAATAAATGAAAGTTAGATTGATATGAACTAGATTTTAAGTATTGTACCTAATTATTGTACTGAAGTTATGGAAGTGCGGAGTCTTCTAACACAGACTTTCTCTAGTCTAAATGGATGGCTTCAATTACGATTTAAAAAACAAATGTAGGTACTTGAATGAATGAATGAATGAATGAATGAACACTTTATTGTACACCAAAATAAAGAGAAATACAGCAATGGAAAAAAATTACATTAAAATTAATTGTACAATAGGCGGCCTTATTGCTCACAGCAATTTCTTCCAGGCAACCTTGTTGTACTTGTTGAGGAAATAAACTTTTTGTAATTATTTTTGTATTTGTATGAGTACTGTAATAATTTTTTCGATTTGAGAAATTCTTTTAGTAATAGAAAGTAACTTTTTGATAATGTAAACTATGCATCTCAAAATGTAGACCACGCGGGCGAAACTAGTAAGTGTTAAAAATCTACGACGACCGATATAGCGTGGAGGTCAGTATACCTGCACTTCACTCCAGAGGTCGTGGGTTCGATTCCCAATCAGGACAAATCTTTGTGTGCATGAACATGAATATTTGTTCTGGTCTGGGTGTTTTCCTATTTATATTAAGTATGTATTTACAAAAAAAAAGTATTTAAGTATGTTTATCCGTTCTTTAGTATCCATAACACAAGTTCTTAGTGATACTTATCTTGGAACTAAATAATTGGTGTGATTGTAAGAGAATATTTATTATAGTTATTATTATTATATTATCCTGCCAAAGTACCTGAGTCGTGCCTGCCGCAACATTCGCTGGTATGTGACGGAGGCGAGAGTGGCCGCGATCATGGACCCGATATCCGCCGCACGCACCACCACCGGTAGGATTCCCGACGATATTATTATTCCAGCCTGCCGAACATTTGTTATTAGTTTACAAAAGTCACACTTAAATCTTAGCAAGCTGAAGAGGCTGGCCATATTAGCTACAGAACCGACAACCGTAAGGGTAAACGGTGAATTGTAGCATGGGGAATCTTAGAGTAGAACACCCCAGACTTGGTCAGGGGGTGCGACAGAATTCGTAAGATGACTGGCAAGAACTAGACTATAGCGACGATAGTCCAGTGTTGCCTTTAAATTCAAAGGGTCTCGGGTTCAAACCCTGGTGGCGCACCTATGATTTTTTGAAGTTATGTGGGTAATTATCGCTTCCCCAGTGCCTCGGAAAGCACGTTAAGCCGTTGGTCCCGACTGTCATGAACATCTATGGAAGCGTTATTAGGAAGTCAGTGCCTTCTAATAGACTGACAGCTGGTTAAACCATAGAATGATGTTTCCCTCTGGGTTGCGGAGGTCAGACGGCAGTCGCTCCACGTAATAACTGAAATTCAGTCAAATCTGGTTGATCCAGTGCGTAGACCCTGGGCCCTAAGCTTAAGTCTAGGGCAACCGGGATAATGCTAGAGTGTGATGATATAACTGGCAAGACCTAGAACCGAGTGGTCGCAGGATTGGAGAGGCAATTTTATTATTTTGGACGGAAATTCATAAATTATCGTCTCCGGCTAAGGGTCGAGCAGAGGTCTGTAGGAAAATTGTTGACAAACCATCCATGTGTCTTCTTGAGCCTGATATGTCCGGGGCCGCAGTATCCCTTTCAAAAAGTCCCGCAACAGGAAAGGCTTCATCTGTCTCTGACGATCGCTTCGTTAAAAGCAAATAAGGCCAGGTTTTTTCATGCAAAAGGCAGCATCTGTAACTGTCCTTTCGGCCGTCGGTTCGGTGATATCAATGATCAATCATGATGGAAGGTTCCCTTAGTTACTTTATGGTTACGGCTTCTGGGGACCCTTTCAATATCTTCAATATATTCACTGTGTGTGTTCTGTATTGTTCTATTTGATTGATTGATTTAAGTTTATGAAATAAATTATTATTATTGATAATTTAAAAGAGCATAAGCCAGTGAGTTTCTTGTAAGTTTTTCTCAAAGAAAGCGGTGGCTCGGAACTGGCGCTTAAATTTACTTACACAATTTTTTTTATTTTTTTTGCATGTGTGAATTGCATGCATGAATCTAAGCTTCGTGATTTCAGTGTAGTAATATTTCGTTTTTATTTATATATATTTCATTTTGATGTTTTCAAGTGCTATGTAATAGTTTATGAAATAAAGAACTTTTTACTTTACAATAACTGATATACTTGGCTTCCTCACCTGATTGGAAGGCTGGTTGTTGGGTAGCAACTGAGACAAAATCTGCCTCACAGTCTTCTTATCCCCCTTTTCCTCGTCCTCTTCAGTGCCTAGAATGAAGAGTGCGTCAGTGTCAATAGACCAACCTAGGTGTGTGATACAGTGAAGTAATCCTATCACCTTAAACATAACATAAATGAGGAAATCCGTAGAAGAACTAGAGTGACCGACATAGCGAAGCGCGTTTGCAAGCTGAATTGACAGTGGGCGGGGCACATAGCTCGAAGAACCGACGACCGATGGGGAGTTAAGGTTCTTGAATGGCGACCACGAATCAGTAAACGTAGTCTCTACTACGCCCTCTGGCGGCCCTCCACGCGATAAACCGATGACCTGGTCAGGGCGGCGGGGAGCCGGTGGATGCAGGCTGCAGAGGATCGAGCAACGTGGAAAGCAAATGGAACTACGATAAGAATTGAAAATTAACTCTTTTATACGTAAATCTAAAGTTTGTAAAAGGGGGCCTGAGCCCAATAATGGACATTAATCCTTTGTAAGGCAGTGGTAAACATACTCCCGCCATAAATTGAACCTTATGGAGTTGAGTTAAGATAGAAAAATAAAGAAAATCTTCAACATGTTCTCTCCGTTAAAGGGTTAATAGGCTGTTTTTCTATTGTGTCTGTGAACGCAGGCGTTCAAGAAATTAAATTGAAGTCCTAATTATGCACAGAAATTCAAAAAACAACATAGGAAAATATTAGAATACATCAATTATAAATTAGGGTGTATAGGGATCCTATCAAGACCTAATAAGCCCAAGCCAACCTCATCTGCAAGTGGTGCATCTGCCTACAAACGGACGAGGCTCTGGCAAACATAACAGTGCCCGGTAAGCGGCAATAGGCTCGCCACCTATTACGTGGGACCAACTATGTAGTTGGCGAAGTGTGGGCGTGTAATTTGCCTCTGCCTACCCCTTCGGGTAAACAGGCGTGAGTGTTTGGATGTGTATGTATGTAATTATAATTATAGTAACAGGAAGAGGGGTAATTTTTCTGTTGCAAACTAAGCCATGTGACGTATACTTTACAGACATAAAACTTGCCACCACCATAATCTGAACCACAATTTCTCTTAGAGTGGAAAACCAATAGAAAAACAAAAAAGCTATATAAGGTTAAATGGATAAACAAAAAAGGTGCAGGGCATGAAATAGTGCTTAACAACCACAAAAGTCTCGGTACACACCTGTGTTGTCCTTACTCGCATTATCTGAAGCAAAAACGTATAAATATATACAACATACGTACATATATATATAAACAAAAATAACACTTCATATAATAAACCAAAAATGTAAAAATGCATTTGCACTGTTAATTACATTACATTACTTATACTTTGATTCATGATATTAATTAAATAACATTATAAGATTCCTTTTACAATGTTATATAGGTATAGTTATGAGACAAAATATTTACTAGAAAAAATCAAGAAGTAATAGAAAAATTAGAACAGTGGACCGGTTCTCCAAAACCTTCGGCGCAGGGGGCCTACGGCCGAATTCGATGGATTACCGGTAATCCATCTAGATCAAACTTTGTTTACGTTCATTAATCCGTACCGTAGAATCTGCCGACAGCCACCTCTCATTCATGACCTTCAGTCCGTGACAGACCAATAGGTAAATGGAGAACGCCATTTTGTTTCGATTTCCATGAGTTCGGCGGTACGACAGAATCAATTCGATATCCATTTTGCCTTTTAATCGCTTGCCATCGAACTCGGCGGTAGGCCCCCAGGTTAGATTTCTACTCGGGCCAACGCGAACGAGTTAATTTTTTCTAGTAAAAATAACATTAACTCGGCGATGGAGTACATATTTAAATATGTTCCTTCAACACCCTTCCATATAAATTAAAACATTTAAATTAGTTAATACATATATAGCGCTGTTTTTTAAATAACACATTAAACAGAGAAAATACTGTACCGGTTTGTAGATGCCAAATTTGATGGGGATGGTCATAAAAAATAAAATTTTAAAAATGCTAAACAATTAAGTTTCAACATCATAAGTCGGAGAGGAAAGGATGACATCATAACTACTTAGTTGTCGTGTCAGACTTTTGATGCGATGCGATTTTTCCATTATTTGACAGACAAAAATAATAAAAAAAATTGTATATACTAACCTATACCATTAAATATAGGATAGATATATTACATATACTTAAAAAGGGGGTCTCCAAATATATTGTTATTTTTTTTTTTTTAATGAATATTTGTTTTTAATTATTTTTAAATGTCCCAGTTATGACATATTTTTTACTTAATTCATATTTTTTGTTGTTAAAAATACTAAAAAGTACAAAGGTGCACTAAACTGTAGAAGATATTTCTACCAACCAACCCTATCAGTTATATAATAAATTGAATGGGATAAAATTACATTTTATATTATACTTTAAAAAAAAGGTACAAAAATATATAAATATTTCATGTGACTTATGACTTCAATTCTTAGTTAGCTTAAATGAACGTTATTCCTCTTAAATTCTATACCACAATATTAGGTATGACAAAAATCGAAATCATGACTCTTTAAGATATTACTAGGTATTTTTATAAGAAACCTACCAGAACTGTCGTTGTTCACACTGTCTCCTGTAGACTCTTCTACGTCCGATTTTTCATCAGCTGCAAGAAATAATGACAAATGTATGTATGTTCAATATAAATAAAACACCACTGAGATAAAAGTGAGGCACGCGGAAAATATTAACGAAGGCTTTGCGACATTATGTTCAAAAAATGCTGCAATTCCGACGATTAGCTTAATTATTCCGGGATCTCATAAAGAGCCATCTGAATTCAATTAATCAATCATGTTTAATCAGTCATCGTGCAATAATCAATAATGTTCAATCAGTCATGTACCTACAATCAGTCATGTACAATCAGTCATATACAATCAGTCATGTACAATCAGTCATGTTTAATCAGTCAAATACAATCAGTCATGTTCAATCAGTCATGTAAAATCAGTCATGTATAATAATAAAAATAAAAACGATTTTTTGGGTACATTACAAACTATAAAATGGAAAAAAATCTTAAAGCTAAAATAGTACCAAAAAGGCCTCCGTTCAGCATAATGTCGCAACAAAGATTGTCACGACGCTGGTATTCTGCGGATATTGCTGGTAAGATGTGGTAATGACTCCACATAAACAAACTAAAAATAAAAAGATATTGTTTTATTTTACTTCCATCTTATCTTAACTTATAGCATCATTATATAAAATCCAATTTACTTAACTATAGCAGACTTTTGCAGGCTCAATAGATGTACAATCAGTCATGTTTAATCAGTCATGTTCAATTAGTCATCGTCAAAATTATGTGCCGCGGTTTGGAAGACTTATAATAATAGAAATAAATAAAATACCCGCTTACCTAAGACATCAGTGGTGGTAAGTTTGGAGTGCCTCTGCGGCGCGGCCCATTTCTCTTGCGCGTCACAGAGCATCTTCTCGCCGAAGATTAAGCGATCCGATATACTCCACAGACTGCGCACCACTCCTGTATACATTAATATTAATTAGCCTCCACCTTCGTTATCTCCTCAACCGCGGAGGCAAAACTCATCGCCTCCACATCCACCTTTGCCTCCGCTAAGGAGGCCTCCGTTACAACCCTAATTAATACTAAGCAAGTGATTGATTAAAAATATCTTTGTAACGATTCCCGCGCTACTATAATTTCCCGAAAAATCGAGAAACTATTCAACACGACACGTGTTTCGCCCTTGCACAGGGCATCTTCAGGTAAGATAGGAGCCTCAGAACAACGATGTCTTCACGACCTCGTTTCAGCATTGGTTGGTTTTAATCTATCACTTGCTTACAATGGATTTCCGCAAAGTAACGCCTGAATCAATAAACTATTCTAATTAATACTATTAATTAATACTAACTAGCTGTAAATTTAGCTGGTTTTTACTCTGATAACAAGGAATTTAAGGTGCGTTCTTATGTTTATGTGTTAACCTTGACCTGTGAATACTGTCCTAATGAATAAAATCTTTGTATTTATTATATATATTTTCCTTATTAACAGTAAAACTTTTAGTAGTTTTGTTAATTGTTGGTGGCCTTTTATATATAACTATTTATTTAATTTCATTCAATCTTACAGCATCAAGATCTAGGGTGTACAGGGATCCTACCTCACCTGCAAGTGGTGCACCTTCGGAACAATGGAGGAGGCTCTGGAGAATCTTAAAGTTAGTACTGGTAAGCGGCAATAGGCGAGCCACCTTTTACGTGGGACCAACAATGTAATTGGCGGAACGTGGGAGTATAGTATGGTTCTGTCTACCCCTTCGGGGAAACAGGCGTGATATTATGTATGTATGTATACTTCGTTGATTTGCTCTATCGTACGCGTATCGTATATGGCTGCAGTCGCCAATTATATTGCGCTAACAGGAGCACACGAGCTAGACAGGTAAGAACTCTGTAAACGTATATATATCCGAAGATATATACTTAAGTATACATATAACTTTGATATATATATAACTATAAAATACGATAACTATATATATATATATATACATATATATATATAGTTTATAAACGTATATATATCTGAAGATATATACTTAAGTATACGTATAGCTTAGATATATATATAACTTTAAAATACGAAGATATATATATAATTTATAAACGTATATATAATCGAAGATATATATACATTTTACATGTACATATAAAATGTATATATATCTTCGATTAAATGCTTATTTACATATATTTTAGGGCGCTGACATGGCCAGGTTTTACGAAAACAGGCTAACTATAAATGTCAGGGCATGCCACCTCCACCCGTCCGAAGCTGATTTGGCAAGCACAGGACGAGATGGTATGACATCGCAAAGGGTGCACTAATGTAAGAATACAAATGATGTTAAAGTAGAGGAAGAGTAATCTTTTCCTCTACTTCAGCATCGACCTACTGGCAAGCAGACCTCGGGCCCGAAGATCGCAAACAGGATAACAATTAGTTTTAAGTAATTAACATACACTCTCAGTATTTAAAATCTCTTTTCACATAGTTTAGAAATGTAGGTATGATATGCCTCTGCCTAACAAAAACAGGCAAGAATGTATGTATGTATTTTACATAGTTGAAGCAACACTTGTGACTTACCAGCAAGGGTCTTGTGCTGAAGGTTGGAAGAAGTCAGCGCCACCAATGTCTGGTCCGAGTGCTGCTTAAAGCTTTGGTACTCTTTCTCTGCCTCACTGTCTGTCAGAATGCTGAACGTCTCATGCCCTGGTGGGTGAGATAAGTCAAATTTACTGTGCCGTGTGAAAGGTATTATCATCATATCGTATGGCGTTTAGCTGCCTGTATCCTAATTTAAATTTCCAGTGTCAGTTATATATCAGTGCGAGTATACCCGCACTCCGCTGCTGAGAACGTGGGTACGATTTCCACACAAGACAAATCTTTGTGTGCATAAACAAGAATGTTTTTTTCTGGTCTGGATGTTTTCCTATTAATAAAAAGTATGTATTTACAAAAAAAAATGTTTACACATTATTTAGTTTCATTAACACAAGTTCTTAACGTTACTTATCTTGGAACTAAATAATTGGTGTAATTGTCAAAAAAACATTTTTTTTTCTTAAGAAACTTGTCAAGTTTTTGTTTTTGTCAAATAAAACTATTGTTTGATATGACAGATGTTTTTGTTCCCACCTGTTGTTCGCTATAGAGGTTATAAATTCAATACTTATATACTTAAAATAATTGTGTCGTTTGGAAATAACACTCACCTCTAAGCATGAGGTCGTTGAGTTGCTGAATTAGTGCTTCTCGCATTTTCTTGGTGTCATATTTCGTGGAGATAACTTTCGGGGGCAACTGGACGTCGTAAGTTGATATTTTGCTGTATCTGCAAGTTATTATAGCGTATTAATTTCATATAAGGCTGTCGTATGTCTCGGTTGAGTGCACAGAAATAGAATACGCATGTGTACGCACACTGCGTCTCTCTGATCAGTTATGGTCTATTAGTATACGGGCGTACTTTCCAAACTTACTTAATGGATATTAAAAATTTACAATTAAGACTGATAAAATACTTAGTAAGGAAGAAAGAGAAAACATTTGCAATAATAATAATAAATAAATATATTCTAACAATTACATCAATTATTTAGTTCCTAGATAAGTATCATTTAGAACTTGTGTTATGGATAATAAATAACGGATAAACATACATAAATACTTTTTTGTTTGTAAATAAATACTTAATATAATAGGTTGGGGAAAAAGTCTTTTCGTATTTTTGTATGAAAAGTCAAGACATTTTTTTCAAAGTTTATTTACATTTATTTACAATATATATATACCGTTTTGTTGAATAACTTTCTGCCATTTTGTGGGCAGAGACATTATCCCGTTACTGTAGAAACTTTGGGACTTCTGATCAAAAAAACGGGACAAATAGTTTTGGCAGTCCTCTCTTGAGGTCAACCTTACAGAACCTAAAGAATTCTGCAGAGACCGAAACAGGTGAAAATCTGAAGGCGCAAGGTCAGGGCTATATGGTGGATGCACTAGGACCTCGCAGTCGAACTCTCTTAATTTTTGCTGAGTGGCTAAAGATGTGTGTGGTCTAGCGTTATCGTGATGAAAGACCACACCCTTCCTGTTGATCAATTCCGGCCGTTTTCTCTCGACTGCTTCCTTTAATCTCATCAGTTGCTGGCAGTAAAGATCAGAATCGATGGTTTTGCCGGGCGGTAAAAGCTTATAATAAACAGTGCCCTTCCAATCCCACCATACACACAGCATCACCTTATTTCGTGTTAGGCCAGGTTTGGCCACAGTCTGTGAAGCCTGGCCAACTTTCGACCACGACCTTTTTCGCACGTTCTTGTCGTACGTGATCCACTTTTCATCGCCAGTTATCAATCTCTTCAAAAACGGCTCGGTTTCATTACGTCTCAATAATGAATCGCAAATGAGTACACGGTTCATTAAGTTTCTTTGAGTGAGCTCGTGTGGCACCCAAATATCGAGCTTTTTTGTATAACCAGCTTTCTTCAAATGGGTCAAAACTGTTTTGTGATCAACTCCCAGTTCTTCAGCTACATCGTAACTACTAATATGCCGATCTTGCTCCACTCTTTCAAAAATGGCGTCCATTTTATTCGTAACAGGGCGACCAGAGCGAGGTGCATCTTTAACATCAAAATTTCCGGACTGAAAACGTTTGAACCAAATTTGTGCTACTCTTACTGACACTGCATCAGGTCCATAAACATCACAAATTTTTTTCACTGCTTGAGTTGCATTTTTGCCTTTTTTATAATAAAATTTTAAAATGTATCGAATTTCTTCATTAGATTCACTCATTTTTACGGAGAGAAAAACAAATGAAAAATAGCGGGAAACAACTTTTTTTTATTTTTTTCTTTTCTTTATAATGGAACCTTTTTAATGTTACCAAAACCAGCCAGACACAAATAGTACAGTCAAAAAAATTTATAATAAGTTTATACCTACGTTATGCGAAAAGACTTTTTCCCCGACCTAATACATAGAAAATCACCCAGACCAGAACAAATATTCATGTTCATGCACACAAAGATTTGTCCTGCGTGGGAATCGAACCCACGACCTTAGGAGCGGAGAGCGGGTATACTCGCCACCACGCCATATCGGTCGTCAAAATAATGATAATCTTTTTCCACTGTGTAGAATATTGCCGATAGATAAGAAAGTTGAGTATTTAATAGGATTAGAGTATTACAATAGCAATGAATTTAAATGTATAATAGAGAATTAATATAACATCAAAAGGGCTAGAGAACATATTATTATGTTAAACAAACCTAGAATAATAAACTACGTATATATAAAATACATAAGTATGTTAATGTTGAGAAGAAGTTAAAAGGAGAATTGCTTATGAGAGCATAGGCAATGCAATCTTTAATTTTTACCCTTTATAATGTGTATGTTTTTGATTTTAGTTTTCTTTTTCAATTTTGAAGAAAGAGAAAAGAGCGCAATTATAAGAACAAAATTATTTTTTTTTAAATTGTACTTTTTGTAAATAAATAAATAAGTCAATTCGACCGCGTTTTATATAGTCCTCGCTTTATAGAAGATGTGCATCCTAATGATGATAACCTAAATGTCTCTGATAGCATCAACAGTTAGCTATCAGTAACTGTGGGCCCGGAGCCGTTTTACTTAACGCCGTGCCTGGAAAAGCATTTAAGCCATTAGTCATGGCTGTCTGCATGGGGGTGCGACAGATTTCGTGAGATGACAGGCAAGAACTAGACTACAGCGACGATGGCCCAGTGGCGAGACCCCTTGCCTTTAAATTCAAAGGGTCTCGGGTTCAAATTCTGGTTCGAAGTTATGTGCGTAATTATCGCTTGCTTAGTGCCTCAGAAAGAACGTTAAGACGTTGGTCCCGGCTGTCATGGACATCTATGGCAGTGGTTATTAGGAAATCAATGCCTTCTAATATCCCAACAGCTGGATTAACCATATAATCTTGTTTTCCTCTGGGTTGCGGAGACGGCAGCCGCTCTGTGGACACCACAAATCCAGCTCAAACTGGTAAGGCCAGTGAGCAGACCCTAGGCCCTAAGCTTAAGTCTAGGGTACAATCGAGATAACTCGCCACCCGTACGTCTTCTATAGACAACAGGCCGCGTCGACGGCGCGTTCGTGTTCCACGCGCCTCAAAGAGATGGCACAGTTTGGACCCCCAGGGAGGGGGGTCAAGCCTGCCGGGGCTGCGGGACTGTTCGAAAGGGCTACCGCGGCCTTGGGACGCAGCAGGCTCAAGAAGGAACATTGATGGTTTTTAGTCAGTAAAATTCTGACACACCCTCCCGCTCCACCCACAGCGGGAAAAGATCATTAAGGTTGATTTTCCATGCGAAAAAAAAGAGTACAACCGAGATAATGCTAGAATGATGATAGTGGACCCGCAGCCGCAGTATACACTTGGGGGAGTTACTTGAAGCTGGCCGTGGTGAGGCGGCGGCTGTAGAAGTGCGTGCGGACGTGCAGCGGGTGCACGCAGGGCGGGGCCCGCAGCACGGGGCGGCGGCAGTGGGCCCGCAGCCGCAGTATACACTTGGGGGAGTTACTTGAAGCTGGCCGTGGTGAGGCGGCGGCTGTAGAAGTGCGTGCGGACGTGCAGCGGATGCACGCAGGGCGGGGCCCGCAGCACGGGGCGGCGGCAGTGGGCCCGCAGCCGCAGTATACACTTGGGGGAGTTACTTGAAGCTGGCCGTGGTGAGGCGGCGGCTGTAGAAGTGCGTGCGGACGTGCAGCGGGTGCACGCAGGGCGGGGCCCGCAGCACGGGGCGGCGGCAGTGGGCCCGCAGCCGCAGTATACACTTGGGGGAGTTACTTGAAGCTGGCCGTGGTGAGGCGGCGGCTGTAGAAGTGCGTGCGGACGTGCAGCGGGTGCACGCAGGGCGGGGCCCGCAGCACGGGGCGGCGGCAGTGGGCCCGCAGCCGCAGTATACACTTGGGGGAGTTACTTGAAGCTGGCCGTGGTGAGGCGGCGGCTGTAGAAGTGCGTGCGGACGTGCAGCGGGTGCACGCAGGGCGGGGCCCGCAGCACGGGGCGGCGGCAGTGGGCCCGCAGCCGCAGTATACACTTGGGGGAGTTACTTGAAGCTGGCCGTGGTGAGGCGGCGGCTGTAGAAGTGCGTGCGGACGTGCAGCGGGTGCACGCAGGGCGGGGCCCGCAGCACGGGGCGGCGGCAGTGGGCCCGCAGCCGCAGTATACACTTGGGGGAGTTACTTGAAGCTGGCCGTGGTGAGGCGGCGGCTGTAGAAGTGCGTGCGGACGTGCAGCGGATGCACGCAGGGCGGGGCCCGCAGCACGGGGCGGCGGCAGTGGGCCCGCAGCCGCAGTATACACTTGGGGGAGTTACTTGAAGCTGGCCGTGGTGAGGCGGCGGCTGTAGAAGTGCGTGCGGACGTGCAGCGGGTGCACGCAGGGCGGGGCCCGCAGCACGGGGCGGCGGCAGTGGGCCCGCAGCCGCAGTATACACTTGGGGGAGTTACTTGAAGCTGGCCGTGGTGAGGCGGCGGCTGTAGAAGTGCGTGCGGACGTGCAGCGGGTGCACGCAGGGCGGGGCCCGCAGCACGGGGCGGCGGCAGTGGGCCCGCAGCCGCAGTATACACTTGGGGGAGTTACTTGAAGCTGGCCGTGGTGAGGCGGCGGCTGTAGAAGTGCGTGCGGACGTGCAGCGGGTGCACGCAGGGCGGGGCCCGCAGCACGGGGCGGCGGCAGTGGGCCCGCAGCCGCAGGTAGGTGGCCAGGGACACACCGAGCGCGGTCCGCGAGAGGCGGCACGGCCGACTCGACGTCTCGCATTGTTCGCAGCGCGACCAGAACATCACCTGCACGAGTTTCAGCCTTGTCATGTATTGGTAAAATTTTAATCGTTTAAGCAAAACATTTGATCGCTGCTATTTTGAAAACGTTAACGAGAATTTTATAACGATATGTATTTAATACTTTTAGAAACATTGCAACAACACTATTGGATTTGATAGACAAAAATCTTGCGGCACTATAGAATCTGTTATTCGACTTTTCAATCGCCTTCGATTCATCGAAAAGTCCTTGTGTTTGAACTATATTTTGTCATACATATAATTCTGATGCTTATGCAATAAAGTAGTGCAAAAGTTATTTATCGCTGCGGACACAATATGTCGAAGTTTATAAGGAAATCGGTTATAGCTTTTGTTTAAAACAAGCTCAGTAAAGAGGGGGTCCCGCAAGGTTCCATACTAGAACCAATACTGTTTGTATTATGTATTTAAAAACGCTAAACTTCCCAAGCCGTGGTCTCCACAGACACGTCTACCCCAGCAGTGGTTATTGGTGGGTAATATTTTTTAACATTATTAACATCAATTATGAATACTGACCTGTTTACTCTGCTCCTCGCTTACTTTGTCCACGTTGCTGTGGCCAATAGTATTGCAGGTTATCGTTATGCAAACGTCACTGTGTACGAATCTGTAACAAACACATACAGTATGCAATTAGAAATGTATTCGACTAGGCTCCTACGTAATATTCTATATTTTTTTATAAAATATATTGTGTCATAGCTACCACGCCGTACGATAGCTGAGAGGTATACAGTACGTCAGAGCTGGAACGATAATTTTCTTAATCGTCTATTATTCTGATTTTGAAAATATACATCCATTTAATCACGCCGGTTTCCCCGAAGGCTTAGTACAACATATTTCGCCAATAATATTTTTTGTCCTATGTTTTACGTCCCATGGGGACCTATTGCTGCTTACCAGGAATTTTTATTTTTGCCAGAGCCTTCTTCGTTGATCAGCAGGTGCGGTTGGCTTGAAGTCCTATGTTCTTGATAGGATACCTATATACCCATTAAGAAAGTATCACGAATCAATATAACATAAGAAGGACGTAGAGTTGCAGTTACAATTGGTGAGGCTTGGTGCTACTGAAATTGGATTTTGAATTTGAATAGGTAATTATCCGTTTGCGTTCACAACCAAAAGCACCCATTTCTAATGGCTGCAACAATCTAAGTTAGTTATGTGTCAATGTTGTCAAACGTGGCGATGGCACCCACTAACCTTCTCACGTGTTGATTCATGGGAACTTGACAGTTGTTAGAAGGACACTTATATTCGCTGTTGAAGCAGTACTTCTCCAGAAACGCGCCAATAGATATATCGTGCTGACCGTACATCTCCATCGTGACCACCCTAACGAAAACAGATTAAAACCTTTTATTTAAACCAAGCAAACATAGGTTATCAAGTGTAATATATGTTATCGATATAGGAAATACAGCATGCAAAAAGAGTATTTAAAAAAAAAACGAAATGAAACTAAAGTTGATTTCTGTTGTTCAACACACGACTTATGGGAGGGAAAGAGGGTACAAGTATTTCTAATTAACATCAACCCTTAAAATAACTAGTAATGATTTAAAAAGTTGTTTTAATAATGGGGAAGTTTAGGTGCACCCACTTCTACTCTCGCAAGATTTCGGTACTCGTTTTATAACTTTTACACATATCATCGTTAAAATGATATTACGTGAAATTTTTGTTCTGGAATTTTGGTTTTAGCAAATCTTTGAATATTTTTTTAAAATGTTTTATTTTTTTTTTTTCTTATAATTGTCTGTTTTGAGTACATCACTTTGATGGAGAATGGGGATATCTGACACAGGTATTTGTTTACTTAAAATAAATCCTGAATTATATATAACACAGAAATTGTAAAAAACCGATATTGAATAAATAATTTGTATTTATATTTGAAATATACCCCTTGGTTTGTGACAGGATGCTCATGGCCAGAAGAGGGACGTTAATGGACTGAGACGATAACTATAATTTTTCGAATGCAATTGTATAAAAAATACTACTTGTTCATCAATAAAATCATCGGGCGTTCCCCAGGGATCACATCTTGGCCCTATATTCTTCAACATCTTCATCAACGACATCAGTTCGTGTTTTCATAATTCCCTATGCTATTTGTACGCTGATGACTTAAAAATCGCAAAACCAATAAACACAGCCAATTATATCAACCTGCTTCAGGAGGACCTATATCGCCCTGAGATGTGGTGTTCCGACAACAAAATGACTCTTAATAGCGACAAATGTTACCATATGCATTTCTCAAAAAAAAGAAAAGAATCCTTTAATTCATCATATGTCATCTTGAAAAATAAAATAAAATCTGTCGAAACATATAAAGATCTAGGAATTACTTTCGATAATAAATGTAGGTTTGACATCCACATTAATAATATCACTTGTAATGGTGTTAAACTCCTCGGATTTGTGGTAAGAAACTGTAAAGACTTTAAGAACTCTTCAACAAAAATATCAATCTTCAACAGCGTAGTTAGGTCAGGTCTCGAGTATTGTCCAGGGTCTCCGCCCCGCACCGGACACTGTGGTGCGGTGGCGTAGAGACGCTCAGAGGCAGGCTCTGGGCTCATGGCAGCGGCAGCTTTTCGGGAGCGCCGAATTTCGTGCCGAAGGTTCGAGGCGCCGTATCCTCGAGGCGGTCGGGCCCATCTTAGAGCGATGGGTCGGCCGTCGGTGGGGGTCGATGACCTTCCGACTCACGCAGGTACTTTCCGGGCACGGGTGCTTTGGGAAGTATCTGTGTGACGTCGCCGGGGGGGAGTCGACCCGTTGTTGCCACCACTGTGACTGCGCGGAAGACACCGCGCAGCACACTTTGGTGGCGTGCCCTGCGTGGGCGGGGCCGCGGTCGACGTTAGACGCGGCCCTGGGTGGAGTGGCTCTCTCGCTGCCGACCATCATGCAAAAGATGGTCGACAGCGAGACGGCATGGGAGGCGATGGCCTCCTTCTACGAAGTGGTGATGTCGCAGAAGGAGGCCGCGGAGCGGGAGAGGGAGCGGGATCCGCTCTCTCTCCGGCTACGCCGTTGGCGCAGCGGGCGGGCCAGGAGGGCCCGTCAGGCAGCGCCCGGGGGGTCTTAGGCGGCGGGGGCAGGGGGCCCCTTCCGTCTCGCCATAGACCCCCCCCGAAGTCGGCCAGTTACGCCATGGCCGCACATAGAGGTAGGGGGGGCGCTGCAAATTGCGCCTTCCTGAGGAGGTCTCCCCGGTTCTGATCCGGGGGACGTTGGCCGCGGGCGGGGTACCAGAAGCTACAAACCCGGGCACTGGTGCCTCGCCCCTTTTCAACAGAGGTGGGCGTCGTCTGAAGTTTTTTAGTGGGTAGGACTGCGGTGGTCGTGTCGGCCGCAGTGAGCCCCACACCCCCTCCCGGTCTCCCCCTTTTGGCCGGGAGACAGTGCGTAAGCAGCATTTTTTTACAGACGATAATAAAAAAAAAAAAAAAAGGTCTCGAGTATTGTAGCCCCGTAGAGCGGGTACAAAAGCGATTTGTATACCACCTTGCATATCAGAATTATAAAGCAAAGGTGCTTTCTTCTTACAATCAACGCTTAGAATTTTATAAAATGAACCCTCTTAGAAAGAGAAGAGAATTTCTTGATCAACTGTTGTTGTATAAAATAGTCAATAATGTCATAGACAGTCCACAGTTACTCGCAAAACTACGTTTCAAAATACCTTTTAACTTACCTCGTAATAATAAACTTAACATTTTTGCCCCTTTAATTCTCCCATAAACAGAATACAGAACGCGCACAACATAATCTCAGTCAAAGACTGTGACATGTTTAGGCACAGTCTCGTTAAATTTAAAACAGTATTAAAAACTATCTTAAACTGATGTATTTAGTCACTCTCATTGTTTTATGTAAGTTCAGTGTTTTTTAGTATTTAGTTTGCTATACCTTGTAATTTTTTAGTATTTAAATGTCGTGGCAACTTGTAATAGAAACGACACTATTGTTTGAGCCATTAACTTCTATGTTTGATCCATGTCTTTGTGTGTGTTTTGTAAGTTGTCCTAATTATAAATAAATAAACTAAACTTCTACGGAAATTACACATAGGAAATATGGCAACTTTATCTGGCGATATCTTTTGCACACCAGAGAGAATAAAAATGAGAAGAGTTTTTATTGAGCAAGTTACACAACACATAAAGTATGAAAAACTGAAAAATATTACATACACTATAAGAAAAGATCAAACCACAGAATCAAGAAAGAAGATTAAATACATGTCATATTAGCTGTGAAAAACTTAACGAGAATATGAGTTAAAACTTACCAAGGATTGACACAGAAGTCCGGGACATTGGCAGACTTGCTGCTGTAGCTATATAGCAGCACGCTGAGCCGCTGGTGGCTTTCAGGGGAGAACGGGTCCAGGGGTTCCTTCTCCACTTGCTTCTCCGACTCTGTCTCACGGTCTTTCTGCGCTGGTTTCAGCACTGTGATCTTGTATTGGGGACATTCAGCTGAAAATTATACAAAATAAACAACCGGACGTTTATATGTAGTTTTTTTTTACTATAAAAGTATTTATAACGGAAAGAACGCGGTCTACTTTAAGGTAAGCCTGTATGAATGACAAAATATGTAAATTGCCTGTTATTATTGTTTGGTTTGGCAAATATGTAAATAAAACAATAACGGTAAAAAGAAACCGCATTTGTAAAAATAGACGAGTAGCGAGACTCATAGACTGAAAATTTAGAGGGTCTCGGGGTCAAACACTATGACATTTCGATGTGCGTAAGAATCGCTTGATCTGTGCCTCATGGTTTGCGAGACAAAGTTCTCTAGAAATTCTGACTTCTGTCAGTACATTTAGTGAAATAGGTGAGAGAATAATTTGGAGAATATTTTGATCACTGATTGATATGTTATAATCTGCGGCGTATAAGTTGAATAATAAATTAGATGTTCAATAAAACATTATCGCCTCTCAATCAAAGTGGGGAATCGGGGTAGCGCATAACTATAGCAATGCGGACGTTACGTTAATGCGCATGAGTTAGTTACTTTTGTCCCTTTCCATCTTTTGTCGACGTTTTTACTTGCGCTGACAACCGCCATTTTTGTTCCGACTACTATATATGCTTACGTTTGTGCGGACCGTTGCCAACGCCCCCAGTGGCACGGTAGTGAGCGAGCCGAGCGCGCACTTCTGGGTCGTCTGCGGCCGCTGTCATAGCCTCGTGGATGAATGGGTGGTATTTCTGTTAAAGAACACGTAAATAATAAGTTTTTCATGTAACACAGAAAGTGAACGTGTTCAAATTCAAATCATTTATTTGCATAACATCGTAATGTACACGATTTTAAGATGTTATAAAGATACATTTGTTCGCCATATTTAACCTATTAGGTGTGCAAAATCCGTACAAATTAGTTAAAATAACTAATAAGAATAATATAGTTACAATTTATGTCAGATTAAAGAATGAGTCAATTTTAAAATTGTTTTCAAATAAAGTTGTACATAATTATTAATTTGTTTTATCGTTAAGAAATTCATTTACGGAGTAGTAGGCCTTATTGTATCCGTGACGCCCCCTGTCTCCTTGCCCACTGGCGGACGGAAAAGGAGTGCTACTGTATTGTGGTTAGGGTCAGGCGACGGCAGTAAGGGTAAGTAAGTACCGGAGGTAGCTCGGCCGACAGGATACCTTCTACCAGGGAGAGAAGACCTCCTACTAGGGGGTAGGGATAGGAGTGAGATCCAAAACGTTAGGATTACTTAATAATAATTCATTTACAATAACACCAATTAGTTCCGAAATAAGTATCAATAAGAACTGAATTACGGATATACCCACTTACATACTTTTTTTTTGCGTTCCATAAAAACAACAACAACCCTACAAGGAGTTCCTTCCGGGAGGAGGGAGATAATGCCCCGGCATACCGCACACCCGGTGTGTGTGGTTATGTCGGACTTGAACCGACTAAACCTCTCCCTGTAATAAATAGCCTTTAGTATCTCTACTGTGAAGGCGACATCTAAAGCGATCGGCACGAGAGACACCGACACGGCGCTTTTTTTCGCAAATTAAGTATTATCAAATCTAATCAAATCGAAATTCATTTATTCAAGTGTGGCTCAATAGAGCGCTTATGAATGTCATACTTATAAACTAACGCGTCCATTCACTGCGGGCGGGAGCTTGATCGTAAAAGAACGGGCAAGAAAATCGTCAAGGAACATGTATTCTATTCTACCTGGTGGGGACGATCAGCCCGCTCGGCGGAGGCGGCGCGGGCGAGGCGGCGGGCCGGCGCGGGCGAAGCTGCGGCCCGGGCGGCCAGCAGCGGCGCCGGGAAATACCGCCGCACGGCGCAACGAGCACCGGCCCCGCGCTCCAGGTAAGGAGCGGGCAGAGCTGTGTGAGGAGACATCGAGAGCACAGCGTCGTCACTGCACCATCTGTATATGAGATACGATGGTAAGGTCACGTATCTATTAACAGCATTTTACACAGAACTCGTATAGCGTGACAGTAGCGCCGGCCCCGCGCTCCAGATAAGGAGCGGGCAGAGCTGTGTGGGGAGACATCGAGAGCACAGCGTCGTCACTGCACCATCTGTATATGAGATACGATGGTAAGGTCACGTATCTATTAACAGCATTTGACACAGAACTCGTATAGCGTGACAGTAGCGCTGGCCCCACGCTCCAGGTAAGGAGCGGGCAGAGTTGTGTGAGGAGACATCGAGAGGACAGTGTCGTCTTTGCACCATCTATATATGAGATACGATGGTAAGGTCACGTATATATTAACAGCATTTGACACAGAACTCGTATAGCGTGACAGTAGCGCTGGCCCCGCGCTCCAGGTAAGGAGCGGGCAGAGCTGTGTGAGGAGACATCGAGAGCACAGCGTCGTCACTGCACCATCTGTATATGAGATACGATGGTAAGGTCACGTATATATTAACAGCATTTGACACAGAACTCGTATAGCGTGACAGTAGCGCTGGCCCCGCGCTCCAGGTAAGGAGCGGGCAGAGCTGTGTGAGGAGACATCGAGAGCACAGCGTCGTCACTGCACCATCTGTATATCGAGATACGATGGTGAGGTCACGTATCTATTAACAGCATTTGACACAGAACTCGTATAGCGTGACAGTAGCGCTGGCCCCGCGCTCCAGGTAAGGAGCGGGCAGAGCTGTGTGAGGAGACATCGAGAGCACAGCGTCGTCACTGCACCATCTGTATATCGAGATACGATGGTGAGGTCACGTATCTATTAACAGCATTTGACACAGAACTCGTATAGCGTGACAGTAGCGCTGGCCCCACGCTCTAGGTAAGAAGCGGGCAGAGCTGTGTGAGGAGACATTGAGAGCACAGCATCGTCACTGCACCATCTGTATATCGAGATACGATGGTAAGGTCACGTATCTATTAACAGCATTTGGCACAGCACTCGCATAGCGTGACAGTAGCGCTGGCCCCACGCTCTAGGTAAGGAGCGGGCAGAGCTGTGTGAGGAGACATCGAGAGCACAGCATCGTCACTGCACCATCTGTATATCGAGATACGATGGTAAGGTCACGTATCTATTAACAGCATTTGGCACAGCACTCGCATAGCGTGACAGTAGCGCTGGCCCCACGCTCTAGGTAAGGAGCGGGCAGAGCTGTGTGAGGAGACATCGAGAGCACAGCATCGTCACTGCACCATCTGTATATCGAGATACGATGGTAAGGTCACGTATCTATTAACAGCATTTGGCACAGAACTCGTATAGCGTGACAGTAGCGCCGGCCCCACGCTCCAGGTAAGGAGCGGGCAGAGCTGTGTGAGGAGACATCGAGAGCACAGCGTCGTCACTGCACCATCTGTATATGAGATACGATGGTAAGGTCACGTATCTATGAACAGCATTTGGCACAGAACTCGTATAGCGTGACAGTAGCGCTGGCCCCGCGCTCCAGGTAAGGAGCCGGCAGTGCTATGCGTGGAGACAACGAGAGGACAGCGTCGTCTCTGCACCATCAGTATATCGAGAAACGATGGTTAAGACACGTATGTACAGACACAGAACTCATAACGAGCGGGGAATTATCGCCACGGCACAACGAGCGCCCCGCCCTAAGTAGGAAGCCGGTAGCACTGTGTGTGGACATCGATAGAGCGTCAACACTGCACCATCTGTATATTGAGGTGCGATCGTTAAACCACTTATCTAATCATCAAGCAGAATTTGCCAACTTCTGTAGTAAAACTACAAAATTAAATCTCAATTCATGTTTACAAGTGCTTCGAAAACAGGCCTAGAAATGAGCGACTTCATTCCTTTGAGACATAAAAAAGCAAGTGATGGATAAAAATATCTTTGTAACAATTCCCGCGCTACTATAATTTTAACACTATTCAAAACGACACGTGGTTCGCCCTTACACAGGGCATCTTCAGTTAAGATAGGGCCTCAGAACAACGATGTCTTCACGACCAACGCTGAAACGAAAGTGTTCTCTCGTTTCAGCGTTGGTCATCACTTGATTAAAATTGATTTCCGCAAAGTAACGCTTGATCAATAAATTAGACATTAAAAAATCAACAAACCTTTCAGTGTGAGAATCAGCCTTTAATTTCGCTTCTTCCTTCGGCAGAAACACCTCATCGTCCACCGACAAAGTAGCTCGTAAAGGGTCACTGAAATCCCTTATAGGGACTCCGCAACTTAGATTCTTATCACTCTCCGTCTTTTTATGCTTTGTCCTTTGCAAAGGGTCATCAGGATCTGAACTTTTAAGGTCATCTTTAGTTTCTGTCACTTTCTCAATTTTCTTATCATCAGCTACTTCAGTCCTTTTATCACATAAATCTTCTTTAATAACTTCTTGAGATTCTACTTTATGTTTGAATATATCATCTGTTTCGTTGTTCTCTTCTTTAGTCAGTTCCGAATTTTTGAAAATATTTCCTATTTCGTTTTCACTATTTGCAAAGCTATTATTACTTTCTTCCGTCATTCCTTTACTTTTAAATAGGTTACTTTCCGCGGTTTCGGGATTCACATCAGTTATATGAATACTATCAGTTGTAAGATCATTATTTTCATTGCCCTGTTCATCGTCGTCGAAAGTCATTCCAGCCTCGGGTAGAATTGCGTCAATGTCGTTCAGAAACGCTTTCTCCAATTTCCAGTTGTAACAAGCGAGTAACATAAACTTGACAACTTTCTTAACTCTGATAAGCTCTTGTTCACAACCCCCGCGTAGTAAAATGCAACAACCTAGATTTGGTTCTGCGCAACCCTCGAATATCATAAGGGTTTTGCTTGGATCTAGGGACAATATAAAATAATTTAAGTTTATAAAGTTTTTACATTGAAGTAAAGTAAAAAGTTATTTATTTCATTAACTATTACATAGCACTTAAAAACGTCAAAACAAAATATAAATTAAAAAAAAACTAAATATTACTACACTGAAATCACGAAGCTTAGATTCACTTACATGCAAATAAATAAAAATTAGGTGTAAGTGAATCTAAGTGCCAGTCGCTGAAACACATGCCCACATGAATAATGTTTATTCACACATTGTACAAGCAAATGAAATTATCTTAATTTTTTTACTAAAATCAAAACTTATTTCAAGAGGTAGGTAAAATGTGGAATGTAGGAACATGTGCTTATATCAAATTATGCGAAAGTTACTGTGCTTATCCTATCCAGCTAGCATTTCATAGTTTTTTTAGATTACTACTTAGTGTAATAATAATACCTTACGTCTAAATCAGCTATTAGTCGCCAGATTAGACTGTATTGGAGGACTTTCTTACTATACCATAAGGAAGATATTAACAATATTTTCCTTGACGACCGAAATGGCGTGGTGGCGAGTATACCCGCACTCCACTTTAGAGGTCGTGGGTTCGATTCCCACACAGGACAAATCTTCGTGTGTATAAATATGAACATTTGTTCTGGTCAAGGTGTTTTCCTATGTATATTAAGTATGTATTTACAAAACAAAAAAGTATTTATGTATGTTTATCCGTTATTTAGTATCCATAACACAAGTTCTTAATGATACTTATCTTGGAACTAAATAATTGGTGTAAGTGTCAAAAATATTTATTAATTTTATATGTATTTAGGGTTCCGTACTCACAGACACACACTCGAAAGCGCTGCGCCGTGCCGAGTGTGGGCGCGCCGACGCGGGCGTGAATCGACGCGGCTAAGTCGGCCCGGACCTGACGCGCTGTACGCACCAAGGCGCTACGTCGTACCTGATACACATAGCCACTGATCAGCACAAAACGAGCACAGAAATACAACTAATTAAACGCGAATCATACTGCGACCAAAGTTGAACCCTCTAGAACTTTACTTAACCAATTACAAATGTGCAAATTGTCTGAAAATATTTGGAACTGAAATACAAAAGTCTCTCCAATATACCCGCACGGCCCGGTTTTGTCTTAACCCCCCCCATTGACCAAGGGAGAGAGAGGGGTCAAATTAAGCTAAAAACATCACATGATTAATGGACAGCCCTTAACTAAATGTCCAAAACTCTGCATTATATAAAAGTCATGTGCGAATAACCTGACCTAAAAATGTATCAAATTACTTGACACTGGCAACTACTCTATATTCATATCACATAAGAAGAAAATCTCCCCGTCTCCCCAACTTACCCGCACGCCAAGAGCGACTGATGCATGCCTCAGAGCGTCTTGAACGGCCCGGCCCACTCCCCCCCTGACCAGCACTACGCTGGGCTGCAGAGACGTGATGCGAGCGGCGCAACGAGCGAGGTATTGTTGCTCCTGTTTAAGCAAATTCCGTTATAAATCATCGCGCCTTATGGTAGCTTAGGTACAGGTCGCGTCATGTAAAAAGAACGCTGGAAGAAAGTGGTGTGTTTGCGCATGGGTCGACTGACGAACCAATCGCGCGCCGTATGGGTCGACTGACGAACCAATCGCGCGCCGTATGGGTCGACTGACGAACCAATCGCGCGCCGTCTAGCATGCGGCGCGTGACCCGCCCGCCCCGCGCCGCACCTCATACCACCAAATAGACCGATAAATCGCCTAATGCGCAGCTTGACCGCCAGCGTTCTTTTTACATGACGCGACCTATAGGTATGGTACTTTATTTTATTTAATTTTGTCTCACCCGAGGACACGTTTTCATTTAGAAATCTCTGTCTATAATAGTCAAGTTTGCTACAAATATATATAGATCTCTTTTATAAAATAATAGCAAGATTTCTTCCCATCCTAAATGCAATATACAGGTGTGAGATTATGTATGTATGTATATCTATGCCGTGTATGCGGGGACGAAGAGAAGAAGAGTCTATGGATCACCTGCTGTGTACCTGTGACTCGCTGGCTGCTTGCCGAATGAGTCTTTTTAGTTGGCCTACCCACAACCATATACTATACCTTAAACTTTAGACTCAAATAAAGGCTGTCATAAAGATGACAACAATTTTTGGAGATATGGATTGAAAGGCAAGGGGATGCATAAAAGATCCGACTTAAGAGATTTAAGAATGTATTACAAATCACTATTATGAGAGGTAAAATTTTTTTGACGACCGATATTGCGTGGAGGAGTATATACAGCTTTTTCATTTTCATATCCATACTAATAATATAAAATTTGCGACTGATATAGCGTGGAGGTATACCTGCACTCCATTCCTGCTGTTGTGGGTTTGATTCCCACACAGGACGTATCTTTTTGTGCGTAAATATGAACATTTGTTCCGGTTTGGTTGTTTTCGTATGTATATTAATTATATATTTACCAAAATAAAGTATTTATGTAACTTTATCCGTTCAGTTAACTCCAGTTCTTAATGACAAGATAAGTCATGGAATTAAATAATTGGTATAATTGTCAAAATTACATTATACATTATATGTTTGTAGCAAATTATACCTAAGTCGATATAAGCGTTTAGGCTGGGAAGAGTAACAGAAATACAAATATTTACTTTCGTAAGGACAAAAAACAAAAGGGATAAAACATTTGCAATAGACAGTTTGTTAGTGCAAGCCAGCATTGTACTTGCAGGATGGTCAGCCAGTTAAAACATTAACGCGCAGCATCGATAGTTACACCGAAGTTGCACAGCTTTATACGTATATGTACATACAAACATTCACGCCTGTTTCCCCCGAAGGGGTTCTTCTTCCTCGTCGTTACACTCTTGGCAGAGTGGTCGTGTTCGTTACTTCAGTTGCAGTGACTCGCCTAACAACTCGCCGCAATTCCTCTTTGATGTTGGCCTTCCACGTGCAGAGCACTGTCCACGGCTGCTTTGATTTGGTCCGTCCATCTCATGGGTGATCTACTTCGTGCTCAGGTGCCTTCAACTTTGCCCTGTACCACTAGGCGCTCTATGGAAATCTCGCAACGTCAGGATAAGTGCCTAAAGAAGGTGAGGATACGAGCTTGCACGACGGAGTTCAGACGCTGCTTGATACCGAGTTCTTGAAGTATAGAGACGTTCGTACGGAATACCGTCCACGATACCCCTCTGAGCATTCTCCTCCAGCACCACATTTCAAGGGCGTCAATACTCTTCCGCTCGTTTTCCCGCAGGGTCTACACATCAACCATTGTTAGCGATTAAGGTTCTTAGATGGATGTATGATTGGACCACATCGCAGTTCGCGATACGTGTGACTTCTGGCGAGTTATTGTTGGCACGGTCGACAATCATCATCTATGTCTTGCTGCTGTTAATTTTCAGTCCAAATTTGAGGCTGACGTTTTCCATCTTGCATAGGAGATCTTCCATATGACGACTGCTAGTAGCGAATAGAGTTGTGTCATTCGCATATCGTAAGCTCGAGATCCTCGAGCTACCGATCGCAATGCCGCCCGTCCAGTCTTCAAGCGTAATTCTCATTATGAGTTCTGTGTATATATTGAACAGAAGCGGGGATATTATACATCCTTGACGGACTCCTGCCCTAGGATAGAAATTACTCGACAGTATGTCAACTGCTCTCACTGATGCTGTTCCGTCCTCATACAGACGCCTGAGAAGATGTACAAGGTGTTTTGGTGTACCCATGTCTAGCAAAGTCTTTCAAAGTATCGACCATTTTACAGAGTCGAACGGTTTTGAGATATCAACAAAACAAATCTAGGCTGGTTTGTTGAATTCTCGGGCTTTCTCGATAATCTGGCGCAACGTCAAAATTTGCTCACGAGTACCTTTACCCTTTACGAAACCAGCTTGTTCGGGTGAAATCTCCCTGAATAAGTCGCTCGTCCAAGACGTGCAATAATATTTTACGTAGTTACTGCACGTCTTTGTGGAACCTTTTTTGTGAAATGAGATGAAGACTGTATGAGCCCATTCTTTAGGCCACATTCCTGTCTGCCATATTTTATTACAAATGGATTGGAAGATCTGAACGCCATGCTCTCCCATAGCTTTGATAGTTTCAATAGGGATAGCATCCCTACCTGTGGCTTTACCATTCTTCAAGTGTTTAATAGCGCTTCTGATTTCCTCCTTGAAAATGTCTGGCTCTATTTCTTCATCAGTTGGACCCATTTAATAAGTGGCGAGCCTATTGCCGTTTACCAGAAACAATTATGTTCGCCAGAGCCTCGTCCGTTGATCGACAGGTGAACCACTTCCAGATGAGGATGGCTCGGGCTCCTTAGGTCTTGGTAGAATCCCTATACATCATTTATACGTATATGTGGTAGTCATTAAAGTATATTAAAAGCCTTATTGGGGCGTTTGCAAGCAGAACTAACAGCAGAGTGCCTTGCACCTGCCTTCCGCAAATCCGCACTGGGTTCGCGTGTATGACGTGAGAGGAGGCTCGTACTCAGTAGTAGGACGTTAATGGACTAAGTTGATAATACGTATGAATTTGTACAACCCCTACATAATTATTAATATTTAACAAAAGCCATAATTAGGGCCTACCTGTAACAACAAGGGTTCCAACGAAGTAAGCTTTCCTTCGACGCGTTGGTATGCGATGGAGCAGTCCAACAGCAGAATTCTTGGGTTTTCTATGTACTGAGGCATACCCCTGTGTTCAGAATATTACGGAGCATTAATATTTTATTTCTACTAATGCGCTTCAATAATTACAAAAATATTGTTGCCAAAATGTAGTACAACATTCATTCACCGGTAGTCCCCAAACTAGTTACTTAAAACAGTAAACAAGTGTTTGGTATTTGACTAAAGATTGCCTATATTGTTTTTGAGTATATTTTTATGACGATCCCACACTGTTGTTACAATTGTTCTTCTTCAAATCTTTACAAACGTTAGTAAACAGGCGAAATTATAAGTAGCTAGAAAAGTTTGAGCTAGTCCCGATAACCCAATGTTCAAAGTTCCTTATTGCATTAATGTTGTGCATATAATGATGTTAAGAGCGTTAAGTTTATGTTAAGAAGCGCTCGTAGCTCTGCGGTGCTCGGTGGTCGGAAACGATCGCCGAAGTACAGCAGAGTTTACAGAGGTCAGTCCTTGGATGGGTGACCGTTTGTGTGGCATTTGATATCGAGCGCTTTCGTGCTTCGGAAGGCACGTTAAGCCGTTGGTCCCGGTTATCACTAAATGTGGTAGTCGTTAAGCCATGTTAGAGGCCTAATGGGCGGCTTGAAAAATTCTAACAGCAGGACGCCACACACCTGCCTCCGCCAATCCGCACTGGGTCAGCGTGGTGGAGTATGACCCCAATACCCTAACACCTTGATATGTGAGAGGAGGCTCGTGCTCAGTAGTGGGACGTTAATGGGCTGTGATGATGATGATGATGATGATATACTGATGTTAACAAAGATAGAAGGAAACAAACATGACCCTAGTGCAAAGTTACGATAAGGTTCATTTTCCTAGTATATCGACTATGTTAAAACTCGGTAGCACTTGGTATTTTTAGTGTATGTTGTTATGGTTAACCGCACATCAAGCAAACATGCTACGACTGCCTTCAATAAATCAATGTTCAGAGAGACAATTCAGCCAACATCAGGCAATTCAGTGAATACTGACCTCCACGCCATATCGGTCATCAACGTTTTATTATTAGTCTATGGTCAGTCTACTCACCTGTGCGCCACATTCTTTGATAACACCACTCCATGGATAACACTACACTCGCTGACGTCACCGCCCGGAACTTTCTTCACCTGCACGTATTTCCTGATGTCTATATCGTTGCTGTACATATCTGCAAAATATTTACTGTTTACTGCTTAAATTAAGTAGAATGTCTATTTAAGAATTAATTTTGGAAGATAAGTTATAGAATTAAATTAAATTATTAAGTATTGACGTCGAAACCAGCTATCTACCTTAATCCTGCTTGTTAAAATTATATATCAATTAAATTTCAAGCTTCTTTATTTTATTACACTCCATATTTTTACATTTGTGGGTTAGAATATGACAAACAGAATCTGAATAAGCTAAATGTCTAAATTATTTTTAAGTTAGCAAATTTGCGTGGGTTCTTACTAGTGTTACTTATTATTTCACCACAACCGTTTTACTTTAACGTCCATTGCTGACTTTAAATAAGAGCAGTGTATGTATATTTGTACTAACGGTTCGATGGGTGCTGTACAGCTATTAAATAAAAGTGGTCGCGATAGATCTTGTGAAAAAAGGGTTTAGATCAAACTATGGCTAAGAACTGTTTAAATAAATAAATAAATATTTTCTAACAATTACACCAATTATTTAGTTCCAAGATAAGTATCATTAAGAACTTGTGAAATGGATACTAAATAACGGATAAACATACATATATGCGTTTTTTTTTCTTTTTTCTAAATACACACTTAATATAAATAGGAAAACACCCAGACCAGAACAAATATTCAAGTTCATGCACACAAAGATTGGTCCTGCGTGGGAATCGAACCCACGACCTTAGTAGCGAAGAGCAGGTATTCTCGCCACCACGCCATTACGGTCGTCAATGAGCCAAATAATCCGCTGAGACTGAGACATAATAATAATATTAATAATAAATCATTTATTTCATAGAATATGGTTATCGTATACATGTTCAGATTCCTTATTCCAACATATTCTGTCGCTTTTCGACGTGGAAATATTAGTCAAGTCATATTAGTAATTAATTGTGTACAAAATATAAAAATAATTAAAAAATCTAGGAGCAAAATTACAACATAAAAAATTAAAACAAAAATTCAGAAATTATATATAAAATAACAATAATAATATAACACAAACACAAATCCAACAAGATAATTATAGTTGACGTTCACAAATAAGATTCAATGTCAAGCAATTTTATAATGTCATTAATAATTACAAGTATTCAAATATATCAGTAAAAAAGTCATTAATGTTATAATACAGTTTATCAATTAAAAATTTAAATAATATTGTTTTAAATTCATAATATTGTAATAATATTGTATTACAAGTCCCACTCACCGATCATGACAAACTCAGTGGCCTGTACACACAGTGGGTATAGAGCTTGCAGCCAGCTCGCCGCCAATCCACTGAGACTGAGACACTGACGCATCAACAGTTTCAAGTGCTCTTCTCCGGATTCCGCTAAAGCTTTGCATACGTGACGAGATTCTGTGTAACCTGGAAAAGAATGATAACGTAAATGGCTGTGCCAATTTTAAAATTATAATTTAAATTAAGAAATAAATGACCTCTAACACACGAAGGTGTCAGGGTGAATCAGAAATCAAAATTCGGAATCGCAATTCGGTAATATTTTAGGTCCACCTTATCCCAGTTAAAGAGTTACGAAACGAAACCTTACTCGGCCCTTAATCAAGAGTTAGGGATTCAAGGGTATTGTTCGTATATTTTAAATAAATTCAATGAATTAGGTAAACTGGATTGTCTATAATCATACCTTCTTGATCCAAAACTGGGTGTGCTTCCTCCTCGCTTGATGGAGACTTGTTTTCTGTAAAAACATGAAGAGTTATTATTATCCAAGTGTTATATTCAGTTCTTGTCAACATAAACGCTGAAATTGGAGGAAAACGGAATGTTGGTAACATGTAATTTTACTGCCTACTTTAAGAGCGACGATAGCCCAGTGGCGAGAACCATAGACATCTAATTTTGAGGGTCTAGTGTTCAAACCCTGGTGGCGCACATATGAGTTTTCGAATATATGTGCCACGGAAAACCCGTTAAGCTGTTGGTCCCGAGTCATGAACATTTCTGGCAGTCGTTATTAGGAAGTCAGTGCCTTCTAATATTCTGACAACTGGTTTAAACCATAGAACGATGTTTCCCCTTGGGTTATAGAGGTCAGATGGCAGTCACTCTATGTAATTATTGAAGTTAAGCCAAATCTGGTTAGATCAGTGAGCAGATGCTTTTTTTTGTTTTACGTCGGTAACAAAATGCATTTACGCACTGCCTTCGGACAGGCCGGCGGGGGTGTGGGGCTCACCAAACAAACACGACTGCCAGCAGTAATAACTCCTAAAAATCTTCCGACGACGCCCGCCGCGACTAACGTCCCCCGGACCAAAACCGGAAGGGCCTCCTCAGAAAGGCGCAGTGGACGCGCCCCTCCTACCTTCTTATGCGACTAGCATAGAATAGCGTGTGTGGCCGACTTCTCGGAGGGACAATGGTTAAACAGCCCTCTGCGCCCTACCGGGAGGTACTCAGCCCCCCCACCACGACAAGGTGGAGACCAGTCGGGGGGGAGTGAGCAGACCCTGTGCCCTGGGCTTAAGTCTAGGGCAAGCGGGATAATACTAGCATATGATAGTGCCTACTGTAAATCATTTAATTTATGTAATATATGCTGGACGGTAAAGGCTTTTCTGTTTGAAGTATCATTATTATCATTAGAACAAGACAAAATACAATGCAAGTTATTATGAGCCATTAAGTTTTAGCTGCCTGTACCAAACCAATGGGCTTTAGGATAATCACGCAATATAGTCCAAAAAGCATACACCAGTAGTCATGGGCTGCTTTCAGTACAAACAAACTCCTGACATATATGTAATCGGAAAAGGCAAAACTTACCGGCTTTCGAGGTTTTGATCAATCGCGCCGAACTGTTGTCCAGGTTTAAGTTGAGGCAGTAAGAGGACACACTTCCTACGATGCGCCCCCCACTTTCTTCTGCTGTAAGCAAAGACCAGACATTATTGTGGAACAATTTTTTATTCAAAAATCCCTATACACTTTACTTCAAAAATAACATTGGTTTTTTTTATTGTGACTCGTCATTGTGTCCACTCACACGTCACATGTGCCTGATGGTAAGCAGTCGATGCAGTTAAGATAAGTAAGAAAGCTCCGTTCAACGACAAGCACGGTAATAAGCGCATTTATGCAGTAGGCAGAGGCATATTATACGCCCACACTTAGACAATTAATTTATATGAATTATTTGTAATTATGTATATTAATTATTTTGAATAATTGTATTCTTTCGTAATCAGTTTGCAAGTTACTGAACTAGCCTTATTGGTACAGTGACTAATTGCTAAAATTATCACAAGCTACTTGTAATATCGCCTGTGCTTTCTTTGGAGTCTTAGGTATACTTAAGGAACTTTAACCCACCAGTGGACTCTTCCCCAGAATCATCGTTGCGAATCTCTGCAGGTCTGTACAGAGCATAGTCTGCAAACTGAAGCAACTCCGTCATGCACTCCATGTAGCCTGAACTCAGTAGGTTTTGACATACTTGACTCGCTTGGAACCTATAACGTGGTCACAATGTTACAAACCAAGGATGTTGCGAATCGCATCCGCATCTGCAAATGCGGAACTTCATAGATTAGGACATCTGCATCCGAATCCGCATTTAATCAGTGCGGAAGATGATGATGATGATTGAATTGAAGCGGTCACTCATCCAAGAACGAGCACCATTTGTTCTTCGTGTAATCTTATCTTACCAAGAGGGATAAATCATAAATCTTTATTGCATCAAACAAACAAGTACGTTAGGTAAGTAGTACAATGAATACTGATACCCCGTAGGGGCACTGCAATTTAAAAGGGAACTCACACATATTACAAAACTACGCACTTAATTATTCAATTATTAACTTATACACAAATATAAAAACAATAATATTAACTTATTAGGTTAGCTAACTTAGGTTTTAATGGAGTTTGTCGTCAAAATATTCGTGAAGTGTGTAATAACATTTCGCAATCAGTATGTCTTTTAATTGTTTAGTAAATGGTTTTATATTATCTTCATTTTTAGGGACTCAGGTAAGTGGACTCAGGGCCGGATGATACAAGTTTTGAACAAGATGGAGGAGATATTAATTGTTTTCTGCCTTTAGATCTTACTGTGTATGTGATATGGCGGCACACTTAGAACACTCTTTAGATGCTTAAAAACAATATATTGGAAGAAGCTCAGACCTGGTTTTGTTGTTGGTGTTGTCCATAACCCACTGCAAGATGTCGCATCCGCGCCATACGTTGTTGTATCTCACGAGGCGATATCTTAAAGCAACATATTAATGCGTCAGTTTCATTGCTGTACCCTATTTTATACAAGGTAATGGACCTACATATTTTATGCTTACTTAATATAATAATTTATGGTAAAGGGTTTCTTAAAATTGGGATGTATGTATAAATATTCTTGGACATATTCTCATACATCGCTTGTAGTCCCAAAATTAGCTAAATTTTAGAATGGGGTCTAGTACGGATTAACACACACCAAGACAAATAGTCATTATATTTGTCCTGTGTGGGAGTCAAACACTCGACTTACCTCCACGTAATATCTGTAGCTAAGCTGTCACACAACTGTCGACATTTTTTTAAGCAAGTGATGGATTAAAAATATCTTTGTAACAATTCCCGCGCTACTATATTTTTTTTATTTATTCTCTGTTCTTACAGTAATAATTCTACATACTTCACTACTTAAAATATTAAATATTCAAAAGTACTTTGATAGTTTTTACAAACCACACCTGAAGTAAACAATTTTTTATAGTCCACCAACAAATAGTAATATTACTGAAAAGAGCTTTATATTACAATGCCATAACTACGTGAATGTTTAAAATACTCACTACTAGTACTCAAAAAATAATTAGCACTAACCATAGGTTAATTACATAATTTTTTTTTAAAGGTTTATAGGGTTTCTACCAAGATTTAAGGGGCCCAAGCCAACCTCACCTGCTAATGGTGCACCTGCCGATAAACGGACAAGGCTCTGGCGATCATAACAGTGCCCGGTAAGCGGCAATAGGCTCGCCACCTACTTGGGATCAACTATTGGCGAAGAGTGGGCGTATAATATGCCTCTGCCTACCCCTTCGAGGAAACAGGCGTGAATGTATGTAAGTTTTAACATAAAGGTGCTTAAGGTGGAAAAACAAAATTGTGTGATTTATTTTTAAGGAAAAATTTAATTTATTTAATTCTGAAATAAAAGGAATTTTAATGCATGTATTTGTACACGTGGTCTCGTTAATATTTCGGAGTTATGGAATTCCATATAAACATGTTGAATAATTAAAAAATCGCATTTTTATTTTTTCAGGCTTGTAGCGATATAAAGAAGTAACAACTAAAAATTAGAAGTAAATTGATTAATATACTAAAACATTTCATTCTATTGATGACCACGAACCAGCAAACGTAGTAGAGGTCGGCTTCCACGAAGCTGATCTTGACGGAAAGACTGGAGATCGATCGACGTGAAAAACAAGTGAGAAGCCCTATATTCAGCAGTAGATTTCCAATAGTCAGAAAATTAAAAAAAAACATTCAAGGAGTTCCAAAAGAATACAACAATCAGAACACTAGTCCTTAAATACTAAACTAGTTAGATATTTCGAGTTAAAGTTTGTAGTACGTCTTATACATGATCTCAAATTACTCAACCAGTTAGTTATACCTGAGGTGCAATAACGATGATCTTGATACGTGTACTTGATATTAGCCAAAACAAAACCTGTAATACATAAACTTACTTTAAGTCCTTCCAAATTTTCTTCAGTATCCTGTATGTCATACAATAAATGAAATGTAATATTATGGGTACTGTAAGCACTAAGGGCTTATTAATTTCAATTTCTATTCATTTATTGCCATCTAAGTGCACATATGGTCTTAAGAATTATATGTGTTACAACTTAGTTACGTTTATAGGTGCTGCAATATCTTAATATATAGTCTTAGTAGGTAATAGGTTTGTAATTACAAAAAAGCTATTATTATTTCTTGATATAGTAAATTTGAATTCGTGTTATACGAAATGAAAGGTTGAATATATAAACTTTCGAAAAAAAAATGTATTTCAGGTAAGAATGTCGTAATACGTTTGGATATTGAATATATTATACACAGGTTTTTGTGTCGTATAAATTCGACTCAGGCGGAATGAGCCTGAATTTTTAGTCGGATAAATCCGACTCAGGCGGTTAAAAGGTTAACAGCGCTAGTTTTTAAGTTTTGACCTTCAAGAGCTCTTTTGAGCCAAACTTAAATAAATGATTTGGCATTGACTTTAATAATTTGTGTGTTTTTGGATGTGTTTTATTCATAAAGTAATAATAATGCTGAATGTCACTTCAAAACAATTTGTTTTTTATAAAAGTCAATAAATTTCGGTATTTTATGAAGGTGAAATGACAAATAAATTTAGTTTATGAGTATACCTGTGCTGATGAGTTGGGAGCTGTTCCACCAACTGCCTGTGTAGCTCGTGGAGAGGTGGCGGAGGCCGAATGTCGCCACGTTCCTCTTGCTCGCGGGCGAACATGAAATTTTCTCTAGTCTTCGAGTTTGTGGCCTTGTTCTCCGGGAATTTGACCTGTTATATTGTATTCTTGCAATTTAGAAGATCATGAAAGATTTTTTTTTTTGTAGTATAGGAAAAGAAAGGTTGATTATAAATAAATAAATATTCAATAAATATTTAGTGACAATAACCACCAATTATTTAGTTCCAAACTAAGTATTAATAACTTATGTTATTGGTACTAAAGAACGATAAAACATACATAAATATATTTTTTTTAAATATGTAAGTACTTAATATATAGTGTTATGTTCAATAAAACACAGTAATTAGGTAAATACGTGTATTGAGCTTTGTAGCAAAAACCAAAAGTAAAAGTGAAAACATTATGAACTACCTCCATACTACACTAACATTATTAACTAAGAATGTTTAGCAAGTACCCTCAACTTCCACACACAACATATAGGAAAACGGGTGTCCTTTGGTTCGCCTAAAATTGTTTGTCCTAATATGGTTTGGCCAAACCGTTTTGGCCTAAACTTAAAACGTACAATTATTGTTTCGCCTAAAAATTGTTTTGCCACCATTATAGTTTGGCCTAAGAATTGAAAGGCCTAATTTTAGAATGTCTAATGTAAAATAGCCTAAACTATATTGACATAACTTTATTTACGATTATTTCGCAAATTTGTAAAAGCACTAATTTTAGCATATCTAAAATTAAATGTGCCAATAATGTATAATGTATGTATGTATTGAGAAAATAAATTGACAGAAGCGAATCGCTGCAAACCCGACTCCACGTAGCCTTGTCTGCCCTACCCTAGAGTGCAATATAAGCCCGCGTAGGCGCGGAGCCGGAGCCGGCCAGCAAGCCGAAGACTCGGTGGTGAGCGAAAACCATCTGCGACGAAAAGCTCGCGTGGGACTGCCGGAGTCCCGCAGCGCCGAAGCCGTGACGGAAACTATGCATGCTGCATGCCTGCATGCATGCTGCATGCCTGCTTGCATGCTGCATGTTTGCATAAAAATGAGTAGGCGTTTTGTACCTTATGATTTTTAATTTTGTGCGAATTAATATTTAGGAATTGTAAACTTTAGGGATTACGAATTGTTCTGCCAAATGACGCATTTGGTAAATGACAATGTGGCGATAAAAAGTTAGGCGAAGTGAAATTAGGGCAAACACGATTCTGAAGAGTGAAATTAAGCGAAAATATTTTAGGCTTTTCGTTTGGGTGCCATAACAAATTAGGCGTACAAAAAATTAGGCGATCCGATAGGGACCCAGGAAAACACCCAGACCAGAACAAATATTCATTGTTATGTAACCAAAGATTCGTCCTGTGTGGGAGTCGATTATCTATCATTAAATTGGCGTTACAAATTTTTATGTGATTTACGGTAAACAATAAAGTAGTAATAAAATTTTCAGATTTTCTCCCGTCTTAGCTTTTACTGAGTATGATTGGACACAAAAGGACAATGCTTAAGAATAATAATATCTTTATTTTATCTATAATTTCGTTGTACAAATGTGTTAGGAGCATGCCTGTATTAGAAGGCGCAGCTCTTCCATAACTAATTTAAAAATTACACGTTTTACAATACTATTACAACTCGTACGAATTAACTGTGCACTTCGCACTGTGACGTAATTTGGAAGGGTACGTTAGCAAAAAAAAAGAGAATTATGTTAAAAAAATAAAATTATCATTTTTTAATATGTTAATCAAAGGTCGTTTTGATGATAAGGCGTCACAATACTAGGTCATTTTGATACATATGGATTGATATTATAACAGCTTGACAATAAAGAGACGACAAAAATGAGGGCACTAGATTTTTCATTGCGGTGACATTTTTAATAGTCTAAGATCATTTCTGTATGTAATAATAAGTAAATGCGACGCTGCTCCTCCGTGCACACAATTTTATTTCAGATGCATGCAATCGTTGGTTGCTATCGCTACTGAGCGGTTACGGCGAATGCGGGGCGTTGCGCAGGGAAGCGGGAGAGGGGTCGCATTCCAGCGGGGTGCACAGTTGATTCGTGCGAGTTGTACATGTGTGCAATATAAATTAAAGTTAAAAGGTGTGGTGTGTGTGGTGGGATATTTCCTATTTCTATTCCAAAAGAGCTTCTGTATCTTTATAAGTAAGAGTCTTAATCCAGCTCGTAATCATATTTTTACAGTCGTCATATTTTCTGTTGTGTACGTATATTTAAACGTACGTATAATAGTGCTTGGCTTGATCGAGACCACGTGGGGTCATGTTAAAGCTATCAAGGAGGAGGCCACGCGAGGCCTATAGTAGAGCTTTAAAGATACATAGTAGTGTACTCGTATTATTGTATTTAATAATAACTTTAATTAGCTGTATGTTAAACCCTACGAATACTAGTTTGATCTCATCCTGATTTAGGAATAGATCAAACTAAAGAGAGAGACAGATAAAGAGTATGTTGATAAGGAATGAATACCTTTTGTTTTCTTATGAGTTTCATTACATTCACTAACCCTATGTTTTAATTCGAATATTATAAATAAATACCTGCAAATTCTCTTGCAAAGTCCTAAGATCTGGCGGTATTTCTCCAGTCATGTCGTTTTCCCTCAAATAGCTGAGGACCACGTTACAGCAGTAGTTGCAAACGCGTAGACCGCCAGCGCATCCGAATATTTGACCTAAAACCAAACATAAATAAAAGTTGTTGACTTGTAGTTGGTTGGAATGCAGTTCTTTATGGTGTAAAATATGTAAAAATGAATAAACATTTCCCATAATGCTAACTAAACTAAGTATAGCTTGTGTTATAAACATATGACAATATTTTTGTTAACAATACATTTCAAGTTAAATCGGTTTAAGTGTTCTCTAAGAAACCGTAACTATTAAATTAGTACTGAGGACCCCTTCCTTCCTTCGGTACGACAGTTGATGAAGGTGGTTCTAGAATGATCTAAATCGTAATCAATTGGGGAGGTCTTTAATTACCAGTGTCCATTTATTGGCTGAGATAATGTAGATCAGTCTTTCCCAAAGTGGGCGATAACGCCCCCTTGTGGGCGCTGCAGGTCTCAAGGGGGGCGGTCAGAGACCCAGAAAGAAAATGGGGGCGTTGTGCAGAGGCCATTTTTTTTAAATAGGTGAAAAAATGGGGGCGCTAAAAAAATATTTATTCTCAAAGTGGGCAGTAGATTAAATAAGTTTGGGAACCACTGATGTAGATAAAGAAAACCTTCTGCCACAGACAAGGTAGTAATATGGGACTAAGCAAAATCGTTTACTAAGGAGTTTGTCACAACTCAGTATTTTAAAATGCTATCTCACCAGGTACTCTCTGGCTGCAGCACCTAGAGCAGAATATCTGCCCGCAGACGCGGCAGTGGTGGCGGCGTCGCAGCGTGCTGAACCGGGACGCGCACTCGTAGCACTCCCGGGATATGTCGTCTGGCATCCAATAGCGAGCTAGCTCTGTGTCTGCATATCTTGTTCCTTGACCCTGTTGGCAAATATGTTTACATTATAATATTGGGAAGGCCTATGTTCAGCAGCGGACTTCATATGGATGATGATATTGATTAATTTATATGTCATCTGGCATCCCGTAGCTGTTTATCATTGGATTTTACTAACTATAAGAAATCTGAACACGCGCTGACAGTTTTGACAATAGAAACATGTGTCAATCTGTATGACACTTTGGATGTGACCAACTATAAGAAATCTGAACACGCGCTGAAAGTTTTACAATAGAAACATGTCTCAATCTGTATGACGCTTTGGATGTGACCAACTAGGTATAAGAGGCTTACTTTACTAGTACTAGCTCTGTTTAGATTGGCTCCAAGAGCGCTGTGAGACATGTTTAAAAATATTTATTATGTATAAAATCTACACTATTGCAGTATAACAATTTCATTGATATTTTAGTTAGTGTATAAATTATGGCAAAATAATAGTTCTATGACTCAAAATAAATTTAAATTAACAATAAAACCGAAGCTGTCTTCAAAGGGATACTATTCTATTACAGATTATATGACGTGATTTTAGTGTAATCATATTTTAATTGTTTTTATACTTAATTTTGACGTTTTCAAGTGCTATGTAATAGTTTATAAAAAAATATATTTGAAGTTTAATATGGCCAAATTTTGATTTATAGTATATATGCGGTATAGTTAGCTAAGCGACTATAAGCAATAATTTTTTTCAGGTTTTATTTTAAATGTTAAAAGAATAATGGGGTGTATGGGATCCTACCAAGACCTAAGGAGCCCTAGCCAAACTCATCTGCAAGTGGTGCACCAGCCAACCAACAGAGGAGGCTCTGGCGAACATAACAGTGCCTGGTAGGCGGAAATAAGCTCGCCACCCATTAGGTGGGACTAACTATATAATTGGCGAAGTGTGGTATAATATTCTTCTGCCTACCTCTTTGAGGAAATAGGTGTGAATGTACGTTAAAAGAATAAATAAGTTACAAGTTTAACCTAAACCTTATTGGATATAAAATATACTATTCAATGCTAAAACAGATCAATTTATTAAAACAGATCAATGTATTAAAACAGATCAATGTATTAAAACAGATCAATGTATTAAAACAGATCAATGTATTAAAACAGATCAATATATTAAAACATGTATGTAATGTTAATTAGTACGAAAGTCAGCTAAAAAAATAACTGTTTTATGTCAAACTAATAAAATAAATGGTAAATTTTTTTTTTTCTGAATTTACTGCGACTTGGTGATCTGTGACTACACAACAAGTGGTTTCAAGGTAATTGATACTGTGAGCAGAAGGTTATCTCAAGATTCCTTTTTATATACTGTGGCCAAATAACTAACTAACTAACTACTGTTTACATGGGGACACTATGTCTCTTTAGCCTAGAGTGTGTGACACTTCCTACGCCTTCTAGTTTGGATGCCAGTTCATTAACGTGATTTGAGATATGCGTTTGATAACTATTACTATGCCTCGCAATTTCTTGCTTAACAGTGTTCATTTTCAAATCCCAGTATATGTACTTATTGCTTACAAAATAAAGTATGCAGTAGTATAGCAGGGCTCTGGTTTTTTTACTGAAAATATACTTAATTACATAATATACGTTCTTAAATAGTTTTAGAAAAGTTTCTGCTCACCCCAGATGAGATATATGGAGGTGTTGTTATATAGCTATGTTATCGTTACGACTGTACGTATGTACAACCTAATACTTAAGGTAAATAAAGAATCACATACCCCAGATCCTAACGCAATAAGGCTACTTATTCTCTTCAAAACATTGGATAGACTGCGACCTTCGAATTCAACAGCATATGACCCAGTTTCCGTCTTTGAATCGTCATATTCTTGATTCTTTTGGGCGTCAGTGAGTTGCACATTCTTATCAGCTCCTATAGGTGTCTTTTCTTGGTTGTTTTCATTAGAATCACTGGGTGAAAACACAGGGAACTTCCATAATTTGTTAAAGAACGTCGACACACCACTTTGCGTTGATTCCGGTTCGAATCTTGGAAATTCTGTGATTTGTGATGTATCATACTTATCCATTTTACTTTATTGAAACAAGACAATGGGCTTAAGCATTACGAAAATATTTTTATTCTTTCTTTATGGCAAATTATTTGAGACGAGTAGCGATAACCAAAACATTGTTTTCATTTCTACTGTCAGTCTGTCATTGTCATGCATTGACAGTATGTTTCGTTTAGAAATGAAATTTAATTTGTTTGTATTTTTAATTTAGTTGTACTACCTGTTATAAGGTATAATTTTATTTGATCTCCCAACTCTCCGCAAGTTTAGGCCAAGATACCGGCAACGGCAACTATGTGAGGTGCGAGCTCTGCCCTCAACCAACATTTTTTATGGGCACAAGAGGTCTAAAGATCTATATAGGTAAGGTGCACAAACCTTCTTATGCCTCTCAAACCTGCCCCGTCGTATCCCTTCCTTTAGTTGACGCAAACATCCAACAGAATTTCGTGTTTTGGCACCAAATTGCAAAATTAAAATACTCCAATTATTAGACAAATTCCGAGAGGAGCTCGCATCTCAGTACCTCATTCATCAGCACAATCCATCGATTCATGAAAACACCTCGCACAGCTGGGAACTGCTGTTGACATTTGCCTATCGTGTTTCACATGTGAGCCTTTTTTTACTTGATCTGAGATGTGAGCAAGAATAACAACGGCAATACCCTAACTCATAAAATTTAATTCAACTGCACCAATCAGTTACCACCGCAATTTAGTCCAGTCATTAGTTTCAAAAAACTTCATTAATTATAAGCAAGGTTGAAGAAAAAAATAATGAGGGTGATATAAAAGGAGCCTCTCAGTGATTTTTTCTTCTCATACCGTTGCTCACCGTTGTTCTACAGATGCTTCGCATTCCATCAACGAAGACGAAGTATATAAGTATTCTTATAAAAATGTCTCTGCCGTTGGTTTAGACGGTCTCTCCCCACAACATTTTATAATCTAATAAGAAATACTCCATAATTAATCAAAATTCTAAAATGTCCAATGAATGACCGCGTTTGGAGTCAAGCTTCCCTTCCTATACGCTTCGGGGGTCTAGGTGTAAGAAATGTATCTAGCGTGGCACTGCCGGCGATTTTGTCTTCTGCTTATAGTACGCACAATCTCTACCGGAAGATTATCCACCCTTCTCCCTCGTTCCGTACAGTTGTCATGCAAGGCAGATGCTAAAAACGCCTGACAATCCTCCTGCCAAAGTTCCGACTTCCCTTTACTAACACAGCCGCAAAGACACTGGGACGAGTCTCTATGTAAACAAATTTTTGATGAACATCTGTCATCTTCTGTCAATGCAGCAGAAATCGCTCATCTTCCTGCAGTCTCCGAGAGAGAGTCAGGTCACTGGCTCCAGGCATTACCGTCTGCCAATATCAGTACGTTGTTGGATGGGCCGTTTCTTACTCTAGTGGTTTGCCTCCACCTAGGCGCCCGCCAGGGTAGTCCACCCTTATCGATGTGTTTTTGGGGAGGCCGTTGACGAGCTTGGCCATCATGATCTTTCATGCGCCCGCAGTACTGGTCATATGTTACGGCACTCCTCCCTTAATGACATGAGCAGCAGTGCTTTTGCCACCGTTGGCTTACCTGCTGTCTTAGAGCCATCTGGTACTTATCTCTCGCAGCGATGGCAAAAGACCTGACGTTATGACTAGCGGCCCATGGAATCTTGGTAGGCCGCTGGTATGGGATGCGACCTATACAGACACCGTGGCTCCCTCACATGTATGCGCGACCTCGCATCGTGTCGGGGCTGCTGCGGTAAGTGCTAAAAATCGCAAACGGAACAAATACGAAAACCTAGGGCCTAACTTGTTTTTTGTTCCATTTGCGGTGGATACGTTGGGTCTATGAGGGCCGGAAGCAAAGCAGCTCGTGCCTCATTGATGCTACCGGTGACAAGAAGGCTGGCAGTCACTTCTGCCAGCGTATTGGCAATCCAAAGAGAAAATGTTGCCAGCATTTTGGACACCATACCCATGGGCCCACAGTTGGAGAATATCTTTTATTTATAGTTTTTATTTTTAATATGTAACTGAGCAGGTTAATAAGATTCATATTTGAAAAAATAAAACAGGAATTATTTGCCATGGCTAGTAAATTTGTCTTTTCTATTAACACTTCACTTCTGACGTGCCTCGTTTTCTCTTTGTTTTAAATTAAATTTACATGAAATTAAATTAAATTGAATGACTAAAGTCCTTGATAATGACGCATTTACATATTAAACTTTGATGATATACTGCCATTAATTTAAAAAAGATGATTTGACATTGACGTTATGACAGTGACGGTAATTCATTGAAAATTGCACAGGTTTGGGAGTATTTCTGTAATATTTATTAAAAAATTGTAATAATCAGAATTAAATATGGGCGATGTTACTTTCGACACAGTTGCTTACTCAAAAATAGTGCTACATGCTGTGAAATACCCACATTGCGCAGTAAACGGCGTTTTGCTTGCTGATGCCACGAACATCAAAGAGGGATCCAGAAACCAAGATCTGGAGATAGTGGATGCTGTTCCCCTTTTCCACCATAGCCATTACGTGTCTCCAATGGCAGAGATTGCTTTAACTCAGGTAAGGTCAAAGAATATTTGCTTATGGACAAAACAATCTCACTGTCCATGGTAGTTAGAACACTTCTAGATTTTACTTGAAGATTCTCCGGCTATTGGTAGTCTCATGCAGTAGAGTAAATACATATATTTTTAAAAAAATAAGTCACTCATATCTCAGGGATTGCGAACACCTCAATGATCTTGGTTTCCATGATGCTGCACCGTCCACCATCTGTTACCCTTAAAGCACATACAAAATGAAATTAGGTGTGTTGGGAGTCTAGTCAGATCAAAGTGTCAGACAATTTCCTATAAAAAGTATTTGTTTGATTTGACTGTGAGGTCATTTCCGTTACATATTTCAGACAAAAACAGTCTTATTAAATTCAAATAGTTTATTGCGTTATATGTAGTTTAGGTATAGAATGTTATAAAAAAATGTAATTTAGTACAGCACATGTACCCTGCAAGAGCATAGCAATATAAGCTTATATAGTAAAGTAAAAATTTTATGAAATTAACAAAATAATGTATTATGAGATATAAGATAATTAATTAATATATAAGATAATTAATTTAATGAAAAACAACTTATCATTACTATAACTACCTTATAAAATGATTATACTGGATTTTTCATGAAACATTACAAGAAATTTAAACATTATTGAACTTTGGTATAGACTAACTTTTTAAGTCATATTAATACATACAAATTAAAATTGGACTTATTAAATTAGACATAAGAATAAATTTAAATATTATTGCACTTTGGCATAGACTTACTTATTTAATTATTTAATCATATTAATTTATAAAAAAAAAGCGTAATTATTAACTGAATTAAAATTTAAAATCATTGCACTTTGGTATAGTATTCATTTACCTTATAGAAACATCTATCATTTAAAAAAAATATTAAAGTCGCTACAAATGTATCATAAATATCAGTATCTCTAATATATTTAGGTAGAGCATTGTACAATCTCACTGCCATGGAGTATGGTTCAGATTGATGTATAGCCTGCGTATAATATAAGTATACTTGTATTGTATTTGTTAATTACAGATTGATGTAACTGCTCAGGCTAACAACCGTGTCATAGTTGGGTATTATGCGGCATGCGAGAACTACAGGGACAATACTGTAGAAAAATGTCCAGGACAAAAAATTGTAGAAAGGATTACAGAGTATTTTCCTTCTGCTGTTTTTGCAGTGGTAAGTATTTAATTCTTTTGCTCATTCTGCCTAATCGCAGTCGATGCAGTCCAGAAAATAAGAGTGCTTCACACCATGGAAAAGCATACCTGTTCATAGCAGCCTTAAATGGCTCTTCAGTGAGAGAAAATTAGAATGGGTTGGAGGAGTCCTTCGCCAAAGAGCATGCTGAAATGAAACACACAAACTGTCTAGAAACATATAAAAAAATTAATTGATGCTGGAAATTTGTTGCTACTGTAGTCAATTGTGGAGAAAACTGATTCAACCACCTTTCTGGCTGGAAAATTCATGTGTTCCCACTGGCTGAATAAATGCTACAGCGTGCAGCAGTTTAATGAGGTGTATGTCAACATTTATGAACAAGCCATTTTTTTACAGGTTGATAACACAGTGATAATGACATGTCCAAATAAGCTGGCTTTGAAACTGTACAGACACAGTGAGGGCAAGTGGAAACTCAAGGACTTGGGCAATAAATTACCTTTCCGTAAGTTTTGCATACATAAGTTGAGTTTATTCATCATCTCTATTCTTCTTAGCCTCTTCTTGTTTCTATCATTTCAATGATGGTGGCAGATTGCTTTTTAACTAAAATTCAGCAAACCCTAGCAGAAGTCTAAATTAAGACAAGGGCATTATCGTATGCTTAAGGGAATAGTGACTTAACTCACAAGGCAATTTTTGGGACATCACAAAAGAAGATCTTCTAAAGAATACTTGTCCTACTTGTAAGCGCATTAAATTGATACTGATTTATTCATTAGTAATTCTGCTTTTGTTTTGAACGTTTGATTAACATTGATTCGATCTCAGTAAGAAAAAGAAAGACTGTAAGTACGTAACTCAAACCTGACCGATCTATTAAGTGGTTGATGTTCCTTTAAGCATCCAATATGTTGGTAGATTGCTATTTAAGTGTTATGTTATAAAGATGAAGAGTTTGTCTGTTTTGGATAAACGGGCAAATTTCAGAAACTACTGGTTAAAATTGACTTACATAGAATAGTCATTCTTAAAAATAATCATTGCGGCTCTGCCAATCCACACTCATATTCCATTTGATGGAACTATTGTAATACCTGAAAAATATTCGTCACACTGTTCCATACTCCATTAAAAACCAAGATCTGTTTGTTAAACTGAACCTCATCCTTGATTGCTATATGTAAATTTGAAATCCTGATTGAGTTTACAAACAAATCCCAGGTCTGTGCATTCTCATCGAAGGAAAATTGTCTTGTCAGAACTGTCTGTTACCCAATAAATAACTTTATTATCTTTCTTACAGAAAGTCCTCACACATTAACAACTGCAGCGGAGTTGATTGACAGTAAAACTGCGAGAGATCTAGTTGATTTCGACAACTACCTGGATGATCACACTCAGGACTGGGCCAATATTGGTATTGAGAAAGTTATTGCCTGCATACTGGCTTCTCAAGGTTTTGACTAGTTTTGTAGGGAATCCTATTTAGGCGCTTTGCCGATTGCAGCGCGATCCGTCGCATAGAGCTTGATGGCAGATTTTAACGTATAGAAAAACCAACTTGGCTGTACAGTCAGCGACAAAAAGTTGGTAACACCCTAAGCGCCATAAGGGATCATACATAAATTACGTCACACGAATTTCGTGAACTTTTGACCCCCCCCCCCCCCCCCCTCCGTCCTTGTCACAGCTAGTCACACTTGTGTGACTCCCTCCTCCTTAGTGTGATGTCACATATTCTTATATTATATTCTTTTCTTTTTATAATGAAGTTAATTGTTAGCGGTTAGTGAAGAGCGAAGTTCATCTAGCACAGGCATATATTTGCTTAATAAGTGACTTCAACTTGTTGTTGGTTAAAATACTTCTGTGTATAATATATGAAATAAATAAATTGATTATTATTATGTTTTGCAATTGTACAGCAAGAAATTATTACATTAAAACAGCAGTTTCAAAATATTTACAGGACCTGGATTTTGAAATGTGATGTCACGAAATTTAGGATCCCTCCCAACCCCCATGTCACACTTCGTCAACCCCTCCCTCCCCATTGATGTGTGATGTAATTTATGGATAGCCCCTAAGGATCGTAGAGCGTTATATGACGGTGACTGTCCCTAGCAAGTTTTCTAAACGCACAGAGATTCTTGCATAAAATCTTGTAATACAACGCGACGGAGCGAGATGCAGTGGTCAAACTGCCTCAGTCAATATAATCAAGTGTGATGAATGGAATGAACTTTCAACCTAAGAACATGTTTAATATAAATATTATAAGGATAAATTAAGAAGGTATGACGGGTCGAATGTAAAAATAAAAGTTATAATATCATAGCAAATGAATACTTCATTCCTTTAAATTAGAATATGATTGGATGTGAAATATATTTATTTTAACGGTATAAACTAGTGTGCTAGTGGGCATTTCAGTTATAATATAAAAACTAATTAAGTTCGCTGAAATATTTTATTTTGCAATATTATTATTAAAATATTCCTCAATTATTTTCTTGCATTTATTTACACTACTTAAATCACCAGCTTTTCCTTGGAATTTCCCATTTTTGAATGCTCCTTTGCATTTTAGTATTTCTGTGATTCTGCAAAAATTATTATTGGAGTGATAAGTGTTGATATATCACTTCTGCAAATAATGTAATCTTCCAGGAGAAGCGTTTCAAAATTAAATATCCTGGTATAAAATATAGCTCTTCTTAATTTAAAAAATTAACTACATATATATATTTACATTTCAAAGTAAAACGAAACATCTTACAATTTGGTACATTAGCATTTACCAAAAGTGAGATTATTGAATATGAATGCTAGTTTTTACTTACTGTTCCCCTAAAGCTTTGCAATGCTCCTCGGGTCCATGAATCAGTATTTGTCCTTCCTTAGGCCTATCCGGCTCTTCTGATATGAATAACATAAATAACCCCTGGTCCTCGAGGCCTTTACACACAGAACGGTTGAATTCGGGACTCGCTTCTTTCTTAAATAAGAATATGAACTTAGGTTTTGGTACTGCATTTTTAACTTTGTCAATTTCATGTTGACTTAACTCTGATAGCACATTTGATAGGTTTTTGTTTGAGACTTTGAGGTTTTTCTGTAGTTTTTGGACTAATTCTTCATGTTTGCTTGGTTCATTTCTGGAATAATAAAATATTACTATAGATCAACAAAGAAACGACACAAGCAAATTTGCAGTCTAAAAACATCCCATCGCCTACTAAGGTCAGTCTTCTCTCACATACCAAAGTGAACGGTTATAATAATAATATGCGGTTATAATCTAATGCAGAAAAAGATTTTATAAATAAACTTTTGGCAAAAAAAGTAAAACAAGATAAATTCCAAAATGTTTATAACATATTGAGTTCACGTGTAAAGAGGACACACCTGCCACCGCCATCCTCACTAGCCTGCGTGTTATACTCCACAACTTGAATATTTCATGACAAATTGAGTCTGTCCCTCTCATCTTGGTTTTTAAAGCATTCCTGAGCCCGTTAGTGGGACGTTAACAGACTGTGATGTAAATAGAACAAAACAAATCGACGGTAGCAATTAACAATGTCGTAAGTGAAAAACCGTTACTTTAAACAATGTCGTAAGTAAAAAGTAACGACTTATCACTTATAATATTGTTAAAAGAAACGACTTTTCAAATAATTTATTGATTCAGGCGTTACTACGAGAGAGTTAAAACGAGAGAGTCTCTCGTTTCAGCGTTGGTCGTAAAGACATCGTTGTTCGGAGGCTCCTATCGTACCTGAAGATGCCCTGTGTAAAGGCGAAACACGTGTCGTGTTGAATAGTTTCTCGATTTTTCGGGAAATTATAGTAGCGCGGGAATTGTTACAAAGATATTTTTAATCCATCACTTGCCAACGACTTTTCACTTACGACATTGTTAATTGCTACCATCGAAATTATAAACTCACTTCAATAATACCGTCAGCGCCCTCTCTCTCTCCAGGATCTTTTGAAAGCTCTGCAATACCCGATTGCCCACCAAGAATTTCAGATTGGTTTTACCTTTCTTGCCTGGCTCAGTCCCAAGTAACTTTATGACTTGCAATTGGCTAGAATGTTTTAATAAATTTACAGTCCACAACGTATTGAGTGTATGTCCAATAGCTTTATAATATTATTGTTTAAGTACACAAATTTTCATATAAATCATCGTAAAAAGTAACAGAATCGATCGCTACCTCAGATTGGTGACATGGGTGCCACAACACATGTTCTCATCAATATCACCAATGGTAATTACCCTGATTGTGTCCATACAGTCCTTAGGCAGTCCTCTGGTGTGTGCCTGTTAAGAAATGAATTTTACCTTTAGCACATCAAAACTATTGCAGATTTTATATAGGTAATATAAAAATAAATAATAAAATAAATATTCTCTTACAATCACACCAATTATGTATTTAGTTCCAAGATAAGTATCTCTGAGAACTTGTGTTATGGATACTAAAGAACGGATAAACATACTTTATATAACATATACATAGGAAAACACCCAGACCAGAACAAATAGTCATGTTCATGCACACAAAGATTTTTCCTGTGTGGGAATCGAACCCACAACTTCTGGAGTGAAGTGCAGGTATACTGGCCTCTACACCATATCAGTCGTCTCAATATTATCGAGCATTTCACACTAGCGACATATCTGCAATTTTGGTTTATTTTCTAAAATTTGTGATATTTCTAACATTAATGTGTAACAACGATGCATTATTAACCGTTAAGTGTTGGTAAATCAAACAAAGCAGTGCAACATCACTTTTTAAATTCTCTCAAGACGTCCATGTGAGATCTCAGTATAGTCCCACATCTTTACTGAGGACTCAGGGGGTTTAGGGGAGGGCATCTCATTTACGTTTTATCATCTTTTTCACCACTCATTCTCATTTACTATGATTTGTATATTATTAATATATCATTTACTTGACACTGGCTAAATGTGCTAAACGCACGAAACCATTATTTAAAACAACAAAAAAAAGACGATATATTACTTAAATTTTGGAATAGATACTTACTTCATCAAGATCTGGATCATTCGCTGCACAAATCTTGACATTGACTGGTATTGCATCTCTGATCAATGCATTACATCGAATCTCAGTTTTTTGGACAATCTCACTGCTGACTTTAGTTGAATCCAACTCAACATGGGACTCTTCTGCACCCAACCACCAACTGGTAGTCAGCAGATTGTGTTCCTTCTCCAGAATCGCGGACAATAGATGTTGACCTGAAATTACACCTATCTAAAAACCATCACCTATTATCAAATACCCTGTCATAATCCTAGCGCATTAATGTCCATTACTGTTTACAAGCCTCTTGTCACAAACCAGGATGAGAGAAATTTAAGTGGAGGACCCTTTGCTGAAAACCATTGCTAATTTGGTCAAACCGTTTACGAGATACAAGGATAACGAAAAATGCTCAATTCAACTTCATCATCATAGGCCCTTATTGCTTTTTTACAATTACATTGCATTTTGGGATTTTTGCCCATAATCACCAAGCTGGGCAGGTGGGTTGACGATTTTGCAGTAGGCAGGAAGACACTGCTGCCCATCGTCCGGTAATTATATTTCTCTTCATCTACATGAGATGAGAGGGGGTGACGCTAGACTAGGCCGGCGCTAGTCTAACGTCACGGCACTCCATATTAATACCTACACAACCTAAGTTATAAAATCAACTAATGCTAATGCAACAATTCATTACGTACAAGAGCTTGAGTAAAAAATAATTGTGCAAGAATCTCACCAAGTTACTAGGTATACCAACAGTACAGATAGAATTATCAAAGATTAATGGAAGGCCATTGAATAAGCTTTACATAATATAATACCTGAATGTTGTTGCATGTGATCAAATCTTCTTTCCCAATTTATTTTTTGAGAGACAACTGTGCCCACCTCCAACGGTTCTCTAGTGAAGTGAAGTGCTTCATCGCCCTTCCGAAGCACTTGCAGTACTTCATTGTTGTTAAGTGACCCAAGATCATGTGGCTGTTAATAAATAAGTTATTTTTAGTGATAATTTTTTTTAAGTTTGGTGATAAGAAAGTTGCTCACAAGTATTTTTTACCGAATTTTCAAGCTTTTTTTTTATTTGAGAGTATTTATTGACAATTTAAAAATCTGAGAAAAAGAATTTAAAATTAAGAAAGCTTTAGTATCTTTAACAAATTATCATCATCATGTCGGCCACATTATGTCTACTGCTGAACATAGGACTTTCCAATAGATATCTACATTGAGCAATCCTGAGTCAGTTGCATCCACCAGCTTCTTGCCGCCTTGACTAGATCATCGGGTGGGAGGCTGTCCTGTACTGCGTTAGCCGGTTTGCGGTCGCCATTGAAAAACCTTCACACCATCGGCTGTTGGTAACCTTACGTACATCATATACTTAATCTTTTTATCAGGTTGTGATTATGAATGGTATGGTTATGACTTCGAACAGCTTTTGGACACATACCTGACCACCTCCAGCAGGAAATAGAATGGTGTTTTCCAATGTTATCTGATATCCATCAAACTTAGAAACTTTGCCATACTCCACAATGGGCTCCTTAGTTTCTTCACATTTTACCACTTTTGATGAGAACTGTTCATGGAAAAAAGAAAGCTATAAGTATTTACAGTAAATATCTAACACAAACTAATTTTATCATTCAGGAATATTATTTTTTTATGAATTAGAGCAGACATTAAACAAAAATAAATAAGAAGTTAATTATTGGAAGGTCCCATTTTATATATTTATTATATATCTATTTAAAAAAACATTTTATTACTTCTGTTAGGAAACTATCTTCTTGGCACTTAAAAACCATGGTATCTGTAATTATTTTGCAAATAAATTAAATCTCTGAGTAAGTACCAGCTGATTTCCAATTATAATTATTTTGAGGGTAGCAGCACTCTAATATAACATTACTGCTTTTGTAATAAGATTAAATTTCGCACTAACATGTAAAAATATCTGAAATACCTTCGAAATGTCAAACAAATGTCAATTTATGTGGCTCGCACGACTTGTGCATTTAGCTAATGTGTGTCACATAGATACTCATAAATGTCAAGCTACAATTTGGAAGCGTTCAGTTTATTTATAATTTTTATTATAACTATTATAGTTGCAATTTTTTAATTCTATGTTTCATCAAGATTCATATAGAATCTATTTTGTGGTTATAACAATTTTTAAACCACATACAACTTACCATACACTAGTGTGTGTGGTAAGTATCTTATAATGAAGTGATTATTTACTACCTGGATTTACGAAATGGTACGTTTGAATTCATGCAATTTTCCGATTATTCTTGGAAATTTGAGAAGTGCATACAGGCTACAGTGCATACAGTATGATTTCCTATAGTTATACGTTTTGAGAAGTGGTCCTTCTGCGACAAATCTTACGTAGCTCTATTGCTGGAGTAAAAAAACAACTTCTTATTTTATCAACGTTTTATTTCATTTAAATATTCTTTTTATAATTATCTAAGAATGCCTTCATTGTTGTTTGTAGTATGGACAAAGTGTAATCGATGTCTTCCTTATTGATGCACATGGGTGGTTTTATTCTTATTACCTGGAACAATTTGGTGCTCATATACTTTTATTAAATACATAAATTAATCATTATTGAATTCATTAAACAATGTTCAAATTAAATAATTCCATAGGCTTCCGAACTAGTAAAGATATTGTATTTCAGCAGCCAGTGAAATGGAAGTATATATTTCTATTTCTAAATAAAAGTTTACAAAATTAAAACATGCTAATATCTATATTAACTATAAGTATTGAAAGGTCTGACATGTCAGAAAATCCAAACGATCTATTTATTATATTGGCAACTTAGTACTTCTTCTTTTAACTGGCGGGAGAAAAAACTAACCTTGTCGATTTTCTTGCCCGTTCTTTTACGATCAAGCTCCCGCAGTAAATGGGCGCGTTAGTTTTTAAGTTGACATACATACAAATTTACCACGCCTGTTTCTCCGAAGGGGTAGGCAGATATATTGTTGGTCTCACGTTATAAGTGGCGAGCCTATTTCCGCTTACCGGGAACTTTTATGTTGGCCAGAGCCTCGTCCGTTGATCGGCAGGTGCACCGCTTGCAGGTGAGGTTGGGTTGGGCTCTTAAGGTCTTGCCAGAAGCCCTCTAACTTTGATGTAACGTGATGCTATCATAGTTACTGAAAGCACCAATCTTGGCATTACTGTAATATGATTATAAGAAGTTAAGACGAACCAGAGATTAATTAAGTGGATATGGGTGTCATATAAGGAATGCTTTCTATGTAACTGGTGTATATTCTATTAACTATAGTATATCCCAAAAAAACGAGACTTTGGGTTGCGTAGACGAATTCGAGAGTCAGTCAGCCGTTCAATCCATTAAGTAAATAAATAAAAACTCGAACTTACATTGTTATGTCGTCCACCACGCCCTATTAAGATGCCTTGGTCTTTAATTGATTCATGTATAGCTGAAACGTCTGCATGACTTAGCGGTTCTTTAGTACCCGGGATCACTAACTCCACTCCCAACATCAAACCCTTGCCTCTGACGTCCCCGATGATCTCATTTTCTTTTTGCAGTTGCATTAGTTGTTGTATGAAGTATTTTCCGAGGACTTTACAATTTTCTTGAAGGTTTTCTTCTTCGATAACCTGTAAGTAAATTCAATTTTTTTATTAATATGAATAAGTTCCCTCGTTCTGCAGGCTCAAGTAGTTGTACCTGCCATAGTTTTTATGCCATGGGATATCCAGACAGGATTGTAATTCTATTAAGTATATTCTAACTCCTGATAATTTCCGCCACCTCAGAGATTAAGTCTAATTTACATAATGCTTTTTTTGTGAATTTAGAAACACGCAACGTTAGTAAAAGTAAAAAAATAGTCTGTCTCTAACATGTTTTAACATTTTGCAATGAATCGCTTTGAATTTCTGTTTGACTCACTTCTAACACTGATTTTCCAACAGCAGCAGCTAATGGGTTGCCTCCAAAAGTGTTAAAGTATGTCGCTCTAGTGTGAGCGGCGGCTATTTCCTTAGTAGTTACGACTGCGGCCATGGGAAATCCGTTCCCTATTCCCTTAGCCATTGTCACTATATCAGGGATCACGCCATGATTCTCGAAACCCCAAAACGCGTCTCCTGTGCGACCAAAGCCTGATTGAACCTGAAATATACAAAATTATTTTCTAACCTCGATCTTTTTGCATTTGATTTATTGAATTTAATGTTTCTATTATATTTGCTATTTTCGTATCTACAATTTCAAAATATATAAAATTCCGAGTCTTATAAAGTCGTTTCAGCAGTAAATTAAGACGATGACAAATTTACTAGCTTTAAATTGGTTTAAGCTTGCATTGTCAAGAAATCCTACTAATAATTTATATTGAAATTTTGTATGTTATTAATAACGCAAAACTGGCCCAGTTAATACTTACCTCATCAGCAACAAAGAGGCCTCCATATTTCTTCACTAGCTCAAAGGCCTTTCTTATGTATCCTTTAGGGAATTGCACGGCTCCATTGACGCCTTGTATGGACTCTGCAAATAGTGCAGCTACTCTACCAGCGGGTACTGAATTCTCTAGAAGCTGTTAAATATAACTTTATGATATCCCTTGTTCAATAAAGTTAATTTATTTAAACTTGTTTAATTATTTAAACGTGACACAAAACAAAGAAAATGTAAACATGTAGACTGGTTCTAAAGTAATGTTAAATTATGCATTCATGCAGCTGAATCATAATGAAAACATGGACTATAATTATTGTTTCTACGTTCAAATACAAAGTTGCAGCTAAGATAACAAGAAATGAACATTTTGAAGAAAAAACCAACCTTGGTGATTTTCTTGCCCGTTCTTTTACGGGCCCGCTGTAAATGGGCACGTTAGTTTATAAGTATGACAAGGGCTCTATTGAATTTTTTACCTCCTTGAACTGGTGGATGTATTTGTCCGCTGTTACGCAATCGTCAGGACACGAGCACGATCCAGGAACTTGTGAAAAGGAGTCTCTGCATCCACCCCAAATACCTCTGTATGGATCAGGAAGCATAACCTGTTCGAGTTTCGAAAGTATCTGTTATTTTATTAGCTTACAATTTGCAATGTAGTCGAACAAACAAAATATAATGGACTTCAGTGCGTAAATTAGTTTGAAAGATACTTGCATGATGAAATCCTGAGGGAACAGGAAGGGGCATACGATAACTTTGGCACGCAGTGAGCCCCATCAACGCACTCGAATAACCATGATAGCCGCTTTGCAGCGATAGGATGTCGTGATTCCCCGTATAAGCCTTGGCCAAAATTGTCGCTAGGTCGTTAGCTTCACTGCCGCTATTTAATAAATATACCACCTGCCAGCAAATAATAATTATATACATACTTACTTTTAAAAATCAAAAACGAAAGAACTTCAGAGTTGTTACAGTTTATAAATTACAACGCATCCATGTCATTTTAATATTTTGTTTATAGTAGACGTCCAGCATTGGATGAAGATAGGATGACGATAACGAATTGGAAACCGCTGACAAACCTATTTTCTCTGCAAGGCAATTGTTTTAGGTTTAGGACCGGTTTCACTAAGTCCAAGTAACATATAGCCCATACAAAACTGTCCTTTTAAGGGCTGCGTTTTCATAATGAGACATTGTAAACAGGCTCTTAAGATTGTACTTGAGAATTAAAAAATAAAAACCTTGAGATCACCAGGAAACTTAGAAGCTAGCTTTTCAACATATTCGTAAATTTTTGGATGACGATAAATATTTGTCGTATGCCATACTGTTTGTGTTTGTTGCTGGAGGTCATGGACGACTTTTCTGTAAATCAAAATATAAAATTATATCGTACCGTTTTCAGACAATAAATATGATAGGGTGATGATGGCTTGCTTAGATTTGAAACTTAAATTAGATATTTATTTTAGCTCAGTTTAAATTACTTATAATCTTAAATTCTTTATATATAAATATGTAATTAACATACGGGTGACAATGTCCTACAGACACAGTTACGATGCCTCCAAACAGATCTAGATATTTTCTCCCTTCATAATCATAAAGCCATTGCATATGTCCTTGGTGAATCAATATCGGAGTTTTGTAAATGTTATACACGGCTGGAGGAAAGTGGTTTGCTTTTATACTATCTGTGTGTTGAATGCTTGGACCCTGGAATGTAATGAATTATTAGTCATAGTTAGATATTAAACAAAAACATTTTGCAACACACACTTTGCTTAACTTTACAATTTTGTTCGAAATCTTAAGAATAAAATTAAGCCCCAGTAATTTCTTTTTCATTGCATGTGGTGTTCACCTTAATTATTTGTTTCACTAAGATAATTTAAATAATACATATTGGTGTTTTTTTTTAAAGTTATATTGTAAACAGATATTGTTGATCATAAATAAATAAATAAAACTATTATACCATTAAGGCCCTAGAATAGTTCCTTGGCGAATGGACATCAAATTTTATAATTGTAGATTAAAATAAACACTTACCGTGTATTTTCTGGGAACAAATTCATATTTTGTTCGTGTTGAAAGGTTTCTGCATCCATTATGCCGAACCCATTCGTTAATTTTATTTTTCAATGCTGAAAAATATAACACTTATTTTAACTGCATTGAAATATTGTATGATCGTTATCAATATCATTTTTAAAGCATTTTAATTATTTATAATTGTTTTAGGAATTGTGAATTTATAATACAGCAAGAATATTAGTAACAATTGTTAACCTCTACTCGACATTGTTTTAACTAAAAAACTGCAGCAACGATCTATTAGAACACATTAACAATGTTTAAAGAAATCGAATGATGTTGTGAACATTGACTCTTTGAATGTATTTACATTAATAATTACACACGTTGACTTCTTAGGGTTCCTTCACAGTGTTTGTGATTGAGTATAAGAGAATTAAAAATATAAGGAACAGATTTCAGATAAAACCCTTATAATTTTTCAGGGTGACCAATTAACTGCATAAATTCGAAATCTTAAACACTCATACCATGAAGTTGAAATATTAGTGGCTCGTTACTACAAGTACTTAAGTGACAATTTACTTAATAGTATTAAAATAAAGTCACTTAACTCTGTGTGCCCCTATATATATATGCAGATTTATAAAACTACGCAACGGATTTTGTTGCGGTTTTTTAATAAATAGAGTGATTCAATAGGAAGATAGCTGCTGCGGCAGATTTATTACACTTTATTAAACCATTGTGTGTATCTTTATATTTAGTACTTAAGTACGTGCCGGTGCATTTTTCATACCTTAAAGACTGCGATTTTTTCCAATTATATATATGATTCCATCTAATATTATGTAATAGTGGCGCGTCTATTGCTGCATACCGGGACAGGAAAAAATACCGTTCATAAAATTAAGTTACCAATAATGGTTATATTTTTATTTAGGACATTGATGTTGTGAACTATGTAATCTTTATTTAACATTGTAAAAAAGGACCTAGTATGCTTCCTCTCTCCTAAGTTTGCCGTGCCCAACAGGGTCCATAATTGTAACTTGTGTAGATGTAAGACCTTATGTAAAACATTATGGAGTGCAATAAACATTGAATTGAATTGAATTGAACTTTTATGTTTGTCAGGGCGTCGTCAGGTGAGGTTGGCTTGGGCTCCTAAGATCCTGATCGAATTCCTATTCATCCTACGTAAATTTTTATGTTTTATAAAACTACTAATGATATAACTAAAGCTTTTATTATTATATTACTACAATAGAGACACGCCTTCAGAAACGTATCAGTTTATCTTGATAATCCCCCCAATGGGTTACTAACTAATTCCTTTTTTATCTAATCGTATCGAAGTATTACACTATATTTATATTTAACTTGAATTTCTATACAAACGATGACAAAATAACTAGTGGGCAGAAATCGATAAGCTAACAAACTATCTTAGCTTATATAAATATATATATCTTACACATACATACATACATTCACGTCTGTTTCTCCGAAGGGGTAGGCAGAGGCATACTATACGCCCACACTTCGCCAATTATATTGTTGGTCCCACGTAATAGGTGGCGAGCCTATTGCCGCTTGCCGGGCACTGTTATGTTCGCCACTTGCAGGTGAGATTAGCTATCCTCTCGACTGGTCTACACTTTGTCGTGGTAGAGGGGCTGAGTACCTCCCGGTAGGGCGGAGAAGCCGCTAGGGAAAAGGCAACACCCAGAGATTGGCGACTCTGGGTGCCCTTAGTACTGACTACCGGAGGGGAAACTAAGAGGGACCTATGGAGGGCGCAGCGGGCGGGCCAAGAGGGCCCGTCAAGCAGCGTCAGGAGGGTCTTAGGCAGTGGGGGCAGGGGTCACCTGCTGTCTAACCATGGACCCTCCGAGAAGTCGGCTACACACGCTATGGAGGTAGGAGGGGCGCGTCCACTGCGCCTCTCTGAGGAGGTCCTCCCGGTTTTGGTCCGGGGGACGTTGGCCGCAGGCAGGGTGTCAGACGCTGCAATCCAGGTACTGAACCTCGCTTTTTTCTTTACAAGCGGCGGATCTGCCAGTGGTGAGTCCCACACCCCCTTTCGGTCCCCCTTTGGCCGGAAGGCAGTGCGTAAACACATTTTGTTACCAACGTAAAACATTTTAAAAAAAATTGGGAGGCTAAAGAAAATATCGAACGAATAACCCTCACCTTAGTTTGTGAGTTGTGAGCGGAGCCTCGTGCTCAATAATAGGACGTTAATAGGCTTTTTGACGATTTATTTTTGATATCACTCGTCGTCCTACTTATCATTGCCTGATGGTAAGCAAAAACATAATAGCGCTCGATACCGTGGAAAAAGCAAGATACCAAGCGCACCCACTCTTGACGACCTGTATAAATGCTGTTTCACGCCCCTCTTGGTAATGATGAATTAAAACAATTATATTGCTTTAAAAAGCTTTATATTGATTATAGGTATATATTTGTCGGAGGAATATTTTAATGACCTTCTGTAAAATTATTTGTTCTGTCTAAGAAGGTAAAAGGATAATGAAAAATGCCAAATAACATTTTTCATAGCTTCATAGCTTCAATAGAGCACATAGGAATGTCACTATGACTTAAAAAGTAACACGCCTATTTATTATGGACAGGAGCTTGAGTTGAGAAGAAACTCGTCAAGTTGATCCTCACGCTAGTATATATTTAATAATTAAAACATATAAAAGAGGGAACTAATTTTAAATATAAATACTAACTAATATTAAATACGAATGCGACTATTTGTTATTTACGTTCCATTTCACGTATTATAAATAGTATATTTAATTCTATAATTATTTGTGTTGTATAAACTGCTAAGTGTACTTTACAAATTATTTTTATTTATAAAATTTAATTAACTTTATTGTTATTGTAAGATTCAAATTGCTGTAATCTGTGACATTTTAGTCAGTTGAAAAATGTACCGGTTTTTGATCTAATCGCACCACATCACTAGACATGACACAAAATTCCACGTCAATCGAGTTGGAAAGCAAATTGGCATTTTGCCTCTTGGTTCTTGTAGCGTTGTGAGGATTGTAATACAAAAGTGAATGGCTCGTAATCTTTCTTGAGAGTCACCTTCGTCCTGAGTTGTAAAAACAGTACTAGTATAAATTAATTCAATATGAAACTATTATTTTTAACGTGTCTAATTCTTCCTGCTGTTTTATTGTGTTTTCAAAACGGTAAGTGTAATAGTCATTTGTACTTAATATCATTTTACAAAATACGAAAGTGCCCGGTTCAAGTACGTGGCACATTTCATATCCCAATTTATGAAAGAAAGTGAAGACTAAAGAATATGAGAGTAGTTTTAAATTATTTATTGTACCTCTGGGATTATAAGACAAGTGTACTTCTATTAAAATTGTAAGAATCATTTATTACTAGCCCTTAATATGTCATGTTATGTTTATTACAGGACATAAAAAGTTAAGGCCTTTATTCATAGTGTTCTATTTACTGAATGAATGTTTCATGAATAAGTTATAAAATTTCGATAATTTATAAAATATTTTTTAAATTTCAGCTAACACAATTTTAGCAAGAGCAGAAGAGGATGAGTTAGATGATGTGGTGGACATTGAAGGAGAAGACAACCAGGTGGTTGGTGAGGATGCTCTCAGTGATGACGATTCTGTAGTGAAGTCTTCGCAGGATGTTGATACCACCATATTGTTCACTAAACCGGTGACCAACTATGGAGATGTTGCTTTTGGTAAGTTTTTATAGTTATCTAAACTCTGCTTTATTTCCTTAATAACTCTATATATCTATGTTATTGTTTGATTGACCCAAAACTAAAATATTTTAGGTTTTAAACCTAACTTAGGATTCAAAATTTATTTAAAATAATCTGCCAAGCTTAGTTGTGGAAATGCAAATCTAGCTTTCATTTTATTAAAAAGATGCTTTTTTGAGGAACAATTGTAAAAAAAATTATATTACAGATTCTGTTAGGTCCTATTTACATAGTAGGTAAATAACATAGATATTTAATATATTTTTTCAGATTTACAAGCGGGTTATCCAGTAGAGTTCTTAGTAGGTTTCATTAACAAGGGTGCTGAAGATTACCTTGTGGAATCAATGGAAGCGTCATTCAGATACCCAATGGACTACACATACTACATTCAGAACTTCACCGCCTTGCCGTACAACCGGGATGTGAAACCAAAACAAGAGGCTACATTTATGTATTCATTCATTCCGAATGAAGCTTTTGCAGGAAGACCATTTGGCTTGCACGTTCAGCTCAACTACAGGGATGCAAGTGGAAACTACTATCAGGTAACTTAATAATTAATGTTTTGGTTATTATTCAGCTGATAATTAATGTTTTGGTTATTATTCAGCTGTAAATAAGCTTATAGCCAAATATTATACTTAATTTTAGTTATACATCAGTAAACATACAATCTGATTATTGGCACAACGCACAAATCAATTTTAAAAAAATTGGGCTATTATTTATAACTGGAAGAAAGTTTACATATGTATGTGAACTAACACAATATGGGCTGTCATCAGTTCCTTAAACTGCCTACCTCTTAGTAACAATAATAGAGGAATAGGCATTGATTTCAAAACAGTTTATATTTTATGATTATCATTCAACTGCCAGAGGGAACTGGCACTCAGGGAATCTATTTCCCTGAGTCCCACTCTGGCAGTTGATTTTAATTTAAATAAAACCAAGCTTTGACTAGGTCAAACCTGATATATAGATATAGTTATGTGTGTAATCTATACCTAATATCAAATTTATTTTGATCATGACATATTTTGTACGAAATAAATAATTTCCAATGCAACAGGTAATTAATGCAATATTATGCCTTGGCTTAGTGAAAGTTTGTTGTGCTTTAATAATTTTTTAATTGTTATGTATTACACATATGTGCATTTATTTCATTACCCTGAATTGTGTTTTCTATTTTCTTACAGGAAGCCGTATACAACCAAACAGTAAACATAGTAGAAGTATCAGAAGGTCTTGACGGAGAGACTTTCTTCCTGTACTTGTTTCTTGGAGCCGTTGTGGTTCTGGCCTTGGTCTTGGGCCAACAAGGATTGTCATCTCTGGTTGGAAAGCGCTCCTCCCGACCTGCCTCCAAACCAGTGGAGACAGGCACTGCTCAGGACGTCGACTATGACTGGCTGCCTAAGGAAGTCCTTAACCAAATCAGTAAGTAATAAATAAATATTCTCTTACAATCACACCAATAATTTAGATAAATATCAATAAGAACTAGTATTATGGATACTAAAGAACGGATAAACATACCTAAATACCTTTTCTTATTTTTTTAATATACATAGTAATCATGAACTCTTTTTTGTAATTTTGTTTCTATGTATGTTGTATCTGTAACTGCACTTTGTTATTCTTATTCTCATTGCAATAAATGTAAATTTGTGCATAATCATCATCTTTATGAACAGTCACCATTGAATAGTTAATAGCAACCAAAGTGCATATATATTGGAACTCACCCTAACGCTCTTCACAATAGAGACGTGTAAGGATCTTTGGCGCTTTGGATGTTCCCAGCTATATGGTGGTTACAGTACCTCTACTCTGGACATGTCCTTATGATATTTCAATTGACACTCATAATAACAGTAACAAGAATATTATTTATTGACATTCATATGCACCGTCGATCAGTGTTTAAACTGTATTATTGACCCACTTTTGCACCGGTGCCAGAGAAATGCGTAGTACCAGCTAGTCGCGAGTTCCATACTCTTGGCTTTCCTAGAAACTGCGCTACAATTAATTGTTATTTTATTTGCTTATAAAAACAAGTCACAACCCAGGACTTCATTCCAGGCAGCATCACAATTCGCATGCTTAAAGCAACATCGACCCATTAATAGATAGGTCTGGTTTGAGTTACGTACTTATACAGTCTTTCTATTTCTTACTGAGATCGAATCAATGTTAATCAAACGTTCAAAACACACGCAGAATTACTTATTAATAAATCAGTATCAATTTAATGCGCTTAAAAGTAGGACAAGTATTCTTTAGAAGATCTTCTTTTGTGATGTCCCAAAAATCGTCTTTTTTGATCTATTACTTCACTATTTCATTTAGGCAAGCAATTTGCTCCGCCTAAGAACTTGTGTTAAGGATACTAATAAACATGTTTTTTTTTTGTAAATACATATGTAATATACATAGGAAAACACTCAGATCAGAACAAATATTCATGTTCATGCACACAAAGATTTGTCCTATTTCTTTTTATATTACTACATAATATAAAACAAAGTCAGTTATCGGTCTGTACCTAGGTATGCTTAGATCTCGAACAAAGTCGCGGGTTGTAAATAAAAAAAAGGTTCCGTTCTATCATCAACTTCTTGTGACACCTTGTCATCATCACTATTTTAGCCTATTAATGTTCACTACTGAGCACGGGCCTCCTTACCCCTTGGAGAGAGGGACACTTAATATTTTCAATTTATTTCACACTAAAAATTTTTTTATTTTTTGACGAGAGGGACACTTAATAGTTTCAATTTATTTCACACTAAAAAATTGTTTTCAGAAAAATCTCCCAAGACACCGAAGCAGTCGCCACGCATGAGGAAAGCAAAGAGATCAGTTGGCGACGACTAACCATAGTGTTGTAGTTAAAAACAAATTGTGAACAACAGCACAAACTGAGTACTAGTGCCGCGTGATGTGTCGCGACTAAAATATGAATCGGTTTTTCTTCAATCAATTAATATGAAATTGAATATTATTTTCTTTCTAATTTTATTCTTAATACAATTTATTGTCTTGTAGTAATTGTTTAACGATACATAAATCGTTAAATATCTAATTGTTATCCATTATGTGCCGTTCCTGTTTTAGTCGCGTGTGTTAAGACTGTGGTTTGTAGTTGCTAAGTGAGTAATGAGAGTAAATTATGGAACAAACAGTGTGAAGAGATTTTTAACACGTGTGCAAAGACGACATTATTTAATAAAATGTTACTTTTTCAAACTTTTGTTTCTTTTTGCCTCCTGCACATCCGGGCACATCCATCCGCCCAGTGGAAGATCTTCGTAGTAGTAGTAGGCCATCAGCAGTCTTCAACCTCATCGCTCTCTCGCCTCTCATCCGTCAGCAGTCTCAACGCCCACAGCAGCCAGCATTCAGCCTCAAAAGACTTCCACGTGCAGCGCAACCCTTAGCTACCTAGTTTCCTCGGCAGCAACTGACGGCTTATCGTCTCCCCCCTGGTACCGCAGCCCACGCCCGGAGTATCATAGTCGGCGGCTCTCACTCCAGCGTTGCAGTTTCTGCACACCGGCAGCTCGGACGACATCGCAACCCGACGCAGCCCTATCGTCAACCAACTCCAACACGTCTCAATTCACCGCAGACACGGAGCACCCCTTCCTGCATCTCGACTCATCGCAGACCGCAGAAGACAACCCACTCACACCTCATGCTTACACGCGCAGATTGCTGATCATTAAAGGATCTACCTTCGGTCTAGGGGGGGAGTGATGTAGCGAATCCTGAATCGCGCAAACGAAATTCCTCAAGCTCGTAAGTATATAATACAACACCCAACCATCTTCGGCAGGGTCGCGGCCTCCGGGCACATCCATCAGCTCGGTGGAAAATAGCACATCATCCACTCCCTAAACTTAATTACTTTTTTTTTTAAAGCCGTACTAAATGCACTAACTAGATTAACAAGATTATATGCATGTTAGTCCTTACCACCTCAACTCGGGAAAGACTTTCTAAAGGCACGGGCCTTATTTTCATCATTATCATCATCTCAGCCATTTGATGTCTACTATTTACAAAGGCCTCGCTTAAGCACTCGATATTGAAGGCCACACAAGCGAAGCACTTGTGGAAGCGACATAATATGAAAGTTTGAAATCAAACCATAAAGCGGAAGCTTGCTAGAAGAATCCGTCGTGTCAATATTGCCGAACGGTGCTTCCTCACTAGGGGAATTCACCTGTATGTGACATTTCATACACGATTTTGAGCATTAGGCATTTAGTTTAAGAGTACGCGCATTGATGTTACATGTTTTATCAAAATATTACAGATTATACCATTACAAGACAACTCATACTCGCTCAATGACCGCCGGTAAACTCAATGTACCCAGAGTATACAATAATAATGGTGACAGGACTATAAAAAACGGCTTTCATACCTTTTAAATAGTATACCTGAAGCCATTAGAATGGAAACAAACAAGAACAAAGCAAATTTGTAAAAACAATATATTGGTGTATGTGCAAAATTGTAATTTATTTATTACCTAGTATAAAATTAGTTGTAATTAGTATAAAAGAGACTGTGACCCACAGACAAACCAGTCAATCGGTTTTATGGGATATGTTTTTATGTAACTTGCATTACTTAAAGCCGGGGATACACATGCCCGTAAATCGGGAAAGTAGCTGGCATGAAAGTTTGTGGCGAGTAACTGGCACACTGCGGATACATTTGCAAGTAATATTGGCATGCAAGTTGTGCCCTTGCATGCCAGTATTACCATCGCGTATACACATAACAGTTCGTGAGAGTCACTCGTACCTATTCTTGCGCGCCGAAAATGGATGACAACTGAACTGTATAGTTCTCTCATCTCCCCACCGTGCCATGTTGAATACAAAATAACTAACAAAATGGTTGCCTGTAAAGTCGTTTTTACGGGCGAAGATTTTACGTGACAACGTCTTTTTCTCGGTAGAATATTTATTGATATGAATATAATTAAATTGCACAATAGGAACAAGGAATTGAATGAAAATAAGAATTGCACAAATTTTAACTATAGAAATATATTTTGTTTACTAAAACATTGTACACTAGTGCTGCGCGCGCGGCAGACCGATCATAGTTGAGTGGGAGAGAGACGCAAGGCATTCGCCGGGCCTCTCTCTCGTTCGGTGACTCATCGTAACGTTACCGAGCGTTACACTTTTTCATAAGTGACTCCCAGCCGCAACCTAATTTAAGACGTTGTCACGTCAAAAGAAAAACTTGAAAAAACTTGACCTACGAAAAATATAAACAAATAACGTGCGCCTACGGCCATAACAAGTCAGCTACTGGCATGCCCGTAGATGTCGCGTCTGTTCACACGTGCTAGTTTGGCAACCCCCCGCGTCCCCTCCCTCAACAGGCATACAAGTAAATCAAATGTTGTGCTAGCTACTTGTATGCCGTTGTTTGCTAGTTGCCGGCATGCCAGTTAGAGTATACACAAGCTGGTATGCTAGTGTGCAAGCTACGGGCATGTGTATCCCCAGCTTAAGGAAATAAACGTTTTATCGATCAAGTTGCGCACTGAAATGCTCGGATCTCTCACTGATGTAATGCTCGAACCTGAAACGTAACATTACAGATGAATGCTCGCGGTGAGGGCACCTTAAGAACAATCACGGGAATGTGTATTATTTTTAATCCAAATAGGCAGTACACAGTACTCCTTTACCGAAATTTAAAGGTAAAACTTGAAACAAAATTTATCCAGATGAAAATGGCTTAAAAAATAATTGAGCTACCCTAGCCATATTACGCCGTTAAGGTCATGTCCATCTAAATTTATAGATCGTGTGATACACACGGCTTCTCAGATATCGGGAATCTCATTAATGATTAATAATGATACGCTTTCGCTAATATCTCGCCCGGTGGAAGAGCTTCCCTTTAGTGGGGAGCATATCACCGGCAATTTGGGCAGGAGTATTCCATCGGAATGAATGAGTAATCAAATTTGTGGAAGATCCCATAGAAGATTATAAGTGGCATTGAACTTTTAAACCTAACAGCAGATTTTCTCTTTGTACAATGAAGTGAAGTGTATAAGGAGAAAAATCGTAAACAACAACTACATACCACATAAATTATAGAAGCGCGAGCGTAACATTTCAAAATAAACATTGCGCGTACTCATAACAGTGTTGTAGATTGTCCTCCATGGAGAGGTTTTGGCTAGAAATTACTGAATTCTCTATAAAACGGCTATTTAAGAGTCGGCAACGGCAACTAGTTTTCCTTTATTGACGGTGCTCATAGGCTAAGGAGAAAGATTTTATATCAGGTGGATTGTATGCTGGACTCTCACCTTAAGATAAAAATATAATAATCAATTATCTAAGGTTGTTCAAGCTCACGTCTTAGAGGTCGCGTTCTAGATGCAAGCTAGTATGATAGTCAACTCATTATGCAGGCTTTGTATACAAACAAGAAATATTAAAGGATAAAAAAAACTATAAGATATATAAATAGATATAACGTTTATTTCCTTTAAATAATGCAAGTTACATAAAAACATATCCCACAAAACCGTTTGACTGGCTTGTCTGTGGTAATAAAAACGATAATCTTTGATAAACAAAATAATTTCAATTATTAGTGAAAACCGGTAGCTTCCGAAGAGTCCAAAATTAAATTCAAATCTTTAACTTCTAGTTCCGCATGCAGTATGTAAAATTCTAGCAGCGGAACGCCACAGCAGTAAATTACCAGGTTTATGCAATACAAGGATGGGGAGTGAGATGATGTTTGGAACAGTGAAATTTCATATCATCAAAAAAGCCATTAACTTAAAAATTAACCATCTTTATTTCGGTTGGATAATAAAAATTACAATGTTAGTATGGTCTTGGTCACTAAAGCAAGATACTATAAATATGAATCCTGTTTTTTTTTCGTACAACAATAGACGAACGAACATGATTATTTTACCAATTAAGTCATAAACACAAAACCATGCAAACGATAAAAAAGTTAACCGTTATTTCGTTGCAACTACATGATAACCAAACATCGGTTTTAGGATTAATTTATGTACATCCACCGATAGACAATATTGCTTACTATTGGTACGTCACTATCTGTCAAAATTCTTTTCAGAACACGCTTGCTCTAGTGCACGTGTAATTCTCAGTTTTAGCTCGTTTTCCGAAGAAAAATGGACAAGCCCAACGTTCTAGCTCGTGTGGTCAAGGTCCTGGGCCGCACCGGTTCCCAAGGACAGTGTACCCAAGTCAAGGTGGAGTTCATTGGAGAGACTAGCCGTCAAATCATCAGGAACGTGAAGGGGCCAGTCCGAGATGGTGACATTCTCACACTCCTCGAGTCTGAGCGTGAAGCCAGAAGACTACGATAAACGTTAGTATTAACTCTTTAGATTGTGATGAAGTATTTATTTGTCCGCTTATTATTTTTAGGTTATATTAGTATGCGGAGCTATGTTTTCCTAACAGTTTAAAACTCATTAGTGTGTTTATAATTAATTTTCCTCATTTTAACTTCTTGTAGGTTAACTGTGTATTTGAAGTTAGTTTAACACTAGTTAAAACCATGTATTATTTTATTTTTTAATTGTATGAAGATTTCAACTAGATGTTAGATGGTGTAAGGAAAGCACTTTTTTTTTACACTCACATCAATTATTTAGTTCCAAGATAAGTATCATTAGGAATTTGTGTTATGGATACTAAATAACGAATAAACATACCTAAATACATTTTGTGAACACTTACTTAATTTTCATAGAAAACACCCAGACCAGAACAAATATTCATATTCATACACTCAAATATTTGTCCTGTATGGGAATCGAACCCACAACCTCAGGAGTGGAGTGCGGATACACTCGCCACCATGCCATATTGTGATCAAATTTTATTTGAGTTTATCTTCCATGAGAACAACTAAGTAACAATTATGTGTTGTTAATTAGTTCACAATTATATGTAACAGTAGAGGTACTCTCCTTTGCCACTTTCATATTTTCCTCTTCTTGGCACTGTAGAAAATTTATTAATTTGTAAGAACATCCAACCTTTTTTTATAGTGCTCCCTATATCCCCTTAGCCCCCAACCAGTTTTAAATATTTCGCTATTTTTAAATACAACATTTTGCAGCTATTTACTCTTATCTAATATCTACTAATTAAACATTTCTTTTGTTTCAGATGTCTTCGGAACAATAACATTAGTGTTAGGATGCGTATTTTACTATCATTATTAAAACTATTATGCTAAACATCTCTTAAGAAACCGTCAAAGATGACCATCTCAGTGTAACCAGCTCGTGAATACATATTTTTAACATTAACTATAATGTTTTATTATCTAACGTACTCTGATGTTACTCCATTAAAATATAATATTAAGTAAATTTGGGTGTTTTATTATATAATTACAGGAGTTCGCATTCCTTAATTTAATTTACTAGTTTTAGTTCACCTTTATTTGGTGATTTCTACCAAAATTTTATTAATATAAATGCATGCCCTTTACCTCTCAGTAACCTGGATAGTAAGGGAATAACATATCTATACAAAATTTATCTGGCTAGGATTCTTTTCAAAACACTTGTAAACATAACTTAGAAATAGGAATCACTTCATGATGTTGTCTTTAAATGTTGATTTTCTAATTGGTTTCTTGCATTTTCATTAGAAATGAGAACTATATTGTACCAGGCTTTGCTGTTAGATAGTATTAATTACTTAAATGTAGGTAAGAAATGTTGAAATAATATATATTATTTGTAGGGGTTATATAAAAAGTCAGCTATGAAATCTGCTTAAGTAATTATATTGTTTAGGTTGGGGTGCTAAAATTAAAGGATATATAACAATGTTTGTCACTATCATCAGAACCTTTATGTTGAGAATGGAGGATCTGTTCTCTGTCCTGTCCTATCCTGAGACTAGCTGAAGCTGAAGCCATCATAGAGTATTTGTATCTAAATCTTATTAGATAAATGTGTTTACAACATAAGTCACATTGTTTTATATTTATGTTATTAGATATTTGATCAGTCTCACCATATGTAATTTTAATTCTGGTTGCATGTAAAAGTTATGTAAGTTAGTAATTAGATAGGCTTGGTATGTTATTTCTATTACTTTTAAAGCCATTAAAGGAAAAAAAAATTGTACAAGAATAGTTATTTTACAAATTTTGGTGACCGGACTTTTAAGTTTGCACATATCACACCTTCAGTAAGACAAGGGCATAATTGAAGTATTTGCAATTTTACAGGAGAGTCATTTTAAGATTTTTTTAGTGCTCAATGTGATCTTGTTTAGTTAATATTCTTTCTTCTAGTTAAAATAAGTAATTCTCCTTTACATGAAGTAAACTATACATTATGGTGTCTTTGTCCCACCAGTTAAAAAGGCATTTTTTAATCACTATAGCATACCTAACTAATCTTCACAATTTTTGACAATTATGCCCTTGTTTTGTCGAAGGTGCGATATAATGTAAAAGCATTACAGTCACGGTAGCATAAAGCAAATTTAATTTTAATTTGTAAGTTAGGAACCAAGAAGTAGCCCAAAAAGACACTTGTAAATTTTGATGTTGTAATCATTTAAAATGGAATATAATAAACTAAACCTCTAAAAAAAGCTTTTTTGATCATCAAAAATACTGAGTGAGCATCTAATAGGTGATTAGGTGCTCAATCAGTATTTTTGATGTACAAAAAGGTTAGGTTAGGTTGGCAATTTATTAATTTTAAAGACACGTTAAATAACACCCATTTAAAATCTTTGTATTTGATAAAGAAGCACAAAACATATTTTGATTAAACTATTCACTCTCCAGGTAATTGATATCTAGATATACTTATTTGTAATGTGCTATTGTATTATCAAAGTTCAATATATCTCCCTTCACCTTTTGGGTTTACTAAATTCTAGCAGGAAACCCAACCCCTTATCTTTCCAGTCCCTTATAAACAAGTATAATAGCCCAAAAATAAAATAGTTTTTATATATACACAATAGTTACAGCTATCAGGAGAGGGAAGGTACTACTGGCAAAAAAACCATATTAATGTGTGTACAATTAAAAAATGAAGTAAAAAGTAATCCCAAATTTTATTTTACAATTAAATTACACTATCAATAACTATACATAATAATCATCACATTTCCAATATTGAACATAACAAATTGCAGTAAAGTAAGTACAAATCGGCACATTACGTCAGTTTGGATACCGTCATACCATTCATATCAGTATGAACATTAGTTTTTAAGTTTACGGTCCTATATTTACAAAATATATACTAAAAATATGGAAACATTTCGTATCGGGTGGAAGGCCTTTGGTCTTCTCACCAGTGAATTCCCGCCTTTTCGCGTGGCGTCAGGAACAGGAACACTTTGTTGCACTTTGAGCACTTTGTAGATAGCTCTGGAAGCTTTGAGAGCATTTTATGTGTCGTATTTTTCACCATCACAGTGAGAGGACCAAAATAAACAGTTACCGATGCCGCTATAACAAATTAAGAACACTGCGGCTAGGAAGACTACGCTGCACACCGTACAGGGCTTCCTTTCGAGGAAGAACCCCACTAGGTACAGCACTACGAACCACACGTGAGTATACACCAATGCCGGGTTGACGGGTTTTGGAATCAACAGCACTAGGATCAGCCATTGCAAACAATACATTTCTTCGTTGCTGAAGGGTTATAATGTTGGACGACTATCTTTTATGAGTGACGTAAATTACAGATGACGTTGCAATATTTTCAATCGGCATGTTTCGTATATTATCATCATTTTTATCTAGCTAGCAATTATGTTGTATGTAAGACGTAAAGTGCAAAATGTTTAATACTTGAAATACTTCTGCGACTAAATTTTGACAGTTCATTTTTTAATACAATACGAGCAATGTACTGAAAATTTTACAGCCTGCAAAGTTTTACTTATATAACATCAATGATTGTTCAAAGATATATAGGTGCTGCAAATGATAAAACAAACTATTTTATACCTTGAAACTACAGGTCCACATAAAATAAACAAATTGCTACAAAATTGGTGGGTACAACAGTCAGCCTAGACGAGCCAAGCACTGCTTAAATATTTTCACTAAAAGCGATTCCTCGTTTTTTTAACCGCTCAAATCTTAGGTTCGGGTCACACAAGACATAATAATTTCTAGGCTTCAAACGATAATAGATTTGTTAACCTAATAAAGATTCAATTGCAAAGCAAATAATAATACTTTAGATTTTTTGAAATGTATCTAAATGTTGCCGATATTCTTAATGACTCACTGAATGATGATAATCAAAATTCTTCAAGCTCTAACTTTGCAACTCCACATCTCATTCAAAATATGTGGCTTGGCCGTTTTGCTACAATCACATTGAATTAAAATTTTCCGATGGACCGATGACCTGTTCTAGGCGGCGGGAAGCCGGTGTATGCAAGCGGCACAAGCTTGATCAACGTTGAAAACGTGGTTCATTTCGCTTGTCTCACACAGAGAGTGATTTGATTTGAACGCCTGAGTTATTTGATTAATAAATTTACATGGAAAAAGGATTTCAACCAATCGAATTTTCGGTCTGCTTAGTAAATCTACACGGTTATGAGGATGTTTCAAATATTAAACAAACAAAATACGGAATGATTTGCTTCCATTGAGTAAAAGAAATGTCTGGTTAAATCAACTGCATTCTCATTCGCTATGAATTAAGTATCAATAATATAACTTTTACATGACACTGGCTAAATTTGCTAAACGCACGAAGTCATTATTAAAAAGAAAACAAATATATATAAATCAGCTTTGCAGAAGACGGCAACCAACCTTAGAAGATTTCAAACATTTTCTTTCTATCTCCATTAGAAGCTTAAATCTTACACACGTGCACTCACACAGGCATACATACGCAGACACACCAGTGCACACACACACACCAAAAAGCACTTGTAAACATGCGCCATCTGGTACATTTACCTACTGTGAAAATATAAATTATATGTTTATTCATAGGTATACAAAGGTTAATATTATTAGTATTGTGTTCTCTTTCTTTTATAAATATTGTTTATGATGTAGGCACACCCACATTATGCTCTCGAACACTACCTTAGAGAATTGGGAGGAGTTGAAAACCAACCCACCCCGAGAACTATGCTCCCGCGGCTGCATGAGCTGATCTCCTTACTTTAATTGGCAGTTATAAGTACATACATACATTCACTGTTTCCCTGAAGGGGTAGGCAGAGGCATATTTTACGCCCACACTTCGCCAATTATATAGTTGGTCCCACGTAATAGGTGGCGAGCCTATTGCCGCTTGCCGGACAATGTTATGTTCGCTAGAGCCTCGTCTGTTGATCGGCAGGTGCACCACTTGCAGGTGAGGTTGGCTTAGGCTCCTTAGGTCTTGGTTGGATCCCTATGCACCCAAGTTATAAATTTTTATATTAAATACCATTGCTGTCTTTCAATTGTAAATTTTTCATCCCACACATCATAATCATCTTGACACAAAAAATACAATGTTAATATTAAAACGAACCTTTGATACTTTAATGTATGTATGTTTTAATATTTATTTTTTTATTTCAAAGGATGAAAAATAGCAATACAACGCAAATACAAATTACCTAATCATTGTATGATATAATTGGATTTTTTTAATAGCATAGCTCAAACTCGCTTAGAGTGCAATGGATTGAGCTGTGCCCTACATGATAGAGGCAGAAATGAAGAAACCCGTATGAGAGCTGGAGTGACCGACGTATTAAGACAGAATTGCAAGCTGATGGCTGCGGGCGGAGACATATCTTGAAAAACCGAAGACTGATGAGACGATTGGTGACTGCGAGACGCAAACGTAGTAGAGGGGCATCCTACCCAATATACGAAGAAAGCCGGTGGATGCAGGTGGCCCACAATATGAAAAACTGTTGGAGAGGCCTATGTTCAGCTGTGCACTTCCTAATACTCGTATAATTTTCCGGATAATGAAGCAGAATAGCAATTAGTTAGTTTTTTAACATGAAGTTCCTAAATATTTTTTGGATTGGTTGGGTTATTATTTATTTATTATTATACATATATATATTTTTTGTACTAAAATATAAATTACAAATCCATTTACATTGTTTTATTTAGTAGATATCGCGCGCCCTTAATAATTTAAATAACAGCTTACGCACGGACAATTAAAGAAAAATGTACTGATTAATTCAATTTAATTTAAATCGTTTATTGGTTTGGGTATAGGATGTTACAAAATATTTAATTTAGTACAGCACATGAACCCTGTAAGAGCATAACTATTTACTAATTATTCTTGAAATAACTACTTTCAATCGGTTGTAGTACGGAAAAAATAAAAATACCTGTGTTAATCTTTCTATGCGTATACAATCTGTTTTCTAAATAATTATTTGTATAGCTACCAACAGATTGCATAACACAATCCCCACAAATATAGCCTTTGAAAATTAAACCGACATTCATAAAAGATTGACTGCAAAAAGTCCTGTTTATTTTGTCATGCGACCTCAATTTGAATAAGAAATGCCTTGCTGACCGTGATTAGAAACCCAACACACACTGATGAATTAAAACCTTTTACGTATCAGACGTGGGTGAATTTTGGGGGAGGCCATGTTGGAGATGGCTAGCTACACGCATGCGCGAAGGGAGGGCACTCCCTCATTCCCAGCCTCTCCTGCCTTTCCCGCCAGTCACATCCGAGGCATACGGTCGCCTCCACACGGACGTAGAAACCCCAATTTTTTCTTAAATAATGTGATTAAAAAAACAATTCATCTATCATATTTTTCATAATATCAGTGATGAGGTCGACCTAATATCTTTAGTAGACGGTGATCAATATGCATGTCAGCAAATCGATAATTATGCCATCGATACTCCGGTCTGACATAATACACAGCACCATAACATATATGGTTTCTATAATACTTTTTATAATGTGCCATGATACAGATAATGAATCCTTGTAAATAGATTAAAGTAACGACAATAATTTTGTCAAGGTAGATCTGTTAATCGTAGGAGTTGAATTAAATAGTGAAAATGGCGAATACTGCCCATTTGATGAGGAGACAGAGCTCTCGGGACCTATATGCACAGAGGTCCATTGACCGTATGGAGATGAAGGAGCTAAAAGGACGCCTGGTCACCCTGGAGAATGGTCAAACCTCACACCGCACGCACGTCATGTACGGTGCCACTAACGAAGCATTCGAAGACACCAGCCCCAATAGACGCTCTTCAGAAACACCCACAAGCAAAGCGTCTTCTGTAGAGGATAGGGGAATAACAAAACCAGAAGGGGGTGTCGAGAGGGAGTCTTGGGATAGCAAGCTGACATTTCTTTTGGCAACAGTGGGTTATGCTGTTGGCTTGGGTAATGTTTGGAGATTCCCATATCTGGCTCAGAAGAACGGAGGTGGTGCGTTTCTAATACCGTACTTTGTGATGTTGGCTATCGAAGGGATACCGATTTTCTACTTGGAGTTGGCTATAGGGCAGCGTTTAAGGAAGGGAGCTATTGGAGTGTGGCACCAGGTGTCTCCATACCTTGGTGGAATCGGGATAAGTTCTGCTGTGGTGTCTTTCAACGTGGCCCTGTACTACAACTCGATCATTGCCTGGTGCCTGTTCTACTTCGCGCAGAGTTTCCAGTCGGAGCTGCCGTGGGCTGAGTGCCCCAAGAAGTACTTTAGTAACGGCTCTTTCATCACCGAACCTGAATGCGCGGTAAGATCCAGCTTTCATTTATTTTTTATTTAGTACATAATTTTTTTTCTAACAGTTTTATTATAAATAGCTGTTACCCGCGACTTCGTCCGCGTGGAATAGTATCTTTGGGTAGCATTTACTACCCCCTTTTCGCAATAAAAAGTAGCCTATTACCCGCGACTGCGTCCGCGTGGAATAGTATCTTTGGGTAGCATTTACAACCCCCTTTTCGCAATAAAAAGTAGCCTATATCCTTTCTCAGGGTCTAGACTATCTGTATACCAAATTTCATTTAAATCCGTTCAGTAGTTTTGGCGTGAAAGAGTAACAGACAGACAGACAGACAGAGTTACTTTCGCATTTATATAAATATATATAATATAATATATAATATAGTACGGATATGTAGTAAGGATAAAATCCGGGTTCAGTTTATGTTGAACACACGTAAAACTACGACAGAAAAGGTAATTTTTTTTAACACGCGTAAAAGTTTTTTCAGCTGCGTTCTTAGTACAAACGTGCACATAAAATTACGACACAAAATTATTATAAAATAATATGAATACGAAGTTTTTATAGACAAAAAATGCATGCTTTGACATTTCATGTTATAAATAAAACTTCATTTTATTTCATTTTAAAATCTAATATCAATCATGTTTTCGGAACTCTAACAAAATTGTATGTATACGTTATACGTTGGTATTTATAAAAGCATGGCTGTATAAAAGTATAGCTGTATAAAATGGTTAACTTTCTTATATACATAAAGTTGCGATTCACATTAAGATAAATCGTTTACGACTAAAAGGGTCTGTAAGATATCGGTCTATGGATGTGGTCTGTAAGATATAGGTCTACGGAACACAAAGGCGGATCCAGCTTTGGCGCCAGAAGGGAGTCACATAGTCGTGGTCAAGTCAAGAACTTAAAATTTAAGTTTAATAACAATAGATATACGACTCTGTCACTGAACGGATACGGATATGTAAGTCCTTATTTGATTTGGCTGTGAAATCTTTAAAACATTATCAGTTTAATAATATAATAATGTGAAAATGTATTATAGTTTCAAGACGGAGATTAAATAACTTCTTAATTTTGCAAACCTATATTAAGTATTAGGACTGTGTTTGTGTGTGAACTTTATCAGCTAAAATGTTGCAAGAAATGGGATAAATATGAATAAATATCACTTAGAAATTCAACTAAGCATCTATGTAAGTATCTGTGATACAATGCGATTGAAGATTTATTTACTTATTTAAGTATATAAAAAGAAGTAAAATCTATTTACTTTCATAAAAATAAGTTTATATATCACAATACTATTTACAATAACCATTATTTCCTTTAAATACATAGTGCACAAAAGCAAGTCAGCAGAAAACTACAGTCAAAAAGACGAATTGCCAGGTAATTGCTCTTTTCACAGGGATTTAATAATTTTTTTTTCGTCTAAATGCCTGATGATAAACAGCTCTAAATACCGTGGAATAAGCACAGTGACAAGCACACTCCCTCACGTCACGATGGTCTGCAGAAAACTCTTTCACGTCCCGTTTTATAGACCCGGGATACACATGCAATTTCTGATGTTAAAGACAGCTCAGACGTGTGCTTTCCAGCGTCTTTAGAAGTAAAAATAAAAGGTATACTCATTATAGCCTTTACCTTAGCTCATAATCGTAGCTGTCAGGTCCAGGGTCCGTTGAAGTAATATTTTGTAGATATGCTCAGAGACGACAAAACTTCAGTCATCTTAAGCCCCACAACAGGCATGGGGCTCCTCTCGAAAATCAAAGTGAAAGGGATAGTGGTAGTCACCATTACACGGACCCTTTGTGGATTAGCGGAGGCTTGTGTTTGGTATGTGTTTTCCCTGATACCAGTTCATTTCTGTTACGAGTCTAGCAGCCGGTTCCAGCGTTCGCTATAGTAGTCTTCAATAAAGTTTACATTGAGAAGAAGGAGTACCTCGTCTTCGACATCACTTTAGCCCATTAAATTTTTGACTTTTTCAAGTGCTATGTATAGTTTATGAAATAAAGAACTTTTTACTTTACTTTACTTTAACGGCCCACAACTGAGCACGGACCTTTTTCAAACTATTCAAACTATCGTCTTTGTGTAGGCTACTTCCCTTTGGTAAATGTTCGCAGCTTTCGTTGCTAAGCCGTTACATAATAAGAATAAGAAGCTATAGATTATGTACTTAACCTGTTAGAAAATAACGTTCTTATTTAGTTAAATAATATAAAAGTTTATAAAAATAAAATAAAAAGTCATTTAGTCATAACAAAATAATACATAAGTAAAAAAAATAAAAATAGTGATAGGTGTTGGCAATGTGTGTCAGTTATCTCGAATAGACACATTTCACTCGTAATAATATAATAAAACTGCTAAGATTTAACTTTTTTTTTTTAAATACTAATACACTCGTTACAAGTCGTTGTCAGTTTCAAATAATATAATAATTGAAGTTATTTGCATAAATGCACCATTTTCATTATTCAGTACAGTCAAAGTCAAGTAATGTCCATCATTGTCATAGTCAAATCAAGTTAGCGTCAAATAGTGACATCTAGGGAGTTTTGGCATCAACATGGTAAACCAAAATTCACTGTCATATGCCACTTCATTTAATTGTCAAAAAAGTTATTATTGAAAATCCACTATATTTACACATTAAAACTCGAATTAACACTTGTTTTGGAAAAAAAAATACGAAAATTTCCACGTAAGCGCCAATACTCCAAGATTTAACTTTCTTTTTTCGTAAAATAAAAGACAAAGTGACACCCGCTTTCATGTCTGAAATACAATTAAATTTTGACGTGACAACGTCTTAAATTAGGTTGCGGCTGGGAGTCACTTATGAAAAAGTGTAACGCTCGGTAACGTTACGATGAGTCACCGAACGAGAGAGAGGCCCGGCGAATGCCTTGCGTCTCTCTCCCACTCAACTATGATCGGTCTGCCGCGCGCGCAGCACTAGTGTACAATGTTTTAGTAAACAAAATATATTTCTATAGTTAAAATTTGTGCAATTCTTATTTTCATTCAATTCCTTGTTCCTATTGTGCAATTTAATTATATTCATATCAATAAATATTCTACCGAGAAAAAGACGTTGTCACGTAAAATCTTCGCCCGTAAAAACGACTTTATTTACAAAGAAGATCGTATTGTTATTGCTTCGTGAATCGAATGGAACTTGTTTCTTTCTACGAAGTTTGGTCATCGTTTCAATTCAATACACTTGTTTTAAAAATTATACATATTAACTTCTAAAGGTTGTTTCATACACAGAGAGGTAATAATATTAACATCAGAAGCCATTATTAAAATGAATAAAATACTGATAAATTTTAAAAATAAGTGTGAAAATGAGACTTCTTGGCGGGAAAGTAAAGCGTCACGTCTAAAGTTTTGTTATATTTTCAATTTTTTTAAATATTTCGAACATTAATGTATTATTACGGTGGATTATAAGCCGTTCAGTGTTTGTGAACGCACATGAGTGTTGGTAAGTGAAACCAAACAGTGCAACATCACTTTTCAAATTCTCTCAAGAAGTCCATGTGAGATCTCAATATAGTCCCACATCTTTACTGAGGATTTAAAGGGTTTAGGGGGATGGCATCTCATTTACCATTTATCATCCTTATCACCACTCATTCTCATTTACTACAATTTATATGTTATTAAAATATCTCTTGCTTGACGCTGGCTAAATGTGCAAGCCGCACGAAGCCATTATTTAAAAGAAAAAAAAACTGTGATAAATTTTGAAAATAAGTATGAAAATTATAGTAAAGGACAAGATTTTATGAATTTTAAGACATAAGACACGAATTTATGAAAAATAAACATAGGAACAAAAATGGAAAAAATTAAGATACATACATTAGTAATAGAATTAAGAATTGATAAAAACAACAAATATAGCAAGAAATGCCATTAGAAAATGGAATCTCAGCAAAATGTCGTAGGTATACCAAATAAAAAAATAAAGGTATATTTAACTTTGAATCTATATACCGTCTGTCTGTACATTTATCAATGGGCTGACCACTGTCACGGGTATCATTAATAGTCCGTCTATCTATCTGTCACTGCACTGTAATGGATTAGCCACAAGACGGTTTAAAAGCGTTAGAACTATCCAATAATACCTCTCATCTTTTCACTCAATTACTCTCTTACACACACACGTAACTCTCACACTCCTCCACATTATTTTAACAACAAACGCATACACATCATCATCATTATCTCGGTTGCTCGAGAATTAAGCTTACGGCCCAGGATCCTACTTATTGGTCTCACTATATTTGGCTGAATTTCAGTTGTTACAAGGAGCGACTTCCGTCTGACCTCCGCAACGCAACCTAGAGCTGGGTAAACCAGCTGTCAGGATAGAAGGCACTGATTTACTAACAACGACCGAGGCAAGGAGAGTTTGAACTCGTGACCGTCTGAATTGCAATGTGATGGTCTCATCACTGGGCTATCGCTGCTTAGCCTTAACACACACCTGCACATGAACAGTTGTATTGTTTATAATAATAATTTTAGAATTTTTTAAAAAAATATTTCTGACTTAAGTCAACAATTCAACACTTTTTTAACTAAGTATTTCTAAGTTATTTCTTGTTTCACATATGAATTGAACACTTAAAAGAAAGAAACTATCTTGGTTTTATACTAGGTTCTATTTAAGTGAACTAAATCTTTTGATTTTGAGTTGAAACAGCGAGTACAGAACTGTTAAACAAGTCAGCATCATCATCATCATCATCATTTCAGCCATTTGAAGTCCACTGCTGAACATAGGCCTCCCCAATTGCTTTCCACGTAGATCGATTCTTTGCCGCCTGCATCCACCAGATCCCCGCCGCTCTGACCAGATCATCGGTTCATCGCGTTGGGGGCCGTAGAGGGCTACGTTTGCTGATTCAAGAACCTTAACGCCGTTAAATAAGTAGGAAAATGTAAATTAAAGAGTAAAAGGGCCGGAATCAATGTGATTTCTTTAGAGCTTCTTGCTCGACCCTAACAATCGCGATTTTGAACCGCGATATGGGTGAATTGCCCAAGCAAAAAAATACACGGCAAACCTGAGAACGGTAGTGCAATGTGCTGATTATTAATTTTATATATTTTTTCTCAACAACGTAAGTATTTCTCTACCTTGGCAAAAAAAATCATTGGTATCTACCCTCTAATATACCCAAAAAAAAAATTACAAAGTGTTATTTTATCATCACGGTGACCTGTCCTGAACCCAATTCCGCTCATAACATACCTTCTCCTGCAAATACATTCGTAATATGGATTTAAATTGATTTTGTTATCATTAAATTATAATATATTCGATCAAATAAAACAATTTTTGTTTGTTTATCTTCTTTCTCATGGATTTGACAGGCAGTCAACTTTTGTCTGGAAAAAAGTTATCATTTCAGAGGACAGTAAGTTTTAGTAGAATAGCCACATCAACATTGCGTTGTTACGCCCCTTTCACCTTTTCTCACTCCGGATCAGTCCGGCTTAAGCTCTCGGCGCGAACGCACCGGTCCCAACGTCTTGCGGTTTCCCGCCAAAAAAGTAAGTTTATCATTTCAGTAATATGGGGACAAAAATAGTTTCATTTCGGTGGCTGTTATAACTCGTGCTAGATTTGTTTAATTTGTTTCAAAATTGTGTATTAAATTCGCAGTAAGTACTGTTTTGTTTGAGTAGTGTTCATATTTTTTAAATAATTTTTTTTCGGAGTTAAATGTAGAACTAACCTCTATTTTATCATCTCAGTGTTATCATTTCAGTGGATTCGGTGGACTGTTATACCAATTACAGTCCACCGGAATTAAAAGTATCTCCGAAATGATAAAAACATAAAGTTTTAGAGATCCTGGTGTCAAATACAAAGTCATAGTTTTGTAATGTACCTACTTTTACCTAGAGTGTCGATTAGATTATTTAGGTGTATTTGTTGTGTAATATTTGTGCTTAAGATATATAATATATACATATATCTATGTAGTTAGTACATGTTTACTATACTTTAGATACACATTTGTTCGGCTCAACGAAAATGTGATGAGTGTGTGGGTCACCACAGTGTAGATTATTATACCTACTAATTGTCAACAAAATAATTATTTCGAGGGTTTACCTTCAATATAAGTCACTTACCTTTATTTTTATATCATTTATTACGAGTAAATAACAATAATAAATAATATTTGATATAATTACAAAATTTCTTAATTTTACAAGATATAACAAATAAGTTAAAGAGCATTTAAACGTTATATGAAAAAAAAAGAGATATACCTATGTGATGAGAAATTGCCTGTGAGAGTGTTTGTCTGAGTCAATGCAAGAGAGCTAGTGTGTGAGCGCGTGGTGTATCTGAAGGTATAGTATTTTATAGCATCATAGTATAGTGTGTATGAATGTATGTCTGTGGATATGAGAAAGAAGAAAATTGGAAAGCGTGTATTTTGATTTTAGGATGCCGCGGCCTAAGCAACAGACTAGAGAAGAAAGGTTGGAAAAAAGGAGGTTGTATGAAAGAAGAAGAAAAGAGAGAATTAAGAGCAATGAAGTCTCACGCGAACAGTTTTTGAGAAAAGACAGAGAAAGGTATGCCAGAAAAAAAGCAGCGGGATTAATTGTTTCAAGGCATCTAATGACCCCTAAAAAATTAAGAATCCTAAGAAGAAAAAACAAAATAAGTGCTGCTGCTTATTACCAAAGAAAAAAAAATAGAGCAGCTCCAGCTCCTATAGCGGCTCGTGCTAACCCTCTGGATGAGACAATTGGGGATCAAAGTGATGGTCCTGGACTAAGCACTTCCTGTCACAGTTCCTTCTTGCCTACTTTACGGCGCAGCTTACGATTGAACAGCAATAGTATTAGTACGAATATCCAAATCCAACGTTCTAATACTACAGAAGCTAGAAGCTTTCATCGGGTATACACAAGCAGTCCACGACAAACCCTGCTATCAACGCATCAAAATTTTGTAAATTTTGACTATAGCAATCCTGGTCCAAGCACTTCTCGTCAAGGGAATCCATCTTCGGCTCGGCACTGCTTGCCGATGAATAGCGATAGTACAATTGGTTCCAATATTCAACATCATATTGATGACAATGTAGTAACTGGCACTCATTGTGTACAACCAAGTGGCGTACAACGAATAACATGTCCATCAAATCTAAGTAGTATCGAGTTAACATTATGCCCCAACAGCCCTGTTTCAGACTCGTCAATTACATCTGTAGAATTCAAGCGAGGACTTAAAGACAAATTTCGAAAATATCAAAAAACTAAAACTAAGCTAATAACAGAATTACAAAACAAATTATTACAGGTCACTAAGGAAAAAGAAATGTTCAAAAAAAGGTGTAACAGACTACAAAGCAATTATATGATTTTGAAGAAAAGTACCCAAAAAGGAGAAAAACCAGCAGTAGAAGTCATAAAACCTGATGAAAAAAAAAATCGAATTCTCAGGAGGGTGGTGAAATTTTTAGAAGATGATGAAAATTCAACACTGTGTCCTGGAAAAAATGACACCATATCTAGACATGGATTAAAAAAACAAAAAAGACTATTGACAGGCACACTTAAAAATTTACACTTGAAATATTTGGGATCAGGAGAACCACCGATAAGCTATTCAACATTTTCAAGAATGAAGCCTTTCTGGGTCACTCAACCAAATGTGAATGCACGAAATACATGCCTATGGGAAATGATATATGTAATAATACTAACTGTAATATCTGTATATTAATGATGATATTAAAAAAACTGTGTACTGTCCTGTCTCAGTGTTTATCTAAAATTTGTGGAAATCAAACCTAACAAAGTACGGAACCCTGGCTGGGGGCACGGTTGTTCTTAGCTGTATCATTTCGGTGGATTTATCATTTCGGTGGTAATTTTTATCATTTCGGTGGACACTTTTAATTTCAGTGGACTCTTAAAACTTTATCCTTAAATATTTATGTAAGTTTTGATAATATTTGATGTCCACTCACGCACAATGTTATAAAATAGACTAAAGTATTATTTGTCACTAAAAATATATAGATTGCATTGAAATAAAAAAATCCCACCGAAATGATACATAAAAATCTCTTGTTGAAATTCACCCATATATTAAATAAATCTTACAGCTTTTTGCTTGTGGACGAATATTGTATATTTTCTCATTGAGACCAGCCGAACTACATACATACATACATTCACGCCTGTTTCCCCGAAGGCGTAGGCAGAGGCATATTATACGCCCACACTTCGCCAATTATATGTGCACCACTTGCAGGTGAGGTTGGCTTGGGCTCCTTAGGTCTTAGTAGGACCCTATACACCCTGGTAGACTTATATACGTATATATTTCACGGTGTAGGTTGCGGCATCTCTTAATAAGTGTACCACCCCTATGTCTTGCTCGAGGGGATCGTAGGTGACTTTGGAATGGGGTCTCGCCTAGGGTCAATGTAGGCGAATGGCTGGCCACCTCTCACCTTTTGATACGTTTCACCTACAAGTCTTTGTGCCGAGAGTGAACTTGGCGGCAACCATTAAGGTCCCTTTTAAGGGGCCGGTGGATGTCGCTGACTGTCAGAAGCCTAGCTAGGTGTCCCCGCCTCCCACTGTCGAACAGGGCGGCAGAGGGGATTCCAGAGGGATTTGGTGCATCGATTGCATATACAAGTTTATCAAAAATTATAATGAATGAAATTGGCATAAATAAACAAACGGTCTCTTCGGTATTTAATCTACTAATAACCTCGAGTCATTAAAAATACTTGCGATTAAGCTTTGTTAGATTATTGCTTAGAAGTAATGTGGCAAAAAAAAAAGACGAGACGCAACTAAAAATATGTAATATTGAGAAACTAAAAGGGTTATTTTATTATTTTCAACCACACGTTCTCATGTGTTATATGATGTAGATTTATGTCTATTTTTTCCATACAAGATGACAAAGGACAATCAAATTAAAAAAGCCCAATTTTAGCGATCTCACATAACTCCCCACCTCAATACTTGTAGCAGCGTATCTGCTGATCCAAATGTAAAAATATAGATATATCCAAATGTGAAATTATACATATATAATTTGACGCCTATTCATTAGGTACTTAAAATATAAAACATGTACAATAAAGAAAATATTATGTGTTATGTTCATGTTAAAACAAACTAGGGCCGCGCTAAATGCGGAGAAATCAAAAATATACCTAATAAATATGTAAAAATGACTAAAAATAGTCAAAATTTCATTTTAAAATATGTTTTCATTTGTGCGGATTGTTTGTGTGCTGATGTGACGCATTTTTCTTATGAATTGACAAATTTTGAAAACACTCTTAAAATTTAGTTAATACGTACAAAAATACTCTCAATTTGCCAGTGTTCCTGGATAAGCTATATATTCTCATTATATCCTAGCATGATCCTGGGCTTTAGACTTAAACTTGAGCACAGAATTTGGGCACAGATTATTTATTTATTTCTTTATTATGGTATTGCTCATATTTCTTTCATTATTGTTAAAAAAGTTTATCGAATTTCCATTTTGTGTTTAAATGTTTGACGAATCTAAATGATCATGTTGATCTTAAAGACAATAAAGTATATTTTATTTTATTTATTATTTTACGGGTTTGCTCACTGGTTTGGCTTGTTTCAATCCATAAATTAAAATTAAAGAACTGCTTTTTTAATGTAATTATTTCTTGCTGTATAATTGCAAAATCTGTGACATCACAATATGGAGGAGGGAGTCTCACTAGTGTAACCAGCTGTGACAAGGATGGAGAGGGGGTCAAAACTTCACGAAATTCGTGTGACCCCATTCACCAGATTTGGATTTAATTCAGTTGTTACATGGAGAGTCTATGATTAAACCAGCTGGAGGGATGTTAAAAGGCACTGACTGCCTAATAACGACTGCCATAGATGTTCATGACAGCCTGCCTAGCGTAGCTATATGTACTACTAGCTGTTACCCGCGACTTCGTCCGCGTGGAATAGTATCTTTGGGTAGCATTTACAACCCCCTTTTCGCAATTTCGCAAAGTAGCCTATATCCTTTCTCAGGGTCTAGCTAGACTATCTGTATACCAAATTTCATTTAAATCCGTTCAGTAGTTTTGGCGTGAAAGAGTAACAGACAGACAGACAGACAGACAGACAGACAGACAGACAGAGTTACTTTCGCATTTATAATATTAGTAAGGATATATCTTTAATGAAAATCCTTGACGGTGAAATTGGAGTTGCCTTTTTGAGTACAGAAAACATACAATAAAAAAGTTAGTGCCGGGCTAAATGGCATAAGTTCAACGTTTTTACTTTTTTTTAATAGACGCCTCATTTATTACCTAAATACAGGCAATAGCGTAGTTTCCTGTGTATCATTTGGTATGTTATTTTATTTACACCAGCAAGAATCATTAAAATCATAAAATACGTAACAAAACCTTCTAAGGAAAATCTCTCCAAGTTTGCCAAAGCTCAAATGTTACGTAAGAGCTCATTAAACAGCGTAGGCGAGCAAATAATAATCTATTTGTAGAACGAAAGGATAGACTAGGGGGCGCTTCATTGATTATATCCATTGTTATATAACAGAGATAGGGCGCCTTTGGCACGCGCGCTCTAATCACAGGGGACTAAGTTATTTGAGAACACCATTTACGAATTACGAGCTGACCCTAGCTGATTCTTGAATACAATATATGGGTACTTTATACTTAGTTTTAGTTATAGTACAATTGTTAGGAAAAAAGGTGTCCAACATCGAGACACATGATGTATGAGGGGGCATAGGAGGGGCGAAGAGACGGTGCGACGACGAGCGACCGCGGCGCCGCCGGGACCGATCGGCCCGCTACTACACACTCGACCACAGGATCTCAAGGCGACCATACGTCACTCTTTGCATTTTAATTTATAATATATCATTTAAATATACAGTCCATTTTATTTATATATCGAGGCGTAAACATATTATGTAAAGTAGCTCGCTCGTCGTCGCACCGTCTCCTCGCCCCTTCTATGCCCCTCATACATCATGTGTCTCGATGTTGGACAAAAGGTATTTAGGTCATAAAAGGTGTACCTTTTATTGTGGGTTCTATAGTTATGCAGTAGCCAAGGGTTAATATTTACAAAAGGGACACAGAATAATGCCGGCTTTCTTAGCAACTTTCGTGACTCGAGTAAGACTTGTAGGCTTAGGCGAAGGTGGTAAATCGAAGTCATATACGAAGGTTTTATGTAGAAAATTATTTTATAATTAAATAAAGTAACAATTTGCGGGAGAACAAAAGTTGTTGAGTTTACTCTTTCTGCTCAAGCTCGCAGTGAATGGGCGTGTTCATTTTTAAGTTAACGTTCATACATATACATTCACGCCTGTTTCCCCGAAGGGGCAGGCAGAGACACACCATACGCCCACACCTCGCCTGTCCTACAGTTGGCCCCACGGAATAGGTAGCGAGCCTAATACCGCTTATCGGGCACTGTTATGTTCTCCGCCTCGTCCGTTGATCGGCAGGTGTACCACTTGCAGGTGAGATTGGCTTGGCCTCCTCAGATCTTGGTGGGATCAAACAAAATCCACTGGTTTTTAAAACAGTTTTAAAAAATACAAAATATTTATCCTTACACCTGATTATGGAATTAAGTTTTATTAAAATTTCTCAAAAAGAAAGCAGATCCTACATTATACAGTGCAAAGAAAAGGAGAATGTTGGGTGAGTGAATGTACGTCTGCGTGTGCATGTGTGTGTGTGTTTGTGTGTGAGTGAAAGTATGTTTGTGTGTGAGTAAAGGTATGTGTTTGCCTAAGTACATGTACACTTGTAACACAATATTTATTTTAATATTTAAGTCACAAGATGTTTAAATTCTTTAGAAACTATTATTGAAAATATCTAATTAAAAAAAAATTCTTAATTGCAAATAATTTGAGTACGATGGATAATAGTATATAAAATAAATATACAGCTTCGACCGTTGGGTCCTATAGTACGTCACGCGCGTAACTTGGAATATTTTAATTAATTATTTTTACTTTTATTGTCCCATCATCAGTAATTGGAAAAGGCATCGCCTATTAACTTCAATTGCATTATACACGAAATACGAATGCGTCTGACCCAGAAGAAAACATTATTCTATAGTGAAAACAGCTGCTACAGGATTTTAGAAGGCACTGACTTTCTTATAACGACTCAATGTGCTTTCCGAAGCACGGAGCGACCGATAATTACGCACATAACTTCGAATAGATAAATTGATCCTTTTAAGGACTGCTCTGTAAATATTTGTTAAGTACTTTATATCAGTACTAAGTCTTGTATGTTATAATATAACTATAATAAGAATTTTTGGAAGTGCTGAATAAAATTATTTTTTCCTTTCTTTAAATAAAAGAAAAGACTAAATAAATATTAAAAACAACACAAACAGCGTCCCCTTTATACTAACCTAAACAAATTTTCCTTGAAAATTATAAGCTGTTCATCTCATATTTTCTTAATCTGAGCCGGCAAAGGGTGCGATGGCGGCTTAAAGAGGACAATTAACGTTAATCTGTTAAGATGAAATAAGGAAAATGTTTGTAGCAGAGATCTCTTTTATGTTAATCTTATTAGTAATATCCATTTGAATCTTTAGGGATTGATTCGGGACGATATGGTGAGCCCAATTCAACCTCACCTAAAAGTGGTGCACCTGCCTATTGATTGAAAATTTAAAAGAGCATAGCCTGTGAGTTTCTTGTCAGTTCTTCTCACAGAGCGGGGGCTAGGAACTGGCACTTAGATTCACTTACACCTAATTTTTATTTTATTTGCATGTAAGTGAATCTAAGCTTCGTGAGTTCAGTGTAGTAAAATTTAGTTTTTTTTATATATTTTTTTTGTTTTGACGTTTTCAAGTGCTATGTAATAGTTTATGAAACAAAGAACTTTTTGCTTTTACTATCATCAAACGAGGATTGGGCGAACATAAAATTTTCGGATAATCGGCAATAGGCTCGCCACCTATTACGTGGGACCAACAATATCATTGGCGAAATGTGGTCGTATAATATAACTTTGCCTACCCCCTTAATGAAAATAATTTACAATTTACATATATCATAAATCTTTATTTATTTATTTATTTAATCAGAACGGAATGCACCAATTACACTAATTGTCAAAAAAAGTAAAAGTTAAATAAAATATTAAAATCTCACACATAAAACTTGTTTTATCCCATTCTCTCACAATACCTCAGACACACTGACAAAATCTCAGGCCATCCATCCGCTAACAAATCACAGTCGGGTGCTGCATCCAGGATGCCATTAAGTGCGTTGAGTGTCCGCGGAATGGGTGAATTGCATCAAGTAAACAAGTAGGTACCTAAGTAATACAATGAGTACTGATACCCCGTAGGAGCACTGCAATTTCTCAATTACTTGTAATCAATATTAGAAATATATACCAAAACATCTTAAATCTATAGGGGGTGTTAGTGATTAGTAGATAGTGTTAGCAAACGTTGATAAAATATAATTTAAAAATTTTCGTACTATCAAAAGTATTCTAGGAAATAAATAAATGCAACGTGATATAAGTAAATATTAAAGTTTATATATTTTTTATAAGTAATTTATTCCTGAGCTCTTAACGCGGCGATAGCCCACTGGTGAGACCCCTTTTCTTTAAATTCAGAGGGTGTCGGGTTCAAACCCTGTTGACGCACCTATGGCTTTTCGAAGTTATGTGCGTAATTATCGCTAGCTCCGTGCCCGTTAAGCTGTTGGTCCCGGCTGTCATGAACATCTATGGCAGTCGTTATTAGGAAGTCAGTGCCTTCTTACATACTGACAGCTGGTTTAACCATAGAATGATGTTTCCCTCTGTGTTGCGGAGGTCAGACGGCAGTCGCTCCACGTAAAAACTGAAATTCAGTCAAATCTGGATGAACCAGTGAGCAGACCCTGTCGCTCTCTCGCTGCCGACCATCATGCGAATGATGGTCGACAGCGAGACGGCGTGGGAGGCGATGGCCTCCTTCTGCGAAGTGGTGATGTCGGAGAAGGAGGCCGCGGAGCGGGAGAGGGAACGGGATTCGCTCTCTCTCTGGCGACGCCGTTGGCGCAGGCCATACAATCACGCCTGTTTCCCTGAAGGGGTAGGCAGTGGCAAATACGCCCACACTTTGCCAATTGTATTCTTAGTCCCACTCAATAAGTGGCGAGCCTATTGCCGCTTACCTTACTTTCATGGTTGCCAGAGCCTTGTCCGTTAATCGGTAGGTGCACCACTTGCAGGTGAGGTTGGCTTGGGCTCCAAAGATTTTAGTAGGATCCCCTGAACAACCAACCCGCTCAACTAGCTTGTCCCGCGGAGGGCTGGGTTCTTATTTCCCAAGATATGTTATTTATTTATTTATTGAAAAAAGATACACAATCAACATATAATTTTACATTGTTAACTAATAACACACACCAAAAAAAGTTAAAAGATATGTGTATACAACAGAAATATGTATCTATAGAATTTATGTCGACAATAAAGTAAAAAATAATAATAAAAGCAAACAATAGAAGAAAATCCAAAACAATGATAAAAAAAACAATATTAATGTTCTCCATGTTCTTACATAAGACAAAAACATTAAATGATATTATTTTAATCAAGTATTATTAAAAGTGCCATTCGAACATTGAAATACCGGCTTACTTTTATTATTATTAAATTAATTTATGATTAAAAAATATTTTAAATATGCTTTTCAACGAAGGAGTATCAAACTGTGAATAAAGAAAAATTTTTATTGTGGCTCGTCATAACTACGGCAAGCAGTCTATTCAGTCCATAAAACATATAACAGGATTGAGAACCTCCATCTTTTTTAATTCTATTACTTTACCAGTGATTATCTATAAACGTTTTTTTTGTTTTGTGTTGTGCACAAAATATTAAATAAATAAAAAAAATAATGAAACAGCGTGGTGTATTACCGTACCTATACATCAGAGTCTATGAAACTTTCGCCGCGCGCCCCTTTAGGAAATGAGTAATTGGTACTCAGACCTCTCAACCTTTTTTATCCCTCGAATACTCTTAAGATGTCCCAAGAGCCACTGAACCGAGCACTAAACAGTTTATACCCCCAGCAATAAGGTCCTAGCTCCGATAAGAAAATACTCTTTAAATATCATATAGTTTTAGATTTCATATGCGGTAACTGTTTATTGGCTAATGTTTAATTATATTTAAACATGTTTAGTATTAAAGCATTAAAGCTGTAAGCTATCCTAAGAAATTAAATAAATAGTCCCGGGACTCCCGGGCTCTTTTGAGCTCCGGCGTTTTTTTATCTATCGATTGCAGAACACAGTTTTTTACTGTTTTATAAAATTTTAAATCTTTACTGAGTATAATATTAAGTAATTTTTGTAAATGCCTCAGTGTCTCAAAATAAAAGTCTTCGACCGGTGTGTGTTGCCAGAAATGACGTATGGTACGTACGTCAGATTTTGATCTTTCTTATGATATATGATTCCATTATCAGTATGAGGGCCTATTTCACCATGTCCAAGTAAGTTCTCTTTAGTTTTTACTTGACAGATATTCTATACAAAACTGACATCTTAACTGTCCAGTATCTCCTAATCAGACTTCGTGAAACAGGCCCTGAGTGATATAAAGTACTTACCAAATATTTACAGAGCAGTCAGTTTGATGTAGTACATTTATCTATTCGAAGTTATGTGCGTAATTATCGGTCGCTCCGTGCCTCCACCTAAAGGCGAGTTGCTGAACTAAAAAAACAAATGGATATTTCAAAAAGTCCCTAAAAGTTCTGTTATTTATCGATAGATGGAAAATCTAAGTAACGCCGATACAACCAATGCCACCTAAAGGCAGGTTGGTGAACTAAAGAGACAAGCGTAATATTTCAAAAAGTCATTAAAAGTTGTGCTACTTATAAATAGATGGAAAAACTAAAAAGTATCACCGCTGTGCTGGTCGTAGTGGGGGTGTTAGGTGTTTTTTTCGTTACGAAATTTCTGGGTTCGGTCTCCACGCTCAAGGCCCGCGATAGAAGCTATGCTATAAAGTCGCCCAGCGTGCAATGGAGAGAACTACGCTCGGAGTTTAGGTTCGTTTAGGTTCGTTCGGTTAGGGCGTTAAGGTTCTTCAATGGCGACCGCGAACCGGCAAACGTAGTAGACGGCGGCCTCCTCAGCTGGTGGATGCAGGCGACTCAGGTTCGCTCAATGTGGAAATCAATGTCGCAATAAAAAAGTCGATCATCAAAAATCACTTACCCCAGAATTATTTGCATTTGCTTAGTTTGGTAATCAATCTTTGGAATGAATGAATAGCGGACCCCGGTTCTGGAAGGCCGCCACCGGGATAACGCTCAGATGATTATGGTGTGAAACCTTTGGAAACATTTACTTTTTGATGGGCTTCTAGTGGATATATAGATTGTCACAAGGTTGATCAATGTTAAAAATTTAAATATCTTTTTTGACGTGACAACGTCTTAAATTAGGTTGCGGCTGGGAGTCACTTATGAAAAAGTGTAACGCTCGGTAACGTTACGATGAGTCACCGAACGAGAGAGAGGCCCGGCGAATGCCTTGCGTCTCTCTCCCACTCAACTATGATCGGTCTGCCGCGCGCGCAGTTTTAGTAAACAAAATATATTTCTATAGTTAAAATTTGTGCAATTCTTATTTTCATTCAATTCCTTGTTCCTATTGTGCAATTTAATTATATTCATATCAATAAATATTCTACCGAGAAAAAGACGTTGTCACGTAAAATCTTCGCCCGTAAAAACGACTTTACAGGCAACCATTTTTTTTAAGTAGGTTGTTATTGTAAAACAAAAATATCTGATATTAATTTTCTTTAGTGATTTAAGATGAAAGTTTACAATTTTTATTACTCATCAAACCATATATGTCATACTGTAGGTAAGTGACATTTCATATTTAGCTTTAACAGTATAGATGTCGCTGTACGTTTTTGAATCTCGCAATTTATTAGTGTTTATATTCGCATGTGTACCTCGTAAATGCATGGTTATCAATGGCTAGTCACCTCAATAAATGTCTCCGTGTGAACTGGCCTTTTGTAAATGACTCATCGGAGTTATACATGAAGTACAGGTACCAGGGATGTTACGCAGCTTCGACTCCGGTTCCGTTAAGTCGGAACTTCCGATTATTATTACACCTTCGGTTCCGACTTCGGCTCCGACACTTTTAAATCTAAGGTTTTAATCGGAGGTTGAAGCATAACATAGCGGCGGCGACAGTTTGTGTCGACTGTTATGAACAGGTTCATATAAGTCGCGCGGGGAATCCCCCCGACTAAGTTTGACTAATAATGTTTTATTTGCCTTTAAACATAAATTATCTCTCATGTCACCACTTCTGACCCTGCCCCCGACTCCGATAAAGCAAATTTAAAAACTCTGACTCCGCCTTCGGTTCCGATAAAACTACCTCCGTTCATCCCTAGTACACACTACCATACGCCAAGACGCGCGCATATGTGTGCGTAACGCCAATGAGTAAAGGATTTTTTATTTTATTTATTAGGTCCTTTGACCTAATGTGACTTTTCACACTCAAAGTACGCCTTAGTCATAGTACAGCGTATACAATATATCGATGGTAGCAATTAACAATGTCGTAAGTGAAAAGTCGTTGCTTTTAACAATTTCAAAAGTTATAAGTCGTTACTTTCCACTTACGACATTGTTTGAAGAAACTGCTTTTCACATACGACATTGTTAATTGCTACGGTCGATATGTTATCCACAGACGAGTTATAGCTCTCTCAAACTATTGTAAATTTAGTGATTTAGACCAAAACCCTTGTTCGGCCGTTAATTGTTTACTCAGGAAGGTGCTGAGGGTCGAGTGTTCCCGCCAATTTGGCCGACAATAACCTTTCACATTGAGATTTCACTTAGAGGTGACAGAGTATCGTCCTCATCTTAATAAAGGTAATCATTAATTAATGATTACCTTCCGCGTGCGTAGGTTTGTGTTTTACGACTTGATAGGTAAGGTTTCTGGGTTATTTTTATGTTTTAGACTTATATTATGGCATACATCAATTATGTCTCTTGTTATTTATGCTTATTAAAATTATGCCTTTCCATGGTTATGTCCTACCCTTGGTCGCTTCCACTCACGTAAACAAACATATTGTCAAGCCTCTTTCCTGAAAATCACATCCGTCCACTGGCTACGATCCTGGCATACACTCATAATTTCTTGTAAATTTGTCTTTTATACTATGTTTTGATGAAGACACTACGTTTACTGGCAAATTGTGTTGAGGATACCCTATCTTATTAAAGGAGCCACAGAAAGAACTGCGGCGCACTTAGTCCCTTTAGTCGGATTTATCGGCAAACCCTTGCCTTTCGCTATACATATGCCACCAAATATATTCTTATGACAGCCTTTAGGGTAGGTTACCCCAAAGAGACTCATTTGGCAAGCACCCAGCAAGTCACAGGCAAAGGGAGTCAATGGACTGTCTACATTTATCAAGCAGATTAAATGCTATTTATTTTTAAGGTTTTCTACTTGTCATCATCATCATCATCATCAGCCTATACTAGTCCACTGCTGGACATAGGCCTCCCCCAAATCGCGCCATTTTCCCCTGTCTTCGGCTTGCCGCATCCAGCATCTGCCAGCGACCGCTCGCAAATCGTCAATCCACCTGGCAAGTGGACGTCCTACACTACGTTTGCCAAGTCGCGGTCTCCACTCAAGAACTCGTTTACCCCATCGGTTGTCGGTCCTTCGACAGATATGGCCAGCCCACTGCCACTTCAGCTTGCTAATCCTATATGCTATGTCGGTGACTTTGGTCCTCTGTCGGATAACATCATTTCTGATTTTATCTCTCAGAGAGACTCCGAGCATAGCACGCTCCATAGCTCACTGAGCGACCTTGAACTGGCGAATCAGTCTTACTGTGAGTGTCCACGTTTCGGCACCGTAGGTCATAACAGGTAGGACGCACTGATTGAAAACTTTCGTTTTCAAACATTGTGGTATAGGTGACGAGAAGACTCGACGGAGTTTCCCAAACGCTGCCCAGCCAAGTTGGATCCTCCTTTTGGCTTCTTTCTCAAAGTTATTTTTACCTAATTGCAGAATCTGCCCGAAGTCGGTATATTCGGAAACAACTTCGAGTAGGTGGCCATTCACGACAATAGGTCTCGGAACAATGCGGGCATTGATCATGACTTTGGTTTTAACTAAATTCATTCCGAGACCTATCCGTCGCGAGGCTGATGCCTCCTCCAACGTTTCCGCCATCAAGACTATATCGTCAGCGAATCGTAAGTCTTGTAATGTAGTAAGTCTTTCTACTTGTGTTATATGAATTTAAAGAAATACAATCAATGAAAAAAATCGATATCATAAAAACATAAAGTTAACGTTTACAGTAGCTACGGTGCTACGATTCGTAGCTGCTGATATCTACGGCGTAGCATGTAGCACTTGCATTTTGCCCTTTAACTACATTTTAGTACAAAAATTAAATAATATTATGATTTACAACTTACTTTTTTAAGCAAAACTTAAATTTAGAAGTGCTTTATTTTCTCGCAGTGCCAATAATAATAAGATCTCCTATATTTTTTAGCTGTGTTATTAAATTTAGCCAGATGTTTAAGATGATGAAGGCATCATTTAAATTAAATATTTTTTAAATAAAACAAAAAAATATTTTATATTTTAGATACATATACAATATAAACCTGCTACCTTCATTGTTACGTAAGCTATTCAGTATTCCAATGGGGAACTCAATTTGCTGAGGCATGCATAGAGGTCAGCGCCCCGGGCATCGGCACATTGAACTAGGCCATGGGACAATAAGTTTACTAGCACAAACATACACGAGGCAAACATAGGGACTTCCTTACACTTAATATAGTTAAAAAGGAAGGAAGGAGGCGTAGAGTAGCCTACTCTGTGCAGCATAAGCTGAGCTTACTCCAGTTGCTTTTAGGATTATAACTATTTTTAATTTTATATTTTGTCATGTTAATGTATTCCTTAAAAGCCATAAATGATTTTTTAATTTTATTTTATTTTATTTACTATGGTGAAAGTAAAGTAAAAAGTAAAAGTAAAAAGTTCTTTATTTAATAAACTATTACATAGCACTTGAAAATGTCAAAATAAATATCACTAGCTTAGATTCACTTACATGCAAATAAATAAAAATTAAGTGTAAGTGAATCTAAGTGCCAAGTCCGAGCCTGCACTGTGAGAAGAACTGACAAGAAAGTCACAGGATAAGCTCTTTTAAATTATCAATCAAATATAACAATACGGAACACACAGAGAGAACATTTGAAGATATTGAAAGCGTCAGATGCCGTAACCAAGTAGCACTAAGCGAACCTTTCATCAAGTGAGTGTTCTGAGGAGCTTTCATCCCGCCCTCTCCTTTCCTCTCCCGAACAACACGTGCTGGTCTTAGGAACCATCAACATACTGTGCAGAATATTAGCACTCGAACCAAGAAATTTGATAAGTCGTTCCTGTGTAGGACCATCATGTCTGAAATTCGCTGCCGGCTCATGTGTTTCCTAGTTTCTATAATACCGAGTCTTTAAGGCTGCCTGTCCACTGAAGCGGAGAGAGGCAGCAGAGTGGAGAAACGGAGAAATATTATCCAATAGGAATCGCGGACAGGAGAAAAGCGAAAATTTTATGAAATCTTATTGGTTAATATTTGTCCGTTTTTTCGCTTCGCATCCTCGCTCCGCTTCAGTGGACAGGCGGCCTTAAGCGGGGCGTGAAATGGCATTTCAGCAGGCCGTCGCTTTGTACCGTGCTTCCTTCACGATATAAAGCGCCTCCACTTTTTTGGACTACATCGACCGAGCTTACCATCAGTCAGGATGTAGTCAATGACGTAGTCCTTCTAACAAAACTCAACCTGATAAAAATAAAGTAAAATAAAATATACTTTATTGTCTTAAATATCAACATTTACACAAAATGGAAATTCGATAATTTTTTTTAACAACAATGAAAGAAATATGAGAGTTACCATAAAGAAGTAAAAGCAAATGGGTTCTTTGTCAGAATTTGTCAAGGTTTGTCAGGTTATCTGTCTGTTGTGGTTTTTCTCAAGATTTGTCAGTCTGTCGGTGACTCTTATCGGGGGTATCTGTCAGTCAGCCTGCCGTGTTTTTAAAGGAGAAAGGGGATTGTCCGTCAGTCAGTAAGTCTGTCGGTGACTCTAACGAGGCTTCCAAAAGGCAACGAGATTGAGAAGAAAACCTCAAGAAACTCATCTCGGCTTTTTCGAATACAAATTTGAACTAAATTGAAGCCAATAATTTTTATCATAATCTCACCAAGAAAAGAAGAAGCAAAAAGCAAAACAAACACAAAAAATGCATTAATATTTTGCTCAAACGACAATTAAGGACGAGTATGAACTTCGTTTAAAAAAGCCCTTAAACCAGGCTTGACTTGACTACGTACTTAAAAATAACAATAAAAAGTAGCGTCAATTGTTGGTAACCCTTAACAGACGTCACAAAGTCCAAATCTCGAGACCCTCGGGCAGTTTCACAATCTCGCAAACCTCCCCAACGTGTCATAATTTTCGCTGACACGTTGAGATATTGCCTTCGGATAGAAACCATATTTTTTAGCTTGATTTACTTCGGATTGAGACATTACTTTTGTTTGTTACTTTTTGATTGGAGTCACCTGTTGCCTGATCATAAATAAATAGTTTATTCTACCGCCAGTTACAAGAAAATATACTTAGTAATAAAACAATTTGACAAGTCTACAAAAACCTATTTTCTGCAGTCACAAGATGTAAAACTAAAGAAAAAATAACTCTTTTTTAAGTTATACGAGCAAGATTACGAAGAAAGATAGTAGACATGAGTATGACGTATGAACCAGCCATCGTTTCGCTCAACCATATTTTAGCCGACCCGAAGCACGACGCCACCACCGCAAAGACATTTACGTGAGCATGTTAGTTTGATGAGTTCCAAGTACCATAAAGAACTAAGCTTTAGAGCCAGTTGGAACTGAACTCAGACCTCGTCGTTGTATTACGAACGAGAACCCACTCTTAAACAATGTTACCGATGTTTTTAGCACATTAGAAATATAACATATTTTGGAAAACACAGACGGTTTTTAGAAATTCTGTCCTAAGTAACTTTTGTCCATTTATTAGAATGTACTCTTGTTATTCAATATTGACAACAAAAATCTACATGGGGTTTATGCTTTAAATACAACCATTCGCACAGGTCTTTGAAAAAAGTTAAGGCGCTTCATATCGTGAAGTAAACACGGTACAAGGTATAAAACCTTATTGAGGATACCCAAGTAACGGGTGCATTCGAACGCTTCGCCGTCTGTCAGTTACATGTTAGTTCAAAGTTTATTATTATTAAAAGGCAATTTATTAAAGTGCGTATAAATGTAGCTAAACTCCTCCTTAGGCTACATACCAATTTGAACGTCCTAAAGAAAGGTCTCATTCACTAAGTAACCATTTGAGATATTAGTCCATTGTAAACGTCAAAGATATATGAATAAATTCTTAAAAATTTGTTCATTTCGTTCAAAAGCCGAATCTCATAACGTAGAAATAAATGTCCATTTCACTTGGCCATTACTCCGGAGTTCTCAAACTCCAGTAAGTACCAATTAGAGAGCAAAGAGAAAGATATTTGTTCCTAAGTTTGTTTCATTACGTCCAAATATTCGGCGAGCAGCGAAATGCCGCTTTAGGAACCCAATTATTTCTAGCTAGGTACTTCTTACCTGCTAGTACTAACTAAATGACACAGTATTAATTCGTCCAGTAGTTCTATATTCAATCTTAGTACACTGTGTTGGTGATAGTATAATCCGCGCCACGTACATTGAAAAGTAATCTTGGGTGCGCATTAACATATTATGGGTCTTCATCGCAGTGTGTTTCAGCTCCTTTCTTCATTTTGTCTTTGGTTGTAACTGCAGCACAGACAACCGCCATTTTTGTTGTTGATAGTACTGTCCTATCATAAATATTTTAACGTTCCAATAATTGGGCTTTGGAGGCAGACTAATATCATCATTTGACTGGGACATGGCACCTACCATCCTCTTTGGAGCCATCATCTTTGGAGCCCAAGCAAGCCGCCACCTCAACCTGCAAGTGGTGCACCTACCGAAAAACGGACGAGGCTCTGGCAAACATAGAAGTGCCCGGTAAGCGGCAATAGGCTGGCCACCTATTACGTGTGACCAAAAACACAATTGACAAAGTGTGAGCGTATAATATGCCTCTGCCTACCCCTTCGGTAAAACAGACGTGATTTTATGTCAAACTCTTTGTTTCAAACTTTTTGTTCGTTTTCAAGGTACTCGTTGGAACTCTATCCAACTATGTTTAGTTACCACGGTCTCGCCTTTCTTCGACAAGCCGGATTCGTCTGATTTTTTGGTGGGTAGGCTGCCCGGTTAAGCCACCGCAGTCCCACAAAACTCAACCCTGGCCGGCTGGGTAAGAGTAAAAGCATTTTTACAGACAAAAAAAAAGGGTTACGTAAGTAAGTTTGAACACCCATGTATTCGATATTTAATGCCACATAAACGATCCATCTAAGGAAGGTGAATTCATAAACTCTGATTTATTTACTTCAGTGATCGTTTCTGACCACCTATACAGAATCTATACAGAGCGCTTCGCAGAAACATACGCAACCTTTTTACGATTGATGAAAAAAAAGCAAAGATCGCAATAAAACTTTATATTTGCCTCCTTTCATTCGGTGTCCACTAACTCCTTTGAGCAAAGAGGCCGTAATTGCCGCGGCTGGCTGTATAAGAGTTCGTTTTACTGCGCCCTAAATTCTTGAAAGTATTTCTTTCCCGGTGTGCTTTTGAAGTTAAAAGACGTTTATACTTTGGGTGCTTTTTACCGATAAGATAAGATACGATTTAAATGTGTTACCTATCTTAATTACTTTTTAGATTCAAATTTTCTGAATTTGCTGAGAATCTTTGTGTTCTCTATATTTTTAACGATATTGCAACCTTTTTGAATTACATTTTTGGAATCACTGAAGTTCATCATATCCTAGCATTATCCCGGTAGCCCTAGACTTAAGCTTAGGGCCCAGGGTCTGCTCACTTTTTTTTTTTTTTTTTTATTATCGTCTGTAAAAAAATGCTGCTTACGCACTGTCTCCCGGCCAAAAGGGGGAGACCGGGAGGGGGTGTGGGGCTCACTGCGGCCGACGCGACCACCGCAGTCCTACCCACTAAAAAATCTGCTCACTGGTTCAACCAGATTTGACTGAATTTTAGTTATTACGTGGAGCGACTGCCGTCTGATCTCCGCAACACAGAGGGAAACATCATTCTATGGTTAAACCAGCTGTCAGTCTGTTAGAAGGCACTGACTTCCTAATAACGACTGCCATAGATGTTCTTGACAGCCGGGACTAACAGCTTACCGTGCTTTCCGTGGCCCGAAATGCTTTCCGAATCACTGAAATGATTAAATTTTTAAGATCAATGAGTAAATAAAAAACTTCAAAGTTGGTTACGAAAAGTCGTTTATTACAGACTTAAAAACTTATTCATACTCTCCAGGAACTATGTTAACAAGGTCTATTCACTGTGATGGTCGACCACCGAATGCTTTTTTTTTTTGCGTTCCATAAAACCAACAACAACCCTACTTGGAACTACCCCCCACGGTGGGAGGAGGGAGATAATGCCCCCGCATACCACACACCCGGTGTGTGTGGTTATGTCGGACTTGAACCGACTAAACCTCTCCCTGTAATAGCCTTTAGTATTTCTACCATGAAGGCGACATCTGAAGCGGTCGGCGCCTGGGGAGGCACCGACGCGGCGCACACTAAGCGGAAGGCTAGGTGGCGCATGTTGGAAGGCGGGAAGCCTTGACTGAAAGACGCACACTTTGCGGAAGGCTAGGTGGCGTGTGTTAAAAGGCGGGAAGCCTTGTCGGATGAGTGCACGCTAAGCGGAAGGCTAGGTGGCTTGCATTGGAAGGCGAGAGCCTTAGCTGAATGGGTAGCCATTAGTTGCCTTTTACAACACCCTAGCTTTGGGTTGGATCTATTCTTGAGCCGGAAACCACACGGCTGACGAGGCTAAAGACAAGATGACGTTAACCTAGTTTGACTGACGGCCCCGCTGCCAGCAAAGTGTTGACAGCGGCTGAAAGTGTGTTAGGAGGGTCGGTGAGAACCCTCTTTGGCCTATTCCTAAGTATGGTCACCGAATGCCTGCTTGACTCCCCTTTTAACCAAACCCATGAGCCGAGTGAGTGAGTTGAACGAACGAACGAATGAAAAACGTTTAGCGCCATATGGTGGAAAAGGGAAGTCAAATCAGCAACAATAATTACAAAGTCAACCATTTATGTCTTAAAATTATAATTAAACTATTATGGATGCTAACACATTAAAAAAATTAAGATTTTGCTAGTTATTATAAAAAATGCTGATAATTTAGTGATCCCACCCAGTTAATACCCGACCTTGACCATAAACATGCTTCAACCTTCCATTCACCACTGACTCATACACTCCCTTCTCGTAGTAGTAAATAAAAATACTAGTTACTTTTGCTTTTTTTTAAGGAGTAGTGTATAATGTGAAAACTGTGTACTCTGCTTAACTTTAGTGATCCACCTAGTTATTGCAGAGCTATAAACGCTAATTGAAATTCAGGATAACAAATTAAGGGCGCGACCCCAAATTCCACTAACAATTTGTTTGTTTACTAGTTTGTCGCGGAATTAATTTATTCAACACCATTAGCGACTGTGACATTTGCACTGATTGGTGTATATCAATGCGGGCAGGTATTATGTACTTTCCTTGCCGACGCGAATTTAAACCGAACCCCAATTACCACGAGTTTATCGACCAGATGATTCGGCAAGAGTTGGATTATCCAATTATTTTTAAATGGCGCGAATACTACTCTGATTTTCTTTATTTGTTACTGACTTATTCTTGTTATTCATTTAAATAATAAATAACTCAGATGAACCATAAATAAAAGCCAATGGTTGCTAGTAGGACATGATGTCACGAGGTATATTTGCAAATATAAACACAAATTAATTTAAAATCGCCCCAGTTGTTTTTTAATCTCCGAGTATGAGTAATTGAGTGCGAACGTCGTACCACCTAAGTTTGTTTGTTCGTAAACAATTTACTGAAAACTCCATACAGCGACGCCTTGTTTAATCATCTTCTTGTTAATGCGACATTACGTTACAGCAAACGATTTTACTGTGAATGTATTATATTGCGAAATCTTGTTCAGTATTTTAGTGCGATGTTATTTCATGTACGAAAGCTTCACATCAAACAATAATATTGCGAAAAGTTAATGCTAGTTTTACTTTTTACACAATTCAAAAAACTAACTTACTTAAAATTACAAACTTTGCAAACTTTTGTCAAACGTGTTTGAGTGCAGGTGTACTCCATAAAACTTTATTGAACGAGTATTATGTTGGGCTATTTGTTTATGAATGAATTGAGCATTACAATAAATTGTTAATAAAATTACGTTTTGAACTAACGATGCTAGTTTTTACAATCAGCGTCACAATGATACATTTTCTTCTATTTAACATAAACTACAAATGAAAGTATAACATTGATTTACTGATAGTCCCCAAACTAGGTAATCCTGATTTTTTTGCGATTATTAGCATTGTAAATATTTACTGGTAGTCCCCAAACTATGTAATCCAGGTTCTTAGCGATTATCAGCATGGCAAATATTTACTGGTAGTCCCCAAACTAGAAAATTCAGTTTTTTTAGGATTATTAGCATTGTAAATAATTAAATATGTAGTAATATTTAAAGTATCAATTAACGAACGCAAATATTAGAGGGGCACCTATAATGATATCAATTCTGTTTTGTTTCAGATGAGCAGTCCAACTCAATACTTTTGGTACCGGACGACTCTCCAAATATCAGAGGATATCAGCCATCCCCACGGTTTCAACTACAAAGTAGCCCTCGCATTAGTAATAGCCTGGATACTGGTATACTTATGCATGATCAAGGGCATTGCCTCGTCTGGAAAGGTCGTGTACGTAACGGCGACATTCCCTTACATTGTCCTCGTAATTTTTTTCTTTAGAGGCATAACCCTGAAAGGTATGAGCGATGGGGTAATACATCTGTTCACGCCCAAGTGGCACACGATTTTGGACCCTGTGGTATGGCTGGAAGCGGGAACGCAGATCTTCTTTTCCCTCGGCCTCGCTTTCGGGGGTCTAATTGCTTTTTCGTCGTACAACCCTGTGGATAATAACTGCTATAGAGACGCTATTATGGTGTCGATGACAAATTGTTTGACCTCAATGTTCGCGGGGATCGTTGTTTTTTCAATAATAGGCTTTAAAGCTACAATGGTGTACGAGAAATGTCTCGATGTGAGGAATGAGACGTTGTTGGGGCTGTTCGGATCTGCCTACAAGTCCATGGTGTTCCCTGAGGCGGGTCAGCTCGTGGATGTGGAGTTGAATGGAAACTTGACCAGGCTGATCATGCCGGAATTGCCAGAATGTGATCTGCAGAAGGAATTGGATAATGTGAGTATACATGTACACTCAAATACACACACAGTGACACACACAAAACCTACACCGTTCACAAATCACACCAATAAATCTTTACACTTACATAGTCCATTAAAATACAACAAAGTTCTGTATACCGTTTTCGTAAATAGTCACTATATTTTAAATAATGATAAATCATATATTTCTTAATAGAGGAAGAATTAGGAAATAAATCGCGCTAGTTTTTAAGTCTTGACGTTTATAAGAGCTCTTTTGAGCCAAACTTGAATATGAATTTGAATTTTTTTTTGAAAAAAAAGGAAAATATAACCTTAACAAAAGTAGTTGCTTAAATTGTTTGGTAATTTCTTAAAATTTTAATTGCAAATAATAATAATAATAGAAATAGTTATAACCAACTTAAAGACACGTTGTAATTGGTTTCTCATCACATATTTTCTTTTATATAATCGTTAATACATATATTGCGATACCCTAGCAGGGTTCATGTTTTGGTTCAGTTTGGTTTGTATCCTATATTGATAACTGAAGGCAATAAATATCTCTAATATAAAATATACATCTGATAAATTTAAAAGAGCATCATAGTCTGTGAGTTTCTTGACAGTTCTCCTTACAGAGCGGTGGCTCGGAACTGGCACTTAGATTCACTTACACTTAATTACTTTTTAATTTTTTTTGTTGCATATAAGTGAATCTAAGCTTCGTGATTTCAGTGTAATAATAATTCGATTTTATTTTTTATTTTTATATTTAATTTTGCTGTTTACAAGTACTATGTAATAGATTATGAAATGAATAATTTTTGAATTTAGAATTTTGAATATCTGACTTTCACAATCCTCTGTCATGCATGGCAGCATGGCTTTTCCACTTCCATAATACTTCTTGTTTAAAAATTAAAAAAAAAACAAAATTCCTAACTTAATCTATTATATCGAGAGACCAACATCCAGAAATATTTGATTTCAAGATCAAGCTTAAAGGAGTAGATACTGTTAAAAACATATTAGAATGTTATCCGGGCTTAATGTTTAATTTAAAGAGTTATTGAATTCATACATAATGTCACGCCAGTCTTCCGAGGGGGTAGGCAGAGGCATATTGTTGTTCTCACGTAATATCTATTGCCGCTTATCGGAAACTTAAGTTCGCCAGAGCCTTGTCCGGTTGTTTGGTACTACTTGCAGGTGAGGTTGGCTTGGGCTCCTCAGATGTTGTTAGAATCCTTATACACTCAATTTCTATGTCCGTAAATTTTTAGATGTACTATATTTATAGAACGGAAAATATACCAATCACAACACAAGTCCAACCATATTGTTTTTTTAACCCTCACATTTCTGCTCGGACAGATGATAAAGTATTTCTAAGCTTTCCCGACAAAAAATATCGCCTGCTTTATCAGGAGCGGTGATAAATTCTGACCTGAGTGAATATACCGGATTTATCCCTAAAACGGATTGCTACGGACATTTACTTAATGGAATATCCGAATCGTTTAAGAAAAGATGAAGATTTTTTATGAAATCCTATTGGAGAGAGGTTCTGAGTTTAATTTTTATTTCCGCACTGGGTCAGCGATCCCTCGCACCTTGGTTCATAAGAGGTAGCTCGTGCTCAGTTCTCGGATATAGATATACAATAGATAACGCAAGTATCACGGTTTGTATTGAAGTCAAGCTTGGGGACTTTTGAACACCAAATGTGATGTCACTGGTATTTAGACATTTAAATACATAGATATTTAGTGACGGGAAAGGATAACGTGCTACTCAATTTGTAGGACAATGTGTCCAGTTCATAAAGGAAATATTTGCTAAGTAAAAAAATCAGCCGGTTAGTAATAATTCTTGTAGACCTAGTTGTTGATTCATATTGGGAGGGGGGGATACTTTGATAGAATCATCATTTTCGTAGGACAATTATTGTTTCAAGATTTAATTAATAAAGTAGCTGTTAGTAATAAAATTTGATCATTGACCCATTTAACACTTTTGACGCTTCCATACTGTATTATTTTCTCTTACTATCATTATCTCTCACTATCGAGAATTTTCGTCAAAATGAAGCTACTCACAAATATTCAGATTGTAAGTAATCATTATGAAAAACAAGCGCTGGCCCATAGACTATAATACTGATACAATATTATACAGTATTAGAAACCGTTGTGCATGACCTTTAATGATAATTATCTCGGAAATCAATAATTGGTGTGATTGTAAGAGAATTATTATTGTGGAAGTGAAAAGGAACAGGATTTCACGGTAAATTAAATCTTCTTCATTCGTTTTTACAATTTTCGTAGCTTCCACGTCATAGCCGCCTTTTGTTCTCTCCCTCACTCGTTCACTCGATAGCCTCTCATTCATTCTACTCGACTTGCATTTCGTTTCACTCTCTTATAATCCCACATCCAGATTGCTATGGAAATTTATTGAATCCAATATGGACGATTAAAATTATAGATTTTTGTGAATTACCCTTTTGGAAAGACGTTCTAAGGTTATTAAGCGACCGATAAGGTGTGGAGTTCAGTACGTAAACAGCAAGTAAGGCTTGCAGTCCGCTCTTATTCCACATACCTATGACAAAAGTTTGTGCATGCGGTCATAAATATTTCCTATGTAGTAGTTTTTAGAACGTATTTAGGAAGACAGGCGTATTTATGTATGTTTGTATACATTATTCAGATCATATTTATGTTCGGGCACACAAATGGTCTTGTGAAAAATCTAACTAACGACTTTTTGAGGGAAGAACTTTATTTACAAATGACCACCACGCCATATGCGTTATTAAAAAGTAAAATTATAATGTCAATAAAATTCTAATGTCAATAAAATTATAATGTCAATAAAATTCTAATGTCAATAAAATTCTAATGTCAATAAAATTCTAATGTCAATAAAATTATAATGTCAATAAAATTATAATGTCAATAAAATTCTAATGTCAATAAAATTATAATGTCAATAAAATTCTAATGTCAATAAAATTCTAATGTCAATAAAATTATAATGTCAATAAAATTATAATGTCAATAAAATTATAATGTCAATAAAAATATAATGTCCATAAAATTACAGTACCCGGCGATATATATTCCACATCGGAAATTATAGCGGCATCCGTATACAAACGAATGATAATTTTTATGTCCGTCAATAATTAGATTTATCATCTATTTGAATTCTAAGCAGCTAAGTACTTTATTATTGTATTGATGAACTATATGAACTGTAAAACTACTTCAATTCTCAAAGGTCGATGTGCAGTATTTACCACCGGGTAATGAATATATCTCGCATAGCAAAGCTCACAAAATCGTTAAACTCGCTTACGTAATCCATAAAAGGTCACCCGATAAATGTTGAATAGATACCGTTAAATAGACTCGTGACGCGACGGAAATTAATAAAAGACTCACAGCGACCCGAAATTTATTTTATTTTATTTTTTATTTTATTTTATTTTATTACAAAATCCACAGGTCTTATAAATTAAATACATAACACATTAAATTTATCCTTACACCTAATTACGGATTTACATTTTACTATATATTCCAAAAAAGAGAGCAGAACTTATTCTATAACATAAAAAAAATAAATACAAAATTAGAAAAAAGTGTGGGAATGTGTGTACTGTAGTTGTGAGTGAATGTATGCGTGTGTGATTGAATGTATGTGTGTTTGTGTTTGAGTCTTACACCTTATTATTTAATATCTGAATTACCAGCTGTTTAAATGTTTTAAAATTGTCATTGAAAATGTCTATAGAGTTAAATTGCTTATTATATAAATTTTGCAAACGATGAACAATAGAATTTTTGTAATAATTTGTATGCGTGAGTGGCAGATTGAACAAAGCAGTATGTCTGGTGCGGACCGTAGGAGCACGAAGCTGCAGGAACTGTTCGGTGAGCTCAATGCTTTCGATTGCACCGTGGCAGACTTTATACAGAAACGACATGTCAAGGAGATTTCTTCTATCTTTAAGACTTAGAACATTGTGAAAGATACATGATTCTTTATAATCTATATATTTATGTCGGGCGCGGTAGTTTATATGTTTTAAAAATTTTAATTGAATATTTTCTAAGTCTTGATTATATATATTGTAAATGGGGTTCCAAATATTACTACAGTATTCTAATATGCTCCTGACATACGCGAAATATAAGATTTTTAAGCAATTAATGTCTGAGAATGGTTTACTGACTCTTAAAATAAATCCTAGATTACTATAAGCTCTATTCACAATATCAGTGATGTGATCTTTAAATAAAAGTTTGCTGTCTAATAGTACTCCTAAGTCTTTGACTTGGTTAGTTATTTTTATTGGCATGTTGGAAAAATTATAGGGAAAATTGATTACATTTCTTTTCCTGGTAAATGTTATCGACATACACTTATTTACATTTATATTAATTTTGTTGTTTCTATAATATGAATTGAGTACGTTTAAGTCGTGCTGTAAGTCCCTGCAATGAGATATGCTTTTAATATTGCAGTATATCTTGGTGTCATCAGCGTACATTAGGTACTTTGCGTTTTTAAAGCATTTACCGACATCGTATAGGTAGGCAGCATATAACAAGGGAGCAAGCGCCGAACCTTGAGGTACGCCTGACGGAATATCCATAAAATCCGAACAGTGTCCACCCACAATCACTGCCTGACATCGATTGCGAAGATATGATTCCAGCCATCTTAGGAGATCTCCACAGATCCCCAGTTCCTGCAGTTTTCGTAGCAAGATTATGTGATCCACGCGGTCAAAGGCTTTCTCAAAATCCAGGTACACCACATCAACCTGAGCGCCTCTGTCCATCCCACACAAAATGTCATTAGTAAATATGGCCAGGTTGGTGTTGGTTGAGCGACCCCTAATGAAACCATGCTGTTGATGGGGTATGTTGGGAAAAATAAAGGGGTATAAATGATGGTGAGCTACCTACCTAAATAGTAAACTGTCTTCTTGTTGGCATGAACACTAGATGTGGGGTAACTCGTTGTTTGTGAAAAATAAAACGGATTTAAATCGCGGTATATTTAACTACTTTTATTCCGAATTCTTTTAACGTTATTTGTGGTTGTATTTTGTTTACTGTCTCTTTATACATAAATAAATAAATCTTTAGTAAACACCAATAATTTAATCCCAATGGATTGAAAACATAAAAACATACTTTTATTTTTGAGAATACACATACATGTTCATGCACACAAAGTTTGGTTCTAAGTGGGAATCAAACCCACGGCTTCAGGTCAGTGCAGCGTCGGTATAATTCTACTCACGCTATTAATGACGCTGACGAATGACGTTAATTATGACAAAGGACTTAGTAAATAAATCCATTTCCAAATAAATAACTTCGCAGTTAAAAATGTTATCGTAAAAGTAGACAGATGATTTATTTTTAAAAATATGTCTAACAAAATTCCATGCATACTAATAATATTTATAGTAATATACTTACGCCTGTCTGTTATCATTTCTCTACTAGAACCACAAAATCGATAAAGATAAAATTGAATGTAGGGTAGGTTCGAGAAACTTGAGGGAGTAAAAAGGGGCTCGAAGTTACTTTGGGGAATCAATCACTTCTCAAGTACTTTTATTAGGTAAAACTTATCAGAAAATCCATACGCACGTCAATGCTTTTAATATCCTGATGACGTTTGCGGTTTGAGGAGGTAAGACGGCAGTCGTAACTGACAAATCTTGAGATCACCACAACAGACAGATAAACTGACAAATTGTGACAAAGAACCCATTGCTTTTACGCCTTTATTATGGTACCGCTTATATTTCTTTCATTGTTGTTAAAAAAATGTATGGAATTTCCATTTTGTGTAAATGTTTGACGAATCTAAATGATCATGTTTATCTTAAAGACAATAAAGTATATTTTATTTTACTGTTTGGTTTTTCAAAATTTATTTACATTATACAATTGTTTACAAAAATTATACTTACAAACTAGTACAACTTATACTGACAAATTAATATCACTTTATTAGGCTAGAGTCAAGGTTTGTTATTGGTTACTCTCGTGTAATAAATATCATCATATCAAATCCTAGCATTACATGTTCATGACAGAGGGGCTAACGGCTTAACGTGCTTTCCGAGACACAGAGCTAGTAATACATACGCACATAACCTCGAAAAGTCATAGGCGCCACCAGGGTTTGAACTGTAGACCCTCTGAATTACAGAAGTCTATGGGTCTCGCCACTGGGCTATGTACCTACGCTTCTTACGTGTAATAACTATAATTAAACCAAATCGAGTTACGCCAGTGAGCACACCCTTCGGGCCCATCTAGAGCGATGGGTCGGCCGTAAGACTGAGGAGGTCGCGTCTGCCGCAGTGAGCCACACACTCCCCTCTCGGTCCCCCTATTGGCCGGAGGCAGTGCGTAAATAGCACTATTAAACCAACGATAAACATTTTTTTTTTTAAAAGTGAGCGGACCCGGAGCTCTGAGCTTAAGCCTTTTTTTTTTCGGTTTACGTCGGTTACAAAATGCATTTACGCACTGCCTTCCGGCCAAAGGGGGACCGAAAGGGGGTGTGGGACTCACCACCGGCAGACACGACCGCCAAGTAATACTCACTAAAAATCTTCCGACGACGCCCGCCGCTTGTTGAGAAAGAGGCGAGGGCCAGTACCTGGGTTGCAGCTTCTGACACCCCGCCTGCGGCCAACGTCCTCCGGACCAAAACCGGGAGGACCTCCTCAGAGACGCGCCCCTCCTACCTCCCCTTGCGACCATAGCGTGTGTGGCCGACTTCCCGGAGGGTCCATGGTTAGACAGCAGGGGCCCCCTGCCCCCACTGCCTAGACCCTCCTGGCGCTGCTGAGCGGGCCCTCCTGGCCCGCCCACTGCGCCCTCCACAGGTCCCTCTTAGTTTCCCCCCCGGTAGTCAGTACTAAGGGCACCCAGAGTCGTCGGTCTCTGGGTGTTGCCTTTTCCCTAGCGCCTCCTGCGCTCTGCCGGGAGGTAGTCAGCCCCCCCACCACGACAAGGTGGAGACCAGTCGGGGGGGTCTGAGCTTAAGCCTAGCACAACCGAGATAGTGCTATGATGATAATGCACACAAGAGTCACACAAAAGATAAACTTAATGCTTCAAGCGTTCTCGGACAGTTGACTTTATTTGTGTAAATGAGTTACCAGAATTTCAAAGTTAAATTGTTTTTATCCTCTTACCAAATGTATAATTTAAAAAAACATTTATTTTTCCAGACGGCATCAGGAACAGGCTTGGCCTTCATAATATTCACCGAAGCTATCAACCAGTTCCCCGGAGCCCAGTTCTGGTCGGTCCTGTTCTTCCTCATGCTGTTCACCCTGGGCATAGACTCGCAGTTCGGGACTTTAGAAGGAGTCGTGACCTCCATAGTGGACATGAAGCTTTTTCCGAACCTGAGAAAGGAGTATTTAACAGGAGGCATTTGTCTTGCGTGCTGTCTGTTGTCTATGGGCTTCGCTCATGGGGCAGGGAGCTATGTTTTTCTGCTGTTTGACATGTACAGTGGAAATTTTCCTCTGCTCATCATTGCATTCTTTGAGTGTATTGGCATTGCTTATGTCTATGGTGTTAAGAGGTGAGTTTGTTACTGTTTTTTTATTATTTCAATAAGTTTAGACGGATAACGCTGAGTATTTTCTGTGAATTTCATTAAATGGTTCTTTGGAAAGCCGTTTGAATGGCATTAAACTTACGAGCTTGTATCGTGCATAAATGTAAGCATTTAAAGATGTTGCCACCGGTTATTAAATACAATATATTGTCGTACTAGTTAAGATGTGTTAGTTAGAGGCCCACAGTACCTAGGGCTGCCTAAATCTCAATTGCTGACGCCGGATAATCTCGGCACAAATCCCGGACATTTGGGCGAATTTTCAACTAATATTTATTATTTATCGTTTATCTTTACCTTAATTTATCGGTTTCTCCGGGACATTTATAAAATCCCCTGCCGGACTTCAAACTAGGACAGATCCGGGGAATTCCGGACAAATGGCAGACCTAACGATACCTGTGTACGCAAATTTGTTTATTTATAGTAATAAATCATTTAAGATGCTCCAACTTTTGATATTATCTTTTATTTTATTTTTGTACTTGGTTTTTTTTCATTTAAATAATGGCTTCGTGCGTTAAGCACATTTAGCCAGTGGCAAGTAAAAGATATATCATATTACTAAAACATAAATCATAGTAAATGAGAATGAGTAGTGACAAAGATGATAAATTGTAAATGAGATACCCTCCCCTAAACCCCTTGAGTCCTCAGTAAAGATGTAAAAACGTTTTCTTTCTTTTTTTCTTTCTATTTGTGGAGTCTACTATCATAGTTTATGTTTTGAAATGCTTTGTATAGAATACTAGTCTTTCGAACTACTTTAAAAAAAAGCTATTATTCACTTGAGTGTCATTTACGTAAAAAGTTTGCAAGCAGTTATAAAAAGCAGACTTAATATGTGAAATGTCACGCCACTACCCTGAAACTTTTCTCTTTACCCGTTCGGAGTTTGATATAAAATCGATATCACTTTGGAAACTTTGGACACTGTGGAAAAAGTTCTTGCACAAAGCCAAATATTACGAGGAACAGGCGTCATTTATCGTAACTTATATGAATAATAATTATTTGATTTGTTTTTGTTCAGTTTGTCATTGAGAATTCTATAATTTGTAGTTCATAGGTAGACTTGTTTTTATTTTTTCGGATGACCTTCTTTATTTTAAATAATGTCTTCGTGCGTCTAGCACGTTTAGCCAGTGTCAAGTAAGTGATATATTAATAATATATAATTCATAGTAAATGAGAATGAGTGGTGTTAAAGATGATAAATGGTAAATGAGATACCCTCCCCTAAGCCCCTTGAGTCCTCGGTAAAGATGTGGGACTAGACTGAGATCTCACATGGACTCCTTGAGAGAAAATTTGAAAGTGATGTTGCACTGTTTTGTTCGATTTACCAACACTCATGTATGTTCACAAACACTTAACGGTTAATAATCCACCGTTATTACACATTAATGTTAGAAATATAACAAATTTTAGAAAATAAAACAAAACTGCAGACATGTCGCTTCACTTTCCCGCCAAGAAGTCCTTCGGATGACCTTCTCCCGCTGTTGGTGGAGCGGTAGGGTGTGTCAGACTTTTACTGTATAAAAACCATGTTCCTTCATGGGCCTGCTACATCCCGCAGCCGCAGCAGGCTTGATCCCGTCCCCGGGGTCTCCTCACAGTGCTGAGATTTCTTTGGGGCGCGCGTGGAACACGAACGCGCCGTCGACGCAGCCTGTCGCCTATAGAAGGCGGACGTTTAGTACAGTTTATATGTAAACTACTTAGCCTTAGTTTTGCTTGCTGCTGCGGCTTGCACAAAAGCTCTTAATTTGATTTAAGATAAATTTGAATTAAAATTTCGTTGCATTTCAGTCATTTGTTTGAATTTGATAGGGACAGATTAGACTATTAGATTTAGCATTGAACAGGAAGAGTGATTGTTGTGCAAATCACGCTTAAAATAGAAACGTTTACTTCTATGGGAAGAGCTTGTATTTAAAAATGTTGTCGAGCCTATTGGTGTAACATTTTATTAAAAAAAGGTACGAAATCTGGCTCGCGACATTTCTACAAAGAATCAGTCTTCGCAACGTATAAATAAATATATTATGTATAACTTTACGTTTACTTTTGACGACCGATATGGTCGTCAAATACAAATACCCCGAATATAATGTAATCTATTAGGGAGGCCAATGTTCAACAGTGGATTTTAGATTATTGAAATGATGCACACTTTGATGAAATATGGCCTAAATCCCTTTTACCTTGGTTCGTGAGAGAAAGCCTGTGCTCAGTAGTGGGACGTTTATCATCATCATCATCTCAGCCCATTAACGTCCCACTACTGAGCACGAGCCTTCTCTCACATACCAAGGGTATTGGGTGACCTAGTGCGAAATTTTTCAAGCCACCCAATCAGGACTCTAACATGGCTTAACGACTACCACATTTAGTGATAACCGGGACCAACGGCTTCACGTGTCTTCCAAAGCACGGAAGCGCTCGATATCAAATGCCACACAAACGGTCACCCATCCAAGGACTGACCTCTGTAAACTCTGCTTTACTTCGTAAAGCATCAAAGTGATCGTTTTCGACCACCGAGCATCGTGGAGCTACGAGCGCTCCTAGGCTGGGACGTTTATAGGCTAAGATTATTATGTTCTTAACAATCCGAATAGAGGCTTGTTTATTTGTGATATTTAAATTTCCCCTTAAATTCCAGGTTTGCAGACGACATAGAGTTGATGACGGGCTCCCGTCCCGGTTTATACTGGCTGATATGTTGGAAGTACCTTTCTCCTCTGGCGATGCTGTCCATCCTCATATCATCTTTCGCGCAACTGGCCATGGAGGGGTCAGGCTATGACGCCTGGATACGCTCTGCAGGCGACACGGAGAGGAAACCTTGGCCTATTTGGGCTATACTGTTGGTGGTTGTGATGGTCCTATCTTCTGTGTTGTGGATTCCTGGATTGGCTATATGCAGGTCAGTTATTGTTCTTGCTACGGCCCAACCATTGATGGTTGAATGTGGTATATATAGCGAAATGCTTAAGGAATTCCATTATCGCGATGCATCGCTTGTACGGTGGCGCCACATTTTTAAATATTAATAGACAATGTCAGAGTCTTTTTTCTAATATTCTCGTTATTACCGAGATAACATGTGATATGACATGAAGTTTACCACGAGGTATTCTTACAGTGCTTGTATTACGAGCAGATTCAAGTGCTTAGTATATTGGCAAGTTGCGGGATTGTTCGAAAGGGTTACCGCGGCCTTGGTGTTACAGGCTCAAGAAGGAACATTGATGGTTTTTAGTCAGTAGAAGTCTGACACACCCTCCCGCTCCACCCACAGCGAGAGAAGGTCATTTGATGATTTTCCATCCCAAAAAAAAAAAAAAGTATATTGGCAAAGATTTAACTTGAGGCAAACTTTTTTTTAACCGGGGCATAATCGATAGACGACCGCCTTTAAAAACAACGTTATTGGCATGCCTCGTATATATTTATTCTTTATCTTTTGAAGGGTCTTTATAATTATTGAAAGGAGTTTCAATATTAACCATTTTTTGGGAAATCACATACATACATTCACGCCTGTTTCCCCGAAGGGGTAGGCAGAGGCATATTATACGATTACACTTCGCTAATTATATAGTTGGTCCTACGTGGAAATAGGCGAGCCTATTTCCGCTTGCCGGACACTGTTATGTTTGCCAGAGCCTCGTCCGTTGATCGGCAGGTGCACCACTTGCAGGTGAGGTTGGCTTGGATTCTTTTTCCCCCTTCAAACTACTATGTATAAATGATTTGGTATATTTTGCAGATACTTCGGTTATCCAATAATAGAAGACGAGGAGAGAGCGTGGTTCCCCGCTGAGGAGTTGCGGGACTTCCACGGCCTGGAGCCGCGCCCGGTCACCGCTACCGAGACGCTAATGTTCTGCACCCGTCCTGACGGCTCCGAACGCTGCTGCTGGCCCGGATGCTGCGAGACTGACGATGATGAGTAGATCTTACTGCCACCAACTTCCACCAAGCAAGGACATCCACTGCTAATAGGCCTCCTTCATAAGCTTCCAATATGACCGTTCATCGAAAACCAAAGGGGCTATCCATAAATTACGTCACATATCAATGGGGTGGGGGGGGGTTGATGAAGTGTGACATGGTGTGACAAGGGGATGGGAGAGATGCTAAATTTCGTGACGACACTTTTCAAAATCCAGGTCCTATAAACATTTTGGAACTGCTGTTTTAATGTTATCATTTCTTGCTGTACAATTGCATAATATGTGACTTCACATTACGGAGGAGGGAGTCTCATAAGGAAGTCTACTGCTGAACACCGGCCTCCCCTATAAGCCTCAAAAGAGGCCAGTCAGGCGGACTGCATTCAACGGCACTACCATGAGTCACCACCAACAGCACAAAACAGCTACTGCTGAACACAGGCCTTCATAAGTTAGCAAGCAAGCTGATGTGGCCAGAGCACTTGGCACGAAGAGCCGACGGCCGTTGGGACAAAAAAATATGGAATGAAGACCCCTTGATAGAAAACATGGCGTGGGGCACCTGCGAGATTAACGGACGTCCAGATAAAGGTGGCAGGATCACTTTGGATGAAGCCGCTAGCAATCGGTCACATTGGAAACTTATGTAGGATTTGTTTTTTTATTCAGGCGTTACTTTGTGGAAATCCATTGTAAGCAAGTGATGGATTATAAATATTTTTGTAATAATTCCCGCGCTACTTTAAGTTCCCGAAAAATCGATAAACTATTTAACACGACACGTGTTTCGCTCTTACACAGGGCATCTTTAGGTAAGATAGGAGCCTCAGAACAACGATGTCTTCTCGTGTCGTATCTGGATCTCGCCTTCTTACTATCAGGTTATTGGTAAAGTTGGAGCCGGACCTGTGACTTAGGCCTTATCGAAAAATTACTAATACGTCATCGTCATACGTCATACGGTCATTATTATGAAAAATAAATATCTTATTACATACATTTGATATAATTTATTCGCTTCAAAAACTGGTTTGAAGGCAACAGAAACGTGTAAGGAAATTTAATGACAATATGAAATTTTCAGGCGTAATGAAATAATTATAGACACAATAAAGTAAAGAAAAGTAATAAAATAATTTAAAAAATATCCCATTATTAATCTACTACATTAAGGATTCAAAAGTTTCAATATTCATTAGAAAAAACTTTGAATACAAAGTTCTAATTTCAAATTTCACATAAGTATTTCTAATAAATTCTATTAGCGTTTACTTGAAAGATAGTTCACCATGACAAAATATAGGACTATTTGTTAAATCTATGACATTTGAATTATGCCTGAAGTTACACGTATCTTACGAGACATATCTGAAAAAAGCAAATATTGCTTAATCAATAAGGAAGGAATCATTCAAAAAAAGCCTTATAATAGGGGAAACGATTGTAGTTATCAAAGCAGATTCTTTTTTTTAGCGAGAGGGGGAGACAGCTATAGTAGCGGTCGTTTTAAACAATATTATAGGTCGCGTCATGTAAAAAGAACGCTGGCGGTCAAGCTGCGCATTAGGCGATTTATCGGTCTATTTGGTGGTATGAGGTGCGGCGCGGGGCGGGCGGGTTGGTTCGTCAGTCGACCCATACGGCGCGCGATTGGTTCGTCAGTCGACCCATGCGCAAACACACCCCCTCCACTTTCTTCCAGCGTTCTTTTTACATGACGCGACCTGTACAATCAATGTTTAATATTTGATTAGCTACACCATTTTTAATTAGTACAGGTTGTATATAGAGGTTATATTCTGAAAATAAATTATTAACTTAATTTATGAATTTGAATTTCGAACATTTGAATTATGCATGAAGTTATACGTATCTTGTTTGACATATCTAAAAAAAATGCATAATCTTTAAGATTTTAAACAACATTTATACATAACACCAAAGCTTATTGCCATTGAAAGGAAATTCTGTTTGAAACTTTGATATATTTTACTTAGTATATACCTAATATGTATCTTAATAATTATATACTATGGTTATGGTATCTGTAGGTGTTATTAAATGTTGTTCAAAAATTGATGTCACAATTTATGACATTTTAATAAATATTTCACGACACAAAATGTAATAAAATGACAATAAAATATTTTATATTCAAGCATTTAAACGGCAGCTACGTTATATGAGAGTATTCTAAAGAAATATTAAATTAAATTAATCTTTTTATAATAAATATTACCTACGTGTATACTTGTAAGTAAAATATTAGTGTTATATATAAGTAGACTTGTTTTTGGAAATAATAATTAAAAAAAATAAATATGTACTAGAAGATAATAGAAACGAATTATTGATATTTATTAAACCTAATTAATTTAATTATGTACATGATTTTACGAATCTATTGAATTTATCAAATCATGGAAATTACAATAATTCAAAATAAATGTTCAAGTTCGGAATGCGACAATAATATTTTGAAATATTTTATATTATTTATTTATTTTACTTCTAGTAGGTAAATAAGAATTCGTAAAATAATGAAAATGACAATACTTCAAAAAATATTCTTAAGATCGAAATGCGACAATAATATTTTGAAATATTTTATTTTAATATTTATTTTAACTTTAGTAAATTAGAATTCGTAAAATAATGAAAATGACAATACTTCAAAAAAATATTCTTAAGATCGTAATGCGACAATGATATTTCGAAATATTTTATTTTAATTTTAGTAAATTAGAATTCGTAAAATAATGAAAATGACAATATGTACTTCAAAAAATATTCTTAAGATCGAAATGCGACAATAATATTTCGCCTATATGATTACTTATTTATCTTTATAACCTCAGAAAACAATATTAACTGTATAAAATAATGAAAATGACAATACTTAAAAATGTTCAAGGTCGAAATGGAATATTGACTTTATATATTAATCAAATGACAATACTTTGAGAAAATTTTTTTTGGGTCGAAATTTTTCGCTGTATTTTTAACTTAAAATCAAAAATACGTAGGCATTTATAAAGCAATAAAAAAGATTATTGAAATAAAATGAAAAGAAATGTTGGTATATAATTTTCTAAATGAATGTAAAATATTGTTTATGTAAATAATAACATATATTATTCTTGTCCAAAATCTACTTACGACAATAAAGTTACTGTAGAACTTTATATAAAATTTGTTTTTAGTATTGTTATTTATATAAAAAAATTATGTGATAATGTTTAAACATTGTTATCTTTTTGACTAATATTGTTAGTAAAGTAAGTGTATTTAGCTATTTCACTGTACCTTAAAGTTTCCTACTGTGCGATTATCATGAGGACTTCTTGGCGGGAAAGTGAAACGTCATGTTTGCAGTTTTGTTTTATTTTCTAAAATTTGTGATATTTTTAACATTAATGTGTAATAACGGTGGATTATTAACCGTTAAGTGTTGGTGAACATACATGAGTGTTGGTAAATCAAACAAAACAGTGCAACATCACTTTTCTAATTTTCTCTCAAGGAGTCCATGTGAGATCTCAGTATAGTCCCACATCTTTACTGAGGACTCAACTATGAATTATATATTACTAATATATCATTTACTTGACACTGGCTAAATGTGCTAGACGCACGAAGCCATTATTTAAAATAAAGAAAGATTATCATGAGCTAGTCATTATATCAGCCTTTTAAAGCCCAGAGCTGAACATTGGCTTCCCAAATACATTACGAATGTAGAATTACTGGGAGTATTTGCCCATAATCGCATAGTAGTAATCGTCTTAATGTACTAAAATTTAATATTCCTTGTTGTTAGTTGGGATGTAAAATTAGAGAAAGTATCTGTAAGGTTAATTAGGATTTTAAAATCTTACTTTAAGTATAACTGTAAATCAGTGCGTCTCATATTTAAGACCATCGCAAATTTTGTAGTTGAAATATTTTTCTTGTATTTATATAATATACTATATTGTGTAATCTTTCTGCGTTAGGATAAATATTTTTTTGTCAAGTTTAATAATTCATTACTGTGTATCATGAAGTGGATATAAATGAGATACTGAAAGAATAATCATACTTATGTAGTACTAAAAGAGTACTAAAAAATTATCTAAAACCTGCTGTACATTTTTTATTTTTGTTGTATTCGCCATTGATTATTATGTACCACTTTATGACAGGGGTACTCAATGTATCTGATCAATATTTATAGTTATCAATTTACGTCGAAGCAAAATCTAATCAGTACACTGTTTAAACTACTAGGATCAGGAGCTAAATAAATGCTATGTCATTCTCTATACAACATGTGGGCTCTAAGAGTGTTTAGTTTCCCTAAGTAAGCGCAGAAACAAAATATGATTAAAAAACATGGGATAATATTTTTAATGACTAGCTAGACTAACTAGCCGTTGGTCTCGGTTATTACTAAAATGTGGTAGTCGTTAAGCCATGTTAGAGGCCTAATGGGCGGCTTGAAAAATTCTAACAGCAGGACGCCATACACCTGCCTCTGCCAATCCGCACTGGGTTAGCGTGGTGGAGTATGACCCAATACCCTCACACCTTGATATGTGAGAGGAGGCTCGTGCTCAGTAGTGGGACGTTAATGGGCTGTGATGATGATGACTAACTAAAAAAACATTTTGATACGCTTTGAGCACCAGCCGTCCACTGCTGGAAATGCTTGTCCCATGGCACACCCTAAGCTTTATTTTTAGCTAATTCTAAAATACACATGAATGTTTTAAAATCAAGCAAAGATTCACGCGAAAGAATTCTTAAGCCTGATTTTTCGTTAGGTCTGCGCTGATCTTTAGGAAGTAAATTTTAAGCAGCGTTGTTTTTTTTATTCGATTGTACTTTAATGCGAATTTTTCGACGCTTATGACTTTTGCTAACATAATTATTTACAAGGGTGTATAGATCCTAACAAGACCTAAGGAGCCAAAGCCATCCTCACCTGCAAGTGGTGCACCTGCCGATCAACGGACGAGGCTCTGGCGAACATAACAGTGCCCGGCAAGCGACAATAGGGTCGCCACCTATTACGTGGGTACAAAAACGAACTTGGCAAAATGAGGGCGTATAATATGCCTCTGCGTATACCGTCGGAAAAGCAGGCGTAATATTATGTATGTATGTAAATAATTACATACATACGATACATTGTTTGGCAGATGCAACACTTGCAGGTAAGATTGGCTTGGGCTCCTCAGATTTTGGTAGAATCCCTATACAATAATTTACTATCGAAATTTTACTCGGAAGAAAAATAATATATAACTAACGCTGTCCATTTACACATACATCTTTAGGTAGTACTTTATATGATAGGAATCTACACGTTAAGGTTATATATCTTTCATACTAACATTACATTACGTTTACTACCGATTTGTGTCAAATGCAAACGCTGGTTTAACCATAGAATGATGTTTCCCTCTGGGTTGCCGGTCAGACGGCAGTCACTGAAATTCAGTCAAATCTGGTTAAACCAGTGAGCAGACCCTGGCCCTAAGCATAAGTCTAGGGCAACTGGGATAATGCTAGGATATGATATGACTATCGATTTGTGTCAATTAACATTGATACTTTAAAATGCACGTTATTGGGGTGTTTTTTGATATATAAACTAAAAATAGGGCAATCATGCATCTTATGCAAATCGCACAAAGATATTTCGATACATTTTACAGCTTATTTTCTTCAAAAACAATTAAAGTGTTCCAAAACAAAATTAATATATACTTATATCATTTTTGATTTTTTAAATAAATTTGTTTGAGGTTAGCTTATGTTTGTATTATGTTGTAGTTGTCTATGCCTCTTTGCCTGATTTTGTCTTGCAATAGACAAAGCACAAACACATGACATACCTAATGTCAAAGTGTTGATAATGAGTTTTTTTTTATATCCATTTTATCAATTACCTTATTTACATTTACTTAAAAATACTTACAATTTATTTTTTTCTTTCTATTTGCATTATAATTTAAGAAACACGGACACTTACATAATATTAATAGAAAATGTTATTAGGTAGATATTATGTACATAGTAGTGTTTGAAAAATTCTGATATACCTACCAGTTTAAGCAACTACTTGTACTAAAATCTTTGAATGTTGACTATTGTGTATTGATGTTTTATCTAAGTAATTGAATATATAAGTATTTGAAGTTAGATAATATATTGTAGGTACTTATCTTATAGTAAGATGCTTTTGAAAGATATTAAAATAAAATTATATCAGTATGCGAAAACATATCTGAATCATTGATTAGATAATTAATAAACATTACAAATAACCTTTACATAGAAGTGCAAAAAGTAATTAGTTAGTTAAATTGCTCACTTGTTCACTAATTTATTTAGAAATCTCAGAAAATAAATAAAGCTAGCAATATACATGCATTTTGTCATATTGAACTTTTATTACGAAGCGTTAAAGTCTAAAGAAACGTCAAAATGAACAGTTTCACCTGTGGCCGACTGTACCTTAAAAAACTCTAACCGGATTTTAACTTCATTTTTTTTAAATTACAATAAGTTTAAGTTATGTAAATATAATCGTCCATTGAGTATATTGAAGTATCAATTGTTTTAGAATTCTAAATTATAATGATATTGATGTTGTTGTAAATTTTATTACTATAATATATCTGTTTATAATTACTTATATATGATATTGATACGATGGTCTTTTTGTAAAAATGTAATGTAAGTAAGTATATATCTAACTTCGCAGTTAAGGACATACTTACTTACGTGGTTTTCTACAACAACCCTGAGAGTAATTAATCTGTACGAATACTTAATGTAAAAGTAGAAGACACTGAAGCTTGAGACTCAAATTCTCTCCACTTAACCTAAATGTGATAATTTTTTTTATCTTGCTTTGCCTCTTGAGTGGCAGGTTTAACATAACAGTCAGTCTAAAATGGAATCTACATTTCATCGACCGCATCCCTGCTCTACGAAATAAAAATCCCAATGTGGGATGTTTAACATGTCGAAAAAAAAGCTCCATAGTTCTAGTATATTTCTTATTTACTTAATAAAATTGAGTTTTACAAGAGGTTGGATTCTTCTAGCAAGAATATAAAACATTTGTATTGTAAACTTCAAAGTTTTATGTGACCGACTGTCCTAAGGGATTTGATCTAGGTAAAAAGCGCTGTCGTCTACTAAGTGCTTTACTTAAATCTTATACTTTGTTATTCAACATCATACGTTTTTGTAATAAATAATACCTAATCTTATAAGTAAAATGCTTAGATAAAGTATACTAGCCAACTATATAACACTGAACTTCGGTACATTTTTGTATCCTACTTGTAACACCTACTCTCATATATTATATTATATAAAATATTTTTGATGTGTCATGTCCGCTATGTCAACAAACTTTCGTATAAAAACGGTTTATGATGTACATTTATTCTAAGGGTGTACACATATCATCAAAAACTCGCTTGAACAACTAGATGACGTATGTTCTTACTTATTCGTGTTTAATACAAACGAGGAGTTGTTTCATTGTTGTTTTATACAAATATAATGAGGAGAGATATAATTGGTTTTATATAAATTAGAATTATTAAACATATTATCTGTAAATAGAATATGAAAATCTATCGATGTTCAGTGTAACTTGTTGTTTTTGTGTAATTAATACGCCTACCGTGTTGATGGAAAATAAACATTTAAAAAAAAAATTACCTAGCATTTTTTGAAAAAACTTCCTAATTGTGACAGCTTGCCTAAATCGGAAACAAGGAATTCTCAACTTTTTTTTAAGTATAGACATTTTCCTAAAATCTTCACATCTATTTTATTCAGAATTTTGGATATAACAGCATTATGCAGGGTTTACAAAGTCCTTGCTGTTTGCGCTAGTTTTAAGTTTTGACTTTCATAAGAGCTCTCTTGAGCCAAACTTGAATAAATGATTTTGATTTTTAAGCGGGTTTTAAGCGGGGCGTGAAACGGCATTTTAGCAGGCCGTCATGAGTGGATGCGCTTTATACCGTGCTTATTTCACGTTATAAAGCGCTTTCATTTTCTTATTGAACTGCATCGACTGCTTATCATCAGGCAGGATCACATTTAAAAAAAAAACTTTTACTTAATCAAAGTGAAAGGCATTTTACAGGTAATAACAAGAGACATATGGCTGTATAGGGTGTATAGAGCCCCTACCAAGATCTGAGGAGGCCAAGCCAATCTCACATGCAAATGGTGCACCTGCCGATCAACGGACGAGGCTATGGCGAACATTAAAGTTCCCGGTAAGCGGCAATAGGTTCGCCACCTATTACGTGGGACAAACAATATTACTGACGAAATGTGGGCGTATAAAATGCCTCTGCCTACCCCTTCGGGGAAACAGGCGTGATATTATGTAGGTATGTACAAGAGACATTACCTAAAAATATTTTTGGAAAACGATTAAAATTTCTGGTGTTAAGAAATAAAAACACAGACCGCGTTTGTGACTTCTTGGCGGGAAAGTGAAGCGTCATGTCTGCAGTTTTGTTTTATTTTCTAAAATTTGTGATATTTCTAACATTAATGTGTAATAACGGTGGATTATTAACCGTTAAGTGTTTGTGAACATACATGAGTGTTGGTAAATCAAACAAAACAATGCAACATCACTTTCAAATTTTCTCTCAAGGAGTCCATGTGAGATCTCAGTATAGTCCCACATCTTTACTGAGGACTCAAGGGGCTTAGGGGAGGGTATCTCATTTACCATTTATCATCTTTATCACCACTCATTCTCATTTACTATGAATTATATATTATCAATATATCACTTACTTGACACTGGTTAAATGTGCTAGACGCTAGAAGAAAAGAACCTGTATAATAGAAGTTATAAAGTGCACAAGTGATTTACCATTCTAAATTTAATTTGCCTTGTCAATGTCATAGATGGATTATTAATATTTACTAAATTTGTTTATTACTGAGCAGCAGGCAGTTGTGTTTGGTAACATAATTGCGGGTCTATAATAGTCTAATTAAATACGTTGTACTTATAATATTTCGTAGGCTTCTTATAAGTACATCACAACAGGAGGAGGTCATGTATGTATGTATATCAGGTATATCTATGTATATAACATGAGGAGCTTGAAAAATCATACTTACGTACTTAAGTATGTTTATCCGTTGTTTAGTATCCATAACACAAGTTCTTAATGATACTTATCTTGGAACTAAATAACTGGTGTAATTGTCAGAAAATATCTATTTTATTTATTTATCTCTCTCACATCTCTAGGTAAACCATATCAAATGGTGAAAGGTTTCCAGCCATTCGCCCACATGGACACTAAGGGTGCGTTTCCACCAGCGATGAGCGAGGATGCGTTGCGCGAGGAACGTGTTTGTTTAGAACCAATAGAATCGCTGCGCTGCGAGAAGCTAGGTTGGACTCCACCAAAGCGGATGTGCGGTGTGCTATGTGCTGTGCGGCTAGAGATGTTTTTCAGCTCGGGTGAATCCACCGAAGCTGTGCGAAAATGCGTACTGTGTAGCAGAGATGTGTTAATTTGAATTCACGATAGAAGCGTGTACTCGCAGCACGGTCAGACATAGCAGAAAGCGGCATACTTCTACGCCACCGTAGCCGCCATCCTTAAAATAAATAAATAACGAAGAACTTAATACATTTACATAAAGTCATACTCAAACTCCTGCCCGTAGTGAATGGGCGCGTTATTTTATAAGTTATCTTGACATTAATATATGCTCCAAAAAAACGGTACTAGCGAGATTGGCCGGCGCGGCGTGCGCGCGGGTTGTCTGCGGGCGGGAGGGGGGAGGGTGACATCGCTCACATGTCTCGTCTCCGCTGCGCGTCGTCCGCGCACGACTCACATCTCCGCTTCTGTTGCGCCATACAAATATTACACATCTCCGCACAGCGATCTCCACTGAAGCTGAGCGGAGAGATGTGTTAATAACACAATTCTATTGGTTGTTTAAAAAACATCTCTCCGCTCGACTCGTCTCCGCTTTGGTGGAGTCCCGGCCTAATGGAGCGATTATATTGGTTCTCAACAAACACATTCCTTGCAACGCATTCTCGCTATCTCTGGTAGTAACACACCCTGAATGAGACCACATTCCCTAAGTCGCTTTCTACGACGCCCCGGAGACTCGGCGATATGAAAACTACAATGAAAACTCATATTGAATCAAGATATTTTATTAAATCAAAGAAAACTAGCCAGTCTTATGTCAATCGCTAGTACAAAAATAAATTCTATTGAATATAGTTTTTGGAGGAACCTACTCGAAGGTAAATGTATGATGTCATACAATCTTATCACAAAATGTTACATACACACAACCTACGTAATGTAGAACAATTTATTTCATAACCATTTTATAATTTTTAACTAGCACATTCCAATTGTAAGCAATATTTGAGTAATTATTTTATTAACTACACTTATAATACTCTATTTACAGTACAAATATAATTATTGCTAGATTTTGTACCTTATGTATGCGTAATATAATAAATTAGTTATATAGTTACATGCCAATACATTACATATTAAAATGATTTTGACATTAATATATGAAAGAGTGGCCAAATACTGTTATTTTTAAGTTATTTAAGTGATCCATAGTAAAGCATTTAATAAATTCGCAAATATTTAAAGCAATATTTTCTAAACTTTAAAGATGTGTAGACACTTGACCACAAGAGACCAGCATAATATTTTTACTTTTAAACTTCCTCAAGGGAGACATGCCAATCAACGGACGAGGCTCCGGCGAACATAAAAGTGCCCGGTAAGCGGCAATAGGCTCTCGACCTATTCCGTGGGACCAACAATAAAATTGGCGAAATGTGGGCTTATAATATGCCTCTGCCTACCTCTTCGAAGGAACAGGCGTATATATTGTACGGAGGAAAGTCTTCATTCCAAATTTCATCCTAATCTAGTCTATGGTTAAAAAAAATGTAATAACAGACAAACAGATATTTGTTATAGTGGGTTATATACTTGTTGAAGTTATCATATTCTATGCAACATAAAGGATGTATGTATGAAAGGTAAATTATGCAACAAAAGCGTTTTTTTTACATGTTTCGTAATTATTATTTAGCTAATCTTGATGAGAGTTAGCCGAATGTCTATTATTCAAAATATCCACTGTATACAATACCATGTCTAATTCATAAGATATATAAGCAAGTGATGGATTAAAAATATCTTTGTAACAAATCCCGCGCTACTATAATTTCCCGAAAAATCGAGAAACTATTCAACACGACACGTGTTTCGCCCTTACACAGGGCATCTTTAGGTAAGATAGGAGCCTCAGAACAACGATGTCTTCACGACCAACGCTGAAACGAGAGTCGTGAAGACATCGTTGACATCGTATTTTTAATCCATCACTTGCTTACAATTGATTTCCGCAAAGTAACGCCTGAATCAATAAATTATTCATAAGATATATCGCTGGCTTAATGGAATACTGACTTAACTCGAAGACATTATTCATGAGACATCTTTAAAGAACCTAAGGAGCCCAAGCCAACCTCACCTGCAAGTGGTGCCGCCGATCAACGGACGAGGCTCTGGCGAACATAACAGTGCCCGGTAAGGGGCAATAGGCTCGCCACCTATTACGTGGGGCTAACTATATAATTGGCGAAGTGTGGGCGTATAATATGCCTCTGCCTACCCCTTCGGGGAAAAAGGCGTGAATGTATGTATGTATGTATGTATCTTTAAAGATCTTGTTATGAGGATTTATCATATTTAATGATGCATAACATGCAAAAGCGATATATTATTTAATCATTCTTCTTGTCTTTTAAAAGTTTGATTACCATTGATCTCAGTGAAAAATAAAAAGTTTGTACGTAACTTAAATCTGACCTGTCTACTAATGGGTGTTTCCGTTAAGCCAGCAATATGAAAAATACAATTATATTTAGACACAATGACAACACCTTGCGAAATAAGCATTCTGCAAATAACCTCTTACGGATAACAGAAAAGTCACTAACCTCATGTATATGCAACACTATAATCAAAAACTGGAATTAATGTCTATTTATAACAATATTATTGTAAAACTATACCCATTATAAAAATAACAATAAATAGGTTCATTACTAATTATTTAGAATTTTATAGATCACTGTCAAATCAATCATTAAGCATAACTCGAGTGAACTAACAAATATTTGTTTAATATTTTAAAAGATAAAAAGTTCAACAAATTTTTGTTAGTTGAAATACTTGATGTTGAATATACTTTAAGAGTATTTAATAGACTGTTGTCTTTGGCAAGTATACTATTATTAAGTGCCTATCTAAATTAATAATAGATATTATTGTCACTAAAAAAAACACCATAGTATTTTTGTAATTACAATACCAACTGAGCCATTTGCCATAATAATAAAATCTTAAAATTACATTTAAAACTAAAATACGGTGGATTATAAGTCATAATCAAAACAAGTTTCATAACTTAACCAGCGCAGTCCACACAAATTGCCACTGAGGTCAGAGGGACGTGGTGTGACTGTGGAAACAACATGTGCCGGATTAAACATTTAATGTATAAAATTTTTAAGTACTTATCCTTGGACTGATACGAACCAAAAGCTAAGAAAAACATGAAGAATATGAGTATCAATTAATATTTTCGATTACAGTTGTTTACAACTACAAATAATGCATAATTATTCAGCATTTTCTATATCATTTTCTGCTTTTTTAAGTTTCTTAGCTCTGATATCAGCCATAGTTTGCTCGATAGACCGTTGGTCCTTCTTATTTTCACTAGGAACTTCTCCATAATTTTTATTCATATTAGTTTTTTGTGCAGCACCCACTGCTGCGGTGTGTCCTATAAGATGTGCATACTTTTCTTTGTAAAATGTACCGCTTATAGCCTCAGAGGTACTTTTACGTTTTCTATGTAACTTATCTTCTTCAGACTCTGCAGCTGCCTGTTGACGCAATTCTATATTTCTGAGAGCCATCTCTGCAGCTTTTTCTTCGTCCCATATACCTCCTGCCCTACGTACTGATTGTTCATCCTGACAAGGACCTTTTTCTCTGGGGTAGACAACAGAATATCGATCAACACCTTCTTGACCGTAAGAGAACACTTGTAAACCAGCAGTTTCAGCAACTTCCCTTATGATAGCCCGATACATTTGGTCCAAAGGATCAAATTGCAAATGTGGCTTTGCACCATCTTTTACAAAAAGGCAGATTTTCTCTTCAACTCGTTTCCTGAATTTATTAAGCATTAATTTATCTTCCTTCTTGCGGTGCTCCATGGCTTCCTTTTGTTTACGGTTGGCATTCTTCTGTGCCTCACTAGCTGCTGGTGGAGTCTGCATAGTACTTAAAATGGAATCAAGTAAATCCATTTTTGGTTATGAAATCTGATTTTCTGAACAAAATGAGGTATATGAGATGATTTCAGGTATCCGTTGCTGCCAACGAAGCTGTACTTTAAAATTATCAACCAAGGATTCTGAATTGAGTCTCTTGTACGTCAGAACATTTAACGCTGTATCAATTTGAGCGCACACTTCACTCCCAAATGAGAGGCAGTCTTCAGCAAATTCCAGTAGCTTCTTCAGTGGAGGCTGAAGGGGTGTTCCTTGGACCAAAGGTGTGGTTTGTTCCAAGTCAAAATTTTTACAAGATTCTAACAAAGTTTGATGCTTATTTGAAAGCTTTTCAAATTGATCTTCTACTTTACACCTGGAATGAAGACAACATAAATTTATAAACATTTCTTTGTCTGGAAATGAAAACAACTTAGATTTAATTTAGTTCATATAATTGTAATAGGTACTTTTTGTTGGCACTATGACAAAAAAAAACGAAAGAGGCGTGAAAATTTTGATTGAAGATTTTAGCGGGAAAAAAAAGTTATGGAAGATAAAAGGTGAATTAATGAACAAAAAGGTGTCATTCAAGATAATGGTGAATAAAATTAGCTAAGCAGCATTGTTGGTAGTTTCATTTTTACACAACTATTAATAAGACAAGCGATAACTGATAAACACCCCAAGTTTACTTTTTATACTTATGACAAACATAATAGTGAAATACTTACAATTCACTTCTGATTTCAAGAATGTACACAGATATTCTGTTGTGTAGAGAAGCCGACAGCTTATTTTGCAAGTCTGCAAAAACTTCTAATGCAGTTCCCACTAAATTAGCTCTGAAAACAAGCAATCCAAATAAATCAAGAATTAATACGAGAGAGATGCTAAGGTTGAGGTTATACATCTATGGAACTCGGCACTTATAGACATTGAAACTTATTAGAAACTTTCCTTTTAATTAATATGTAAATAACGTATAAAATTCCTTACTCTTGCACGTTTTTGCAGCGTTTTATTAGTTTATTTATAGATATTGCGCACTCCTGGCAATTTTTCAAGCACGCCTTTGATGAGTTATAAAATTCCTCAAAAAAAGAGAAATAATCCACGATAACCTTCTGTGCTTTAATTTCCATCGTATAAATATTGATCCATTATTACAATTTAGTTTATTTCGTTAGTCAAAATTGCTTGTGAAAAGTTTATCACAATAAAATGAAGCCCACAAAGAGAAACAAACACTCAAATGAATTGAAATTGTTACAATCAAATGTCAAAGTGACATTATGTGACGGTTTGGGTCAACAAAAAACAAGAGGGTCTGCAGGCAGGCAGGGTTGTTTGAAAAGTTCCCCAGAAGCCCCACATAACCGCTGTCCTAAACCCCGACCGGCTGGGTAATGGGTATGGAGATGAATTTTTCTGATGTATAAAAAAAAGGCAGGGTTTTTTCTCAAATTCTGGGAAAGAAATTAAAATTGAACCTACTGGAAATATCAACATAAGCAAACGTTGTGAAATGGATTTTTCCCATAAATATTTTTATTTTAACTCTATTTTAATAAATAATACTAAGCATATATTTGCGGCTGCCACAACATAATAAAAATAACGTATTCCTCTCAATAAAAATAAAAATAATCAATTCACCTGCCACAGCACAGATAACGAGTGGAATAACTTAGCTATAACTTACTTGCTTCATATGACAAGTCTAATAAAATCGTGTGAAGTATCGCGAAATGTAATTCTATCTTTTTCATACTGTTACTTTTTTGGGCCAAGCAAGCAGGTGGAAAAATTCGTGCAATAATCTAACTAATCACTTCCATTTAACATACATTTTAATGAAAATTACATGTTGACATACATAAGCAAAATTATTCAAAATTTATTTACAAAAGCTTTATGAAAGAAGCTATCTTTTTTGTGAAAACTTCAGTTTGAACTGAGGAAACTCATAATTATAATCTGGAAACCTTACGGTTGACAGTGACAGGCGTCAGTACCCATGGCTTAAAATTTTTGCATTGATTAAACCACAAATTTAAAGAGTACCTAGTTTGTATTCAACTTTCGACTTAACTTAGATAACAAATGAATTACGTGAAATTCTATAAAACTTATTGACACGTTATATAAGAAATAAGCTTTGGTAAAAGAGCGAGGGAGCTTAGTCTGTGTTTAAATGAAGGACGGTCGATTAGCAATACATCGGATAACTGTCAGAATTTGGACCAATAGTAAGCTTCTATTCAACCTTTCACTTGACAGAAAGAAAGAGAGACAAGCGAAAAAAGTGAACAGTGTTGAATGTGTGCTGGAAGCGGGTGCATGTCAATTTTAACCGCGATTTATTCCGATGCAAACACGTCATAACTTATAGTAAACCGAGTGTTTTTATGATTAAACCTAGTGTATTGTATGATGGAAGAGAAGTGCATAAAGTGTGATTTTGTTTAAAATATTTATACCGTGGTAGTAAATAAAATGAATGGAAAAATGCACAGTGAAACCAATGCTTTCTCATCAGACGGCATGCGGGCCGAAATAATGAATCCTTTCGTCCACAAATTGGAGTTGGATAACACTTACGACAAAATCAAGGTATGTAGCTTTTCCCATTGAAGTATATTCTTAGTGGATTACAATAAATATTTCAATACCTAGGACACCAGGTTCTTGTTGCGCAGGCTCAAAAAGATTTGTATTGTATCACAAAATATTGACACGGTTGTGTGTACATACGTAAAAGAAAGGGATTTTTGATAAATCCATTCATGTCATTTTACTTTCCATGACCAAATCCAGACTAGGGAGAGGGCAGGCTCGCAGCGACGATCTCAACATACCCTTGCGTGCTTTTTGCTCTTCGCAATGCTTTTGTTAGAGTGCTCGTGGTCATCTTGGAGTACATTTAATTAGACTGTAGATTTCTTGTTCCGAAACACGCTTAGAAGACTAGCCAACAAGATTAAGCACAGAGATTTCGGGTAGTGTGAAGCGCTGGTATCTTTGTGACCAAATCCAAAAGCGTTCGGAGAAAGCGCAGGTCTTAAAGTACCCTAAACCGACGGCAGTGTATTAGAAGGATATTGAACGTGATGAACGTGAACGTGAGCTAAACATGTGTGCTAGGATCGTAGCAAGTGGAACAATGTGAGCTCTGCTTACTCATATGGGAATACGGTCTAACCAAATGCAGAAGCGCTCGTTGTACCGCTAGCTACTAGGTCAAAAACGGTCACCGAAGTAAAGCAGAGTTGACAGGGGTCAGTCCTTAGATGGGTGACCGTTGGTGTGGCATTCGTGCTTCAGAAGGCACGTCAAGATGTTAGTCCCGGTTATTACTATATGTGGTAGTCGTTATGCCAAATGAACCATGTAGAATACCAACAATGTAGGTTTGTTCGCTTCCATTAAAATGTCAACAATATATTTAAGTTAACCAGTAGGTTAAGTATGTACTTCCTACTACGTAAAGGTAATGTCATACGCGAATTATTCAGCCAACAACGACATAGCAGAGTTTTGGCGCTATATTTAAATGCATTGTAACAAGACTAACAAGTTACGTACAATAAAATATTGGCATGACACATACGATACATATTAATCATCATCTCAGGCCCCTAACGTCACACTTCTAAAAACAGGCCTCTCTCACCTTGGTCCTTGGGAGGGACCCCGATCAGACGGATCAGGGTTAGAAGGACTCAGATCATACTCCACTCCGCCCAGTGTGGATCGGCAAAGCCGTTATGTGGCGTCCTGCTGTTACAACTAACTTCCCAAGCCACCCAATAGGCCTCAAACACGGCTTAGCGACTAAAACGTTGTCATAACCGGGATATAATCTTAGCGTATAAGGGGCTATCCATAAATTACGTCACTCGTTAAGGGGGGGGGGGGAGGGGGTTGACAAAGTGTGGCAAGGGGATGGAAGGGATCCTAAATTTCGTTGCGTCAAATTTCGAAATCCAGGTCCTATAAAGTTTTTGTTACTGCTGTTTTAATGTCATTGTTTCTTACTGTAGAATTGCAAAAAATGTGACATCACACTTAGGAGGAGTGAGTCTCACAAGTGTGACCAGCTGTGACAAGGACGGAGGGGGGGTCAAAAGATCACGAAATTTGTGTGACGTAATTTATGGATGGCCTCTAAGAAGCATGGAATGCAAATACCATACAAACGGTCACCCTTCCAAGGACTGACCTCGGTGAGCTATGCTTTACATAGGTGATCGTTTCAACCACCTAGTACCTACTGCGGAGCTGTACACAACCTTGTTTGCTAGTGAGCCTAGTGTGTAGTGTCGCCTAAAACTTTTCAGAGTAATATGTGCCTAGCTTGTGGCGACGTTCTCCATTTAGACAATAGATATAACGACTTATTAAATAGTAATAGTCTGTTTTAGCAACACCTAAGGAGTACTTGTTTATTTAAGGGATTCTTTCGTTAGTGCAAACGGATCAATGTCCAACAACTGTTCATTATGTGGGGAAGTAATTCTGTAGAGCGGAGTACGGCGTCCTGCATTAGTGTTAATATTTTTAAGGTGGAATAGCTTGTGCGGATAAAGTAAACAAATTCGTTCTAAGGTGCTTGGGTCTTGAAGAAAAATGCTTCTAGTCAGATAGATTTTATTATTTTGGGGGTATCTGCCCATAATCATCACGCTGAATGGGCAGGCGGGCAGGTGATCGCCATAGAAATTTTAATACTAGAACAATAGAAGCGCAATTGTATGGCATACAATTATTTGCACCAGTGCATTATTTGCGGCAAATTTCTCTAAAAAGATCTTTTAAATACATTGGCAATTTTGTTCTATAAATCTAAATCGTTACTCACTACAAACAATTAATGTATTGTGTTCAAGAATCGAGAATAACCTGTAGTTCGTTGTGAATGACTGTAATGTCGTTTACGACTAATTACGACAGTCGCGGTAAATGGTTGCGAATTAGTGATGTGCCAACGGTACTTATTGCGCATACAAATTTCGAGTAAATAAACAAGGTACTCAAAGTATATACTTGTATGAAAACAAAAAGTGAATTAAGTCAGACTGATTTATTGGTAGGTAATTAAATAAAGTATTATTTAAATCAGTGTACTCATTTTAGAAATCACTCTGAAGTTATTCCATGCGTTGTTTTTAACACACAGTATTAATATTTTTAACTAATATAATAATGCATTATTCTTAGCCCACAGCTTATCTGCTACATCACCTAAATTAGAACCTAGGGTATATTATTAATATCTTACTAATATGTAGTATTATATTATCTATGTTAACATTATAAAAGCAAAAGTTTGTGAGGATGGATATGTCCTTTTATTTTTTACGCAAAAACTACTGGATCGATTGTAATGAAACTTATTGTGTATGGTATAATTGCAGTCCTGGAATACTTTTCATTCCAGTATTCTCACAGGAACGGAGATCACGCGGATGACACCGCTGGCCGCTGATCATAATTCCGAATTCATCAAAACGAACAACTTTTACCATAGAAATCCATAAAAAAACGGTATTCCGTATGAGTCAAGATTTTTTCGAAGTTTTGTTTCGTAAGCAGACCCTGGGCCCTCAGCTGAAGCCTAGGGCAACCGGGATAATGCTAGGATATGATGATGATACAATGTATATGATACAAGTATATGTCCCGTGTGGGAATCAAACACTAGGAGCAGGGTGCTGATATACTGACCTACACTTCTTATCATTATTCTTCCTCTATTATTAAATATATTTATATGTAGATTAAGGTATTTATAATATGGGTCTTTGTTTTTATCAAATCATTTGGTAAATAATTGCCAGAACAAAATGATTATTTTTATAAATTATACATACATACATAATGTCACGCCTCTTTCCTGTAGGGGTAGGCAGAGATCACATCCTTCCACTTGCTACGATCTTGGCACATACTTTTTGCTTCATTCACACTCATTAACCTCCTCATACACGCCCGTCGGCTTAGGGTACTTTTGACCTGCCCTTTCTCTAACATTTTTTATACCACTTCTCCATCATAAGTCACTTTTGTTAATCTACTTTCATTCATCCTCTCAATATGACCATCCTCTCAACATTATAAATTATATTACTTCATATTTTGAAAAATAACAAAATAAGCAGCAATAAAAAACACGCCAACAAAGCAGCCGATTGCCGCTTGTACGAAAAATCTCCATAAAAGCTCGTTCAGTTAGAAAGAACTATACGCTCTATATAATAGTTTATGGTGTAAGATACAACAAAGTACATACAATTCAAGTTCAAGATGGAGAGCAGCGGTCACGCAAAGATAGCCACGCAAGATGGTGGCCACGGGGCCGTTCCTCAGGGAAAGTTGCCCACCTTAATAACTCAGCTCATAACTAACCTTTGTATGTCGTATACTACTACTTGTAGTTAGAATGAATGAACACTTTATTGTACACTAAAAATAAAAAGTAATAAAATAACATAAACAAATATATGGTACAATGGGCGGCCTTATTGCTAACAGCAATTTCTTCCAGGCAACCTTAGGTTAGGTACAGAGATGAAATGTAGATCAATAAGTTGTTGGAAGGTACAGGCACCGTCAAATTGTTGATCGGACCCGAAGCGACATAATTAGAAAAAAGCCGAGATGAGTTTCTTGAGGCATTCTTCTCAATCTCGTTGCCTTTTTTGGAGCCTCGTTAGAGTCACCGACAGACTAACTGACGGACAATCCCCTCCCCCTTTAGAATCACGACAGGCTGACTGACAGATCGCCCCGATAAGAGTCACCGACACACTGACAAATCTTGAGAAAAACCACAACAGACAGATAAACCTTAACAAATTCTGACAAAGAACCCATTTGCTTTTATTTCTTTATTATGGTACCGCTCATATCTATTTCATTGTTGTTTAAAAATATTTATAGAATTTCCATTTTGTGTGAATATTTGACGAATCTAAATGATCATGTTGATCCTAAAGACAATAAAGTATATTTTTTATGTTTATTTTATATATCGGAATACCTTACGCTCTTGACAATAGAGGCGTGTGTCGATCTTTATGGCGCTTTCGATGTTACCAATGTGCATGACTGTATATAAAGAAAATGTCTTATTATAATTTATCATCATCATAATATCTTAGCATTATCCCGGTTGCCCTAGACTTAAGCTTAGGGCCCAGGGTCTGCTTAGTGGTTTTAACCAGATTTGGCTGAATGTTAGTTATTCGTCGTCTTTCCTCCGCTACCGAATTACTTATAATAATACATACATACATTCACGCCTGTTTCCCCGAAGGCGTAGGCAGAGGCATATACGCCCACACTTCGCCAATTATATAGTTGGTCCCACGTAGGTGGCGAGCCTATTGCCGCTTATCGGGCACTGTTATGTTCGCCGGAGCCTCGTCCGTTGATCGGCAGGTGCACCACTTGCAGGTGAGGTTGGCTTGGGCTCCTTAGGTCTTGGTAGGATCCCTACACACCCTTATAATAATGTACCAGAATATTGCGAAAGTGACAAGATCGTCTAATGTTATGCCTGATATAATATCGAATAGTATTGCAAATAAAACTCTGTAATCCAAATTAAATTGGCTTCCCAAGATACAAGCGCTTAGTTTGGGTACTCGAAACGATGTAGAATGTGTATATTTGATCAATTTGTAAACTTAGTTTTCATTTAATGTATAATTGAGTTACAATAAATACATTTTTCATTTTCATATGATAACTATCGTGTAGATTACCGGGTATATCTTTTGTCACAATAGTACGGGGTCACTTCTGAGGGAATGTCGCAGTCAGTAGCAGCGTACCCATCTCAATAACTTACCATCATATGTTGTAGGTTGTAAGTAGGTATCCGTTTATTTACTTACAACCTACAAAGGAAATATAACAAGACATTTTCTCCGTTGATAAGTGCAAGCGCAGTGAGATTCAAGCTTTTATTGAAGTTTTATTTTCTTAAGCTCAGAGTCCGTTGTAAAAATTATTTACATGACAGGAGAAAGGTCTTTTTTTTAAGTTATTGTTTATTGAGACAAGGCATTAGACCTCTACATAAAAATGCTATTTATTTCGGGGTATGCAGTGCTTATTTCATGTGTGATATGCACGCCATTAATTTGTAGACAAAATAAAAAATAAAATCCAATATACTTTATTGTCTTTATGATCAACAGGATAATTTAGATTAGTAAATTTTTTACACTAAATGGAAATACAGTTAACAGCAATGAAAGAGGGGTATGGGCGGTACCATACTCAAGAAATAGAGAGAAATAAAAGCAAAACGGATTCTTTATCAGAATTTTACAAGGTGTAGAATCTACACTGTAGATAGTATACCAGTATACCTACTTAAGAAGATATTGTCTTGTTGCATTTACCAGAATATTGCGAAAGTAACTAAACCGTATAATGTTATAGGAACTATTTTGTACATTACCGGGAACATTTGAGAAAAAGTATTTTTTCGTACAAAAACTAAGTACCATCGTATGTTGTAGGTAAGTACACGATGAAAATGTGTTGTTATGTTTCACCAGAATAATGCGAAAGTGTCTAGATCGACTAGTGTTATGTCATTATGTGTCAAGGAGAATCAAGGAGAAATTTGTGACAATTTAACGGGCCGGTTTCTGAAAGACGCGTAACGTTAATAAGTAACCCACTCTATAAAAGAAAATACCTACTGTAAAAGTTAAAAAAAAATATGTATCTCTCGCACTTCAACTTTTTTAAATATTTTTAGGATGAGCGTTACCGCACCGCGAGATATATTTCTTAAGTTCTCCATTGTGACCGCTGAATACCAGGCAAAAAACTAAATTCAATGACTTAACGTTTTGACAATGACTTCAATTAACCAACCAAATTATTAGTACATGGTGTGGCATTGACCTTCTTTGCCTTCAACATTGAAGTACAGCAGCATATAGCAATATGTTGGTTTTCGACGAGCGCTATGGCGTGGTGGCGAGTACACACGCACTCCGCAAGGTCGTGGGTTCGATTCTCACACAGGACAAATCTTTGTATGGTCTGGGTGTTTTCCTATATATATTAAGTATTACAGTAAAATAATATTTATGTATGTTTATCCGTTATTGAGTACCCATAACACAAGATCTTAGTGATACTTAACTTGGAACAATTTTTTTTAAAATTGCCCATAGGGTCTCTACGTGTTAGCTTCGCGCCCACGCATGCCTTCAAAATGTCCGGGTAACCATTGGCATAAACATACATTAATAATAATATAATAACGCATGTGCCTTAGAATGAATAAGCCTCTCTCACATGATGGTAATTAGAACGAAAAGTATGAAACCTTTCGTAAAATGTATCTTATTATAGGAGACCGAAAGTGCCACTTGTCCCTATAATCAATAGCGTCCGGTTACAGATTCGGTCGCACTCAATTGTTAGTGCGCTCTTAAGATTCAGATTTTTTATAACATTTAGTTACGCACAATGGAGAACTTAACAAATATATCCCGCGGTGCGCTTACCTTTAAAATATTAATAGGTTCTTTTAAAAAAAAATTAAAAGATCGAGAAAAAAATAAATATTTTTACTTTACATTTTTTTCTTCTTTTATAGAGGGGGTTAAGTACTTATATTTAAAATTTATGAATTTGTTATGTTGCTATATCTTTCTATGTGTTCATGAAAGTACTTTTGTAACTGACGTAATACGTATCTACTGTTTTCTACAATATGCATAAAGTGAACAAGCATTACGCGTTGAACCATTGTAGTTAAAATCGAATGATTTACGTTATTTTCAGTGAACCAACACATCACTCCACCTCATCTGCGATTTGCTTTCGAGTGTGATTTATTTATTAAACACATTAGTATGCCAAACTTGTCAATAAGCGGGGGATTCAAATTCAAACAATTAATATACACTAAAAGAACCCAGACAAAATAATTTTTTTGAACTTTTAAAACCTTGTGTTATGTTAAAGTATTTTTTTTTTTTGCAAGTAACTAACTTCATACTATATTTTATATTATAGATACAGTGAAGATCACACGTAGTAAATAATGTACTTAAAATCGAAATATCTACTTTATTGTCAATAAAGCAAGACACCATGTCAATTCAACTACAACTCGAAGTCGAGTGTGATTCTGATTACACACATTAGTATGCCAAACTCATTACTCGAACAATAAATAGGCACTAGAAAATAGCACTTCCAGTACTACAAATAGAGACATTTCGAAGTTATGAAAAATGAGTTAACAACGGTAGAACTCCAATCAATCAGCCAATCGCCGTTCGCTGCTAAACGTAGGCCTGGGCCGTAGGTGTCGTGGGTGTAGACCGGGATGGCGGGCGCTCTCTAGCGGAGACTCTGCAGAACGCATCCATCCGCTACCAGCTACCAGCTTCTATCTTTCATTGTTGTCAAGAAAAAAAATATGGAATTTCCATTTTGTGTATAAACATTTGACGAATCTAAATAATCCTGTTGATCTTAAAGACAAAGTATAGTTTATTTTATTTTATTTTCCTCATGTTGTCGGTCAAAAAAATTATATACTTTCTATCTTCATAACTATATGCATGCCATTTATTGATTTTTAGACTGTAGTTTAAAAACAAAGCAGCGACGTGTAATTTCGCCAGTGAGACAGTCCACACAAATTGATGTTAATTTGCTGGTTTTTATTGATGGAAACCCCAGAAACGTGGGCATCAACAGATTAATGAATAGCTACTTTGAACTTTGCTCAATGTATCTGGTAACCGAAACCAAAAATTCCATTCTTAAAAAAAAGGAATCTCCTCACACCGCTAACAACTGCTAGATGATTTCGTGGCGGGAAAGTAAAGCGTGATGTCGTTTAGTTTTATTATTTAAAATTTGTATTTTGAACATTATTGTGTTGTAACCTGAGTAAATAATACAGAATAGTTCAACCTTACCTTTCAAATTATCTCAAGAAGTCCATATGAGAGCTCAGTATAGTCCCACATCTTTACTGGGAACTTAAGGGGTTTAGGGGGAGGGCATTCTCATTTACTACGAATTATATATTTATAACTTGACACTGGATAAATGTGCCAAACGCACGAAGCCAGTGTTTAAAAAAGAATTGCCAGATCTTGATAAACTCATAACGGTACATGTGACAACGGTAATGTTGACATAACGCACAAAATATACAAGAAGACAAAAATAGGTTGACGTGTTAATTCACATAAAAAATTTTGTCGTAGAATAACAACTTCTATTTTATTGGCATTAGGTGCCAAGGCCTTTGCACATCCGCTCTGGGTCCGCATGATGGAGTATGACCTGACACGTGCACGGTAGTGAAACGTTCATGGGCTAAGATTATGAGGTGCTAAAGACCTGTGGTATAGAGATTAATGCTGGGGCTTTAAGAAGGCGGTTGAAAGAAAACTGGATGTAATCGAAAGAATAGGATTTAGATGGATGTGTGGAGCGACTCATTAACATCTCAGCCAAATGACGTCTACTACTGAACATTGGCCACTCCGATAGTTTTCCACATGGAAAAAGTAAAAAAAAGGTAAAAGTTCTTTATTTCATAAACTATTACATAGCACTTGAAAACGTCAAAACAAAATATAAATTTTAAAAAAAATCTAAATATTACTACAATGAAATCACGATAGGACGTCTTGGCGGGAAAGTAAAGCGTCATGTCTGCAGTTTTGTTTCATTTTCTAAAATTTGTGATATTTCTAACATTAATGTGTAATAACGGTGGATTATTAACTGTTAAGTGTTTGTGAACATACATGAGTGTTGCTAAATCAAACAAAACAGTGCAACATCACTTTTCAAATTTTCTCTCAAGGAGTCCATTTAAGATCTCAGTATATTCCCACATCTTTACTGAGGACTCAGGGGGTTTAGGGAGGGTATTTCATCAATGATTTATCATCTTTATTACCACTCATTCTCATTTACTATGAATTATATATTATTAATATATTACTTACTTGACACTGGCTAAATGTGCTAGACGCACGAAGCCATTATTTAAAAGAAAGAAAGAAAGAAATCACGAAGCTTAGGTTCACTTACATGCAAAAAATCTAAGTGCTACTTCCGAGCCACCGTTCTGTGAGAAGAACTGACAAGAAACTCACAGGCTATTGAGCTATCCTAAGCCCCCTGTATCCACAGGTTTATGTACTTTTTTGTTTATTGGATGTGTGAAGAATGATAAGACCAACAAGGGGTGGATCAGTTGATGATGAATAACCGAATGGACGGCAAAGACACACTGCGCCGACCCCAGGTAAACTAGGAGCAGGGTTGGACGGTTATAAAATGTTAATTAGTTTAAACTACCCATTGAATAAACTTAATATTTTATTAGCATGTAAAAGATCTGCTTTATATTTTGTTATTTTTATTTATTTATTTTTATTAGTAACACTTATTGTAAACCCAATTTCTGTTCCAATAAAAATATTTGGAAAAATGCAAGTCATTTAGTACTTTTTCATTGATTCATGTTATTTAAAATCACTTTTCACAGAAAACTTTGGTAAGTGTTAAAGAAAAGTATTAATTATTTTATGATATTCACTTTGTTTAATCACTGTCTCAATTTTTAGCCACTTTTTCGCCGTTTGTCACTCACTTATTATTGTTTTATTTTATCACTTTGTTACACTTTATTTTACTTTGCCTACATTTATTGTAATGAATTGGATATTTAACTTTGTATTATTCACTATTTTACATTAGTATCTGGGGGCCTACCGCCGAGTTCGATGGCAATCGATTATAAGATAAAATGGATTTCGAATTGATTCTGTCGTACCGCCAAACTCATGTTAATCGAAACAAAATGGCATTCTCCATTTACCTATTGGTCTGTCACGGACTGAAGGTCATGAATGAGAGGTGGCTGTCGGCAGATTCCCCGGTACGGATTAATGAACGTAAACCAAGTTTGATCTAGATGGATTACCGGTAATCCATCGAATTCGGCGGTAGGCCCCCAGAACTGGAATAAATTAAAATAAATAAAAACTGTGGAGCTGATGTTACGCGGACGTGGCGCCCTCTCTATATATCTATCTGTATTTGTATGTCTCTCACCTCAAGGGCGATGAAGGGTGAGATGATGTAGATGTTGATACGCTACTTTGTCTGTGCTCTGCTCCCCAGAGCTCCCAACCTATGCCCAATGACAGCATAGAATAGGAAGTCATATTGAATTCCACTTACGCTCACTAAGCACTCAAATTTATGCCATAGCATGTCGCTTTAGATTATTTATGCTGTGACATCCTGTAGTTTCTTTTTACCGATATCAACGTCTCGACATGTGAGTTAAGAAACTATTGATCGAGATTTACAACATCTGTATCTACATGTTTAATATATATAGACGTACTTTTAGTATCGTAATTAATTGAAAGAAATTTATTCACATAAAATATAGTAATATGTGGTTGTTATGTTATTTGATAGAACATATATTTTGCCAAACGCAGGGCGTGTGAATGTCAATATAAAATAAATGGAAATAATAGTAAATTTGATCTCGTTGCCTTTTGGAAGCCTCGTTAGAGTTACCGACAAACAGGTTCATTACTGAATGACGGACTCTCTCCTTTAAAATCACGACAGGCTGACTGACAGATACAGACTGACAAATCTTGAGAAAACCACAACAGACGGATAAAGTGACAAATTCTGACAAAGAACCCATTTGCTTTTACTCCTTTATTATGTTACCGCTCATATTTCTTTCATTGCTGTTAAAAAAATATATCGAATTTCCATTTTGTGTAAATGTTTGACGAATCTAAATGATCATGTTGATCTTAAAGACAATAAAGTATATTTTATTTTATTTTTATTTAATAATTATAATAAAATAAAATATCGTACGTTGTACGTACCTACGTCTAAGTGTCGTACATAAGTTAAATTCTCTGCAATTCCAAAAAACAATACTCCCCTTCAATGTAGAATTACTTGGCGTTGAAGAAACTTTCAAGACATATCATTATTTTCAAGTTTCAATAACGTTCCGAAATAATTATCTATTGTCAAGAGTATCTCAGTAGATGGTCCAACCATTACGATAATTAACGATCTCGATAATTGAGATTATTGTAATCAACTGTTGTAATTAAAAATGCTTCGTTTTTGACGTGATTGAGTGCGGCGCTTGGCTGTGTGATCGAAGATATCAATCTGCGATCAATCAACCAAGCGCTGTCCTCTGCTGAACATAAGAGCGACAATCATCCCAATCCTCTGCAGAATGTATAAATCCGATACAGCGTAGTGTAAGAAGACCTTCCTTTTAGGCTAGGAATTTTTATTGGGAAACCTTGTCTTGGGTTGATGCCCGCGTTGCTTCGTCTTATCGCTTGTAGAAAAAAGCTTGTAATTCTTTTTGTATGTTATTGCTTAAATTTATGTCATAAATTCAGATGCTTAAAAATGTATATCGTACTAAGTTATATTTATAGAAGCTGTAATCAATGATATTTGCGGTTAATATAGCAATTTTAAAAAGCGCATGAATTGAGGCTGATTAATTTTAGAAGGCAGGTCCCGATTTTTAGGGGACAATATTGATAATAATTATAAGTTCGATTAATGACATGCCATACAATTTTATTACATAGGTATCTATTAATATAGGTGTATAGGGATCCTACCGATACCTAAGGAGCCCAAGCCAACCTAACCTGCAAGTGGTGCATCTGCCGATCAACGGACGAGGCTCTGGCAAACATAACAGTGCCCGGTAAGATGCAATAGGCTCGCCACCTTTTACGTGGGCCCAACAATATAATTAGCGAAGTGTGAGCGTATAATATGCCTCTGCCTACCCCTTCGGGAAAACAGGCGCGAATGTATTGTATGTATATCTATGAATGTTAAAGTACCTACTTCTTTTGAACATCACTTGTGTCTGTCGGATTACAGCCAATTTATGAATCTACTGGAGAGGTAAAGTGAATATCTAGCACACATGTCAATTTGTGTGACCCTTAGAAGGCGTAACATGAATAGACGAATTTCCATATCAAATGAAAGAGATTGCTGTTGGGATACGAAATATATCGATAGCTCGTAAGTTTTTTTATCCTAAAGAAAGTTATTTGAAAGTATAATTGACTCAAAACTCTATTTTTTTATTACATCTCTTTGCAATTATGGTATATTATAAATGTGAAATAAATAAACAACTTCTTATATAAACCCTAAATTACTCTTACTGTTAACAACTATTACCATTTAATCGATAAATCTAAAACCGTCTCTAAAAAACAGTATTGGTAAAAATATTACGATATATCAAAATAACTCAGGTATTACGGACTGTTCAACGAAGACAGGTTGAGTTAACTTGAGACGCAAGATGGACGGCTACTTGAGTGAAAGTTGTCTCGCGTATTCGCGTTTAGACGCGAACAGCTTTACGAGTGTGCCATAATTATAATAATGGCTACCATAGAGAGGGAAGTCATCGAAATAACAGTCCGTTATGTTTGCGTAAGGCTGGGGAATCAGTGATATTTGACTTCACTATAGACATTGATTTTATTCTACATACATACATATATCAATCAACGGACGAGGCTCTGGCGAACATAAAAGTTCTCAGTAAGTGGTAATATGCTCTCCACAAATTACGTGGGACCGACGATATAATTGGGGAAATGCGGGGGTATAAGATGCCTCTGCCTACCCGTTCGTCGGTTCGTCGGTGAAATAGGCGTGAATGTGTGTGTCGTCTTTATAGAGGTGGTCGATAATACCAACAAACTCTTCCAGTCAACACAAATTATATAACTGTTGGAAAGTTCGGCGCTTCAGTCTGCAATGCGAATGCGATCGATTAACTTTATGAGCGAGGCAAATGCGAATCGGACTTGCACGTGAATGGTTCTGTACAATTTTACGATCATTTTGTACGATCATTTATCATTCATGTTCAAGTCCTACATATTTTATGAAATACACACTGTTATTTATTTGTTTTTTAAAAGACAATGTCTGTGAAAAACTTAATGTAAGTTTGTTAAGATGCAGTCTGCTTACAGACTTTACAAAGGTGTCATAATGTTTTTAATGACAAATTTTCGAAATTGGTTTCGAAAATTTCGGAAACCGATTGTGAATTTAATATATTTTTTGTATGTAAATAATTGCTTTGTTCGGTTAGCAATATTATAGCCAAGTAACAGATATATTAATAACATAATAATATAATTTATGGTTAACAAGAATATCTGGTGATAAAGATGGTAAATGAGATGCCTTCCCCATAAACCTCTTGAGACCTCAGTAAAGATCTTGGACTATAATGAGATCTCACGTGGAATTGTTGAGAGAATTTGAAAAGTGATGTTGCACTTTTTTGTTTAATTTGCCAACATGAGTTACATGAGACGTTCACAAACACTTTAGTCCTTCGTTTTTTCTACATTCATGTTCGAAATATCCTAAATGATCGTGGTCGCCATTGAAGAACCTTAACGCCCCTTAACGTCTCCGGTTCTTCGAGCTATGTGCCCCACCCCCTGCCACTTCAGCTTGCAAACTCGCCTCGCTATGTCAGTCAATTCAGTTTTCCTACGGATATCCATTCTTTTCCTAAAACTTTACTACTAAAAAAATATACTCAACACAATTATTTTTGTTCCAGACGGCGATATTCACAGTTATCCTACTACCCTTTCGAGTAATAGTGATATGCTACCTCATAGTAACTGCGTGGTTCCTGGCTTGTATAGGCCTTTATGGATTAAGCGAAGATGACCTTAGGAAGAAACCCATGACTGGATGGAGAAGGTATGCTAAACATTTCATTATTAAAGTTTGTTTATTTTTTAAAAATATTTATTAGGAACAAACAACAGTTATACAATATATGTTACTAACAACACTTAAAGCTAGTGTACAGCATATGACACATATGTATTAAATTATTGTATAACCAGTAACATTCAAAGGGATACTATTCTATTAAAGACTATATGGCAGATAAAAATGCTTGGGGTTAAACTGCCGTTTCATACAGGCTATTCTAATATGAATGACTTGAAAACATAAATATTGTTAAGGTTATGTTATATTGCATTGTATAGCTTCACAGACAAATGAAGATTGTAATTCTAGTACCAAACTAATGGACATATTTAAAAGAGCATAGCCTGTGAGTCTCTTGCCAGTTCTTCTTACAGAGCGGTGGCTCGGAACTGGCACTTAGATTCACTTAAACTTAATTATTTTTTGTTTTTAAATTGTTTTGTTGCATGTAAGTGAATCTAAGCTTCGTGATTTAGTGTAATATTATTTCGATTGTTTTTTTTTCATTTGTAATCATGACGTTTTCAAGTACTATGTATAATAGTTTATGAAATAAATAATTATTTACTTTTTTACTTTTTACATTGTTTACATATTACGCTAAGCTTTAGAATGCAAAACACAATTAAAAAGTATTTATAATAAAGTAAGTAATTATCGCTTGCTCCGTGCCCCGGAAAGCACGTTAAGCCGTTGGTCCCGACTGTCATGAACATCTATGGCAGTCGTTATTGGGAAGTCAGAAGCGAAGCAGTGAAGCGCTCGTAGCTCTGCGGTGCTCAGTGGTCGAAAACGATCACCGAAGTACAGCAGAGTTTACAGAGGTCAGTCCTTGGATGGGTGACGGTTTGTGTGGCATTTGATATCGAGCGCTTCCGTGCTTCGGAAGGCACGTTAAGCCGTTGGTCCCGGTTATCACTAAATGTGGTAGTCGTTAAGCCATGTTAGAGGCCTAATAGGCGGCTTGATAAATTCTAACAGCAGGACGCCATACACCTGCCTCCGCCAATCTGCACTGGGTCAGCGTGGTGGAGTATGACCCAATATCCTCACACCTTGATATGTGAGAGGAGGCTCGTGCTCAGTAGTGGGACGTATATGGGCTGAAATAATATTGGGAAGTCAGTGTCTTCTAACAGACTGACAGCTGGTTTAACCATAGAATGATATTTCCCTCTGGGTTGCGGAGGTGAGACGGCAGTCGCTCCACGTAATAACTGAAATTCAGTCAAATCTGGTTGAACCAGTGAGCAGACCCTGAGCTTAAGTCTAGGGCAACCGGGATAATGCTAGGATGTGATGATAATAACATAGTAAATGCATATGGTCATAGTAACATAGTATATATAGACTATAAGTAATACATATATAATAATGAATTAATTATGTTGTATTGCAAAAATTAAAATTAAATCTTTTATATCTTTTTATTTTTTATATCTTTTTGACGACCAATATTTCATGGTGGCGAGTATACCCGCACTCCGCTCCCGAGGGTTGGGTTCGATTTCAACACAGGACAAATCTTTGTGCATAAACATAAATGTTTGGTCTGGTCTGGGTGTTTCCTATTTATATGAATTATATATTTACAATTTAAAAAAAAAAGTATGTTCATCAGTTATTTTGTATCCATAACACAAGTTCAGAATGATACTTATCTTGGAACTAAATAATTGGTGTTGTTAGAAAATATTTATATCTTGTGTCTCCTTATTTAACTATAAGTGAAGTGAATAATTTAGCACGTTATGTCAAAGTCAAAAGTCAAAAATCATTTATTCAAGTTTGGCTCAAAAGAGCTCTTATGAAGGTAAAAACTTAAAAACTAGCTACCAAGTCAGGATATCCATTATTTTTCCATAGACTAATAATCATGCTTCTTGTCCCAAACAGAGTTTACTATCTGTAAAATCCTAGACAACAGATAAACATATATAAATACACATTTAGAATCCTTACTAATATTATAAATGCGAAAGTAACTCTGTCTGTCTGTCTGTCTGTCTGTTACTCTTTCACGCCAAAACTACTGAACGGATTTGAATGAAATTTGGCATACAGATGGTCTAGACCCTGAGAAAGAACATAGGCTACTTTTTATTTCGAAAAGGGGGTTGTAAAGGGTTAAAAAGGGGAGGGAGTGAAAAGTTGTATGAGATTTCTTAATTTTAAAAGATAAAACCATGAAACTTAATATTTAAGCACTTGATAGGAAATAAATAAACATTTGTTCTAGCGTTTTTGAAATTTCATCTCTCAAATAGGGGTTGAAAGTTTGTATTAAGTTCGAAATTTTTGAAAATAAAAATTTTGTATTTAGGCACTAAATAATAAACAAAAAATCGTTTGTTCTAGCATTTTGAAATTTTTACCAATATGGGGGTGAAATAGGGGTTGAATGTTTTTATGGGTGTTCTTCATTTTTGAAGATAAAACCATGAAACTTAGTTCGTAGGTCTCTTAGGATGTGCAGAGATTTTCTACAAACGGAATTCTCGAAATTCGATCGGAACGGAACGGATTCGGCACGGGAACTACGACGCCAAACTATTCTAGGAACATGATATTTAAAAATTTTGGGTGTATCAAGTTTAAAAAATATTTTGGCTTTTGAAGTTAAAGTTCCTTTTAACGATTTCTCTGCATCGACGCCGCTGATATCTACTATACCTACTAATGATTCTTATTAAATGATAAAAATGATACCCAAAGATACTATTCCACGCGGACGAAGTCGCGGGTAACAGCTAGTATAATATATAAAAAACAAACAGTATTACAAGAATAAGAACATAAAGTAACCTTAAATACTTAAAATTATCGTCATATATCATTAGTTTAATTCGTTAAATCAGCATTATGTTACGGATCACATTTTTTGAACAGAAAGATTTATAAATTGTCAACGGTATTTACAATTTCACGGTCATATTTATTGATGTGACGTACCAAATAATACACATAATTTAACGGACATGAAACGCGGTTCATTGATCGATGTTTTGGTGACGTAATGTTCAAATTGTCACCCTTCAATTAAGTCTCCTTGTGATTACAAATCACTGTAAAGTATTCGAAACATCTGGTAAAAATAGTGCAATAAACCGCGTTTTTAACATGTAAATAGTGTTTAATTATTTAATTAAGTTAGAGAAATTATACTGCGTAATATATATGGTTCTACGTGATCCGTGTGTCCTAGGCGAAAGATGGAAGCTACGCGACTCCATGCTAACTTTGATACATCGCTTCAGGGGGCCTTCCGCCGAGTTCGATGGCAATCGATTATAAGGAATTGATTCTGAACTCATGGAAATCGAAACAAAATGGCGTTCTCCATTTACCTATTGGTCTGTCACGGACTGAAGGTCATGAATGAGAGGTGGCTGTCGGCAGATTCCCCGGTACGGATTAATAAACGTAAACAAAGTTTGATCTAGATGGATTACCGGTAATCCATCGAATTCAGCGGTAGGCCCCCTGATTTACGCAACAAACTGAAAACGGGCGACTCTAAATAACTCGATATGGAGGCAGTTGGGGAGGCCTATGTTTTGCAGTGGAATCCTAATGGCTAAGATTATGATGATGATATAGAATAAATGAAAATACAGCGCTGTCTGTCTCGCTTTCACGCCAAAACTAGTCAGTTGATAAAGCGGAGGAGAGTAAAGAGTGCAGCGGCTAGGCTAAATCCATAATAATATTATGAATGCGAAAGTAACTCTGTCCATCTGCCTGTCTCGCTTTCACGCTAAACCTACTCAACCAATTTAAAATAAATTTGCTACACAGGTAGTCTTAGAGCCTGAGAATGGACATACCTACATAGGCCACTTTTTTATTTTAAATACCTATATGTTGTAAATGGTTTTAAAGAGAGATGAGGTGTTGTTTAAAAGTATTGTTATTTTCAGAGCTAAAAGCTTATATTTTAGGCTGTAGTTTAGTTGTAAAAAAAAATGGCATGAAAAGTTTGCTTCGTGGGAATTCGATTTCAAAAAAACCTATAATTTAAGCGGACGAAGTCGCCAGCGGCTGCTAGTAACTGATATGTTTACACAAAAGGCATTGCGAAATATTCTCTAGTACAATTTACAATACCTAAATACCGTGAAGGTTTTCCGTTTATTGTTCAAAATAATTTTTTTGACGATTTCCACTTTTTGTACCTAGACTTCATTCAATGTCAGACAAACAAGGTCGTCGAGTATACCGGCCTGACTTCTAGAGCCAAGAGCGATGTCTATTTTAAATTGACACTTCGAAATGCATACTATTTATTGCCATAATTTCAAAAGGCATACATCATATGGCATAAAAATCTAAAAGCATAATATCTTTTGGCATAACATATCGCACATATAGTTCTTAAAAGTCGTAAATGTTGAAAAATCCAAAATTGAGTCAACTGTTGTATACTATAAGTTTCCTTTTAAGTAGAGTGTAGATGCAATGAGTGCATATAGATCTTTTTTATAATTCGTTACTTGTCCGATAGAGAGCGCCAAACACCATATCGCATATGTTATATTTACAACAAAAATAATTTTTAAACCGTTCTACTGTAAAATTGAGTAACTGACATTTACGTCTTTTAAGAACTAGATGTGCGATATTACTACGCATAACACTAATAATGCAGAATTGTTGAAAGACATAGTTATAAAAGCCATAGTCACATAAATCTATATTTTCATTTGTCATATTTTTATAAAGCATACTTTGAAACGCAGTTTACTTCTCTTTTTGGGTTAGGTTGAGGTTATTATTTATTATACATGTGTATTGCTCGTTGGAAATCCAAAATGAATAGCAGAGACTCCCATGAAGTACTTACATATCGGTTAATAAGAGGAATTTTATTGGTGTTAACATAGTTAAATACAATTAAGTACATAATATGTAATATATTGGAACGTTGTAATTAGCTTACAAAATTATATCATAAACATTGTAATCATAATTGATACGGTGCTGTTTATTACCCCTATAATTTATTTATTTATTTAACAATTTATGCACATAAGGAACATACACAAAGATAGAAGTTATGAGAGACATGTACAACGGCACTGCTTATCCCTAAAAGGAATTTCTTCCAGCAGACCGAATTGTTTGTTGTCAGTTGTCACATACAATCACGCCTGTGTCCTCGAAGGGGTAGGCAGAGGCATATTATACGTTCACGTTTCGCCAATTATATTGTTGGTCCCAGTAATAGTCAGTTATCGTTGTATGTCTCACGAAATTGGTAACAAACACATTCAAAAACCTTTCTATATAATAATGTATTCAATAACCTACTTACAATAACATGCTGTGTCATGGCAACTAGTAAGTGGTAGCTATGACTTTCCCATTCGATTAATTAACGTACATACATTCACGCCTGTTTCCCCGAAGGTGTAGGCAGAGGCATTAAATATAAGCCCACACTTTGCCAATTACATAGTTGGTACCTCGTAAATAGGTGGCGAGCCTATTGCCGCTTGTCGGGCACTGTTATGTTCGCCAGAGCCTTGTCCGTTGATTGGCAGGTGCACCACTTGAAGGTGAGGTTGGTTTGGGGTTCAAAGTTCTTGGTAGGACCCCTATACACATGTAGGCTACTATGGACTACATCCCCATCTACACCTACACCCATTGCAGTCGTCTGCTACACATACAACACTAACCCCGAAAACATTGAACCCTAATTTTAGGCATTCGTGTCCGAAAACATAAAACCCTTATTGTAGGCATTCATATCCGTAAACATTAAAACCTTATTTATACACATTCTTATAATAAACCTGCACCTAATGCAGTCGTCTGCATTAGGTGCAGCGTCATTGTGTGATTTTACTATAGGAATCTAACACACATTCATTTATTCATTCATAAATTCATATTATACGCCCACACTTCGCCAATTATGTAGTTGGTCCCACGTAATAGGTGGCCTATTGCCGCTTATCGGGCACTTATACTTCGCCAGAGCCTCGTCCGTTAATCGGCAGGCGCACCACTTGCAGGTGAGGGTAGCTTGGGCTCCTTAGGTCTTTGTAGGATCCCTATGCACCCTTACACATTAACACCGAAAACATTAATTTAGGCCTTCGTGTCCGAAAACATCAAATCTTTATTTTAAGCATTCGTATAAAAAATCTGCACCTAATGCAGTCGTCTGCTTTCATTAGAATGTGTGTCGCATTCTTGGTTTCGTCACGAGGCTCACGAGTCTGGCGAATCGAGATGTCGGTCGATAGTTGCGCGATTTCTTCGCGTTGACCTTGATGATGCTTCGTGACAGCCAGCGAGGTCGCAAGTGTCTCATTGTCGTCTATTTATTTGTACTTACAGTCAGTTTGCATACCATTCGAAGCAGAATGATTGATAGGTATACTGTTTATGGACAAAAAACTTAAATGCTACACTGCTGATACCTCCATATCTAGCATTATCCCGTTATCACTAGAGTTAAGCTAAGGGCTATGACAATTAAATCTTACCATCAATAAAAAGGTTATTTGATTTATTTTAAAATGTTTATGACAAATATAACCTGCCTGGTGATGAGGGGGAGGTGATTTTGTGAAAACACGGGCTTATGCGAAATAAACCCGAAACAAATCCTGAGCTCAAATCGGAAATCCAACGCGTCATCGGTGAGATACAGCCACATCTCTGTGCAAAAGTCAGGGAAAATTTCATGAAAAGAGTAATGGCCTGTCATCGGAGCCGTGGAGGTCATTAGACGGATATTTTATTCGGAGGTGTATTGGTACCTACACTAATGTATGGAAGCGAATGTTGGTTATGGCAGAAGAAACATGAGAGCACTCAGAAGTATTCTTGGTGTGAAATTGAGTGATAGGATAAGGAATGAAGTGATAAGGGTTGAAGCTGGTGTAAAAGAAGATATAGTGACAAGAATTGAGAAAGGTATGCTTAGATGGTTTGGTCATGTTGAGAGGATGAATGAAAGTAGATTAACTAAAAGTGATTTATGATGGACAAGTGGTTGGAAGTGTTGGGAGGGGAAGACCACGAAAGACCTTCCATGACCAAATACAAAAAAATTTAGAGAAAGGGCAGGTCAAAAGTACCCTGAACCGACGGGCGTGTATGAGGAGGTTAATGAGTGTGAATTAAGCTAAAAGTGTGTGCCAAAATCGTAGCAAGTGGAAGGATGTGATCTCTGCCTACGTGAAAGAGGCGTGACATTATTTATGTTTATCCCATACTTAATCGGTAGGGGTGGACAGAGATCACATCCTTCCAATTGCTACGATCTTGGCACAAACTCTTTCATTAACCTTCTCATACACGCCTGTCGGTTTAGGTTACTTTTGACCTGCTCTTTTTCCAAAATCTTCTTGATTTGGTCATGGAAGGTCTTGCGTGGTCTTCCCGTCCTAACACTCCAATTCACTTGTCCATCATAAATCACTTTCTTTAGGCTACTTTCATTCATCCTCTCAACACGACCAAACCATCACCACCTTTCTCAATTCTTGTCACTATATCTTCTTTCGAACCAGCTTCGGCCCTTATTACTTTATTCCTAATCCTATCACTCAATTTCACACCTAAAATAGTTCTAAGTTCAATCTAATCAATAAATATCTCATAATTAAATAATTATTTTTCAATTACTCCAATTACTTAATTCCAAGATAATTATCATTAAGAACTTGTGTTATGGACACTAAATAACGGATACTCTTTCTGTTTGAAAATAGTACAGCCTTAATATACATAAGAAACACCCAGACCAAAATTAATATTTATGTTCATGCACACAAAGATGTGGCCTACGTGAGAATCTACGACCTCAGGAGCGGAGTGTGTTTATACTGACCTCCACGCCTTTTTAATCCTCAAATTAACGACAAATGCCAAACTAGGCGCACTTATCGCTTAAAATATTATAATATCTCGGGGGAAAATGCATCTTTCCATTATTACCCGAAAATAAAAGTCACAATTGGGGGAAAATTACCCGAAAACTACCTTTTCCTCTTTCAAGAGAAGACTGTCAATGGAAGATGAGAATAGTTCTTTAAAGCCATTTGATTAGTACTTATCTGTTTATTTGCACTTGTTATACAGTGTATAACTAATCGTTTGAGCACTCAATAGATTACATTATCTTGGAGGTATTTGGCCATAATCACCAGGCTGGGCAGGCGGGTTGGTGTACCTCAATCCACGCCCAAGTAAAATCTTGCCCTAAAGTCAAAAGCCGACCTCATGAAGGATCCAGACTATGCGTGTACGTGTATCTGAGTACAGGACTACAATACATACAAGTCAAAAAGTGCAAAAATATTCACCCTCTATTACTTATTTCTAGCACCATCCAATACTTTATTTGAAAATGAAAAAACTTTTTATTTCATAAACTATTAAACAGTACTTGAAAACGTCAAAATTATAAAAAAATAAAAAAAACCAATTAAAATATAATTATACTAAAATCATGAAGCTTAGATTCACTTGCAACCAAACAATAAAAAAAATAAAAAATATTTAAGTGTAAGTGAATCTAAGTGCCAGTTCCGAGCCACCGCTCTGTAAGAAGAACTAGCAAGAAACTTACAGGCTATGCTCTTTTCAATTATCGATTGGTTAGTTACAATCTTCATTTGTCTGTGACGCTATACAATGCAATATAATATAATATAATTTGTCAATTGTACACATTACAAGAATTCATTGAACTTTGTCTATGTATAAAAAACGAACGCTGATTTAAGTGCCGCAGGCTCTTTAATAAAACAACATTTAACTTTTACATTTAATCTGTCGAACTCATCTGTGATGTAACAAAGAGTGTAGAAACTCAATCGACAACAATAACAAAAAAATAATGGTTCATTTACAACAACAATGAGCTTTGTTATTTTTTATAAACTAGGCTTGTTGATTGAACATCCATAAGAAATAAATGTAGGTACCTATATAATATGACTTTTGTGTTGTGTATCAGATATTAATTTGTTAGAAAGTTCAATACAACCACGAATCGTCTAGTCACTGTTATCGTGACTGAGTATTTTGCTGGGTCAAGGGTTTGGCTTTGATATTGACCTCAAATCATGCCAAAAGTTACTGAGAATACGCCGTATCCATCTTCTTAGTACATTGTCGTCTGTGAGACAAAGTGTGTTAAAGACACAATGTCTGTGAGAAAACAAAGTGAAAATGCAATGGCGTACCAACCATACATGCACATAAGCCCTGCATACCCTAATAATAAAAATAATAAATTTTTATTTCAGAAATTCCATATTTTGTTAGTAACAATGTTCTTAGCCTAGTGTAAGTAAAAAAAAAAAAAAAATTAAGTTACAGGTCTCGCATGTAGACCTATCAAGTGTGCTACTAATTTAGAGTCCCACCGGGTAGGCAGTCAGGATGGCGCTGGCTAAGCAAAGCTAAAAAATCAGATACCTACTAAGGGTCTAATCACACTTTTTCAGCTAAATCCAGCTTTTGTCCATATAATACAATGATTTTGTACGAAGATGCGTACGCATTCGTTTAGCGTACAAATACGCTTATGTCTTACGCAACGCATACGAGCATGCTCACTTAAATGTTTCTGATAACGATTTTCTTGTCCGTTCTTTTACGATCAAGCTCCCGCCCGCAGTGAATGGGCGCGTAAAATTTTAAGTTTGACCTTCATAAGAGCTCTATTGAGCCAAACTTGAATAAATGATTTATAATTTTAAATTTTTTTAAATTTTGAATTTTGCCTTTTTGTACAAAATCGTTGCTCTATCTTCTATCTCATACAGCATATCCCAAATAAATCTTTGTGGCCCTTTCGATGAGAGGTTCAAGTCATACTCCACGCAGACCCAGTACGGATTGATTGAGGCAGGGGTATTTGTTGCTGCTTTGGGAAGTATCTGTGCGACGTCGCCGGGGGGGAGTCGACCCGGTGTTGCCACCACTGTGACTGCGCGATGGATGATGCGCAGCACACTTTGGTGGCGTGCCCTGCGTGGGCTGGGCCGCGGTCGACGTTAGCCGCGGCCCTGGGTGGAGTGGCTCTCTCGCTGCCGACCATCATGCAAAAGATGGTCGACAGCGAGACGGCGTGGGAGGCGATGGCCTCCTTCTGCGAAGTGGTGATGTCGCAAAAGGAGGCCGCGGAGCGGGAGAGGGAAGGGATCCGCTCTCTCTCCGGCTACGCCGTTGGCGCAGCGGGCGGGCCAGGAGGACCCGTCAGGCAGCGCCCGGGGGATCTTAGGCGGCGGGGGCAGGGGGCCCCTTCCGTCTCGCCATAGACCCCCCCCGAAGTCGGCCAGTTACGCCATGGCCGCACATAGAGGTAGGGGGGGCGCTGCAAATTGCGCCTTCCTGAGGAGGTCTCCCCGGTTCTGATCCGGGGGACGTTGGCCGCGGGCGGGGTACCAGAAGCTACAAACCCGGGCACTGGTGCCTCGCCCCTTTTCAACAGCGGTGGGCGTCGTCTGAAGTTTTTTAGTGGGTAGGACTGCGGTGGTCGTGTCGGCCGCAGTGAGCCCCACACCCCCTCCCGGTCTCCCCCTTTTGGCCGGGAGACAGTGCGTACGCAGCATTTTTTTACAGACGATAAAAAAAAAAAAAAAAAAAAAGGGGTATTTGTTGCTATGAAATGTTTTATCCCTCACAAAAGGGACTTTAAGGACTATACTAAATAAACACACAGAACTAGAACCTATTCTCGAGTATTTTCCCGTTAGTATTTAATTGTTAGATATTAGCATTATTTTTTATCATATTGTGGATTATTGTCTAGCTTTTTTTTTTTTTTTATTAGTCGTAGTTAATTTTTAATGATGATAATCTGTCCGTGTACCTAAATATAAATCAATAAATATTCTCGAGAATTATCATTACCTCAGCTCATTATTACCTCCCACTACTGAGCACCAGCCTTCCACGAACCAAGGTGATAGGTTATTGGGTCATACTCCACCACACGGGCCCAGTACGGATTGGTGGAGGAATACAAAGTCAACGAGGTCCCGATAATACAAGGTGTTAGTTCTATAATATATACATACAGAAGCATTTCATACGCCCATACTTGGCCAATTATAAAGTTGGTCCCACGTAATAGATAGCGAGCCTATTGCCGCTTACCGGGCACTGTTAAGATCGCCAGAGCCTCGTCCGTTGATCGGCGGGTGTACCACTCGCAGGTGATGTTGGCTTGGGCTACTCAGGTTTTGGTAGGATCCCTATACACCCATTTCTATAATTTAATAAAAATCATGTTTAAAGAAAAATATATCAGTCTCATTTTATTGTACTACGATATATATAGTTGATCTTATTTTATTTTTCAAAAGACGTCGTCGATGATTTGATTATTTAGATATAACTGGTTTTGAACGTCACTAGTCAAAAACTTGTTCGAAAAGGCCCTCAGAAATGTAACGTCATACAATTTGTAATGTTTTCCGGTTATCATTTCTTATTGAATGAATGAATGAATATTTTATTTCTCTCTTCACAAAGGATTACAAAAAATAAAAATAGTAGTTACACACAGTGAAGACACATTGATCACCATCAAATCTTGTCTATGCCGGCGATCTATATGGCGTGGAGGTCAGAATACAAGCAGTTTACTGAGGTCATGGATGAGATTCGCACAAAAGGCAAATAATTTTATCATTGTTATTTATATATTGGCAAATATAATTTAATCATCATCATCTCAGCCAAAGGTCATGTTGAGAGGATGAATGAAAGTAGACTAACGAATGAGATTTATGATGTACCACGTACCAAATTCAGAAAATTTTGGAGAAAGGGAATCCTAAACCGACGGGCGTGTATGAGGAGGTTAATGAGTGTGAATGAAGCTAAAAGTGTGTGCCAAGATCGTGGCAAGTGGAAGGATGTGATCTTTGCCTACCCCTACGGGAAAGAGGCGTGACATTATGTATCTTAGCCAATTCGGCCTCAGGCCTCCTTAAGAGACTTACATATTGAGCGATCCTGAGTCGCCTGCATACACCAGATTTCTGCCGCTTTGACCAGATCATCTGTCCATCGCGTAAGGCCGTCCTCTACTACGTTTGCCGGGTCCCGGTCGCCATTGAAGAACCTTTACGCCCCATCGGTCGTCGATTCAAAAATTCAAAATCATTTATTCAAGTTTGGCTCAAAAGAGCTCTTATGAAAATCAAAACTTAAAAACTAGTTCGCCCATTCACTGCGGGCGGGAGCTTGATCGTAAAAGAACGGGCACGAAAATCGTCAAGGTTAGTTTTTTCTCCCGCCAGTTACAAGAAAATAAAACAATTTGACAAGTCTACAACAAAAATTTTTCGTGATATGTGCCCCACTCACTGCCACTTCAGCTTGCAAACTCACCTCGCTATTTCGGTCACTCCAGTTCTCTCCAGCATGGACACAATTATTGGTTCTTGTTCATTAATCCTGATTAAAGCTACACCTATTTAAAACATCGTTCTGTCACACAATTCATAAAAAAAGACATGAAATCGAGGTCAGTATACCTGCACTTCACTCCAGAGGTCGTGATCTCGAATCCCACACAGGACAATTCTTCGTGCGCATGAACATGAATATTTGTTCTGATCTGGGCGTTTTCCTATGTGTATTAAGTATGTATTTACAAAAACAAAATGTTTTTAAGTATGTTTATCCGTTGTTTGATATCCATAACAGAAGTTCTTTATAATACTTATCTTGGAGCTAATAATACGTGTGATAAACTTACTTTATTTATTAAACCTTCTACATACCAAACCAATAAATTTATTTCAATCAAAATCAGTATTACAAGAATAACCAAAGCGCTTAGCGTAGGCGTTATGCCTTTTATGTTGCAAGTTGCGTTTAAATTAATAAATGCCATTTTTATCTGTGTTTATATTTTAAGTTGTAAATTGAGTTGCAAATTAAGTAGTAAAGTAAGTTGTATTTCAAGTTTACGTCAGTTAATTGGTAACCGTGATCGCTGCTCTCTAGGTTCTCTGAACGTTTTGCTCGCGGAGCAATACTACGTTGAGCTATGACGTTTTCGCAGTACTACAGCACACGTACAATTATTTATTTATTGTAAGTTTTATTTATTTCTCTTTTTTATATTGTTTTAGTTTTATTTTTGTTAGTATTTTCTATGTGTGTTCATTTAGTGCAAGAAACGTTATATTTAACGTTCACTCTATTTAAAAAAAAAAACGCTATACAAAAAAGCAACTCTATAATCAGTGCAATAAGGCTAATATATTCATAATATATAATCTTTAGAAGATCATTTAGCTATGTTTATTGAATAGTGAGTTGGCAGTTCTTTAGCGATGTTTAAACCTACAGTTAATGAGCTGAACGCTGAGTCTATGAGTTATGACCGTCTACCATGACAACTCATAACAGGCACCTACAGTTATCAGTCCTTTAACGTCCCACTACTGAGCACGAGCCTCCTCTCACATACCAAGGTGCGAGGGTATTGGGTCATACTCCACCACGCGAACCCAGTGCGGATTGGCGGAAGCAGGCGAATGGCGTCCTGCTGTTAGATTTTTTTATTTCAAGCTGCCCAATGAAGCCTCATGGATTCACGACTACCACATTCAGTGATAACCGAAACCAACGGCTTAACGTGCCTTCCGAAGCACGGAAGCGCTCGATATCAAAATGCCACAGAAACGGTCACCCATCCAAGGACTGACCTCTGTAAACTCTGCTTTAATTCGGTGATCGTTTCCGACCACCGAGCATCTCGGAACTACAAGCGATTCGTTTATTTATTAATGCTCAATAAATAGAAAGCTCGCTTAGTTACGTGGTAATATATAAACTTGTAAGTTATGATCGTTTAATCAAAAGAAACCTGTATTATTATTCTCTAACGTTAAGTTCACACCGGCAATCTATCAAGTTGCAAGTTATGAAAGCGTAATGAAAGATATCTCCACACTACTAATTCATAAGAGACACGCAATCCAATAATAAAGACGTTCATACTTTCTTAAATATTTATTACTAACATGCATACATACAACCTTGCCTGTTTCCTTGAAGGGGTAGGCAGAGGCATATTATACGCTAATTAAATAGTTGGTCCCACGAAAAAGGTGGCGAGCCTATTGCCGCTCGCCGGGAACTTTTATGTTCGCCAGAGCCTCGTCTGTTGATCGGCAGGTGCACCACTTGCGGGTGAGCCTCTTGCCTCAGATCTTGGTAAGATCCCTATGCTCTATATTGATATTATAAAGAGGAAATATTTCGTACCTTTCATACTATAGAGGCCCAATTCGAAAAATTATGATATTTGGAAAAACGCGTTTAAAGATTTTTGTGCCCCTAAATTTTCACAAAATCGATCATAATGAAATATTTTTTTTTGAGATGTGCCCCTTGAATAGAAACGCTGCGATTTATTTTCTCGTATGTAAGTATGTTTTGTTACGAATATACTCAAAAACTACTGGACGTTATTTCGATAATTCTTTCACCATTAAAAAATTAAGGATCCCTGCTAAAACTATAAAAATGTAATCTTTTTTTAATTTTTTTTTTTCAATATTTTAATCTGTAGCTTTTAAGTGTCTTGGTCAATAAAGAGCATATCTATCTATCTTAAATATAAATAGGCATAAAGGCGAAGCAAAGGTGTGCCACCAGTAACCCAAGAAAGTGCACTGCTGAACATAGACCTCCCCCCATGAATTTCCCGCGTGACCTATTGTATGTGGCCTGCATACATTGTCCTCCTGCGATCTTTATCAGATCGTTCGTCCATCTTGAAGGGGGACGTCCCACACTACGCTTTCTGACCAAGGGTCTTGGACTTTCTTGCCCAAACTAATAGTCAAGTCAAAATAAAAATTATTTCATAAACTATTACATAATAGTACTTGAAAACGTCAAAATTAAATATAAAAATATAAAAATCATTAAAAATATTATTACACTGAAATCACGAAGCTTAGATTCACTTATATGCAACAAAATAATTTAAAAACAAAAAATAATTAAGTGTAAGTGAATCTAAGTGCCAGTTCCGAGCCACCGCTCTGTAAGAAGAACTGGCAAGAAACTCACAGGCTATGCAATAAATAATGTACACACAAATGGTCACGCCTTTTTCCCATGGGGGGTTAACAAAGATCACATCCTTCCATTTGCTACGATCTTAGTACATGCTTTTATCTTTTGACAAACCTAAACACACACATACACACGCACACACAATTGCCCTTTACACACACACAACTTCTCATATAATCCCGTTCTAAGGAACTTTTCACATGTTGCGGGACTGTTACCGCGGCGTCGGGATGTAGCAGGCTCAGTAAAAGTCTAACACACCCTTCCGCTTCACCCGCAGCGGGAGAAGGTCATTAGATGATACTCCATCCGAAAAGAAAGTGTACTTTTGACATGCCGTTTCTCCAAAAGACCTTTCTATAAAACCCCTGCCTCCAGTTTAGGGTTCTTTTCAACGACCGATATGGCGTGGAGGTCAGTATACCTACACTTCACTCCGGAGGTCGTGGGTTCGATTCCCACACAGGACAAATCTTTGTGTGCATTAACATGAATATTTGTTCTGGTCTGGGTGTTTTCCTATGTATATTAAGTATGTATATTTACAAAAAAAAGAGTATTTAAGTATAATAACACCATAACACAAGTTCTTAATGATACTTATCTTGGAACTAAATAATTGGTGTAATTGTCAGAAAATATTTATTTTCTCCAAAAACATATGGATTTCTTCTCCTTCCAACATTTTCATATACTCGTCCATAAATCGTTCGTTGAACTACTTTCATTCATTCTATCAACATGACCAAACCATTTAGCACACTTTTTCTAATTCTGGTCACTACATCTTTCACACACATTGTGATAAATGAATAAGAATTAAACATACGTTAAACACCGTGATCAAAAATGGCATATGAAGAAACGACCATTAAGTATTAATGTGTTATCTTAATTATTTACACACCTTAAGAATGTACAGCTGACCACAAGTTAATCACAATTTGTTTAAACCTTATTACCTGACAATAACGAATAAAATATAAAGTCTTGTAATGAATATAATATAAAGTTCACGTCAATATATGTTTAATCTTTCTCTTTATCAGTGAAAAAATTGTATTCACGAGTTAGTAATTAATATTGGTAAATAGTTAAGGGGGTTATTTAGTAAAAATCTTTTTTTTTAATTTTTATTTAATGATTTCTGTCTGTTACTTGTATGTGTTATGTAATGGTGGAAACTTTATTGATATATGTATTGTATTCTAAGCTAAGCATTGTTAAGTATTATTGTATGGATCATATTTAACGTGTCTTCAAAATTAATAAATTGCCAACCTAACCTAACCTTTTTGTACATCAAAAATACTGATTGAGCACCTAATCACCTCATTAGATGCTCACTCAGTATTTTTGATGATCAAAAAAGCTTTTTTTAGAGGTTTAGTTTATTATATTCCTTATTGTATGTTTCCCAAATAATAAACAATACATTTTCATAGCTCCGTGTTACAACTGACATTACGCTAACAGTACTTCTGGCTAAGATAATACATCTCTAAGCAATTACCTAACTCTTTCGATTCGCTATGGCGAGTGAAAGGGCTTTTATATCGTACTTGAATGATACACCATTTTACAGTTAAAATATACTTGAAGCAGTTGAACTAGGCTACAATAACTGCTTCTCACAGAACTGAGATTTCAGTGGCGTCACATCTTGGGGCCCTTTCACTTTGAACTATAGTCCGTGGCACATAATAATTTAAGTGATACTGACCGATAAGTCCGACACTCTTTAAGTAGTTCCTTAAATATAATATATCTGTTTTCTTTTGACGTTGTCACAGAATTAATTCTTTTTCTTTCTTTTTTTCAACGTTGTTTTGATAAAAAGTATTTCCTTGATATAAAGTTTCTGAGTTTCTTGGAAAATACATTTTTATTTATAGTACTTTAATAGGTAAAGTTGAGTGGCAGCTAAGAAGAGAGCAAACGATATTTCCATACTAAAAATATTATTGTAATTATTTTTATTGCGTTATTTATAAGTAAAAACTTTTTAATCTTCTGATTGTAACTCATTATCATTAAAATCTTTATTTTATTTGTTTGCAGTCATAAGGTGTCCAAGTATTGAGTAATGATAAAAACAATCGCTTTGGATCGTGTTCAGTAACAGCATTCCCTCATGGTCTACTAGCAAAGAAGTCTTTATAGTAAAAGGTCTTCATTATAAAACTTGTTCATGTTCCGTAAAGTTTCTGAGTTTTTGGAAAATACACTAAATATACTTGGAACTTCTTCATCTTAGCGTTAACCCGGTTGCTGCCTTACGGGCCCGGAGTCCTAAATATATTTGAAACTTGAATATACAAAGACACTTTATTAAACACTTTCTACTTAGTTACACCGCAATCACGATAAAGGGTAAGAAAGGCGCGAATAATGCTGTGGAAAGAATACTTAATTATAACGATTTTAAATTTTTCATGTTCCGTTCTGTCGAAAGAAATCAGTATGTCATCAGAACCTTTTGTTGCATGTCCCTAATGGAACATAGACCCATAAATAGACAGGTCAGATTTTATTTGTAAGGACCTAAGGAGCCCAAGCCAACCTCACCTGCAAGTGGGGCACCTGCCGATCAACGGACGAGGCTCTGGCGAACAAAACAGTGCCCGATAAGCGGCAATAGGCTCGCCACCTATTACGTGGGACCAACTATATAACTGGCGAAGTGTGGGCGTTTTAATATGCCTCGTCGTGTATGTATGTATTTCTGCTAATTAAGGACCCACTACTGTTCAAACCAAACAAACTCCTTTTAAACCAAGGCAGGAGCGATCAGGCGACCAAAAAAGACTGTCATAACGGCTGTCATGAACGTTAGTCGGCAGTCGTTATTAGGAAACCAGTGCCTTCTCATATTCTGACATCTGGTTTAACCATAGAGCTATGTCCCGTGGTTTCTTTGGGTTGCGGAGGTCAGACGGCAGACGCTCCTTGTAATAACTGAAATTCAGCCAACTCTGGTGGGCACAACCTGGGCCCTAATGGCACAACCAGGATAATTCTAGGATGATCATATTTTCTGAAATTGCTTAGGTACTCACATAAAAAAAATATGTTTTAAAATAAATAAATTTTAGAGTTTATAATAGATATTAGTGCGGAATACAAAGTACTATTGCTAGTTATTGATTTTTCGTACTTAATTTAATTTTATTATTAAACTTGTTCCAAGAAAACCGAAGTGGGTTACTTAGAATTTGATCTTTTACGTGGAACTCAACTTAATATATTGTCGGGGATAGTGCAAATCCGCGTAACTAGCACTGGACAATACCGCGTATCTGAAAAATGTTGCTAATTTAAGTTAATGAGCGTAATTGTCGTAGAGCCTAAATTATGTACTTTCAGAAAAAAAATATACATCAAAAGTTAGAACATATAACCTACCTACATATAACATACAAACTACATTATGTGTAAAAATGCCCAAAATTAGTTGAAATAAGGAACTTATTAAGTTTTTTACCTTCCCCTGTAAAACTAGATCTATTGCAGATACGCGGACTTTACGTATGGTAGTTTCGCGGATTTGCACTATCCCCGACGATATATCTTTAATGAAGCTATTTTAACATCGAAATTCAATTTTAACGTGAATAAGTAGAAGTTGTTTTTTAACCCATAATTTTTTTTTTAATCATTACACAAATCAATATTGGCTCCAAACGAAATCAAACCGTGGGTACTGTGAAATAAAAAAGGTCTTAAAAGACAGACAGACGGACAACAAAGTGATTCTGTAAAGGTTAACTAACTTCCTTATGTGATACGAAACCCTTAAAAATCGTAATGCTTTTATATTTGTCCAGAGTTTTCTTATCCGATGTAAGTCAACCAAATAGTTTTTCTGCCTGTTTTGCAGCAAGCTCCGCTTCTCGATCTTGTCGCTGATGCGGCTGGTGGTGGTGGCGGCTGGGTTCCACAGGGTGCGGATCCTGGGCCGGCGCCACGTGCCCTCGGACCCCCGCCAGGCCCCGGTGGTGGTCATCGCCCCCCATTCCAGCTTCTTCGACGCCATCGCGATAGTTTGTCTTGGTGCTCCAAGTGTCGTCGCCAAAGCCGACACTGCTCGGCTGCCTTTCATTGGACGTATGTCGTGTGTGTTCTAGATGGGTTTCGGACTTTCATTAAAAAAAACAAAACTAACTTGAGTACATAGTACAATACTAGAAATAATGTTTTACCTATCGTAGACTCGTATCATTTCTCAGATTTCAAAAAGGTATTTTCAGACAAAATTTACTAAGAAATTTTCATTTTGAAATATGAGATGCACTTTTTTACATTAAGCTTAACTTGCCTGCTTAGGAAAACGGTTTATATAACAATAAAATTATGCCAGGCTTATCTTATCATAAAGTTCAAAATTAAAGAATTAAAATAAATACTTTTTGTTAAGTACATTAATAAAATTATGTAATACTCTTTTGTTATTAAAAATACAAAAAAGGAATGAAAGTTCGAAATTCGGATCTTTTGTCGTCGTTGAAGCTATTGCACTGTGTGGAGTAGCCATTTTTTTTGCCACGTCGCATCGCCATTTTGCTAGAGGTTTTCTTTTGTTTCGTTAGTAATGCTCGTTTGTTTTTTCCATTTTTGCCTTTGCTTGAGATACGTTTGTAGTAAAGCACTTTCAATAGAGAGAGAGAGAGTTATGTAGATACATGGCCTGCGCCTTGACAGCGTCAAAGTGACATGTATTATGGCAAAAGTAGCTAACGTCAGAGCCCTTACTAAATAAATATTGTTAAAAAATCACAAACACAGATATTTTGGGCCAAAATAACCAACATTATAATGTGAGACTCAGAAGTAGCTGACCTTTTTAGTGTTTTGTAGTTTTTAACTGGAAAACTGCATGAGTAAGTTTTAAGCTTACTATGTGAACATTATAATTAGCGCTAATTGGTCCTAAAGTTACTAAGTCCAGCTATTTTAAAGACCAACTGTACAAAGACAGAGATTAGGTCCTAAGTCTAATCTACCACGCTGACTAACGGATTAGCAAAAACAGGTGTGTAGCGCTTGGCTGTTAGAAATTGAAGGAATGATTACAGTAAAAGCTCCTTATTTGCGCTTTCTTTATTCGCGTTTTCACTATTCGCGGATTAAAAAAATGCTACCCAATTCCTATATTCGCGACTAAAAATTTCTTTATTCGCGGATCTAATAAGTACATACATAATAAATTATTAATAATAAAATTATTCCAATAAGTATCCAACACAATATCCTTGTCAAATGGACTAATAAAAAAGTAAAATAGATCTTATTACAACTTAACCAAAAGTACATATATTAAATTCCACGCTCTTTTCATTGTTCATATTACTGTAACGTCTGTCTGTGTGTGTATCGGCTCTGACATAGCTATTCGTCCCACGAACCCGCTCATATTAGCATGTCTAGTTTTCTATGTGCCCTGTAAATGGCGGCAGTGTGCACATTTTTTTTTGCATGTTTTTCGAAGTTTTCAGATATATATTTCAGGTATAGGGGATGATTCTATGAGATGCATTTTTTCTGCTTAGTTTTTCTAGGTAAGCGCAATGGAATAAATAAGTTTGCAAAAAGGTAATGTATGACTATAACATTTTATTATTTTTGTTGCCATATAAAAAATTCTTTGTGGTATTAGGGAAAATAAAGTGTTTTTGGGAAGTATTACAATGTTCATAGGGCTCATAGACTATTTTCACATTTTAATATGTTTTATTTGTAGATAAATTTATCGTAATAACAATAAGACGAAGATATATGAAATTGCATAAGTGGATGCGATACCCTGTAGTTTTGGACAATTTTAACTTACAATGCATAATGATTCTTTAAGTACCTCACCGAATTTTCTGAATATACAGGTTATTAAAATTGATATCACTAAATATAACTGAATGAGTTTTTGGAGACCCATCAAGATTTTTGGGACCTTTCTTTTTTACGTCGATAACAAAATGCCTACCTCCCGTCCAAAGGGAGACCAAGAGGATTGTGTGGGACTCACTACTGGCAGACTCGACTGCCAGGAGTCATACCTACTAAATATCTTACGACTACGCCCGCCGCTTTTCGAGAAAGAGGCGGGGGGCCAGTACCCGCGGCTAACGACCCCCAGACCAAAACCGGGAAGACCTCCTTAGTGGAACGCAGTGGACGCGCCCGTTATACCTCTTTGTGTGACGTTAGCAAATGTGGCCTACTTTTTAGAGGTCTATAGTTAGACAACAGAAACCCCGATCCTGACTCCCCTGGCGCTGCTGGACGGGCCCGCTGCACCCTCCACAGGTCCCTCCCGGTAGTTAGTACTAAGGACACCCAGAGTCGCCAACTTCTGGGTTTTATCATCGGCGGCCTCCTCCGCCCAACCGGGAGGTAATCAGCCCCCATGTAATCACGTCCATTATATATTCGTTATATATTAGATACATTTTGCAAAGTGTGGGCGTATGATATGCCTCTGCCTACCCCTTTGGGGAAACAGGCGTGATTGTATGTATAATTGATTAATAAATAACAGTTATAAGTGTTAAACTAATTCTAAATTTGCCGCCTTTTCTTAGTCTACGTTCAACTACTCTATATCAATGGTCAATGTAGTCTATGACAGATATATATAGAATATATTTACTCTATGATTCTGTGGTACAACAAGTGTGTTTTGATTTCTTACAAATCCCTATAAATATTAACAAAGTGAACAATAAGGACTTCAAGCATTTAGTTCAGCAGGCCTGTTTAGTTTATTCTAATTGATAGCTTAGCTCTATAGTAAAATCTTAAACTGTATATCAAAACACAATTACATGACAAGGCACAGATTATATATACTTAAAGACCCCGATTCGCCTGTAGTTGGTAATTATCGGCACCCCGCTGCGCTTATTAGATTGTAATAATTGTTAATAAAGTAACAGTTGTAAGCACTTTTATTAACTGTTTTTTGTATTATCAGCAGCGATCAGGTAAGGTAGAGCTATTTTACGTAAGTACTTGCGATGCGTGATATTAGTATGGACTTTCCCGAATTGCGGCTTTAGTCGGTCAAATTATCTTTATTATGTTTAGTTAAATAAAAGTTAATGGAATCTTGGATATGTTTTTATAAATAAATATTATCTTACAATCACCAACAAAGACCAATTACGCCATATCGGTCGTCGAAATAAAATGAGAGAAGTCCAGATTAACCCCACATTTTTTTTTTGTTCATAATTATTCCTAGGTCTTTACGTTACAATTTCGTAGAATGTCCATACTCATGTTGATGTGAGTATGACTATTCTACGAAATTGTAATTTTATTAAAATTATAACGAAATTGTTCGCGGTCAATTAACCAAAATTGCTCTGCCTACTCCGATCCCTGAGCATCAGCATCATGATGTTGCTGTTTGTCTATAGTAGTGTTTCGTTTTTACACTTACGTTTCTATTGAATTCTTTTAATGTCATTCAGGTAGTAATCGAACAATCTGTGGCCGTTAACAAGCGGAGATAATGAGTAGCCCAAATCGAGGATTGCACCATCAGCTTTAATGCTACTATAGGTCGGCCTACGGTTATTTTTTCATTGTGACCATCACAATAGATTTTATTGTCATTTGTTTCACATTCCTTTGCTATTTTTTATCTTTATAATGTGTTCAAATGTGCTGTGTGGTACCGACCTAGAATAGTGCCAATCCCATCTCACGGGAAGTCCTAAGAGTCGAGATTATTTTTAAATAAATACTTTTCTGTCACTTGCACCAATTATTTAGTTCCAAGGTAAGTATCATTAAGAACTTATGGATACTAAATTGCGGATAAAAAAATATTTTTAATAGGACCTGTTTGCCCGGAGATAGGCAGAGGTTTATTATAAGCCCACACTTCGCCAAATTTATTGTTAGTCCCACGTAATAGGTGGCGAACTTATTACCGCTTATAGTAACGCTTATTTACTAATAAACTTACAGCTAATAAACAGCTTATTAGGGTGTATAGGGCTCCTACCAAGATCTAAGGAGCTCAAGCCAATCTCACCTGCAAGCGGTGCACCTGCCGATCAACGGACGAAGCTTTAGCGGACCTAAAAGTTCCCGGAAAGAGGCACCTATTAAGTGGGACTAACAATATAAATCGCAAAGTGTAAGCGTATAATATGCCTCTGCCTACCCCCGGGGAAACAGGCTCGATTTAAAAGATGTATGTAAGCCAATAAACTTATTTTCTAATCTATCACAAGTGTTTGTCTTCAACATGAGTAGCTATTTTAACGAGCTGAAGCGATTTTATCTTATCTTATCTGCTGTGTGCTGTCTGTCTACTTGTTAAATATAGCGGGTTGCAAATTCTGCTAACACAACTTGACACTAATGAATGCAGCCGTTAAACGTTGGTCGGCTTTCGATCGTGTTTTGAAAAGCATTACATTAATAAGTCTTTATTTACTTTAGTTTATAGTTATATTTATTTTTCTTTTAATTTGGACTCACTCAATTAAAATATTTATCATTGTCAAGTAATGTGATAAAGAAATCAAAAATATTTTTTGACACACCAATTATTTCGTTCCGAGATAAGTATTAAAAATTCAAAAGTTATTTATTCAAGTTTGGCTTAATAGAGCTCTTATGAATGTCATACTTATAAACTAACGCGCCCATTCACTGCGGGCGGGAGCTTGATCGTAAATGAAAGGGTAAGAAAATCGTCAAGTTTGGTTTTTTCTCCCGCCAGTTACAATAAAAATCCACAAGAACAGTATCATTAAGAACTTGGGCTATGGATACTAAATAACGGATAAACATACATAATTACTTTTTTCTTGTTAATACATACAGAAACACCCAGATCAGAACCAATGTTCATGTTTGTGTTCACAAAAAGATTTGTCCTGTGTGGGAATCGAACCCACGACCTCATGAGCGGAGTGCGGGTATACTCGCCTTCACTGTGTCGCCTTTGCCGGCTTTCTCCTGTTTGATTAAAAGTCAAGTTATTTATAATTATATAGTAAAAAGCTCTATAGGCTATAGGCTTTGATATGACAGTTGCATACACTTCTGTTATAAAAATGAAAGAATGACACAATGTGTGTTTCCTCACTTTAATACTTTGTCACTTTAACTAGTGCAGTCAGTTGCTATCTTACTAGAATGGGATACACTGGATGGGACTACATATTCTATTTATAAAACACAAGTACTGAAATTGTTTATTTCTTGATTATGGTACCGCTCATATCTCTTTCATTGTTGTTAGAAAAAAAAAACCATGAAATTTCCATTTTGTGTATAAAAATTTGACGTATCCAAATGATCCTGTTGATCTTAAAGACAATAAAGTATATTTTATTTTATTTATTTTGTACCCACTCAGTAAAAAGTCGGACATGATAGTCACAATGCTGATGAACTAAACATAATTTAAAAAAAAAACTAAAAATAAAGATACATAAAACTAACAAGGACTTCTTGGCGGGAAATTGAAGCGTCATGTCTGCAGTTTTGTTTTATTTTCTAAAATTTGTGATATTTCTAACATTCATGTGTAATAACGGTGGATTATACACCGTTAAGTGTTTGTGAACATACATGAGTGTTGGTAAATCAAACAAAACAGTGCAACATCACTTTTCAAATTTTCTTTCAAGGAGTCCATGTGAGATATGGGAGGGTATCTCATTAACCATTTATCATCTTTATATCTTTATCACCACTCATTCTCAATTACTGTGAATTATATATTATTAATATATCACTTACTTGACACTGGCTAAATGTGCTAGACGCACGAAGCCATTATTTAAATGGAAGAAGAAGAAAACTAACAAGTATCTTGCTTAAAACTACAGTACAGAGGACGGTTGTAACAGTTTGCCCTCCTTGTGTAAAAGATGGACTTGTAAAGGCACTCAATTGGCTGTGATTATCGTATTATATGCAAGGGATACCGTATATTGGTCGTCCACTCTGGCGCATATTCAAATGCAAAAAATATTAATATCGCATTTGAGGTGCTAACTAATACATCACATGAACAAATGATGTAATTATTCTGAACTGTTTGAAATTCGATGTACCCTCAACACTCATATTTTTATTGCTCTCTACAAACAGTTACAATATGATGTAATTAATGATAATCATATTTATGTTACCTAAAGAAAATAAATAGTTTTGTGTAAACTACAACTTAAAATTTAATATCATAGTAAAAATAAGTTATCTTACAATTGGTACATTCGTAACTTTTAGTCAGATTTGGATCAATTTAAAAACATTTTTTTTTTGACTTTGTGGCATTGTATTAGCGATATTTCATTTAAATTACAATTGTCTAGTGTAATAAATGATATTGGATGTATGTGCATCCTCCCAAGATCTTAGGAAGCCAAGCTAACCTCATCTACATGTAGTGCCTATCAACAGACGAGGCACTGGCAAAAAAGAAGTCCTCAGTAAACAACAATAGGCTCGCCACCTATTACGTGGCACAATAATATAATTTGCGAAATGTGGGCCTCTGCCTACCCCTTCGGGAAAACAGGCGTGATTGTATGTAGTAGGAATAAATATGTCAGTGTAAGTGGAAAGCCGCAATAACTTGTGTTACATTGTACATTGCGTGTTCTTAATGGTTCGTTTTTATGAACAACTTCCGCCCCAGACTACGTTTAGGATCCATTTAAGAGTCTCAGTAACTCTTTTTACGATGCTATTTTATTTCATTTAAATTTATGACTTTTTGTGATAGATGACTAACCTATCCCACTGCTCGCAGAAGTCCCAGTTCTTTAAGCGAGGCGTGAAATGGTGGTTAGGTACATGTTACCGTGTTTGACGACCGATATGGCGTGGTGGCGAGTATACCCGCATTCCACTCCTGGTCGTGGGTTCGATTCCCACGCAGGACAAATATTTCTGTGTATAAATATGAACATTTGTTCTGGTCTGGGTGTTTTTCTATGTATATTAAATATGTATTTACAAAAAAAAGTATTTATTTATGTTTATCCGTTATTTAGTATCCATAACACAATTTCTTAATGACACCTTATCGTGGAACTAAATAATTGCTGTGGGTGTCAGAAATATTTATTATTATGATTTATTTATTATTACCCCACGGCATAAAGCGCTCCATTTTTTTATACCTCAAGGTTTACTTACCATAAAGTAGGATGTATAGGGACCCTACCGACATCTTAGGGGCCCAAGCCAACCTCGCCTGCCGATCAACGGATGAGGCTCATCTGAAGATCTCAGCTGAAGATCATAAAAGTTCCCAGTAAACGGCAATAGGCTCGCCACCCATTACGTGGGTCCAACATTAAAACTGGAGAATAGTGGGCGTATAATATACCCTTCAAAAAACGGGATACAGTCGTGATTGTATGTATGTTAAGTAGGATGTGGTCATTATAACGAATCACATTAAAGAAAAGATACACAAATAAAGAGCAGGATCAGATATTGTAATGTTAATTCGAAGCGTTTTAAACTATACCATTTTCTTATTTGATTACAATAAGTAATTTTTAAGTTACAACTGTCATTCACAATAAAATCCTAATTAGCTAAATCGCTGGACTTAATTCGAATTCGACGAAATTGCAGGACTTATAATGCAAGTATGACTAAAACAAAACAAAAAATCTCACACACATATAATTACATAGAGACGAAATGTTATTTTTAGATAATTATACAACTAAGCGCATATACGTTTCGTATGCATTCGACATGGCTATTAGCTATCACTCGTGTGAGTGTGCCAAAAATAACGGCATGTTAGTCTAGCTAGACACACTTACACACACCATACACACACTTACACATAAGCTACTAAATTAAAATTGTAGGTCAATAAATTTCAAAAAGAAACACGAGATTCGTCATCTGCTATAATGATGCAAACTATGTAAAAACGTGTGTCTATGTCAGACATAATTGTAGGATACTTGTAACACGTAACCGTCAGACCGCTTTCCACTCGGAAATAAAATAATTTAGGGATCTGTAGGTCTAGTATTAAGCAAATTATTTTTAAAATTATTTTTTATGTGTAATGACTGTTTGTATCCTGAATAGAATAAATAGAATAAATAAAAAGTAACGGTGTTTAAATTTTACAGAGGAAATATAACAAAAAAAGAATTGACATGTGGAGTTTTGTAAACGTTATTGTATAGTATGTTACTTATGTCTAGTTAGAGCGACGATAGCCTTCTAACTAACTTCTAGACCCGTAGACTTCTAATTCAGAGAGTCTAGGGTTCAAACGCTGGTGGCGCACCTGTGACTAGTGTTGTAAAGAACTCGAGTCTTTGAGTCCTAAATTTAGAGCTCGACTCGGCATTACACGACTCGACTCATAACAATAAGACTCTTAAGAATAAAGAACTCAAGTCTATATGAGCTCTTGAACGCGAGACTCGAGACTCGAGTCTTCTTTAGCGCTCGAGTCCTGTTTACGCGCCGAGTCGCGCTCGAGTTCTTTTCCGCTTTGAGTCATTCTTTTTAAAGCAGCCAATAAAAGGCTATTTTTGTGAGATATAATCATGTGTAACCAGAAGGAGATGTCGAAAAATAAATGAAAGAATTAAAGTTTTAATTAACATGAAAAATCAGTTTAATTAATTATGATCATAAAAATTATTACAAAAGAAAACATTAATTAAACAAAACTACCAAACAAATAAACTCTTCAGATTTATTATATAAGTATAGACATTTATTCTAAATAAATCACTGTCAGCATTTCGGAGACCAGTTTGAAGAAGACTCGAGCTCTTTTAAGACTCGAGCTCTTTTAAGACTCGAGCTCTTTTAAGACTCAAGCTCTTTATAAGACTCGAGTCTCTCGAGTTCTATTTAAGGTTTCGAGTTCAATAATGGCGCTCGAGTCTTCATGATAGGACTCAGACTCGGCTCGACTCAAGACCCCGAGTTCAGTTAGTTCACTGAGTCTTAGAAAATTGAGTCGAGTCTATCGAATAAGACTAAAAGACTCGAGTCCTTTGCAACACTACCTGTGACTGGTCGAAGTTATGTGCGTAAACGTTATCGCTTGCTCCGTGCCTCGGAAAGCACGTTAAGCCGTTGGTCCTGGCTGTCAAGAACATCTATGGCAGTCGATATTAGAAAGTCAGTGCCTTCTAACCGACTGACAGCTGGTTTAACCATAGAATGATATTTCCCTATGGGTTGCGGAGGTCAGACGGTAGTCGCTCCGTGTAATAACTGAAATTCAGTCAAATTTGGTTGAACCAGTGATCAGACCCGGGGCCCTAAGCAAGTCTAGGGCAACCGGGATAATGCTAGGATATGATGATGATGACAAACACTTAACGGTTAATAATCCACCGTTATTGCACATTAATGTTCGAAATATCACAAATTTTAGAAAATAAAACGAAACTGCACTCATGATGACGCTTCACTTTCCCGCCAAGAAGTCCTACCACACTTTTAAGATTGTTAAAATACTAAATTAATGTCTTGTTTTTTTAAATATTTTTTACTATTCAAACGAAGGTGAGCGATGTGCCATTGACCATTGTGGCGTTATTCAAGGGCGTCACGGTTCCGTACACAATTTCACGTTCTACTTCTTTGAATACGTTTAAATTAAACATTATTGTAGATGATGATGATGCACAATGTGATGGGGAGATCTGTATTTGTATCTTCTTGTTCTCAAACTGACGTGGTTTCGATTATCACACGGTACAAATATTTGTGTGCTTAGAAGTATGGTTTATATGTCTGGAAGCTTTCCATATATCATAAGTATGTATTTACCAGAAAAAAGTATTTATGTGAGTATAAGTAAGTTTACCTATGATACAATGTATGCCTTTCTTTTTTTTTTTCGGATGGAAAATCATCTAATGACCTTCTCCCGCTGTGGGTGGAGCGGGAGGGTGTGTCAGACTTTTACTGACTAAAAACCATCCATGTTCCTTCTTGAGCCTGCTACGTCCAGAGGCCGCGGTAACCCTTTCGGACAGTCCCGCAGCCTATACAATGTATGCCTAGTTTGGCCCCTTCTCAGCACAGGTCTCTTCTCAAAACCCTAAGTAAAGTAAAAAGTTCTTTATTTCATAAACTATTACATAGCACTTGAAAACGTCAAAACAAAATATACATAAAAAAAATTAAATATCACTTACATGCAAATAAATAAAAATTAGGTGTAAGTGAATCTAAGTGCCAGTTCCGAGCCCCCGCTATTTAAGTGAGAGGGAACCTTCGTCATCCTTTACCTCATGGACCCAGAACGTATGGACAGATACAGGAATCCTGACCTTTCTTATGTTCATTCCTGTTTCATTCAATAAACAGTTTTTCTTTCTTTCTTATCCCATCGTAGGTACCACTTACTTGCTTAACGTCTACGTTTCGGTTTCTATTTTAGACGTTGGTATCAAATAGCCTTAACGCACTGCCTTCCGGCCAAAGGGGGAGCGAGAGTTGAACACACCACCGGGAGAGACGACCACCAGCAGCAATATCCACTAAAAATCATCCTACAACGCCCGCTGCTTGTGAAGAACGGGACAGGAGCAGTACCTGAGTTTCAGGGTCTGACTCCGCGCCCGTGGCCAACGTCCCCCGAGTTTGAACCGTGAAGACCTCTTTCAAAAGGGCGGCTTTTTAAAGATCTTCACGGTTCATGTGCGACCATGGCGTGCGTGGCCGATTCCGCGATGCGTCTATGTTTAGACGGAAGGGGTCCCGTGTCCCTGCCTCCTAAGACTCCCCTGGCGCTGCCTTACGGGCCCTTCTGGCCCACTCGCTGCGCCAACGAAATAGAATTAAGTTCTTGGGCGGAGGCGATATTTGAAACATCGTCCTCTTGGGATCTTATTACGTGACTTCCATAATCTATCATGATCGTTTTCACTTTAGTATCCATTGCTTTATTTATTTATAGAAAGGCATACGTATAAATTCGTCATGTTTTTATGGTGAACGTAGAGACAGCCAGAGGCTCAGAGGTTACATCTTTTTAGTCGCTACAATCCAGCCACACACTTTGGCTTCATTAACCCTCATTATATTTCTCATGCATTCCACAGAATGGCAGCTAATATTTAGGTAATTCTGAACTCATCCAATTTGCTCATATTTAAATAATTTATTGATTCAGGCTTTACTTTGCGAAAATCCATTGGAAGCAAGTGATGGATTAAAAAATTACTTTGTGACAATTCCCGCACAACCCATTGGACATATTTAACTCATAGTAGATGACTGTATTTCGAATTTATATCTATCTAGAGCAGTGGTTCTTAATTGAATGTATTTCCTGACTTAACAGAGAAGCCGATTCAGCAAGCATTCTAGGCAAAATTCTGAAGCTAGGATTATCAGCTCATTATCAAAATACCATTGTTAGGTTAAGAATTCAGTATCTAGAGCTTATCCGGTTAGGTTCCGTTTTCATGGAAACTTTTTTCATTTTGTGAAATTTAGCTCCATATAATTTTTTTTTTTTGAAATGAAAATCTTCAAATTATCTTCTCCCGATGAACGTGGAGAAGGAGGATGCGTTAGACTTTTACTGACTAAAAACCATCCATGTTCCTTCTTGAGCCTGCTATGTCCCGGGGCCGAGGTAGCTTTCGCACAGCCCCGCAACCCTGGCAGACTTGACCCATCTCTGAGGGCCCAGCTCCAAATAGGTTACCTTAACCTATCTATCTATCTACCTTTTTTTGTTCACAATTGACCCATTGGACTTAAATGGAAAGAACCACTTTCCCTTTGTTAACACACGCTTTGTGTGTCGCATTCTTGAACACTTCTTTGTTTACATTCATCAATACATATGTATACAATTCTATATGGTAACAGTCACGTCCCAATTGTATACATTGAATTTTGTATGGTTTTTGTCTGTTTGTTATACCGTATGTCCAATTAGTATGTTACTGTGAGTATTGTATATTTTCTATTCATTTCTAATATAGTCTGGACAGATGTTTTTATTGCTTGATTATAAAGTATTCGTTCTACTTGACCACTTACGTTTTGAACAAGCTTCAGCCGGCCGTTCTGGGTGATCTAAAGGTAGTAGTGACACAGGAACGCAGTTTTTTGCAATTTTGAAGAGGCATATGCGTTACTTGAGGCTTTATTTCTAATACGACGACTAACTACTCCTATTTTCACAGATTTATAATTTGATTTACATACATTCACGCCTGTTTCCCTGAATGGTTAGACAGAGGCATATTATACGCCCACATTTCGCCAATTATGTAGTTGGTCCCACGTAATAGGTGGCAAGTCTATTGCCGCTTGCTGATTGGCAGGTTCATCACTTGCTGGTGAGGTTGGCCTGGGCTCCTTCGGTAGGATCCCTATATACCCTATATCCCTATATACCCTATATCCCTATACATGGTTTAGCCTTGAAAAATATAACAGCGCCCATTCACTACGAGCAGGAAATTGAGCGAAGGAGAATTTGACAAGTTACTGGCTAAGTCTGTCCCTCTTCATACTTAATACTTGGTATAGCGACCAACAAAACGTGATATTCTTTGGGAAATAACTGTAATACAAAACCAAATTCCATGTAACCGAAACCGCGCCCGGAAGCTAGTTACGTTAATTAATTTCTCTATTTAATGACTCGTTCTTTATTTTTAAGCTATAGGATTTAGCGTTAGATTTTATTACTTCATAACATGGCGTTCATGTCGTAAAGTAAGAAGCTTCTCCGCTAATTAAAAAGGTTCATTTGTGTAACAGGAAATCTTCTGAATTTTTCTTGCTGCTCTGAGCTTTTCTGAGCAAATTTATAATAGACTAGGTGTTGCCCGCGACTTAATAATGATCCTTTATTGCACAAAAATAATTTTAAGTATTACATGAGGTATATAAAATAACATGTACAAAGATGAGTTTATCTCTAGGAAAGATCTCTACCAGCCAACTTTAGCAGTTGTAAACTAAATAGTTTTTTCTTCGACTATGGCTGCAAATTTTCTGGACGAATTTCGATAATCGCCTTTTTATTAAAAAATAGGGATCCATACTACAACTTCAATTAAGTATGTAAAATAAAAAACAATTTGATAGTAAATGAAAACAATTGTATTTGAAGTCATAACATAAGCTGTTTATATGGGCAAAGGGCGCTGAAACCCTTAATATGTGTCATTGGCAAATGTTCAACCAAGGTGTAAAATACTTAATAATTAGCAGTATAAGCGAAACAAGATGCCAATTATTGTATAAAAGGAATTTTTAAAACAGTTCAAGAAGTTTTTTATATGATTAAAAGGTAACCACTAGTCTTCATATCATTCTCAGCCCATTAACGTCCCACCACTGAGCACAGGCCTCATTCATTAAGTCATACTCCACCATGTGTTATTAAATAAATTAACAATTAAATTTGCCGAAAAGTTGGTTGGCTGGTTCGCCGCCCGTTGTACATAGTAGAGGACGGGTTCCCACCCGATAGAGCAATGATCTGGTCAAGGCGGCTAGAAGCCGTTAGATGGCGCGTTAGTTTATAAGTATGACATTCATAAGAGCTCTATTGAGGCAAAGTCAAAATCAAAATCATTTATGCAAGATGTCAATGAAGAAGGTCTAGCTTAAAAACTATCGCGCCCATTCACTGCGGGCGGGAGCTTGATCGTAAAAGAACGGGCAAGAAAATCGTCAAGTTCGGCTTTTTCTCCCAAACTTGAATATATGATTTTTGTTGCAGGCGACTCAGGATCGCTCAAGGAAATCTATTGGGGAGGTCTACGTTCAGCAGTGGACTTTATGTGGTTTAGGTTATGATGATGAATTGAATTTGAAGGGTGTATAGGGATCCTACCAAGACCTAAGGAGCCCAAGCCAACCTCACCTGCAAGTGGTGCACCTGCCGATCAACGGACGAGGCTCTGGCGCACAACAGTGTCCGGTAAGCAGCAATAGGCTCGCCACCTATTACTTGGGACCAACTATACAATTGGCGAAGTGTGAGCGTATAATATGCCTCTGCCTACCCCTTCGGGGAAACAGGCGTGAATATATGTATGTATGAAATTAAAGTCACAATAAGTTGTTTATTTGGTTATAGGGCGCTGAAACCCCTAATATGTTTCATCGGCAAAATGTCGTATTTGGCCGGTGGCATGGCGATCACGATCCGGGGGCAGCAGGCCCGGCGGTCCGAGGCCCCGATCCTGGTCGTGGCCCCCCACTCCTCGTTTTTGGACAGCTGCATAGTCTACGCGACCAAGATGTCCTCGGTCATCGTCAGGAAAGAGAGCATGGACAATTACGTTGGAAGTAGGTGTGAAATGTGCTGTTTTTGGGTTCGCGCTTTTTGGTGGACTGGATTTCAAGATGGAATAGTAGCTACTTACTTGCTTACTTCCATGCAGTATAGTATATAATATGGATTTCAAGATGAAGTACTTCATTGCAGTATGGTACCCAATATGGAGTATTTACATGTAGTGTGGTATCTATGTTTTGTTTCTTGAAGGGGGTTTTCTTGGTAAAGCTGATTATTGTAACAATGGTGGTGGATTCATGTTTAAAATTTGTCTACTTCCTTTTGATTATTTGTATTAACATGTTTGGTGATGGTTTTATGTTAATTTTCTATTTGTCTTTTGATTATTTTTAATTTAGTTTTGGTAGTAATGTCAGGTCTACTATTTACCGCTATAGACCCTCCCAGAAGTCGGCCAGTTACGCCATGGCCGCACAAGGAGGTAGGGGGGGCGCGACACACTGCGCTTCTCTGAGGAGGTCCGCCCGGTTCTCATCCGAGGGACGTTGGCCGCGGGCGGGGTGCCAGAAGTTACAAACCCAGGCACTGTCCCCCTGCCCCTTTTTCAACAGCGGTGGGCGTCGTCGGAAGTTTTTTAGTGGGTAGGACTGCGGTGGTCGCGTCTGCCACAGTGAGCCCCACACTCCCCTCCCGGTCCCCCCATTGGCCGGGAGACAGTGCGTAAACAGCATTTTTTACCGACGATAAAAAAAAAAGGTCTACTATTTACCATACCAAACGATGATCTTACTGCAAGCATTTTTTTGCTGCAGACATCTGATAAACAAAGCCTTATTACTTATACTAATTATAACTACACAAAGGTACAGTCGGCCTCAGAAGTAGCTGGTTATTATAGTACTTTGTCACTCCAACTAGAACACAATTTTAGTCAAAGCGGATCCAGTGCAAATGATCCTAGCATCTATGAGCATTTGAATGCAATTATTAGCGCGATATAGTACTAAAGTATTCACCTACATCAGCAATGCCATAACTGCACCGAAAGAGCATGGGCCACGGCGTTAAAAGTATGTGTTCGAGCTCAAAGCTGGCAAGTTTTGATCTTGACCTCGTTAGCTTTTTTAGAGTACATCTTCGCCCAAACTGATTTTTGCATGTCTACAAATGAGAATTCATAACTCCCTGATATCACTTTATTTTAATTTAGTTGATTGTGATCTATATTTATGAGCCAAAGCTCATCAAAATTTGTTACAACCGTGCCACGACGGTTGTAACAAAAGGGCTATGGCCGAAGGGTCAAAATATACCCAAACTAGACCAAAATAAGCCCCGTCCTATAGCTTCCCCTGGTTCATTTTGTCCTCTTGTATGTAGAAGAGATAATATGTTACAAATTTCAAAAACTTTTATAAAGTAATAATGTATGGGCCATGTATAGGGCATTTTTTTAGATACTATTGCTCGTATACCTTCACTTACTCGTATAGAGTACTAGTGGTCGTGGCCACTTCTTAACTTCGAAATAGTTAGCTATATGTTAATGAAAGTTCCGTCAAAATCATGCCAGCCATTTTTGAGAAGTCTTCCCCGGGGAAAATACCGCTCCGGCAAGTGCCTAATTAAATAAATTAAGATATTTGCATAAATTTCTAGTGTTTTCGTCATTTTGTCACAGACAAAGTCAAGTAAGGTCTATCATAGTAGCTTGAATCAACACGGAAAATCATAATTCATTGCGAGTTCTAACTTTCCTACACGTGTTCAGCGTGCAATGGAAAGAGCTTTGCTCGGAGTGTCCCTACGTGCTCGAATCAGAAATGAGGAAATCCGTAGGAGGACTGGAGTGACCAACATAGCGAGGCGAGTTTGCAGGCTGAAGTGGCAATGGCCGGGGCCATAGCTTGAAGAATCAACAACGGCGTTTAGGCCTTACGTATTAACGTCTGGTCATAGCGGCGGGAAGCCGCTGGATGCAGGTGATTTAGGATCGCTCAATGTGAAAATCTATTGGGGAGGCTTTAGTTCAGAAGTGGACGTCATATGGCTGAGATGATGATGATGACACGTGTTTACGTTTCCGAAGAAGTTATGTCTGAAAATCCACCATTTTTTACATATTACACCTCTAAATTATCTGCTGTGTTTATCTGCTCTGGCGCCAAAACTTTTGGTTTCGATTTGCGTGAAATATGCGAATTAAACGCTATGACAGAAAGAAGCAATTTATTTTATCTAACGTCAATTTAAATCTTGCATAAGTGTTAGGTTACTTTCGGATGGAAAGTGGCAAATAGTGGCGCCCGAGGCGAAATGTCGCACTCACATCTAGCTGAAGCAGTTTTGAACCTAATGGTGAAGCAATTACTGATTTCGTTAAATGCGCCTTTTTTTTGCTTTATATTGTGGAACATTTTCCAATCAGGAAAGTCTATACTTGAAATTAAAATCATATTTTTGTACAGCCAATGGTCTCTGGTCTCTGCCTTAGTTCTGACTGATGCAGCATTAAGTTGAAGCAGCACTGCTGTTGGGGTCTTTGGGGAGATAGACCACTACAAGTTAAATAAATATTTTCTGACAATGACACCAATTGTTTAGTTCCAAGATAAGTATCATGAACATTACTTTTGATATGGATACTAAATAACGAATAAACATACTTAAATACAGTTTATTTTTGTAAATACATACTTAATATACATAGGAAAACACCCAGACCTGAACTAATTATATGTTCATGCACACAAAGATTTATCCAGCGTGGGAATCGAACCCACGACCTCAGGAGCGGAGAGCGAGTATTCTCGCCACTAAGCCATATCGGTCGTCAAAACACGTAAACAGATAATTTTCTTAACTTGATAATATGAAAAATTTTATAAGACTTCTGCCGCTAACTGTACTAACATGACCGACATCCAGTAATAAATTGACTTTGATGTAATATGAAAGATAGATGACTTTCATAATTTGATTGGATGATTGAAATGAAGCCATACCTAATCATGGCTTCCGTAGAAATGGCGTATTTCATTAATCAAAAAACAAGACAGGCATATTACACGTTATTGCAAAGATGGAACGTATTTGGTGAAAGGTTTTATAACGGTAACTAGCTATAACATTAGGATATGTAGTTTAGTTTGATTCAAGGAAACTTTGATTAAATTATTATTTGAGACATAAGAACGAGACATAATCTCAGATTTGGGCACCGGCTTTCTTTCTTTTGAACTTCAGTGAGAATAGTACCACACCAAATGGACCGTTTTTTGTAAATTTGTCATGGTAAACATCTTAAGCCATTAATGTTCCATTTCTAAGCTAGGGCCTCCTACTAGCTATCTGACTTGTGTAGCCTCCTGTTGTTAGAACCACGACAACCGAACATGGATTGGCGGAAGCAATTATGTGACTTGCGTGCTTTCAGACAACCTAAAGAGGTATAAAAAAGAGGGTCCGTTACATATTCATCTGATTATAAATATGCTAAATAATAAAAACATATTTTTCTCCAAATAACTTTACATGTGTTGTTATAAAGTTCGGTACATCTTCAGTGTTTTTTATGATAATAGTCTTTATATAAAAGAAAGAATAAAATAGTACAGACAGATGTTTATCAGTAACAGTATCTAACGAACCGCTGTTCGTAGACGCAAATAATAACTTACTGCACGCTATGACCAGCCCCCATATTAAATAACTCAAAATATATATCGACCGCATTCATTTTTACTACTTTACAACAACCGTTGAACTTTTAATACCAAGGCACAGACATAGTTCCTAAACGAAACCAGCAATGTATAATATATCAAAGTGAAAGTGTTGCTGCGTTTATTTTGTTTTTTTTTATTTTTAATGTAAAACTTTAAATTTGTTATCTTAATTGAAACATCATTATTTATTTATTTATTTATTTATTTATAATCTTATGCTACCATTACAGGTGTCTTAACCTAATGCGATAGCATAGCAATGTTTATAATAAATACAATATTCTATCTTTTTAATTATTAATCTACAATATTATTTAAATATAATATAATATAACATAAACTAGCCTACCTGATATATAACTTTAGTATTACATCCTATATTTACAAAATAAGTTCTAAATCTAACGTAACTGATAACTTATTATATTTAACGCAGTTCTGGCGAATTCACTAAAAGTGCATGAAAATATATCCACCGTGTCATGAACCGTGTTTATAACATGAAACGCGCGGATAAGTGGCGTTTTCGCTAGTAGGTTGGTCCTGGCCACAGGCACAGCCAGCAAGCGCGGGCGCCGCCGCCGCCACACGCACCGGTCCGGCACGCTCAGCTGCAGGTAGCACAGCAGCTCTGGATTGTGCTGCATTCCACGCAACACCCTCACCACGTACACGGCGAGCGCGAACTCCCTACGGACCCTGAGCTGATTGTACCCTACCATACCCAATACGAACAAAGTAGGATACATCAGCGGGTAGAATGGGTATACCCCATAAAGTTTTAAGTACAAGTATCTTGTGAACTTGTTCTGAATCCGCTCCAACATGACACTATACTTCGCTTCATGGGGAGCCCATATAGCTGCACTGTGTTCGAGGTGGCTTCGGACCAGAGCATCGTATAACACCCGGAGTGTGGCGATGTTAGTAAACCCCTGCGATTGCCTTAGTACAAAGCCCAAGTTTCTGAACGCCCTCTTGCATATCTTTACAATATGGTCACGAAAATTTAGGTCTGGTGTAACATACACCCCTAAATCTCGGACTTGAGATAAGCGCTGCATTGGAGATGTATCTACTTTGTACTCGTAGCACACAGGAGTCCGCGAGCGGGTAAACGTCATCACTGAGCATTTGGAGTCATTGAAGTAGAGTTTATTATCTTGACTCCACTTTACTACCCGGTTGATGTCCTCCTGTAGTCGCTCACAATCCGACTGATCCTTGACCTCGAGCAGTAACTTGAGGTCATCTGCAAACAATAAACATAACCCATGTTTTACGACCTCCGGTAAATCGTTTATCATTATGATAAATTATTTTGTATCATGTTGCTATGTAGTTTTTATGAGAAATATCTTTAAATCTAAGAAATGGAGGAAGAACAAAAGTCGACTAGATTTTTGCCTCTTTTTTAATCCCAAGCAACAAAATTTTTAACCCCCGATTAAAAAAGAGGGATGTTATATGTTATAGTTTTGCGTGTCTGTGTGAATATCTGTGGCGTCGCTTCTAAGCGGATAAACAGATTATGATGCGATTTTGTTCGAATGCTGCCGTGATTGATTAGCTCCATTTTATAAAGATTTGTTTGACCGTTTTAAAGTTTAGGCTCACTTACTTCGGTACAGGATCTTAACACGTTTCTTAAATTCACAACATGTTTTGGTGCATTACCAAGTTAGGATCCGCAAATAATTTTAAAAGTATCAAATGTTCATTATATTTCAACTCGGTAAACCCAAGTAAAATATTAAAAATAGAAATATTTTCTCTTTTCTTAAATATAAATAGCTAAATTTAAATGAAAATATACAAGATTTTTATTAAAAGAGGCTATTAAAATTGTTAAGCTGAGCTTTACGGTGTATATTGTGATATAGAGTAATTAATGGAATAAAAGAATTCGGCACTTTTATGTAAGGTCGATTTTTTTAAAGCATGGACCCAGTGTGTGTTAACATCTAGGCAAGGTTCTTTGTACCTAATGTTAATATGCAATAAATATAATTACAATGAAAATAAAAACTTCTTTAATCATCTATGTAATCAATCAAGTCATCAAGTTTACACATGCAACGCACATGTTACCAGTGTACAAAAAGGTGGTTGTTACATAATTGTTATGTTAAATATAGTAGAGATTACGACTAAACCTGTAGTTGTGAGGAAGTAGGAACAGTGAAAGTAATCATTGACTTAAAACAGAAACAAGTAAATGCACGATTAGCCGCCCGCGACTTTGTCCGTGTTTCCTGCAGGTACTTTATTATTCTATGGTATAGATAGTAGCTTTAGTGGAGCCCTATAATATCTGCTATCTGTCAGTGAAAGTCCCGTCCAATTCGGTCCAGTTGTTTTCAAGATTAGCCCAACAAACATGCAGACACAATTGTCTGCATGTTTGACATTGAATTGTTTTTTTGCTGTAGGTAACGTATTACTGTCTTATGCATTTAATAACAAGCTGTAGTGTTGACAAACATATTCTTTAATGAGATTTATTATAGATTAGACTGCAGAGGCAGTTTTTAACCTGCTTCTTTCTTTTAAGAGTATTAACTGTGACTTTGCTAATTAGGATTAGCAAATACACAGACAATTCATTTACTTGTTTTTTTGTTATAAGTAACGTATTACTATCATATGCATTTAATAACAAGTTTTAGTGTTGACGAATAAACCGATTCTTTAATAAGATTTATTATAGATGAGACTGCAGAGGCAGTTTTTAATCTACTTCCTTCTTTTAAGAGTATTAACTGTAACTTTGCTAATTAGAATTAGCAAATACACAGACAATTCATTTACTTGTTTTTTATTATAAGTAACGTATTACTATCATATGCATTTAATAACAAGTTTTAGTGTTGACGAATAAACCGATTCTTTAATAAGATTTATTATAAATGAGACTGTAGAGGCAGTTTTCAATCTACTTCTTTCTTTTTAAGATTATTAACTGCAACCTTGCTAATTAGGATTAGCAAGTAGAAGTAGCAGTGGGCTGGTCATATATGCCGTTGGACTGATAACCGATGGGGTAGACGTGTTCTGCAGTGGAGACCACGTCTCGGTAAGCGCAGTGCAGGACGTCCTCCGGCTAGGAGGAACGACGACATACGCAAAACTGCTGGCGGCGGTTGGAGACGAACAGCTCAAGATCGAGTTCTTAGGCGTGCCATTAGAGAGACCTATGGTCAGCAGTAGACAAGTGTAGGCTTATGATGATTATGAACGGTCACCCCTTCAAGTACTTAAGCATTTTTTTCTCCGCGAACCAAAAATTTATTTATAGGAGAATCTGAAGAAAATGCCAATAAAATTATAAAATGGACGAAAGTTTTCGAGACATGCTATGGCGCTTTTTATTGTACTATAGTATAGCACGATATAAAAAACAGTCTACGGTTAGATGAATAAAAGTCACGAAAGTGCAGAACAATTCGGCCTTAATAATGATTAATGCCCTGTCATAAAAAAGTTGAGATTTTTTTACTACGTTTCTTGACATTGTATGAAAATACTTAGCAGTTAAATGATTTTGCATTTAGATTCGTGCTAGAAAGTTTTATTTTGTTGTTTATACTACAAGTTGAGCTTACAGCATACGGCTTACCCAGTTACCCGCAACCCAGAGGGAAACATCATTCTATGGTTAAACCAGCTGTCAGTCTGTAAGAAGGCACTGACTTCCTAAAAACGACTGCCATAGATATTCATGACAGCCGGGACCAACGGTTTAACGTGCTTTCCGAGGCACAAAGAAAGCGATAATTACGCACATAAGTTCGAAAATCACCCGTCATAGGTCACCAGGGTTTGAACTCTAGACTCTCTGAATTAAGTCTATTTGTCTCGCCACTGGGCTATTGTCGCGCAATAACATCCAGATTGAAATACGTACGATATTAGTAAATAAAACTGGAGTACATGCGATTGTAAGGGGTGTTTGTTTTCTATGTATCTTATGTATGATTAAATAAAAAAATCCGAAATGTACTATTACTAGTACCCATAGCTTAGCTTGGAGTAAGATAGGGCTTCGTGAAATGTCCCAAGAAATTATTAAGATGTTTTTGTAATTGTCGAACCAATTCTGTAATTTTAAAGTCATTGCCCATTACGGAACAAATGCAATAATTTGAAGTTATTTCCGTTATTAAAGTGAAAGTTAGTGTTACCTCTACATATTATTTTTTAGTAACCACTAGACTGTTTTAGAAAGGAGTTAGTTTTAATGACTGCATTTTATAGACTTGTAAATTAGATGTTTAGATAGATATTCGTATAGTTTCGATCAGGTTTCAGTTTCGCATTAGTGCCGCCACCTCTTGATATATAGATATATTTTTTAAAATAATATTTTTAAAGAACAATATTGATATAAATCTGTGATCGTCTAGGTAGCATGTATTAATTGCTTACCGGCGCTGTGCTTGCCGTGTGGTACTGGCATAGAATAGTGCTACCCCCTTTCATCTCATGGGGAGTCGATAAAGAGAAATCTTACCGGGTGATGGGCAGCAGCTTTATCCTACTGGCTGACGTACTGGCTTGAACTGTGTACTTGACTTGCATTTATTGGGGAGGCCTATGTTTAGCAGTCGACTCTATAAGGCTTATATGATGATGATTCCAGGTTTCAGAACGCACGATAAGCAGTTTCTGGCTATTGCTGGATTAGGAAGTCGTTAAGCCAATTTTGGGCGCCTTAAAGTTCTAACAGTAGGACGCCATACACCTGCCTCCGCTAATCCATACTGGAGTAACCTGAGTCTTTTTCACCATGGTTTGTGATTATGATTGCTTGTTCAAATACTCACTACCCTTAGTCAATGTCTCGCCCTGACATAGCGGGGCCGCCGGGAACTGGTACTCGTCGTCGTTGCTATAACATATTTCCCACAAATGCTATTTCACTCCAATGCCAACTAAAGTACGCAGCAACATTGTTCCGAATTTTGTAGTTCGAAGTGTCAATGTATAATTTCGCACACACAAAACAGCACAGGGATTCTACCAAGGCCTAAGGAGTTTAAGCCAACCTCACCTGCAAATGGTGCAGCTGCCGATCATCGGATGATGCTCTGGCGAACATAAAAGTTACTGGTAAGCGGCAATAGGCTCGTCGCCTATTACGTGGGACCAAAATATAATTATTGAAATTTAGGCGCATAATATGCCTCTGCCTACACCTCCGGGGAAACAGGCGTGATGATATGTATTTCGCAGCGGTGTATCCAAAAAGTTCTTAAACTTTATCAATCTTTTAACCCCTTAACGGACAGAACATGTTGAAGATTTTCATCGCTTTTCTACCTTAACTCAACGCCATAAGGTTTACTTAATGGTTGGAATAAATTCACCACTACCTTGCAAAGGGTTAAGTCTACATATTTGCACGTGATTTGAATCAGTTATAGTGATTTACCGATTACAATTCCAGTTCTTAATGCAGTCTGAAATCACTGCATACTTACTCGATTGCGGTTTATTGATATTTGGCTAAACTCAAACACCTCTTTCTGCTTTAACTGTGTTTATTTAACGAAACCGTTTATCTATTCTGAGGCGGAAGATCAGAGCTACTTGACATGTGTTTGCTTGTCTACTAAAAGCATTAAAAACCGTTGACTAAAATTATTTTCAATCATGGACGTATAAACCCCGGGTCTTTTAAGCGGGGCGTGAGACGGATTTTTTAGCAGGCCGTATTGAGTGGGTGCGCTTTATACCGTGCTTATTCCACGGTCATCATCACAGCCCATTAACGTCCCACTACTGAGCACGAGCCTCCTCTCACATATCAATGTGTGAGGGTATTGGGTCATACTCCACCACGCTGACCCAGTGCGGATTAGCGGAGGCAGGTGTGTGGCGTCCTGCTGTTAGAATTTTTCAAGCCGCCCATTAGGCCTCTAACATGGCTTAACGACTACCACATTTAGTGATAACCGGGACCAACGGCTTAACGTGCCTTCCGAAGCACGGAAGCGCTCGATATCAAATGCCACACAAACGATCACCCATCCACGGACTGACCTCTGTAAACTCTGCTGTACTTCGGTGATCGTTTCCGACCACCGAGCACCGCAGAGCTACGAGCGCTTCAACGATATGAATGTATGATTCCACGGTATGAAGCCCTAATTTTGGGCTGCATCAACTGTTTACCATCAGGCAGGATGTAGTCATTATTACGTAGTATTTTTTAGTGAGCTCTTAACTTAATATAAAAGGAATCCTTTAACACCCGTGTCTGTCCATTTGTCACAGATATATTTCCCGGAATCTACTGGACCGGTTAAATTTCAAGGTACATATTAGGTCGGGGAAAAAGTCTTTTCGCATAACGTAGGTATAAACTTATTATAAAATTTTTTTGACTGTACTATTTGTGTCTGGCTGGTTTTGGTAACATTAAAAAGGTTCCATTATAAAGAAAAGAAAAAAATAAAAAAAAGTTGTTTCCCGCTATTTTTCATTTGTTTTTCTCTCCGTTAAAATGAGTGAATCTAATGAAGAAATTCGATACATTTTAAAATTTTATTATAAAAAAGGCAAAAATGCAACTCAAGCAGTGAAAAAAATTTGTGATGTTTATGGACCTGATGCAGTGTCAGTAAGAGTAAGGTAAATGTCCCTATTGCCGTTAACGTCCCATTAGCCGATAGCTAGTAAGAATTTTATATTTGCTGTTTTCTACTAATAAGAATTACTAACTATTTGAATGGAAACATTTTGTTAGTAATATTCTTCATATTTAGAATGGCACCACCTAACCGTAACGGTAATAGCGTTTTTACTGTAAAACTTCAAAAGTGCTGAGCTCGAAAAATAATCATTTGTACAAAGTTTTGTTACAAAACTACATACCCATCAGGTGTTCTTACTTAGCTTGCTGTGCTGCTGCTTTTAATCATAGGGTAAGTGTTTTAATTTACTATTATATTTGAAATAATAATGCAGCGATATAACCTAATGGTCGAGGTAAATTTAATTAAATAGTAATTATTAATTCATTTCACATGTATAGGTACATACAAATTGCTACTTGACCCAATACCCGTTAAAATCATATACTATTTTATCGGGTTTTGGTACACGCATTTACCTAGTAGTAGCCGATGCACCAAAAACCGTCAATGCACCATATGTCCTTGCAATAAGTGTCATTTTAGCTAAATTTTTTGCATACGTTTTGTCGGTTATTGGGACATAAGTTCAAAAAGTGTGCCTAAATTCGTCATAGTTCTTAGCTACTTCAGTTTAAGTGTCATTTTAACTTAATTGCATTGACTTTTCTTTAAATCTCAGAATTTATGTGACATATTAGTGGCAGAACCGAAAGAAGTACAGAGGTGATTTGCTTTGCTTTGCTTGACACAAGCAATACAATGGCACAAATTATAGAACAAGGTGCACTAGCGAATCATTTGGGCTCGATGACCCTTCGACGGCCGTTTGGTCTAATGTTCAGTATCCCTTACTTCGAAACCATTGATCCCGGGTTCGAATCCCGGACCAGCCAGTTATTTTCTAATATTTATATATTATATATGTTCATCCGTTATCTAGTAACACAAGCACCTAATGACAATTACTTTGGGACTAGATAATTGGTAACTACGTTTTCTTTTCAGTTAGTCATGACTGAAAAGCAGGAGGCCTTATTAAAGGCAATAGATGCAGTAAATAAAGGAGCCTCGATTTCAGCTGCATCTAGGCAGTATAAAAGTAAGACGATAAAATACGTGGGCGATATGCCTTGTACATTTTTTATTTTAAATAAATAAATATATATGCAATAGGATGAAGGAGGGCCGGCTACAATTTTGTCAAAAGAAGAAGAAGGACATTTAAAAAATTGATAAGATCGGGGACAGTGGAATCCGACCCTATATATCTCACCTCATGCACTGGCTTGATCTCATGTTTTTGCATGAGGTGAGATTTATAGGGTCGGATCCCACTGTCTGGATCACTTGACCTAAATTCTCAAAATTTGTAGGCACAGGTTCGTTAGTTGAAACTTCTAGATCGATGATTTTCTTTAACGTGCCATTAAAATCTTCATAAACTTCTATCTAATCACAGTTACACAAAGTTACAGTTGTCAACATCATCATCATCATGCCATTCTAATAAAGAAGTCTTGTTACTTAGTCTTGTCGAGCTAAATACTACACTACAGCTATCAGCACCTAGTTGTTCGGAATTTGAAGTCGAATTAATGCAGACGGAGACACAAACTTTACCAACCACTAAAATGGCATTTTCAAGCAAAGAAACTGTTTATATCACACCAACAGATAATAATCTTCAAATACTGAATAAAACCAAGACGATATTACCTTCAATAGCTGGCACATCTTCCAATAACGTACAACGAGAAACCACTCCACCACACGAACCAAACGCACAAGAGTCATCAAATAATAACGCAGAGGAGAGCAATCAAAAACAAGATGCTGTGGAGATTTGATAGTGCCAACACCGTTTAAAAGCGCTTTATTCTGGCCAGAAACCCCTAGCTGCAGCACAAAGAGTAAAGTAAAATTACCTACCTATCGGACAGGTGGCAAATTTTTTCACAGAAAAAAGCAAAGAAAAAGGAGGAAAATAATAAAAGATAAAAAAAAGCTAAGCCTGGAACTGGTAACAAAAAATCTGAGAATAAATTAGTAGATAAGTAGTCCAGCAGCAGACATTAAAAATTGGTATTGTCGCTTATGCCAAAACAGCGAAAAGTTGGACATGATACAATGTGTGACTATTTTTTCAGACTAATACTGACTAAAAACCATCCATGTTCCTCTTTTTGAGCCTACTACGTACCGAGGCCGCGGTAACCCTTGCGAACAGTCCCGCAACATACAATGTGTGTGACTTGTAAAACCTGGTATCACACACTTCGCGCGAAAGTTTTGCCAGTCCAAATAACGTTTCATTGTTCGTACTGTAACTCGCAAGATGAATAAGAGATTTTTATACCGAGTTCTGAAATATCTGTAAAATATATCTGCATAATAATTAGGTATATTAAAACTATTACGTAGATAAAATTGTAAATCACGTACATTCTTAGGTGTTGTTAATCGTTGGGTTTGAATATGATCTCAACTTACTTTAACTACTTTGGTCTCAGTTTTTCGTTACAAAGAGTTATTCTAATCTTTAAGTTAATCTGTTTACTAATGGTTAAATGATAATTTTCATAGACTGAGTTAAAATTTAAGAGACTGGTTGATTATTGTTGTGAGCCTAATTGTTTATTTGAAAAGGTTTTTATTTATATTTTTTATTATGCTGTAGATTAAGAAAGTTATAAACTAAATATTATGATTTTCGTTTTTGTGGTTCTGACAAGTATAATTCATTATTATTGTAGCAAACAGAACAATTTTTTATGTTATGTTTTAATTAATCATTGTAATAAAATGGCCTTAAACTATTTCCTAAAGAAAATATAAACTATCATAATTAATCTACCACAGCCCCAACGTTGTATTTTAGTGAACTTTAACATAAAGCAACTAAGTTCAAATTCGCATGAAAAAAGTAACGGATTTTAGGACACTTTAACGCTTACTACTACACGATTAACGGGTATTGGTACAATTCAGTATTTTTTATATTTCTTTGGATTTATGTGTACTTACATGTATATATTTAAAAATAAGACGAATAATTCATAAGCTATGTTAAATAAATTCAATGCTCATGTAAAAATTATTTTAGTATCTCTACCCATTTTAACGTACCAGACGTTCAAATCCGACGAAGTTCAAAATTTAACGGAATCTGGGACATTTACCTTAGCACAAATTTGGTTCAAACTTTTCAGTCCGGAAATTTTGATGTTAAAGATGCACCTCGCTCTGGTCGCCCTGTTACGAATAAAATGGACGCCATTTTTGAAAGAGTGGAGCAAGATCGGCATATTAGTAGTTAGGATGTAGCTGAAGAACTGGGAATTGACCACAAAACAGTTTTGACCCATTTGAAGAAAGCTGGTTATACAAAAAAGCTCGATATTTGGGTGCCACACGAGCTCACTCAAAGAAACTTAATGAACCGTGTACTCATTTGCGATTCATTATTGAGACGTAATGAAACCGAGCCGTTTTTAAAGAGATTGATAACTGGCGATGAAAAGTGGATCACGTACGACAAGAACGTGCGAAAAAGGTCGTGGTCGAAAGTTAGCCAGGCTTCACAGACTGTGGCCAAACCTGGCCTAACACGAAATAAGGTGATGCTGTGTGTATGGTGGGATTGGAAGGGCATTGTTTATTATGAGCTTTTACCGCCCGGCAAAACCATCGATTCTGATCTTTACTGCCAGCAACTGATGAGATTAAAGGAAGCAGTCGAGAGAAAACGGCCGGAATTGATCAACAGGAAGGGTGTGGTCTTTCATCACGATAACGCTAGACCACACACATCTTTAGCCACTCAGCAAAAATTAAGAGAGTTCGACTGGGAGGTCCTGGTGCATCCACCATATAGCCCTGACCTTGCGCCTTCAGATTTTCACCTGTTTCGGTCTCTGCAGAATTCTTTAGGTTCTGTAAGGTTGACCTCAAGAGAGGACTGCCAAAACTATTTGTCCCGTTTTTTTGATCAGAAGTCTCAAAGTTTCTACAGTAACGGGATAATGTCTCTGCCCACAAAATGGCAGAAAGTTATTCAACAAAACGGTACATATATATTGTAAATAAACTTTGAAAAAAATGTCTTGACTTTTCATACAAAAATACGAAAAGACTTTTTCCCCAACCTATTATATCAATTCTCATGACACTGAAGGGTAAACCGGTGCATTTTAACTTATCATCTTTCTAGCATTATGCCGGTAATGCCCTGGACTTGAGCTTAGAGCTTGTGGTCTACTTTGCGGGTCTTACCAGATTTGGCTGAATTCCAGTCATCACCATAACAGCCTTATAAAGTCCACTGCTGAGCATTAATGCTTTTAGTGAGCATTAACTTAAGGGTTCGTGCCAGCGGCAACAGCATCCTGGGTCTGATCGCTAGCAAGCTGGACTGTGTATATGTAGGTCACTGCTGCGCGGTTTCAAGTGGGATTGAGCAGCATTGACTTGCATATAAAAACTCATTACATTATATCAATTCCCTACTAACATTAATATATAAGATAAATATTGTTACTATCAAAAATTGGGCCCATGGTCTTGAATAAAGAATTATTATTATTATTAGCCTCCCCAATATATTACTTCTCTTAGGGGTATCTGCCCATAATCACCACGCTGAGTAGGCGGGTTGGTGATCGCAGTTCAAGCCGGAACGCAGGATGACGCTGCTGCCCATCGTATGGTAAGATTTCACGTCGTCGACTCTTACAAATCCCCATGATCTCATGGGGATGGGGGTGAGGGGGTGGCACTATTTTACCACACGGCGCAATTCCAGTGCAACATTAATTGAAGTGTGCAATAGTTTAATACGTATAATGGGTATTGATCGTAATCAACATTTTAAGACACTCAATTTCCTCTTGTTGCTAACCGAACAGGGTTCGTACGCGATGTCAAAAAAAAAAAAACAATAAATACGGTGTAGTATCGGCCTTGAATAGTCCCACCCCTTTCAACTTATGGGAAGTCGTAAGAGCCGACGAAGAGAAATCCAACCGTATGAAAGGCAGCAGCGTCATCCTGCGAACTGGCTCGAACTGCGATCAGCACCCCACCTGCCCAGCGTGGTGATTGTGGGGAACACTCCTTATTTAATAAACTATTGAAGAGGCAACGATCATTGGTAATAGGTTGATTCATTAATCTGTGCGGAAGCCGTATCGTGAGACAAAAACAATAGGATTAAATAACAAAACCATGAAGACGATTTGACTGCAGTATCATTAAATGGTTTATATAACGGCGTCACAGCCTTGCAGCTGTTACTAGCCGACATGTTATATTGAAGGCATTTCGTGCGACGAGGTAGGGCTTCGCGGCGCTAGACTCCGTAGTCCGGGCAAGTGAGGCAAGGCCGCGCGGTCACGATACTCATGTCCTAGTAATGTTGGTCACACTTTTTTTAAATACTTTTTTTAATATTAGGAAAACATACAGGGTCAATTTAACTTAACAATAAAGTATAAACAAATACTATATGCACTAGTTACATGTTTTCGCATATTTATAACTAATATTGCGCATGTATTAACAAAAACAAATACAATAATTTATACAAATACATAAAAATATAATAATGTCATATACATGGCGAATATAATAGGTTGGGAAAAAAGTCTTTTCGTATTTTTGTATGAAAAGTCAAGACATTTTTTTCAAAGTTTATTTACAATATATATGTACCGTTTTGTTGAATAACTTTCTGCCATTTTGTGGGCAGAGACATTATCCCGTTACTGTAGAAACTTTGGGACTTCTGATCAAAAAAACGGGACAAATAGTTTTGGCAGTCCTCTCTTGAGGTCAACCTTACAGAACCTAAAGAATTCTGCAGAGACCAAAACAGGTGAAAATCTGAAGGCGCAAGGTCAGGGCTATATGGTGGATGCACTAGGACCTCCCAGTCGAACTCTCTTAATTTTTGCTGAGTGGCTAAAGATGTGTGTGGTCTAGCGTTATCGTGATGAAAGACCACACCCTTCCTGTTGATCAATTCCGGCCGTTTTCTCTCGACTGCTTCCTTTAATCTCATCAGTTGCTGGCAGTAAAGATCAGAATCGATGGTTTTGCCGGGCGGTAAAAGCTCATAATAAACAATGCCCTTCCAATCCCACCATACACACAGCATCACCGTGTTATTATTATTTCGTGTTAGGCCAGGTTTGGCCACAGTCTGTGAAGCCTGGCCAACTTTTTGACCACGACCTTTTTCGCACGTTCTTGTCGTACGTGATCCACTTTTCATCGCCAGTTATCAATCTCTTCAAAATATCGAGCTTTTTTGTATAACCAGCTTTCTTCAAATGGGTCAAAACTGTTTTGTGGTCAATTCCCAGTTCTTCAGCTACATCGTAACTACTAATATGCCGATCTTGCTCCACTCTTTCAAAAATGGCGTCCATTTTATTCGTAACAGGGCGACCAGAGCGAGGTGCATCTTTAACATCAAAATTTCCGGACTGAAAACGTTTGAACCAAATTTGTGCTACTCTTACTGACACTGCATCAGGTCCATAAACATCACAAATTTTTTTCACTGCTTGAGTTGCATTTTTGCCTTTTTTATAATAAAATTTTAAAATGTATCGAATTTCTTCATTAGATTCACTCATTTTTACGGAGAGAAAAACAAATGAAAAATAGCGTGAAACAACTTTTTTTTATTTTTTTCTTTTCTTTATAATGGAACCTTTTTAATGTTACCAAAACCAGCCAGACACAAATAGTACAGTCAAAAAAATTTTATAATAAGTTTATACCTACGTTATGCGAAAAGACTTTTTCCCCGACCTAATATTAACTAAACAGTATGAGAACAATTAAACCAGGATTTAGCCAATGTATCTTTGAATAAGTTGTATTTTGAATTAAACAAGTCAAGTTCAGGGTACATAACCAATTTGTTTGTTTGTTTCCTTAGCAGCTCTTATAATAATAATAAATATATTGTGACAATTACAGCTATTATTTTGTTCCAAGTCACAAATCACTAAGAATTTGTGTTATTGATACTAAATAACGGATACATTTTTTTTTTTTTTGAAAATACATACCTACTTAATATGTAATGAAAACACCCAGACCCTAACAAATATTCATTTTTATGCACACAAAGATTTGTTCTGTGTGCGATTCGAACTCTCGACCTTAGGAGCGGAGTGCGGGTATCCTCGCCTCCACGCCATATCGCTCGTCAAATTATATGTTTGTGTATGTTATACATACATTTACGTCTGTTTTCCTGAAGGGATAGGCAGAGGCATATTATACGCCCACACTTCGCCAATTATATATTTGGTCCCACTTAATAGGTGGCAAGCCTATTGCCGCTTACCGGGCACTGTTATGTTCGCTAGAGCCTCGTCCGTTGATCGGCAGGTGCACCACTTGCAGGTGAGGTTGGCTTGGGCTCCTTAGTTCTCGGTAGGAACCCTATATTGTGTATGTTATGTTTCGAGTTAAAAGTCTAAGCGGACTAGCCTAACCGTTTTTCACGAAGATGCAGCTTTTCGGCTAAACCAGATTATTTAGTATTTATGGTTAGTTTATGGCTATTAGTTTATGGTTGCCGGTTCGTGGTCGCGATTGATGTGCCCCTTTGCCTTTTCAGCTTGCAAATGCTTCTGTCGCAAAAAGACATCCAGAGCTTATCTCTCTATAGAACGTTCAGCTCACAACCTCTTTTCAATCTCCAGTAAAATTTTATTCAATAGATATTTGACTAAACAGACAAATTGAAAATGCATTGTCATCCGTCATTTATGGGTTTACTTGTGACATTTTCGTTTGGTGGGTTAATCCGACTGATATCTTGTAGTTGAAATAAAAAAACAGCAGATACTTCCAGACTATAAGTTTTATTGTAACCAACTTATAGAAAGAGTACAATAGTGTGCTACTCAGACATATTGCAAGATGTAGTGTTGCCAACTAAAATTTAAATTATACTGTCTTTTATAGACTAGACATATTGCAAGATGTAGTGTTGCCAACTAAAATTTAAATTATACTGTCTTTTATAGACTAGACATATTGCAAGATGTAGTGTTGCCAACTAAAATTTAAATTACACTGTCTTTTATAGACTAGACATATTTCAAGATGTAGTGTAGCCACCTAAAATTTAAATTACACTGTCTTTTATAGACTAGACATATTACAAGATGTAGTGTTGCCACCGAAAATTTAAATTACACTGTCTTTTATAGACTAGACATATTACAAGATGTAGTGTTGCCAACTAAAATTTAAATTACACTGTCTTTTATAGACTAGACATATTACAAGATGTAGTGTTGCCACCGAAAATTTAAATTACACTGTCTTTTATAGACTAGACATATTACAAGATGTAGTGTTGCCAACTAAAATTTAAATTACACTGTCTATTATAGACTAATACCAACATATTTTTTATCCAACGATTGAAAATCGGCCCTTTGTCTCTGCTTACTCTTTTTATGACACGCTATGGACAACTCGAAAAAAATCACCTAACCAGCATAACTTTTTTAACAAGATACCGTTAATACTAGTTTTATAATGTTTGTTTAGAAATCTGTTGACATAACGATCGGTGCCTCGGTCGCAGCGGCTGCGGTCTCTAGGTGAATGGTAATTTGTGGTGGCTGCCTGTTGCCGCTGGAGAAAGTCGATGCTCGAGTCGAGCTTCCTAGAGGTACTGTGGTAATGGTGAATAATGCTAAGTATGTTATAAAGGGTGTATCAGTAAAAGTGCAATTATTCATTTTAAAATAAAAACAAATTTTTTTTGAGAGAATTGTGATATTTTTTTTGTATTGTAAAGAAGACAAATGTTCCGATTAAGTATGGAATAAAATATCTGTCAAATGACCCCCACGGTTTCGATGACATGCCTAAATTACTCTTTTCATTAAATTTTCCATGACTTTGCACAGATATGTGGTTGCTGTATCTCAGCGATGACGCGTTGTATTTCCGGTTTTAGTTTTTAGGTATTGTTTCGGGGTTATGAGAATAGATTTTGCAAAACCCCAAAGATAAAATCGCACGGCATTAATTAGCACGATCTTGGTGGCCAGTTGACATCAGAATTTCTTGATAAATATGTGTTCTGGAAATCGTTGCTGCAATAAGTCGATTGTTTCATGCGCGTTGCGCCGTCCTGCTAAAACCACATGTTGTCCAGATTCACGCCGTCATATTATACATTCAGTCAAAAAAGTATCGGGAATGAATGTTTTGCTTATGGTTCCAAATTTAAATTTTGTTTTTTTTTAATTGTAGTTAGATTGGCACAATTGTTTTCCATTTTGTCACGGAGTTTGAGTTGCATCTGTCATTTTTATATTATAAACAGTGCTGTTTTTAGTTTTATAATATCTAGGGTTTATTTCAAAATCGTTTCTGAAGGAGCATACTTTGAAGGTGATATAATAAATTTGGATAAATAAATATAATTTTGTGTATTATTGATTTTTTCCCGGTACGTTCTTAACAGAGTAGTATATCATAATATCCTTCTGACATATGACAATTTGACGGATATTTTATTCCATACTTAATCGGAACATGTCTTCTTTACAAAACAATAAAAATATCACAACTCTGTCATAAAATACTTGTTTTTATTTTAAAATGAAAAAGTGCACTCTTAATGAGACACTCTTTACTTTGATCTATCTAGGATAGCACGATAGCCCAGTGGCCAGACCTATAGACTTCTTATGCAGTGGGTCTCGGGTTCAAACCCTGGTGACCCTATGACTTTTATGACTTGCTCTGTGCCTCGGAAAGCACGTCAAACCTTTGGTCCTGGCTGTCATGAACATCTATGGCAGTCGTTATTAGGGAGTCAGTGCCTTCAAATTTTTCGGACAACTGGTTTAACCACAGAATGATGTTTCCGTCTTGGTTGTGAAGGTCAGACGGCAGTCGCTCTATTAACTCGTCTCTAATAACTGAATCAGCTAAACTTGGTTAGAACAGTGAGCAGTCCCTGGGCTCTGGGCTTAAACCTGGAGCAACCGGGATAGTGCTAGAACATGGATAATGATAAGTAATAATATTACATAATTTCATTTTATATTCTTCTTTCTAAACATTTGCACGCAATTGAAAGCAGAACATAGTGAAACTACTAAAAATAATGTTATTTACCTGTATGATAAATGATAATGTACCTATGTTATCGCAAATAAATTATTTGATTTTATTGATTTGATTGATTTGATTTGAAAACGGTCCTTCGATATGTTAATTGAGTTACTTAAACGCCAAAGCCAAGGACCAGCCATGTCATATACTATCTAGAAAACGACTCGTTCGTCTCATCTCATTGGAATAAAAATAAAATAAATAATTTGTAAGTAAGAAGAGTAGCGGAGACGAGGCATCAATTATTCATGAAGGGCGGGCCTAGTGCCCCATTCCGCCGTTACTTTGCTTGTTGTTCTTGTACTACGACAATCTTAACGTTCTTGAAGTGATTTTAGTGTGCATTATAATCAGAGGCCCGATTCTACTAACTTACGGCCGGTTCACACATGTCTCCGTTTTACTGTTCCGTTTTATCGTGTACGTTTTTTTTCGTCGATGGCGTATGTAGTTGTATGAGCGACTTCACACATGGCACATTATTCTGTATACGGTAAAATATATCGTTCCGTAAAAAAATAACATTCCGTTTTGTAATCGAATACTGGACTACGGAACAGTAGAAATATACGGATACGTAGAATTTTAACGGATAGATACTGTGTGTAAATATATAGTACCAATACAACTCGACAGCGTCCATCCTTGTAGAATAGCGGCGGTATATTGCGAGTTTTCTGTTCACACATCGCATCCAGTAATGACGTATTCGTTGAACGTTATACGGTGCCTATGTGTGAACAGCGCATAAATTTATGACGTATCCGTTAAAAACGTACCAGTAAAACGGACTTCTATGTGTGAACGGGCCGTTAAGCAGTGTTTTAAGTAAGTATGCCCATGTGTACCTAGGGTCGAATATAAACGAATAAGAATAGGGAAACAAGCGCAAATTTTTACCTACATCTGCAGTAATTAATTGCTGTTGCTAAACCTATTACATTTTTAACGGCGCGTTGCTGTGAAAGTGCTATATATTTAATGTGTTTTAAATTTGCTTAACAATTCATAATGAATGTTGTTTGTGCCAATACCGTGTAAGAAGCGGGAGATTGCGTCTGGGTGTACCTACCAGAACAAGGATAACGTTTTTCCCTGTTACTGTGTTGTTTGGTATGTGGTCATAAGGATAAAAATTTGGTCGTTGGTTTGGTCGTGGTCATCGAATTGAAGGGTTAGTTGAGTCATGAAATTCTATTGATTTGTAAACAAAATTATAACATTAAGTTGTATTACATCATCAAGGATCAGCGGACACCGAGAGGAGATAAGTTTCGACCTTGTGGGAATATAGATAACGTGTATAGATTTTAGGTATTTCATTTAGAGGTATATACTTATATGCTTTTCGCATGCTGCTACTTTCGCTTTGTGCTATCATGTAATAATAAATACATATAAGTAGTCGTACATTTGTTGTTGTTTTTATTTAACATTAACTGTATTGGCAATTGAGATATTGGATCGTGAGGCAGTTTGCCCATTGCTTTGAGCTCAGCCACGAACGATATGGCATAGTACCAAGCGAATTTTCTATAAGAACTAAGATAATATACTATTGCATATATAATACTTGCTTAAAACAGTTAAGCGCCGGCGCACATTGGCGGCACGGCATGGCAAGGGATTCTATAAACGAAAAATTCAAATTCAATTTCATATTCATTTATTCAAGTTTGGCTCAAAAGAGCTCTTATGAACGTCAAAACTTAAAAACTAGCGCGCCCATTCACTGCGGGCGGGAGCTTGATCGTAAAAGAACGGGCAAGAAAATCGTCAAGGTTAGTTTTTTCTCCCGCCAGTTACAAGAATATGTACTTAGTAGTAAAACAATTTGACAAATCTACAAAAACATGTGTTCTGCAGTCACATGATTTAAAATAAAAGAAGAAAATAACTTTTTATTTTAAGTTATACGAGTATGAGTACGAATAAACATAGTAGACATGAGCAGACCAGTCCTCACTGGTGGCACCCGTTCACGAGTATGACGCATGAACCAGCCATCGTTTCGCTCAACCATATTTTAGGGAACGCAACGACCCGACGCATGACGCCACCACCGCAAAGACATTTGAGTGAGCATGACATACTCAAGCTACAGGATAAACAAATTTTAACAAAAATAACATTATATTAATTAAATGTGCTGCAAACCACAAATATTTTTGGTCTTATGAAAGATATCATTTACAGCAATTCAGTCTTAATATCTATATAATCATTTGAACAATACTATGCGTTCCTAATCAAAAACATCATTTAGGAGAATGATAGGACAACAAAAATTGTGTGTGCAGCTATCAGATTAAAAATAATATTAACTTTTCTCAGTTAGCTAAATCTTTATGAAATGATTTCTAGTTCACACTCATATTTATGTGACCTTTCATTTATGTGCAAATAACAAAGAGTTATGTGATGTGAGTGTTAAGAATGTTGAAGTAAGATTTAAAATAATTTTTGTGTACTAAATCCCTTGCGAATGTGCGCCGGCGCAAAATTTGCAACCACGCGCGACGCGGCGGACAAACGTGCTTCATTGGACAAACTGCCTAACTAAATATACAAACCACAAAAAAAAATATTTCTGAAAAGTATAGGAATAACAAAGAGTATTTAATTTCCAGAACTAATAAACTACACGCAGCCCGTGTACGTGTGGCGGGATGATCCCAACTCTCGGCAGAACACCATTAAGGAGATCATCGAGAGAGCCACTTCAAAGGAGGACTGGCCACAGGTCTGTACCGACTTTCATTCAAATCCGTCCAGCCGTATCACATGCCTATGTAACTTGGTTATCCATACCGAATTTCATCCAAAGCAGTTCTTGTGTGACTGAGCAAGAAATAATCATTTTATTTATTATGACAACTGACAAAAAAAAACACACACAAACATAAAGTTTAAGCTAAGTGTTAACCTAATTAAAAGTTGCCATTGCATTCAATGCGGACAATAAATTTTATGTAAAAAAAAATACTGGTTTGTGAAAAACTATCTGACAAGCATCTTCTAATTCCAGGTGCTAATCTTCCCGGAAGGCACGTGCACAAACCGGTCATGTCTGATCACATTTAAACCGGGCGGCTTTTATCCAGGAGTACCAGTGCAACCGGTCACAATCCGGTACCCCAACGCAAGAGACACTGTGACGTGGACTTGGGAAGGACCTGGAGCGTGAGTTTTCAAATATTACAACATACTTCCCTCTTTAGGATTTCTGAAACTGCAAAAGTGGTAGTGGGTTGGTTATATCTGCCAGAGGATCGATAACAGCTGGGGCACTCAAGCTGTTGGTGGAGCAGGAGTTTTACTGATAAAAAAATCCATTTCCCTTCAAAAGTCAAAAATACTTTTTATTTCATAAACTATTACATAGTACTTGAAAACGTCAAAATTATAAAAAAATAACAAAAACAAATAAAATATAATTATACTAAAATCACGAAGCTTAGATTCACTTGCAACCAAACAATTGTGTGTAAGTGATAAAGTGTAAGCGAATCTAAGTGCCAGGTCCGAGCCACCGCTCTGTAAGAAGAACTGGCAAGAAACTCACAGGCTATGCTCTTTTAAATTATCGATTGGTTAGTTACAATCTGTTACCCTGTTACCCCGGCGGGTAGACGGGTCCTAAAGTGGAGACAACGGCTCGAAAAACAAACGAAAAAGCGTAAGTGTAAGACCGGTGCAGCGACGACATATCGTCGGGGATAGTGCAAATCCGCGAAACTACCATACGTAAAGTCCGCGTATCTGCAATAGATCTAGTTTTACAGGGGAAGGTAAAAAAACTTAATAAGTTCCTAATTTCAACAAATTTTGGGCTCAGTTTTACACATAATGTAGTTAGTTATATGTTTTACCTTTGGTGGTATACGATTTTTTCTGAAAGTATATAATTTAGGCTCTGCGACAATTACGCGCATTAACTTAAATTAGCAACATTTTTCAGATACGCGGTATTGTCCAATGATAGTTACGCGGATTTGCACTATCCCCGACGATAGGTAAATCAAATGGCAGAAATTTGAGACGAACAGCTGAAGACCGAGTTCAGTGGCGTCCGGGATCCTGCTGAAAGCCGATTGCAAACGTTTACATTGAAGGTCTATAAGAGAGGCTTATATTTAACATTAGACTTCCATAGGCATAGAAATTTGAAATAAAATATTTCTTTGTTGATATTTTTAGACTTAAGTTGCTGTGGCTGACCCTCACGCAAGTCCACAGTAGCTGTGAGATCGAGTTCCTGCCGGTGTACTACCCTAGTGAAGAGGAGAAGAGAGACCCCAAGCTTTATGCCAGGAACGTCAGAGATGTCATGGCTAAGTAAGTGTTATATGAAAGTCAATTATATTATTTCTTTTTTGGCTTTTATGAACGTCATCTTAAAAACTGAAGCGCTCGTAGCTCTGCGGTGCTCGGTGGTCGGAAACGATCACCGAAGTACTGCAGAGTTTACAGAGGTCAGCCCTTCGATGTGTGACCGTTTGTGTGGCATTTGATATCGAGCGCTTCCGTGCTTCGGAAGGTACGTTAAGCCGTTGGTCCCGGTTATCACTAAATGTGATAGTCGTTAAGCCATGTTAGAAGCCTAATGGGCGGCTTGAAAATTCTAACAGCACGACGCCATACACCTGCCTCCGCCAATCCACACTGGGTCAGCGTGGTGGAGTATGACCCAATACCCTCACAACTTGTTATGTGAGAGGAGGCTCGTGCTCAGTAGTGGGACGTTAATGGGCTAAGAAGATGATCTTAAAAACTAACGCGACTGTCTTAAAGACTTATAAGAGTCCTAAAGAGATATAAATCTGAAACGAAATATCTATAATGAATATTTGTTCTGGTCTGGTATTTATGTATGTTTATCCGTTATTTAGTATCCATAACACAAGTTCTTATTGATACTCAACTTGAAACTAAATAATAATAAGCAAAATGGCTGTGTGCGTCGAGAACTTTTTGGGAATCCATTTTATCAATCAGCAAGTATTTATATTCATCGCAATTATAATCTTGACAAACTCTGTAGTCCAGTTAATAACGCATTTACTTCAACTATGTGAGTTATTCCTGTGTGTTAAGGAAATTGTATTATTTTCGGGTACACGGCAGCTGTTTTCCTTAAAACGTACCTATGGTGATTCATGTAATTTATTGATTCAGGCGTTACTTTCCGGAAATCCATTGTAAGCAAGTGATGGATTAAAAATATCTTTATAACAATCCCGCGCTCCTTTACTTTACTAGTCCATCCATTTAATCCATCAATTGATCTCTTAATGTGTCTTCACTTCAGGTGTGTTCACTTCATGTGTCTTCACTTCATTTGTCTTTACTTCATATGTATTCACTGCATGTGTATTCACTTCATGTGTCTTCACTTCATGTGTCTTCACTTCATTTGTCTTTACTTCATGTGTATTCACTGCATATGTCTTTACTTCATTTGTCTTTACTTCATGTGTATTCACTGCATGTGTCTTCACTTAATGTGTATTCACTTCATGTGTCTTCACTTCATTTGTCTTTACTTCATATGTATTCACTGCATGTGTCTTCACTTAATGTGTATTCACTTAATGTGTATTCACTTCATGTGTCTTCACTTCATGTGTATTCACTTCATGTGTCTTCACTTCATGTGAAGTACATGTATAACTAGAAATGTGTCTAGTCAAATGTGGTTGTGATTCAATTTTTTTTCTGGCTGGAAGCTACATTCATTAGTATGTTAAGCGTGCATATGTTTTGAATGGGATCCTGCCGTTTTGCCAAAACTATTTTGACAAAAATTTATAATCCAAACAAATTTTAGCAAACTTTTTTTACACCAATGCAACGTTGCGAATTATTTTAGTACGCAAATTTTCATTTGGTCAAATTTTTACTCGGCAGTATATTACTACGGATAATGACATTATGGCATTAGGTTTTTTAACAAGTAATTTATTACGGCAAACAAACTTTAGACAAATAACATTTAATCAAATGATTTGTTTGGACATAAAGTTTTACGTTTATTATTTTAAATAATCACAAACTAAGATATTAATACTAAATATATACTAAAAATAAAATAGTATAAGGAATGTTTGTTTAATATGTGTTCATAATTTTAAATTAACGTGATGATGATGAGTGAGGCTTAGATACATATTGGTTAGGTTAGGTTAGAACAGTGACCACAAAGCGCGCGAGCCGAGCGAGCGAAGCGAGCGTGCCGCGGTAGCGGCCCGCGAAGCGCCAGAAAATACTACTGTTGATTTATGTATGGCCAATATTTGTAGATTAGTATTAATAGTAAAGATGCAAATAGAAATGGTTATTTGAAAAGTTTCGAGACGAATTATTTGGCTTATTTTATTTTGCGTAAAATATGTAAAACTAACTGAGTTATTGTCGAAACGTTCACTTGGAAAGCATTACGTTTACGATACAATTATTTGTGAAGTAATAATTTGGCAAATGAAATTTTACAAAACAATATTTGGGAAGTGATAATTTGTCAATTTTCTTTTGGTGTAACTAGGGATACCCGTTTTGAATGTTACAGTGCGCTGGGCGTGCCCGTGTTGGATTATACGTACGACGATTGTCGACTAGCGGCGCGCGCGCGGCTACTGGGCGTGCCGGCCGCCGCATCAGCGAGGGAGGTGGCCGCGTTGCGCGCGCAACTCGGGTATGTTACTAATACTAGTTTCAACTACAAGGGTACTTATTTTATATTTATTTAAAATTTATTTTGATTCAATTTGTTGATAATAATAATAATTTATTTATTTTGGTGCGCCCTATCCGGGTCTATGTTTGATACTACCTTTTATAAGACATTTGTATATCCTACTTCCTACTAATTTTATAAACGTGAAAGTTTATATGTGTGGATGGATGTTTGTTACTCTTTCACGCAAAAACTACTGAAGCGATTGTGATGAAACTTTGTACTTGTATAGCTGCAGTCCTGGACTAACATATAGGACACTCTTTATCCCGATATTTCCACGGGAACGGGGACCACGCGGGTAAAACCGCAGGGCGCTGCTACTTTACTTGAATAGAAATGTTAACTGCTTTTTAGAATATTTTTTATTTATTTGTGTACTATACTTATCTTCAAGAGAATTTTTTTTATTGGTTTCCAACCTTCATGAATTCCATCAAGTTCATTACGCAGTTAAGTTCAAGCTTAAGGACTACCCATTCGGCGTGATATTATGTATATATTTTACTTTTAAAAAGATCTGTCTGTTTATTGTGTAACTGTAAGTTACAAAAGTATAAATGATCATTTAGGAACAATGGTTAGGATAAATATATATTTCGTAAAATAAGTTTATAAGTTAGTTACGCTAGATTTTTAGTTTTGACCTTCATAAGAGTTCTTTTGAGCCAAAATTAAATAAATGTTTTTTTTTTTTTGAAAAACCGTAACAGATTTAAGTCCCCGTTTAGCAGATTCTAAATGTTTTTGATCCACGACGCATAAGTTGAACAGTGACATTGTCACATTATCGGGTGTCTTTCGAAGTGCGGTATGAGGGGTGCCGCGAAATTATAGCAACGCGGCGAAACTACGCTTGCACGTATAATTTTAGTGACTTTCTTATTTTGTCTTATAGTACATATTTCTTCTTCGTCTTATATTACAAGCTTAACATTGGGCTTAACATTTTCAACTTCTGTTTGTGTAAATTAGAATAAAAAGTCAACCAGATCATTGTTGTGACCATCCCCTATTATACAGGCTCAGCTCAGTTTCACAATACATACTTACTTGACTGTGCTACTTTATTGGTTACGGCTTCTGGAGACACTTTCAGTATCTTCAAATATTCACTGTGTGTGTTTTGTATTCTTATATTTGATTGATAATTTAAAAAAGCATAGCCTGTGATTTTCTAGTTAGTTCTTCTCACACAGCGGAGGCTCGGAACTGGCACTTAAATTCACTTACACCTAATTTTCATTTATTTGCATGTAAGTGAATCTAAGCTTCGTGATTTAGATATTGAGTTTTTTTTTAAATTTATATTTTGTTTTGACGTTTTCAAGTGCTGTATAATAATTTATGAAATAAAGAACTTTTTACTTTTACTTTACGTGGTGGCCACTACTCATGGTTGTAATTGGCGCGCATAAGCTGCTTTTTAAGAGTATATAATGTTCTAATAGCCTCGAGAGGTCTCAACTGGAGCTGCAACTAGCGGCGAGTGGTTCGGGCGGTGCGGGGGGCGCGGAGGGGTGGGTGTCCCGGGCCGAGCTGGCGCGGCGTCTGGGCCTGGCCGAAGACGAGCGGCTGCAGCGGCTCTACGATATATTCGAGCAGGTACTGATACTACTACTGGTTCTTTCTTTATTATAAATAATGGCTTCGCGCGTCTAGCACATTTAGCCAGTGTCAAGTAAGTGATATATTAATAAAATATAATTCAAAGTAAATGAAAATGAATGGTGATAAAGATGATAAATGGTAAATGAGATACCCTCCCCTAAGCCCCTTGAGCCCTCAGCAAAGATGTGGGACTATACTGAGATCTCACATGGACTCCTTGAGAGAAAATTTGAAAAGTGATGTTGCACTGTTTTGTTTGATTTACCAACACTCATATATATTCACAAACACTTAACGGTTAATAATCCACCGTTATTACACATTAATGTTAGAAATATCACAAATTTTAAAAAATAAAACAAAACTGCAGACATGACGCTTCACTTTCCCGCCAAGAAGTCTCACTACTGGTTTACAGATATCCTACCAAGATCTGGCCCAAGCCAAACTCACCTGCAAGTGGTAAACCTGCCGCTTAATACTTGACTATGGCAAACATAAAAGTTTCCTAATTTCAGTAAGTAGCACTACGTGGGACCAACAATATACTTGGCGAAATGTGGGCGTATAATATGCCTTTATTGCATACCTTCTATCGCGGGCGTTGAGCGTGGAGACCGAATCCGGAAATTCCGTAACGAAATAAAACCTAACACCCCCCCACTCCGACCAGCACAGCGGTGATACTTTTTAGTTTTTCCATCTATCGATTTATCTACTATTTATAGCAGAACTTTTATTGACTTTTTGAAATATCACACTTGTCTCGTTAGTTCAGCAACCCGCCTTTAGGTGGCATTGGTTGTATCAGGTGGCTAAAATTTGTTTTCTTATCTGTCACCACGCTCAAAGTGTAACTTAAATTAATATCAAAGAAAAAAAATACTGCATAAATAAATAATTATAATTGCAGAAGTTGATAAAAAATGCTATGCAATAGCTTTACCGCGGCAGTCTCCGAGTGTCTCACGTCTTTTATGTTTTTATGTAACTTGCATTATTTAAAGGAAATAAACGTTTTATCTATCTATCTATCTGCCTACCGCTTTCGGGAAACAGGCGTGATATTATGTATGTATTTATTCATAGCGTCGTAAGGTGGCAACTGTAGCTAAAACTAGTCGCTACTTGATATGCTCGAACAAGCATAATATGTAAGCTGTGTCTTTATATTTCTCATTGATACCCCCTGGGGGCCTACCGCCGAATTCGATGGATTACCGGTAATCCATCTAGATCAAACTTTGTTTTGCGTTCATTAATCCGTACGGGGGAATCTGCCGACAGCCACCTCTCATTCATGACCTTCAGTCCGTGACAGACCAATAGGTAAATGGAGAACGCCATTTTGTTTCGATTTCCATGAGTTCGGCGGTACGACAGAATCAATTCGAAATCCATTTTGCCTTATAATCGATTGCCATCGAACTCGACGGTAGGCCCCCTGATCGTGATCGTAGTCCACAGCAGACCACATTCAACTGATACCAGTCACCTTGCCGCAGGTCTTCCTACACAGAGAGAGAGGAGGTTGGCGTTCTTAAGGGCAGGTCTATGATTAGCAGCCAGTGGACAGCTATTAATTGATTAACTTTTTGTAGTCATAAATATAAAAAAATAAAATGTTTTTCCTAATTTAAGATATCACAAAATGTCAGAAAAAGTCGACTAATCTTTCTCATATTTGAATTTTGTTCAATCTTTTTGACCTGTTTAGACTGATTTAAGTTTGAGTCAGATTGGATGCAGTCAGCTCGACGTGGAAAACGAATAAATGAATGAATGAATAAATAAATTAATAAATGAATGAATGAATAAATGAATGAATAAATGAATGAATATATGAATGAATGAATGAATATATGAATGAATGAATAAATAATGAATAAATAATGAATAAATGAATAAATGAATGAATAAACACTTTATTGTACACTAAATATAAAAAGTAATCAAATCACATAAACAAATGTATGGTACAATGGGCGGCCTTATTGCTAACAGCAATTTCTTCCAGACAACCTTAGGATGGACAGGAAACATATTAAAAAATGGGGAGCGATTGGCCTATGTTCAGCAGTGTACTAATGATTGAGGATCAGATCAGAAACTTATCAACTGGATGAGATGATGAATCAAATTAGAAAGTTCTCAAGCCTTGTTGATCAACTGTAATAATTGCCTTTGCAGAAATCCAGCGGGTTGATGTACTTCCCAGACTACTTACTGTGCGCTGCATTCCTGTCGCTGCAACATGAGCCTCTGACGGAACTGCTGGCCTTGGCTTTTAAGGTATACTATGTCTTACCGATAGTGTATACCAGGGATGTTGCGGATTATAAAAGGCATATCCGCGGATACAAATGCGGATCTGTCCAAAAAACTCAAGTGTTGGTTTGCTAGGGTAAATTTAAAAATATATATTTTTTTCTTTTTATTCTCCAGTCTGTTTCTCAAAGGATAGTATATTTATCCTGCGCTAATAAATAACTGTTGTAACACTTGCTGGTGGAGCTGATAAGAATTTGCGTTCAATTTTAGACAACGGCTTGAACTCGCTTTGATAAACACCCCACCATTTAAGAGGAATCTCATTTTAATTAATTCGCATCCTATTGCGGAAAGTAAGAAACTCTTCGAGAATTGCATAAACGCTGACAATTTCTATTGTTTCCTGCCTCTTATCGCCACTTGATGAATCGAGAATCATGGCAAGACTACTAATTAAACAGGACTGACATCCCATTATCACAACCGCATCCGTGGCGGTGAAAAAAAAATGCATCTGCAACATTCTTGATTCGCAACATCCCTAGTGTATACAATCACAATATAAATAAATAAAGTTTGTGAGTTATAGTTTTTTTCATGTTATATTAATCGCTGCCGGTAATAAAGGCACATCATCACAATTAAATTCAATGTTTATTGCACTCTATAATGTTTTACATAAGGTCTTAAATCTACACAAGTTACAATTATGGACCCTGTTGGGCACGGCAAACTTAGGAGAGAGGAAGCATACTAGGTCCTTTTTTACAATTTTATATAAAGATTAAATAGTTCACAACAACAATGTCCTAAATCAAAATATAACCGTTATTGTTAACTTAATTTTATGAGTATACTAAAATTAGGTGATTATTAGACCGATACGGCGTGGAGGTCAGTATACCTACACTTCACTCCAGAGGTCGTGGGTTCGATTCCCACACAGGACAAATCTTTGTGTGCATGAACATGAATATTTGTTCTGGTCTGGGTGTTTTTCTATGTATATTAAGTATGTATTTACAAAATAAAAAAGTATTTAAGTATGTCTATCCGTTGTTTAGTATCTATAACACAAGTTCTTAATGATACTTATCTTGGAACTAAATAATTGGTGTAATTGTCAGAAAATATTTATTTATTTATTAGATATTTTTTTACTACTATCAGAATTGTATAGTTTATTTATTATTTTATTAATTATTGTGCATATATTTTAAATGTCCCTGTATATATTATTACATTATTGTTTAAAAATTTTCATGTCATATAATTAAATAAATTGATTATAACTTTAACTTATACCTATTTTTTTAATGTCCTTATCATTGATTAGTCCTTTATGTCGTCGATGACACGAAATTAAGTCGAGAAGAATTCGAGTGAACCATCACTCACTGCTGATTTATCAGCGGGGCAGGAGTGTCGCGTCCTGCATTTTTAAAGACGCAAATGGCTAATTTTTAAATACATTTTGCGTTTTTTGAAATTTAACAGCCGGACGCTACCTAATTTTTTGTTATGTTTCTTGTTATAATGTGGAGAATATGCAGCCCCGACTTTGATCTGCGACTTCTTTCACGCTATAAAATAAATAAAAATGTTTTCTGACAATTACACCAATTATTTAGTTTCAAGATAAGTATCATTAAGAACTTGTTATGGATACTAAACAACGGATAAACATATTTAAATACTTTTTTTTTGTAAATACATACTTGGTATATTAAGTAACATAGGAAAACACCCAAATATTCATGTTCATGCACACAAAGATTTGTCCTGTGTGGGAATCGAACCCACGACCTCTGGAGTGAAGTGTAGGTATACTGACCTCCACGCCATATCGGTCGCTATAAGTGTTTGATCTTAATTTTCAGTTATACGGTAATCGCGAAGGTAGAGTGGATTTAGCGGCGTTCTTGGAGGTAGCGACGCGTTGTCTAGGCCTCGCTCGGGATCAGGCCGAGCCGCTGTTCCGGCTGGCGGGCGGAGACCTCCTCTCTTGCGGTATGTGTTAATCGAGGGTTCCGTGCTCAAACCCGATAAGTGACAAAATTTGCGTATTTGGGCTTAAAACAGTACTTAAAAGAATTTATCGGTTAATTAAAAAAAATGAAACTTAAAAGGTTTACTTATTGGATTATGAAGTCCTCAGTTTTCAGTCTTCTTTCCTGAAATGGACTTATCTGATAATATCACAAGAAAAAGCGGCAGAAATTATGTATCTGATGTTGTCACTTATCGGGTTTGAGCACGGAACCCTCGTAATATGTTTTTATTTGTCGTAATATATGTTGACATATAGTTCTTAAAGGACGTAAATGTAAAAAACTGCAAATTGAGTTAACTATGCCACAAGTTTCCTTTTATGTAGATGCATTGAGTGCTTTTTTTTTTTTGGAATTTAACTACTGTCCCATCGAGAGAGTCACACACCAAATCGAGTATGATATCGTATTTATGACAAAAAAAAACTTTAAACCGTTTTACTGTCCAATTGACAAAATGGCATTTACGTCTTTTAAGAACTAGATGTGCGTTGTGTAGACTGTGTCCATCTTATTACCAGCATGATTCCTCTTGAACCTCAAGTCAAAAAAAGTTAAAGTCAGACCGTGAGACGGATTTAGTTTATAATTCATCGTTAATACGATGTTTATACATCATCACGTGGAATCATTGCAGATTGAAGGAGACAGGTGTTTGACTCGGTGGCGAGACCCCTTGCCTTTAAATTCAGAGGGTCTCGGGTTCAAACCCTGGTAGCGCACCTATAACTTTTCGAAGTTATGTGCGTAATTGTCGCTTGCTCCGTGCCTCGTAAAGCACGTTTAGCCGTTGGTCCTGGCTGTCATGAACATCAGTCAAAGTCAGTGCCTTCTAAAAGCTGGTTTAACCATAGAATAATGTTTCTCTCTCGGTTGCGGAGGTCAGACGGCAGTCGCTCCACGTATTAACTGAAATTCAGTCAAATCTGGTTGAACCAGTGAGCAGACCCTGGGCCCTAAGCTAAGTCTAGGGCAACCGGGATAATGCTAGGATATGTGATGTGAGTGTTTCACGTCCTTTTCTTAGAGTTAGCACCGCGGACCCGCTTCCTTAAAGGCCTACGCAGACGACGGAACTTTCCGATCTTGTCCGTGCATCTTCTGTATTTCTATGAATATAGAGTTTAAAATATCTACGTTTATTAACCGATAGGCCTGACTTTAAATGCAAGCAGTTTCAACTTTACTCACTTAGTAATAAAGATCATGCTCGGACCAGATCGGAAAGGATTGGTCAAAAGTACGTCGTATGCGTGGCTTAGGCCTTAATAATTTTTTTTTCAGATGAGTTTGTATCGTTCGCTCAAAAGAGGCCGGAGCTAGCTTTCATATTTACCAGCGAGTCGTCGACGCAACAGAAGCCGAAGTCGCAGTGATCCCAACAGCTGCCCACGGTCTGCAGTCAAGTACCGTGACGTCTTCATTAGTTTGACAACTTAAATGTCAATGTCACACTTAAATGTTGTCAAAGTCGATAATACATACTGTCAAAGTACCCACTTATAAAGCACTATTTCGAGTTTGACGAAAATTTGTTGTCGAAGATATGTCGTTCAGCAGTATCTTAATGTCTAAGTGCAATACACAAATATTTCGTGCTATATAACTAAATTTGGTCTTTGAAGAATTTCAAGGCGTGTTTTATAAGTCTTAGCTCCTAGATTTCAATCTTCTGATAACATTTATAAAACTTAATCGAGTTCGAACTTTTGTCAAACTGGAAATGGTGTCAAACTCACCATACACTGCGCTTCTTCGAATAAACCTCTTCCTTGTTCATTCCTATGTGCGGAGTATATGATCTTCCATCTTTGTTGATAATTCGTTTCTACATTTGAGTTTGACAATATTTTTATATAATTACATAAAATTTGTACAAAAAATTATACATGATTATTTTTATGTTAATAATAAATTACAACTTTTCTTTATTTTTGGGCCAAAGCCGTACTTGTATTAAAAAAACAAATTTCATTTTGACACATTAATCTACATGTCAAAATAATACGTCTTACAATTTACCGATTATGTAATTTTATAACTTGACGATTTTAAGAGTATTGTACTTACGAACAGAAAATCACAATATATATTTATTAACATAAGTCAAAACTACAAACAAATTACTATCGATCACCTTCCGCCATTAAGTACCCACTTCCATTTATTTTATTCTTGTTTTACACAAATTACTACGATAAGATTTAGTATTTTATTATTATAATTACAATTGACTATAACAAAATGAGATTATTTAAATATGAAAATTCAGACGACAAGCAAATACTGCAAAAATTCATGTAAACTATAAAATAAAATCTCTCGTAAAAACGAGAAACTACGTTCAGTTGCGTATGAGATTATTTGTTATAATAAGTGTATATCGGAGCTTGGTATTTTAGATTTTTTATGTTATTTTTTCATGGCGATTAAACAGCAATAACATGAAAGGAACAGGCTTCCGAATAAATTTACGCCATATTTATTAATTTGCAAAATCTGGAAACCAGCAAATTTCAATCCGTTTCTGCGAGTATTTGTAACCAGATTCATTTATTTTATAAGAATCCAAATATTGATTTGCAAACTTATTGTGGAGTCGCGTGTGATTGTCGCGAAGTTAGAACTTCGCACTGCTTAAGCCAAAAGTAACAACTTTTCAGGAGAGGAAAATCGCAATCACTCTTATTCTCTAAGTTCCTGTCTCTAAATGGTCTTTTATGAAGCGTCTTTCGATTTGGTATCGAATGAAATGCAAAAGTCAAAATTGCAGTTTTTGAACTTCCCGGAGTGTAGAACTTAAGTGACGAAGTGGTGTTACAAAGGAGTTTATGATATTTATTTGTGACAAATTGTGTTACAAGGACATCTAAAATACAAGTGTTTTTGTCGAAATACACTGGCATGCAACTGGCTATAGCAATATGTTCCCTATTACCAGTGCTGTTAGTCAGGGAATATAACAGACGATTTCCACACAGTTCGCTCCTATTGCTTGAAATATTGTCAAACATTGTCTTCTAAAGGTAGTGCTTCGTTTTTAGGAAATTAATTAGTTGTATTATGAATTATTGATACTAGTGGAATGAGATTAGTGGTAATAACATGCTTCTTAAATGGTTCAAATTTAGTCTTTCCATTAAAATAAGTTCAAAATATGTTAGTCATTTGACAACAGCTCGTAATGTAATAAAATGTTTACCTGCGTTTAGTTCCTGATTAAATAATTGATATAATTGATTGTAAGCCTTGTTTGGTTTTCAGTGCATGAAAAATTCGTAAAACTGTCAAATAATGATACATCTTGAGTGCTGAGTGCAAACATTCATTTTTGAAATGTTGTCTTTCCATAAAATATAAGTATATTTTTGTTTATCATTTGACAATTAGAATTTAAATATAATTCTTTCCTGCGTTTCGGTCTATGCATGCGCTGTGTTTTAACTTATGTAATTATTAAATGCTTAAAGTTACAAATTTTCGTAACAGATAACTTGACAGTGACAGAAGGTACTGTTCTGTTGAACATTGACTTTTATTACAAGGCAAATGTGTACACCCTTCCAAATTGCAAAGTATTAAGCTGGTCTTACTATCATGCTGATTATATAATATAGTGAGTATTCAAATAAAATTACAACCTGCGTTTGTTCCGTGATTAAATACATTGTTAGCCGATATCGATTTTTACAGATGTAAATTCTATTCGTAACGTTCGTAAATGTTTAGAATGTTTAAAAGAATTGATTACTTTTAAGTGGTAGCGGGGAACAAGGGCTGAAACTTTCCGTCGAGAAAATGAAGCATTCGTTGCGATGAATGACAAAATGACTGACATTTATGGACGCTGCTTTACTTTGGAGTGTTTATACCTACTATAATCAGCTCGGCGAACCTTGATCCCTATGACACTGACAGTTATTCCCACGACACAACCTTGTAGTAGCGACTATAACGATATCTTCCAAACGGAGTAACTTTTGCAGGACGTCAACGTAAAGTCTGATTGAGATAATTTCTTGTAAGTGTTAATAATTATTATAATTCCAACGGGATATTATTGTAATTGCATATATCTGCCTAAAATTAATAAATATCATTTTTAGACACCGCCAATTCGATTATAATATAACGGTGACGCTACTACAAGGTTGTGTCGTGGGAATAACTGTCAGTGTCATAGGGATCAAGGTTCGCCGAGCTGATTATAGAAATATTATCATGTACGACTGTACATATGTATATGCGTGATATAGTTTGTAACATCCAAAGCGCCATAAATATCGACACAAGTCTCTATTGTCCGATATATATGGCGCTTGAGCAACTATTTAGCGCTAACTGCACACAAAATTTTTTAGTACAAAACACATCAAGCAAAGACATAAGTTTTAATAAAAATAGTAGTAGTTATTTATTAAATATGCATTTGACCATATTCTCATCTGATATTATGATGTAGTAGGACACATCAATCTTGACCCGTTAAAAAAAAATCTAAAAAATCCCTCTAATTTCATTTGCCGTTTCGTATTTAGGTAGGCATACATTAGACCATATTCTCGTCTGATATACTATATTACGGTATAACTGGACACATTAATCTTGATACGTTAAAAAGTAAAGTTTTAAAAAAGTCTCTCTAATTAAAAATATAAATTTCAATAAAACCATCTGAATTTATTTTGTGTTTTCAGTCATTTTAATTGATAGGCATTTCACCGTATTATCGCCAAATGCTATATGAAGATATAGCTAGACACATCAATCTTGACTCGTAAAAAATCATTGAGCATAATAATAATTTATTTTCCTATGTTAATTGCTCCGATTTTTAGTTTAGTCAGGTTTTTTGCTAAAGCATAACCTTGGGACATACTACAAAATTGTAAAACTTTCAATAAAACATAGACACTTGAATAATATTTAATTACAAGTAGATGATACACAAAAAAATTAGTATGTAATTAAATTATTAATACTATTAGATAATGTCACCGCTTAAAGACACTTCAGTTGATAAGATATGTTGTTAATAATTTATATTGTCAAATTATATTAATATGTTAGTTGATATTTAAATGTAATGTAAGCCAAGTCATTTTACTTTCTTGTAAACATTCGGCACTAAATAGACATAAAGCGGATAGTGCGGACAAAGCCAAAATTACAAAATATTAAAACTATCGCGCCCATTCACTGCGGGCGGGAGCTTGATCGTAAAAGAACGGGCAAGAAAATCGTCAAGGTTAGTTTTTTCGCCCGCCAATTACAAGAAAATGTACTTAATTGTAAAAAAAATTGACAAGTCTTCAAAAACCTGTGTTCTGCAGTCACAAGATTTTAAATTAAAGAAGAAACTCTTTATATTTATATTAGTTGTATTTTATATTAGTACTAGTATCTAAGACGCTACTCAAACCTAGGCTTAATATTAAAAATGTTAAAGTTTTTATATTCAGACAACCTTTACTTAATCTCGGCGATAGTTCAGCGGCGAAACCCATAGACTTTAAATTTAGAGGGTCTCGAGTTCAAACCCGATCGCTTGCTCCATGCCTCGGAAATCACGTTGAGCCGTTGGTCCCGGGTGTCATTATCATCTATAGCATGGTTTGAGTGGCGTTAGTAAATCTCAGTGATGTTTTACAAATTGTTAGCATTAAGTATGACTTAATGCTTTATTACTGTTTTTTGCTATTCCAAGTAATTAAAAGTATTTTATTTATTTAGACTAAAAATGCTTATAAACCTGTCGACGCTATTTTATCAATAACATGTGTAAGCATACAAGTATTAATGTTTTCGAAATAAGTGATGTATTAAAGTTGTATTATTTTTTAATTTATTTATTTAATATTAATCAATAGTCTGCCATTATATCAAATGTGATTAATCAATGAAATGATAATTAACTTCGTTAATTGTACAAAAAATCTAACTTAAAAGTACCGACATTAAAGGCATTCCAATTTCAAATGATTATTAATTAGCATTAATTATAAATATTGTTTGTTATTATTCTTAATCACATCAACAGGAGGTCAATCGTTGTATATAAAAGAAATTCGTGTTAGTTCTTTTTTTTCTTTCTTTTAAATAATGGCTTCGTGCGTCTAGCACATTTAGCCAGTGTCAAGTAAGTGATATATTAACAATATATAATTCATAGTAAATGAGAATGAATGGTGATGAATGGTGATCAAGATGATAAATGGTAAATGAGATACCCTCCCCTAAACCCCTTGAGTCCTCAGTAAAGATGTGGGACTATACTGAGATCTCACATGGACTCCTTGAGAGAAAATTTGAAAATTTATTTTGCACTGTTTTGTTTGATTTACCAACACTTAAGTATGTTCACAAACACTTAATGGTTATTAATCCACCGTTATTACACATTACTTAATTTTCGAAATATCACAAATTTTAGAAAATAAAATAAAACTGCAGACATGACGCTTCACTTTCCCGCCAAGAAGTCCTCGTGTTAGTTATACTCTTTATAACTCAAGAATGGTCGAACCGATTCAGCTAAAAGTTGGAGGGGAGTGAGCTTGGCTGGAGACGTACATAGAATACTTATTGTTCCGTTTCCGTGAGACGTGACATAAAACGTAGTATAACAAAACGCAAACGCGAAGGTTACAAGCTATTTCGCATTTTGCCAAGGGAATTCTATTAAAAAAAGTACCTAAACGTCATTTGAAGTAAGTCACGAATCCGTTCTAATCTGCAGTCAAAGATGTTAAAGATTGTTATTAAAATTCAAGATGGCGACAACCGGTCTACATATTTTAACAATTAATATCAAAATGGAAATAGATGATCTATTTCACTCATTATTGAATTATGTGTTTAGAGTTAATTTTTTTCTTAAACTATTCACGTATATAACAAAAAATTAACTCAATTACATAGTATAAAACGAAATCACTTTCCGCTGTCTGTCTGTCCATACAAAGATCTTAAAACACTACGTAATGGTTTGTGATGCGGTTTTTAATAGGCGATTCATGAGGAAGATCAGGGATGTTGCGGATGCTGATTTTTTTCACATCCGCGGATGCGAATGCGGATGCGGAATTTGAAGGCTCACATCCGCGGATGCGGATTTTTAAGATATTAAGAATTGAAACAGTGATAACTTAATTATTAATATTTATATTGTTATTAAATCAAACGTAAGTACTTATTTTTGTAACGTGTCGAATCTGGTCACCAATTTCTTTGCTCCCATTGGACATTGTCACATGCGACCGGCACGCGCCCTAATGGCTGGGCCCCGCCCAATTCTTCCTTGTCGCTACTTGCATGATATTCGCATCCGCATTGATTAATGCGGATGCAGATGCAGATGTCCAAATCTATGCGAAAGTTCCGCATTTGCGGATGCGATGGTTCATATGTTAATCACGCGGGCGAAGTCGCGGTCCGCCGTTAGTATGTAATAAACGCAATAATAGCTCAACTGTTTCTCTGTAACCTTTACACGGTTAGCGCCGATCATCGCCTATAGAACAATTTATAGCGATTGGCCTCTTGTTTAATTAATGATAGTAATGCTTTATAACATTAAATATTTTGTACATATAGGTTAATTTACATTTAAAATGAAAATTATTTATAAATTTGTAATAATGATTATGCTTACCATATAATACAGGAACTTCCTGTTTTGTTATTATACTCGTAATTACATAAGAACTCAAAAAAATGTCACAATATTAGGAACAAAAGGTTTATTATCTGATTATAATGTATATTATAAGTTTTCCGCGCTCTTTGCGGCGTATATGGCGGGTAAATACTGCTGTAACGTAACCTGCAATGTAACATGGACGTACGGGACCCACATAATAGGAATTATGTTACATTGAATGATACACGTATACATAAAACCACGCCTGTTTTCCTAAAGGGGTAGGCACAGGCTAATTAAATGCCCTCATGTCGCTAATTACACTGTTGGTCCCACGTAAAAGGTGGCGAGCCTATTGCCGTTTATCGGGAATGTTTATGTTCGCCAGAGCGTCGTCTGTTGATCGGCTGGTGCACCAATTGCAGGTGAGGTTGGCTTTGGCTCCTAGATCTTTTAGGATCCAATATTATGATCCGATAATTGCGTGTTACATTGCATGTTACATTACATGTTACATTTCATGATACCTTTCCCAACGGCCTTTAATTGGCTAAGGGTAAAAGAACGTGCGCAAATCATTTAATTGCGTGTTACATTACATGTTACATCACGTGTTACATTACATGTTACATTACATAATACATTTCGCAAAGGCCTTTAAAGGGCGAAGGGTAAGAGAACATGCGAAAATATATGGATTGAGTGTGTGAAGGAAGATATAATCGAGAAGGAGTGAATGAGGAGATGACGTATGACCGAGGAGAGGAAGGAGAAAACATGCTGCACCGACCCCAGGGGAACTGGGAGCAGTGCAGGAGGCTGATTATTGAAGTCAAAGTGAAAAGTGAGAGTCAAAATTTGCAGAGCGGGAGGCTGGTTGTTGAAGTCAAATTGAAAGTCAAAATCTTTTATTCAAGTGAGGCTTAATACGCAGTACGCAGGATGACTGCTGCTTCTCTTGATCGACTCTTACGACTGCCCGTGAGATGAGAGGAGGTTGCACTATGGTAGGCCGGTTTCGCTCGGCACAGTACAAGAATTATTTGATATTAAACATAACAGCCGTGTTCCTTGGTAAATAGATTTTAGACTTCTGGGGCCGAAGTAAAGTCTTCACTAAGACTGGGAATATAATTACAGTCCTCCCTAATTTCTTCTTAATTGATAGTCTTCCGTTGTTTTTTAATTTTAAATATTTATGTGTTTATGTTTATACCCTATAAACTGTTGTTTTGTTATAACTTTATGTTTGAAAAAGTGTAGATTGCCTAGAGATTCTAAAATTAAAATAGTTTTGGGAAAGGCAAATGTAGATTTAAGGAAAATGTTCTTAAGAAGCGATTTTTGAATTTGAATCACATTTGTAAACTGCGATTTGTGTAAAAAATCTTCACTGTTTTCTTATAAACGTCCGATTTAAATAATAATATGTTCCAAAATATTTACTACATTTCTGTAAAATTTTGATTTTTTTAATTAAAATTTGCTATAGGCTTTTATAACCGAAGCTTATGGAAACATTCTGAATTAATTTATTTGTATATTAAAAATTGTTTGTGTTGAGAAATTAAATTATGACTTTATATATCTCCTGTTTTTCATTTCTTTTTTAATAAAGCCTAATAATCCTAATAAATAATCTTTGAAACAGCCTTATAATCCTAATAAATAATCTTTTTTAATAAAGCCGAATAATCCTAGCCTAATAGATAATCTTCTTTAGTAAAGCCGAATGTGTATAAATGTCCAACCATAACGTTTAACTTTCGACCCGGTTGCATCTGAAAATCAATGTCAGCTGAAGCAGTGGCTCCTGCGGGATGTAGCTATGCTTCCAATAAAAAGGTCATGCTAGGTCAGGTGCACCGCTGTGTATTTACTACCTAGCTACTTACTATCTATTTATTACCTAGTACGCTCTTTTTCAAATTATAATAATAAATAAATATTTTCTGACAAGTACACCAATTATTTAGTTCCAAGTTAAGTATCATTAAGAACTTGTGTTATGGATACTAAATAACGGATAAACATATATAAATACTTTTTTTTCTAAATACATAATATACATAGGAAAACACCCAGACCAGAACAAATATTCATGTTCATGCACACAAAGATTTGTCCTGCGTGGGAATTGGAACCACGTCCTTAGAGCGGACAGCGGCTATTCTCGCCACCACGCCATATCGGTCTTCATGTTATAATATACAGGCTTATAACTCTGTTGGGGATAAACATACTAAAAGAAGGGCTCGTAGCTCCGCTATGCTCGGTGGTTAGAAACAATCACCGAAGTAAAGCAGAGTTTACGGAGTCCTTAGATGGGTGACCGTTAGTGTGTCACTTAATATCGAGCGCTTCCGTGCTTTGGAAGGCACGTTAAGCCGTTGGTCCCACTTATCACTAAATGTGGTTAAGCCATGTCAGAGGCTTAATTGTGCAGCTTGAAAAATTCTAACAGCAGGAGGCCATACACCTGCCTTTGAGAATCTGCACTGGGTCCGCGTGGTGGAGTATGCCCCAATACCCTCACACCTTGATATGTGAGAGGAGGCTCGTGCTCAGTAGTGGGACGTTAATGGGCTGTGATAACTGGGTCCGCGTGGTGGAGTGTGACCCAATACCCTCGCACCTTGGTATGTGAGAGGTGGCTCGTGCTCAGTAGTGGGACGTTAATGGGCTGTGATGACTGGGTCCGCGTGGTGGAGTGTGACCCAATACCCTCGCACCTTGGTATGTGAGAGGTGGCTCGTGCTCAGTAGTGGGACGTTAATGGGCTGAGATGATAAAACATACTAAAAATATTTATACGGACATACGTTAAAAGTCGTAGAACTGAATATGATGTTGTAAATGATATTAGCTATGTAAGGGGTCATCCATAAATTACGTCACACTAATTCCGTAATTATTTGGCCCCCCCTCCGTCCTTGTCACAGCTGGTCAGACTTGTGGGTCTCCCTCCTCCTTAGTGTGATGTCACATATTTTATATTTATATAATTGTACAGCAAGAAATAATTATATCAAAACAGCAGTTCGAAAATTTTCACGAAATTTAGGATCCCTCCCATCCCCTTGTCACACTTCATCAACCCCCTCCCACCCCCTTAACGTGTGACGTCATTTATGGATAGCCCCTAATCCTAAGAGGTTGTTGGTATTTTATAAAAAAACTTTGTACACATTGGTGGTAAAATGAATACATACAATCACGCCTGTTTCTCTGAAGAAATAGGCAGAAGCAAATTGTACACCTACATTTCGTAAACTATCTAGTTGGTCCCACGTTATAGGTGTCAAGCCTATTGCCGCTTATCGAGCACTGTTATGTTCGCCACAGCCTCGTCCGTTGATCGGCAGGTGCACCACTTGCAGGTGATGTTAGCTTGGGTTCCTCAAATCTTGTTAGAATATCTATTCACACTATACATTCTTTTAAAAAAAATGCCACTTTGTTAACAAGTTTTAATATCGAACTGATATAAGTAGTCAACTCAAAATAAAAACCCGCTTGTCGACCATATGCCAACAACGTATTCTTTCATATTTTGGCCACATAGCGCGCAGAGGCGATGAAAGCCTGGAAAAACTGATTGTCGTTGGAAACACAGAAGGCAAACGATCGCGTGGTCGTGCACCAACCAGGTGGAACGATCAAGTGAAAGACTCGTCGTCCTCCAAATTCTACGCGTTCGTGAAAGACGCGCTGTATAGGAACCGGTGAAAGCAGATCATCCGCTCCAGATGTTAATCCGATGCTAACCACGATCCTCAGACATGAGGGACCGACTATAGAGAAAGAGAGAGATGAAGTTACAGAGTGGTCGTCTTAAATTATTTAAAAGAGTTATAATATGATTATCCTTAACGTTTTTTTGATGCTGGCATCATAGTAAATAGACCAATCTAATCACCACCAATTGTTGAACCAGGTATCTCTAGTGTGGTTTGATAAGGGAGCGGCAGTGGTAGTCGTAGTACTAGTAGTGCTAGGAGGGGGCAGTGTAAACAGATCTCCCCTCTTTCTGGTGCGTTTCACGAACTTGGTCGACTGGGTGGTCGGAATCGTGGGAGCTATAACCACATCCTCTCCTAAATCCTTCGCTTTTTGCTTGTAGTGCAGATCGAATATCTTTTCCACCATATTGGAGACGTCCACATGAGCTGCCAGAACCTTCTCGTAACATATCAGATAGTAAAGAAAAAAACTCCGAAGCGGCATTTTCTTCATTATGTTATACAGAGCCTCCATTTTTAACAAAATTTGCATCAGACTGCCGTAGAATATCGCCATGTTGAATCTGATGTCGTGGGAATACTTTTTTCTGTATTTTTTCGTTACAGCCAAACGGAACCGGGTGGAGTAGATGGATTGCTTCATCATGTTTAAAGCGATTGTCATCATTGGTTGGTTCTTGGTGTTGGCTTCGAGTTTGCTTCTCCGGAACCACCCCATGTTCTTCTTCTTCTCCTGAGCGACGATTTTGAAGACGTAGTCCGCGTTTAGCATGCACACGTCCAGGTTGTCTTGGTCTCCCAAATCGTCTTTGCCCTGAAGGAAGTTGAACAGAGCCCCGGTGTAGTCGCTCCTATTTAAATATCTCGTGATCATTTGGTCGAGGATCTTCGCACCTGGGAGAGGTTCTGTTTTGTACTTATACTTTCCACAGGCAGCACCTATAGAATATCAAATTAATTGTCTCATCAAATTATCTCAGCACATTACTAATAATAATATTAATCATTTTTTGCATACTAAGTAAGGTCCATATACCATTTTATACAACTTTAGTACAAAAACAATATGTACAAACATAAGTAAAATTTTAATTAATTAAGTAATTATTAATGATCCACTATTGAACTATGCTTCTGAAATGATGGTTCTAGGTCATATGAAGGCAAGTGTGTGGTGACCCGCTGTTAAAATTGTTTAAGTATTTAACATGATTTAATGTTTATCACATATAACCGGGACCAACGGCTAAATGTGTCTTCTGAAGAAAGGATTCGCTTGATAATAATTTCCACACAAATGGTCACCTAACCAAGGAACTATTTATAAACGATTTGTTTACTCTACTATACTTTATTGATCTTTTCCGATCATCTAGGCTAGTAACTGTCACCTATGATCCTTGTTTTTTATGGTGCCTGCACTTATTTATGACAGTGCCATTTAGAAATAAATCCCGATTGATACTGCATTGCAGTCGTCATCCCAAGTATTGGATTCACTTTAAACGAAAAGTACTGAGACGTCGTGCCTGATTATGGGTCTAGTAAGAAAGCTCAGAGAGAGAGAGAGAGAGAGAGAGCTATGTTCAAAGTGTCAACTGCAAAGTGACTCACCTAGCCTGAATTGGCTTAACGACTACCACATAATAATATGCTCTTTACATATTGTCCAAAGCGATATTAAACAGCAACGCAAGCAGTGTGTAATGTCATAAACATACCTACATATTTATCTACACAAATTCCACTTCCCTCCGTATTCCCTCGACACCCATCTTCGTCATCATCATCACATCCTAGTATTATCCCGATTGCCCTAAATTTTGGCTTGGGGTCCAGGGTCTGCTCATACACACGGCAGAGCGACAGCCGTCTGACCTCCGCAACCCAGAGGAAAACATCATTCTATGCTTAAACCAGCTGTCAGGATGTTAGAAGGCACTGACTGCCGTAAAGCAACTGCCATAGATGTTTATGACAGCCGGGACCACCGGCTTAACGTGTATTTTAATACACCTGACAATTAAAAGTAAACTCAAAGGGAGGTATGGATGTCGCTAGCAAGGCCTCCCCGCACCCACCATCGACATCAGGGCGTCGGGGGGATTCCAGATGAATTTCGTGCGTGGTTTCATATAAAAATTCATTAAAAAATAAGTTCATTAAAAAAGAGCTATCGCTATAATATAGAGCTAAGAGATATAGCCTGTGAGTTTCTTGCCAGTTCTTCTTACAGAGCGGTGGCTCGGAACTGGCACTTAGATTCACTTACACTTTAATATTTTTTGTTTTTTTAAATTGTTTGGTTGCAAGTGAATCTAAGCTTCGTGATTTTAGTATAATTATATTTTATTTGTTTTTGTTATTTTTTTTATAATTTTGACGTTTTCAAGTACTATGTAATAGTTTATGAAATAAAAAGTATTTTGACTTTGATTTTGAAGAAATTGGCAATAACAACCAAACGGTCTCTTCGGTATTCAATCTACTAATAACCTGAAATCATTAAAAACTACTTGCCATTAATAGTTTAGAAGTATAATATTATTTAACCACATATTTTATTTTTAACCAAACGGTCTCTTGTTATATGATGTAGATTTACGTCAACTCTTTTTTATATTTTTCATTACAAGAGGATGACTCTTTGACGAATGTCAAAAAAACAATATAATTAAAAAGGATAAATTAAGCAATCTCACATTATTCCCCATCTTAACGCCCTGAACACTATTCTCCATTTACTATTCTAAGCAAAGGATAATTTTTATAATTTCAGGCTGTTTACTGTTTAAGTGCTAGTGGTAATTTAAATTCAGAAACTCATTCTTATAAACGAATAGTTATTCTGAAAATATCGAATGAAAGTGCTCAGTTATTGACTCAGTTGTTGATGTTGACCGATGTGACGTGGAGGTCAGTATACCTGAACTTCACTCCAGAGGTCGTGGGTTCGATTCCCACACAGTACAAATCTTTGTGTGCATGAATATAAATATTTGATCTGGTCTGGGTGTTTTCCTATGTATATTAAGTATGTATTAAAAAAAAAAGTATTTATGTATGTTTATCCGTTATTTAGTATCCATAACACAAGTTCTTAAAGATACTTATCTTGGAACTAAATAATTGGTGTAAGTGTCAGAAATATTTATTATTCTTAATATTAGTTATTACATTTCAAACAATATGTATTTAAAATAATCGAAACGAAAATGGTATTAATTCAAAGTAAGTATGTCACACGAAATTTTTAGCGCCAACGCGAAATCAGATATATAGCGACAATGTTTTATTTTTAAAAATTAGTGTAAATTTGAATTTTTATGTGTAAATATAGCGGATTTTTAGACATAACTTCTATGGCAATGTACACAAATGTAGGAAATTTTTCGTGTTGATTCCAATACTTCCCAAAAGGCTTTAGTAAAGCCTGGGGGCCTACCGCCGAGTTCGATGGCAATCGATTATAAGGCAAATTGGATTACGAATTGATTCTGTCGTACCGCCGAACTCATGGAAATCGAAACAAAATGGTGTTCTCCATTTACCTATTGGTCTGTCACGGACTGAAGGTCATGAATGAGAGGTGGCTGTCGGCAGATTCCCCGGTACGGATTAATGAACGTAAACAAAGTTTGATCTAGATGGATTACCGGTAATCCATCGAATTCGGAGGTAGGCCCCCTGTAAAGGCCTATTTTAGGTACTGGCGTATTACGCTGTTTGAGTCTTACAACATTAATAACGAATTGTCGAATTGTATGTTTAGTTAATAATGTATACATACATAATGTCACGCCTCTTTCCCGCAGGGGTAGGCAGAGATCACATCTTTCCACTTGCTACGATCTTGGCACACACTTCTAGCTTTATTCACACTCATTAACCTCCTCATACACGCCCGTCGGTTAAGGATACTTTTGACCTGCCCTTTCTCTAAAATTTATTGCTCTTCAAACTTCAAATATTTATTGCGATCATGAGTAGACATAGGACGTTATAAAAAGTAAAGCTACATACATGATACCCTGTTAGGGCGCAGCAACACAATTTTAATATAAAATTACTTACATACTATTTAATTGATCTAATATTATATTATTTATATATTATTATACTCATATATACCACTATTATTATTTTTTCGATATATTTATACTATTTACTTTAACATTTAATAATTGAATTGTTATTTATTTATATTTTACACTGTGTTACAGTTTAGTTCTGTCCTCGAAAAACTCTTTTATATTGTAATAACATTTTTTGGTCAAGTATTTTTTCAATTTATTCTTGAATATATTAAAGCTGGAGGTTTCTTTTAGTTGTTGTGGTATTTTATTATTTATCTGGTCTGGTATTTTATTATGAATTTGGTTATGTAAGGTCTTACGTGGTCTTTTCCACCAATCACTTGTTCATCATAAATCACTTTCGTTAATCTACTTTCATTCATCCTCTCAACATGACCAAACCATCTAAGCATACCTTTCTCAATTTTTGTCATTAATAATATATCTTTCGCTCTTTTTTCAGAGAACAGAGATTTTTAACTGGTTGCTTTATCTTTGGATTTCAACACGTTAAGCGTCGTTAGTCCCATTCACGATAAAAAAACCGGCCAAGTGCGTGTCGGGCCACGCGCAATATAGGGTTCCGTAGTCACCCTTTGCCATAATGTCGCTATATGAACAGGTTCAGCTATTCCCCAATAGATATCACTACTACGGTATGAATGAAATTTTAATACATTTAATACAAAAATTTATTTGATTGTCGTCCATTACTCGAAAACCAGTAAAGCCTACTTAGCCGTGATAGTTTTCCTTTTAACTTCATTATATATACTACTATTGTGAATTTTTTCAGCCACTCTGAAAGTACCGTTTACCTGGTGGGGGGGGCGGATACTGAACTCTATCAATTTTTTCCACTTTAAAGCTTAATGTTTCGAAAACGGATCCCTAAATCGAAAAATGGTTTTAAGAAACTCGTATTACTTTTGAAAGACCTTTCTAACGATACCCAACATGATAAGATAGACTCGAGAAAAAAAAATCATTCCTACTTTACGTGTAGGGGAGGTACGTTACAAAACAATATTTTTAAAAATTTTATTCTACAGGTTTGTCAACGTGATTAATATGTATACCCACACCAATTTTCAGCTGTCTAATGTTAATAGTCTCTGCGCTAACCCGCGGACGGACGGACGGACGGACGGACATGGCGAAACTATAAGGGTTCCTTGTTTACTACGGAACCCTAAAAAGCATTGACGACAGATATAGCGTGGAGGGCAGTATAACTGCATTCCGCTCCTGAGGTCGTGGGTTCGATTCCCACATAGGACAATAATATATTGTGCGCATAACATTGAATAATTGTTCTGGTCTGGGTGTTTCGTATGTAGGTATACGAAGTATCAGTTCTTTAGTATCCATAGCACAAGTTCTTAAGCATACTTATCTTGGAGCTAAATAATTGATGTGATTGTAAGAGAACATTTATATTCTTTATTTATATTGTTTGTGGGTTTAAAGACTAAAACAAGTGCACAAGATATACATAAAAATGATGTACGTATGTTTTTTCAATAACATGAATAGTTAAAGGGACAAACCGTTTTTTCTTTGCACGATTTGTTGTGGGTATGTATATTAAATCCGTAAAATACGTTTTAACTATATAGTCGGTACTTTTACAACTTTTTCAACCTGCTTTTGTTGTATTTGCGTTTGCTGTTGTGTTCGGACCAGCTGTAGACCAGAAATATTTTTTCTCAGTGGTGGTAGTCAATCTCATTTTCCTCAAATAAATGCCATCAATTCGGAGCATTACCTGCCAGAAGTAAACATAGTCTACATGGAGTTTTAACATTATTAATAGGTAATTTGCTTGCTGAATTGAAGGGGTTATCTGACGAAAAGGCGCCTTGTAATGTGAATGATAGTAAATGATCCTTTCGTGAATTCGCTTGATTTTCTGATATAATGTTGCCATACGGAATGCTGTGTTCGATGGATTGTAATACTTATCCTTTTCCAAGCCGCGCATGCGATGGCGAGCCATATATATGGTTTGCAGCATCAAGTCCATGATTTTCGCTTGGGCCACTCGTCCAACGGAGTGGTTGTATTGTCGGGGATGATGGAAGTATGGAACTTTCTGCCTGCGAGCGTCCTTTTGAGTTACGTTCTTAAGTAAAGTAAAAGATAACGCGTCTAGTTTCTTCTTGAATTTATCCACATCGATTCTCTCTATGTCCAAGTCTATGTTGGATGTCGTCGGAAAACGCCTCGCGTCACTTTCGGACACTTTTGGGAATAGCTCTTGAATATTTATGCCTTCGTTACTGGATACGTCTTGCGTCTGTATGTGTGGCTCTACTGGAAGTTGAGAGAATGGAATTTAATCGGAAATCAATCGATCATCCTTACTTTTTAACCTAAGTATACATGTAATAAAAACGTACAAAAACTTAAGCAACCCGTTAAGTATTAAAAAGAAATTACAATGTACATACTCTTTGTTCTTCTTCTTTCTTTTAAATAATGGCTTCGTGCGTCTAGCACATTTAGCCAGTGTCAAGTAGGTAAGTGATATATTAATAATATATAATTCATAGTAAATGAGAATGAAAGATGATAAAGATGATAAATGGTAAATGAGATGCCCTCCCCTAAGCCCCTTGAGTCCTCAGTAAAGATGTGGGACTATACTGAGATCTCACATGGACTCCTTGAGAGAAAATATGAAAAGTGATGTACTGCTTTGTTTGATTTACCAACACTCATGTATATTCACAAACACTTAACGGTTAATAATCTACCGTTATTACACATTACGTAATGTTAGAAATATCACAAATTTTAGAAAATAAAACAAAACTGCAGACATGACGTTTCACTTTCCCGCCAAGAAGTCCATACTCCTTGTTTATGTCACAGAAGAACAAGTATTGTCTAATTTTTTTTTTTTTGGCGTTTGTCTTTCTAATCTCAGAAACGGCACAACAGATTTGAACGCGGTTGTCACTGATATATTGTGGTTAGTTTGTTTGTAATACATAATAGTTGTTTTACTAAAATTAGTTTACAAATAAAAAAGTTCCATTTTTAATTTAAAGAACGTTACCTTGTTTTTATATAATTTCGAGAAAACTCTTTATTTTTCCATTTAAGTGCCTTAGATATGAAACTATGTTTAATTTTAGTACTAATCTCTTTGTGTCTATGACTGTTTGTTTCTAAATATAATAAATAAACGTGGTGTCTGACTATGGGCCCCAGTGTAGCTTAGCGTCTAACACAGAAAGCTATTTAAAAAGTTTATCTACGGGATAGAATCACAAATAATGAAATTCGTAGGAGAGCTGGAGTGACCGACAAAGCAAGGCTTACTTGCAGGCTGAAGTGGCAGTGGGCGAGGCATATAGCCCGGAGAACCGACGACCCATGACGCTCTCCAATGGTAACCCCGAAAAATAGTACAGGACGGTCTATCCAATAGGCTCTAATCAGTTCAATGCGGCGGGAAGCCGACGGATGCAAGCGGCACGCGACGGCGGATTCAAAAATTCAATCAGTTCCATGTGCGATCAGTGTTCAGAGTTGCAACGAACAGAGCTAAAAATCAGACTGTCTAGGGCTAAAACACTACGAAACGAATTCCAAAATTGTCATAAATTCCACGAACATTTGTTCTCAAACTGACCAAGATATTAAATCGTTCAAAGACTTTGAATTCGAAAATTTCGACAATTCCTAGGGTTCAGTCATCAAGGTTAGGTCGTGATATTTTAAAAATTTCCACATTTTTTTAAAAAGAATGCGAAGAAGTGTGTTTGTGTAAGGAACCATTCCTACGAAGATCTAACGAGCCCAAGCCAACCTCACCTGCTAGTGGTGCCACGAATGCTGCTCTGGCGAACATAAAAGTGTGAGCGGTAATAGGCTCGCCACCTAATACGTCGGACCAACAATATAACGCACGAAACGCCTCTGCCTATCGCTTTGGGGAAACAGGCGTGATATTATGTACGTATGTTTATTTAATTGTTGTGCGTACATTTCTTATTATAAAAGAATAAATTAATAATAATAATCCTTTATTGCACATAAAACATAAGTAGATTACAAAAGGTATTTAAAAACTAAAAGTACAAAGGTGGACTTATCTCTAGAAGAGATCTCTACCAGCCAACCCTAGAAGTTGTGTATAAATTTGTAGGTACGGGATTAAATTTGGTTAAAGATCATTGTAAAAAAAAAGGAAATAAAAAATCTTATTACTTAAACATACTACATACTTACATACATATACTTATATCAATATTATACATACATATATATCAATATTATGATTAATAATGTAATAAAAATTAAATATTATAAAATTTATAAAAAGTGTTAACTAAGTGCCAAAACAGACAAGTAGTGATTTCTCAATTGATTTTTGAATGACACAACTGATGGACTCTCACGGATCTGAGAGGGAAGACTGTTCCACATTCGTACAGCACGGGCTGAGAAGGAGTTACGGAAAAACTTAGTGTTGGTGGAAGGAGAAACAAGGGTCTTAGTTACACAGGACCGTTTGGGGCGGGATGTAGAAGGTAGAACATTGAAACGAACACGTAAGTAATGGGGAAGCTGAGGATGGTTAAGGATTTTGTACAACATACACAGGATGTGCATATCTCTGCGGAGCCTTATAGGAAGCCATTTAAGTTTTGCCCGGTACTCAGAAACGTGATCATATTTACGCAGACTAAATATAAACCTTAGGGCTAGGTTCTGAAGACGTTCCAGCTTATTAAGTAACTCTTCAGTTGCATCCAAATAACAGATATCAGCATAGTCGAGAATAGGTAGTAAAAGCGCATGAGCAAGCATAACTTTGGTCTTAAATGGTAAGAAAAATTGTAGTCGCCTGAGAGAATGGTATGCAAAGTGCATACGCCGACTAACGTCATTAATGTGAGGTATCCAAGAAAGAGTGTGATCAAGAATAAGGCCCAAATTCCTAGTTTTATCAGTAAACGCAATTTTTGCGCCTCCATACATAATCGCTGGTAGGGAATCAACAGCGAGCCTCCTGTACATGCCACTACTTCCTATAATTATAGCCTGGGACTTCTTGGGGTTAACAAGCAATCCAAAAGAACTCGACCAAGCATTAATTAAACTAAGATCAGCATTAACAGCTTCTATAGCTGAGTGAGCATCCTCAAGACAAAAATGCCTGTAAATCTGCAAGTCATCTGCATACAGGTGGTAGGAAGAAGTAATGACACTGGTAACTTTATTAATAAAAAGTGAGAAAAGGAGAGGAGATAGAACGCCGCCTTGTGGAACACCCGATGCTAAAGAGCACCAGTCAGATAGCATGTCATCACTCCTGACACGTTGTCTACGACCATGTAAGTAGTCAGAGAACCAAGCAATAACTGAAGGAGAAAAGTTAACAGAGCGGAGGGTAGCAAGGAGAATGTCAAAGTCAACAGAGTTAAAAGCGCTGCTAAAATCAAGCAGTACTATAATGGTAAACATTTTGTTGTCCATCGCGCAACGAATATCCTCAGTAACATTCAATAATGCAGTAACGGTGCTGTGTCCTGACCGAAAGCCAGACTGATAGGGACTGAGAACATCGTGCCGGGAAAGGTAAGCAAACACTTGCTTGTGTACAGCGCTTTCAAGGACTTTTGACAGAAATGGTAGAATGGATATGGGACGGAAATGGGAGGATTCGGTAGGATTTATAGACTTAGGGATAGGCACGACTTGGGCAGGCTTCCATTCACTAGGAAAAATGCTGGCTGAAAGTGATGTGTTTAAAATGTGAGTGATAATCGGCAGAACATCATCTAAAACCGGAATTAGCATATCCCGGCAGATACCATCATTACCTATAGCCTTTGATGTAATGGAAAGGATACTCTTTTTAACCTCCCCCTCAGAAATGCCGCGAAAAGTAAATGGCTCGTAGTCAGGCAGTGATGAGCCAGATAAAACAGACAGTGTAGACAATTTAGATGTGTTAGAGATAATAGTGGGAGAACTAGAGAAGTATGTTTTTAGAGAGTTAAGCTCGGGCAGCTGCGAAGAAGGGTCTGAATTATTCCCTATACCAAGGGTATTGAGGAATTTCCAGGCTTGGGAAGGAGATTTATTTTCAAGTGTGGAGTGAATAAAGCGGCGTTTAGAATCCCTACACATCCTGTTGCAGAGATTTCGTAATCTTTTATATTCTTGGCAGTTTTCATTAGATTTGTTCTTTTTAAGCCTTGCTTTCGCTTTATCCCGTTTCTGACTTACTTTCTTTATATCTGGTGTGAGCCAGGGTGCCGGAAAGTGTTTAATACGCACCTCTCGAAGAGGAGCATGCGAGTCATAAAGCTCAAGAATTAACTCACTAAAAATTTTGACCTTATCATGAATACAGTTGGTAATATATAAACTACCCCAATCGATCCTATAAAAGTCTTCTCTCAGGCGATCAACGTTAATAGCACCAAAATTACGTCGCAGAATAACTTTGCTCCTGCGCTTGGGAGTACGGACCCTATAAGAAAGATAAAGTAGATCATGATAAGAGAAGGGAGATGACATTTGTCCATGTGAGAGAACTGCATTAGGCTTAGACACTACAAGCAAGTCGATGAGGGAAGGTTGACAATTCGGAGAGTGATGGGTGGCGTCTAAAGGAAGTACACTTAAACTAACTGAAGTAAAAAGGGAAGTAAGACGAGAAGATCTATAATCGTTTTTAATCAAACATGTATTTAGATCACCCATTAAAATCACATGGTCATAAAAAGGACACAATGATTCAAGTGTAGATTCAAAGGAGTCAAAAAAATTTACTCTACTACTTGGACTGTATGCTACACCGACTAATACAATAATGAACACTTTATGGTACACTAAATATAAAAAAGTCACAATAAATCAAATCACATAAACAATAGGTATCACTCAATAATCAATCAATCACATAAAGATAACAAATCACAATACCCTCAAAAGGTAAATTTGTAACATGTGAAAACATCTCTTATCTCAAACACCTTGTGTGTATTGAACTAATTATGTTAAAAAGTTAAGAGGGTTAATAAACGAAAATGGTTCTAGAATACTTCCCAATACTAATGACATCTAGCGGCAGCTAGCTACACTACGTGGTAAAGTTTTATGGGCGGGATAATATAACTTATTATGCTCTTTTGCTCGTAGGTATTTTATCTTAGTTTTTGATCCGTAGTAGATAATTATATTCTGTAGGCATGAAAAACTACTACCTATTACTTACCAGCGATATAGTAGATTTACAATAATTCCCTTATAATCACTCCAATTATTTAGTTCCAAGATAAGTATCATTAGGAACTTGTGATATGGATACGAAATAACGGATAAACAGACTTTTTGTAAATACATACGTATTATACATAAATAACACTCAGATCTAAGGATGGGAGTTCAGGTGTACCGACATCTACGTCCAATTTATATAAATTTACATTTAAACAAATAATTTATTGATTCAGGCGTTACTTTGCGGAAATCCATTGTAAGCAAAGGATGGATTAAAATATCTTTATAACAATTCTGCCGTGCTAAAGATAAGAGCGGTAAGTGCATGACAGCAAGTTTCGAGAAAATGGCGCTCAAAGTTTAAAAAAATAAAATTGTGATTACACATATAGAAATAATGATTTTTAAAGTTTTATGAATTTGTATAGTGGTTAAAAGGCTGTACTTTGTATTAATAGTTATAAAACTACTCCGAGTAATAGATTATTATAAAAAAAGATATAAAAAAATGGTTGCCTGTAAAGTCGTTTTTACGGGCGAAGATTTTACGTGACAACGTCTTTTTCTCGGTAGAATATTTATTGATATGAATATAATTAAATTGCACAATAGGAACAAGGAATTCTAGTGCTGCGCGCGCGGCAGACCGATCATAGTTGAGTGGGAGAGAGACGCAAGGCATTCGCCGGGCCTCTCTCTCGTTCGGTGACTCATCGTAACGTTACCGAGCGTTACACTTTTTCATAAGTGACTCCCAGCCGCAACCTAATTTAAGACGTTGTCACGTCAAAAATGTATATAGTAAGGAAATCCGACGTTTAATTTAAAACAAACACTTAGAATAAGCGCCGTAAGTAACACAGATAGGGCGCTTATTCTATGGAACATCATTTACTACGCTTTTGATAGCGAATCAAAGATAAGTATAGTTTATTAATAATAAGCATAACCGCCGTAACTTTGTCGCTTAGGGCTCTTATGGTAAGAAACTCATAGTAAAAAATATTTGTGCGTTTACGGCACCAAGTGCAAGGTTAACTTACAGCTGTTAATATATGGAGAAACGAATTGTATATTATAATAATTATCTTTGTAAATAATGTAGGCATAAACAAAACAACAATAGTATTATATATAAGTATTTATTAAACTTTAACAAAATTGGTTTGTATGTTTTACGATTACAATCAACGACTTAATCTATTATTGGCATTTTCTGAGATCACTGTAACATGGCAGTCTTATTATAAACTTCTATACTAATCAGTCAAATTCTTCTTATTACCTATTTATTACACGCTTATTACAGGTATGGCTTTCATTTTGTTACAAGAATACTGTTATAAAATCGGACAGAATAATATTCCGTTAGTAATTTTCTTATATGCCTAAATAAACATCTAGTAAACTTACTTCACTGTTGAAGTATAAAAATCTTACAATATTAAAAAAGTTATTATCACAATAAAACAATCAAAAAATTAGTCTTTCTATTCAAATATAGTAAAATTAGGCCTCTTCCAAAAGATTTTGAGCTGAATCATTTGTTGGTATGTTAATCCAAAAGTGTTTTCTATTATCTGGCATTAAAGGAATTAACTTTTCAATAATGGCTGTTTTTCTTTCGTTAGTTATGCCTCTTGGTAAATTCTTTCTCTTAATTTCAGGGAATTCTTCTTTTCTTAAGATTTTAATTTGGAGAAAATCTAAAAGTTCCGGTTTGTAGTCTTCAGCATGATTAAATTTGTATTTTAATTTGAAAAGACCTCGTTCCACCCTCACAGCCATTATATTAGTTAAATAAACGCGTGGGTTGTTTTTTCGTAATTTGTGCTGAGAAGACAAATCTTCATAGGTAATAAAGTCATCGATATTCATAACTTTTACCGTGTTCTTCCTTTTGTTGGCATTCCTGACACATTCAACGAAATCGTTGAAGTCGTAAACTTTTCCCTTTTTCGTCAGGGATTGCTCCACCTGGTGATGGAAACTGTCTGCGGACATAAATGTATGTCCCGGTTCAAAATATTTAAGTGTAATACTGTTAGCGGAAATTCCGGTACTATTTATTATTTGTACCATAAAACAAAGGAGTGCCCAGTTTTTATTTTGAGCAGAACAGATATCGAGCCAGAGAACAATATTTTTTACATCCCTTTTAAAATTCAAAAATGCCTTGAATGTAGAAATCATATCCTCTTGGCTACGACCGCTAATACTCTCGTTCCATAACACAGCATATGGTTTGTTATCATTAGTTGCGGACCCTAGTGGAACAAAACTTTCATTGAAGGCAATTAATCGCGGGCAAAAAATGGCAGTCTTAAATTGATCCATTCTTGGTAACATAACAATTTTTTGCAGGTCAACGGAATAATAAATAACCTCCCTGTCAGTCTTTGCTTTCTCTCTATCTTCATCGTATTCTCTGCGTGAATCTATGTATCTGGGCCTGTGTTGCGTATTATAGTTATGGCATATCTCGCAAGAGTCGCTTATATGGTCTGGTCGATTGTGACTCTTAATATGTTCACACTGCTCACATTCCTCATTGCCAAGGTGTGCAAAAGAAATGTTCAGGTCATTTCTTACAACTTTTCTATAACTTCAGGAGATACTTTTATATCCGGCCTTATAGAGCAAAAATGTTCATGCATCATTCTGATCGTGATATCACTGGGAAGGTATAACTTTGAGGGTGCATGCTCTCTTCTATAGTGCGAAATGGCGGGTTCATACGACATGATATGATCTCTCAAAGCTTGTCTATCGATTATAGTTCTTTTGTAAGATCCTCGAGCGTTTTTTTGTTCATCAATGGCTTTACTCATAGCAGTTGCGATTCTTCTGTCATTGTTAGGCTTATAACCCAACGTTGAAAGGAAAAACGTTTTGCAGACTTCTTTTTTAATGTTATCAAGTCCTTTTAAATTATATATATATATGTTGTATTTCTTTTGTAGTTTTCCGTGACTTGGGACCTACGCATTACAGGTTTTATATCTATTGAACATTTAATAAACAACCCTTGTGATTCGTAGTCGAGAGCGATGTATCTATCATGTATATCTTGGCGTTGCTGAGTGTGAATTTCTTCATACATTTTTCAGTGCATGGTTCTTTCAAATCATTTTGCTCACACTTGGCCTTTTTCTTTTTTTCTTGTCTTTCCTTCACAGATTCACTGAAATTTCTCCTTTTACGTGGCGTATCTTTTGTTAGTCCTTTGCTTTCTTCTGTATTTGTTATTTCATGTATTGTAATAGTGTTATTTATTGAGTTTTGCGAGTTTTCGATGTCATTTTCAGTTTCGTTTAGTATAAAGTTGTCGTTATTATTAAGTTGTGTTGAAATAGTAGAGTCCATTACATTAATTAAAGGCAAAGTATAATTCATTATAATATTGCTTTCTTCAGTTATTTGCGACATTATACTCCCACTGGTACTGTCATCAATTGCTAAGTGTGCTATCGGTATATATTGTACTCGTAATTTTGATGATAACTGTGTTTTACGTTCATTGCATAACTCATTTTCGTCCGAATCTGCCTCTGAAGACTTGGGAATATATGTTTTGTCCCTATCATCGTCGGAGTCATGGAAAATATATATTTCTGTTTCATCACCATTTTCGTTTAACATGAAGGGGGACATATCTAGCACTTCTTGGCATCGCAAAAAATCTGCACAATCTGCAAAAAGGTGCGCCTCGGCAGGTTGTCACCAAACAACTAACCGCGCTATAACACAAACGGTGTAGTAATTTATTTTAGAGTACCTTGCCATAAGAGCCGTACGTGACTGATACGATTTATTTACAAACGAAGCTTCCTTATTATTACCGCAGTAACACGTAGTTATCACTCATGTAAAATAAAATAGCCTGTCAATTTATATCAATATCTTGTAATAAGCGCCGTATATGTACATACGGCTGTTATCATTGCAACTGAATGGAAACAAATTAATACAGTTTCCTTATTATAAATGCCGCAAGCGGTGATTAAAGCGCTTATGTTAAGGAAAAAGTTTCCCCATAATAGAGAATTCCTTTGTATCAGAGCAGCGTTAACAGATACCGCGGTTATGTTAAGCACTACATGATTAATAATCTGGGGCTTGAGAAAGCTTCAGCAGTATCCAGCACTTGCGGCTAAGATATTAAGGAAAATTAGTTTTTTTTTGTAGTTACTGCGCTTATTAATACCTAAAATGTATGATACAAGCATTTTTTTTATAAACTATCAAAGACAAAGTTATAGATCTTGATACGGCGATTCCGAATATGTAACTAACTCAATATCGTGAAAAATGTTGGATACGGCGGTTATCATAAGCACGGCAGAATTCCCGTGCTACTATAATTTCCCGAAAAATAACCCCAACTAGCATGTCCAATACTAGTTGGACACGTTGGTCGTAAAGACATCGTTGTTCTGAGGCTCCTATCTTACCTGAAGATGCCCTGTGTAATGGCGAACCACGTGTCGTGATGAATAGTTTCTCGATTTTTCGGGAAATTATAGAAGCACGCGCGGGAAGTTTTACAAAGATATTTTGAATTCATCAATTGATTTAAACAAATATTTACCTAATAATAACAATGTTGCCACTATTACTTTCATGATTATTACAAAAACTTATTCGACAATTTTATACACATTACACACACACATTAAATCCACTTTATAACGCATTGATAAGTGCTTACACGAAGAAAGCATTAACATTTAATTAGCTTTTTAATGTATTTTAAGTGTTAATAAACATTTTCGTAAACCATAATTATAGCAACCAATTTTACATACTAGCTTACTCCCGCAGTTTCGTACGCTGGATAAAGCTTAACGCAAATTACGTAGGCTGTAGCCGGAGGATCTAAAAAAACTAAATTTTACTTGAACTAATTTATTTAAAAGAAATTACAACAAAATTAATTAAAACTAGAGGTTATGTCTAAGTTCGATGTTAGAACGAAGTGAGGTGAAAAAATATGTAATGGGGGAAATCGATGCCGTCGGCTTGATGTCACGCGGTGCACGTTTCGAAATACTTTTATATGATGTAGGCACCTATGGCGTATGTAATTCGCACCACAAAAGAAAAAATATAAAAATAAACCGAGTAACTACTTCCGAAGGCTCCAACTCTCTTTCAAACCAAATTAAGCTTAAGCAAACGTACCTAGTTGTGGTGAGCATCTTCCTTTGTTACGGATGGTAAATCCTCAAATGACAGCCTCTCGCTGTGGTTGGAGATGGAGGGTGTCTCAGACTTTTACTGACTATAACCATCCATGTTTCTTGAGCCTGCTATGTCCCCGGGCCGCGGTAACACTAACCGCGGCTTTGGGAGTCGCTCTCTCGACAGTCGACAGCGGGACAAGCGTGGAAGGCGATGGCCCCCTTTTGCGAAGTAGAGATGGCGCAGAAGGAGGCCGCGGTGCGGGGTGTCAGAAGCTTTCAACCTAGGAACAGCAACTTCAACAGCAATGGGCGACGTCGGAAAATTTTTGGTGGACTGCTCGCGGTCTTGTCTGCCGCAGTAAGCCCCACACTCTGCTCTCTTTTCCCCTTTGGCCGGGTGTCAAGGCATTATATTACCGACGAGAAACAAAAAAAAAAAAAAATGGGGCCGTGGTAACAGTTTCGCAACAGTCAGTATCTAACAATTATTATAAAAAGAACAGGTTTCATTGTCTTGAACTAAATAAGCTCTGAAACTACTGAACTGATTGCAATAATTTCATTACAAAGCTACGTTTCTCGTTAAAAACGTCCCCACAAAAACTCCAAGACCAAGTAACTCAAAAAACTCAGTAGACCAGTGAGACCCTTGGCCCTAAGCTTAAGTCTAGGGCAACCGGGGTAATGCTAGGATATGATGGATTCAATAATAATAATAATAATTTACTCTTTATTGTACACCATAACAAGGATTACACATAAAAACAAATAAAATTAAACAGGTAGGCATATACAATGGGCGGCCTTATCGCTTAAAGCAATTTCTTCCAGGCAACCTTAAATGGACAGAAAAGTTAAGAACACAGAAAGGTACATCGTGATGTACAATAATAATTGAAAACAAAATAAATAAACACAAAACAAATAATAAATTAGACTAACAAGGATTTCAATCTGCCTTCGACATAATTATGTAAAACGTAGGTCACGGAAAACGTGAATTCACAGAGAAAGTTTGTATTGTTCTCAAAGTGCTATTAGGATGGGATAAATGTAAAACACTGAGGGGCTTATTACAAACCGAGATCTTAAGATAGACTAGGTTTAAAACAAGTGCTGTCACTGTCTTCGTTTTATCAAATGAAAGTGAAAGCATTACTTTTTAACCTGGTATAACTTTAGAATAGATAGAATAGATTTATTTATTTGCAAGGAATGTAGGTACAAATCATTATGGGTTACATTATCCTTGTACATTCTACCTTAATTGGCATGCAAATTTACATTTGAACATAAATTACACACACTTATCATCTAACAATTCTTGTACTGAGTAATAACGCTTTTGCAAAAGTAATTTTGTAACAAACTTTTAAAATGTTGTTAATAGCTGTTCCTTAATATTATTCGGTAAGTTATTAATTATTATACACTAGCAGTCGCCCGCGGCTCCGCCCGCGTGGATGTCGGCTACCGCTGTAAAATGCCTACCCAGAAAAGACACGGTCAGCAAAATGATTTCCAGATCAAATCACAGACACGGACACTAACATCGACGACGCAGTCATTATCCGCAGGCTGCATAGATTGTCTTTATGTGGATGTTGAAGTTGTTAATGATGAAAATATTTAAATCTAATTATTAATACTTAGTTTTTACTCTTACCGGCAGTCCCGGAGAGCAACCTGTTGTTTTGGGATAGATAACTAAAGCGATTATTGTAAATCTTCCCCATAAACAACATTTGACATTAAATTATTTTTAGGTGACAAAATAAACTGATGGTCGGGAGCCCGGAAATCGTAATAATGTAGCTTTCTAATGAAAAAAGAATTATTAATATCGGTCCAGTAATTTTTGAGTTTATTCGTTACATACAAAAATACAAATCCTTCCTCTTTATAATATAGAAGATTACATTGACTCCCCCCCCCCCGTACCCCACTGACGCTTACATGGAGCCTACATCGCATGCTGCCTAGCTGAGCGCGGTGAGCGGCAACTACGCGACTTTTTTCTAATACTTGCATTTTTAAACTCGTGATATCTTCCGAATGAAATGTCCGAATTGAATAATTCAAAAAGTTATAAAAAGGTATTGAAGCCGTCTTGAATACAAAGTAATTTGATAAGGATTAATACCAAGGTATAAATATAGAGCCTTTTCAAGCGGCGGCATATAAATTAAATTTTTAGAATAAAAAACCGCTTACTGTGACGTACCTATAATATTTAGACATATGCTGTCGCGACACTTTTTGTAGATAATGATGAGTACTGCAAAGTCGTAGTACATAATTTTGTTCTATCATCAACAGTTTTCGCTGCGCACGCTATGTAAGGAATTTTTCAGGTCATTTTTTTACACCTTGGGTTACATTATTGGATTTTTAGTAAGGATCCCTAATTTTTTTAAAAATATAATATAGCCTATGTTACTCGGGGATAATGTAGCTTTCCAAAGGTGAAAGAGTTTTTGAAATCGGTCCAGTAGTTTCGGAGCCTATTCATTACAAACAAACAAACAAACAAACAAATCTTTCCTCTTTATAATATTAGTATAGATATAGACAAGTGGTGCCATACAAATAACGCTTTTTCTTAATAGTGTAGTTTTATAAGCACCCGTGCTTTAAAGATTTTTATATTGTGATCTAGTACTTATTGATCTATTTCTAGTTCCTTCCAAGATCTTTAGATCTCGTTTTGCAATAAGACCTTTTAATATTTAGTAGTCTTTATTGCACCGAATCTAAACATTACAAGTAGCATAAAGGCTGCGTTTTCAGCTGAGATGTGCGAGGATGAGTTGCGAGGGATGTGTGTTAGATACAATAGAACACTGTATGAGGTACACCTTAAACAAAGTTTTAGACTACTGGCACATATTGAAAAAAATATGGGTCATTTTAACCACCAAGTGACCTATCTAGAACGATATAATAGCATGAAATAATACGATTCAGCACTATGCCGTTACTTGTAAGCTGTCCAACTAAGTGCAGGTGAGAATTCGAAGTATAGATAGAGTGAGTACATTTTGCTCACATATTTTTGTACGGCATTTTTACCACCGATAGATCGATGAATAATAATAAGAATGCTCTTATATCGTTCTAGATAGGTCATCTGGTGGTTCAAATGACCCATAATTTTTTCAACATAGTCTGTAGTCTATTAGAGGTCCTGTTTCGGGGCTTTGAAAACAGCTCTTAACAGTAGAAGGCACATACACCTGCCTATGCTAATCCGCACTGGGACAGCGTGGTGGTTTAACTGGTACGGCTTGAAACCCTCTCACCTTGGTTTGTAATAAGGGGCTCGTGATTATGAGACGTTAATGGGGGGATGAAGGGAATAGAATAAGGGGTAGTGTTCTTTTGATCGAAATATTTTCTATAATGCATTAACAAATTACATCATGTTACATAAAATCCCCAAGCCCCCAACCATGCAGAACGTTTGGCGTCCTGCTGTTTGACCAAAAGTCATTTGACAAAATTACACTTGACAACGTTTGGCAAAAAAATGGTTTCGCCAATTGATCATTTTACTACTAATAATTTTACAAATGAATCACTTTTCTAAATGATTAACACATAAATTTACATTTCACAAATAATTACTTTTCATAATGATCATTTAACAACTGAGTTATTAGACAAAACTACTATTGGTCTAAAAACGTTTTATAAAATGTATTTTTTGACAAATGTTTCGTTTATTAATCAATCTTATAATAGATATGGAATGGGTCAAATTAATACACAATATTTGGAAAATCATTATTTATTAAGATATTAACAACGTTTATTATTTTAAATAATCACAAACTAAGATATTAATACATTAGTTTATGGATTGTTTATTTGATATGTATTTATAATTTTAAATTAACGTGATGATGATGAGTGAGGGTTAGATACATATTGGTTAGGTTAGGTTGAACAGTGACCACAAAACGCGCGAGCCGAGCGAGCGTAGCGAGCGTGCCGCGGTAGCGGCCGGCGAAGCGTCAGAAAATACTACTGTTGATTTATGTATGGCCAATATTTGTAGATTAGTATTAATAGTAATAATGCATTTATCTTCAAATGTCAGTGCAACAAATTCATTCTCACGGCTATACGAGGGTAGCGGACTAAATTACTCAACAGAATTCATCCTAATTTTAAAAAAGAAGTGCGAGATAAATGATATTTGGACTAATGAATAATTTGCAAAACATATTATTTAGTGAAATAAAAAAAGGTCAATTGAAATTTTAATATTTGAAACAATTGACAAGTAAAGTGTTTGCCAATGGATCATTTGCTAAGTGAGTTTTTATAAGATGATACTTTTTTGAAATGTCTTGTTTCCCAAATGAACATTTGGTTAAACGTTGTTTGTCAAATGACCATTTGGCAATAGTTTTTTGGTCAAACATTAGTAAACCAGAATTTTTACTATTGCTACTAGACAACGGATACATATACATATTTTTTTTGTAAACTCACATAAAAATACATTCAGACCAAAACAAATACAAAGCCCTGTGCACACGTTATAAGAATGTTAGTGTGTGATTTATAATAGTATATTTAAGGTTAAATTAAGCGAAAATATATAAACGGTCGCCTTGACACCGTGTAGTGGAGTACCGTCAGGTGACGATCGGGCTGTGCAGGAGCAACGGTCACGTAGATAGTCCTCCTTGTTCTTTTCCTGACCCTTTTGACGTCACATTTTTTTTTATTAAGGAACTCCAACAAAGAATATACACAGTACATGAAATATTATATAAAGTTGTCAGAAGATTTGTGCTCCTTCAGTTACAGGAGAACTCATCATGCATACAACATCTTCTAAACAAAATTTTAAAACAGTTAAACACAATAAAATTCAAATCAAAGTAAATAACACGAGATAAAATAAAGTTAAAGTTAAACATTTTAAATTAAAATACGGAATATTATTTTAAAATAGTAAACAATAAAAATTCAAAAAACAAAAAGAAAAATAAAACAAATAAATCTAAAACAAATACAATGAATAAGGAAACGAATACTTACAACAAAAGAGAAATTATAACAATTACAACAAAAATTATAACAATGTCTTATAATTTCTATAACTCATCTTAACCGTTCCTGTCTCAAAAAAACATTCACAAAGAGCCTGAAAATAGTGCTCTCCAACATGTCCAATGTTGGACATACGTTGGCAATGTCTTTAAAATTTCTATAACTTATCTTAACAGGAACGGTTCAAAAAAACATTCACAAAGAGCCTGAAAATAGTGCTCTCCAACATGTCCAATGTTGGACACACGTTGGCAATGTCTTTAAAATTTCTATAACTTATCTTAACAGGAACGGTTCAAAAAAACATTCACAAAGAGCCTGAAAATCCACTCCATAGATATTCGTATAAACAACTAGTAATTAAAAGGCGTGGTCGTCGGTATCTCGTCGTCGTATTCGTCGGGAAGCGTTACGTCGTCAACGAAGTGCTTCTCCGAGTAAACAGATTTGATCAGCTCAGCAGTGTCTTTCAGATCCACGTCGTATCGCACCACCCTCTCGTACATTCGCAGCAGGGCTGTCAGGTCCTGGAACACGCTCCCGTTGCCGTACTGCTTGTGAGCGACGCTTATTAATTTACGTTGATCAGTGAGAATACGACGGACCCTGTTGAAGAGGTATCCTAATTTGTACCTGAAAAGGAACAATGGATTTTAATAATTTGGGAATTACATAAATACATACATTCACGCCTGTTTCCCCGAAGGGGTAGGCAGAGGCATATTATACGCCCACACTTCGACAATTATATAGTTGGTCCCACGTAATGGGTGGAGAGTAGATTGCCGCTTACTGCATCGCTCGTTAAACGGCAGGTGCACCACTTGCAGGTAAGGTTGGCTTACTGCCGGGGTTGCGGGACTGTTCGAAAGGGTTACCGCGGCCTTGGTGTTACAGGCTCAAGAAGGAACATAGATGGTTTTTAGTCAGTAAAAGTCTGACACACCCTTCCGCTTCACCCACAGCGGAAGACGGTCATTTAATGATTTAAAAAAAAAAAAAAGGTAAGGTTGGCTTGGGTTCCTTAGACCTTGATAGAAACCCTATACACCCACCAAATACCGAACATAACATTTACCTTTTATCATACTGTATCAGTTTTCTTTTGGTCAGCGCGTCCGCCAACTTGTGCCTCGTATGAAGAAGAAACTGCAGATTTATATTCATCATCATGATTTGTTTCTTCTGTTCGTTGATATGAGTCGACGTGTCATTAGGATCAATAAATAGGACAGTGCTATATCTGTCATGTCTTCTTGTAAAGGCAAAAAGATCGTTATTAATATCGTTAAACTCATTCATGTCATAACTTTTTAGAATATCGTGTGATTTAAATTCTTTAGTAAATTTATTCTCGTTCATAAATGGAAAATTGTCATCTTTTCTTGTGTGCATTCTTTTGACTATTTCAACTTCATCCACTTTTCCAGAGTTGTCCATCGGGAATATAAACATATCCTCCATGTTAGCGAAGTCTCCGTTGAATAAATCCTTTGGCGATAAATCCATGATATTTGTTTTGAGTTGTTTTACATCTGAAATGTAATATACCTGTTAGTGATCAATAATGATTTATTATATTCAGTAGCCGGCAGTAAATAATACACATCGACATTTTTAAGTAAGCAGTTTTATATGTATAAACTAACATACATATATACAAACAATCACGCCTTTTTCCCCGAAGGGGTAGGCAGAGGCGTTTTAAACGCCCACACTTCGCCAGTTATATAGCAATTATAAGATAACACAAAATAACCATAAGAACCTTACGATAGATCTTATATTTAATTTTGATAGACATGAAATTCCTTTTTAATTGAAAGTGCGATTGTCGATATGCAATATTTACCGCCAGCGTTGAGCCTATAGGCGCGGCGCTTCAACTTTTTGATTAAACTATAAAGTAAAATAATTTAAATTTATGCAATATTTTAATTTTACAAAAAGATTAGATAAAATTATGTATACTTTCATAAAATAAAACTGCAAAATACAAACAAATATTTAAGCTATTAAATTAAATAAGTTGAAGTTCAATAAAATTCCTATAAATACAGATATATATGAGAAATGTATACAATAATTATGATAAGGTATGAGTTTGAACACATTTTATATCTGTAAATAAATACATTAAAGTGTAGAATATAATGATAAAAGCTGGTTTGGTCATGTTGGGAGGAGGAATGAAAGTAGACTAACGAAAGTGATTTATGATGGACAAGTGAATGGAAGTGTTGGGAGGGGAAGACATCGTAAGACCTTCCATGACCAAATCCAGAAGATTTTGGAGAAAGGGCAAGTCAAAATACCCTAAGCTGACGGGCGTGTATGAGAAGGTTAATGAGTGTGAACGAAGCTAAGAGTGTGTGCCAAGATCGTAGCAAGTGGAAGGATGTGATCTCTGCCTAGTCCTACGTGAAAGAGGCGTGACATATATATGTGTCACTTATAAAAGCTATTACTTACGTAAAACTAAAAGAAGGGCCGCTAGCAAGAGGACCATTTTCAGCCGCTGTTAACATAAATACAATCATTAAGCAGTGCTCGCTGTGGTCAGTGTTGGATGGGATGTGACACTTGTCTTTGAGCAGTTTCGTTCTTCTATGGAGCCGTTGTTCCAGGTTTATCACTATCTGACATCAACCCAATTTAGAGTCCAAACTTGAAAATTTCTATTTGCAGGACGCCTCATACCGCGTCGTACAGTATGACCTGAATACCTTTTTTCGTGCTTAGGAGCGCTTTAAAGTGGAACATTTAAAATTCAAAATCATTTATTCAAGTTTGGCTCAATACAGCTCTTATGAAGATCATCTTAAAATTTAACGCGCCCATTCACTGCGGGCGGGAGCTTGATCGTAAAAGAACGGGCAAGAAAATCCACAAGTTTGGTTTTTTCTCCCGCCCAGTTACAAATGTACTTAAACTAAAAAGATAGTTTACAAAAAAAATTGTGTTTTAAAATTTAAAAAAAAGAAAAAAAATGTATGTAATCTCTCAATCCTTAGCAATGAATATAGCATATATAGAATATAACAACATTTGCATCCGCATCCGCAAATGCGGAACTTCCGCACAGATTTGGACATCTGCATCCACATCTGCATTAATCAGTGCGGATGTTCATGCGGATGCGAATTACATGCCAGTAGCGACAAAAAAGAATTGAACAGGGCCCGGCCGGCCATTGGGGCGCGTGCCGGTCGCACATGACAATGTCCAATGGGAGCAAAGAAATTGGTGACAAGATTCGACACGTGATAAAAATAAGTAATTACGTTTGATTTAATTAATTGTTTGTTTTATTTAATTACAATAAAAGTATTAATAATTAAGTTATCACTGTTTGAATTCTTCATTAATAGACTCTATTGACATAATATCTTAAACATCCGCATTCGCATCCGCGGATGTGAGCCTTCAATAATCCGCATCCGCAATCGGATCCGCGGATGTGAGCCTTCAATACTCCGCATCCGCACTCGCATCCGCGGATCTACAAAAATCAGCATCCGCAACATCCCTCCTTCACACACCTTCCTCTGCCGACTTTCCTTGACTTGAGTATGATCACCACGAACGATGACTATGATTTCACCTTGGCCCGTACTCAGGAGCTTAACGTTTTTGAGGTACAGCAGAGTTTACAGAGGTCAGTACTTGGATGGGTGACCGTTTGTGTGGCATTTGATATCGAGCGCTTCCGTGCTTCCGAAGTCCCGGCTATCACTAAATGTGATAGTCGTAAGCCATGTTGGAGGCCTAATGGGCGGCTTGAAATATTCTAACAGCAGGACGCCATACACCTGCCTCCGCCAATCCGCACTGGGTCAGCGTGGTGGAGTATGACCCAATACCCTCACACCTTGGTATGTGAGAGGAGGCTCGTGCTCAGTTGTGGGACGTTAATGGGCTGACATGGTGTGGTGGTGATGATGATGATTTAAGACAGGCAAGCCACTTACCGACATTTGAAAGTATTGTTCATCTAACCACTCGGTAAAAGCAAAAAAAAGGACTTGGTAATTACAATTGTTTGATAATTTTTATGAGAATATAAACATATAATTTTATTGATTAACACTGAAAATAATTTTCTGTTTAATTTTAAGCTCTTAAAGCGATTTTCATGCCACGATAATAGGTAGATGGAGTTCATTGAGGGTAATTACGTCCTGCATGGGTGACCATTTGTGTGGCATTTGATATCCATCTCTTCCATGATTTGGTAGGCGTATAAGGGTTCCCGCACACGGGCCACCGGCCACAACCACAATACGACGCCACCGGCATATTTCCTGCAGTTTTCATACATTTTATATGGACTCGTCGCACACGGTTGACGCAGGTGGTCGCCACACGCTACAAAACAAAATGTATGGTTGTTGCCGGTAGCCCGTGTGCGGGAACTCTTAGGTCCTGGTGCCAGGTGACACATTTAATGATAGTCGTAGGTAAAACCTAGCCTTAATCTTATATTACAATTTAATTGCTAACTACAATTATTCCTTACGACGGGACGCGACCGTTGCACATGGAGCGCCATAACCACTATCGGAGAGAGAGTTGGAATGATGGAATTCTACTCTCTGGATAGAATACTACTATAATTAGCCTTTGCTTACGTTGAGCTTGACTTTAAATTATTAAAAGGCGTAGGCATACTTGACTCCTCATTGAAATAATCAAGAAAAGTACTTTTTATATAAACTTCATGTTTACTATTTCTAAAAAGAAATTAGTCTTAATAAGACATTTAGAAAAGTTATCGTCATAATATGCATACGTTTCCACGCCACCTATGAGGTAGTGTACTTAGCGCGTTTTTTTAACAAATTTTTATAACTTTTTGAATCGTTATATCTCAGAAACGGTGGCTCGTAAGAAAAAAAGTATTGTTATATTTTTTTTAGATAATTTTATGATCAACAATTTTTGTCTGCAGTACTTTTATGATAAAACTTACCGTTTTGCTGAAAATCACGAAAAACTCATTTTTTTGACCTTTGACCTTGAATTAAATTTTTTACTTACAGGGGAATGATGGGGAACTTCTACACATTGTTTATAAATATGTTTTGAACAACTTCACAGAAATTCAGCTTGTTGGGACTTTATGTAACTTCACTCTCATTTTTTGGTCTAAATTGACCGGGTTATAAAGATTATATTTGATATCTCAATACGTTGGTATAACTATCCTCCATTCCGGTAAAATTTTATGTTCGATTTATTTAAAAAAATTCTATGTAATTTCGGTAGGTGAATGTTTGTGATAATAACTCCTTAAGTATTTTAAAAAGAATTTCATCGAACTTAATTAACTGTAGCACAATAATTATCGTATCATATTCTGAATATGTGACATATTCTGAAGTTGTGATTTGAAGTGCACAAAAAGCAGATTTTTATCGTAAGAAAACTAGTACATATCGAAGGTCGATTCCAGAACTACGAACTAAGTTAAGTAGATATCTATAGTGTTTTTTTGTTATTAGCTATGTGCGTGTGCCGAATAAACTACATACTAGGTTATTCTAATATGAATGACATAAAACATGAATATAGGGGATTTAATCTAGTTGATCTAAAACAGGGTAACATAATTATTAAAAATAAAAACTAAAAACTATAAATAAAAGATGTCTTCCAAATGTGGGCCCATGGGTACGGTGCCAAGAATGCTGGCAACGTTTCCTCTTTGGATTGCCAGGCCAATACGCTGGCAGAAGAAGGTCCAGCCTTCTTGTCACCGGAAACAGCAATGAGGCGAGCACTTAATTCTTTCACGAGCTGCTTTGGTTCCGGCCCCCATGGACCCAATGTCTCCACCGCAAACGGAACAAAAAGAAAGTTAGGCCCTAGATTTCCGTATTTGTTCCGTTTACGATTTTCAGCACTTACCGCAGCAGCCCCGACACAACGCGAAGTTGCGCGTACATGTGAGGGAGCCACGGTGTCTGCACAGGTCGCATCCCACACCAGCGGCCTGCCAAGCTTCCATGGGCCGATAGTCATACCGTCAGGTCTTTTGTCATCGCTGCGATAGATACCAGTTGGCTCTAAGACAGCAGGTAACCCAACGGTGGCAAAAGCACTGCGGATGATGTTATTGAGAGAGGAGTGCCGTAATATACGACCATAATTTGGCATAATGTTATTTTGTTTAAAAGTGTTATGATTGTGATGATTGTTGATAATATAATATATTATTATTATCTTTAACAATTATTTCACAGTCGTACCCCGTTTCTTCGACTTATGTTTAGTTGGTATTATGGACAGATATATGAAATGCTTTGTAATTTACAAATGGTTGTGCTGATAGTTACACTAGCAACTTTAGTTCGGACATATAATGTTTTGCATCATTTGACACATACTTAATAAATAAATAATAATTTAATAACGGTCATTTAATAATAGTAATTTAATAATAATAACAATTATACGGCGCCCTTCCTCCTCTCTCCTACACTATGCTGTGCCCGACAGGGTCCACAAATGTACCAAATTGTAATATTCACCACCTTATAACACCATTGTGGAACGCAAATAAAGTATTGAGTATTGAGTACCCATTTATTAATGTTTGTCTTATTTTATGTGGGTCAATGTGTACTTATCTGTTGGGTTTTATAACTGATGCAGTATGAGTAAGTTATATATTGATATATTATATATTTTGTTTAGCTGCTTTAAGATATAACATAGTAATTATATATAATAGTATAAGTGTTACGTGTATAACGTAGGATATATGGCATTATTATAAACTTTAATTCTGTGTACTATTAATTGATTAAACTGAATAATCGTCTATAATATTAAACATACTGATAACTATAGATACACATTTATAGTTCTCAAAATAAACGGAGTGTTCGAAACTCTAGTAAAGATCTTAATAAATAAAATAGTTAAAACCGTGTTATTGTTTTACTTTTGAATTCCTTCATCTGCTTACAGTATTTTTATAGTAGTTATTGATCCTATTGTTTCACAATACATACTTACTTGACTGTGATGGAAGGTTCCCTTAGTGTTACTTTATTGGTTACGGCGTCGGGGGACCCTTTCAGTATCTGCAAATATTCACTGTGTGTGGTTTGTATTGTTATATTTGATTGACAATTTAAAAAAGCCTGTGAGTTTCTTGTCAGTTCTTCTCACAGAGCGGGGGCTCGGAACTGGCACTTAGATTCACTTACACCTAATTTTTATTTATTTGCATGTATGTTTAAGCTTTGTGATTTCAGTGTAGTAATATTTCGTTTTATTTTTTTAATTTATTATTTGTTTTGACGTTTTTAAGTGCTATGTAATAGTTTATGAAAATTTTACTTCACTTTACTTTAAATAATTAGAACCTTAAATCTAACACGCTCGCCGCGCTTGTGAAGAAAGAAAGAAAGAAAGAAAGAAAAAGAATTTATTCTGTGACAACATCAAAAGAAAACAGATACATTATATTTAAATAACAATTTGAAGAGTGTCACAGAAAAGGTATCCACTCAGCATAAAGCCGAGGTGTCACGAAAACACCTCGACGCTGGTCTTCCGTAGATACCGTTTGTGAGAGCACTACTATAACACATTACTATGACACCCAAACGTGTGCCAACAGAGGCGGAGGACAGTTGGGTCTGACAGGGATCGACGGCTTAACACCTTCTGAAGTACGGAAGCATGCAATACTGACTGCCACTGTTGGTCACCCATCCAAGAACAGACAGAGCCCTATGCCTTTAACACAATGATGAGTTCAGGTTGTTGTTGACTCGAGACTGTACTGCAGTGCTTTCTCATATTCGGATAAAAAATCTTTAAATGACTATCTCCCGCTGTGAATGAAATGTAGACTTTTACTGAATAGAAACCATCCATGTTCCTTCTTTAGCCTGTTATGTTCCGCAGCCGCTGTAGGTAACCTTTTCGAACAGCCTTGCAAGTGCGTCAAGGTAATGCTGAAGTTTATAGATTTGCAGTTTTAGTTATGAATAGTATGAATGATGGATAGGTAGTAGTAAAACATCCATATAAATTTAATTCTTTTTTATGATTTATTAAAAAACTGCCATAGTAAGTAAGATTTTTTTTACAAACTCAATTGCCTAAGCCCTGTCTGAAATAATAATTATTCTTACAGCAATACAGATCGATATTAGAAGATTTTTATTTTAAATAAACCTAGTTCAAAGACCATTGCTACTATTAAAACTATTGGATAGTACTTATATATTGCATTAAGTATTCTTAGAAGTAAAGTGGTTGATTAAACTTATTTATATTTTTATATTCAACTCTGACCATGTTAATTATCATAAGTTTCACAATACGCGAATTTCAGTTAACGCGATTTTTCCGGAACGTATCCCTCGCGTAAAGCGGATTTCCTCGCTGATTGAATTATAGAGGATTTAATTAGCAAAATCTTTAATAAATCTTTACATGAAACCGGCTTGCAATACATCTCTAAAAGACAACCTAATGACAGCTATGTCTTACATTTACTTTTTAAACTAATGTTGCCTCAGTGCAAGCAACTAAAAATAAACAAAGTAGAACTCGTTAAGCGTTACTAAAAAATAATAAAATCTTAAAATAAATCCTTATCCACACGTATTAATAATTTTATTTTCACTTTTCTGAAAAATATATGCCATATTATTTAACTTTTACGTAAACGTTTAATCTTCAAAGTCCCAGTGTTTAAGTCTGTCTTTGTCGTGTAAGGTCATCATGTCGAGGCAACTCTCATGATTCTTCTCCAATAAATCTATCATTATTAAAATATCAAACCATTTGTAAACCATTCTCTCCTCAGCCTGTAAAATTTCTATCAGAAAAAATCTTCCGACAAAATTGTACCGCCTATTTATACATGTGCCGATGGAAAAATATGCTACTTTATGGAATAGTTTTACAGCTGTATCAGTTTTGCTCATTAGATAGCCCATTTTGTATAGTTTCGAGTCCCTGTACTTTCTTCTGTATTGTTGCATGATAACCAATTTGTTCCTTGTTCGGTAAACGGTGTGTTGCATAAGCTCGTAGAACCTCTGTCTGTAACTATAGCGGTCGAAGACATGTCTATAGAATGTATTGGGCCTTCCACTGGGGAACCATTTACGGCGAGCACTCTCTGCAGTAGTGGCTACGTTGATGCTGAGCAAGTCATCCGTTGGATCTATGGCTGTTAAAAAGAGCAGTCATTAATGGAGAATCTGGATTATACATTATTTTGGAACATAACTAATTCCATAATATAATAAGATATCGCAGAAATCCTCAGGTTTTATGAAAACCGGTATACTACGTGAGGAAAAAAGGTCCGGCCAAGGCACCTCCACCTAGCCGAGGTAGATCAGGTAGGCTCAGGAAAGGCTGGCTTGAAATCGTAAAGGATGACATACATACATATATTCACGCCTGTTTCCCCGAAGGGGTAGGCAGGGGGATATTTACGCCCACACTTTGCTAATTATATAGTTATCCACGTAATAGGTGGATGAAATGCGTGCCAATAATAATACATTTATTAAGGAAGCCGAAGACTATGCGAATTAAGGAGAAGATGTAGGAAAGCGTAACACAGCAACCGAGATAACGCAAAAATAAAGAAAAGTCCTCAGCTTGCGCAGACCATAGATATTGTCTTGGTCTTCTTTATTTTCTTTCTTTAGTGTTTGTAAAAAGTTTTTATGTAGGTATGCTTATCTGTTGTGTACCCATGGTATAAGCTATTCTTATAATGGGCCTGATATGACTATAAGATGTCCAGGAACATTTATAGCACTGCAAAGAATATTGACAGGAATATCATAGTTCAAAAAATCGTTCGTCTCTTCACTTGTTGAATATGTTAACTCATTTAACCTACCATCATAAAAAAGTACCTTACCATCGAAAATCTCATCGAAATCTTCCGTCATCGAAACATTATGACCCTTTCTTCGATTCTTCATTATATTCATCTTTTCCACAACGTGCGATGGTCTAAACTTCTTCATATAGTCTTTGAACATCATTTTATTCTTTATATTTTGATCTGCATGTGTTTTAGGATCAAATGTTATTGTCTCAACGGGTTGCTCTGTTTGGGATGACTCCGATGGTTTTGGGGTTAAAGAAACCGCGATTACTGATTTAATAATAATTAAATCTGAAATGGTAATTAGAAAGTTACCTGACTCATATCTGAGCATTATCCCGGTTGCCCTAGACTTAAGCTTAGGGCCCAGGGTCTGCTCACTGGTTCAACCAGATTTGTCTGAATTTCAGTTATTACGTGAAGCGACACCTTCTTACCTCCGCAACCCAGAGGGAAACATCATTCTATGGTAGAAGGCACTGACTTCCTAATAAGAACTGCCATAGATGTTCATGATAGCCGGGACCAACGGCTTAACGTGCTTTCCGAGGCACAAAGCAAGGGATAGCTACGCACATAACTTCAAAAAGTCGCGAAACAGCCTCTAAAATACAAAATAAAAACAAGAAAACTTACGGGATGGAAGCAAAACCAAGACTACATAAGCCACGCCCATTTTCATGACGTCAGGACCTTAGTTCAGAATCACAGTGCACAGTTGCTACGGCCTTCCTGTTGGCATTAAGATTAGCTCCATTAGTCCGATTTTCATATCGTTCTGTTGAATTTCCCCCCTTATTACTGGCAAAGCAATATGCTATTAATATTTACATTGCCGATAAGGTGTTAGGTACTTACGCCTTTCCATCATAAATAATTATTAGGATCATAAATTAAATATCAAAGTGAGCTATGAAAATGTATAAGGCAATTAAGAGGTGTTTATTGGTACAGCTAGCCATTTAAACAAGTGTAACATTTGAATATTTAATTTCGTCTTGTATTTAATCATCTCATTTCCTTGAATTTTTGGCTGAATTTTAATTATTACATGTTAGCGAATTATATTATTGGTATTCTAAGGTATTCTAACGTCCACGCCATATCGGTCGTCTAAATTAATGTTTATTTTCATGTAGAGTATTGTTTATCGGTTGTCAATCTGTCTATAAATATATCTATCTATAAATATATTACTAATCTTTGCTTAGTTTAGGACAGACGTTGTCTCCAAGAATGTAATACCTAAGTATCAGAACAAAACGCCCTGGCAATTTCTTGCGCTTGAATCGAACTCATGACGTAGAAGGGAATTACTAGTGTACCTGCCTCTTTCATATACTAGTCAGTTTTTGTGTTATTCTGTTGTGGGAAATGAGCTTTTGTATTGTATATTTTTTTTAAAAATTGTAAAATTAAGCTATCCCTGAAAGTAAGCGTCGTCAACGTTATTTGGACATATCACACAACGGCATCAAGTCCCAAACTAAACAGAGCTTTTGTGCTATGGGAACTAGAAAACGAATAGATTACATAAATACTGTTTTAATAATAATAACAATTTACTCTTTATTGTACACCATGATAAAGATTACAAATAAAAACAAAGAACATTAAACAGGTTATCGCTTAAAGAAATTTCTTCCAGGCAACCTTAAATGGACAGAAAAATTAAGGACACAGAGGGGTACATCGTGATGTTAAATGATGTTGTGATGATAATTAACATTGCGTTCCGGGGCATCAACGTTATATAACTCAATGAGTTTATTGCAGAAAATCTGCACTTTTTCGTCAACTGTATCACAACTGATCAGCGAAAGCCAGTCAATTTTGCCAGCATCATCATGATCTTATCTTGATCAAAAGCTCCAAAATTGCGCTGCGAAAGGATTTTAGGCTTGACTTGGGAGGACGAATCTAATACATAGGTATCTACGTATAATACTCATGTTCTTGCACATAAATACTTGTACGTCCGTGGAGATCGAACCCACGACATCGGCGACGACGATTGGAGTGCTTGAACCTGCGCCATATCGGTCGTCTGAAAGAAATTACGAAAGTTTATGTAACAATGCATCTATAAGTCAACGGTCAAATTCGGCAATACTCGTGCCGTCCCTCTTTCACTAGTGTAACTCTATATAACTCCGTCTCACAATAGCGTGGCCTGAAACGGTGCGCAAAGATTAAGTAATATCATTTGCGTTAATTTTATGCCTACAGTCGATGCTAAATATCGAAAATAACTTATTTCTTGTTTTAATGAGTTATCAATTTTGTAGGTTGGCAGCTATCTTAGTACATCCCTCCAGTCTATAAGGAGACGGAACAGCTCTTGGATAGAGGTGACACCGGTCTATTCCAGAATGTCCACGACTTCCCTCTTCCCCTCCACTTACTCTTTCACGATCTGATTCTGGTCATGATGATGCTACTACCGTCTGACTCTGACCACCGCAACCCAAAGGAAACATCAGTCTATAGCTAAACCACCTGTCACGATATTAGAAGACACTGACATCCTAAAATTTTATTAAAAAAAAAAAAAAATACGCACATAATTCTTAAAAATCATAGACCTGAGTTTGAACCCGATACCTTCTGCCTGGTCTCGCCACTGCGTTATCGCTGCTTTATTCCAGACTGATTTCTGTTTGGTATTTCATCTACAGCTGTGCGATCTCTGGTGGGAGAAAAAATCTTGACGATTTTCTTGTCTGTTTTTTTACGAGTCCTGCCCGCAGTGAATACGCGCGTTAGTTTATAAGTATGATTTCATAAGAGCTCTATTGAGCCAAACTTGAATAACGATTTTGATTTTGGTTTTAGATTCTGTGCAAGAACAGAACTGTGCTACAATTATCTCTCTTATCATTGTTGTAGCAGGGTTTCTGCCCCCATTTGTTGGATTTGTGGGTAAAAAAATATTTTTGCATTAAAAGTTCACTTTGGTAAACGTTACCTAAACTTTATTTAGGACCAGGACACATAATGAGCAATTAAACATTTTAAATTTCTTTCTGATAATTATCGCACAACCAAAATCTCCCGTAAAATCAATTCTTTTAAAGCTGAATTTATTAATGTTATTTAATTCAATTATTCAGCATTAGCAAAAAAGTATGGCAGTCACGAGCTTTTAAGCTAAACAAGATATAATATAAAAATTTTCATTATATTTTCAAAATTTCCAGTTTGCCATTTATCAGTTTGACTAAAATGATTCCTAACCTAATTAGAAACCAAATCAGACACTCAAAGAAAAGTGTGCCTCTGCACGAAACGTCATGATCTTTGACCCGTAGTAGAAACGTGGGGTAGGTACCTCCAATTCCACCAACCCCTAGCCAGTACGAGTAAGCAAGCCATCGGTACTCCTCGCGAGTCGGACACTACGACACTACTAAACAAACACGACTGAAATACTCATATAAAACGTCGCGAGATAAAATTACAATTCGAAATTTGAATCATAGTGACATCTGACAGTTAAATTTTTAAAGTACCTTTTTTTTCTTTTTCTGTGTGTGTGTGATTTCGGACAGTGAAAATAGGATATTCAGCCTTGTTTTCTCAACCCATGCCTGTACAAAGAATAATTATTACAGGTGAGTGGAATGGTATCCTTTGATAACATGGGTAAAAAGGGTTTAATGCTGTTAAAGCATTTTTTTTAAACTGTGAATTTTACGGTGTGCGTTGCACGAATTTGGTTATGCTCATATTACGGGGGCTAATTGGTAAGTATTTCATTTTGTTTAACCGTAGATAATGCCTACATTATGCTGTGAGACGATAGAGGCCTCGTAATTTATGTGTAGGTAAGTAAAATTATTCAATTGCAATCTTATGTAAAAATAATTATTATATATTAATCAACTATATGTGGATGATTTATAAATTTAAAGTTATTTATTTGCCAAATACAATATAGTGATTAATACTTATAAATATGATTTACCTACATAAATTACAGCGATTTTGTATATGGTGATTACTATTTACTTACACTTTGTTACATCAACTTACTTGTACATATATAACGTGAAACATTATATATGTGGAACCATTTACATATTTCATTTACTGAAAAATAACAAGATTATTTTTATGTCATTTTTGTGATATATTATTAGTAATTTTGTAATTAGGATGTAAATAAGAATTCTGTTCACAAATATTCGTTCTTAATTTATTAATTAAACGAACTCGTTTCTTACGTGGTTCTTACTAGAAGGTTAACAGTTTATAAGTAAATATTATTGTGAAGTAAGTAATGCTTTATATTAAGTTGAGATGTAAATGTGTTTGAAAAGTTTACTTCAGGGATTGTTTAAATATAGAAAAGTATTATATGTGTTAAATAAGGTAACCAGAATGATAATAATAAGTTATTAAATTATTTAATGTTTTTGCAAAAGGTTGTATAGGAATAAAGTAATAAATACATTGATAAATAAATATCGTTAGTATTTATACTACTATACTAGATACTACATTAAATATTTAACATTAAGAAATTTTAGATTTTATAAGTATCAAAACTTCTAAAATCTAAAGTTATAAATAAGCAACGATTTTTCTAAAATTTTTGTTTGTGTTATGATGAACTTGTGTTTGACAAATAGTGTGTGTTTATAGCGAAATGTAGAATTAATGATATTTAGTTCTGGAAGACCAAAAACTACATCAAATTCGAATTATAACCAAAAAAAACAAAACACGCACATATACACAATAAATATATTAGTAATGCTTAAAACATATATTGTTTGCTTTTTAAATATGTGAATTTTAATAAATATCCTCATTAATAATTTGTTAAACATTAAATGGAACTTTGGAAAAGTTTATTTTATATAGCTCATACGCAATAAAAATAACGAGCTATCGCTGGTATGGGAAATTAAAATAACATTAGTAACTAAAGTCCTGCGATGCTAATAAATACTAAAGACTACGTCGTAGCATCGCTTGGTCGTAGTTCGTAGCATCGCACATTCGTAGCTCGTAGCATTTTTATTACATCTTTCTTTTTATAGCCCTCAACCACAAAAGAGGTTTTAGTTTGACGTGTCTATGTGTCTGTCTGTAGCATGGTCCTAAACAAAGAGTCCAATTATAATTATAGTTCCATATATTTATATAAACATAAATATGCAGTATATATATATTTAGATATATTTATATATATATATATACTGTATCCTATACGGGAAACCGATTATATTACAATACATTATAGCATTATACTACAAGGATTCACTTATACAAGCGGTCCACACCAGACGCATTAATAACCGTTACAACCCCGTTTTGAAAAGCCCCATGCTGTAAGATTTTGGGGAAACCTAGCCAGGAAGCTCATTCCACAACCCAAGGGTATCAATCAATCAATCAATCAATCAATCAAAAAACATTTATTTCATAAACTATTACATTATTACTATTGAAAACTTCAAAATAAAATATAAATATTTAAAAACCCAAGACATATACTTACACTGAAATCACAAAGATTAGATTTACTTACATGCAACAAAACAATTAAAAAAACTAAAAATATTTAAGATTGAGTGAATCTAAGTGCCAGTTCCGAGTCACCGCTCTGTAAGAAGAACTGGTAAGAAACTCACAGGCTATGTATGCTCTTTAAAGTTTATCAATTGGTTTGGTATTTGAATTACAATCTTCATTTTCTGTGAATCTATACAATGCAATGTAATATGTATAACATTAACAATAGTCATGCTTTAAGTCATTCATACTAGAATAGCCTGTATGAAACGGTACGCGGCAGAAACTTTCTTTGAAACGCACTATACTCACACCTGTCAATAATTTCTATAGTGTTAGGATCAACTCGTTCTCTATGGCAATGGCGGGCAGTGCGATGATTGAAAGAGGACATTGGGATCATCCTAAACACAACAAAATGTAGGGTAGCGGAATTATATAATTAGAACGGTTATATTAAACTAGGTCAGTAACACGGTAACTGCGTATGACAGAAAAACGATACTTTTTCTATTTTGTGCTGCAATTTGTTAAATGACTCGCTAACTTCGAGCTACCTACATATATATGATTTAAAGTACATTTAACTAACGATATTTTGACGTTTTGTACTGGCCTAAAAAAGTGCATGTGCATTTCATCATTTCGCATGCTTAAAGGAACATCGACCTATTAGTAGATAGGTCAGTTTTGAGTTACGTACTTATATAGTCTTTCTATTTCTTACTGAAATCGAATCAATGTTAATCAAATGTTCAAAACACATGCAGATATACTAATTAATAAATCAGTATCAATTTAATGGACAAGTATTCTTTAGATCTTCTTTTGTGATGTCCCAAAAATCGTCTTTTTTGTGTTAAGTCACTATTCCATTAAGCATGTAATTTGACGACCGATATGGTGTGGTGGCGAGTATACCCGCACTCCGCTTCTAAGGTCGTGTTCGATTTCCACACATGACAAATCTTTGAATTAATATTTCTCCTGATCTGGGTTTTTCCTATGTATATTATCTGTTTACAAAAGTCAAAAAAAGTATGTGTATCCGTTATTTAGTATCTATAACACAAGTTCATAATGATACCTATTTTGGTTCAAAACAATTGGTGTAATTGACAGAAAATATTTATTTATTTGTTGACGAATATTATTTATAAAAAAAACATTAATATACTCTGCCATGTAGTACCGGCCTAGAACTGTCCCAACTCCCACCCCTTCTCATCTCACGGTGAGTCGTAGAGTCAACGAAGAGAAATCATACCAGATGATGAGAAGCAACGTCATTCTGCGTACTGGCTAGAACTGCGATCACTAATCCTTCCCAGTGTGGTGATTATGGGCAAATATCCCCAATTAAATGTAATCTATTAGGGAGGCTAATGTTCAGCAGTGGACTTTATATGTGGTGATGCTGAAGATAAATTGATTTACTTTTTTATATCTACCTATTTTCGTCTCACTACTAAGTACAGGCCTCATCTCACAAACCTAGGCCACAGGTCAAACTCTCCACCACAGAGCTACAAATTCGGTTGCTAGACTTTTAGCCGCTAACTGTCAGTTAAAAAAATCTGAAATATAAACTCTATTGTATTACAGCAGCGCTTAAATTCCTAAAAATACCCACTGACTGTTAGCAGCTTTCTAGCTATAGCACGGCAGCATAGGTACTTTATTGGCTTAGCAACTACCGCTTAAACTGATAACGAAGACTTATTACATAATCTCATACATCTCATTTCAAAACGATATCTAAAGCTAGACCAGTTTTAAAAATAGTGCTGTCACTTTCATTTGATAAGATGAAGACAGTGACAGGTCTAGTTTTAAACCAGGTCAAACTTGAGATCCCTTTTTGTAATAGGCCCCAATTGTTTAACCTTTCTCTTGAAGCACAGACTTTTTATGAGTAGGTATCAGTGTTATCGTAAGCAGAACTGAGTTATGTGGGATTCACCTACTTTCTTCCGTTACCTCTTTCGCTTGTCGGCGTGAGAACATTACAGTCTTTATTTTCCGACGAAAATCTTTTTATAAGTACCTTATAAAAAGTTTTTCAATTTGTCATAACCACTAAAAACGTCGGTGAATCTTCTTTCGCAAGTCGGCGTGTCGGGGGGTAACTTTGTAGTCTTGCGTACGACAAGTCTGCGTCAGCCCTTAGGCTCCTACTTTATAATGAGGGAACGATTGGCAGAGAATTGTCCACCTTCTCTACAGAGCATGTGCACGATGGGGCCTTGTCCTGTCTCCTGCTGCCGTATTCAGGGTGGTTGGAGCTTGCCAAATTGCCCCCTCCCTACGCCTCTGGCGGTTCGGAGCCGCAAGAAGATCATCCTCTTGCGCCCTCCCCGTTATTTTTCCTTCTGGAACATTACCCACTCTCAGAAGGTGCCGATCACGTCCTAGGGGCTAACGGAATAATCTTTTTTTTTCTTTTTTGTTTTACGTCGGTAACAAAATGCATTTACGCACTGCCTTCCGGCCAAAGGGGGACCGAAAGGGGGTGTGGGACTCACTACCGGCAGACACGACCGCCAGCAGTAATACCCACTAAAAATCTTCCGACGACGCCCGCCGCTTGTTGAGAAAGAGGCGGGGGCCAGTACCTGGGTTGCAGCTTCTGACACCCCGCCTGCGGCCAACCTCCCCCGGACCAAAACCGGGAAGACCTCCTCAGAGAGGCGCAGTGGACGCGCCCCTCCTACCTCCCCGTGCGACCTAGCGTGTGTGGCCGACTTCCCGGAGGGTCCATGGTGAGACAGCAGGGGCCCCCTGCCTATACCCTCCTGGCGCTGCTTGACGGGCCCTCCTGGCCCGCCCGCTGCGCCCTCCACAGGTCCCTCTTAGTTTTTCCCCCGGTAGTCAGTACTACCCAGAGTGGTCGGTCTCTGGGTGTTACCTTTTCCCGGCCTCCGGGAGGTACTCAGCCCCCCCACCACGCCAAGGTGGAGACCTGTTCGGGAGGCTAACGGAATAATCTTTGTCAACTGTTCTTAACTTCGATAATCACATTCAACCTTCATGATGTTTGAGCATTCAATTTATTTATTCAGTTTTTATAGCTCGAAGAACCGACGATTAATGGAACATTAAGGATCTTGAATGGCGACCACGGATCAGCAAACGTAGAAGAGGGCGGCTCCTCACCCGATAAACCGATGATCTGGTCAGGGCGGCGGGGAGCCGGTGGATGCAGGTGGCACAGAATCGATCAACGTGGAAAGCAATTAGGGAGGCCTATGTTCAGCAGTGGATTTCAAATGACTGAACATATAATGATGATTCACTTTATTTAGCAACATAAATTATACGTACATAATGTCACGCCTCTTTCCCGTAGGGGTAGGCAGAGATCACATCCTTCCATTTGCTACGATCTTGGCACACACTCTTAGCTTTATTTACACTCATTTACCTTCTTATACACGCCCGTTGGTTTAGGATAATTTAGACCTGCCCTTTCTAAAAAACAAATATATCCCTCTATTTAAACACTACTACATAAATAAAGCATCTAAATAAACAACATTTAGATTAATTGTTGACTTCGTGTCGTGTTTAAACAATATCAAAGTCGAAAATTGAACTAAGGGAAGCGACAGTTTAATAAATCCGAGGCCTTGAAACACTAAATATTGCACTGCTCCCTTTGTCTAGTTAACATGACTACCAAATCGCTTTAATGATTTTAGCTTTGGCCCACGTGACAGACTTATAGCGATTTCATAAACATTATGGGGCTTAGTGCAAAACGAGGTCTAAAGTTAGACCACGTTTAAAACTAGTGCTGTCTCTTTCATTTGATAAGATAAACCCGCAAGTATACCCGCACTTCGCTCTTGAGGTCTTGGGTTCGATTCCCACTCAGGACAGGACAATTCTTTGTGTGCACAAACATGAATATTTGTTCTGGTCTAGGTGTTTTTCCGTTATCTGGTTCATAATTCCTCGCAACTTGGAACTAAATAATTGGTAACTTGAATTGCTAAAAAAAATTTATGATCTTTGAGATCACCAAGATCATTTAGATTCGTAAAGTTATAGTTAGAGATAAGGATTAATTGTATTTTAACAGATAACATAATAACAAAACCGCCACAGCGCATGCCTTGACCCACACACCTGATTGTCTTTCCAGATAAGAACGGTTGGGCCAGAACCGCTTACAATGGTTCTAGTTTCAGGACGTAGATTACCGCAGCCTTCGTGGCTTCACGCTATTATTATTGGCTTTAAAAGGTTTTAGGGCACAATTGCTGAATTATCTTTAAAGCCATTGACTGACGGTGCCCGATAACATCTAAGTTTGTTAATTTTCTTAGTCTTTGTTGATTGATGTTGTTTCAGTATAAAGTTTCGTGTTGTTAAAACCTGTTCTATAATAAAAAAAACTTTTAATCATATTTGGTAATGAAAATAATTTAATGAATCTTTAAAATCTGTTTTAGATATAAATAAAACCTTATTCCTCATTATATCCTAGCATTGTCCCTGTTGCCCCAGGCAGCCCAGACACACACGCTATGGTCGCAGAAGGAGGTAGGAGGGGCGCGTCCACTGCATCTCTCTGAGGAGGTCCTCCCGGTTTTGGTCCGGGAGATGTTGGCCGCGGGCGGGGTGTCAGAGCTGCAACCCAGGTACTGGCCCCCCCCCCCTAACAAGCGGCGGGCGTCGTCGGAAGATTTTTAGTGGGTATTACTGCTGGCGGCCGTTTCTGACGGTGGTGACACCTCTCTCGGTCCCCCTTTGGCCGGGAGACAGTGCGTAAATGATTTAGTTACCGACGTAAAAAAAAAAGGCAGCCCAGAGCCCAGGTTTTGCTCACTGGTCTAACCAGGCTATGGCTGAAATTCAATTATCAAATAGAGCGACTGCCGTCTGACCTTCAAAACTCAGAGAAGAACATCATTCCATGGTTAAACCAGTTGTCAGAAAATGATAAGGCACTGAATTCCAAATAGCCATTACCATAGCTGTTCATGACAGCCGGGACGGCTTGAAATGCTTTTCGAGGCACGGACAAAGCGATAATTACGCACACATCTATAAAAAGTCATGTTTGCGCTAGGTTTTGAACACTAGATATGAAGTCTATAGGTCTCGTTAACGTCTGGGCTAACTTCGCTCTCATAAATAACAACTTAGATCAACACACTTAAGCTTTCAAGCTACGGTCTTCAGTTTAGCATTTCCATTGTAATTGAAAAGTCAAACAGTCTTTTTAACCGGGAACAAAGACTTAACATGCATGTTAAGGTACGTGCAAATGCCAAATGCCTCAAAACAGTTGGGTTTCCAAAGACATCAAATTGACATGAAGCTGTCCTTTATATATGATAGCTACTTTATATTTGAATTCCTATTGCAATATCAAGCAGAGATGTCTATTAATTGCATAAACTTGAATTGACTTAGAAACTAATACGGTTGCTATACAGTTTCGAAATGTGTAAGCCGGCTGAATTTTAGGTATTCTATAATATATTATATAAACGAAGGGGTAGGCCGTGGCATATTGTACACATTTGTACACGTCTCACGTAATAGGTGGCGAGTTTATTGCCTCTAACTGGGATATGATACGTTCGCCAAAGACACGTCTGTTGATCAGCAGGTGCACCATTTGCAGTTAAAATTGGCTTGGGCTCCTTAGATGTTATTAGGATCCCTATCATCATCATCATCATATCAGCCATTTAAAGTCCACTGCTGAACATAGGCCTCCCCATTTGCCTTCCACGTTGATCAATCCTGTGCCGCCTGCAACCAACAGCTCCCCGCTGCCCTAACCAGGTCATCGGTCCATCGTGTGGGGGGCCGCCCTCTACTACGTTTGCTGATTCGTGGTCGCCATTCCAGAACCTTAACTCCCCATCGGTCGTCGGTTCTTCGAGCTATGTCACCCGCCCGCCAGGATCCCTATACACCCACATAAATTGGTCTTTGAGGACGTTTAATATGGCATCAGTCTATGTACCTAATGTTTACCAGAGAGGACAGATGACTATGGGTCTCGCTGGGCTATCATCGCTCACATTACATGATACATAGAAGGTAAAAATGATAGATCTACATGTGAGGCTCTGCAATAGCAATTAGGGAATGCTTACTAAGAGCGTTCTGGACTTCGGGTTTTTTGTTGCAAAGTGACCATGATATTAACAAGGATTTCAAAGGACCTAAAACCAACACAGGATGGATGAAATTTCGTCAAAAGAACATTTAGCCATACCACGCCTTTTTTAAATCTATTTATAACTTAATACACTCGAGCTTAATTACAAATAGGTCGAAAGCTTTGCCAATAACTTTCCCAACTTATATATTAGTTAAGTAGAAAAACATATTGAAAGACGAACTTTACTTCGTAAAGAAATTTAAGGCCTCTTGTTCTCTTTAAATTTTTCTCAGCCCATTAAAGTCCCACTACTTTTTTTCTTAAGGTTTTCTCTCACGAACCAAGAAAATTTTAAGACCGCTAAGCTCTGGAATTCGCTTCCGGCTCATGTGTTTCCTATTTCCCGGGTCTTAAGCGGGGCGTGAAACGGCATTTTAGCAGGCCGTCATGAGAGGATGCGCTTTGTACCGTGCTATTTCACGGTATGAAGCGCTTTCATTTTTTTTGGACTACATGGGCTGCTTACCATCAGGCAGGATATAGTCATCATGACGTGTCACATTAAAAAAAAAGGATTTGTCTTGGAGCATACTCCGCCTCATTTGATATCGAGCGCTTCCGTGCTTCGGAAGGCACTTGAAGCATACTCCGCTTCATTTGATATTGAGCGCTTCCGTGCTTCAGAAGGCACGTTAAGCCGTTGGTCCCGGTTATCACAAAATATTGTAGTCGTTAAGCCATGTTAGAGGCCTCTTGGCGGCTTGAAAAATTCTAACAGCAGGACGCCATACACCTGCCTCCGCCAATCCGCACTGGGTCAGCGTGGTGGAGTATGACCCAATACCCTCACACCTTGATATTTGTGAGGAGGCTCGTGCTCAGTAGTGGGACGTTAGTGGGCTGTGATGATGATGATGATACTCCGCCTCGCGGATCCAGTGCGGTGGAAAGCAGGTAGCGTCCTTTGTTCGTTTATCGGATGGAAAATCGTTAAATTAATGTGACCCGCTGCGTATGAAGCAGAAGGGCGTGTAAGGCTTTTGCTGACTTAGAACCAATTCATGTTGTCTCTTGAGCCCGTTCCGACGCGGTAACCCTTTCGAACAATTGCGCCACCCCGGCATACAGGTGTGTGGCGTCCGGCTGTTAAAATATTTCAAGGAGCTTTATAGGGCCTTTAACATTTTTGAACAATTACCACATGAAGGGATAACCAGAACACAACATCCTAACGCGTCTTCCGAAGCACGGAAGCACTCGATATAAAATGATACAAAAACGGTCACCCATCCAAGAACTGACTGTCGTGACCTTTCCTTTACTTTGGTTATCTTTGCGGCTACCTAGTTAAAATAAATTAATTATAAGAGTGTGTGTAGATCCTTTCAAGACCCATGAAATTCAAACCAACCTCACCTGCAAGTGGTGCACCTGTTAAGCAACGGACGAGGGTCTGGCAAACATAAACATTTGTAATAAGCGGCAATAGGCTCGCCACCTATTTATTACGTGGGACCAAAAATATACTTGGACAAATGTAGGAGTATAATATGCCTCTGTCCGTCCCTTAGGAGAAACAGATCATATTCACAGAAAATAACAATATTCACAGACAAACTGTATGTATGAAATACAGGAAAACGGACTTTGGGCCGTCTGGTTATTTAATAAAGTGGTTAGCAGAGGATAAATAACTTATATGGCTTACTCTTGTCAACAGCGTTTGAGTTAATCCCTCTTAACTTAAGGAGCTGTTTATTTAAGTATAAATAAAGTTGGCATTATTATTATTTACGATTTTTACATATCGATTGACGACCGTATGGCGTGGAGGTCAGTATACCTGCACTTCACTCGAGAGGTCGTGGGTTCGATTCCCACACAGGACAAATCTTTGTGTGCATGAACATGAATATTTGTTCTGGTCTGGGTGTTCTCCTATGTATCTTAAGTATGTATTTACAAAAAAAAAAAAGTATTTAAGTATGTTTATCCGTTATTTAGTATCCATAACACAAGTTCTTAATGATACTTATCTTGGAGCTAAATAATAGGTGTAATTGTAAGAGAATATTTATTTATTTATTATTATTACATAATCGTTTAAATAAGAAATCACATATTTGAAAAAAAAAACAATAATAATAAATATATCTGACAATTACCTACACCAAATATTTAGTTAAATGATTGTCATCAGAGAGTATAATTGAAAACTTGTTGTAATACGGATACTAAATAACGGAGAAACATTTACATATATACTTTTTTTTGTAAACACATACTTAATATACATAAGAAAACACCCAGACCAGAACAAATATTCATGTGTGTGTACACAAAGATTTGTCCTGCATGAGAATCGAACCCACGATCTCAGGAGCGGAGTGCAGGAGGCGAGTGTACCCGCCTGCACGCCATATAGGTCGTAATGACGATGATGAGGCGAAGTCGCGGTAAAAGTAGGTATATTAAGAGCTTATTGTTTTCAAATAGACAGAGCTGACTTTGTAACAGAGTTTTGATATAAAAGCGTCGAACGATGGCTGCTCCAGATACTTGAAATAATTAAAAGTTCTGGTTTCAACGAAATATAAACCTTTAGAGAAGTTCCTACGAAATTTATTTCGACTTTGACGCAATTCGTAAGTTTTATACTTAGCGGAGAATCATTAATGTTCCAGGACATCTGACACAGAGTTTTTATGCCCGAACTAAATAAAATTTTAGTTTGTAAATACATGTATAGGAAACACGTAGATCAGGATAAATATATGACCCGGTTGCGTCCTTACCGGTCAGAAACTATAATTACTTTTCTGTTCGTGATAATTACGCATTACAATGACATAAATGTTCTTCTATTAAGTTTTTTTTAAATTTATATTTTGTTTCAAGTGCCTTGTGATATTGTTTGTTTATGGAATAAAGAACTATTTTACTTTATGTAATAATTATATAGTTAAAGTGGTTCTTATATATTAAAAAAGCATTCAAAAAAGCACGTAAAATTTTGAGTTTGACCTTCATAAAAATTCATTGAGCAAAACTTGAATCAATTATTTTAAATTGAATTGATTTGAATATAAGTCTATTGCAATTAATTGGTTCAGGCGTTACTTTGCGGACTATAATTTCCCGAATTTTCTGGAAATTATAGCTGCGCGGGAATTATCAGAAAGATATTTTAAATCCATCATTACCTTTTTAATATCTTCTATTTAAAAAAAAAATGAAGCGTTTTCAACAATATTCTACGTGCTTATTTATTTACACTTACTGCTATGTGCACGACCACGATAGCCGTTAATTGTCGAGTCGATAGAGTATTTCTCAGAATAATGGCGCAGCAGGGGCATTGCATTCAAAGCCACGTCGCATGCAAACTAGCAATTCATGTGTGTTCTTAGAAAATTTACTGTGTTATTTATTTATTTGGCCGTTGGGGCATAAAAGTTCTAGAATGAAGATCCTTCGACAGAAAACGTGGCGTGGGATGTCCTCCCTCAAAATGACTGACAATCTGGTGAAGGTCGCGGGGTCACAATGGACGCAGGCCGCCTAGAATAGGTCACGCTGGAAAATTATGGAGTAGGCCTATATCCAGCAGTGGACTAACTTGGGCTGATGATGATTTATATATTCCTCATATTGAACGGCATCAGTCCCAGACGTAGAAACAGTTTTACTAAACTGCAGTCATGACTCTTTACTTTCCCGCCAAGAAGTTCATCCTGATAGTTACTAAAAAATATCAAAGTGTCAATAAATTACAAATCAATAGTTGGCGAAAGTGAAGATATTAGTGCCAACACTTAAAGTTGACTCTGAATGCCTTCATCAGCGGCTCCGAAACTCGGTCATTGCCTAAGAATACAAAATCGATCTCAACCTCCACACTGCGGCCGTATACCTATGTCTATAACTAATTATTATAATAGCTATTGAAAACATGAGGCAATTCACATAATAAATAAATATATATATCTACCAACAACCCACATAAGCACTTCTTAGGCAACCGTGTAGTAATAATAATAATAATAATAATAAACTGTTTATTAGTGAGACAGTGGAACGAGCTGCCGGCAGATGTAGTGTCAGCTCCCACTGTCAATTCATTCAAGAACAAGCTGGACAAACACATGCAACCGGTTAAGAGGAACTAAATGCAGATGAATTTGATACAGGCGCAATCAGTTTTTAAACTGCCTGCCTGTTAATTAATAATAATAATAATAGTAATAATATTCTCTTACAATCACACCAATTATTTTGTGCCCATATAAGTATCATTAAGAACTTGTGTTATGAACACCTTTTTTATTACCTTTCATACTTAATATACATGAAAACAACCAGATCAGGGGGCCTACCGCCGAATTTGATGGATTACCGGTAATCCATCTAGATCAAACTTTGTTTACGTTCATTAATCCGTACCGGGGAATCTGCCGACAGCCACCTCTCATTCATGACCTTCAGTCCGTGACAGACCAATAGGTAAATGGAAAACGCCATTTTGTTTCGATTTCCATGAGTTCGGCGGTACGACAGAATCAATTCGAAATCCATTTTGCCTTATAATCGATTGCCATCGAACTCGGCGGTAGGCCCCCTGAACAAATATTCATGTTCATGCACACATATATTTGTTCTGTGTGGGAATCGAACCCACGATCTCTGGAGAGAAGTGCAGGTATTCTAACCTCCACGTCATATCGGTCGTCTAAATATAATATGCATATAATCATGCCTGTTTTTAATAAGTCAATCTGATTTAAATAATTTGTTAATTCTGCAGAGTTAAAAAAAATACAAGGTAAAAGGAGATCCTACCAAGACCGCAGGAACCCAAGTCAATCTCACCTGCATGTGGTGTACCTGCTGATTAACAGACGATGCTCCTGCAAACATAAAAGTTCCTGGTAAGCGGCAAAAGGCTTGCCACCTATAACGTAAAACCAAATACATAAGTGACTAAACGCGAGGGCATAATATGCGTCTGCCTACCGCTTCAGGAAAACAGGCAACAAGGCTTACGCATTTCGCAACTATATATGAATCGTATTAGATCCCAAGTCAATTCAAGTTCATGCAATCATTAGACATATAGATGTCTATGATGTATAGAGATGTCCTTCGAAGATCTATAGGTCGAAGCAGAGGCTTTCGTTGTGGAAACAGGCGTGATATATAATTTTATTTATTTTTTCATGGGCAACCAACAAAACAAACATTATAACAATTTACAATAAAACTTGCATTTAAAAAAAATGGTTGCCTGTAAAGTCGTTTTTACGGGCGAAGATTTTACGTGACAACGTCTTTTTCTCGGTAGAATATTTATTGATATGAATATAATTAAATTGCACAATAGGAACAAGGAATTGAATGAAAAAAATGGTTGCCTGTAAAGTCGTTTTTACGGGCGAAGATTTTACGTGACAACGTCTTTTTCTCGGTAGAATATTTATTGATATGAATATAATTAAATTGCACAATAGGAACAAGGAATTGAATGAAAATAAGAATTGCACAAATTTTAACTATAGAAATATATTTTGTTTACTAAAACATTGTACACTAGTGCTGCGCGCGCGGCAGACCGATCATAGTTGAGTGGGAGAGAGACGCAAGGCATTCGCCGGGCCTCTCTCTCGTTCGGTGACTCATCGTAACGTTACCGAGCGTTACACTTTTTCATAAGTGACTCCCAGCCGCAACCTAATTTAAGACGTTGTCACGTCAATAAGAATTGCACAAATTTTAACTATAGAAATATATTTTGTTTACTAAAACATTGTACACTAGTGCTGCGCGCGCGGCAGACCGATCATAGTTGAGTGGGAGAGAGACGCAAGGCATTCGCCGGGCCTCTCTCTCGTTCGGTGACTCATCGTAACGTTACCGAGCGTTACACTTTTTCATAAGTGACTCCCAGCCGCAACCTAATTTAAGACGTTGTCACGTCAAAAAAATAAAATAAATGCTGTCTTACTTATAGGAAGCCACTGCATGCAAGAGTAATGTTATACATGCATATTATGCTAATGCCAATTTAATAATGCATTTTTTTTTGAAAGAATTGTCATTTAAACACATTTCTCATTTAAATGAGTTGTACAACCGCCAGTCTTATTGTTAACAGCGATTTTTTTTAGCCATTCTTGTGAATGCACCTATAAAGACCACTTAAAAGGACATGACCCGCCGTCAAGGGGTTCCTTTACTCATGACATCAGCGTTTTCGTGCACACACCACATTAGAGAGCGGTTCCATAATTTCAACTAAAGTGCAAAGCGATGAATCTGGTTCTTAACCCAAGTAGTTAAGGTTTAGATTGTAAGTGGATAAGCGTGAGGGTATACATTAGGAGCTCACGTCCTACAGACCATTAGGGATTCGGGTTGTCGTCCAGCGTAATTAGGACCCTAGTTGTACTTTTGTGTTTGGTTAATGGAGTTTTTCTATTACTGGCCGGACTGCCATTAAGAGTTTTTGGTGTTCATGAGCTATTAATGGCCGGTTTCAATAACTTACTTACTGTCAACTGAAGATAGCTAACCGAGGTTACTAGTGACCATCTATCTATCTCTTACTGCCGTTTCAATAACAAAAGTTACTGAAACCTATCTATGGTCAACGATAGTTTTTGTCCCTATCTGCAGGTAGCGAGACCCTCTGATACGTTTCGTTTCGCATGTTTCAACTTCTTCAGTAAAGATTTTAAATATTCTAGTTGTCATCTATATTATTATCATTTCCTTAACACTACACTGTTATGCATTGTTAAGGTTGTGAGTCACTAATTTCTTCAAAGTCATGTATAATTAACAAGCAATTGTATTAAAATATTTGAATAAAAGTAACGTGAATGCCGAAAACGGAACGTAACTAATGTCATTTTTTGACGTGACAACGTCTTAAATTAGGTTGCGGCTGGGAGTCACTTATGAAAAAGTGTAACGCTCGGTAACGTTACGATGAGTCACCGAACGAGAGAGAGGCCCGGCGAATGCCTTGCGTCTCTCTCCCACTCAACTATGATCGGTCTGCCGCGCGCGCAGCACTAGTGTACAATGTTTTAGTAAACAAAATATATTTCTATAGTTAAAATTTGTGCAATTCTTATTTTCATTCAATTCCTTGTTCCTATTGTGCAATTTAATTATATTCATATCAATAAATATTCTACCGAGAAAAAGACGTTGTCACGTAAAATCTTCGCCCGTAAAAACGACTTTACAGGCAACCATTTTTTTGTTGCTTACTACTCAACCAACTCAGACTCTTGTTATTGTTTTAAATCAAGCTTCGTGTTTTACATAGCTTAATTTGTGGTTGTAAAAGAATACAGTAGTTATTATTCTGCAATAGTCATGGCTCAGCAGTGCAACGTAAGTACCTATTATTGTGTAATGCTTCGATATATAATCGTTGATTGCCTTATAAAGGCAACCAACAACAAAAAGGCTTTGTCGGGTTTTCGCGCCAAAATATATTTACTTAATCATAATATAATTATGTACCGCTTATTTTCAGAGTAAATCAAGTGCACTTGGAAAAGATCAAGTTTTATTGTTACTTGACTTGATTTCGACGCAAAAATCAATTACTACGAAAGCTACTAACGCAACGAGTAATAAAATGAAGGAAGACGCTTGGAAATGTATAGCGGAAAGTTTTAATGCTGCGACAGGGGATTTCCGTCAAGCCAAAAAAGAAAAAAAATTAGCAATGGCAGCATATTTTAATAAAAAAGTTGAAAAAATAAGACTGGAAAATGAAAAATTAAAATTAGAAATAGAGAATCTCAGAGCTACCTAATTATATATATTTTTTGTACCTATTAATAAAAGATTTACATTTATACTTCAGCTGTTTTATTTAAATAGTTTACAATGCAAATTTATATTTACATATATATCAAGTAACAGGAAAGGAACTTAAATTTTTATAATAATTATAAATCTTTACATAACAAATTAATTAAAAACACTTCACAGCTATCCATAAGCGATGACAATTTTACATCCTGAAAATAAAAAAGTAATTGATGTTATGTTATTGTTATTAAAATATAATATTTGTACCTTGTAGTTAATTAATTTTAGATACCTGCTGAAATAATTGTTTATGAGTTCTTGTCTAGTGCTATGATTTTGATGGTCTAACCCTGCAATGTAGGACACATCAACTTCATCATGTAAAATCTCAATTTCCGGTTCCACATCATCAATATTATTTAATCTGCAAATATTGTGTAGCACAGAGGTGGCAATAATTATTGCTTGTGTTGTTTGCAAAGATAAACGAATCTTCAATGACAGTACAGGGAACCTCCTTTTCCATACACCAAAACATCTTAAAACAATAATCATAAAAATATAAAATAAACAGTATAAAACTGTAAGGTAATGATAGGAGAAATGCTAGGTATGCTATGTTACCTTTCAATAATATTCCTAGTCTTTATATGAGACTCATTGTATTTGTTTTCTGCAGCTGAAGTAGGATTTAGTAATGGTGTCAAAAGGTATGAAGTACATGGATATGCACTGTCCCCTATTAGCCATCTATTACCAAATAAACCATCCTCACATTGCACTTTATAGAAAAAAAGGAATAATTTTATTATTATATAATTATGTTAAATGAAACATAATATGCCTCATAATAAGTTTAAATTCCAGTTGAATACTCACTTTTTAGCTCAGAATTGTTAAACATAGTGGCATCATGAGTAGATCCTGGCCAACGAGCAATAACATTCATAAACAACAAATCAGCATTGCAAACTCCTTGAACGTTTATTGAAAATATGCCCTTTCTGTTTCTGAATTCCTCTCCTATGTTTGAATCTATAAAAATATAATTAAATATACTCATTAATAGTCATCATGTTGGTGACTATTAATGTAAAACATACATACATTTATGTAAGTACTCACCAGGTGACTGTATGGGTATGTGTGTGCCATCTACCGCACCAAGAATTCTGGGGAATCCTGCGACATCATAGAATCCACTTTGTGTGTTTTCTAAAATTTTCACATATTGTGGATATAATCCAGCAATAGCCCGAGACACATCTGCCACAATCCTGCAGGCTGTGGATTTGGAGACCCCAATGAAATCCGCCACAGACAAAAGCATTGTGCCTAGTGCATAGAATCTTAATGTTAGCAGTACCTGATGTAGTGGTGAAACACCGTTATTTCTGAAATGTTTAGAGGGGTACAATAAATATCATGACTGATAGCTTTATGTACAATAAAGATAGTTTTATTTCATAAGTTAGTTGGTCCTTACCGAGAAGTGGAAACATTTAATATTGGTATTATTTGCACTAAAAGTTCATTAACAGTTGTTTTATTTAATCTGAATCTATAAACAAATTCAGATTCTGAAAATTCACTCTCGTAGTTAACACGAGAATAAATTCTGCGATTTTCACTAGATTCATCCGACTCAGAATCAAAAACACCGGCTTCATACATTTCAATGTCACTTTCATCACTAAAAAATTCCATTTTTATCAATTATAACCTGAAATATTTAGAAGTAATATGCGTTATCTCCCGAAATCGACCGATATGGGGATTCACGACAGATAGATAAAAAAAGTTACATCAGTAAGCTGTCAAAACGTTATTGAAACGCTTCATTTGTTTTTTTATATAGAGTTGCTTACTGACGGTTAAAGTTAGACCCTCCGCTCGGTAGATCAAGATCGGGGATAGAAATTTCTATCTATCTTTGATTATTGAAACAGAAAAACGCATCGATAGTTACTGGAGATAGGCATTTTAACAGTCAGTAAGAGATAGATAGGTTATTGAAACCGGCCGTAAGTTGTCGGTTTTTTAAGAACGAGTGAGAGCTTTGATTGCACAAGCAAATTAAGTCTAGGTCTGAAATACAGCTGAAATCTGAAAGATTTCTATTAAAGACTCTTTAGCAGTTTAAGGTGAGTTCTGACAAGTTACTGTTCAGACTAGATACAGCTTAAAAATACCACAAACTTAAACAAGTGTTTAGAAAGTATTTATAAAAATTGTTGGAAAATATTTGGTGTACAATAATATTGTTTATTTTATCTGACTGTCGCTTGTTTTTATACAGTGGCTTTATTTAAAAAAAAAAATGTCTACATCACAATAATTTTTACTCATATAGATTTTAGCGATATACAAAAGTGTTTACGTCACGTTATTTCGTCATTGATTGATATTTTAGTAGTGACATTTTGTATGATTATATTAGGTCGGGGAAAAAGTCTTTTCGCATAACGTAGGTATAAACTTATTATAAAATTTTTTTGACTGTACTATTTGTGTCTGGCTGGTTTTGGTAACATTAAAAAGGTTCCATTATAAAGAAAAGAAAAAAATAAAAAAAGTTGTTTCCCGCTATTTTCCATTTGTTTTTCTCTCCGTAAAAATGAGTGAATCTAATGAAGAAATTCGATACATTTTAAAATTTTATTATAAAAAGGCAAAAATGCAACTCAAGCAGTGAAAAAAATTTGTGATGTTTATGGACCTGATGCAGTGTCAGTAAGAGTAGCACAAATTTGGTTCAAACGTTTTCAGTCCGGAAATTTTGATGTTAAAGATGCACCTCGCTTTGGTCGCCCTGTTACGAATAAAATGGACGCCATTTTTGAAAGAGTGGAGCAAGATCGGCATATTAGTAGTTACGATGCAGCTGAAGAACTGAGAATTGACCACAAAACAGTTTTGACCCATTTGAAGAAAGCTGGTTATACAAAAAAGCTCGATATTTGGGTGCCACACGAGCTCACTCAAAGAAACTTAATGAACCGTGTACTCATTTGCGATTCATTATTGAGACGTAATGAAACCGAGCCGTTTTTGAAGAGATTGATAACTGGCGATGAAAAGTGGATCACGTACGATAAGAACGTGCGAAAAAGGTCGTGGTCGAAAGTTGGCCAGGCTTCACAGACTGTGGCCAAACCTGGCCTAACACGAAATACGGTGATGCTGTGTGTATGGGGGGATTGGAAGGGCATTGTTTATTATGAGCTTTTACCGCCCGGCAAAACCATCGATTCTGATCTTTACTGCCAGCAACTGATGAGATTAAAGGAAGCAGTCGAGAGAAAACGGCCGGAATCGATCAACAGGAAGGGTGTGGTCTTTCATCACGATAACGCTAGACCACACACATCTTTAGCCACTCAGCAAAAATTAAGAGAGTTCGACTGGGAGGTCCTAGTGCATCCACCATATAGCCCTGACCTTGCGCCTTCAGATTTTCACCTGTTTCGGTCTCTGCAGAATTCTTTAGGTTCTGTAAGGTTGACCTCAAGAGAGGACTGCCAAAACTATTTGTCCCGTTTATTTGATCAGAAGTCCCAAAGTTTCTACAGTAACGGGATAATGTCTCTGCCCACAAAATGGCAGAAAGTTATTCAACAAAACGGTACATATATATTGTAAATAAATGTAAATAAACTTTGAAAAAAATGTCTTGACTTTTCATACAAAAATACGAAAAGACTTTTTCCCCAACCTATTATTTTTTGTACCGCGATATTGATTACAATGTGGCATGTAATAGTGAGCGCTTTCGTGTTTCGCGGTCCCGGTTTATCATAGTATGAGATAAAAGTTAAGCGATGTTAGTGACCTCATTGGGTCGACTAGACAAAATCACACACAACTTTTTATTTGGACGGAATATCATCAAATGGCCGTCTCCTGCTGTGGGTGAAGCAGGACTGTGTGTCAGAATTTTACCGAAAATCCTCACATGTTCCTTCTTTAAGGCCGTGGGAAACCTTTCGAACAGTTCCGCAACCCAGCAGGAGAGTCGGAGAGTATGCCACACCTGCTTCTGAATCTACACTGGGTCCGCACCATGAACTGCAATTTAGCAACAATTTGCAACTCCAACAACAACAGCAGTAGGAACAACAGCTTGAATGCAAAGTCACCAGACCTGGATATCTTTTCTGTCTCGCAAAACGTATAAGTAAAAAAAAATTATGACATGGATACTTGTAATGGCTTGCATATGCAAATGTTGCAAATGTCCTTTGGTTTTAAGTGTTGTATGTAAAATAGGGTCTTATTATAAAACGATGTCTTAACTTAGACCGAAAACTAGTGCGAGCAGTGGGCGTCGTCGGAAGATTTTTAGTGGGTAGGACTACGGCGGTCGCGTCTGCCGCAGTAAGCCCCTCCCGGTAAATAAACCTGCGTAAATGCATTTTGTTACCGACGTAAATAAAAAAAAATGGTTTAAAACTAGTGCTGTCACTGTCTTATTCATATCATATGAACCAATCACTGATTCAACGTGCATTCATATCATACAATTATACTTTCATCATCATCATTAGCCTACATTCGTCCACTGCTGAACATAGGCCTCTCCCATGGCACTGAGCTCGATTATCAGCTCTTCGTCTAAAATAAAATATACTTTATTGTCTTTAAGGTCCAATTGTTACAAACAAAATGGAAATACAATAAATCTTTTAACAGACAATAAAAGAGATATGGGCGGTACTATAATCAAGCAACAGAAAGAAATAAAAGCCTATTGGATTCTTTATCAGAATTTGTCAAGGTTTGTCAGTCAATCTGTTTGTTGTGGGTTTTTCTCAAGATTTGTCAGTCGTTCGGTGACACTAACGGGGAGATTAATCTATCAGGCTGCCGTTATTTTAATACCCTCCCCGGATTGTCCGTCAGTCAGTTAGTCTGTCGGCGACTCTTACAAGGCTTCCAAAAGGCAACGATGTTACCGATATTATTAAGATTACCTTTTAGTTATTCTTAAAAGTAAAATAAAAGTAAATAAAAAAATATAATCAACTAATTTAAATATTATTAAGATTACCGTTTAGTTGTTCTTAAAAGTTAAGTAAGTATTTTCTTCTTTTATTTTGAATCTTGTGACAGCAGAACACAGGTTTTTGTAGAATTGTCTAATTGTTTTACTACTAAGTATATTTTCTTGTAACTGGCGGGAGAAAAAACTAACCTTGACGATTTTCTTGCCCGTTCTTTTACGATTAATGCGCGCGATGAATGGGCGCGCTAGTTTATAAGTTTTGACGTTCATAAGTGCTCTTTTGAGCCAAACTTGAATAAATGATTTTGATTTTGATTTTACCAACATCTAATATCTACTTAAGAAAGAAAGGAGCTGAAGGAGGTCTCCAACCGCTGCCAACCGTTTTGCGTATATCGTCGCTCCATCTAGCTGAGGGTCTCCATTGTAGGACACGTCTACCCCAGCGATTATCAGTCTAACAGATATGACCGTCCCTCTGCCACTCCATCTTACTAAACCTTAGGGCTATGTTACTATTTAATGTTTATGTTATGGTGGACGCTGTGTCTAATTCCAATTTGCTTACCTAACACAAGCATATGTTTGCTTAAAAGGTAGCTCCATTCACTTATATTGTATTAGACACTAAGTTAATGAAATAAACATTTTGTATTTTTTGTATTTGTATTTTTTGTATGTTGGTAACTCTTGTTCTTTGTCACACTTCATTCCTGATATGCTCATTTACATATTCAGTTTTATTTCCTTTAAATTCTCGTTACTATGTTCAATAAAATCAAAAGGTTTTGTTAGCTCAACACACTATAACAGTCCCAAAGTAGTCCCAAACGTGAACCCGGATTTCGGATTCATATATAAAAGGTTTTCGAGATATTCCCCTTTCGGTATTAAATCGAGTTAGATCAAAAAAAGGAATTTATACAAAATCTTCCGTCCGGAGAGGTTTCCTTTCGTACATAAATGATTTACAATATATTTGGTTTTTCCTTTTTGTATTTCTTTTTCAATTGATGATTTAATAACTTCGTGGCAATTTCCGAAAAGTCCAGAAACAATTCAAAATGTTTATTATTACCTCTCATTCTACAGAGCATCGGTTGTCTGTGGCGCACTTTGGTCCTTAAGTCAGATATTTTGTGCATCCCCCTGCCTTTCACTTCATATCTCCAAATGTTGTTGAAATTATTTTTATGACAGCCTTTGCAGATTGAAGTTCATAGTCTCTTGGGCACAGGCCACTTCCAAGAGACCCATTCGGCAAGCAGCCAGCGAGTCAAAGGTTCCATAGACTCCTCATCGTCTCCACATCTACGACGTAGCGGTTAAATAAAATAAAATATACATTACTATCTTAAAGATCAACATGATCATTAAGATTCGTCAAACATTTACACAAAATGGAAATTCCATATATTTTTTTAACAACAATGAAAGAAATATGAGCGGTACCAAAATAAAGAAGTAAAAGGTTTTTGCACCAGTCTACATTATAGATACTGTGGAGCATTTTATTTGTAGCATAAAAGATATAGAAAATATATATCTACTATCTATATTATTAATTGCCCATAAATATTTTGATAAATTAATATACAATAGATAGTTCGATATTAATAGTATAATATATATACGCAACATAGCTTAGATAAAATTTATGTTTAAAACATGTACATGTTTTTATATTTTTATCTGTTTGTTTTTATTGTCGCATAAATATAATGTAATACACAATGTATAACTGTTTTATGTCGCATTGAAGTAAAGTAAATAATATATTTGTTGTTGAAGTAGAACAAAAGAACAATAACTTATCGGTGGAAAACCTGTTCCTGTTACATATTTATGAACGTTCCGCGTAACGAAACTGGGACATATCGTATTTCGTACTATTATTTTGTACTAGTACTAGTATTTAGAGCGTATATCGGTGGATTGGTGGCTTGACATATCAAGCCATCTAACTTTTGATCCGGTTGTATCTATAACTAGCGTCACAGCTCAGACAGTGAGTTATGCTGAAATGTAGCCTATTCAGCCATAATATATGTAAGCCGATGAACACCATCATCATCATCATCTCAGCCATCTGACGTCCACTGCTGAACATCCTCCCCTATAGATTTCCACTTGAGCGATCCTGAGTCGCTTGCATCCATCGGCTTCCCGCCGCCTTGACCAGATCATAGCTCCATCGCGTGGGAGGCCGTCCTCTACTACGTTTGAACACCATATGCCTGTCAAATAATACCTCTGTCTGTGACCGATAGTGTTCAACGGGTTAAATTGTTTCTGTTGACTTCAAATTAAAAAATAGCTTTTGTCAAATGTTATTCACGACAACATCAATTAACATAGGCGTTCCTAATATATTTCTAAATTAAGCGACCCTCAAACTCAACTCCCGGCCAAAGGGGGACCGAGAGAGGTGTGTGGGACTCACCACCGGCAGACACGACCGCCAGCAGTAATATCCACCAAAGATCTTTCGACGACGCCCGCCGCTTGTTGAGAAAGAGGCGGGGGGCCAGTACCTGGGTTGCAGCTCTGACACCCCGCCCGCGGCCACCGTCCCCCGGACCAAAACCGAGAGGACCTCCTCAGAGAGACGCAGTGGACGCGCCCCTCCTACCTCCTTGTGCGACCATAGCCTGTGTGGCAGACTTCTCGGAGGGTCCATGGTTAGACAGCAGCGGCCCCCTGCTCCCACTGCCTAAGACCCTCCTGGCGCTGCTTGACGTATTCTACAACCTGCCTTGCAAAATATAGATCCATATCATCATCATCATAGATTTCCACATTGAGCGATCCTTAATCGTCTGCATCCGTCGGCTTCCCGCTGCCTTGACCAGTTCATAGCTCCGTAGCGTGGGAAACCGTCCTCTACTACGTTTGCCGGTTGGCGGTCGCCATTGCAGAACCTTAACGCTCCATCGGTCGTCGGTTTTTTGAGCTATGTGCCCCGCCCACTGCCAGTCTGCAATTTCGCCTCGCTATGTCGGTCACTCCAGTCCTCCTACGTACATCAATATGCATCCATAAAGTGTTTATTTTAATATTACAATCAGACATACCAATTTTATAAAATAGAATAGGATAGAACTCTCAAAAAACGTATCCCCTATATACTCAATAGTTTACCTACAGACATCAGAGATGAATTAAACAAAATAAAATTTAAACGTTAACTGAGAAAGTACATAATAAATATGCTACCATCGACGGTCTCTGTAATTATAATAACTAAATAAATAAATATTTTCTGACAATTACACCAATTATTTAGTTCCAAGATAAGTATCATTAAGAACTTGTGTTATGGATACTAAATAACGGATAAACATACATAAATATTTTTTTTTTTGTAAATACATACTTAATATACATAGGAAAACACCCAGACCAGAACAAATATTCATGTTCATGCACACAAAGATTTGTCCTGCGTGGGAATCGAACCCACGACCTTAGGAGCGGAGAGCGGGTATTCTCGCCACCACGCCATATCGGTCGTCAAAATTATAATTCATATATTATACCGGTAAAAATAAAAATGTTTATTAATTTTTAATGTGTAATCATAGTTTATAGTAATTGATCCTTCAGTCAAACTGTTTGAACAGTTTTGTTGGACATCTTCTTTAACTTATATGCAATACAATATACTTTGTAAATAAATACATATTTTTTTCTGTATAAATGAATGAAAAATTCACTAAAAATAAAAAAGTAATAAAATCACATAAACAAATATATGGTACAATGGGCGGCCTTATTGCTAACAGCAATTTGTTCCAGGCAACCTTAACCGTATATAGATTGTCGTACTATTATACTATCGGAAAACATTGTCAGGATGAAAACCGTAAACACTGACAGTCATTTCATGCACGACTGCATTCAAACATCAGGAAACTGTGTACGCAGTAGTTAACTATTCATAGTTAATGAATATTTACTCGTAATAACCATTTACTTAGTTTTCCTATTGTTAATTCTCTTTGTATTCTTATTTGTTAAATAATATTGTTAATCTTGACATGTGTGGTTTTCTGCAATGACATTAAAATGACGCATACATTCATACATTTACGCCTGTTTCAAAGAAGGGGTAGGCAAAGGCATATTATACGCCAACACGTCGCCAATTATATAGTTGGACCAACGTAGTAGGTGGCGGGCGTATTGCCGCTTACCGGGCACTGTTATGTTCGCCAGAGCCTCGTCCAGTGATCGGCAGGTGCACCACTTGCAGGTGACGTTGGCTTGGGCTCCTTAGGTCTTGGTAGGATCCCTATACACCTAGAATGACGCAGGTTATTCAAAATAAATAAATGAATTGTTAGAATAAATAATAGGGTCCCGTTTTTTACCCTTTGGGTACAGAACCCTCAAAGTTGTCAAAAACAAGACAATAAGATAAATGTTGTTATTAATGTGTTTGTTGAAGTCTATCCAAGCTCTATTCTGACATGAGGGAGGCGCTAGACAGGAACCGATGGAGGCAGATAGTCCGATTCCGAAATGGAGCTCGAGCTGACCATGATCCTCAGATATGAGGGACCGTCTACAGAGAGAGAGAGAGAGAGAATTGAAGTCTAAGGGTGTCTTGCACAAAAGTTCCAAAATTAATTAAAACTAAATTTTGATTAAAAATGTCATTCCATTTCAGGTATTTGTTTAAAGTTGAAAGGGACAAAATTATGTTTTAAATAGATATAGCTGTAATCAGGATAAGTGACCGCTGTGTAAGATACCGTAAGTCCCCATAACTCCTCTTACTAAAAGGTTAGTAGAAAAACCCAAATTAATGGACATGTCGGAGAATACACAGCGCTTCTAGCCACAAATAAGGCAGAGTTATACAAAAGTTAATCAAAGATATATTCTTTTTTATAATTACTCTATTAAAATACATAGAAAACACTCAGTCAAAGCAAGTATTAGTATTACGCACACAAATATTTCTAATGCGTAGTTATCGAACCCACAAACTCAGAAGCGGAGTGTAGGTATACTAATCATCTAAAATCGCCAGTCGCCCAAAATCACCGTGTACTTAATTCTTAGCGAGTAGATTCACCAAAAAAAACAGCATAAAATATCATTGCATACCCCAGTTAATGTTAATGTTATATTATGTTGCATTGTATAGCGTCACAGACAAATGAAGATTGTAACTAACCAATCGATAATTTAAAAGAGCATAGCCTGTGAGTTTCTTGCCAGTTCTTCTTACAGAGCGGTGGCTCGGAACTGGCACTTAGATTCGCTTACACTTAAATATTTTTTGTTTTTTTAAATTGTTTGGTTGCAAGTGAATCTACGTACGTTTGACGACCGATATGGCGTGGAGGTCAGTATACCTGCACTTCACTCCAGAGGTCGTGGGTTCGATTCCCACACAGGACAAATCTTTGTGTGCATGAACATGAATATTTGTTCTGGTCTGGGTGTTTTCCTATGTATATTAAGTATGTATTTACAAAAAAAAAAGCATTTAAGTATGTTTATCCGTTCTTTAGTATCCATAACACAAGTTCTTAGTGAACCTTATCTTGGAACTGAAGAATTGGTGTGATTGTAAGAGAATATTATTATTATTAATCTAAGCTTCCTGATTTTAGTATAATTATATTTTATTTGTTTTTGTTATTGTTTTATAATTTTGACGTTTTCAAGTACTATGTAATAGTTTATGAAATAAAAAGTATTTGATTGATTGATTCCCAGTCTTTGACGATTTCATTTATTTAACGGTCTCAAGACATTATGTAAACCTAAAGTAGTGCAACTACAACAGAACAAGTTGCGAAATTGTTCAATAAGCTTCAGGCGTCCGTATTGGGCGCCATCGTTCACTATCGACCATCAATAACTGAGATGTATGGCGCAATAAATTCGTTGTCACGACTGATGCAATACCACATTATGTCCACTTTGTCATCTCCGTACTGGACACATATATCTGTTGATAGGGATGGTATACTATACCGGTTTATCACAAACTACCTAAACTATCTAGGCTTCAGTGACAAATGAAGATTGTAATTAAAGTACCAAACCAATTCATAAATTTAAAAGAGCTAGCCTGTGAGTTTCTTGCCAGTTCTTCTTACAGAGTGGTGGGTCGAAACTGGCACTTAGATTCACTTACACTTCAATATTTTTTGCTTTTTAATTGTTTTTTTGCATGTAAGTGACTCCAAGCGTCGTAATTTCAGTAAATAAATAAGTAGTATATTAATATTTTCTAACAGTTACATCAGTTATTTAGTTTAAAGATAAGTATAATTAAAAACTTGTGTTATGGATACTAAATAACGGTTAAACATACATAAATACCTTTTTTTGGACATACATACTTAATATACATAGGAAAACAACCAGACCAGAACAAATATACATAAAGATTTGTCCTGTGGGGGAATCGAACTCACGACCTTAGGCTTATAAAACTGATGACTATGACATGTCCAAATACAGCTTAAATCTAAGGTACTAAGGTAAATTAACATACAGGACATCTGTTTCTGGACTAGATAAATAAGTATCTGTACTCCAGGTAAGTCATAAGTAAGGGTGTAAAGGGATCCTACCAAGACCTAAGGAGCCCAGGCCGACCTCACCTGCTAGTAGTGCCCCTGCCGATCAACGGACGAGTCTCTGGCAAACATAACAGTGCCCGGTAAGGGGCAATAGGCTCGCCACCTACTACGTGGGACTATATAATTGGTGAATCGTGGGCGTATAATATGCCTCTGCCTACTACACTATACTAAACTATACTGGCTAATATGCCTCTGCCTACTATACTATACTAAACTATACTATACTAAATGTATGTACTATATGTAAGTCAAAAGTTGAATTATAAATAATATAATTAATTTTACATTTTATTTCGTTCGCCACCTACTACGTGGGACTATATAATTGGTGAATCGTGGGCGTATAATATGTCTCTGCCTACTATACTATACTAAACTATACTGGCTAATATGCCTCTGCCTACTATACTATACTAAACTATACTATACTAAACTATACTATACTAAATGTATGTACTATATGTAAGTCAAAAGTTGAATTATAAATAATATAATTAATTTTACATTTGATATCGAGCGCTTCCATGCTTCGGAAGGCAAGTTTAGCCAGTGGTTCCGGTTATCACTAAATGAGGTAGTCGCTAAGCCATGTCAGAGGCCTAATTGCGTGGCTTGAAACATTATAACAGCAAGCGCCATACACCTGCCTCCGCCAATCCGCACTGGGTCAGCGTGGTGGAGTATGACCCATATCCTCGCATCTTGGTATGTGAGAGGAGGCGCGTGCTTAGTAGTGGGACGTTAATGGGCTGAGATGTAAATTTTACATATCTTCATAAGTTCAGTTATAGTCAAATAAGTGCACATTATGTTACTGAAAGAGCGCTATTATAGCAAACTTAAAGTTTGGCGATCTTTTGATTATATTTTAGTTGTTTGTCCATTATCGTTAAATATATATATACATACAAACATATATACATACAATTCACGCCGTTTAGGCAGAGGCATATTATACGCCCACACTTTGCCAATTGTACAGCTGGTCCCACGTTATAGGTGGCGAGCCTATTGCCGCTTTCCGGGCACTGTTTTGTTCGACAAAGCCTCGTCCGTTGATCGGCAGGTGCACCACTTGCAGGTGAGGTTGGCTTGGGCTCCTTAGGTCTTGGTAGGACTCCTATACGATATATTAATTTAATAAAACGTGAAATTCAAACGCAAAAGTAAAATTAATGAAAATGCAGAATGTGTTAATGGTGGATATTGGAAGCGTTCTTATGTTACGGTGAACACGTAAGGATAATAAATTATTATCAATAAAATGAGACTGACTGTTCAATTAACGACCGATATGGCGTGGAGGCGAGTATACCCGCACTCTACTCCAGAGGTCGTGGGTTCGATTCCCACACAGGACAAATATTTATGTGTATTAATATGAATATATAATATGTTCTGGTCTGGGTGTTTTCCTATGTATTATAAGTATGTATTTACAAAAAAAAAAAGTATTTATGTATGTTTACCCGTTATTTAGTATCCATAACACAATTCTCTTTAAGTTTTAAACTGGTATACAATTATTAATGATTTTCTCTACAATGTTTCTCGCACCGTAAGACTTAACTGTGCGGTAAAGCACTATACTTTTGATACTTTTCTCGTACCATAAAGTATAAAACAGTAATGCATTGAATTTTTTAAAATTCTACCTGACCAGAAACTATTAAGTTTAGATTTATCAAATATAATGTAACGGTTGGTTTTATCTATTCTATGACATGTTAAGTTTCTCAAGTTCATGCGAAGCAACGGTTTATCCCTAGAATGTATATATATATACCACTAAATAAGGGTGTTACAGTGAATAAAGTCTAAAACTAGACCAACCAGTGCAATATATCTTAAGGTGAGTATAGACTACAACATTTACTTCTAACAGAACAACGAGCCGCTTTATGATATGTTCTAGTGTATCATTCTTTTACGAACTAAAAGTCGAGCACGCTCACCTCTTTGTTATAAACCAACGAGCATATTGGTGTAACATTTCGTCGAGCGTATTGGTGTAACATTTCGACGAGCCACGAGTGCGGGCGATGTGCGGTTGGGGGTTGACGCGGAGGGAGAGGGACGAAAGACGCACGAGTTCCGCATTTACCCGTAAAATAACGCCGAGCATTCGCAGGAACGTTACATAGTTACAATGCATACGTACATATATAGTTACATGGAAATGCTTTGGAAACTGAGCTTTTGCCTGTATTGTACCATTCGTAACAACGTTACATTACACAGAAATGCTCCAGAAATTATTGTAGTCTATACCCACCTTGAAGACTTTATTAGGCTCCAGTAGTATAAATCTCTGTTGCCCTAGACTTATGCTTAGGGCCCAGGGTCTGCTCCTCTTTTCTTCTTTTCCAACCGAAAAAAAACAGACAACAAAGGGTCTGCTCACTGGAATAACCAGATTTGACCTAATTTGTTATTACAAAGTGCGCCTGCCGTCTGACAACTAGCAGGAAACATTATTTAGTAATTATTCTATGATTAAACCAGTTGTCAGGGTCTGAAAAGACTCGGACAACCTTTAAATTGGTGAATCCAAACGTGTGAAATAATTACTGTTTCAGTGACGGTAGTTTCATAGGTGTTACATTAATTAAGGATACACCTGTCATTTCAATCTCCCTGTGACAAAGAATCAGTTAAAGTGTTCAAAACGTCACTAAACACTAACAAAAAACTGCAATTCATTCTCAAACAAATAAAAGTATATTTTTGTTCTCTGTGAAAGTTAAACTGATAACGCAGTTTGTATAACTACTTATTATAAGTATTTTCAAATATTATGTACATATGCATTGTAACTAAGTACTTTACAAAAAAAATTATCTTTATGATTTTATACTAAGATTATTTTTGTGTTGATTCGACGTGTGTTTGGCACTGGCATGTCAAAATGTATGATGACATTGTGGGAAATGTCAGTACTAAATGGTCAGTTACAACTTTTTATATCGTCAACCTGATTTTCAAACAGTTTATATTTTTTTGAGAAAACTTTATTGGAGGAAGAGAAAACTGTTTATTATTCATAATTAAGGCATTAATTAAATATAGGTGTATATTAATATTTCATGTATAAATAAATAAATATTTTCTGACAATTACACCAATCCCAAGATAAGTTTCATTACTTATGTATACTAAACAACGGATAAACATACTTCAATACTTTTTTTTTTTGTAAATATTTACTTAATATACATAGGAAAACACCCAGACCAGAACAAGTATTCATGTTCATGCACACAAAGATTTGTCCTAAGTTGGAATCGAACCCACGACCTCTGGAGTGAAGTGTAGGTATACTGACCTCCACGCCATATCGTTCGTCCAAATATAATATATATAACTGATGAAATATTAATTTATGGGACTTGAGAGATATTCCAATAGATAGATCTCGAAATTTTACACTAGATGGCATTATAAGTCGGATTTTGTATTTTTGAAGTTTGAAAATTCGACTGAAGATATAAAGGATACATACTATATAGTAGTGGCAAAGTTCACTTTTAACACAGAGATCTCTAGATGAAACCGGTGAAATGTTGAAAAAAATGGGTGTATAGGGTTCCTACCAAGATCTAAGGAGCCCAAGCCAACCTCACCTGCAAGTGGTGCGCCTGCCGATCAACGGACGAGGCTCTGGCGAACATAACAGTGCCCGGTAGCGGCAATAGGCTCGCCACCTATTATGTGGGACCAATTATATAGGCGAAATGTGGGCGTTCAATATCTCTGCCTACCCCTTCGGGAAATCAGCCGTGCCTGTATGTATGTGTATTTATTTTTTATACTTTATTTACATTTTTTACAAGACTAAATGTTTTTTTGTTTAGAATGTTACAATTTTTATTATAATTTCGAATGGAAGCAATATAATGTTAATACTAAGTTATACCTTTGTGTTTACATGAGCATAAATGCCGACAAAATCGCCGGCTAAAATTAGTAACAAACATATAAATACGTAACAAAAGGTACAAATTGACCACCATTAATGTAATTCCACATATCACCACCAATTTGTGGTTGAAATCAGAATTGTTTACGATATTATTATGAAGCTCTGAATCTCTGTGGTGTAGCCGTATAAAATGGAAGTGCAAAATTATTTGCATTGGAATATGGAATATTTAATCTAGAAGAGCATAGCCTGTAAGTTTTTTGTGAGTTCATCTCAAAGACCGGGGGCTCGGAACTGGCACTTAGATTCACTTACACCTAATTTTTATTTATTTACATGTAAGTGAATCTAAGCTTCGTGATTTCAGTGTAGTAATATTTAGTTCATTTATTTTTATTTTGACGTTTTCAAGTGCTATACAGGGTTACAGGTTAAGTCGACCTATTCCCGTTGAGGGCGTGTAGTTTACATCGTTTCTGACTGATTTGCCTATGAAACACCTTATCCTAAATCTAATCGTTTTCGAGATATTTTAATTTAACTGCTTTTTATAAAAAATACCCGATTTCCGGCTATCAGCTAAGATATTTTCAAATGTGTAAGTCTTATTGTTACAATTGTTTGTTTTTTACATGTAAAATAAGATGCTTCGAGAGCTCAATAACCAATATTTTACATAAAATGAATAAATTAGTCGTAGTGGACAATAAACACTTGAAGAAAAATATAAAATTTTAGAATGTATATTTTTCTTAAAAGGATATCTTAAAAAAAAATTACGGCACCTGTTTTGCAAATGCGCTTTAAAATATCTACGTTTCATTAGTTATCCAACAAGGTATAACAATCTAGGGTTTTATCAAAAAAATTGTAGAAAAATCTTAGTTTCATATGCTAAAGGGGAGACAAAAAAAAGCTAAATAAAATAACACATGAGTACAAGACACTAAATTTATTAAATTTTCAACAAAATATGACTAAATTTTATGTTCAACATGCAACAACGCTTCTGTTTTTGACACAATTCTTCTCATTCTTTTGCGAAGTCCACTTTTTACTACATCAGTAAAAGTCAGTTAAAGTTCTTTTCATTTAACTAGCCGCATTTATTATTCGATCTCTCCACACTTCAACTGATGTAATTGGGTGAAGCGCACTGTAAACCAGACTCTTCATAAGCCCCCACACATAAAAATCCATGGGGGTTAGGTCCGGACTTCTGGCTGGCCAGGGTAAAGGCCCACCTCGTCCAATCTATTTGATGGGATAATTTATATCCAGCCATTCTCTGACACTTCGCCTGAAGTGTGCAGGGCAGCCATCATGCTGTCACCACATGTCTCGAATCAGATTGAGAGGCAAATCCTCTAATAGATTACTTAGGTCTCCTCCAGAAAATTTTCGTTATATTCCCCATTTAAATTGTTGGGGAGAAAGTAAGGCCCAATCAAATTATTAGAAATAATCCCAATCCACACATTCAGACTAAATCTGCGTTGTGACCCCTTTACTCTCTTCTTGTTGGGATTATACAGTTCTTTCGGGGCCCAATAATGAATGAAATGAAAAGAATTGTGTCAAAAACAGAAGCGGACATGTTGAACATAAAATTTAGACATATTTTGTTGAAATTTTAATAAATTTAGTGTCTTGTACTCATGTATTGTTTTATTTAGCTTTTTTTTGTCTCCCTTTTAGCATATGAAACTAAGATTTTTCTACAATGTTTTTGATAAAACCCTAGATTGTTATACCTTGTTGGATAACTAATGAAACGTAGATATTTTAAAGCGCATTTGCAAAACAGGTGCCGTAATTTTTTTTTAAGATATCCTTTTAAGAAAAATATACATTCTAAAATTTTATATTTTTCTTCAAGTGTTTATTGTCCACTACGACTAATTTATTCATTTTATGTAAAATATTGGTTATTGAGCTCTCGAAGCATCTTATTTTACATGTAAAAAACAAACAATTGTAACAATAAGACTTACACATTTGAAAATATCTTAGCTGATAGCCGGAAATCGGGTATTTTTTATAAAAAGCAGTTAAATTAAAATATCTCGAAAATGGTTAGATTTAGGATAGGGTGTTTCATAGGCAAATCAGTCAGAATCGATGTAAACTACACGCCCTCAACGGGAATAGGTCGACTTAACCTGTAACCCTGTATAATAGTTTATGAAATAAAGAACTTTTTACTTTACTTTACTTTAAGATATCTACTTCATAAAATAAATGAAACTCAGCTAAAAAATAAAACTTTATTTCATCATCAACATTAACTCAGAACTTCGGAGATCACTTAATAATAAACACTCGCATCTATATCAGCTGACGTGTGCAGAAACCTTTTTTTTCTTTTTTTTAAACGTCAGAAAAATGCTTTTACGCATACCCAACCGGTCGGGGGTCCGGACAGCGGTTATGTGGGGCTCCTGCAAGAACTTTTCAGCCTATCCACTAAAAAACTGACGACGCCCGTCACTAGTTGGCAAAAAGGCAGGACCATGGTCTCAAAACCTAGCTACAAAGAAGGGTATTCTATAAAGGAGTTGCAGCTAAGTTCACTTTCAGAACAGATACCTCTAGGTAAAACTGTGTCAAAAGGTGAAAGGCCGGAAGACAGGACAGAGGTGTCTATTGCTGGGTGCATGGGGGTCTTACCAAGACCTCAGGCCACAAGACAACGTCATCTGCAAGTGGTGCACCTGCTGATCAGGCTCGCAACTTCTTACGTGGACTAAAAATATAATTAGCGAACTTGGGGAACCGTTTTGCCTAAATTGACTCTAGACCAGTGATTCCCAAAGTCAGGGGTCCACGGGAGATATAAAATGTACCATTTTTCGTTTTTATTTTACCTATCGGAATATAGGGACAGAACTCAGAAGCGACACTTTTTCATTTTTTGGCGACTTTAAGAATGTGGTAGAAATGTAGCAGCAGGGGGTCCAGTAACATTTTGAAAGTGGTCCACGAGAAAAATAAGTTTGGGAACTACTGCTCTAGACCATAGTCCATAGTATTTCCCTCTCGATATAATTGCGAAAACGATTTAGAACCGACGCATCGTTAACATAAGTATGATAGCCATCATCATCTTCATCATATCAGCCTTATAAAGTCCACAGCTGAACAGTGGCCTTCCCAATAGATCACATTATATATGACGACCGATATGGCGTGGAGATCAGCATACCTACACTTCACTCCAGAGGTGGTGGGTTCGATTCCCACACAGGACAAATCTTTGTGTACATGAACATGAATATTTGTTCTGGTCTGGGTGTTTTCCTATGTATATTAAGTATGTATTTACAAAAAAAAAAGTATTTAAGTATGTTTATCCGTTCTTCAGAATCCATAACACAAGTTCTTAATGATACTTATCTTGGAACTAAATAATTGGTGTAATTGTCAGGAAATATTTTTTTTTTTTATTTATTTATATATTGGCAAATACCCCCAGGTATTTGCCAATAATCACCACGCTGGGCAAGCGGGTTGATAACCGTCTGCAAATTTATTATTTTATTTATTTATATTTAAGTACACGGACAGATTATCATCATTAAAAATTAAGTACGACTAATTAAAAGAAAATAAAAAATAAGGCTAGACAATAATCCACAATTAGTGTACACAGCATGACTTATAAATTAACAGTAATAAAAAAAAATGCTAATATCTAACAATTAAATACTAACGGGAAAATATAACAAACAAACAAATAACTACACACGGAAAAAAACAACATCAGGTAAAAACTATATTAGGATTTATGAAAGGAGGTTGCTTGGTCTGTGAAAAAGTTAGATGTCAACTTTGTGTACTGCGCAAAATTTTACACCACAACCATAAATTCTAGCCTTCACACAGTAACTTTGCATTTATTTAAAGGCCCGAACTCGATTGGGCCCGTCCAATCTGTGCCCGATTCTCTTTTTGTCCTATTTGATTGGTACTTCTGCGCCGATTGTATTTCGATACGAAAAAGTGCTCGCAAATTTCGATTCTTTGTCTGTAAAGGAATTGTGACGACCTCCCTCTGTTATGACCTTCATTGTTTTGGTTTTATGAGCGTGCTAGCTGACCTTCCGTCTATTTTTTTACTTATGATTTTATTAATTTTATTTAAAGCTCTCTTATTTATAAGAGGATGACAGTGGAACGTATATAAACTAAGATTATGATAATTTGTACATAAATATAAATAAATTATTTCTTACCATCACACCAAATATTTAGTTTAAAGATAAGTATCATTAAGAAGTTATGGATACTAAAGATCGGATAAACATACTTAAATATATCTTTTTTTTGAATAAAATACTTACTTAACATAATAGGTTGGGGAAAAAGTCTTTTCGTATTTTTGTATGAAAAGTCAAGACATTTTTTTCAAAGTTTATTTACATTTATTTACAATATATATATACCGTTTTGTTGAATAACTTTCTGCCATTTTGTGGGCAGAGACATTATCCCGTTACTGTAGAAACTTTGGGACTTCTGATCAAAAAAACGGGACAAATAGTTTTGGCAGTCCTCTTTTGAGGTCAACCTTACAGAACCTAAAGAATTCTGCAGAGACCGAAACAGGTGAAAATCTGAAGGCGCAAGGTCAGGGCTATATGGTGGATGCACTAGGACCTCCCAGTCGAACTCTCTTAATTTTTGCAGAGTGGCTAAAGATGTGTGTGGTCTAGCGTTATCGTGATGAAAGACCACACCCTTCCTGTTGATCAATTCCGGCCGTTTTCTCTCGACTGCTTCCTTTAATCTCATCAGTTGCTGGCAGTAAAGATCAGAATCGATGGTTTTGCCGGGCGGTAAAAGCTCATAATAAACAATGCCCTTCCAATCCCACCATACACACAGCATCACCTTATTTCGTGTTAGGCCAGGTTTGGCCACAGTCTGTGAAGCCTGGCCAACTTTCGACCACGACCTTTTTCGCACGTTCTTGTCGTACGTGATCCACTTTTCATCGCCAGTTATCAATCTCTTCAAAAACGGCTCGGTTTCATTACGTCTCAATAATGAATCGCAAATGAGTACACGGTTCATTAAGTTTCTTTGAGTGAGCTCGTGTGGCACACAAATATCGAGCTTTTTTGTATAACCAGCTTTCTTCAAATGGGTCAAAACTGTTTTGTGGTCAATTCCCAGTTCTTCAGCTACATCGTAACTACTAATATGCCCTTGCTCTTGCATCTTGCATCTTGCTCCACTCTTTCAAAAATGGCGTCCATTTTATTCGTAACAGGGCGACCAGAGCGAGGTGCCTTTTTTATAATAAAATTTTAAAATGTATCGAATTTCTTCATTAGATTCACTCATTTTTACGGAGAGAAAAACAAATGAAAAATAGCGGGAAACAACTTTTTTTTATTTTTTTCTTTTCTTTATAATAGAACCTTTTTAATGTTACCAAAACCAGCCAGACACAAATAGTACAGTCAAAAAAATTTTATAATAAGTTTATACCTACGTTATGCGAAAAGACTTTTTCCCCGACCTAATACATAGGAAAACACCCAGCCCAGAACAAAATTCATGTTTATGCACACAAAGATTTCTCCTGTGTGGGAATCGAACCCTTTGGAGTAAAGTGCAGATATACTGACCTTCACGCCATATCGGTCGTCAAGATATGCATAAGATAAAACTTTTCCTTCAATATTTGACAGGGCTAACAATTTTTATCACTTACAAACAAACGACAGGAAACCTATACTATACAGCCTTTTAATCCAAAACAAGATAAATATGACAAATAAAATAAATTACGCAAGCAGCAACGCGCGTACAAATAACAAAGTAATAACAAAAACAGTTGTCACTTTGTTAATTAAAGATATAATTTTTCAACAGCAGATGAAATAACTTGGCAGGTCACAGTTCATTTATGACAAGTTTCATTTGTTATTTTAATTTAGAAGGAGTACTTACCACCTACTTATTAACAAAAAGTATTTGTCACTTTGTTAATTAAACATATAATTTAGAAACATGAGATAAAATAACTTGGCACGTCACAGATAATTTATTTAAAGTTCCGTTCGTTACTTTAATTTAGGAGGAAGCACAATTAGGTGCTATATTTATGAAGGTCGGGCTCAGAGGTACTTGCTTCGCGTTATAATTATTTTGTCACTGGAGACCCCTTAAATACGTTGACAAGGGTCCTCAGAAAGCTTAATCTTGATGTATAAAGCCTTTTTGTAAATATTTAACTACAATCTTGTCTGGTTTCTTGCTTAGAATTGGAGTTGGTAGTATTTTTGTGTGATTTCAATTCATACATAAAACCACGCGTGTATCCCCGAAGGGGTAGGCAGAGGCATATTATAGTACATTTCGACAATTGGATTGTTGATCCGATATAATAGGTGAATAACCTATTGCCGCTCACCGGGAACTATGTTCGCCAGAGCCTCGTCCGTTGATCGGCAGGTGGATTTTGATTTGGGCTCCTTGGATGTTGATAGGATCCCTATACACTATACACCCTATACAGTTTAATTCAAGTTGAAAGATATGGCCTTTGCCGAATGGTATGTAGAGACTACTGTATTATCTATTGCATACATGATACATATAACGCATTCAGAAGAACAGAGAACAAATAATAAATAAATAATAAATAAATATTTTTAGACAATTACACCAATTATTTAGTTCCAAGATAAGTATCATTACGAACTTCTGTTATGGATACTAAACAACGGATAAACATACTTAAATACTTTTTATTTTTGTAAATACATACTTAATATACATAGAAAAACACCCAGACCAGAAAAAATATTCATGTTCATGCACACAAATATTTGTCCTGTGTGGGAATCGAACCCACGGCCTCTGGAGTGAAGTGCAGGTATACTGACCTCCACGCCATTTTGGTCGTCATATAAGTAGTCCATTAAGTAACCAATAAGTAGTACTCAAAATTTGTGCCTTGTGGCAATCGAACTCACGGCCTTTTGAAGTAGAGTGTAGGCACACTGACCCCTGACCTATAGTCAAAATAACATAGATGGGACCTTGCAGAAGGATAATTAGACTTATAACCAGACTTCGGAGATCCTTTTCGAACGCGTATCTTCGCTACAAGCGCTTTGAAGACAGTGAGAAAAGTCCATAAACAGATTAAATTTAAATGGCCTCCACTACTTTCCTAAGTGGGTAAAGCAGCGCAAGAAAAATGAATTAACGAAAGCGTGACATTATTCCGTTACAGTTTCTTCAAAAGTAAATTAAATAAGGAACAGACAACGGATTGCAGCGCTGCAAATGAAAATCTGGACGTAGGATTTATCTTTAGCCGTCTAGCACTGAGATTAAAATCTAGCTGCTTTTATTATACCTACGGTTCCGGAAGGAAAGTGGGTCGACACTGCGACAGGACCTGCTTTGTCTCGCTGTTAACGAGCTGTTTCTTTTAAACTGTAATAAATAAATATCCTTGGACATATCATAAACATGGCGAGTGACGTCCATCTGCAAGATAGACAGATGAACTGCTAAAGGTCGCCAGATCACGCTAGATGGCCGACTGCATCTACAATAGGTCACATGGGATGTTCAGCAGTAGACATTCTTGGATTAATAATGATGATATCAAGACGCGCCATGTAGCCTCAAGATGAGCTTAAATATATTTACCTATCCTTAATATTTTTTTTAAAAAACAGGACGTGTGATGCGGATGGGGTGGAGTGTATAGGGATCCTACCAAGACCTAAGGAGCCCAAGCCAACCTCACCTGCCGATTACCGGACGAGGCTCTGGCGAACATAACAGTGCCAAGTAAGCGGCAATGGGCTCGCCATCTGTTACGTGGGACCAACTATATAATTGGCAAAGTGTGGGCGTAAAATATGCCTCTGCCTACCCCTTCGGGGAAACAGGCGTGGGTATGAGTATTAATGTGATGTTAATACTAACAAATATTTTTTTTTAAATTCGTTTTACGTATCTTGTCTATTTGCACTGGATACCAGATACCGGTACGCCGCGTCATAAACTTTATGGATTTCAATGGAAGAGGCATATGTTCAGCAGTTATTCGCACTTCTGAAAGTAGTTCTAGAGGCAGAAGGCAGTAAAAGAACACGTCTTTGCTGCCTGAAAGTTTTTTTGTGTGTTTAATCTATGACGTTTTCAAGTACTATGTAATATTTCATAAAATAAAAATATTTAAAGTTTGAAGTTTTTTATTTTCGGTATTTTTTTGAATTTTCAAGCAAAATTCATTTCTTTTCATTTCAATTCATTAAATTCAAATTTCAATTTTGAAATTCCCTTCTTCAGTAACACGAAATGGTATACCGCCCTGTGAATTGAAGCGGATAGTGTTTGTCCTCAGTTAGCTTTCCGCTCCACAGCATGCAAAGAGATTTTTGGTTTTATGCCGATTGATTCACTGAACTGCACTAAGTGGTCGGAACGGTCACCGAAGTAAAACAGATTTGACAGATAACTAAATAGAAAAGTCTTTCATACACACCATAAGAATTTATCAAATTTTCCTCGTAAATCACTCAATCCTAGACGTTAAACAGATTTGACAGATAGCTAAATAGAAAAGCCTTTTATACACACCATAAGAATTTATCAAATTTTCCTCATAAACCACTTAATCCTAGAAGTAAAACAGATTTGACAGATAGATAAATAGAAAATTCTTTCTTACACACCATAAGAACTTATAAAATTTTCCTCATAAATCACTTAATCTTTTATTAAAACCGTAGGCAAATTAAAGGATCGGCGGTCCCGGAACATAACGGAGTTAAGAAGGAAAAGTGATCTTTTATTTCAGACGTTCGGTGTAAAAGCCAGACATATGAGGGGGGGTGGAGCCCAAGTGAACCTCACCTGCAAGAGCCTGCTGATCAACAGATGAGGCTCTGGTGACAGATCCCAGTTAGCGCTAAATAGCGGGAAGAACATTATAATTGGCGTATAATATGCCTCTGCCTACACCTTATTTAATTTTATTTATTTAAATAGGTACACCAACAAGTTCACATGCATACATTTAGTAAAGGTATAGGTTCCGGACTCACATAAGAACCAATAACAGGCGTACACAACATTGTCGATACAGAGCACACATTAATTTACACAAAATAAAAATAACAGAATCAATTAAAATAAATGAGATGTGAATTATTTATGTTTTTCAGTAAAAACCTGAGATGTAGAGAGAGAGGCTGTCTTTGATGATTTTCCACTAACAAAATGACAAATCAAATCAATAGTTACACATTTTACATCGTTCAAACAGAAAAGTAGATATTTTTTTATATAAATAGTGATACTGATGAACTTGCCTTAATTGGTGATAAATTGTGAGTGGTTCATTATACTCCGCAGTTACACAAGCCGTTGTTTGTTATCGACCGGCTGACGTGATGTTCAACTCGTCGGCAAACGGAACAGTATCGATATCTGGTAGGGTTGTGACTAGAATAAAACCTATCCGTTAGTATAGAGAGCACTAGTTTTACATGAAAAAGAAAATAAAATAAAATATTAAAAATATTTTTTTTCGAACTTTGTGCCCAATCTACTTTCTATTATGTGTATTCCCTGTATGTTTAACCTTCTCTTAAATGGGTTAAGGTATTTGTTTAGAAGTTAAGAAGACTATTAAATAGTTGTCAACCTAGATATACTCGTATCCAAAAAAATCTTATACTTTATTGTTAAAGCAGCCGTGCAAGGCCTTTCGCTAAATTCTTAAAAAAAATATGAAAAGAAGCATATGAATGCATGTGTTTAAAGGATCTCATAATCTTATAAATAAATCGAAATAATTTTGCAATAAATGCAGAACTATACCCATTTACACACACACACACTCACACACACACACACACACACAGACGCACGCACGCAAAATATCGTTTGGAAGATGCCACTGGTTGCTGAAATACAGTATCTTTACTAGTTCGGACGCCTATGGAATTATTTCATTTGTACATTGTTTAATGAATTCAATGAAGATTTATTATTATTTATTATTATGTTAGGACATTCTAAAGAAACTAATTCTGCAAAAAGAAAGTCAATTAACAAGTATACTCGTACAACAGGTGTTTCATAAACTCATCTTGGTCACCATACATACGAAGCATTTAATCCGTCATTCGAGTCCTGTCAAGTAATGAAAGACACTTTTTATACCCGGGTAAATTTGTAATTTCCTGGAGACCAAACAAAATCCACAGATAATGGTATATCTACACAGAATTCGATCCCAAGCGAGTGGAGCTGCGAGTGAAAGCTAATATAATATTGCTAACGGATGTACGTAAGTCAAATTTCACTCCGTTGTATTGAAACTCTTCGTGTTATTTCGTCGACAGATAATTTCGAAAAATGTAGGGATCGTATTTTCCATTTGAATAAGAAAGAGTGATTTGGAATATTTCAAGATCACAACGTTCTTTTATTCCGACTACGAGCGAGAAAATTAACTGCATTGATAAACACATGACTTCATAAAAGTTCCTCGAAGCAGGTTATGATAAATCGATTGAAATCGGGTTGAAGCCCAGTGGGGGGACCCATAGACTTCTAACTCAGAGGGTCTATGGTTCAAACCCTGGTTTAACCTATGACTTATCGAAGTTATGTGCGTAATTATCGCTTGCTCTGTGCCTCGGAAAGTAGGCTAAGCCTTCGGTCCCGGCTGTCATGTACATTTATGGCACGTTATATGAAGTCAGTGCCGCCTAATATGAATGACTTAAAGCATGAATATTGTTATATTATGTTGCATTGTATAGCGTCACAGACAAATGAAGATTGTAACTAACCAATCGATAATTTAAAAGAGCATAGCCTGTGAGTTTCTTGCCAGTTCTTCTTACAGAGCGGTGGCTCGGAACTGGCACTTAGATTCACTTACACTTAAATATTTTTTATTTTTTTAAATTGTTTGGTTGCAAGTGAATCTAAGCTTCGTGATTTTAGTATAATTATATTTCATTTGTTTTTGTTATTTTTTTATAATTTTGACGTTTTCAAGTACTATGTAATAGTTTATGAAATAAAAGTATTTGACTTTGACTTTGGTCAGATGGCAGTCGCTCCATATAATAAAGGAAGTTCAGACAAATCTGGTTAGACCAGTGAGCAGACCCTGGGCCCTGGGCTAAAGTCTGGGACAAAAGCACAGCAAATTCGTCGTGGTTGAGATATTTTCGAGTCGTTTAAGTCAGGTAGTTCGTGACTTTTGGTTGAAACGATGACGTCATGAAAGCGACATATAAAAAGCCATATTCAGTACTGGTGTTGATGTGACTGAGGTGATTTACTAATTTCACTTTTTTATTTATCTGCTTATTTTTTTCTCAATCTGGTCTAAGTAAGCACTAATAAGTATTTCTAAAATATTTTTTACTTTTATTTATTTATTATATTTAGAAACAAACAGTCATACACAAAAAGAGATTAGTACTAAAATTAAACATTGTTTTAGACCTATAGTTTCATATCTAAGGCACTTAAATGAAAAAATAAAGAGTTAAAAATATGTCCATTTTTAAACGAACTGTATCTAAAGTGAATACGTAACTACGGGCCTGACTTCTTGGCGGGAAAGTGAAACGTCATGTCTGCAGTTTTGTTTTATTTTCAAAAATTTGTGATATTTCTAACATTTATGTGTAATAACGGTGGATTATTAACCGTTAAGTGTTTGTGAATATTCATGAGTGTTGGTAAATCAAACAACGCAGTGCAACATCACTTTTCAAATTCTCCTCAAGGAGTCCATGTGAGATCTCAGTATGGTCCCACATCTTTACTGAGGACTCAAGGGGCTTATGGGAGGGTATCTCATTTACCATTTATCATCTTTATCACCACTCATTCTCATTTACTATGAATTATATATTATTAATATATCACTTACTTGACACTGGCTAAATGTGCTAGACGCACGAAGCCATTATTTAAAATAAGGAAAGAACTACGGGCCTAAGCTAACTCATCCGTCTAATCACCTATTAGATGCTGAATCAGTATTTTAAATGGGCAAAACACAACATTTTAGATGATCAGTTTATCATAATATTCCTATATAAACTAAAAATTGGTCCAATAACACTATTCTTATTAGACAAATTCAGGATATTAAGAAAACTAAGGTGATGATAAGAATCTATTTCAAAATATTCCTTTTTAAACTAAAAATTGGTCCAATAGCACTATTCTAATTGCAAAAATTTAGGATATGAAGGAAACTTAGGTTATTAAACTTAGGTAGGATATTGTTTGTACAACCCTGTACAGTATAGTCCCCAATAGCTCCATTACTCGAAGGTTGTGTCTCCTTTTTGTAAATATGGGCAAGTTCGCTTGTCTGAAGCGTAGTACTAGTGAGTACGTACTACTCAAATAATGTAAAGTCGATACTCCAAGGTCACATTCATACTCCCCACCTTTGGATACAAATGACATTGCATTTACCATAGAGGCGTAATACGCGTTAAAGTCTTGAGTGTTATAATCCTGTACATTTATTTATTTTATTTTATTTATTTACAAAAAGTACAATTTAAAAATTAAATTTTATTCTTATAACTTATATCCTCGCCAAACATTACGTTTAAAGGCGAGAAGCGCTCTTTTCTCTTTCTTATTAACTTACTAAGAACTATAACTAAAATTAAAAAAGAAAACTAAAAGCAAAAACAAAAATAAAAAATTACACATTTTTAGGGCAAAAAATTAGAGATTGCTATGCCTATGCTCTCATAAGCAATTCTCCCCTTAACTTCTTCTTCAACATATACATACTTATCTTATCTATTTTATTAAATATTTTTGGCACTATATATTTATTGGTTCTCTCACCATAGTAGTTAATTATTTTAGGTTTTTTAACATCTGAGCATCATCATCTCATGACATTTGAGCTGTTACTACGAGTAAGTTGCACCGTATAACTATAAAAATAAAGTTGAAAAAAAAGTTTGGCTCAAATCCACTACACTTAATAGTTTCGACTTGAAAACAAGCGTTAATTGTTGTATATAGCATTAAAATTTATGCTATAAGCTCTTAGTTGAAAGAATTAAAACAAACCGTTTGTCAATTGTATAGTTAACCTACCAAAATCTAAGGAGCCCTTTTTTGTGGTAATACAGTTACGCATTCTTTCCACCGCGAGGACAGCACCAAGTTATGTCGGGCTCCCTGGCCGAGATGGTAGTGGCCGGGACTATCGACTAAACCCCACTGTTTCCTGCTCCACGTAAGGTGCAAAGGAGGTAACAGAGTTATCTTATCCTCCGTTGGCAGTTACAGTTGGCAGTTTGTCACAGAACCTTCGTCTTTTTTTCAACTTATGGTTGACTACCCCCTGGAAACATCTAAGGAGCCTAAGAGAACCTCAACTGCAAGTGGTGCACCTGGTGATCAACAGACGAGGCTCTGGCGAACATAACAGATACCGGTTAGCGGCATTAGGCTCGGTACCTATTACATGGGACCAACAATATAATTGGCGGTGTGTGGGCAAATAATATTCCTCTACCTACCTCATCGGGAAAACAGGCGTGAAAGTATATATGTATGTCATAGTGTAGGCATGTGAAGCGAAGAGACGAAGATCATGTTACGAGAAGAATGAGTGAACGTGAATGTTTTCTGGTGGAGAAGATGAGGACGACCAGAAAAGATAAACGATAACTGAGACAGACGATAACTGAGATAGACGATAACTGAGACAGACGATAACTGAGACAGACGATAACTGATATAGACGATAACTGAGATAAGCGATAACTGATCAATACGCGGAAAAGTCATGCTGAGCCGACCTTAGATAAGAAGGGAGCACGCCAAGATATAATGATGACACTTTGAGCTGACAGCTCGAATATAGAGTACCAGTAGCACTGACTTTTAGCAGTTAGCTAAAACAGTTTGACTATCCGTTACACATTATATTAGATCTTATATTAAATGTTACCATAAGTTTATTACGTTAAGAGACTTACATACATACATACAATCAAGCTTATTCTACGCCCGCCTTTTGCCAGTTATATTGTTGGCCCCACGTAATAGGTGGCGAGCCTATTGACGCTTACCGGGAACTTTTATGTACGCCAAAGCCGCGTCAGTTGATTGGCAGGTGCACTACTTGCCGGTGAGGTTGGCTTGGGCTCCTTAGAACCTGATATGATCCTTATATACGACTTTAAGTTTTATACACGTTTTATAGTATTTACTTACAAAAATCATTTCAAAGTAATATGAAAAAACTTACAATCAAGTTGTTGAGGTTATGCATTTTATTGACGATGTATGTCGCAAACAAAACTCCTACTCGTACTAGTCTATAAAGACGATATTAAATTAAAAAAAAAATTAATCGCCTCTCTATTAGGATCCTTGAGCTGAACGTGACCAATATCGTGAAAGTTTCATGCAAAGTCTGACAAAGAAATAGTTTTAAAACTTTTGGGTTCGACTTTGGTATATAATAAGCTTTATGATTTTTGAATATTTTTTTGCATTTACACTGCTATTTATGATAAGATAAGATGACTTTTTACTAGACAAAATCAACTTATCCGCACTGGCCCGAGGGATCGAACCTACAACTTCTACAACCTTTGGATAACCGGTTACCTACAAGTGGTTCACTTGCCGATCAACAAACGAGGCTCTGGCAAACATGGAAGTTCCTGCTAAGCGGCAATAGGCTTGCCACCTTTTAAGTCGAATCAACCACAGAACAGGCGAAGTGTGGGCGTATATTATGCATCTGCCTACCCCTTCAGGGAAAAGGCGTAATTGTCTGTTTCCCAAAGAGGCATATTATTTATTTAATCAGAACGGAATACACCAATTAAACTAATTATCAAAAACAGTAAAAGTTAAATATAATATTAAAATCTCACACATAAAAACTTTTATCCCATTCTCTCACAATTTTCATCCAATACCTCAGGCACACTGACAAAATCTGAGGCCATCCATCAGCAAACAAATCACAGTCGGGTGCTGCATCCAGAATGGCATTAAGTGCGTTGAGCGGAATGGGTGATTTTGATTATATATACGATTATTTTATTATATATTTTTTACTATATTCTTTTGATTATTTATTATTATATTATTTATACGCCCACATTTCGCCAAATGTATTGTTGTTCCCGCGTATCATTTCTAAGTACCCCCAGGAAGCCGGGAAAAGGAAACACCTGGAGGGTGGCGACTCTGTGTGCCCTTAGTACTAACTACCGGGGGGGAAACTAAGAGGGACCTGTTGAGTGCGCTGCGGGCAGGCTAGAAGAGCCCGTCAAGTAGCGCCAGGAGGGTCTTTAGCATCGGGGGCAAAGGGCCCATCTAACCATGGACCCTTCGGTAAGTCGACCACACACGCTATGGTCGCACAAGGAGGTAGGAGGGGCGCCTCCACTGCGCCTCTCTGAGGAGGTCCTTCCGGTTTTAGTACGGGGGACGTTGGATGCAGGCCGGGGGTCAGACGCTGCAACCCAGTCGCGTCTGCCGTTAGTGAGTCCCAAACCCCCTTTCGGTCCCCCTTTGGCTGGAAGGCAGTGCGTAAATGCATTTTGTTACCGACGATAAACAACTGGCTTGGGCTTCTAAGGTGTTGGGAGGATCCCTATATGCTGATTTCTTCCTTATACTCACAGAAATAAAAGAAAGTTTTAAACGAAAGAAACTACTCTTTGTGTTATTTAATGTACACTGTCAACATAGCGCATTCATTCATTTTAATTCTAATCTCACATTGTTTAAATTATCATTACATCTACACAACCAGTATTTGTTTAAATTATCATTAATTTCATAATATAAGATAGGATACCGTACATAACAGTGGTCTTAGAAAAAAAATATTTAAACGACGTGAGATCGCAGTTAAGATTTTATTCACGTGTATTCGATCGTTTCTCAGAACATATTAAATTAAATATAGTGAATTAAAATATTCAAAAATTTAAAATGTCAAAAGAAATATACAGTGATAATGACGGAGTTACTGTATTGCAAGCGGATGAAAAAATATCAATAGTTTCAGAAAAATATCTGAACAAAATAATTGAAAATGAAGGTTTCCTAACATATGACATCAAAGTGAACGAAATAAAAACAAACGGTGAAAATTATTTGGGAAATCTGCAACAAATTGATATAAAAGGTACCACAGTGGACGGAGATAAAGAAATACATCTTTTTGTGAAAAATAGAGAGTTAAATTCAAATTTTACATTAATCGCTGTTGATGAAGCTTATAGAAGAGAAGCTTATTACTATAGTGAGCTCACAAAAATATATGAGCGAATGCAAAATAAAGCAAACGTTCCTCTAAATGAAAGATTAAACATGGCTAAAGGATATGAACAATCTAATGGCGATGTAACAATAATGGAGAATCTTAGTCGAAACGGTTTTTCCACATGTAGTAGACTAGAATTTATGTCTATTGAATTTGCTGAATCGTCCATAAAGCAAATAGCCAGATTTCACGGACTTTCACTAGTACTAAAAGTGAAAGAACCTGATTACTATGAAAAAAAAATCAAAGTTATGACACCTCTTATTAAAATTAATTCTGACTGGCGAAGTTTTTTCACGGATATATACAATTCGGCTTTGTCTCAAATAAATGGACGAGCGAGAGAAACTTTGGAAAATAATAGAGACAAAATTAAATACATAATGGAGAATTATAATAATAATATCGCTTCGTCAAAAGGATACTGTTTATGTCATGGTGATTTTAAAATAAATAATATTATGACAAACAAAAAGGTAAGATTATTTTGTCTTTTGTGAATTATGTACATACAATTTGTAAATAATACACTACTATAAAAAAAAAATAGTTTGAAAAGTTATATTAGTTAACATTTAATACTCACAACATGCACTAAAGGCAAAGAAAAGAGATAAGTTAATTAGAGGCCATTATCAGGTGCGCTTGTTACCGTGCTTTTCCCACGAAATGAACCGTTCTTCCTTTCTGGTTCGCATCGACTGCTTACATTGGAAGGATGTGTTAATTATCGGGTCACATTAGAAATACATACATCAATAAAACCACGCCTATTCCTCTTAACGGATAGGCAGAGGCATATTAAACGAGAATGGCGAAAAATTTTAGTTCACGAATTTACTGATACTATCTTAGAATTGTGAGAGTGTTGGTTAAATTAACCAATTTATACAAACACATTTGTGCCTGTTTACTCGAAGCTGCTACCCATATACTTGGCCCCACGTAGTTGGCGAGCTTGCCGCTTACCGGGTACTGTTATGTTCGCCAGAGCCTTGTCCGTTGATCGGCAGGTGCACCACTTGTAGGTGAGGTTCGCTTGAGCTACAAAGATGAAAGTAGGATCCCTGTACATCCTTTTTAAAGTCTTCTTTATATTCCAGAACGGTGCAATAGACAAAGCAATGATTATGGACTTTCAATTAATGCATTGCGGAGTCCCCATTACCGACCTACATTACTTTATTGGTTCTGGAACAGACCAAGAATTTCGGAAGAAACATTTGGAAAATCTCAAAAATCTATACCACAATACTTTAGGAACGTTCTTAGATTATTTTGATGTCAAAGTCGAAGATGTTTACTCTAGACATCAATTTGAAGCTGAGTATGCTGAATTTAAACCATACTGTGTGACTGTTTTTGTGATGATGGCACCATTTTTATTCTTTGCTGACGATGTAGTGCCTGATCTTGCAAAACCACTCGAAGCAATTAAGATGAAATGGAATGATCAAACCAAGAAGATGTTGGTAGGAGTCATAGAAGACTTCCTTGAATGAATTACCCACAAACTCTCAAGTTGCCTTAAAGTCATAAATTTAGTGGAAGTTTCGAAACTCCATATCGCGTTAAGTTGCTGTGCACTGAAGTTGTTATTTTGTATGTTGGGAATATTAATGAAGTATAATTATTATGTGATATATTTTGGAAAATTGTTTTATTTTGGTTACTTTCAAATCCTTAAGCCTATGCTGATTTAAATTAACATAATTATTGTATATACAGAATATAACATCTCACAACAAAGAATGATTATACAAGACATCAGAGTAGACATTATTGTCTATAAATGTTTTAACTTTCCCAATGCTGGTGGCTATTCCGTTCAGATGGTTTTTTGACCAGTTACCCAATGATTTACTCGTGCTGTTGTATTGTGAAGTTATCAAAATTAAATCCATATGGTTCATCATCATCATCTCAAGACATTAACGTCCCACTGTTGGGCTCGTGACTCTTTTCACAAATCGAGGTGAGAGGGATCCCAGAATATCATATTTTACCACGCGGACCCTGTTCGGTTTGGCGAAGCAAGTTGTACGCCAGAACGACACGCACCTGCCTCCGCCAATCAACCTTGGAGGGCTCTCCGATATTTTGACGCAGTTTAAAGACAAGTAAAAAGAATGGTCGATGATCTTAAAGAAATTGCTTGAAATGAAGGACAGACTTTTCCGCCTTCAGCATTATTCTATCGCTTTAATGGTATGTGTTCAAGGAATCTTTTTGAGTTTACGCTAACGTCCTTTTACTACAAACGGAAGTTCATCCTCACACCTTAGTATAGTCAGCAGCGTAAGCCTTTCGAACCGAAGCACTAATTCGAATTCCACACAAAAGGTCACCAAGCCAAAGACAGGCCTTTTTTTTTGTTTTTGATCAGTAACAAAATGCTTTTACGCACTGCCTCCCGGCTAATGGGGGACCGAAAGGTGATATGGAACTCACCGACGCAGACGCGACTGCCAGCAGTAATACCCACTAAAAATCTTCCGACGACGCCCGCCGCTGGTTGAGAAAAAGGCGGGGAACAGTACCTGGGTTATAGCGTCTGACACCCCGCTTGCGGCCAACGTCCTCTGGACCAAAACTGGGAGGACCTCCTGAAAGAGGCGCAGTGGACGCGCCCCTCCTACTTCGTGTGTAGCCGAATTCTCGGAGGGTCTATGGCTAACTATAGCCAGCAGCCAGAAGGGTCTTAGACAGCAGGAGCCTCCTGCCCCCGCTGCCTAAGACCCTCCTGGCACTGCTTAACGGGCTCTCCTGGCACGCCCGCTGCGCTCTCCACAGGTCCCTCTTAGTTTCCCCCCCGGCCTGTCTATGGATCCCCTTCCCGAAGGTGGAGACCAGTCGGGAAGGGGATCCATAGACAGGCCTTAACTCTGCTTTACTTCGGTGCCCGTTCCACCCAGTACTGCAAAGCTAAAAGCATTTCTTTAAGTAATGTAATCATTATCATATACTAGCATTATCCCGGTCACCCTAGACTTAAGCTTAGGACTCAGGATCTGATCACTAGTCTAACCAGATTTGGCTAAATTTTGGTCATTAATGGAGCTGCCTTAAGTAATGTATGAAACTATATAATAATTACAGCTGTAAAGATAAAACCTCGAGGAGTTATAGCTCTACAATTTTAGCCCCATGCAGCGGCTAAAAGCTTGCTCCCAGAGTTATGTAAGTATTTTAAACTAAAACAGTATTTGACACAGTTAAGAGACCATTAATTTGAGAGCAGCCGTTAAGGCACCACTATGCGGAGTTCTTGCCACGAAGCGGTCATATCTCACTACTCGTGTGTATTACGAAACGAGGACGTCTACTTAAATTGTGTCGGCATTATTTATGTCTTGGAATGTCGTTTCCTTCATTATAAGTCTGTGGTTTTTGGTCCTGCTATGGTTTTGGTGGAAACTAGAAAATATGGATACAAGTGCGGAGTTCTGTGGAGTGGAATTAAATGGTGTGTCAGATAATAGGGAATGCGTGGTACTCCCGACCAAAGGGAAGTTTTAAAACCGGGCGGATTAATGTACACGGGCGCCGCGGCTCAACGGTTTTTTTTTAAATACATGGAGAATCTGCAATCCACGCATGCACGGCGCATCGATGAGCCGAGCGTGCGCTTCCGAAGCAAAGTACGCGCATCTTTGAAGAAGATGCGTTTACTTCACGCTATCTAACTTGGTTCACGTTCACTTCGTTCACGCCGTGGCGGTCAGGCGGCCAGCCAGCTAACTCCCAGATACCTCTCGCCGGCGAGTAGGTTATGCCGGGATGACCCATAAGGGGCCGACCGGCTAAACTCCATGTGTGTGATTGCTGCATGCCTCTGCGGGCCGTTACAGCGCAACCGAAATGGATTGGGAAAGGCGGGACTGAGGGCCTCAAATCTAGATTAAATACTAAAAGTATTTCAATTGAAGAGCGACATACTAAGGGCGGTCTCTAGTAGACCCGAACCTCGGCTCAGGAAGTCGTGGGTGTTTGTGGTGAGCTCAATGGAACATGGTTAAGTGTTGTGTATATATAGCGACGTGTATGCGCGATTCAGGATTTCATTGATCCGACGTTTCATTCTTGGATGGTGGGCGCCACAAGACTTTTTAAAACTGTCGAAAAAAAACATCCTTGTTCCTTTTTAAATCCTTTATGTTCCGGAGCTGCAGTAACTTTTACGAACAATCCCATGAAAGTGTGGCGTTCTGCAAGTTTAATTTCTCCCGAACTATGGGGAAAAATTCCTGAGTAAATACCATGTAGCAGCAAACGTATAAAGAACGGCCTCCCTCCCGATGATTAAGGTGATGATAAGGCAAAAAATTGACGTGGACTACAATCGGCAAGGCCTATGTTCACTAATGAACGCACCGTACATACATACAATCACGCCTGTTTCCCTGAAAGGGTAGGCAGAGGCATATTACACGCCCACATTTCACTAATGATATTGTTGATCCTACGTAGGTGTCGAGCCTGCATTATTATTTCCGCTTGCAGGGTACTTTTATGTTCGCCAGAGCCTCGTCCGCTAATTGGCAGGTGCAGGTGCAGGTGAGGTTGGCTTGGGCTCCTTAGGGGTTTAAGGAGGTAGAAGGGCGCGACACACTGCGCCTCTTTGAGGAGGTCGTCCTGGTTCTGATCCGGGGGACATTGGCCGCGGGCGGGATAGAAGGCGGGGAGAAGCTGCAAACCCAGGCACTGGCCCCTCCCCCCCCGACTGGTCTCCACCTTGTCGTGGTGGGGGGGCTGAGTACCTCCCGGTAGGGCGCAGGAGGCGCTAGGGAAAAGGCAACACCCAGAGACCGACGACTCTGGGTGCCCTTAGTACTGACTACCGGGGGGGAAACTAAGAGGGACCTGTGGAGGGCGCAGTGGGCGGGCCAGGAGGGCCCGCTCAGCAGCGCCAGGAGGGTCTAGGCAGTTGGGGCAGGGGGCCCCTGCTGTCTAACCATGGACCCTCCGGGAAGTCGGCCACACACGCTATGGTCGCAGGGGGAGGTAGGAGGGGCGCGTCCACTGCGCCTCTCTGAGGAGGTCCTCCCGGTTTTGGTCCGGGGGACGTTGGCCGCAGGCGGGGTGTCAGAAGCTGCAACCCAGGTACTGGCCCTCGCCTCTTTCTCAACAGGCGGCGGGCGTCGTCGGAAGATTTTTAGTGTGTATTACTTGGCGGTCGTGTCTGCCGGTGGTGAGTCCCACACCCCCTTTCGGTCCCCCTTTGGCCGGAAGGCAGTGCGTAAATGCATTTTGTTACCGACGTAAAAAAAAAAAAAAAAAAAAGGCACTGGCCCCTCGCCCCTTTATCAACAACGGTGGGCGTCGTCGGAAGTTTTTTAGTGGGTAGAACTGCGGCGGTCGCGTCTGCCGCAGTGAGCCCCACACTCCCCTCCCGGTGCCACCATTAGCCGAGAGACAGTGCGTAAACAGATTTTTTTTACCGGCGATAAAAGAAAGAAAAAAGGGCGCTTTAGAGGATCCTTTAGCACCCATAGCATGAATGGGCCGTTTGAGTGGCAATAGATTAATTGCCACTCAAATGGTCACACATTCAAGGACTGACTTCTGTGTATCTTGCTTAACTTTGGTGTAAGAGTTGATTCACTTGCTTAGACTAATAAAAAAAAGTATAGAAAAGAAATGTCACAGTAGGTATCATTTATAAACTCAATCAAATCTTAAAAATCACAGGTACTATCAAAACATGGTTAAAGTTTCATTATTTTCGGTTTCACGTCACCTCACAGGTAATACAATGTGTTGCGTTTTACCTGTGAGATGGCGTAAAACCGTGGCGTTACATAATTGCATAAAAGATACAAAAATAACGTTTAACACAAAAATAATAAATTCTGAAGCATCGCAAACAGCCAGCACAAATATTTGTCCTGATTGGGAAGCAAACCTACGAACTTAGAGTGTCGTTTAGATAACGTGAGGTAATTGAAAAGATAGGAACAAAATAGCTCGTGTGATAAATCTTATCTTTTGTTATGTATTTGTTGTCGAGATATTTCTTATATTGTGCGATAAAAAGAGCACTAAAAGTGTTACTTAATAATTGTGTAAACTTAAGACATTAACTATAATATTTATTTTTAAATAGGTGTTAATACAAATGTTAATTGAATTAAATTCCTATTGATTTCTAAAAGTTCAGTTGCTCAGTAATGTCAAATCAATCAAATCAAATAATTTTATTGTCAAATGTCACTGCACCGACCGCAGCGCCCTCTTAACCGAAATACAATGATAATGGTGATTGCTTTCCTGGGTAGGTATTGTAAGTCTTTTGGTTTTAAAATAAAACACTACGGGCAGTTTGCGCAGTTCGACATTAGATTTAAACTAAATTTGATTCAAAATGTCGTTGCATTTCAGATTTGTTTCAAGTAAGAGAGAGACAGAACGACGTTTTAAGTATTTTTAGCTCTAACTAGGATTTGTGCAAGACACTCTCAATTTGTTTATTATCATAGCATAAACTCGTCTCCTTGAAAATTTGCTCTTGTAAATGTTGTAGGAGTATCTTTGTATGACAATCTTTATAATGGATAAAAATATTTCTCTATAGTATATTTGTAATATTATAACCATAAATGTCACATAATAATTATACTTGTATATAGTGCAAAAGCGTTGTGCATATAAAACAACAAAACGGTATTGCAAAATGTATCAATTACTTTGCGCAGCAAGAACACTCCCAAATATAACCTATAAAATATTGCACAACAATTTTGATAACATTGAAATAATCTCAACATAAATACGAGACACTGTGATAAAAACTTATATATTAAGGTTGTTGTTGAATCATAAAATAAGTAAGATCCATGTAAGTACATACGGCTCTATTAATATTTGTTTATTTAAATAGTAGGTATTACTCTTTTACAACTTTGCTTACCAGCTAGTTTTTGTGTTTACTGAACACATTTTACACTATTTATAGCCAACTAACCTTTCATTTAATTCAAAGCAATCCTTGTATTAATTTTATTAATAATTAAATTAGGAAGATTCATTTTCTCTTATATATGGATAAACGAGTGAGTCGTTCAAAGTATTTGCCACAGTCAAGTAATATATTCAATCAAATTATTTGTATGAATGCATCATTGGACGTCTTGGCAGGAAAGTGAAGCGTTACGTATGTCTGCATTTTGTTTTATTTTCTAAAATTTGATATAGAACATTGATGTGTAATAACGGTGGATTATTAATCGTTTAGTGTTTGTGAACGTACATGAGTGTTGGTAATTAACACAACAGTGAAACTTCAATTTTCAAATTCTCTCAAGTAGTCCATCTGAGATCTCAGTTTAGTCCCACATCTTTACTGAGAACTCAAGGGGCTTAGGGAAGGGCATCTCATTTTCCTACCATTATTCGTCCTTATCACCTGTCATTCTTATTTACTACTAGCGGCCCGGTACGTGCTTCGCTACGTATAAGGCATAGTAGAAAAAAAAAGGATTATTAAGTTCATTTATTCAAACAAAAAAATATTTTTAATTGCTAGCTATTGAAAATTCCAAATGACCCAAATGATATATTGTTTATATATTATATTTATCAGCAAAGAGTAAAAAATAAAAAAGAATTGGGTACTCTTACTATGGTGGGTTTATAACTATGGGTTAGTCTAAAACATTTGGATAAGCAATATTTTTGTTTTCCCATTTTGAGCATGAATAAATAAACAGTTGGGGGTTCGGGAACAGGCAACATAAAGTTGGCCATGTGAAAAACATGATTCCTCCAAATTGACACCACAAACGTGAAGTGTTTGCCCTTGCGCCTTATGTATGGACATCGCAAATGATAAACGCACAGGATATTGTAATCTTTTGAATTCAAATGGCATATAAGTTGGAATCATAGGGATACGCGGTATCAAACACACTTCTCCTTTTGATTTACCAGTTTAGATTGTAGCTTGAATCAAATTTGGAAATAACTTTTTCACTGCCAATCTGGTGCCATTACACAGTTTTGGTGGATTAATATTTCGCAATAATATAATCGAAGAACCAATTTTCAGATTCAAGCAATGCTGTGGTATACCAGCCGGTTCCAATGAATTTAAAAATTCAATTGGATAATTCATTGCCTCATCTTGATTCATAACACTGTCAATTGATTTATATGTCGTGACTACACCTGGCAGTTTCGCTTGAATTTGAAAATTAATGGCATTGATATGAATGTTTTTCGGTGCTAAAATGACGCGTTCTCTCTACCAATCATGATTTCTGTAATTCTGAAGAATATTCGGAAAAACACATTTAATCAACTCATCTATAGATTGCGCAATTGTACAAAAATTGTTCGGTAAAGTGATCAATCCGTTGGTACTGTCGATTGGTATTTTGCCATCACCAATTTCTAACAATTGTTTTGAAAACTCATGGGCAGTTGCATCATTATGTAGGTGAATACGCATATTAATGTTCATTGTAAATTTTCGTACATATCTCCAAAGAACTGATGACTTCAAACAGGCGTTTATTTCATCAGCAGGAGTTGATCGAGAAATGACAGTCAATTTTTTACGAAAGTCCCCTGACAGCAATATCAGAGCACCACCAAAAAGCTATTGATTACCGCGTAAATCTTGCATTGTTCGATTAAATGCTTCTATTGATTTTTTATTCGCCATTGTGCACTCATCCTATAAAATAATTGACGTTAATCGCAGAACTTTTGCCATAGCAGAATTTCTCGAAATATTGCATGTTTGAGTTTCAATCACCTGTACATTCAAAGGCAATTTTAATGCAGTGTGCGGTTCGACCACCTTCTAATAATGTAGCAGCAATTCCCGAAGATGCAATGCAATTTTCTGTTCCGATCGAATAGTCGCTAAAATCAATGATACAACAAAAGTTTTGCATTAGAATTGAACTCCTGCTCATATTCTGCAATTCACGATCAACAAAATCATGTATCTCACGATTTGGTGCGGTCATACCCAATTGTGCTAATGCTTTATTAAAAATCTTTAGACACATATCTTCAATTATTATTAAAGCTTTGTTGTACATTTCCAAGGTAATCAACAAATCGGGATTTCTTTCATGATGACGCATACGAATTAAAATGTCTTCTGCCATATAATGTTCATATTTGTTCAATAATTTTGGCATACGATCGAGAGCAATTTTGAACAATTGAACTAATGCGTTATGCTGATGGAAAAACCTTGGATGGTCTTGTATTTGAAACAATTGCACAACGTTCATCCAATTCACGAAAGTTAGCCGCATCACAATGTGGACATATTGCGTTCATCATTCCAATGTATCCGTATATACTAAAATCAATCTGACTGTTGTAATTAAAAGCAGCACGCAGCATTTCATCCAAAACAGCACTACGTATTCTTGATCGCCGTGCAATCGCCGGCCTATGTTTTGTCGTCTTGCTCATGGCATTTTACCTTCACTCAACAACTCAATAATATTTTGGAAAAAATAAACACAAATCAATAACAACAATATTTTTGAAAATATAAACACAACAAAGCAATAATTATCGCTGATAAAATGAAATGACATATGATGACATAATTTTTTTTTGATATAACTAACGTCACTTTTGACATTAAATTCGTTTGATAAGGTTCAATTTGGCTTTTAAGTATTAGTACAAATTGTTTGTATATGGGAGTATAGAAATATGTTGATTTTACACTTTTTCAAGGTTTTTTTATTATTTTCTCTACGTACAAACCTTCTCTGGACTTCCACAAATAATTCAAGACCAAAATTAGCCAAATCCGTCCAGCCGTTCTCGAGTTTTAGCGAGACTAACGAACAGCAATTGATTTTTACATATATAGATAGATAGATAAATAATATATCTATAACTTGACACTAGCTAAATGTGCTAAACGCACGAAGTCAATATGTAAGAGGAAAAAAATGCATCATTTTCTATATTCAGTAAAGTCCATCTTAGTCGAGTCAGGTTACAGTCATACATACCCCAGTAAAATTGTGGAAACTTTAGTCTTTTCTAGGGAGTTGTGAAATCAGCACAATTCACTGCAGTATATCACTTTCCTACATTTGTGAACATTGGCAAAGCAGTTATGAATAAAAATACATTAAATTTACACATAAAAACTAAAGGGACGTTAGTAGAAAATGGAATACAATGTGTCTTTTTCCGCCTAATAAAAATTTAAGTCAAAATAACACAATATTTTTTTTATACCGAGAGGATTTAAATGAAAATATATTCTCTGATATGAAAATGACATCGTATACGGGGCTTTTGCAAAAATGTTTAGATAAACTAAAGAAATATTTTTTCAAGTATTATTTTCATAACATAAGGAACTGAACTTACCGTTTTTATTTAAGTTTTTATCGATTAGAGGAAGAACAAGGAGTGCCAAGCGCCTACATCTAAAAATGTACAGTCATTGTGAACACACATGATTGATTATGAATTCACGTCAGTATATTTGATCTAAACATGCATTCACGCCTGTTTTCCCGAAGGGGTAGGCAGAGGCATATTATACGCCCACAATTCGCCAATTATATAGTTGGAACCACGTAATAGGTGGCGAGGGTAATGCCGTTTACCGGGCACTGTTATTTTCGCCAGAGCCTCGCCCGTTGATCGGCAGGTGCACCACTTGCACCTGAGGTTGGCTTGGGCTCCAAGACCTAAGGGTCTTGGTAGGATCTCCAGTTTTAGGACCATGAAAAGCCACCATAAGTGTGCATGAGCACGGCTCAATTAGGGAGGGTTACGCGTTTTGATCTCGGTCGTGTTGTGAGATCCGTTTGAGTGTTGACATCGCGACAACCCACCCTTAATACGTGCTTCATAGTATTCATTGTATCGATATATCGAAATATTTGGTTTAAATTCAGATCGCACAAGGAAACTGTTACTTTCCGTCAGATAGATATTGATATTAAATGTATATTTATTCTTGGACGTTTTACCCTGCGCTTTTACTTAGTCTTAATTTAAACAGACCTTGTGCTATGGGAACTAGACAACAGATAAACATACATAGTATAGTTTTTTTCTTAATAGTTAGAACCAATAGAAAAGTTCAGACTAGTCAGATCTGAATGTTTTCTATGTAATGTGATTTCTTGCACACAATATTTACTCTGGGTAGGAAGCGAAACCAGTGTCGACGCACTAGCAAGTTACTTTACCAATTGATAAACTATACAACCTTAATAATTTAGTTCCAAAGTTGTTAATATTAATTTAATGTTAATATAAAATCATGATTTGTGTAGATAACAATTGAGAATTTGATTTAAAACTGACAGTGAAGGACAACTACCCGATAACACAATGATTGTTAACATTGGATTCTTATTTCAGGAAAATTTAAGACTATTCTCATTAAAATAACGAATTTAGAACACTTAGGTATAGAAAACGCTTACAATTTTTATATGAAACTTGAACACATATTTTTATAAAATAAATTAAATTGACGACCGATAAAGCGTTGAGGCGAGTATACTCACACTCCGCTCCTGAGGTCTTCGATTCCCACACAGAACAATCTATGTGTGCATAAACATGAACATTTGTTCTGGTCTGAGTGTTTTCCTTTGTAGGTAAATGAACTATGTATTTACAAAAAAAAGTATTTATGTATGTTTATCCGTTACTAAGTATACACAAGTCCTTAACTTATCTTGCAACTAAATATTTGATGTGTTTGTGAAAAAATATTTATTTATTCAAATAAAACACATTTTTCAAATTTCAGTCGCGGCATATACTCTTATTTGTAATTTAATAGACACTGCTAAATTATTTGTATTTTTTGTTATCAATTACAGTCCACAATCATGTCGTCCGAGGAAACCTCGCTCCCATTAAAGTTAAAAAATGCCATAACTAGTATTGCTAAAAGGGAAAACTTTAATAACTATACAATTAAGATCAAAATACCAGATTCTATAAGTTACTTGGCAGTTCTAAGAGAAGTAACAATCACTGGAGATACTGATAAAGGCCATAAAGAAATACATTTATTTATAAAAACAATAAAAGATGGTGAAAACTTATCAATATATTCACTCTCTGAATCATATGTAAAGGAAGCATTTGTTTACAATGATCTTTTGAAAGTTTTCCACGAATTACAAGAAGAAGCTAATATACCTCTTGCTGAACGATTTAAAACTCCAAAGGCATACGAAGAGACGGATAGTCAATCTATTATTTTAGAAAACTTAGCAATCAATGGTTACCATGTCACAGATAGAATGAAATGCATCCCATTGAAATTTGCTGAGTTGGCTATACAGCAATTAGCAAAATTTCATGGCTTAGCTATAGCGTTAAGCAAAAAACGACCAAAATATTTTGAAGATAAAGTGAAAACTCTAAAACAACCATTTTATTATGGAGGAGCTTTCAATGATTTTGTTAACAACATCAACAAATTGGGAATGTCATGCCTCGATCCGGATGTAAGGGAGAAAGTAGAAAAGTATTTACCAACGACTAATGATAAATACGCAAAATACACGACAGATCCCAATTCTCTAAGATATTTAGTTCATGGAGATTTTCGAGCAAATAACGTAATGTTTAAATGCGATGTAAGTTGGATATCAAACGTGCGATTTATATAATTATAAAATATTGTATAAATGGTTACTTCTGATAACTTCTTTATTATTTTATTCAACTTTATTAACAACATTTTTTTCAATTACAGAAAGGCGAAATATCTGACGTGGTAGTTATTGACTTTCAGTTGAACTTTTATGGATGTCCTATTATAGATTTGATATACTTTATATTCGGGGCAACAGATCAAGAATTTAGGAGACTCCACATGAACGATTTGAAGAACTTGTATTATTCATCGTTGACCAAGTATTTGCAGTACTTTGCTATTGACGTGGAGGCATATTATCCGAGAAGTGAATTTGAGAGACTGTTCAAAGAGAGACTAGACTATGGTTTGATGTTTGCTTTGTGGTTCATACCAATGACACATGCTAATGAAGGAGAACTCCCAGATCTAACTCAAGCTTCATTGAATGATTTAACGTTTAATTTGAATGATGTCATCAGATCGAGAGTACGAGGTGTGGTTGATGATTTTATAAACTGGGGCTACTTGTAAATGAGCTCTAAGGAAAAGGTAACTCGTTCCATTACTGCAGGAATTACTTTTTGTTCTAAAGGGAATACATTATTGGTTATGAAGATGACGAGGACGAAAATTATATATATTTTTCAAAAGTTTTTAAGCCTATCTCATTTAAAAAAGTTTATAATCTATTTATATTTTTGCGAATATACACAAATTATATTAAGAACATTATATTGTACCTAGGTATATAGAGTGTGAATGAGCTACATTTAGTAACTGTACATTATTAATGCTTATTTTTTGCGCTATATAGAATACAATGAACTTGGGTTTTCACATTTCAGGTAAACTTTAACTATAAAAGTTTTTTTTTAACGACGATATTATTATAGCTATTAAGTCGAAATTCTAATTTTCAAACTGCTTATGTCCTTTGTTGCAAACTTTATTGGAGGAAGTAAACACCGATTATTTTAATAGTTAAGGCGTTAATTGAATATAAGTGTTATTCCATTTCGTTCATAACTAATTAAATATTAATTTATGGGACGTGAGAGATTACACTAGATAAAAATAAAAGTCAAACTTTGTAATTTTTGGAGGTACGCAGTTTGAAAATTAGACTGACGACAGGTGGATTAAATAGAGAATATAAATGTAATTAAAAAAAAACATATATGTTGAATGCATGATTAGTAATATTGAATTAAACTAATAAACAAATAATATATACATACTGCCTAATATTTGATTCTCAAACGAACAAAGTTTGATCCCTTATTTATTTCTGATGTTTAGAAATGATAGTTTCATAAACTATAATTAGTAGTATAACATAGTTCTTAAAAACGTTAAAATGAAATATAAAAACAATCGAAATACGATTACACTGAAATCACGAAGCTTAGATTTACTTACATGCAACAAAGAATAAAAAAATAAGTGTAAGTAAGTAAATTTAAGTGCCAGTTCCAAACCACTGCTCTGTATGAAGAAATGGCAAGAAACTCACAGTTTAAAAAAAATAAACAGTTGTTTAAATAAAAACCTATCGCAAAACTTTGTTTATTGCTTGCCTAAAGTTAAACACTCCTTAGACATAGTTTAAATTTAAACACGGGCTGGCGCTTGTTTAGGACGCGATTTATTTTAAAACTTTGACATTTTTGTGTATCGCTGCTGCTTTTTAGTCAAAATAAATATTTTTAATTTTGGATTTGAGCCTTTTCGATATGGAAGATTGAGATTATTTACAAACCTGTCGAGACACTTAGACTATTTAAATTAAATTGTAACGTTTATTAACCTCCATATTCAATAATAATAACTTGTTCCAATTGATTTTGAATATATTCAATTAATTAACCGATTTTTATATTATATAAGATTTTTGAAGGATGACAGCTGACAAATGTGACGTTCCGTTTCATGGTGATTACGCATATTACGCATATTTTTTAGAAGTAGGTATTTTATATTCCTAATAATAATCCTTTGTTGAGTTAAAAGTAGGTAGTTTAAATATATAAAAATATTACTGAACTAAAATTTCACATTTTTTGATATGTCGAGTTTTTATATTTAATAATAATGAACTCCACTAAGTCGAATATGATTTTTTTATCAAGGAATGTGAATAAATGAATGAAAGCCCGTTTAGTGAACGAATCGCTTAGAAGTGGTTTTAACTTAATGCTTGCTAAACAGTGTTTTGTTATAGAGAACGTTAAACATACCTTAAACATCGATTAAATTTTTAGACACTGTTTAGCTAAACGCATGCCTAAGTAGTGTTTAAAGTATTTTTTGTAATAACACCGTTAATGTTTAACCATCATTTAATTACTTTCTTTTCTCATTCGTCTTCGGTAAGCAACAAGCGTAAGAAATGAATACGCGAACTTTTCTATTACATATTATAATACACATTCTACAAAAAGTCCTTACATGACGTTGATGTAGTGGTTTCATCGAACCGTCAATTATACCTTATAGAGGCGAGATAGCTACTTTCCTACTAACATTACTATTTTCTGTATTATTGTCCAAAGTATTGGTAAGGTAGGTATAGAATGAGACCCGGAAATAATTTTGTCTTGTCAAAGACTTGACTTGACTTTGTTGTAACTCAAAAAAACTACTAGTTATTTGAGTTACAACAAAGTTAATAAATTGATGTCATACGTGCGTAGGTACGTGATGCATCTAAGCAACTTGATTCTTCGTAAAGTTTACGTTTAAATAAAATTAAACATAAACTTTCATAGGCTACCATGAGGTTCAACTATAATTGATATCTACTATGAACAGAAAAATCGATTAATCAAAACTTTACAAAAGCCACGGTGTATTAATGCAGAAACAAAAATATTGAACATCAAAATCTGAAACCACATGCACTAAGGCACACACTGGGCACTAAGGGAAGTTCTCTCACGAACCGAGGTGAGAGACATTGGTGACATTTTCCAAGATGCAAATCCTGTGCCAATTGGTGGTGGCAGAACTAGGCGACTACTGGGCCCAAATTTCTCATAAACCAGGATGAGAAGAAGAAGAATAATAATAAGTTATCTGTAATATAAATAATAATAATTAATTACTTGCTGTACCCTTGCAGTGTCATTTTTGTTACCTTCTATCTTTTTTAACATTTGTTATGTACAACATGAATGCATTAAAGAACTTTGAAGGATTTAGGGTATAGGATCTCCACGACGCACGACGAGCTGTTAGATAATTTTAAAAACGACTACCATATGCAGCGATAATAGAGATCAAACGACTGAACAAACTTTTAAAAAGAAAGAAAATAAATTTATTCAGCACAAATAAGCATAGTAAGTATACAAAAAAATAATCGATTAAATTTCCAGATGAAAAAAAAAACCTCAAAACATAGACTAAAACGATGTCCTCTCAGCACACTGTCGGATACCAAAGGATGTGACGCCGCTGACCTTCCGAGGACACCTAAGCATTTAGAATTTACGCATAACATTTTTTAACATTGCGAAATGTATCTATTTTAAATAATTAAAAATACATTATAAATAAGCATATAAAGTTATTTGTGTACAGAATAACATAATACAATTTGACGACCGATATGGCGTGGTGGCGAGTATACCCGCTCTCCGCTTCAAGGTCGTGGTCGCGTTTTCTTATGTATATTAAGTATTTATATACAAAAAAAATATTTTTATGTAGGTAATTCCTTTATTTAGTATCCATTAAACAAGTTCTTAATGATACTTATCTTGGACCTAAATGATTGGTGTAATTGTTAGAAAATATTTATTTATTTTTATTATTTGATTTAAAATGCAAATAAGAAGTTTAAATTAAAGTATTAGAGCAGCAGTAACGTGATGTGAAATGCCACCAAAGGAACATCTTAGAACTGATCTCTATAATCGAAAACTACAATGACCATGCCCAACCACTTAGTCGACGTCCTCAACGAGTCTTATAAAGTACGATATGCACTAATGTATTGCCAGAGTTCAATGTACATATTAAATGCTCTTAGTGAATCCATCTACGATTCCTAAGACTACGCATAGGTTATTCAACTCAAAGTAGATACTTAAGACATATACGATCTTCTAATTGCTTTTACTAGAACTTTATGTTTACTCTACCATCGATATTTTCCTTCTAGGACATCATTATCACAGATAAAATAGTTTTATTATAATACATTTTGTCTCTTTTATTGATATTTAGGAAAGATCATTCTAATTTGATTATATGCCGAAAAAATGACGTTGGCATTATAGTTAATAAAAAGTAAAAAGTTCTTTATTTCATAAACTATTACATAGAATTTAAAAATGTCAAAACATAATAGGTAAAAATTTAAAAAAACCTAAATTTGACTACACTGAAATCACAAAGCTTAGATTCACTTACATGCAAATAAATAAAATTTAGGTGTAAGTGTATCTAAGTGCCAGTTCCGAGCCCCCGCTCGTATATAACTGTGGTGTTTTAATCGAATTTCAAAGGCAGCTAACAATTAACATTCGAATACAATATAATGTAACTAAATATAAAATTCTGCCTGACGATATGCAATGGATGCAGTCCTAATAAATGTAAGCGCTTGATATCATTGTACATTCGCGGTAAGAAGCGCGTCCACTTATGAAGGCCTGCCTAAATGCCATTTCCCGTCCCTTTAAAGGACTCGGACGCGAAAAGGACTGTCGATCGTGTCTCGCAGTGGGTATCTGAAAACCTGGTCCAGTTTAATACCACCAAAACCTATCTTGGTACATTTTCGTCCAAAGCCTTCCGTTCGTACCTCCCTCCATACTCCGTAAGCACGGTACGGAGTATGGAAGGACGATTATTGCACGATGTGAAGCGCCTTTTTTTTGTGGACTGCATCGAGAGCTTACCATTAGGCAGTATGTAGTCATTATGGCGTGTCACATTAATAACAAAAAGACCTGGGATTCATCATCATCATCATTTCAGCCATCTGAAGTTCACTGCTGAACATAGGCCTCCCCAATTGCTTTTCACCTAGATCGATTCTTTGCCGCCTGCATCCACCGTCTCCCCGCCGCCCTGACCAGATCATCTGTCCATCGCGTTGGGGGCCGCCCTCTACTACGTTTGCTGATTCGTGGTCGCCATTGAACAACCTTAACGCCCCATCAGTCGTCGGTTCTTCGAGCTATGTGCCCCGCCCACTGCCACTTCAGCTTGCAAACGCGCTTCGCTATATCGGTCACTCTAGTTCTCCTACGGATTTCCTCATTTCTGATTCAATCACGTAGGGACACTCCGAGCAACACAACACTGGTCGAAGACTTTCGTCTTGAGACACTGAGGTACTTTGGACGAGAAGATTTTGCATAGTTTCCCGAACGCAGCCCAACCGAGCTGGATTCGACGATTGACCTCTTTCTTGAAGTTGGACTTACCTAATTGGACTTTTTGTCCCAGGTATACGTACTCGTCGACAACTTCGAGGGCCGAGCTTCCCACTATTACTGGGGTAGGCACAACATGGATATTTGACATGATTTTCGTCTTATCCATGTTCATTTTAAGACCTGGGATTAAAGAAGCTGAAAAACACGTATTGTGGAAAACCAACGCTGCTGTATCAGTAAATCTGATATGTTCTCTTCTTTAATTATATAAACCTGTATTAGATGCAATAAAAAGTTGTCTTGAGGCCGCCATAGACGTTCAAGTAATTGGATCAAACAGGGTGGTTCCACAGTTTGATCAAAATGTCTGTGGTGAAATTTCACCAAATTTAATGAAAATGGCTTGAAGAAATATGAATTTGCGTATTTTTATTTGGTCAAAAAGATTGGACCAGCCTGTTTGATCAAATTACTTGAACGTCAATGGCGGCCATTCTGTATCTATAAATAATAAATTCTATTTCCTAACGCATCAGGAAAAATATGTAGGGCTTCGTTGGTATAGATGGAATATCCATAATATCTTTGATAAGCAAGAAGGCTCTTTAAGAGGTCTCCGATGGTAAAAGCAAAGGGGTCGGTGAAATAAATTTGTGTAATGCTCTCGCAAATTCCTGTCTTAAGCCTGTGATTGACGACAGGCAACTTTACGACCGTGATTAACGTTTCGAAGAGCCTCCACCAGCAACGCACGTTGAGCACGCTAATTGACCGAGTCTAATGCTAGCTGCATTTATGTATTCCATAAAAACGTTCTAATGAGCTATATACAATGGGAGACGATCAATAATAATTATATTATATAATAATTTAAAAATAATAACAATAACCTTTTATTCCTATATATTCTATTAATTTAATATATATATATATTTGTAATAATACTCCTACTACACTATAGTGAACGCTATGTACACCGTTATTGTCATTCATATCAGATATAATACTTTATAAAAATTGTTAAATTTAATGTAATAATATGTATGATGTGGTTGTACTATTTAAATAAATAAATAGGCGAGAAATACAGGGTGACTAGAAGATAGGTGCAAAGCTTGGTGGCGAAAGTAGTATAGACCATTTAGAACCATTTGAGCCATGGTTGTCTTAGACGAAGTTTCACTATTTTTATTACATTCCTATTATGTTTTTTATTTTATAAAAACCCAAACTTTTACAATTAATTGCTAATAATGGCCAATTTTAATGATATGTAAGTATTTTTTTAATCAAATTAATGTAAGCAATCTAACAAAACATGTTCTTAGCATCCATGTGATCAAAACTTTCTTTTACAGACATTTAAAATCATGAAAATTTTAAAGATTTAGTAAAACCGTTTTTGACGGCATTTTAAAAAAAAGGTTGTGTTTTTTTTGTTTAAACCATTTCGAAAACATGTGTGGTTATTGCTTTTTCTTTTGAGGTAGACTTATGCGAAAATCTCAAAAAATTTATGTTAAGAAAAATTAAAAAATACTTAATTATCATTATAATTGGCCATTATTAGCAATTAATTGCATTGAGATTCGTTTTACTAACATCTATTTATTATGATATTATAGTGTATAGGGTGTATAGGGATCCTACCAAGACCTAAGAAGCCCAAACCAACCTCACCTGCAAGTGGTGCACCTGCCGATTAACGGACGAGGCTCTGGCGAACATAACAGTGCCCGGTGAGCGTCAATAGGCTCGCCACCTATTACGTGGAACCATCTATATAACTGGTGAAATGTGGGCGTATAATATGCCTCCGCTTACCCCTTCGGGGAATCAGGCGTGATATAATTACATATATGTATGTATGTATTAATATTATTAGAACCTTGAGACAGTTGTTGATATCATTGATAACACGAAATATTTTCAGATCATCAGCATATAAAAGAAACTTACAATGATGAAAGCAAACATTTATGTCATTTATAAAGAATATGAACAATAGTTGACCAAGAATAATAAAGTCTTAATAATTTTTGAGCTTGAGTTAGTACTTTTTAAAACGCCCAATACACTAACCCAACTTCCAACCTTTCCGTCCTCAACTGTAGGACTCATTATCTCAGCCCACTAGCGGCTGAGATAATGAGGATACGACTCCATTAAAGTTTAATTCAATTTCCTAAGTTTGAAACATAAAGATAAGTCTGTTCATAAGCTCTCTATAAACATTTTCTCAAAAAGGTTTTATTCTTTGAATGGAATTAAGAATTCATTTTTATGAGCCCTTTACACAGTTGGTTTCAACATTCAAAGTTTTGTTTGCGTATAATGCCTGTTTTTTTAGATATTTCCTACAAATGCTCTTACTCTATTTGTAAACGATATTAACTGTTAAACTTCAGGCGATAAGGTGTTTTTTCCGGCCTGCTAACTCCTCAAATTCAACAGAGCTCTTGAAAACAAGTTTGCACAAACAATATGATTGATAATATTGCTATTCAAAGATTGGGGATTAGAGTGGGCCGAACTAAGTGGATGAGTATATTTTATGGGGATGCCGAAACGTCCTTATAACGTCTTTGGAAAAGTGATCCGCATTTTTACGGAAATTATTTTAAGTCGTGGCTCCCTGATACGACGTGATCTAAATGTGAAACGATCTATAATGTAAAGCATTGCTTACAGATTATAATGGTCGTTTGTGTAGCATGTAATATTTAGAAATTTCGTATAGTAAGAGAAGGCCTATTAAGCAGGGTACTCACCTGCCACATAGCACGTAACATAGCTTGTAATGTATCCAACCTTCAAGTGAGTACGGTTCGTCCACTGTCATCCCGTATCTAGCTGTGAGCTCCCACACGCATACTCCGAGCAGCCTTTGTGCTCGCAGTGATTACCGCCACTAGGCGGGTCGCTGCGATCTCCCCGTGAACCACGCACGAGCAGCTCGCAGCAGGCTCGTGTCGATGTAGGTTCTCACTTGATACAGTATCTGATACATTACATGCTACACGGCTAGATGAGTACCCTGCTCTACAGCAGCTAACTTAACTAACCATACTACTACAATTATGATAGTACCAAAATATTGAACCCCTATTTTCCTTCACATTTTCATTTAATTTCTTTTAAAGTGTAAAACTTTAGATAGATAGATAGAAAAGTCTTATAGTACACCAAAGTAAAATAAAACAAGAAAACAATTGCATAAGAAAAGTGATACAATGGGCGGCCGTATCGCTTACAGCGATTTCTTCCAGGCAACCTTAAATTTAATTTAGAATTCTTCATAATTCACCGCCGTGCATTCTAAGATACAAGTGATCTCCAAATATCTGTATTGTGTTTGAAGCATTAAATTTATGTTACAATATTCAAAGCAGTTGCATAACATAACCAAAAAATATCTTTTTGTTTCAGAAAATCACCATGAATGTTACTCCGAAAACAAAGGTTGGAACTGACTCAAACAAGATCACACAATTTCCATAAAATGACTTTAGACACGGGCCCATGTGCGAAGCAATGGCGATCAAAGACAATACAGAAGAAGAAAATGAAACCAGACTCGAACAGGATGAGATTGAGTTTAGTGATAATATTAGTACTGCTGCCTTATAGCTCAACGCTGAGTCTACCGAGCGGTGATCCAGCTCCAGGCAGATCGCCTGGACCACCTAAATTAGACGATCCAGACTTAAAAGGAGAAGGAACCGATACAATAGAGACTAATGCAGACTACGACACAAGTACGACTGCTGATGATGTAGAATTTACGACTGCTAGTGAAAGTGTTAGTGAAAAAACAGTAGATGATGCATGTGCCTTTGCAAGAGTCCCTAGTGACAGTGATGATGTCATTACTATAAGTAGTGGTGAGAGTGATGTGAATTTGACTGTGAGCCATCCTGCTTTCGACGCGACGGAGCTGGTTAGAGGAGTCGTTTATGATGGTAAGTTGTAGATATATTTTTCAATAAGGGTCCGTTTTTAAGTCCTGAAATCTGTCTCAGAACCTGACGAACTTCTAATAGATAATAAAATAAGATAAAATTACAAATGTTTACTATGCGTAAATGACTATGAAAGAATTGACCTCATTGTCTTTAAGATCAACCGGATTATGTTGATTCGTCAAATTGAGATTAATTATGACATAATTATGCTGAACTTTGTAAAGCAGTTCAGTCAATCCGTCTCATCGTTCAATCTAGCGCACTGACACTAAATTCTTTCTATTTCTGGTTCTGATATTTTCCAACTAAAGGAGTTACATTTTCAAACTCCTTTTCTTTTAATTGTAACTTTTCTTAGAGCTTACCATATAACAGAACGCTGGCTTCTGTGTAGCTTTACCTCTCATTGCAGTGCTTAGATAGGGTACATGTTTATTCCCTGGATTTTCATCCCAACTGTGAAAGTGTTCAACCAAATTTAGAAAACGCTAAAAGCTTGCCATTCATCGCGTTAGTCGGCACATGGCAAAGTGGGCGGTGGAAAGCCGCAATGCTTCTTTGATACCCGCTTTGTACGAAGTGTCACTCCATTGTCTTTCCCTTCCCCTCAGGGAATATAGCATGTTGTCTTTAAGTTGAAGATTGTATAATATTACAATAGAGCAGATGTAAAAGGTTGTCTGCAAAAATTTAAAGACCGGTACAATGTCTAATGGATTCAGAAAGTTAACGTGATATTTTATATAAAAGCATTTAGTATTTAAAAACATAACTGTTTCATAGTTCCCTGTGTCCCAGCAGTCATGCGTCACCTTTCACGTGAATTTTACCAAACATATTCAAAAGTCAAAAAAAGTCAAAAATACTTTATTTCATAAACTATTACATAGTACTTGAAAACGTCAAAATTATAAAAAAATAACAAAAACAAATAAAATATAACTATACTAAAATCACGAAGCTTAGATTCACTTGCAACCAAATAATTTAAAAAAACAAAAAACATTTAAGTGCAAGCGAATCTAAGTGCCAGTTCCGAGCCACCGCTCTGTAAGAAGAACTGGCAAGAAACTCACAGGCTATGCTCTTTTAAATTATCGATTGGTTAGTAACAATCTTCATTTGTCTGTGACGCTATACAATGCAACATAATATAACAATATTCATGCTTTAAGTCATTGTGATATGGCAATAGTAAAACCAATCAAATAAGCGAAGTAGAAGAGTTCACCGAAATAAAGCAGAAGTCACACAGGTCATTCCTTGAATGGGTGCTTCTGGAGCCATGTAAGAGTCAATATTGTTGACAGTCGATAAGTTATGTTAGAGGACCTGATCTGACAAGTATTGCGAGAATACTTACAATAGTTACAATAGTATTCCAATTGTGTGGATACACGTGTCTTGAGTTCCTTCCAGGGCCTATGGTATGCATCACCATATAAATTATTTCGTTCATAATCGACATTTTTATTATGTTTATTTTGCCTCTTTAATAAACTATTTCTTCGTTGTTAATATCCATCAGGCTGAGACAATGCACGCGTAGGGTGGGTGCACAATGGCCGGTAAATTGAGTTCATTGTTAGGCTCGCTTCCCGGCGTTCATTGATTTTGTGTGAATACAGCTTTGTATGCGAATACGCGGCTCCGATGTACGCCCGTGGCCGTAATGGAGTGGTCCGTTTTGTTAGGAAAATAGAGATTAGTTGCCTACGCGAGTTTTTCTGGCGTAAAAGGTGTTTCAAACTAATATGTTTTGATTCTTGTAAATAAATAGAATTGATTTTTTTTAACTTTTAAGTCAGGATTGAAAGCTCGAGCAGTAGTTTGAGCATTTAAATTAAAATCTATAACAAAAGAAAGTCGTATGAGTAACCCTATTTATAATTGAACAACGGGTAGACCGATTTAGCTGAAAATTGGTGGGGAGATAGCTTAGAACCAGAAAACGGTTTAATGTCCAAACCGCTAGGAACCGTATACGCTGTCACACACAATTTTCTGTGGTTTTCTGTTCCTGGCCTTTTTCTCTATAATCAATACAAATCCTTCAGCTTGTGCAGCATTTACCTATGTGAAAAAAGAAGTGAAGCCAGTTAACTGTCCATTTGCTTCAACGCTCGAGCCTAGAACGCAAAGAGGCATCGACTCAGCGCTCATAATTCAACCCTTAATTAAATTTTTTTTTAAATTTTTTTTTTAATATTTTTTTTTTTAAAATATTTTTGACACTTACACCAATTATTTAGTTCCAAGATAAGTATCATTAAGAACATTTGTGATGGATACTAAATAACGAATACACATACACAAATACTTTTTTTTTTTTTGTAAATACATACCTACTTAACAGCTTAAACGCCCAGCCGAAAATACTAGTTTGCTCTATGGGCCATGGCAGCCACCATATGTCCGACAACCCTTTTGTTATTTTTCAATAAGCCCATTGATAAAACAAACTGGCAGATAAACGGTGTCTGCCATGGCGTTTAACGTGTTAATATACATAGAAAAACACCCAGACCAGAACAAATTATAAGTGTATTTCAATCTAAAAAAGTATTGTATAAACAGTCAGCGTAATACTGTATAGTAAAGTATAGTCGACACACGTTACTATTGTCAAGAGCGTCAGGGCGTGTTCCGCTGTATATAGCTTTGGTTGGTACCAACTATTTGATACTGACTGTACATACATACATACCTTTCCTTGTATATATATACCGCCAAAACAATGCTCATGTTAGTTCCCACAAATATTTGTGTAGTGTGGGAGGTCGATATATCAGCTCTGTGCTTGTAAGGGCTCTTACACATTAACACGATGCGACGCGGTTTCGTGGAAATCAATGATGGGTTTCATACAACATACACTTGATATGAAGCTTCATAAGTCAAATTGAATTGTAATACTACATATGATTTTTAATTAACATGTCAGCCTTATTAAGTCCTGTGTGGACTTTATAGATACAGACATACAGATTCACATACGCAAACGCTCACTTGCACACACGCACACACACACATACACATACATTTCGTCTATTATTTTGTATTAAAATATTATTTCGCATGGGTTTTAAGTTTCATTTTTGTTTGTTAAATTTTTCGTAGTTTTAAATTATATCCTTAAGTATATTATAAATATTTGTGAGAATTGTTTTTTTGAATAAGTATCTTTTTAGTAAATGATAAGCAATTGTATGGAGGGCGGGGATTTTCTACTACAAGTATTTATTTACTTAAAGGAAATCCCTAATCACAATCCAGAAATGTAATAACAGATACTTAAATAATTTATTGATTCAGGCGTTACTTTGCGGAAATCCAGTGAGTGCACTCTCGTTTCAGTTGGTCGTGAAGACATCTTTGTTCTGAGGCTCCTATCTTACCTGAAGATGCCCTGTGTAAGGGCGAAACACATGTCTGTTGAATAATTTCTCGATTTTTCGGGAAATTATAGTAGCGCGGGAATTGTTACAAAGATATTTTTAATCCATCACTTGCTTACAGATACTTAATAAAAAAATATTATTAATTATTATTATTATGATATTACTGGTGAACATTGGCCTCCCCAATAGATTACATTGTATTGGGGGTATTTGCCCATAATCACCACGCTGGGCAGGCGAGTTGATAATCGCAGTGCAAGCCAGTACGCAGGATGACGCTGCTGCCCATCTTCTGGTAGGATTTCTCTTTGTCGACTGATGACTCCCCGTGAGATGAGTGGCTCTATTCTAGGCCGGCACCACACAGCGCTGATTAGATAAATCTTATTAAGTAAATAATTGAGATTTTCCCATTAAATATGCTAGTCAAGACGTAAACTTGGGTTCTGAAGAACTATTTTTATCTAATCAAGCCCTCTCCGTTCTTCTCCCAAGCAACACGTGCTGGTATTAGGAACCTATCTAGTCTGGGTATTTTGTATATCATAAATATTTACATTTTTAAGTACGTGTAACCACGCTCGTAGCCATAACCAACCTAGTACGCTTAGTTTTGGGTGTAGATGATACTGTGTGAAATGTCTGAAGATTATCACTATATAATACAAACCAAAGTCCCTTTTCACTGCGCTGTCTGTCTGTACCTATATATGTTGAAATCTTTAAAACTACAACGGATTTTGATAAAAAAAAATTAAATAAATAAAATGATTCAAGAGGAATGTTTACATGTAGGATTCGCGAACAAAGTCGCGGGCGGTGGCTTATGCCTTTATAAATATTTCGCATTCATGCTCAAGTGGAACTTGTAACAATTTAAAACTCTAAACCTATGCGATATCCAAGTTACTACAAAACTAAAAAAAATGCTCTCAAATGAAGGTAGTTACCTGGCGGTGACCAATTAGAGGCCACTTACATGTCTCCACTTTGAGAACAATGGTTAACGTGGCAACGCCTACTCGGCCTACAAAAGGTTTGTCACTTTTTAGTTCGTCTTGCCTTGACTCGCAAAGGGGCCAGAGAGGCCTTTTATGCGGGGCTTTTGTTTGTGAACGGGGCTCGCAGGCGACTAGGTGGGTAGATATAAGCGGTGTTTCGATCGGCTAAAGGTCATCTGTTTAAAGTTATCTTTTATCTCCACTGAAGACCAGCGCTGTTGTGGTCCTCCACTGCAGCACATGCTGAGTGTAGTCCTTTTTAGGCATATGATATATAAACTTATTTGTAAAAATTGTTTACTGTAAAGTTTTTTCTTCTTTGTGTTTATGTATTAATTTTATTTCATTTCATTTGGAAAATATCTGCGGAATGTTCTTGTTGTTATTTTCATACAGTGACATTTAAACGACGATATAGCCTTTAAAATAGGTTGTGGCAATGTTCAGCAGTGGACTTTATAAGGCTGACCTGATGATTTCCATGTCCCGGACAAAAGCCTACAAACAAATGTCATTAAAACAATATCATCAAGGGTTAGTGATTTACGATAAAATTACATTAATATACATACATACATAATGTCACGCCTCTTTCCCGTAGGGGTAGATAGCGATCACATCCTTCCACTTGCTACGATCTTGGCACAAACTTTTAGCTTAATTTACACTCATTTACCTCCTCATACACGCCCGTCGGTTTAGGGTACTTTTGACCTGCCCTTTCTCTAAATTTTATTGAATTTGTCATGGGAGGTCTTACGTGGTCTTTCCCTCCCAACACTTCCAATCACTTGTCCATGATAAATCACTTTCGTTAATCTATTTTCATTCATCCTCTCAACATGACCGAACCATCTAAGCATACCTTTCTCAATTCTTGTCACTATATCTTCTTTCACACCAGCTTAATTGGTTTTTACAACATTAATATATTCCATTCAGAAAGCACATTTATTTCATTAAAGATAATTTTATACAAACAAAGGTGTATATTTCATTCAGAGAGCAAATTAATTTTATCAGTGGTAATGTATAAACTGGAATATATTTCGATCACAAAGCACACAATTCATTTGTATTCATCATCATTAATATTGAAAACAAAGCTTTGATCAGACAATATTACTGTAATGAAGGCTTTTCATGATATCATTATTGAAGGCTCACTGGAAACAACGTTTGCATGAAATTCGGTAATATTAATGATTCTTTTGCTTGATAGCTTCACTAGCGGCCGCCCGCGACATTGTCCACGTGACCTATACATGAAACTTTCTCTTGAATCACTCTATCTATTAAAAAACCGCGTTAAATTCCGTTGCGTAGTTTGAAAGATCTAAGCATTAACATAGGCACAGACAGAGGAAAGCGATTTTATTTTATACTAAGTAGTGAAACTAAAAAAAGCATGAGTAATATACTTTCATATTACTTTCATTTATAAAGGGCGACTCAGTAAGAATGCACTTTTTCATTTTAAAATAAAAACAAGTATTTATTTATTTATTAATACACATGACAAATTACAATTTTACAATTAAAAATCTTAAGAACTAAAGTACAGAATCTAGATTGCAATTCAAATTTGTGTGTAATAAGCAAAACAGGATAAAAGACGTGTTACATCAAATACAAGACTTATTATAAAGATTACTTAAGACTAAGAGAATAGAAAAGTACTTGCACATATTATACCTAGTTATTTAAATTTAGTGACATGGGTACATACTATAGTAAGGTAAGTAAATAAATAATCTATTAAGTAACTACTTATTTAAATTAACACAAAAAGCAAACAATTATGACATTAAAGATAGTTGGATGAGACAGCCTTTCTGGATTTGGTGTATAGAATATCTTTTAGAAAGACAATATAGGAAGACATTTTAGGGTAAATAATGTCTAGTTTACAATCGTTGTTTGCCAATTCATTATACTGACGAGCCATTCTAACAATATAAAAAAAAAATAAAAAAAAAATAAAAATATTTCTGACACTTACACCAATTATTTAGTTCCAAGATAAGTATCATTAAGAACTTGTGTTATGGATACTAAATAACGGATAAACATACATAAATACTTTTTTTTGAAAAACACCCAGACCAGAACAAATATTCATGTTCATGCACACAAAGATTTGTTCTGTGCGGGAATCGAACCCACAACCTCTGGAGTAAAGTGCAGGTATACTGACCTCCACGCCAAATCGGTCGTCAAAATAATAAACAATAGGATTATAATAAGAGATATTATAGAGTATGTTATGACAGAGTTGTGATATTTTTATTGTATTGTAAAGAAGACATTTTGCGGGCAATTCAATGTCCTTTTTTTTTACAGATTTTTCTAAATTGTAGGCTTTTGCTTGGTTCATGTCCTCTTTCAAACCGCGCCTGTTTTCGCCATACTACAGAGCGCAGGCCTCTTCTCACAAGCTAAGATGAAAGGGGTCTTCTCATGGCCCAAAGACAATCACATAAAGTGATTACTGGCACCACCTTAACACGCTGTCCGAAGCACGGAAGCGCACTATGTTAAATACTACACAAACGGTCCAAGGATTGACCTCTTTTGAAATACGCGATAATAGTAGACATAAATACAATCACGCCTGTTTCCCCGAAGGGGTAGGCAAAGACACATTATTAACCTGCATTTTGCCACAAAATTTTATTTCCTAAACTATTAAAAACAATCGAAAATGATAACACTGAAATCACGAAGATTAGATTCACTTACATGCAACAGAACATTTAAAAAACAAATAATATTTAAGTGTAAGTTAATCTAAGTGCCAGTTCCGAGTCACCGCAAGAGCCTTTTTGTTGTCAAGGAAAAAACATTTTATTTAAAGATAATAAATTTAAATAAATCTTAGTTCAACATTGATTGATGATAAATAACCCACCAAGATATAATTAATTTTAACGATGATTTTGTTTTGTTGCAAAAAAATATTTTTAGAGGGGTCCGGGGAAATAACCATGTTTCGCACAAATGTCCGGGACTCTTGCCGTGTTTATCCGGCGTCGGCAATTTAAGTGATGGCAACCCTAGTCCCACGTAATACGTACTGAGACCATTGCCGCTTATCGGAAACCCTTATGGTTGCCAGAACCTCGTCTGCTGATCGGCAGGGGCACTATTTTCCAGAAGCTTAGGCTCCTTACATGTTGGTATGAACCTGTTTACACCCGTAGTAGCGATAGTTCACCGGTTTTGACGACTGATATGGCGTGATGGAGACTATACCCGCAATCCGCTTCGGAGGTCGTTGGTTCGATTCCCACCCAGGACAATTTTTTGTATGCACAAACATGAATGTTCATTCTAGTCTGCGAGTTTTCCTATGTATCATCATCTAAGCCCATTAACTTCCCACTACTGAGCACGAGCTCTCACATACCAAGGTGCGACGGTATTGGGTGATACTCCACCACGCTGACCCAGTGCGGATTGGCGGAGGCAGGCTTATGGCGTCCTGCATGTAAATTATATAAGTATTTCCTAAAAAAAAGTATTTATGTATTTTTTATACAGAACACACGTTCTTAAAGGACTTTATAAATATTTCAGTAAAACATTACTGATTCAAAGAGTAATTGCAATTATTATTTCGATATAAAATAAATATATGTCGAAACTAACGCACGCAATTCGGAATGGGTCGATTCTCATAGCCCAGCTCACGCAACCCCTGTCACGTTATCATCCAATTTCTCATTATTTCCATGAAACAACTTTTCAAATCTACTTAGTAATTTCTTCCTTATATATCGAGTTCATGTTTTAGTGGGGCTCAAAGTGCTACCTTGTCGTGAAATTCCTGTAATATAATCATGTTGTTATTTACTAATGACCTTGTTTAAGTGCTTACGGAATATCTTTATGCATTATAAATGTTTATAAGTTTTTTAAATATTAACTAAGTGACTGTTTACAAGTATAAAAGGTTCTACATATATACATACATTCACGCCTGTTTCGCCGAAGGGGTAGGCAGAGGCATATTATACGCCCACACTTCGCCAATAATATAGTTGGTCCCACGTAATAGGTGGCGAGCCTATTGTTGCTTACCGGGCACTGTTATGTTCGCCAGAGCCTCGTCCGTTGATCGGCAGGTGCACCACTTGCAGGTGAGGTTGACTTGGCACGAACGATTGTCAACACGTTCCCGTGTTATCTTCCCATCAAGGGCGCGAGGAGGCATCAGCGAGACGCGTGTAGTGGCGTATCTACACCCGTCTCTTTTCCACAACTGCTATAATACTGCTATAAGAGCTCATGGTAAGGCCCCTGGTCTGTTTTTTAGTGAGTATTCCGCCCCGTTGGTTGGTTTGTGGTGGGGCGGCGATTCCCATATATCCCCGTCACACCCCGTGTGGCGGGGAATGCGTAAATGTATTTTTGGGACCTTAAAAAAAAAGAAAAAAAAGGTGAGGTTTAGATTATTAAAACTAAAATAATGCTTTTTAATTTTAATAGTATATGAACGAAAACTTGACATAATACTACAATATTATCAATCTTCAAATTATCAAAATGTATATAACATTACCAAAATTTGAGTATGTTGTAAGGTTCATGTTTTAAATTAATTCTTTTTTCTAATCATTCATTCATTCGTTGTGCCGTGTGGTACCGGCCTAGAATAGTGTCACCCTCTCTCAACTCACGGAGAGTCTTAAGAGTCGACGCAGAGAAATCATGCCGGATGATGGGCAGCAGCGTCATCCTGCGTACTGGCTTGAACTGCGATCACCAACCCGCCTGCCCAGCGTGGTGATTATGGGCAAATATAGAATGTAATCTATTGGAAGGCTAAGTTCAGCGGTGGACTTTCTAAAACTAAAATTATTAATCATTCATTCATTATAGATATTTTTGGGTATTACATCATTCTCTCTTTAGATATTAGATATTGGTAGTCTTAAGAACAACAGCGCTAAACCTAAAATTTTATTTCTTTAATTGTATTAGATTTAAAACATAATTGAAAAAAGCTGAGATTAGTTTCTTGATGCATTCTTCTCAATCTCGTTGCCTTTGTGGAAGCCTTGTTAGAGTCACCGACAGCAGTCAGTCTGACGGACAATCCCCTTCCCCCCTTAGGATCCCCCCGATAAGAGTCACCGACAGACTGACAAATCTTGACAAAAATCCACAACAGAAAGATAAACTGATAAACCTTGACAAATTCTGACAAAGAATCTATTTGCTTTTATTTCTTGATAATGGTACAGCTCATATCTCTTAAATTGTTGTTAAAAAAAAATGGAATTTTAATTTTGTGTCACATCTCAAAGACAATGAAGTATATTATCTTATTTATTTTTAATTGCTGTGCCCAACATGGTCCAAAATTGTGTCAGAAAATATAATATTTACAATCTGTGTTACATTTTGGAATGCAAATAAATTAAATTGAAATTGTGCTGTAAAATAAACAAGGTAGAATTATTATATTAAACTAATCTAAGATTGATACCTCTATCTTAATTAAACCTATTATATAGATTAATAATCATCACACTTATCTCTAAAATGTATGCCAACACAATCACATTCAAAACATTATGACAAACTAATCCATATCAATGTCTAAAGGTAATTGAAAGTCTTCAACTTAACGGCGAGAAGTTGTCGCCTCCTGCTGAGCTCAAAAGCTTTCTAAACCTATCAGAACTTAGATGAGTATCCAAAGCCGCTCCTGCGAGGCTGTAATCTTCATTGATACCGAGAAAATTGGTATTGCTAATTAATTTTATATTGCGTTTAAGCTCCCAGAGAAACCGAGTTACTGAAAGTTTGTTTTTATGTTGATTACATTAAATTCAAACTCTAACTATTATTTATTTCATAAACTATTACATAGTACTTGAAAACGTCAAAATTGAATATAAATATAACAAAACAAACATTATTGCACTGAAATCGCGAAGCTTAGGTTCACCTATATGCAACAAAACAATTTAAAAACAAAAAAATATTAAGTGTAAGCGAATCTAAATGCCAGTTCCAAGCCACCGCTCTGTAAAAAGAACTGGCAAGAAACTCACAGACTATGCTCTTTTAAATTTACCCATTAGTTTGGTACTTGAATTACAATCTTCAGTAAAAACTGTACATTCGAGTTTACTGGAAGGGATCTCGTGTAATGATAAGCCTACCCCTATGTTTCTTTATGTCAACTGTATTGAATTAATTTGTTACGGAAGACAGCATGAATGACAGCATTTGAATGTAAGTTTGTGTAGCATTTAATATTGAACCTGTTTCGGAAGGCACGTCAAGACCTGGTTATGACTATAATGAATGAATGATTAAACACTTTATTGTACACTAAATATAAAAAAAGTAATCAAAACACATAAACAAATGTATGGTACAATGGGCGGCCTTATTGCTAACAGCAATTTCTTCCAGGCGACCTTAGGCCTTTATAATGTGTTGCTCGTGAAGCCACTTTCGAAGACCCGTCTCAAAAAACTGTAACAGCATAATGCTCTACAACCGGCCAATTCGCACAGGAGGTTTGAAGACCTCTTACCTTGGTTCCTGAAGTGTTCGGAATTGAGACGTCAAGGGGATGAGATAATAATGTTTATGAAAATTTTATTTTAACGTGGGATTTATAGTTTGTTTGAGTATGTTACCTGACTTCAGTGGAAACGCTAAAAAAGCTGCACCAACAACAAAGGCAGTAACTAGCGGTCGAAAGTCCTTCAAAGTTAAAAGTAAATAGTTTGAAAACTTAACCTCCAAACACACCACACCTAAAATATGATTCTGTATATATATACATTGCAGTTTATAAATATATAATATAACATGCACATAAACTTACACACTTTTGTTTTTATTTCTTATAGTTATAGTTTTGTAATATGTAATCATTAATGAGTTGAGTGCATGGGTCAGATGGGGGCCGGAATCCTGTAACACAGGGTATTCTAGTACGGGGTTCCGCTCGATCACATTGGCTTTCGAATATACATTGTAATATCATAAATAAATTGTATTAGCATGTAAGTCATTGTGATGGAAATAAATGGATATTATTATTATTATTATAAATAATCCTTAAGAAAAATAATGCAGAAATGCACTCTCATATTATTTACTCCACTCCCTCTCCTTACTTGAGTTGTTAACTTGTAATTATTACCCATTTAGAAGCTGGCTGCTCTGAACAAAAAAGCTTGAAGTTTCTAACAAATTGATCTGAAAACTTTTCCCTGGTAACTTTTACATAATTACGCGAAACTTGCCTTTTTCTGGCTCTTTCACTTAAGTACCTGTTTGTAAAAGGATTCAAGGAATACTTTGTAAGCCCCACCGGAGACATAAAACTCTTTTGTGTACTTACTAGAATAAGGAAAAGGCTTTGAATTTATTTTGATAAATCGGGACATAATAATAAAACCGTTAGTGATCTTGTGGGGTGAGCAGCGATAGCCCAGTGGTGAGACCCCTTGCCTTTAAATTCAGAGGGTCTCGGGTTCAAACCCAGGTGGCGCACCATGACTTTTCGAAATTATGTACGTTATTATCGCTTGCTCCGTGCCTCGGAAAGCACGTTAAGTCGTTGGTGCCGGCTGTCACGAACATCTATGGCAGTCGTTATTAGGAAGTCAGTGCCTTCTAACTGACTGCCAGCTGGTTTAACCATAGAATGATGTTTCCCTCTGGGTTGCGGAGGTCAGACGGCAGTCGCTCCACGTAACAACTGAAATTCAGTGAGCAGATCCTGGGCCCTGGGCTTAAGTTAAGAGCAACCGGGATAATGCTAGGGTATGATGGAACAACTCGAATTCACACTAGTGTTAGGAAATCATGTAATGCCGCGATGCGTCTATTCCCGCGTTGACGCCAAAACTGACCATCTATGGCAGTCGTTATTAGGAAGCCAGTGTCTTCTAACCTCGTCTGGGTTCCGGAGGTAAGACGGTAGTCGCTCCACGTAATAACTGAAATTCAGTCAAATCTGATTGAACCAGTGAGCAACCAATACTTTAGTTTACACGACGCGTTACAAAACCATACGATATGTAATGCCAATCAGTAGCTGTACCCAACGCGACGCGCTACGATACCATACATTCTGCATTGTCAAACCGGAGCTGTACCATACACAACGCGTTACGAAACCATACGCTATGTAATGCTAATCAGTAGCGGAACCTTACGCGACCGGATATGAAACCATACGCAATATCATGTCATACCGTAGGCTTACCTTACGCGACTCTGTGAATTTATATTATTATGCCATGAATGTCTAACCGTAGCTATACCTGACGCTACGCGTTACAAAACCAAACGCTATATAATGTTGAGCCGTAGATGCACCTTACGCGACGCGTTACAAAACCATACGCTACATAAGTTCTGTTTTTATTTGTTGTAAAACTGTTCTTATTTTCATTTTTTTTTTTTATTAGTAACACTTTTCTTGGAGAACATTTATCCCGTACAACTATTTAGTTTACAACTGCTAGGGTTGGCTGGTAGAGATCTCTTCTAGAGATAAGTCCACCTTTGTACATGTTATTTTATATACCTCATGTAATATTTAAAATTATTTTTGTGCTATAAAGGATTATTATAAGTAGCGGTACCTTACGCGACACGTTGCAGAACCATATACGTATGGACGCTATATCCATTTCTGTTCCCACACGTTACAAAATAAAACGGTATTAATGTCTAACCGTAACTATTTTCTGTATGCTACGCTATGTGATTTTAAACTGTGTCTTACGCGACGCGTTACGAAACGATACGATACGTTAAACCATAGTTGTACATTTTTATACCACATTTACGCGACAAGTTGCAAAACTATAATTTTGTGAATGCCAAACGGAATCCACACGGCGCGTTACAAATCCAAATGCTACGCCAAATCTGATTGTCGATGTACCTTCATTGGGCCCCCAGTGAGGGAGTCAAGCCTGCCGAGGCTGCGGGACTGTTCGAAAGGGTTACCGCGGCCTCGGGACGTAGCCGGCTCAAGAAGGAACTTGGATGGTTTTTAGAGAGTAAAAGTCTGACACACCCTCAACGGGAGGAGGTTACTAGACGACATTTCATCCAAAAAAAAATAGGTGCACATTTATTTGTCGCACGTTGTCGCGTAAATTGTAAGCGTTGCGAAGTGCGATTGGTAACATCGCGTGGTGTAGTTTTTAATTGGTCACTTAAGGGTAGATGTCGACACCATTATTTCCTGATTATTCTTATCCAAATCACTGCCTATGCTTTACAATAATTATACGTACTGGAATCACCTATTTCTAATTTTCCTACCTTCCTGACACCTAACTAATGATATGACAGGATAATATGAGATACACCATACGTATTAACAGTTGAGAATTTATGTTCACTTATCTATTAGAATAGAAAATGAGTCGTTGACGAATGGGTTTTACAAATGAATGAATAGTAAATTAATATTTAACGCTTCTAGTTCCAAATTAAAAATATTTATACATACATACAATCACGCCTGTTTCCCCGAAGGAATAGGCAGAGGTATATTATAATTTCGCCAAATTCATTCTTGGTCCCGCGTAATAGTTTGGAGTAAGGACTTGTGTATTCCATAAAATAAGCACTTTTCACTCTTTATTAGGTAATAGATAAAATTCACATTTTTACACTTCCGAGTGGAAACGAGGAGCGTGGCCTCCTGCACCGCTAAACTGAGCTCACGTCAAGTCACGGGGTTCTCACTTACTCGTTCCCATAGTTTTAGCAATTTCAGCATAATATGCGCCCGAGTTGTCAGACCGCTTTCCACTCGGAAATAATATAATTTAGGGAACTTTTATGTGTAATGAATGTTTGTATCCTGAATAGAATAAAATGAAAATAAATAATAGGTGGCGAGTCGATTGCCATTTAGCGGGAACTGTTATGTTTGCCAGAGCCTCGTTAGTTCATCGGCAGGTGCACTTGCAGATGATGTCGGCTTGTATATGGTGAACACATTGTTGCTTAGCACTGGAACCATTGATTGAGGGCCAGACATATTTATTTGCTTGCATCCATACATAAACTTGACGGTAAACTAACTCGAAAACTTTTGCGACTGGACAGAAATAGCCTGCGCCTGGTGGCGGGGACCATCACTGGGCACTGCTCACTGAACAAACATTTACACTCTATAGAAGTCACAGACAACCCCTTGTGCAGAGCGTGTATTGTGGCTGAGGAAACGCTTGCATATGTGCTTCTGGCGTGGCTGACATACGGAAGGTAACCCTAGGATCGCCGAGTTCCATTGCGGAAATTTTACACAGATTGGGAAACCTGATCTGCTTCTGGAGAGAGGTGGGCTGGCTGGAGAGAGTTTACGTGGCCGCAAAGGCTCACGCACAATGGTCCAAAGCTAGGACTAAGCGAGGAACCCCCCCGACTGGTCTCCACCTTGTCGTGGTGGGGGGGCTGAGTACCTCCCGGTAGGGCGCAGGAGGCGCCAGGGAAAAGGTAACACCCAGAGACCGACGACTCTGGGTGCCCTTAGTACTAACTACCGGGGGAGAAACTAAGAGGGACCTGTGGAGGGCGCAGCGGGCGGGCCAGGAGGGCCCGTCAAGCTGCGTCAGGGGGGTCTTAGGCAGTGGGGGCAGGGGGCCCCTGCTGTCTAACGACAGACCCTCCGAGAAGTCGGCCACACACGCTATGGTCGCACAAGGAGATAGGAGGGGCGCGTCCATTGTGCCTCTCTGAGGAGGTCCTCCCGGTTTTGGTCCGGGGGACGTTGGCCGCAGGCGGGGTGTCAGAAGCTGCAACCCAGGTACTGGCCCCCGCCTCTTTCTCAACAAGCGGCGGGCGTCGTCGGAAGATTTTTAGTGGGTATTACTGCTGGCAGGCGCGTCTGCCGGTGGTGAGTCCCACACCCTCTTTGGGCGGAAGGTAGTGCGTTACCGCATTTTGTTACCGACGTAAAACAAAAAAAAAAAAAAAGGACTAAGCGAGGAAACCACCAACACTAACATAGAACATACACAATCTTGATATGAGATTATCTGTTAAGCAATACAATATGAAAACAATACCAGAAGTCCCTAAAATATATAATAAAATATTCCTCATAGGCCTCTTTCAAATCGGGTCACGTTGTTACAACCTTACAGTCATTTCTCCCCTCACAACACGTTTTATCTTCCTTGTTTAAGTCGAATATTGATATCACTGTTTTATCTTGACGTTCGGCTATATACTAAGCTGATTATACGTGAATTGGAACGTTTGTTTTTTGTTTTATTGACGGTAGTTTTAAGTTTGTGACTTTTTCTGGTACAGTCAGCTTCGAATAGTTCGTAGCACAAAGCGCCTTATATATCAGAACATGCCAGTTTTGCCATACACACACATCTCTATGTATGTGGAACTTTGGATATTATGTATATTATGTACTAACTGTATAAAAAATATGAAATTTCGTTTCTTTTTAGATACAGTCGATCTCAGAAGTAGCAGATCATTTTAGTACCTTGTCATTTTAGTACACTGTACTCCAAGTTGAAGCCTTTCTTGAACGCAATTCTTAACTAATAACGGGCAGAACATGTTGCAGATTTTTATTGCTTTTCTACCTTAACTCAACTACGTAAGGTTCAACGTATAGTGAGGGACATGTTTACCAATGCCTTAAAAACGGTTAAAGCGATGCAGTAGTTACTATAGTTATAAAAAATCTAAAAGGACGTCGCTACAAATCTGCATCTGCCAATCTGATAACTCTCACTGTGCCAGCCTGGTGGAGTGTGATCTGGATGCAACTCACCTTGGTTCGTCAGGGGAGGCTTAGTAGCCTACGATAGTAGTAGTACTACTCTAAATGCTCAGTAGTAGGATGGTCGTGGGCCACTAAAGCCATCACCTATTTCTAAGACCGACCGTTCAACTCTAGAACGGGAGAAATCGAAACAGTATTTAACACATTAAAGCAATTTGAAATAGCATTCGGCCTCCTGTTTGCTTATTTATATCCGTTGGGACCTTTTTCGCCAGTTACGCCATGAATTTATTGGCCTTTTTAGTCTAATTAATCGCGCCATTTTGCGTTTGCTTTCACAAATTAATGTAATTACATTATTCCTTTGTTGTCGCTTCTCAATAATGATAAAGATTTATTTACGAGCAAATATTTACGTTTAAAATATGAAACTAAATATAAAGCAGTTGAATAAAATAAAGGATGACTAAATATAAAAATAGGCAGAGCTCTGCGCATTTCATCCAAGTCATCAGTTTTAAAATTTATAATCAGTACATTGACGAATCTAAATGATATTGTTGATCTTAAAGACAAAAAAGTATTTTGTTTTAATTTTGCAATTCAAGGATAATCGTTATAAACACTGATTACGCTTGTCCCGGAAATCAACGCAATATATTGTGTGAAAGGAATTTGTAAAATTTATTATTAACACTGTTTATTTATTACATGTAGGGCAACTAACAAAACATACACCAAAAATGAACATAACAAATACAGTTAATACTTAAAAGCTAAGTGCTGTTTCACTTCAAGTCACCACGGACGTGTCATTGACACAAAAATAAGAAGATACATACAAACAATTTTACCTATAAAAACAACAAAGCTAACTAAAGCTATACTCGTATGACATGACCAATTGACCTCTCCGAATTATATTATTAAAGGAGTCAATGATGGTTTTCCGAAATCTCGGCAAGCCGTCGGAGAAAATATCAATGTCTAATTTTTTGACTAGATCATTATACCCAAACTGAAGCCGGTTTAAAGTAGCATAATGACCCAAATTACTTTTAGACCCTTTAGCCACAAAAGAAGTGTATTTGCTTGATAAAAATTTGAATTAATAAAAATCCCTTGATTTAATGCACTGCGCTTGATATGCAATATATGTATGTTTAATCACAAACGCGCCATCTATAAAGTTTTCTGCTAGCCGAAAGGTTAACTGGCAAAAAATGCCATATGACATAAAGTTCGCCTTTGGTATTACTTTATAAGTGTGTAATAAAGAATAAATAAATAAAAACTGTTTTGTCAATATTGTCAAAGTGTAACCGTCTGTAGTGAAGCGCTCGTAGCTCTGCGGTGCTCGGTGGTTGGAAACGATCGCCGAAGTACAGCAGAGTTTACAGAGATCAATCCTTGAATGGGTGACAGTTTGCGTGGCATTTGATATTGAGCGCTTCCGTGCTTCGGAAGGCACGTTAAGCCGTTGGTCCCGGTTATCACTAAATGTGGTAGTCGTTAGCCATGTTAGAGGCCTAATGGGCGGCTTGAAAATTCTAACAGCAGGTCGCCACACACCTGCTTCCGCCAATCCGCACTGGGTCAGCGTGGTGGAGTATGACCCAATACCCTCACACCTTGATATGTGAGAGGAGGCTCGTGCTCAGTAGTGGGACGTTAATGGGCTGTGATGATGAACCGTCTGTAGGAGGTTTTAGAGACAAGACTGCCTATATTACAATGGGTATACCTATTATATCTAAAAGAAAAATCCACTTTATGTTTTTTTTTTCGAATAAAAAAATATTAAATGACCTTTCCCTGTTAAATGACCGCTCCACCCGAGCGGGAGGGTGTGTCAGACTTTTACTGACTAAAAACCATCTATTTTCCTTTTCGAGCCTGCTATGGCCCGGGGCTAGGTGACCCTTTCGAACAGTCCCGCAACCCCGAGTGGGATGTCCACCTGCAAGAAGAACGGGCGACCTTTTTTTTTTTGGATGGAATATCATCAATTGACCTTCCTCCGCTGTTGTTGGAGCGGGAGGGTGTGTCAGACTTCTACTGACTAAAAACCATCCATGTTCCTTCTTTTGAGCCTGCTACGTACCGAGGCCGCGGTAACACTTGGAAGCGTAATAAGGAGACCTAAGATTAACAATGGATGTTTTGGGACTGTCGATGATGAGGATGATGTCTGTACCTGTTTTGTTTTATGTTGAAATGTTAGGTGTTGGTGTATAGGGATCCTACCAAGACCTAAGGAATCCAAGCCAACCTCATCTGCAAGTGGTGCACCGGCCGATCAACGGACGGGGCTCTGGCGAACATAACAGTGCCCGAAAACGGCAACAGGGTCGCCACCTATTACGTGGGAACAATTATATAATTGGCGAAGTGTGGCCGTATAATATGCTTCTGCCTACGGGGAAACAGGCCTAAATGTATGTATGTATGCATGTATGTATGCATGTATGTATGCATGTATGTATGCATTTATGTATGCATGTATGTAGGCATATATATATGCATGTATATATGCATGTATTTATGCATGTATGTTTGCATGTATGTTTGCATGTATGTATGCATGTATGTATGCATGTATGTATGCATGTATGTATGCATGTATGTATGCATGCATGTATGTATGCATGTTTGTATGCATATATGTTTGCATGTATGTATGCTTGTATGTATGTATTAAAAATGTTTTCTTCGTCAATAATGAGTATTACCATCTCCTATTAGGGTATGTAACCTCAAATCTTAGCGTCTTAAGTAGCAAATGTGCTGTGTAGTGCCCAGAATAGTGTCACCCCATCATCTCACAGAGTAAAAGTCGACGAAGAGAAATCTTACGGGATGATGGGCAGCAGCGTCCATTGTGTACTGGCTTGAACTGCAATCACCCATAGGCAAATACCCCCAACTGAATGTAATTGATTGAGAAGGCGAATGTTCAGCAGTGGACTTTATGAGGATGACATGATGAAGTAGCTAGGGAACTATACACTTTGTAAATAATTAAATGAAATTAGGCGCTATAGTTCACTGCGACAAAGGTTAGGATAATTATTATTGTGGTTGGCAAACGGACGACCGTATAGTGCTTAGTAAGTCCTTTGTCCGATGGGCGTCTTGATTGCCTGAGCTGAATCTGTGACCCAAATAATTATTAGGTTACTATTAAGTTTATATACTTCTTATTATATGTGGAAGTCGTGAAACAAAGTTACAAGCTCTATTAGGCTGTATAATAAACTCTAACTCGAACTAATAGACTCATGCAATCCAATTTGAACGATTGTCTTAATTACTACACGTACTCAGTGCAAATAATCGATGAGAGGGCAGGTGTATAGCGTGCTCTTTCATAATTTTTCAATCTATAATACTGAGCTTTCAAATAAAGTATAGTGGGAATGAAGAATAACTACAATCAATCAATCACAAAAAAAATATTTCCTAAATAATTACATAGTACTTACTAGAAAACGTCAATATTATTTTAAAAATATAATAAAACAAGCGAAATATCATTGCGCTAAAAAAACAAAGCTTAGATTTACATAAAAACAAAAAATATTTAAACTAAACTTGAATTTGATGTTTTTTTTTAAATTAAGGCTCGTCTTTTTAATTACTACACAAACCTTATGCCGACAACATCGAACACAATAAAAAAGAAACACCTAATTAAATGCAGTCGTTTGAAAGTTATGCTCATAGGTTATGAACTATCTCAGCGATCCATTTTTATTAATATAGGTTTTGAAAGTCGAAAGTTTCCCTTTAATAAGTATGGATTACCTTTCCATTCTCACAAGTCTGAATAACTTCCCAGCACGTTCGATGGCTTCAATATAGGTCAGCCGGGTTTGTGGAATGGCTATATCTGTTGCTGAGGCCAGGCTAAAAGGTAGATAATCTCGATAGTGGTCGGCATAACATGATCACCGAACTCTCTGCTGCACTTTAATACGTAAATACGTTTTTAAAGCATTTCCATCTGTTATTTCGATAACATTAGTGACGTTTTTATTAGACAGCTAAAACTGCGTATCTATATGTACCTGTTGACGAATAAAATGGCGTGGAGTTGTGGCGTGTCCCACACAAGACAAATCTTTGTGTGCATGATAACTAATATTTTGTTCTGAGCTATTTGTTTTCTATGTAGATTAAGTATGTATTTATAGGTAATTGGTAATACTAGTATTGGGATTATCAAGGGTTTCCATTTATGCTAAGGGGCGGCGTGAATTAACGGGCGAGGAGATATCATTGAACACCATATTTACCAACTACAATTAACATCCAAATAAGTCTCTTTGCCATCGAAATCTAATTACACTTAAAAAGCTAACACAAGATATTACGCGAATATCAAGACGTTCCTCAGAACGCATGACGCCTAGGCTGGCTGCAAACCGATCTTTTTAATTTTAAATAATGGCTTCGTGCGTCTAGCACATTTAGCCAGTGTCAAGTAAGTGATATATTAATAATATATAATTCACAGTAAATGAGAATGAGTGGTGATAAAGATGACAAATGGTAAATGAGATACCCTCCCCTAAGCCCCTTGAGTCCTCAGAAAAGATGTCGGACTATACTGAGATCTCACATGGACTCCTTGAGAGAAAATTTGAAAAGTGATGTTGCACTGTTTTGTTTTATTTACCAACACTCATGTATGTTCACAAACACTTAACGGTTAATAATCCACCGTTATTGCACATTAATGTTAGAAATATCATAAATTTAAGAAAATAAAACAAAACTGCAGACATGACGCTTCACTCTCCCGCCAAGAAGTCCCAAACCGATCTTCCATCAGCAGCTAGCTAGCACCATGCCGTCAACGAACCGAGTTACATCAAGCGATCTGTCAACCCTCATTGTCAGTGACATTCGCTTCCTCTGGTATCTTTTATCTATGACCACAATTACGAAAGCGCCGTCATATTTATAAAAAAGTTTATATGAAAGGTTAACTCTTATGGGTAGCTTGCACAACAGTTCTTAATTTGAAATCTTGCCAAAAAGAGTTTTGTCTTCCTTTCTTTTAAATCTTGTGACTGCAGAACACAAGTTTTTGTAGACTTTTTTTTAATATTAGGTTCTTTTATTGTACCTGGCGGGAGGAAAAACCAACCTTCACGATTTTCTTGCCCGCTCTTTTACGATCAAGCTCCCGCCCGCAGTGAATTGCCGCGTTAGTTTATAAGTATGACTTTCATAAGACCTCTATTGAGCCAAACTTACATAAATGATTTTGATCTTTAGATTTAAAATGTAAATTTCACCGATGGGGCGTTAAGGTTCTTTAATGTTGCTCCACTACTCAGCAAACGTAGTAAAGGGCGGCCTACCAGTTGGAACGATCTGGTCAAGGCAGCGGGGAGCCGGTGGATGCAGGCAGCATAGGATCGATCAACGTGGAACGCAATTGGGGAGGACTATGCTTGGCAAATGTCTGAAATGATGATGAAGATGATTCCTGTATTAAGGTCATTGGGTCAATAACCATATGTCTTGTCTTAATTACGGTCTTATATAATAATAATTATAGTACTGTAACAATTGAGGATTATCCCTTGATGTATGAAAATGGTGCTCATAGGGATAATCACCGGTTGGTGTCCCATTCCCATAACAATATAATGCACTAAGGGCTCACACAATACCACGGATGCCTTTCAAATGACCGGGTCACAATTGGCCTGAGAATGGAAAAGACAAGGAATAATAGCTATTATTATTTAAAACCATAAAGCATGGTATACATTGATGTGTAGGTTGCGATCTGGGATTTGATTCATAGGGATCCTACCAAATTCTAAGGAGCCCAAACCAACCTCACCTGCAAGTAGTGCACCTGCCGATCAACGGACGAAGCTCTGGTGAACAAAACAGTTCCCGGTAAGCGGCAACAGGCTCGCTATCTATTACGTGGGACCAACTATAAAATTGGCGCTCATTGATTCACAATGTCATGCTCTCATACTATCTCTTCCAGAAAGATTGAATCATCACATCTGAATATTATCCCGGTTGCCCTAAATTTAAGCTTAGGGCACAGGGTCTGCTCACTGGTCTAAACAGATTAGACTGAATGGTTGTTATTACATGGAGGGACTGCCGTCTGACCTTCGCAACCCAGAGGGAAACATCATTCTATGGCTAAACCAGCTGTCAGGATGTTAGGAGGCACTGACTTTCTAATAACGACTGCCATAGATGGTCGTGACAGCCGGTACCACCGGCTTAATGTGCTTTTTAAGGCACGGAGCAAGCGACAATTACGCACATAACTTTGAAAAGTTTATAGGCCACCAGGATTTGAACGGGATACCCTCTGAATTTAAAAACTATGGGGTTTGTTATTGGCCTATACAAAGATTTCACAACACTACAACATCTAATTATTATTATCGCTTGCTCTGTGCCTCGAAAAGCACGTTCAGCCGTTGGTACCGGCTGTCACGACCATCTATGGCAATCGTTAGTAGGAAGTCAGTGCCTTCTAACAGACTGACAGCTGGTTTAACTATAGAATGATGTTTCCCTCTGGGTTGCGGATGTCAGACGGCAGACGCTCCACATAACAACTGAAATTCAGTCAAAATCTGGTTGAACCAGTGAGCAGACCCTGGGCCCTTTTTTTTTTTTTTTTTTTTTTTTCGGATGGAAAATCATCAAATGACCGTCTTCCGCTGTGGGTGAAGCGGAAGGATGTGTCAGACTTTTACTGACTAAAAACCATCCATGTTCCTTCTTGAGCCTGTAACACCAAGGCCGCGGTAACTCTTTCGAACAGTCCCGCAACCCCGGCAGACTTGGCCCCCTCCCCAGGGGCCCCTCAGTGTGCTGACATCTCTTTGAGGCGCGCGTGGAACACGAACGCGCCGTCGACGCGGCCTGTCGCCTATAGTTGGCGGAAGGGCGGCGAGTTACCCATTACCCACCGCCCACAAGCCAGCGCCTACGGTGGCCGGGAGTCGTCTCTCGGCTCCCGACGTCTCGGGCGTCCCCCGCGGCGGCTGGATCCGTGACGAGAGGCACTCTGCCTCTCTCGTTCCGCCGCCTCCTTTGCTAGCATGACTGCTTCGCAAAAGGAGGCAACAGCATCCCACTCCCTCGCGCTCCGGACCATGGTCTCCACCAGGGCCGAACGCGAGAGGTCGCCGCCGCCGATAGCCGCTACGAGGACACGTCGATGCGCCGCCCAAGCGGGGCAGACCGCGGTGGTATGCTCCACCGTGTCCTCCGGCCGATCCTCACAATGGTGACACCCGGACGTTTCCTCCCGCCTGATTCTGTGCAGGAACCTACCGAAACAGCCATGCCCGGTTAGAACCTGCGTCAGGCGGAAGGTGAGGACGCCGTGGCGCCTCTCCAGCCACTCCTCAAAGATGGGACTTACCGCCCCAAGTCTACAAGTCTTGGGCAACCGGGATAATGCTAGGATATGATGTAACAACTCGAATTTACACTAGTGTTAGAAAATAAAGTATTGCTGCAAAGCGTCTATTCCCGCGTTGACGCCAAATCTGACCATCTATGGCAGTCGTTATTAGGAAGCCAGTGCCTTCTAATATCTGACAACGGGTTTAACTATAGAATAATGTTTCTCTCTGGGCTGTGGAAGTCAGACGGCATTCGCAACTGAAATAAAGCAAAAAATCTGATTAGAGCACTCAGCAGACCCTTTTTTTTAGCGTTCTTCATAAGTCTCTCTTAGTTTCCCCCCGGGTAGTCAGTACTAAGGGCACCAAGGGCCAACCTCTAGGTGTTATCTTTTCCCGGCCTCTGGGAGGTACTCAACCCCCCACCACGCCAAGGTGGAGACCCGTCGGGGGGGACTGAGCAGACCCTGTGCCCTAAGCTTAAGTTTAGGGCATCTGGGATAATGATAGGATATGATATAAACTTCTAAAAATTATCAAAACAATTAAAATCCAGATGAAGCCCTTTGTAAGCCACATCCACAATAAGTTGATAAACCGCCAAATTGCGACCGTAAAGTTCTGTTTAACATAAGCCAGCATTTCGGAGGCGCAATAAAAACTCGGCGCGACGTTGAGGCCTCGCAACACGCCATTAACCGCAAAGAATCTACAACTTTTACTCCCTCAATATTCTTTACTAACAAATATAAGGCACAACGGCGCAATGTCTCAATTTCCAGCATTTTTTACTTACGTATAATAATTTTATAGAGCGTACGCAGCAGTAAAGCAAAGTATAATCAAGATTTTGTGTATATGGCCGACTATTTTTGGGAGACAACGTTGCTCGAATCTGTAGGTGTGAACACTCGTGACCCTACATGGTGACCCTTGGATGATGATGATGAAATGATGATATTCAAGATTTTGCTTATATGACACTGTGAAATTGATTTTGAAGATAAGTGCAAATGGTGCAGTTGGTGCATATGGCTCCGACCAACATCTGAGGAGCCCAAGCCCCTGGTTAATTCTAAATGCACTATTGGTGGTGGAAGGGAGTCCATAACTTTTACTTTATCAATATTTTTTATTAACTGATGTTAGAAGAGCGACGATGCAATGTCTTAATTTCCAGCATATAATACTGAGCTATTTTAATTTTATCGAGCGCTTACTGCTCCGCGATGAGCAGTTCTTGGGATGACCAAGCAGAGTTTTTATCACAGTTATATTCAAGATTGCGGGACTGTTCGAACGGGTTACCGCGGCCCGAGAATATAAAGGGCACAAGAAGGAATATGAATGGTTTTAGTCGGTAAAAGGCTGACACCCCTTCCCACAGCGGGAGCGGCTCACAATTTTCCATTAGTAAATTCTATCCAAAAAAAAATCAAGCAAAAAAGTTTATTAGCATTAAAGGCATTAATCTCTTAACAGCGACGAAAATGCGGTGACCCAATATCTAAGCCAACTCAAGTGACAAATACACCAGCATAGTCTCTATCTGAATATGTTATTATTATTATTATTATTATTAATAATTAACAGGCAGGCAGTTTGAAAACTGATTGCGCCTGTATCCAATTCATCTGCATCTAATTCCTCTTAACCGGTTGCATGTGTTTGTCCAGCTTGTTCTTGAATGAATTGACAGTGGGAGCTGACACTATATCTGCCGGCAGCTCGTTCCACTGTCTCACTACACGGTTGTTTGTCAATGTTTATAAACAAAACTCCCTATTAAACCGCTTGCTCTCAGGGAACAAATCAACATTGTATTATCCCGGTTGCCCTAGACTTAAGCTTAGGGCCCAGGGTCTGTTAACTGGTCTAGTCAGATTTAACTGAATTTCAGTGATTACACGAAGCGATTGCCGCTTTCCATCCGCAATCCAGAAGAAATCATCACTCTACTGTTAAACCAGCTGTCAGGATGTTAGAAGATACAGACTTTCCTGATAAAGACTGTCATTGTCGTTAGCGACAGCTTGGACCAACGGCTTAACGTGCTTTATGAGGCACGGATCAAACGACAATTACGCACATAACTTCGAAAAGTCTTAAGTGCCTGTGCCACCAAGCTCCCAATGGCCCAAGCTCTGTCGTCTGACCTTCTCTTAACCCAGCTGTCAAGATATTTAAAAGTTACTGACTTTTCTCAAATGGAATGTCATAGACTAGGGCTTGAACCAGAGACCCTCTGAAATTGCAATCTATTGGTCTCGCCACTGAGCAATCGTTTATTATTAATAAGTATATTGCAATCATAACAGCTGACAATGCAAGCTCTAAGCCCACTAAAGACACAAATACATCAGTATTTTACCTAGGTACCTTTTGTTTATAAACAAAACTACCCAGTAACCCGCTTGCTCTCACAATGAAACCAGTAAACTTCCAAAAATCGATTAGCCGAACTAGGTTGGGCTTCGTTCGCCTGGTTCACTCAATAACTTTAACACAGAGCGGGCCAGGAAATTGGCTGAACACCCGATTCATTTGTTTAGTTACTGCTCTCAGCATCGTGATAATTAAAATACAACCATGAAGCTTGACAGAACTCTACTCAAAGTTTCCTTTCTTTATTTTAAATAATGGCTTTGTGCGTCTAGCACATTTAGCCAGTGTCAAGTAAGTGATAAATCAATAATATACAGGGTGTCCCAAAAAGAGCGTGCCAAGCTTAAGGAGAAGATAGACGGAGGGGTGATCAACTAGATAAAAAAAAATACTTTAGTAAAAGTACCACCATTTTCAAACTATAATTTTTTTTAAATTTTTCATAAAATTTCCCGATTTGAGCAGTTTTTTTGTTGCTGTGTGTACAAATAAGCATATATTTTTCTTATTCTTCTTGTTGAATAGTCTCGAAGATTCAATCTACCATATTAAAATATAATATTGTGTTTCAAGTTAGAGAAGCCTAAGAAAGAGTGCCTTTACTTTAATTTATTTATTATCAAAACATATTTTATTGAACTTTGAACTTCAGCGGTGAAAAAAAAATACACTGGGCTGCAAAGCGAAGAACATCTACGACAACAAATACCAACAGCTGCAGAAGAAATTTCCCTTCCCTTTTTTGTTTTTTAAATTTAAAGTTGTTTAATTTCTTATTTAACACTCTTAAAAATATTTTTGACGGTAACTTCACGAATCCGTTAATTGGTCGCTTAGTATTTAAATCCGTTGTCGACATACGTTCGTCAATGAAGTATCCTTTACAAAACTTTCAATTACTTTAACAAAACGTTTTTAAGTAAAGTCAAGCTTTGTAGATAGTTTTTCAGTGAAACATAGTTTAGTACCCCATATTTTCATTCTCTAAGTGTAAGCTCATTTACCCAGAGCTTCTCTTTACGAGTTTATTTAACTGTCTCATGAATATGTAATATGGTTTAATCGAACCATTGCCATGCTCCCCATCCGTAAGAAGCGGCCGTGACTCCGTGAAAAGCAATTTGTCTGATTACTCGACTGTAAAACAACCGACTTCAGGGTTGCAAAGAGGATAAATTAATATTCGTGGTTGTATCACATTATTATTTGACGACCGATATGGCGCAGAGTTCAGTGTACCTGCTCTCCGCTTCAGAGGTCGTGGGTTCGATTCCCACACAGGATTACTCTTTGTGTGTATTTTAATCGCTTGTTCACATTAAAAAATAAATATTTTTGTATCTAGACATATACTTATTTATATAAACTTTATCGCACAAATTACAAAAAACATTACAAAAGGCGAACTTAATGCTGCAAGGCATTCTCTACCAGTTAACCTTCGGGTTGGCAGAAAAGTATGAGGCAGTACGAACAAGAAAACATATAAACTTACATAGGATTAAATATGTGTTATTAATAAACTACATATACCTACGCACAAAAATAATAGCAATTAAAATATGTAGACTCAATTAGATAATGACTCCTCAAGAAAGTATTTTTTAAGCAACCCCATTAAAAGTAGGTTTGCCTATTATTATTTTTATATATATAACATACATAAAAAATACAATCAGAACGTAGGCTTTTAAAATTACTCATCATCTCAGCCCATTAATGTCTTACTACTGAACACGAACCTCCTCTCACATACCAAGGTGTTCAGTATCAGCATTATCTAAAATTAAACCAGGTTTCAAACTAGTGCTGTCACTTTCATTTGATAAAATGAAGACAGTGACAGGACAGTGAACTTTAGATCTTGTTTTATAATAAATTCCTATATATTCAAATTAAGCCTCTCTCTCTATAGTCGGTCCCTCATGTCTGAGGATCGTGGTTAGCATCGGAGTAACATCTGGAGCGGATGATCTGCTTCCACCGGTTCCGATCCAGCGCATCTTTCACGACCGCGTAGAATTTGGAGGACGATGAGTCTTTCACTTGATCGTTCCACCTGGTTGGTGCACGACCACGCGATCGTTTGCCTTCTGTGTTTCCAACGACAATCAGTTTTTCCAGGCTTAAAATTAAGCCTACGTGGTCGAAATTGTCGTCAGAAGCTAGTACTATACACCTACCCAAGGCCTTATCGAATTAACGACCTCGAGGGATACTTGGATCCAGTAACTGGGTACTAATGGTCATAATTCCCTTTATCAATCAGCCTGTACCCCAAAAGGTATCTTCCAGTTATTTACCCCTCGATATAATGACAAACTTAGCTAAGGTTTTCCCAAAAGCTCTAGGGAGAGCCGTAACCGAAAACTAGATACTACTGTATATTTTCTTTTCCTTTTCCACTTAGTTTGTGAACCAAAAGGTATCTACCAGTTATTTGCCCTTCGATATAATGACAAACTTAGCTAAGACTGAACGAATGAACTAGGGAGACCTGAGGGCCTACTCTAATTCAACGAAAACGAAACTTCGTTACACATATCTCTTTCACTCTCTAGGTATATCACTATTGAGTGAAAGGGATGGGTGTAACGAACTTTTGTTTTCATTGAATAAGAGTAGGCTCTCTGTAACCGAAAACCAGATCATAATCATTTCAGCCCATTAACGTACTACTACTGAGCACGAACCTCCTCTCACATATCAAGGTGCGAGGGTATTGGATCATACTCCACCACGCTGACAAAGTGCGGATTGGTGGAGGCAGGTGTATGGCGTCCTGCTGTTAGAATTTTTTAAGCCGCCCATTAGGCCTCTAACATGGCTTAACGACTACCACATTTAGCAATAACCAGGACCAGCGGCTTAACGTGCCTTCCGAAGCACGGAAGCGCTCGATATCAAATGTCACACAAACGGTCACCCATCCACGGACTGACCTCTGTAAACTCTGCTGCACTTTGGTGATCGTTTTCGACCACCGAGCACCGCAGAGCTACGAGCCCTTCTACTACGAAAACTAGATACTAATGCATACTTTTCCACTAAATTTGTGACCCAAAAGGTATCTTCCGGCCGGTGCCCCTCGAATTAATGTGGATTCTTAGATCTCAGTGATTAATGATACGTAGTTGAGGAATGTAGGTCGGTGTGCGGTAAATGGATTTGATGTGCGTTTCTCGTATTACTTTTGCCCCAAATGTTCTTTGTTTGCACAGAGGTCGGTCTTTGCTCTTCGCTCTCAAGGTCGTGAGTTCGATTCCCATGTAGAGTTTATTTTTGATATGAACATGAACATTTATGGTACATACATAATATCCGCACTCCACTCCTGAGGTCGGGTTCGATTACCACGCTGGATGGCTGTTTCCTATGTATAATAATTATGTATTTTTAAAATTAAAGTATATTTTTCCGTTATTTAGTAACCATAACCTTTACGCTACGTCCACGTGGTGCAGTAAAAGTCAAAGTAAAAGTGAAAGTATTTTTATTTAAGCGCATTAAAGCTATTATGAAAGTGAAGCGTCATTTCTGCAGTTTTGTTTGATTTTCTAAACATTGTGATATTACGAACATTCACCACATCACATCCTAGCAATGTGCCGGTTGTCTTAGACTTAAGCTTACTGATCCCCGGGTCTGTTTACTGTTTCGAAACCGATATTTCATATATTAATGTATAATAACGCTGGATTATTAACCGTTAAGTGTTTGTAAATCAAACTACAAAGTGCAACATCACTTTTTAAATTCTCTCAAGAAGTCCATGGGAGATTTCAATATAGTCCTACATCTTTACTGTTTAGGAGCAGGGCATCTCTTTTACCATTTATCATCTTTATCATCACTCTTCCTCATTTTCTATGTATGTAATATTATTAATATATCTATAACTTGACACAGGCTAAATGTGCTAAACGCACGAAGCCATTATTAAAAAGAAAAAATGAAGTCCACCTAAAAACTACGTACTCATTCATTGCGGCATTCCCTCTTTCTTAGCCTGAACCTGAATAACTAAGGGTGTTATAGAAGTTATAGTTATAGAATATTATTTATAAGAAGAGAAGTCCAAAAAGTGGCCAATAAAACCGTTACAACTGTTATTGCTCTACAATTTCAATGTTCGACAACGACTGAAGCTGGGATTTGTAAAGAGACAGTGAGGGGTAAGCTGACAGAAAACTTTATTCAAAATGCAGGAAAACGGCCTGACATAAATATGCAAAGAGGTGGGCAGTCGGATTTGTTTGTTTTTTACTCTGAGTCGAGGGTATCATTTGAAACAATAAGTTTAACTGATGTCTGCTAGCTTTAAACTTGGACTTCGACTTAAATAGGTTCAGAGTTTATAGACTCATTTAGTAACAGTAATAGTGGGGAAACTTGTGATATTTCTAATATTAATGTATAATAACGGTGAATTATTAACCGTTAAGTGTTTGTGAATATACATGAGTGTTGGTAAATCAAACAAAGCAGTGCACCATCACTTTTCAAATTCTCTCAAGGAGTCCATGTGAGATCTCAGTATAATCCCCACATCTTTGCTGAGGGCTCAAGGGGCTTAGGGGAGGGTATCTCATTTACCATTTATCATCTTTATCATCACTCATTCTCATTTACTATGAATTATATATTATTGATATATCATTTACTTGACACTGGCTAAATGTGCTAGACGCTCAAAGCCATTATTTTGAAGAAAAAAAAACAGTAGTACTTAGTATAGTAACATAAAAGAAACTTAACTCAAATCATATGATTACTAACCGTATGATTTGAGTTGAGTTTCTTTTAAAGAGCTGAAAACCTCAAGTTTTTTTCACTAATTAATCCACATTATTTACTTATTATTTACTCACCTACCTACCAAATATCCTCCATACTAACAAAATTCCTTTGCGATTCAAGAACAAATTCACTCATTAATAGGACATCACGCCCATCTTCACCACTGTCCATATAAGTAGCGAGTCACATAAGTTACAGTAACAAGGACGAACCCCAAGGGCAGCTGTAAGGGAATGTTTCGTGTGGGCCTTCTATTGGTGTCCCCATACTGGCAAACATCCAAATGATATCGATTTCTTATGTAACTCCACTACATTTTGTTACATAAAACCTATTTTTCGCGTTGTCACCAGTTTTGTTATAGGACCTCTTTTTAGTTTGGATTTTTAAGATCAACTGGCCTACTCTTGTTTGACTTTCTTTGCATATCAGTATTACGACTGTAAAAATATGTTTTATTTAATTATTCATGGTACAGCAACAGAGTACAAATCAGAAATCATTATTATTATATAAACTAAATACTATATAATTAAATCTGCACTTAGCTGAGCAAGATTTATACTCGGTGCCACGACAGCTTAATTTTTAATTTAAATATTCCCATGTGACTGTAGGCCTAATTGGGCGGTTTGAAAAATTCTAACAGCAAAACACCACACACCCACACACCCGCCTCCGCCAATCCGCACTGGGTAAGCGTGCTCAGTAGTGGGACGTTATTGGCCTGAGATGATGATGATCTGACAACAGAATAAAGTCCCTATATGACGGCGACTTTGTTCAGGAGTGGAATTCTGTGGCTGAGATAATGATGATTCGAAATCAAGTAAATGGCGCACCTATGACTTTTCGAAGTTATATGGGTACGTATCGCTTGCTCCGTACCTCGGTCCCAGCCCGTCATGAACATCTATGGCAGTCTTTATTGGGAAGTTAGTGCCTTTTAACATGTTTTTTCCGTTTCCGGTGCTCGTTTCGTAAACATCATAGTACTATTGCTCCGAAAATAACCACAAAAATATATATTAAGAACCTTACTTATCACAATCACATTGTTTCTAAGTGTTAACCCAAGTGACACAGAGTGTTGGAAGTCACCTTCGCGGTCTAAATACTGGAATTCACATTATTTTAAGAAGAAAACAGAGGTAATTTAGAGGTTAGAATTTGATCTCAAGAAATTCATTCGATTTCATTGTTGGTAGTGTTGGTACTTATGATCTGTCAAACCAACCAACCAAGTAACCAACTTCTGAAGTGACAACTGACATTTAGATTTGGTGTTGCCATCGAGAGTATCCAAAGTTCTACCAATTACTACTAAATTACGTTCCATCATACGCAGAAAAAATGGATGAACAATTTCAACTTCTGTTTGAAAAAATGAAAATCGAAATGCAGAACCAAGCCGTTTCTATATCTAATACAATAATGGATAGAATAGACGAAAAACTAAAACCCGTCTTAGAGGAAAACAAAAAATTAATAGTTAAAGTTCAAAACTTGGAAAAGAAAATAGAGTTTTTAGAAAGAGACAAGAAAAACAACAACATTATAATATATGGTTTGAAAGAAAGGGAAAAATCAACAAGAGAACTTATAGAAAATGCGAAAAATAAATTCCAAGAGGAATTAAATTTAGTTTTAGAGGATTACGATATAAATAAAATCTATCGCATTGGAAAACCATACAAAGGCAAATCGAGACCTGTTCTTTTGTCCTTCACTCGTGGATGGAAAAAGAACGAAGTTTTGAAAAATAGAAAAAAATCTAAGGAACTATTTGTCGCGGAGGACTTCTCCAAAGAAATTCTAGAAAAGAGAAAGGCATTATTACCACAACTGATAGAAGAACGAAACAAAGGGAATATCGCCTACTTAAAATTCGATAAACTCATAGTCAAGGAAGGTACAAACGCCAAGGATAATAGAAAAAGGGAACTTTCAGTTTCTCCGCTAACTAATTCACAGCCAAAGAAACAACAAGCTGCCTCCTTTTCGAGGAACAACCGAACGAATGCATTTGACTTGATGAGGACTCGGTCCAACTCCCTTACAACCTACCTAACAGACAAAAAACAATAGCAGCCAGTTATCGGCAAACGGAAACTAAAACAAACACAGAACCAAGAAAACAAATTAACAAATATAAAACACCCTCCCCCAAGCCGACTGGTCCTCGTGGGGGAAAATGACCAAGACCCTCTAAAGATGGATAAAAGTACCTCAAACCACTCAGATATGAATATCATAGATCCGGAAAAGAGAAAAGAAAAAAAGGCAAAACATATTCACATAGCAACCATCAACTGTCGATCACTAAGAACATCAGAAAAACTGATAGAATTTGAACTGGCAATAAAAGAAATAAAATGGGATATTATTGGGATTAGTGAAATGAGACGGTTTGGCGAGGGCATACAAGATCGAGGAAACTATATATTACATTATATAGGCGAGACGCCTGGACTCTATGGAGTTGGATTCATGGTCAGGAAAAATCTTGCAGACAATATAGAAGAGCTCAGAGGAATCTCAGAACGTATTGCAATCCTTAATATCAAACTATCTATTACAGGAAAAGACGAAGAATGGTCCATTATTCAGGCATATTCTCCAACTGAATCGGACAAAAAGGAAGATGTAATAAAAATAGATAAGTTCTATAATGATCTTCAAAATACTATGAAAAACGCACACAAAAATAAAATTGTCATGGGCGACTTCAATGGTCAGATAGGTTCACAGAAAAATGGAGAAGAATATATCATAGGAAGATATGGATTTGGCTTGAGAAGTAAAAACGGCACAAGATTAGTAAATTTCGCAACTGAAAACAAATTAAGCATTCTGAATAGCTTTTATATAAAAAAATCACAGAAAAAATGGACGTGGATCTCGCCTAGTGGGCTTTATAAAAACGAGATCGACTACATTTTATCTAACAATAAAAAACTTTTCCAAAACATAACTATAATAAACAATCTAAATTTCAACACAGACCATAGAATGGTACGAGTAACACTGACAGGAAGACGTCCCAGGAAATCAAGGAAATTTCACAATAAGTGTACCACTATTGAATATACAGGCAATACAGATTTATTTCTTGAAAACTAAAGTCACTAAAGAACGACAGACAGGGGAAAAAAGAACTTGCATCAACTGAAGAAAAATACAACGGACTAATTAACCAACTAAAAACTGTAACAAGAAAAACTAACACAAACAATAAGAAAGAAATATCACTAATAACTAAACATTTGCTGCAAGAACGTAAAGGACTTATACAACAAAAGAAAAGTAAAGAAATCCGCCAAAAAATTACAGAAATAAGCAAAAAGATAAGTGAACATCTTAGAAAAGAAAGGAAAACAAAAAGGCTATCTACAATCGAAAAAATTATAGAAAGAACAGGAGGAATAAAAAAGGCAAGGAAGGAACTAAATCACGAAAAAGAGTGGATACCAAGGATGAAGAAAAAGGATGGTATTACGACAGGTAACAGACTTGATATACTAAAGATTGCTACGGATTATTACCGTCATTTGTACACAAGCCAAAGATTTGAACAAACTCAAAAAGAATACAACATACCAACAGATGAAGAGCAACCACCGGAAATACTAAATATTGAAACAATACAAGCAATTAAAACACAAAAACTTGGTAAAGCAACTGGAGCAGATCTGGTCACAAATGAGCTTCTAAAAACTACATTACCAGTGATTGCTCCAAAGCTTACGGATATATTTAATGAAATACTTGACACGGAAAACATCCCCGATGATTGGACTAAATCAACAATTATATTGCTCCATAAAAAAGGCGACAAGGGAGACATAGGAAATTATAGGCCCATTAGCCTGATGTCGAATATTTACAAGGTTTTTTCAAAAATTATTCTCTCTAGAATTACAAATAACCTTGAAGAAAATCAGCCCAAAGAACAAGCTGGATTCCGTAGACATTTTTCAACTATAGATCACATTCACGTTTTGAGACAGATACTACAAAAATTTAAAGAATATAACAAAACTTACTACCTGGGGTTCATCGACTTTAACAAAGCATTCGACACATTAGAACACAGTTTTATTTGGAACGCACTAGAAGCACAAGGCGTCGAAACAAAATACATTAGACTACTTAAAAATATCTACACAAAAAGCACTGCTCGAGTAAAACTAGAATCGACAGGAGATGAATTCCCTATTAAAAGAGGTGTACGCCAAGGAGACCCTATATCACCAAAATTATTTTCAGCCGTTCTTGAAATGATATTTAGGAACCTAGAATGGACAAAGGGACTAAATATAAATGGTGAAAATCTAAGTCATCTTCGCTTTGCAGACGACATTATTTTGTTTTCGGATTGCCCAAACACTCTGGAATGCATGTTGCAACAGCTATCGAATGAAAGTAACAAAGCAGGCCTGTCAATTAACTTAACAAAAACTAAAATAATGTCAAATTCTACAAATATAGAAATAAAAATAAATGACGAGGTAATAGAATATGTACGAGAATATATATATCTTGGACAACTTATATCTCAAGAAGACTACATGCAAAAGGAAATAGAACGAAGAATTGCTAATACCTGGAAACGGTTTTGGTCGCTAAGCGAAGTGATGAAAAATAAAGATATGCCTATAAAACAAAAGAGAAAAGTATTCAATATGTGTATTCTTCCATGCTTACTGTACGGGTGTCAAACTTGGGCGTTGACAGAACAACTATCAAACAAGTTAAAAATTTGTCAAAACGGAATAGAGAGAAGTACAATAGGCGTAAAAAGAAAAGACCGAATAAAACTAAAAGATATAAAGGGCAAGACAAACTTTAAGAACGCATACACAACTTACAAACAACTAAAATGGCGATGGTCTGGACACATGATCAGAGAGAAAAGGGAGAAATGGACCAGTTTAATAACTGAATGGTATCCTCGAGACGGTAAAAGGAATAGAGGTAGACAGACTAAAAGATGGGAGGACGACATTATAAAAATAGCTGGTACTACGTGGACGCGTAAAGCAAAGGACAGGACACAGTGGAAATCTTTAGAGGAGGCCTTTGTCGAAGGACAAGCTGCGATAACACAACCACCGTTTGCCGATATTTAATTTTAATTCAATAAGGAATTTAAAGCAATTAGTATTTAAGTTTTGGCATGTTAAAGTATTTAGAAATAGTTTGTAAAACTAAGACAGCAATAAAGGCTTTTTTAATTTTTTTTTAATTTAATTTAATTTTAATTTAACATCCTGACAGCTGATTTAACCATACGGCAGGTCAGACGTCAGTTTCTCCACGTGATAACTAAAATTCAGTCAAATCAGGTTAAACCAGTGAGCAGGCCCTGGGCCCTATGCTCAAGTCTAGGGAAACCGGGATAATGCTAAGATATGATGATGAGAAATGATGAAAATATTTTCGTTTTATTTACAATCACAATAAAATTAAAACGCGCGGGCTTTAGTGTAAAATAATATGGAAAGCAGTATTCCTTTGTTATGGAAATATCACCCTTTGATGTGTTTTTCTGCAACAGTCCTTTAAAACAAACTACATTACTGCATTATTTATGTGCACGGAGACACAGCACAGTCTAAACTCATATGACGACCGATATGGCGTGGAGGTCAGTATACCTGCATTTCATTCCAGAGGTCGTGGGTTCGATTCCCACACAGGACAAATCTTTGTGTGCATGAACATGAATATTTGTTCTGGTCTGGGTGTTTTCCTATGTATTAGGTCGGGGAAAAAGTCTTTTCGCATAACGTAGGTATAAACTTATTATAAAATTTTTTTGACTGTACTATTTGTGTCTGGCTGGTTTTGGTAACATTAAAAAGGTTCCATTATAAAGAAAAAAAAAAAATAAAAAAAAGTTGTTTCCCGCTATTTTTCATTTGTTTTTCTCTCCGTAAAAATGAGTGAATCTAATGAAGAAATTCGATACATTTTAAAATTTTATTATAAAAAAGGCAAAAATGCAACTCAAGCAGTGAAAAAAATTTGTGATGTTTATGGACCTGATGCAGTGTCAGTAAGAGTAGCACAAATTTGGTTCAAACGTTTTCAGTCCGGAAATTTTGATGTTAAAGATGCACCTCGCTCTGGTCGCCCTGTTACGAATAAAATGGACGCCATTTTTGAAAGAGTGGAGCAAGATCGGTATATTAGTAGTTACGATGTAGCTGAAGAACTGGGAATTGACCACAAAACAGTTTTGACCCATTTGAAGAAAGCTGGTTATACAAAAAAGCTCGATATTTGGGTGCCACACGAGCTCACTCAAAGAAACTTAATGAACCGTGTACTCATTTGCGATTCATTATTGAGACGTAATGAAACCGAGCCGTTTTTGAAGAGATTGATAACTGGCGATGAAAAGTGGATCACGTACGACAAGAACGTGCGAAAAAGGTCGTGGTCGAAAGTTGGCCAGGCTTCACAGACTGTGGCCAAACCTGGCCTAACACGAAATAAGGTGATGCTGTGTGTATGGTGGGATTGGAAGGGCATTGTTTATTATGAGCTTTTACCGCCCGGCAAAACCATCGATTCTGATCTTTACTGCCAGCAACTGATGAGATTAAAGGAAGCAGTCGAGAGAAAACGGCCGGAATTGATCAACAGGAAGGGTGTGGTCTTTCATCACGATAACGCTAGACCACACACATCTTTAGCCACTCAGCAAAAATTAAGAGAGTTCGACTGGGAGGTCCTAGTGCATCCACCATATAGCCCTGACCTTGCGCCTTCAGATTTTCACCTGTTTCGGTCTCTGCAGAATTCTTTAGGTTCTGTAAGGTTGACCTCAAGAGAGGACTGCCAAAACTATTTGGCAGTCCCAAAGTTTCTACAGTAACGGGATAATGTCTCTGCCCACAAAATGGCAGAAAGTTATTCAACAAAACGGTACATATATATTGTAAATAAATGTAAATAAACTTTGAAAAAAGGTCTTGACTTTTCATACAAAAATACGAAAAGACTTTTTCCCCAACCTATTATATTAAGTATATATTTACAAAAAAAAAAAAAGTATTTAAGTATGTTTATCCGTTCTTTAGTATCCATAACACAAGTTCTTAATAATACTTATCTTGGAACTAAATAATTAGTGTGTAAAAAAAAAAAAAACGAATTTAACTATATGTACGTGTGTATAGAGATCCTACCAAGACCTAAGAAGCCCAAGCCAAACTCACCTTTTATTTTTTTATCGTCGGTAAAAAAATGCCGATTGCGCACTGTCTCCCGGCCAATGGGGGGATCGGGGGGGGGGGGGGGCCTCACTGCGGCAGACGCGACCAACGAAGTACTACCCACTAAAAAACTTCGAACGACGCCCACTGCTGTTGAAAAAAGCCGCAAGGGGCCAGTGCCTAAGCCCAACCTCACCTACAAGTGGTGCACCTGCCGATCAACGGACCAGGCTCTGGCGAATATAACAGTGCCCGGCAATAGGCTCGCCACCTGTTACGTGGGACCAACTATATAATTGGCGAAGTGTGGACGTATAATATGCCTCTGCCCCTTCAGGAAAACAGGCGTGAATGTATGTATATATGTGTAATTTAACTACAAAAACCAGACTACTTTTTACTAAGGACATGGTCTTTTAAAGGTTATAGGTTTTTCTATAGTCTGCCATAGACGGTTTAGATTTACCTCTCTTCAAATGACGTTAGACGAGTACAGCTAATAAATACTCCACTAAGACACAGTATGCTTCAGAATATATTTATCCTATTTAGGATATGTTTCTTACATATATAATACATACATACATACATACATAATATCACGCTTGTTTCCCCGGAAGGATTAGCCAGAGACACACATTTGTGTGCCAATATTTCGCTAATTTAAATTTAAAGCGCTCGTAGCTCTGCGGTGCTCAGTGGGCGGAAAACGATCGCCGAAGTACAGCAGAGTTTACAGAGGTCAGTCCTTGGATGGGTGACCGTTTGTGTGGCATTTGATATCGAGCGCTTCCGTGCTTCGGAAGGCACGCTAAGCCGTTGGTCCCGGTTATCACTAAATGTGGTAGTCGTTAAGCCATGTTAGAGGCCTAATGGACGGCTTGAAAAATTCTAACAGCAGGACGCCACACACCTGCCTCCGCCAATCCGCACTGGGTCAGCGTGGTGGAGTATGACCCAATACCCTCACACCTTGATATGTGAGAGGAGGCTCGTGCTCAGTAGTGGGGCGTTAATGGGCTGTGATGATGATGATTTCGCTAATTATATAATCGGTCCGTCGTAATAAGTGGCGCTTATTGCCGCTTACCAGGAATTTTGTTGTCGCCAGAGCCTCGTCCGTTGATCGGCACGTGCGCCACTTGCTGGTGAGGTTGGCTTGGGCTCCTCAGATTTTGCTAGGATCCCTGTACACCCAACATATATAAGCACCAACAAAATTAAATATGTAAGCTAGCAGCTAGGATTTATTTATGCTAAGTTTCTTAAGCTAACAAAATAGGGGGCCAACTTGGCAGAGATACCAACACGGACAGTTTTTTTTTCATTATCACAGCCCATTAACGTCCCACTACTGAGCACGAGCGTCCTCACACATATCAAGGTGTGAGGGTATTGGGTCATACTCCACCCCGCTTACCCAGTGCGGATTGGCGGAGGCAGGTGTATGGCGTCCTGCTGTTAGAATTTTTCAAGCCGCCCATGAGGCCTCTAACATGGCTTAACGACTACCACATTTAGTGATAACCGGGACCAACGGCTTAGCGTGCCTTCCGAAGCACGGAAGCGCTCGATATCAAATGCCACACAAACGGTCACCCATCCAAGGACCTCTGTAAACTCTGCTGTACTTTGGTGATCGTTTCCGACCACCGAACACCGCAGAGCTACGAGCCACGGACAGTAATTAACCGGGATTATTGTTTATTACAAGTCTTATGTTATTTTATTTGTAATAATAATAAAAATGTTTATTAGTCACCATACAACTTAAAATTAAAACAAAATATGTTTATATGATGCACCAAAATGACCCAACTCAGCATATGCTAGTCCAATGTTCTAGCGCTGGTTTTCAGCTGGGCCATTTTGTGTGCATTGCGGAACGTACATCTTAGACATTATAATTATTTACAAAATGTTGCTACAACTAAACATATTTAATACTAGCTGTTACCCGCGACTTCGTCCGCGTGGTACAGTATCTTTGGGTAGCATTTTTAATAAATTAATAAGAATCATTAGTATACCTACTATAAATATATTAAAAAAAAATTGTTTACAGTAGGTAGGTATAAAGTGCCTAGTAAAAGGCAGAAAGTACCTAGAATCAGTTTTTTTTAAATTAACGGAAACTATCTTATCTTACTTACTATAAACTAAACGATTCCGAAATATTAAATATATGTACAAAATTAATTTACAGGATCTAACTAATAAAAAATACTTACTTAAAAAAATATACGAAACAATAAAATAATTTTACTGGATCGAAAAATGTAATTCTCTGTAGCGCAAATTTCTCTTATCGTATGCGTCCGACAACGACGTCTAGGTATAGTTAGAGTCGTGCGCACGAATGACGAACACCCATAAAAACTTTCAACCCCTATTTCACCCCCACACTGGTAAAAATTTTAAAATGCTAAAACAAACGATTTTTGTTTATTATTTAGTGCCTAAATACAAAATGTAATTTTTTTATCTTCAAAAATGACGAACTTCATACAAACTTTCAACCCCTATTTCATCCCCTCACAGGCCGAAATTTCAAAAACGCTAGAACAAATGTTTAATTATTTCTTATCAAGTGCTTAAATAGGTTTTATATTTTAAAATTAAGAAATCCCATACAACTTTTCATCCCCCTTTTTAACCCCTTACAACCCCCTTTTCGCAATAAAAAGTAGCCTATGTCTTTTCTCAGGGTCTAAACCATCTGTATACCAAATTTCATTGAAATCTGTTCAGTAGTTTTGGCGTGAAAGAGTAACAGACAGACAGACCGACAGACAGACAGACAGAGTTACTTTCGCATTTATAATATTATATATTATATATAATATATAAATATATAAATATATTAATAATTATATTAATTAATTAATTATTAATTAATAAGTAAGGATTAGTAAGGATTATGTAATCATTAGGTACAAATGGAAAGTTAGTAAAGAATACTCTGCGACTTCAATAACAAAATTCAAGCGTGTTATATTTAAAAGCAAATGAAAAAGTTAAACTGAATTGGGTCAAATTTATATAAAAAGTAAGCTCAAAATATTTATTTCAATTTCAAGTATGTTAGAAAAGAAAACCTAGTTTTTCACGCGACTAACATCTGAAGTACCAGGCGGCCATATAATGGAAGGGGTGAAGAGTTAGCAAGTGTTTGCGTTTCCACCTAGCGATCATAGTTGCCTAGTACTTTTAGGTCGTTGCACCGACCGTATCGATGCCGGCGGTCGTTCAACCCCGCCGATCACCGCTAGTAGGAACTAGGAAGTGACGTAAAACTTTGCCTGCAAAGCTATATGGCCGTATCGATGATGGTGTAATACAGGATTAAGTGTCTGCCTTGTAAAAGGTGGCTAATGGTATAGCGTTTCTTTATGCTGAATTTGTATGTTTTTCAATAAGTTATTTTCAGAATATATAATATTATGTATGTTTAATATTATATGTAGTATAGGGATCCTACTTACGTCTAAGGAGCCCAAGCCAACCTCACCTGCAAGTGGTGCACCTGCTGATCACCAAACGAGGCTCCGGCGAACTTAACAGAACCCGGCAAGCGGCAATGGGCTCGCCACCTATTACAAGGGATGGACAATGTAAATGGCGAAGTGTGGGCGTATAATGTAATGTATGCATGTATAAAATATTATGTTGTTCACGATCTTTGTAACAAAATTTACTGACTTTGATGCAATTCAATAGAGCTTTATGTATTTAGTGCGGCATTGCTATTGTGGTCGGAAACAGTTCTAATTATTCAGTAATATTTAGTGTATTTACTATTTGAAACAAATTGAATTAACCATTTTTTTAAATAAATGCAAGTGGTGTCCCTGCTGATCAACAGACGAGGCCCGTAAATAAAAGTTCTCAGAAACGCTAATAGGCTCGCCACCTATTTACGTGGGATCAAAAAACATAATTGGCGCAATGTGAGCGTTAATATGCCTCTGCCTACCCCTACGGGGAAACAAGCGTTGTATTATGTATGTATGTATTACTTATCATTCATTCGCTCGACGACCGATATGGTGTGGTGGCGAGTATACTCGCATTCCACTCCTGAGGTCGTGGGTTCGATTCCCAGACAGGACAAATATTTGTGTGTATAAATATGAATATTTGTTCTGGTCTGGGTGTTTTTCTATGTATATTAAGTATGTATTTACAAAAAAAAAGTATTTAAGTATGTTTATCCGTTATTTAGTATCCATAACACAAGTTCTTAATAATACTTATCTTAGAACTAAATAATTGGTGTAAGTGTCAGAAATATTTATATTTAAATATTTATCGTTATTACTTAGTTTGATAACAGTGTGTATTGTCTGTTGTTATTAAGGTAACTTAAAAATAAGAGATCCGTTTGGGACATAATTCTATAAGGCCTTTAATAAATACTTCAAAGATATTAAATTGGAAGTGAATAAGATCACTCAGGCAAGGTTAAAGAAGATTAATCACTAAATAAATAATGTGTTCATTAAATATGCATCTTCCAGCGAATGAAACTCCCGAGATAACTTTGCAATTGGAGTTTCAAGAAGTTTATAATATAATGTAAAATTATGCATACATTCGCGCGAAATTAAACACGAAACTAGATACAACCTAAATAAATTATGGAGCTTAACAAGTTCTAGAAACTTATCCCGCTTTTGAGCTAAGTTTGAGGACCTCTGCCTTATCTTTTAAGATGTCGTGGCACACTGGGAGCGGTTCTCGGCGGCATATAGGCGATAACTGGACGTGCAAGGTCTGTGAATGCATCCTCTAATACTAGACATAAGACAAAAAGTCAAAAGTCAAAAAGTCAAAAGTCAAAACCAAAAAGTCAAAAGTCAAAGTCAAAAGTCAAAAAATACTTTATTTCATAAACTATTACATAGTACTTGAAAACGTCAAAATTATAAAAAAATAACAAAAACAAATAAAATATAACTATACTAAAATCACGAAGCTTAGATTCACTTGCAACCAAACAATTTAAAAAAACAAAAAATATTTAAGTGTAAGTGAATCTAAGTGCCAGTTCCGAGCCACCGCTCTGTAAGAAGAACTGGCAAGAAACTCACAGGCTATGCTCTTTTAAATTATCGATTGGTTAGTTACAATCTTCATTTGTCTGTGACGCTATACAATGCAACATAATATAACAATATTCATGCTTTAAGTCATTCATATTAGAATAGCCTGTATGAAACGGCGGTTTAATCCCAAGCATTTTTATCAGCCATATAGTCTTCAATAGAATAGTATCCCTTTAAAGACAGCTTGCGTTTTATTGTTAATATAAAATATAAAATGTCATATCTTTTAAAATATCGTGCCACTGCAAACGTGTTTTGGCGGCGTTTAGACGTTAGCGCGACGTGCCAGGTCTGTGGATTCAACAGTCCTCTACTACTAGATAAAGATCTATTCTGATGTCGTACCACTACGAGCGGTTCGCAAAGTGATATAAACGGTAATGTGACGTGCAAGGTCTGTGGATGCAACCATCCTTCACTTCTAGAGATATACCCTTCACTAATGAAGGATAATGAAAAAACAAGGGGATGACATTTTATTTTATACAATGTGTCGTACACAACTTGACTAAGAGGCTTTTGCCATTGTTAAGAATAATTACTGTAAAAATTGACAAATATTGATCTTTCAAATGAAATCGGGTCAGTGATGCATTAGCAAAAACGACGACAGTACTTATATTTCTAGAGACTGCACATTTTTAGTTAGTTATACATATAGTTAAATCAGTACATTAAAGTACTACTGCCCCGCCTACGCTCGCTGTATAGCCATACTTTTACACACTGAAAAGCACAGTCTTCCCGACGTTTGGTTTCATAATATTTTTAGTCGAGAAACTTCCCGGGACCAATTTGCATGGAAAAGCGCAAAGATAACTTTGTTTTGGAGAGCGCCAGTCTTCCCAAATTTGGCATGCTACTATGTTTGAAGGATATTAACCCCAGGTAGTAAAATGCATTTGATGTTAACCTAGATTTTCGTACAGTTAGTAATTTTCTGAAAAGTTGCTTATGTAACTGGGTTTCTCGTAGTTTACTCAGACGGTAGATCCTTAGTTTTCCGGGACCGTTTTTATTAATGGTAATGCATGTAACTGCTTAAATTGTTACTTGTCACATAAACAAGCGTAGGTTTAACATTTTTAACTTGTATTTGTGTAAATTAGAATAAAAAGATAACCAGATCACTGTCGTGACCATTCCCTATTGTACAAATTCAGCCCAGTTTCACATTACAACATTACTTAAGTGTGATGGAAGGTTCCCTTAGTACTATTTTATTGGTTACGGTATTTGTTCTTTATTGTTATATTTAATTAATAATTTAAAAGAGAATAAACATAGTAGACATAAACAGACCAGTCCCCACTGGCGGCACCCGTTCACGAGTATGACGCATGAACCAGCCACCGTTTCGCTCAACCATATTTTAGGGAACGTAACGACCCGACGCATGACCCCACCACCGCACAGACATTTAAGTGAGCGTGACATACTCAAGTTGCAGGATAAAATATTTTTTACAAAATTACATTATATTGATGAAATGTGCTGAAAACCATAAATATTTTTAGTCTTATACAAAGAATGGTTCGTGCAAGTAAAGGGACGTAATTAATATACCATCAGCCGAACAATTAGCATTATGTTTCCAAGAATAAATAATGTATACTTCACTTGTTCTTAGCTTTCCTAACACTTAAAGAAATCAACCCACGTCCTACTATCAGAACAGAATGTAACAGGAATTACAATGAATACATCTCGTATATCTCAAAGAGCTAGTCTGGAAAACAGGATCAATTGCATTACCCCAGGGATTCGATAAGGTATTTCTACAATCTTATTAAGTTCTTGTTTGCTTTGTCCTTTGAAAGTATACCATTGACATTGCAGTCTTCTGTTTACTGTACCTGCTTCGCAATTGTTTCATGATTATGTTTTTAGAAGGTCGGTAACACAAAACCTTGGTGTAAAAATCGATATGCTGCGATAAACACAGGACAGTTTATAACGTTTCTTTTTTTGCACCACGTGGTGGCACCTAAGCATACGGTCTGCCTGCTAGATGGTGGATACTGCAGCCTATTGGTGCTTGCAATTCAGTACCTTCTACAGTGAAAAAAGTGCTCGATATTAAAAGCACAGCAGACATTGCCGAGGACTGATCTCTAGGTACAGTAGGCGCATAAGTTAAACAATCATTGATCAACAAATTTTGGATCTAATGTATAACTGCGCATCCAAAATTTGTTCAATATCCTTTATTGTATAAAAAACAATAACAAAAAAAAGCCTTACGTGAAAAAGACGAAGTACAAAGGTGGACTTATTTCTAAAAGAAATCTCTTCCAGTCAACCTTAACTGAAATGGGAGAGATAGTTAGCGGACATTAATATCACACTATAATATGATAACATTACACATATACATACTCAAATATATGATATAAGATACTTATCAGATGTATAAACCTACATAAATAAATGAGTCTGTGATTCTAGTTGCGCAGACAACAGCAATTTGAACCGTAAACACGCCCTGTTCATATACAGTTTTTAAAGAAATGAATTAACTATAACACCAGCACAACGCCATCATGAGCAGCAATAGTGCAGCAACAGTGGCGAGACCAATAGCTCCCAAATTCAGTCTCGGGTTTGGTCCCAGCTGTCATGAACATCTATGGCAGTCGTTAGTAGGAAGTAAGTGCCTTCTAACACCCTGTCAGCTGTTTCAATCATAGAATGATGATTCCCTCTGGTATAAGGAGGTCAGACGGCAGTGGCTCCACGTGATAACTTAAATTCAGCCAAATCTGGTTAGGCCAGTAAGCAGACCCTTGGCCCTAAGCTTAAGTCTAGGGCAACTGGAATAATGGTAGAATATAAGAGAGCGGAATGCTTTCTTCTGCAGTCATCATATGCATCATTCTCTAGGCATGTACCTAAGCTAGACCTGATGATGGAGACGGAAGATATCGAAGACACTCCTCAACGAATTACAGACACTACCTCGTATTGAGCCTTATTAACTTTATCATCACATACACGCCTTGCAAAGCGTATCCGTCTACCAGTGACCTTGACACATCCTCATCAGTCCATCTTCATCCACTGCTGGACATAGGCCTCTCCGATGGCAGGCCTCATCAGCTGTTTGGCGTATGTCATTGCTACACCTTGACACACAATTTCCAAATTTTCGAAAGCCAAAGTCATCGACGTTTGCACCTTAATTTCATTCGAATACGATTCAATTCTCAACTGACCTGTCTCACCTGTCATAAAGCCCAAAGGATGCTAAAATAAAAGAACGATCGACAAAACCTGTTCCTGTTACATTGTGCAACTCATAACAATTCTTATTCCGCCGGCTTAAAGCCTACTGAAGTGTTAGAAGCCGTTGTATACTACCGTTCCTTGTAAAATGGGATCAATATTTAATGGAAGTCGGGCGTTCGCAAACCGTATGCAAAATAAATGGCCACTGCTGCCGACCTACTTTTAGCACGTGGGCACAACTGTGTATATACAATGCACATTATCATTGAAGCAAGGGAGGTCTTAGAGTGTGTCTCTAATAGCCTGCAACTGACCTTCCTTCACCTGACATGGACTATTTTATATTAAAAATTCAGATGTAGGTCTGTCTTCTGCGTTGGGTTGTTTTTGTCGTTGAAAAACTATTGTCCCCATACATACATACAACGGTCGGAAACGACCACCGAAGTAAAGCAGAGTTTATAGAGGTCAGTCCGTAAATGGGTGACCGTTCTTGTAGCATTTGATATCGAGCGCTCCCGTGCTTCGGAAAGCATGCTAAGCCGTTGGTCCCGCTTATCACTTAGGTAGTCAGTTAGTTAGAGATCAAAACAATAAACAACAATTGGATATTTCGACGGTAGCAATTAACAATGTCGTAAGTGAAAATACGTTACTTTAAACAATGTCGTAAGTAAAAAGCGCTTATCGACTTATCGCTTATAATATTGTTAAAAGAAATGACTTTTTTCATTAGGACATTGTTAATTGGTACCATCGGTTTGTGTGAGATGTCTATGTCAGTGCCTGAGATCATATCAATGATGTATTGAATATCAAAATAACACAATTTTAATTGATTTACACGGGCCTCCGTCCTCGACTTAAGGTAAGAAAGTTTCAGATTACACTCCATTACGCAGACCCAATAATTTCACATTGATATAAGTATGTTATCAAACCCACTTATTTTATAAATAACTGCGATCGAATGCGATTATCGTTTCGACTGCTGCTTAACCTCCAAGCCAAGACATGAGCTAGATTTAATTCAGTCGTAGGGCACAGAGGTGAGCTCCCCATTAAAGGGCAAAATTTCCCACCGGGCGGATGGATGTGTTCGGGCCCTTATACATTATTATTAATGTGTATAGATATATGTGATATATTAAATATCAAAGACTATATGGCAGATAAAAATTCTTGGGATTAAATTGCCGTTTCATACAGACTATTCTATGAATGACTTAAAACATGAATATTGTTAATGTTATATGATATTGCATTGTATAGCTTCACAGACAAATGAAGATTGTAATTCAAGTACCAAACCAATGGATATATTTAAAAGAGCATATCCTGTGAGTTTCTTGCCAGTTCTTCTTACAGAGCGGTGGCTCGGAACTGGCACTTAGATTCACTTACACTTAATTATTTTTTGTTTTTAAATTGTTTTGTTGCATTTAAGTAAATCTAAGCTTCGTGATTGAGTGTAATAATATTTCGATTGTTTTTTCTTTAATTTTTATTATAACGTTTTCAAGTACTATAATAGTTTATGAAATAAATATTTTTTTACTTTACTTTACTTTATATTTGTGTTTTGGTACCGGCCACAAATAGTGACACATCTCATCTCACAGGGAGTCGTAAGAGTCGACGAAGAGAAATCCTACGGGATAATGGGCAGCAGCGTCATCCTGCAGACTGACGTAACTGCGATCACCAACCGCCTGCCCAGTGTGGTGATTATGTGCGAAACCCCCAAAAGAATGTTATCTTTTGGGGGTCACTTAATCTATTATGTGATTTTGTCTGTGATGTGATTTTATATTTCTACATTTGTAAACTTATAATCCTAGTAAGTATGTAATGATAATTGAGTTACAATAAATACATTTTTCATTTTTTTTTATTGGGGAGTGACCTCCCCTCCGTTCAGCAGTGGACTTTATAAGGCTGACAGAATTATTGATATTGCTCGAAAGAAACTATTATTAATATTCGACGCTCAATATGGCATCGAGATTCCCACACATAAAAGAAACATTATGTGCATAATATATGCATATATTATATTCTGGTATTTACCCTATATATTTTAAGTATGTATCTATAAAAAGAAGTATTGACATATGATAGACCGTTGTTAAATATATAAATATTTTTTGACAATTACACCAATTATTTAGTTCCAAGATAAGTATCATTAAGAACTTGTGTTCTGGATACCAAACAACGGATAAACATACTTAAACACTTTTTTTTTTGTAAATACATACTTAATATACATAGGAGAACACCTAGACCAGAACAAATATTCATGTTCATGCACACAAAGATTTGTCCTGTGTGGGAAACGAACCCACGACCTCTGGAGTGAAGTGTAGGTTATACTGACCTCCACGCCATATCGGTCGTCGAAAATATCCACAACACAATTTCTTAATGATACTTTCTTATAACTTAATGATAACTGATGTGATAGTAAGAGAATAATTCATGTAATAGCAGTAAACTTAAGCTATTTTTAATAAATAAAGCCTACTATTCTGTAAATGAATTTCTTTATGATAAAATTAATTAATTATTATGTATAAATTTATTAGAAAATAATATTAAAATTTAGTTATTCTTCAATGTGACATAAATTGTAATTATATTATTCTTATTACTTATTTTGACTAATTTGTACTGTTTTTGCACACCTAGAAAGGTTAAATATGGCGAACATATGTATTTTTATAACATCTTTAAATTGTAATGTACCCATATTATGCAAATAAATGATTTGATTTGATTTGAGTAATTGAACGCTACTTACAAGTCCTCAAGTAAAAAACAATATTAATTATGAGTATCACATTATAGTAAAACACGCACATTTAAGCAATAACTACATTGCTACTGAATTAATAACTTAAGAATGCCTGAGTCGTTAAAATCCTCGCTCGCAGCTGGTGTTATACAAATTTATATCGAAGTTATTATTATTTAATAGTTCACTACGCATTAAGATAATTTCTTTGTTGAGTATTGTATTCGCAAATAGTGTAGGTCATTATTATGTCCTAGTATTATCCCGGTTGCCTTACACTTAAGCTTAGGGCCCAGGGTCTGCTCTGTGGTCTAACTCAATTTGGCTGAATTTCAGTTATTACATGGAGCGACTGCCACCTGTAAAAGTAAAGTAAAGTAAAGTAAAAAAAATATTTATTTCATAAACTATTATACATAATACTTCAAAACGTCATGATTAAAAATGGAAAAAAAAACAATCGAAATATTATTACACTAAATCACTAAGCTTAGATTCACTTACATGCAACAAAACAATTTAAAAACAAAAAATAATTAAGTTCCTAATATGAATACTTTGAATTCGGAGATCTTGGCAGGAAAGTTTAGCGTCATCACTGCAGTTTTATTTTCTAAAATTTGCGATATTTCATACATTAATGTGTTATTAAGGTGGATTATTAACCGTTAACAGTGCAACATCACTTTTCAAATTCTCTCAAAAGGTCCATGTGAGATCTCAATATAGTCCCACATCTTTACTCCGGACTCAAGGGGCTTAGGGAAGGGCATCTCATTTACCATTTATCATCTTTATCACCTCTCATTCTCATTTACTATGATTTATATGTTATTAATATCTTACTTGACCCTGGCTAAATGTGCAAAACGCACAAGGCCAATTAAAAAAAAAGAACATATACTAACACATTGCGCGTCTGCTTACTATCCACAAACCATAATGGTAATACCTTATCAAAAAAAAAATTCATAATTTCAGCCACATGAAGTTGACTGCTGAACAGTTGCGTGCACTGCATATGCAAATAAGCACTGCATACCCTAAACCTATCTAATTAAAAAGTGGATAGCTACTTTTGTCGATAAAAGCTATATAAAGTCGCTCTTGAACAAAATCGCTGCTTCCCGTGCCACGCGATTGTCTATGCAAAATGAAATGTTTGGAAATGAACCTAGCAACGCAACTGCTCAGTGACCTTTAGCCGCGTATTCTATTCTTTCCACTATGCCACTTACAAAGTCATACGTGGGCGAGGAGACTAATTAATTATCGAGGCACTGATGACATTACAATAGTCATAAATGTACATGGTCATATACTCAAAGAAATATCGTGTTCTCAAAATGCAAAATGTCGCGTTGAATACAGCTCCGTGTCGCAGACATTTTCAAACCTCAAAGAGAGGTGCAGAAGATTGCTCATTACTCCCCGAGGCACTGATTAAGACACCGCACGATAGGTAGTGGCATAGTAGAAACAAATCAGTATGATATCTTCATACTTCTGCGTCGTATTCTTGCGTTGTGAAATGAGGTTTCTCGGGAGTATTCAAAAGGAAGTGGAATTTTTGTTAAAGGGCTACGCGCTAGTTATACCCTAGTGTTGCAAGCGTCTGTAGACTGCAGTGACCACTTACTGCTTGAGAGTCATGCATTTTTTGTCAAATAAAAACATACGCAAACAACACGGATTGTATGTGAGCGCGTTTAAGACTATGCGTTATCGCACCCACACACTGACAACATTTATCGCTGATAAAAGTGCAACAGTCGAAGCTGTGACGGCGTACGTAATACCGCTTACGGCAATAACAGTCCGTAATACTGCTTTGACTATGCATTTTTGACGATTGAATAAACTATAAGGCTGTGTCCCCAGTAGGCAAACTGTTAGCGGCCGACTGAGTTTGCGGCGTACCGATTTAGTACGCCCTTCCATATATTTGAAATGAAGTGTCCACAGTCTGCTAGTTTTGCGCTCATTATACGCAGTTAGCAGCGTCGGTCTCTCAGTCTTGCAACTCAGTCGGCCGCAAACAGTTTGCCTACTGGGGACACAGCCTAAGCGACAGCCCTACGTGCTTAGACTGTTATCGCTCGGTCAAGGCTTGAGTTAGCCTACTTATTTGTTTATACTGTGGTAGTGTTGAATGACGTCAGTTTTATAATCTCCTAAGAGTCAGCTCCCTCATAAATATGACAGAAAATGTTACCTATTGCAGTCCTTGTATTATTTTGTGCTAAAGTGTGAATTAGAATCCGACCGTCATCTCAGGAGCCCAAGCTAACCTCTACATGCAAGTGGTGCACCTGTAGATCAACGGACGAGGCTCGCCACCTATTACATGAGATCAACAGTAAAATTGGCGAAATATAGGCTTATAATATGCCTTTGTATGTAATGTAAGTACGTTTTTTTTTTACCAAAAGGTGGTCGAGTATAAATCCTTGTTTAAAGGTGGTCACCGCCGCGTATTTAGACCTGCAACACCAGAGGCTTTATAGCGTGTTGCAGAGTAAGTAACGAACTATTAATTGTTTTAAATTAATATTTGAAAGAAAATAAATTTATTTAGTACAAATTAACATAGTAAGTTTACAGAAAAAAAAGAAATGATTAAAACATATACTATTTACTAAAACGGTGTCCCCTCAGCACACTGACGGACACCACAGGATGTCACGCCGCTGATCTTCCGTGAACACCTAAGCATGTAGTGTTACTACGCGCAGGATTTGTGAAAAGTATGTATTTAAATAATTACAAATAATGTATATAAAGTAATTTGTGTAAAGAATGAAATAATAAATTTACATAATAAGTTCAAAAGAAAGTATTAAGTACATATTAACAGAATGAGGAAGAAGAAATACGAAATGCAGATAACTTTACCAAATATCGAAGTAAAAATGTGATAAACGATGAATGACACAACACAGGGATAATTAATTAATCTTGACAAAGAAGTAACATTGTTTAAATTTAAGGGTTCTAATTGAAGAACTATTTATTATTGGTTACTGTATTTGCTAACACCAGTTTAAAGACGTGTACATTACTAACAATTGGATCTTTGGTGCCACATAGAGTGAATTCAATTATTATTATAAAATAATCTTTTTGTGCAGCGCCCTCTTTGGTTATTCCAGATGATTGGTTAGACCAGTAAGAAGACCCTAGTCTCTAGTCTAGCCTAAGACTAGGGGCCCACCAGCATACTGCTAGGATAATGATTCTATTGATATACCTGATATTTAACATAATTATAATTGTTGACTGTGATAAAATATTTGCGGGAGCATCTTTTGACATCATCAAAGCTATAAGAAAAGTTTAAGAAATTATTATTAAATGCTAAGGCGCTAATTAAGGATTGTCCTAAGGCCAGTGCCGTATTTGGGATATTTAATTCTCCACAAATTCCAATAAAAATATAAAATTGATAGATATTGTTTTTTTAATGTAATAATAATGTAACTTATGGTTTTGTTCTCTCAATTATATAATTATGAAAGAAACAGAACGTGCCTGGGCGACTTCTTAGTACAGCATTTTTCTCATCTTATGAAAATGTCGAGCGGCAGATACCACCGCTTGCGCATAACCCATATAACGCACGAAATAGATATGCTTTGAAATTGAAAATCAAATCAACGTATGTGTGATACATATAGAAATTTAATCAATATTTAGATTCCGTTATGTGCCATTTCAGGTATAAAAAATAAAAATTATGTTTAATAATTCTTCTAGGCTTAATTTTCGAATCCCACCCTGAGTGTGGCGAATGACGTCACTTCACAACCAACCGGGCCGGATCGGAGCTCGTTAGCACTGCTCAGTCAATGGTGTTTTCGGTACAGAAGGGCTGGTTCACATTGACAAACCCCTAGGCAATTTTTAGCCATTTGTCCTTTATTATAAACGCTCCTAGATTTAAGTTCACAAGAACTAACTATGCAATGAACCCAAACCAATGAATAAATTAATTTTATGAATTAGAATGGGAGTTTTTATAAGATTTTTAGATCATTTTTTTCTGTTTTTTCTCAATGTGATGGTCATTATTAATAAGAATAGAATACACATGTGTTGCACTACACATTTATTTATTTTGAACTAAACTACAGCTACAAACAATGATCTATCTAAATAGATCAAAGATCCATTGAGTACGTGCCTTTATAGTAATACATGACATACATACATTTAACGCTTACCGGGCACTGTTATGTTCGCCAGAGCCTCGTCCGTTGATCGGCAGGTGCACCACTTGCAGGTGAGGTTGGCTTTGGCTCCTTAAGTATTATATATAATATAATATTAATAAATCACATACAACATTTTTCATATTCTTTTACTTTTTATATAACACATTTTTTCTTATGAAGTACCTACCAATCTATTAGGACAATAAATAAATAAAGTGTATTCAAGTCCTAAAATTAGTTTACACTTTATAAATACAATGAACTTGATTCCAATTATTGTTATAACAAAATTATTTTATTTTTATTACAAACAATTTAATAGAAGATAATTTCAGACGATTATCTTAGAATATTTTTGTTAAAAGGACAAATAGATTTTTACATACATTTGTGCTTGTAAAAGCATATTGCTCTTTTATAATTGTGAAATATCTCTTCTATGTAATGTGTTACTACATATTCTATGAAGGGCATAAACACAGAGATGGTGCAGAAAATAAGGATTATAAAGAAATCGTTTTGTGATTTGAAATGAAACACACAATGCCGATTCGATGTGGCCTTTTTATGCTTTTAGATTGATTTTGATAAGCATTATTTTTCACTCTTCTACCAAACATTTAATTGAAAAAGTAATTGCTACATGAAGTCCATTATAAATACTGAAGCAAGAGTTTAAGTAACGTGAAAATATGATTTATTCAAAATGGTTTTTTGTGCTGTGCTTTCTCTCTTATTTTATTTCAAACAACGCAAATGAAGTTAAATTATCAAATATCTCAGATGTCGATGATTATAATTTTAAAATTAATTCAAGTAAATTACTTAGTAATCAAGGAGAAGATATTACAGGAATTGTTAGTGAAAATGTGACAAATGACAAATTTAAAACAAGTGAAACACATTACCGAAATCAATCCGAATTGTATTTTAGAGTAACTGATTCAGATTCTAAACTGGATAATGAAAGCTATGATATAGCAAATGAAAAAATTGCGGATAAAATCAAATCTAATTGGATTAAAAAGATTCTTGATTTTGATGCCAAATCATCGAATGATAATGTAAGTTGGATCGCACAAGATATAAAAGATGTGAATACTGGTTCACTTGACAAAAGCACTTTTCTCAAAAATGTCATACTAAAGTTAAAAAATATAATAGAAAATGATTTTCTTATAAAAAACAAAACAAATAGCACCGAGGTTAAAATAAATGATTTCACTAATGTTACTGAGACAAGTTATATTGATTTGGCAAAGAAGATTGAAGAAGAGCTTGAGCAGAGAATAGGCAATATAGAGAATAAGATATTGTACTTAATAAATATACTGAAAGATCGTTTTGCTAGCAGCACACAAGACAGCCCAAGCAATACAATAGAAACCAGACGAGTGTCAATGAAAAACCATAAGTATGATCCTGCACCTATGGATGATTTGATTGACGATAGGTATTTCATTAGAAGTGGTGATGAGAAAATTGTGCAAGTACCCATTGAATATGATGTTTGAAAGCATTAAACATTTGTATTATTTACTTGATCAATAACTTGTGCGGACGACCGCCAAGTTGTTTCCGCTTTGTACCTGGCACGGTTGCTCTTTCATTGCTAATTTATAATGGCAAAGTCATATCATATTTTTAATATTCATTATTAGCCATTAATAAATTCCATTCACTCCAACACGATTGATCAGATTCTTCTCGATGAAGTTATTGCATATTAGCAAAGGGAGAGAGAAAAATGTAGACCGCATCAACGAATGCATCTGTCGTCTATAGAGAAGCACTAATTGCTTTAAGTGCACAAAATGACACAAAGTTTTGAGCGATGTAGACATTTACGACTAAAACGTAGAAACGTTAATTGCAGTGACCTATAATTCTTAAGCCTATTTAAGGTTAAGAAAGGTTAAAATTAAGGGATGACGTGCTCTTTATTCGTTAGAATCAGATATTTGTCAGCTGCTGTTGTAAAAGTTGTCTTTTTAATCTCTATATCACCATTGTCTTATTAACTATTACTAAGAGCACGTCTCAAAGTATTTCCACATAATGAACAGAAAAACAAGAGTATATTTATTTTGAGATTTTGTTAAAATTTTAAGCAGACAATCATGAGAGTTTCAGTTAGAGCTATTGAATTGAATTACATGCATCAAATAATTTTGACCTCACTTATTGGTACTTGAATTACTTCAGTATCACTAAATAATTACTGCTTAGCTCCTGTCACTCTAACACGTCAGTAATTCATGGAAAATGCAATTTATCTACATCAGTAAAAAGTATCGTATAAAACTTCTGGCACCAGCCAGACAACTTCAGAACTACAACCCATATACATAGTAAACCTAAAGGGCACTTGGACATTGAAACATAACATTCTTCGCAAAGAGCATGTCACAAAACATCAGATCTAGTCGCCATATCTCCATCCAGACAATATCCATTTCCAGTGAAGTCGGAACACAAAATGTCGGCTAGTGGCGACATTTTGGACGCATTCCAATTTTCCAGTGATGCATTTTGGTCCGTTTTGTTAAATTCGTGCCAATTCTAAAGCACCGAGCAAAGCAAATCTTGCTTTTGTTTCATTTGACGTATAAAACTTAGGTTTCGACTTTTCCTATGAACTTTTAACTTGAAATTTCCGGGTGTTCTTAACTATTTTCAACTCGACACGCAAATATGGTAGATATAGTTTTTTTTCTTTTCTTTTTCTTTGGGACAGCATACAATTGTACAATATGTATTAATAGTAAGTTATTTAACAATATAATGTGTCATTGCACAACTAGCACCGTTATACACGACTTATAACTAAAATTGTTACCGCAGTGCACTTATACAAAAGCCAATTATGAAACTACAAAATATTTTTACACACACACACACGAATCTGACAATAAAAATGATATAAGTGTTTAATAGGCTGTTTTAGCAACACTTAAGGAGTACTTTCTTTTTAAGGGATTCTTTCGTTAGTGCAAACAGATCAATGTTCAATAACTGCTCATTATGTAAGAAAGTACTAAAATAATAGTTGAGTTTTACATGCATTTCTGTGTGTGTGCATGTAAAGTTAAATAACTTAATGTCTCTATCAATTGGGATTCGGTTGTATTCTTTTCAAAAGGTGACTTGATCGAGTGTGAACAAGCATCTTGCATTAAAATATTAGATGCAAAGTTGGTTTAATTTTGACTGAGAAGCTTCTAGAACACCGAAGATTTGTATCAGTGTTTTCCTTACCAGTTTCCTTCGGACCAAGCTCTTTTCATAATGTACCGGTAAACTATTTTTATTTCACCACATTGTCAATTTACAAATTTATTATTATTACATACAAGCGCACTGCAAAACTTCAAGCCCCGTATATCTCCTGGTATTAAGCCGATGTACTTTAAATTTACCAGGTATATACTAAAAGGTGTATCCTCACCTGCATGTGGTGCACCTGCCGATCAACGGACAAGGCTCTGTAGAACATAATAGTGCCCGGCAATAGGCTGGCCACCAATTACGCGGGACCAACTAAATAATTGGCGAAGTGTGGGCATATAGGTAATATGCCTCTGCCTACCCCTTCGCGGAAACAAGCGTAAATGTATGTATGTATACTAAAAGTTATCTATTTCTAAATTGGGACCTGAATTAAGTCCCTTCAAAGCGTGAATGGATAAAGCAACCCCTTAGGGCTCAGATACGCGTCAAAGGGTTTGCAATCTTTTAGGCCCAAACTGAAATAAAGTTTTCAAAAGAAACCTAAAAGGTAATTTGTTCTATTGTGTCTTTTAGCAACAACGAGTTTATCCCCTTTTTTATTCCCGTGAGATGAAAATATTTTCCACTTTAACTTAATGCTAAAGGGAACGCACGAGAAACCTCAGCATGAAGGTAATAGATAATAAAGATATTGTATCTTGTGTTAAAAATGAACCATAAAGAATGTTATACACGGATACTAATCATTACCACGATTAAGCGGACTAATACATTTGATTGCGATATAAAAGACTTTATTGGTACTGCATTGCGTTTTGGCGACTTGTTCAGCTTGATCGCGTAACCTAGGCAATAACAGTTCCTAATCATAACAATCTAGTTATAAGGAATAATTACTGCTACAAGCCTCCAAATAGTGAAGTTTAACACTGAAAAGAGTGCGACCGCACGAGGTGGAATCGACAAGGCGCTCGGAACACGCACATCATTCGATTGCATGAAAGGAGTCAGCGGAAAGAGCGGCCACATTCCTTAGCATGCAAACGCGACCGCAGGCAGGCATGCACGCACTGAAGTGCGAGTATGAGGGGAGTAAAACAAATGCAAATCTATTCTGTCATATGCTCGGCGACATGTACAAAATGCGGGTGCATGCAGAACGGCTCAATACTGGTGTAGCCATGCTGTCGCATCATTTCGCCGCCAATCAGTGCACTATGGTTTTTTTTCAAAATCATTTATTCAATTTTGGCTCAAAAGAGCTCTTATGAAGGTCAAAACTTAAAAAACTGCTGGCGGGAGCTTGATCGTTAAAGAACGGGCAAGAAAATCGTCAAGGTTAGGTTTTTCTCACGCCGGTTGCATTACACTGCATATAAATATGCCCGCAAGCAGCAATATAGTTGCCGGAGTTGTGAAATAGTTCGAAAGAGTTACATATAGGACTCAAGAAGGAATATGGATAGTTTTAGTGAGGAAAAGTGTGAGAGAAGTCTAACAAATCCAAATATATGGTCTAAAATAAATGGGTTAAAATGAAATTAAACCCTTAATAGGTTTAAAGTGTGAGGTATGAAAAAGTTGAATTGCTGCTTGGAACTTTCGAGAAGCTAAAGAACGCTGACGATATAACGATGAATAGATAATTCTTCTGTCTGTCACGCATGCACGCACTCAACACAACACACAACGCTGACAGACAGACACACGCACACACAAACATACACACCCAAATACTTGCACTCTTTTACCATGTATAGCAAGATAAAATTGCTTGGGATTAAACTGCCGTTTCAAACAGGCTATTCTAATTTATATGACTTAAAACATTAATACTTATTGTTAATGTTATATTATATTGCACTGTACAGCTTCACACACAAATGTAGATTTTCAAGTATCAAACCAATGGATAAAATTAAAAGAGCACATAGTCAGTGAGTTTTCAATTCAAGTATCAAACCACTGGATAAATTCAAAAGAGCACCTAACCTGTGAGTTTTTTGCCAGTTCTTCTTATATAGCTGTGGCTCGGAACTGGCACTTAGATTCACTTACACTTACATATTTTTTGTTTTTAAATTGTTTTGTTGCATGCAAGTGAATCTATGCTTCGTTATTCCAGTGTAATTACATTTCGATAGTTCTTCAAAATTTCATTTTTAACGTTTTCATGTAATAGTTGATTTTTGATTGATTGATTGAAATGTTGTAAAGAAAGTGGCTGCTGAAATACAGTTACATAACTAGTTTTGAAGCCAGGGTTTTTGTAAAAATATGGTGTACTATGGAATAAAGAAACTGTTTATATTATACACTCGCGAGCAAAAGTATGGAATCACTTGCTTGAATTTGATTCCACGCGATCTTGAGTACTTAATAACTAAATAATAATAATAAAAATGACACCATTTTAAAGGTTCATTAATTAACTTTAAATTGATACCAATATTATTCAGATAACGCCAGTACTTCAGAAGTTATCCTGGGCTAAGTGAAAAAAGATGCGTTTCAATTGTTTAACCCGTCACCAGTTGCGCGCCCTTCATCCCCTATAAAAAGACGTGTTACCGGACATGAATCCAATAGAGCACGTGTGGGATGAACTAAAGAGGAGGGTTCGATCCAGAAATCCTACTCCTTTAAACACATATGAGCTCAAAACGGCTTTGATTGAAGAGTGGGAAGGTATCTCACAAGATACCATACGGAAGCTCATCAGGTCCATGAAGAACCGTCTCTGACCTCTCCTTAGGGCGAGGGGGGGGAACACTAAGTATTGACATTAAGTTTTTAGGCGAAATAAAGTTTTTATTAATTAATTTTTGTTGTTTTTTTCATTCATAATTTTTCCGTTATCCTTGCCTTTTCCTACCTCCTTCACTTAATCCAGGATAGCTCCAGAAATAATGGAGCCATTTGAATGAATTTGATATCAATTTAAAGACTACATTTTAACCTTTAAAATGGTATCATTTTTATTATTATTATTTAGTTATTAAGTACTCAAGATCGCGTGGAATCAAATTCAAGCAAGTGATTCCATACTTTTGCTCGCAAGTGTATTTGCTAATTAAACCTCTTCGCCTCAAATCAAATAACTATACAAATGAAGTAGACTAGCTTTAAGCAAATACAAAAGAACTAATAACAACAAACCGACCTCAACTGACAGAATATCAACTTAGGCTTTTCCAGTTGAAGTTTAATCAGAAGAGTTGGTATCACGCCCTGGGGTTCTGTGGCTACAAACTTTTAGATACCGAGTCTATGACGCTGTAGTGCAGCCGTGATGGATAAGAACTTCCAAGTTAGCCTCCGACTTCTCACTGATACTTTTATCGCTAGTAGACGGAGTAGATACAGCTTTTTCATTTTTATATCCATAAAATAAAAATAGTATAAAATATATTTTATTAAAAGTTAAAAAATTTAGAGAAAGGGCAGGTCAAAAGTACCCTAAACCGACGGGCGTGTATGTGCCAAGATCGAAGCAAGTGGAAGGATGTGATCTCTGCCTACCCCTACGGGAAAGAGGCTTGACATTATGTATGTATGTATATTTTATTAAAATAAAATAAATAAATATTTTCTGACAATTACACCAATTATTTAGTTTCAAGATAAGCATCATTAAGAACTTGTGTTATGTATAATATACTAAACAACGGATAAACATACTTGAATACTTTTTTTTTGTAAATACATACTTAATATACATAGGAAAACACCCAGACCAGAACAAATATTCATGTTCATGCACACAAAGATTTTTCCTGTGTGGGAATCGAACCCACGACCTCTGGACTGAAGCCAATGAAGTGTAGGTACACTGACCTCCACGCCACATAGGTCGTCGGTTTATTGTCTTCAAGATCAACAGGATCATTTAGATTCGTCAAATTTTTATTCACAAAATGAAAATTCCATAATTTTTCTTTTTAACAACAATGAAAGAGATATGAGCGGTATTATAATCAGGAAATAAAAGCAAATAATAATAAGAAATAAATAAATATTTCTGACACTTACTTTTCAGGATTCTTTGTCAGAATTTGTCAAGGTTTGTCTGTTTATCTGTCTGTTGTGGCTTTTTTCTCAAGATTTGTCAGTCTGTCGGTGACTCTAACAAGGCTTCTAAAAAGACAACGAGATTGAGAAGAATGCCTCAAGAAACTCATCTACTCATACTAATATTATAAATTTAGCGACCGATATAGCGTGGAGGTCAGTATACCTGCATTCCGCTCCTGAGGTCGTGGGTTTGATTCCCACACACTAAAAAATTTGTGTAATTGTTAGAAATTATTTATGCATAATTGCGAAAGTACCTCTATACATAAATATATATATTATACATTTAATCAAAGTTTTACACCTCTGTCATTTAACACTTAATCATTATTGACTAAATTACTAGCTAATATTAGTTTGCACATTGTTAATATACGCAACTAATTTATCATTTTACGTCGGAATATAAAGTTTTGAGGCTGGTAATTGAAGTTACCAACACGCGGCTGTCAAAATCGGCGGTAATCACTCATGGGATCTCAAACGGGGTGTAGCCTGTGAGGAAAAGCTAGTATTGTAGGCTATAAAAGTATTTTGACGATCGATATGGAGTGAAGATCAATATACCTGCAATCCACTCCTGAGGTTGTGGGATCGTTTACCAGACAGGACAAATCGTTGCATGCATGACTATAAATATTGTTCTCGTCTTGGTGTTCATCATAATCATCTTAGCTTTATCCCGGTTGCCCTAGACGTAAGTTTAGGGCCCAGGGTCTGCTCACTGGTTTCACCAGTTTTTAGCTGAACATTTTTGTCTGACCATCCGCACGAAGAAGACGACCGAAGCACTTCAAACTTCAAAACTTTATTTTTCATAAACTATTACATAGTACTTGAAAACGTTAAAATTTATAACAAATATAAAAAAACAATCAAATTATAAATATACTAAAATCAAGAAGCTTAGATTCACTTGCAACCAAAAAATTTAAAAAACAAAAAATATTAATGTGTAAGTGAATCTAAGTGCCAGTTCCGAGCCACCGCTCTGTAAGAGCTCTCCCTCAGTTTATCGACTTCATCAAATGCGTTCCCGGCAATTTTTATTGGTTTTTTATTATATAAAAACTGAAATAAAAATATAGGAATAAAAATTTAGTTTCGTAGCCGATTAAGTCATTGAGGTGGCTGTAGCTGATACCCTGTGGAGGGAGTTAATGTGCGAAGCTCACAGTACTATCATATTATCAGGTGTATGTAAGCCTTTTGTCATTTTATCTCCATACGAGCGTTGCTGAGCTGCCTTTGAATGCAAATTTCTGTTCGTTACGCGAATCACCCACGGCTACATTTCGTTTTATTACCATTTTTGAGATAAATTTACGATGGCAATAAATAATATTAAGTAATTTTGGTAGAAAAAGAATTCTGGCAATACAACCCAATACTCAATATTTTATTGCATTCCATAATGTTACAATAGATTGTGACATAAATAATATGGTATCAATTAAGGACCCTGTCTGGCACAACATTCTAGGAATAAGGAAGGAAGTTATTTTGTTGGATCTACATAATATGTTCATTGAATTAATCTATTTACAAACTTATATATATTCTATAGTTGTATAATATGTATTTTAACATGTATTTTTGCTTTTTTAAAGTAAATTATTTCAGTAAGAACAGTCATTAACCCAGGGTATATGTTTCAATGCAAACGACAACGAAATTGGTGAGGTTGTCACATTCTACTATATAAACGTATGTTTTATAAGGTTCTATGTAATAGGTTGTATCCAATCAAAAGGAGCCCAAGCCAACCTCACATGCAAGTGGTTCCTGCCGATCAATGGACGAGGCTCTGGCAAATATGAAAGTTCCTGGTAAGAGGCAATAGGCTCGCCACCTATTGCGTCGGACCTACCATATAATTGGCGAAGTGTGGGCGTATAATATGCGGTCAGGGGGCCTACCGCCGAATTCGACGGATTACCGGTAATCCATCTAGATCAAACTTTGTTTTGCGTTCATTAATCCGTACCGGGGAATCTGCCGACAGCCACCTCTCATTCATGACCTTCAGTCCGTGACAGACTAATAGGTAAATGGAGAACGCCATTTTGTTTCGATTTCCATGAGTTCGGCGGTACGACAGAATCAATTCGAAATCCATTTTGCCTAATAATCGATTGCCATCGAACTCGGCGATAGGCCCCCTGGTCAGCCAGTCAGTGCCAAAACCCATAGACTTCTGATTCAGACAATCTAGGGTTCTTCAAATTCTTCGATAAGTTATATGCGTAATTGTTGCTTTGTGCTTTGTGTCTCGGAGAGCATGTTAAGCCGTTGGCCCCGGCTGTCATGAACTTCTATGGCAGTGGCAGTGCCTTCTAATATTCTGTCAACTGATTTAATCATAAATTGATTTCCCTTTGGGTTGTGGAGGTCAGATGGCAGTCGCTTCATGTTATAACTGAAGTTCAGACAAATCTGGTTAGACCAGTGAGCAGACCTTGGGCTTAACTTTAGGGCAACCAGGATAATGCTAGAATATGATGACTTTTAAAAAGAAAACAATTTTCGAATAAGAATAAATAATTTCACGAAACTTGGTGACTTATCGACGAAAGCTCAAGGTTCGGCAAACCCATTTTAGGAATTAAATGTTTCGTACAGTTTTAATTTTATATTATTATTTTCAAGTAATGTAGAAAGTTAGTGCGTCACTTTAGATTTGAAGTTATTGTAATTTTATTTTATTTTATTTATTAAGGAACTCCAACAAAGAATACACAGTACATGAAAAAATATATAAAGTTTTTAGAAGATTTGTGCTCCTTCAGTTACAGGAGAACTCATCATGCATCATCTTTTAAACATTTTGAAATAAACATTAAACATAATAAAATTCAAATCAAAGTAACACAAGATATAATAAATTATTATACTAATTACTACCATGAATGGGTGTATACTTGTATAGGGATCCTACCAGGACCTAAGGAGCCCAAACAAACGTGTGCGATTATAAAACGGGTGCACCTGCTGATTATAAGACGAAGCTCTATAGGTTCGCCACCTATTTCGTGGGACCAACCTTTGATTGGCGAAGTGTATGCCTCTGCCTATCCTTTTGGAGAAACAGGCGTGAATATATGTATGTTACTATCATAAAGACTGATTTTTTTTTAAATATTTTACGACGTTTGTTCAGCCAAACTTTAAGTTTATTTTGAGTTAGTCTAAAATATATAACAGAATTCTACGGCAGCCATAATAAAAGCCAACACGAACACGATTGCTTGTTAAAATTAACACAGAAGCTCCTGAGAGTCGATAATTCGCCCCAAGGGACTTGTTCAAGCTACCAGAATTACGTTAAGAGTTGCACAAAGTCAAACACCTACTATTAACCCTTTTCCAGACAATGGTAAACATGTTCCCACCACAAAATTGAACCTTATGGAGTTGAGTTACGATGCAAAACCATTGAAAAATTTCAACATGTTCTGCCCGTTAACGGGTTAAATATAAACTAAACTTGGGAAACAATTTTCATAGCAGTGTAAAGATCGGCGTTAAAAACCCTTATACATAACCCTACTTTCCAACTAAGTATTGTCGCTCTAGATGTGACACCTCTTAAGGTAGGGGGAGTTATGTGAGATCGCTAAAAATGGGCTTTTTCAATTTGATTGTACTTTGTCATCTTATACGGAGAAAATAGACATAAATCTACATCATATAAAACACATGAGAACGTGTGGTTAAAATAAAACAACCGGTTTCGATTCTCCATATCACATATCGTCGGGGATAGTGCAAATTCGCGTAACTAATTGGATAATTGACGACCGATATGGTGTGGAGGTCAGTATACCTACACTTCACTCCAGAGGTCGTGGGTTCGATTCCCACACAGGACAAATCTTTGTGTGCATGAATATAAATATTTGTTCTGGTCTGGGTGTTTTCCTATGTATATTAAGTATGTATTTACAAAAAAAAAAGAATATTAAAGTATATTTATCCGTTGTTTAGGATCCAAAACACAAGTTCTTAATGATACTTATCTTGGAACTAAATAATTGGTGTAATTGTCAGAAAATATTTATTTATATTTATTATTAATTTAATTCCGCGTGACTGAAAAATTTTGCTAAGTTAAGTTAATGTGCGTAAGTTTCGCAGAACCTAAATTATGTACTTTCAAAAATATCTTTATACAAAAAGAGATAGAACATATAACGAACTATATAATGTGTAAAAATGAGCACAAACTTAGTTGAAATTAGAAACTTATTAAGATACACGGACTTTACGTATGGTAGTTTCGCGGATTTGCACTATTCCCGACGATATGTAAAGTTGCGTCTCGTCTTTTTTTCTGGCTATTTTACTTGTAAGCTATTAATTGCAAGTATTCTGTAATGACTCCAGGTTATTAGTAGATTGACCGAAGAGACGAAGAGTGAAGTTTTTGCCAATTTCTTTATTTATTATTTTTGATGAATTTTTATATGCAATCGATGCCCGCAATACATCTGGAACTGTTGCTCCACTTCCAGGTGAGGTTAGCTTGAGATGATGATGATAGGATCTCAGTGCCGCGGGCGGGGTATCAGAAGCTACAAACCCAGGCACTGGTGCGCCGCCCTTTTTCAACAGCGGCGGGCGTCGTCGGAAGTTTTTTAGTGGATAGAACAGCGGTGGTCGCGTCTGCCGCAGTGAGCCCCACACCCCCTCTCAGTCTCTCCCTTTGGCCGGGGTAGGACTGCGGTGGTCGGGTCTGCCGCAGTGAGCCCAACACCCCCTCCCGGTCTCTCCCTTTGGCCGGGAGACAGTGCGTAAACAGCATTTTTTTACCGACGATAAAAAAGAAAAAATGGTAGGATCTCGGTACATCTTACCTAAATACCTACTATATGTATATATTCAAACTAGTGGCAATATTCAACAAAAAATTTGGTATACTAAATGAACCACTCTCTTTAAAAACTCAAATTGTATTTACGAGATGTCGCATCTAGCGATTCTATTACTATAGCTCGTAGCTCCGGTATACTAGGTGGTAAATAACGATTATAAAAGTAAAGAACAATTCACTGAAGTCAGGCATTGGATGGGTGACCATTCGTTTGGCATTTAATAGCGAGCTCTTAAACTTCGGAAGACACGTATGGATATTGGTTCCGGTTATTATTATATGTAGTAGTCGTAAAGTTAGAGACTAGTTTGGCGGCTTCAATAATTCCAGGACCCCAGTCACCTTTCTCCTATAGACATGGTGGATCATTTAAGGGTTTCTTGTATACACACCATATCAGCTTTATAAAGTCTACAGCTGAACATTAGCCTTCCCTCAAAATTACATTCTATGAGCGGTATTTAAATAAATAAATAAATATTCTCTTATAATCACACCAATTATTCAGGTCCAAGAAAAGTATCATTAAGAACTTGTGTTATGGATACTAAAGAAAGGATAAACATACTTAAATATTTTTTTTTATTAATACATACTTAATATACATAGGGAAACACCCAGACCAGACTAAATATTTATGTTCATGCACACAAAGATTTGTCCTGTGTGGGAATCGAACCCACGACCTCTGGAGTGAAGTGCAGCTATATACTGACCTCCACGCCATATCGGTCGTCAAATTCAAAGGTCGTCGTATTTGTGCATAATCACAACGCTGAGCAGACGGGTTGGTGATCACAGTTCCAGCCAGTACGCAGAATGACGCTGCTGCCAAATATTATTATTTTAATCTTTATTGCACACACATAAACCTTGATAATATTAAGCCTTAATTTCCCCGCGCATGTGTCCAAAAAATATCATGAGTCCTTTATTTACCCTTCTGGCTATCCGTCTCTGGAATTCCTTACCTGTTTTCATTAGACAGGCTCAGACATTGAACTCTTTTAAGGACAGGGTGAAGTCTTACTTTTTAAATATGTCTGATTAGTTTGCATAATTATTTTTTCTATATTATATATAGATTTTATATTATGTATTGTATTGTATGATGTGTATATATATATATATATATATTGTATATTTGTGTATTTTATTAATATTTAACAAATAGTTTTAGTGTTTATTCGTTATAAGTTTATGTGCTCTGCCTACTGCTTTCCTGTTCTCTCCTTTGCGTCGGGTTGTCTGGAAGAGATTGCTTTTAGCGATAAGACCGCCTAGATTGGCCATTGTGTTTCAATATTCATTGTAATCTGTAGTTTTTAAGTTATTTTGGTCAATAAAGAGTATATCTATGTATCTATCTATAAAAATAAAATGTACAAAAGGCGACTTCATGCCATTAGGCATTCTCTACCAGTGTTTAAGTTAAGTATTTAGTTTCTAATATTAGATTTTATTTAGTAACATTTTAGGTAACTTCTTGCCAATAGATGTCGTGGATTGTAGTTCAATCGCGGTATCAAATATGTTTTCGGATTTCATAAGATTAAATGAGATTTTAAATTTATATAGTCAATGAAGCACAGTTCAAATACTTCAGTTGTTTCATTTAATGTTCTACTTGTGGTATTAAATAAAAAATAAAATAAAATATACTTTATTGTCTTTAAGATCAACATGATCATTTAGATTCGTCAAACATTCAGAATTTCAGACACAAAATTGAAATTCGATATATTTTTTTAACAACAATGAAAGACATATGAGCTGTATAATAACAAAGAATTATAAGCAAATGAGTTCTTTGTCAGAATTTGTCAAGGTTTGTCAGTTTATTCGTCTGTTCTGTATTCTAAAGTACATATAGTTCAACCAGTAGGTCAACCTTCCAAAACCAGTCAACCTTAGAGTTAGCAGAGACATTAAAGGCAGTGAATTACGTAGGATTTATCTTTGTCGATTCTTACAACTCCCCGTGAGGAGGCACCACTGTTCTAGGCCGACGACACACGACACTTTTGTTTACTTCAGAATCTAAAAAACCATTAAAAATTATATTACAAAAACCAAAAAGGCACTGTTTTTTTTATTTAGTACTGTTTTAACTGTAGTTTCCGTTCAGTACGCCAAAGGAGTTTTATTATTTCATACAACCACTTTATAGTAAGTAATTCCCACCGCAAACATTACAGAAGCAAGGAAAATAATATTACGCAATATTGAATTCTAATCAGGCTACTTAAGGCATAAATGTGACTTACTCGGACATTTGGAGTGTTGCCAGGGTCTTGCAGTCTTGTTAAGTACATTGGCCCGCTAAAGAGTGAAGGGGTATGGAGGGGAGGAGTAAGGAGAACTATATCTGGAGGAACAGTTGCGAAAGTATCCATCATGATCTCAGCCATATAATGTCCACTGCTGAACAGAGTGACCAATAGATTTCCACATTAAGCGATCCTAAGTCGCTTGCATCTAGCGGCTTCCCACAGCCTTGATCTGGTTGCAAAAGTGAAATGAAATGAAATAAAATTTTATTTAGACATAAATACATAGAAACAAAGAACAGAAATCAAAACAGTAAACAATTTTTACATATAAGTTTACATAATGCCTAAAAAGGACTCCACTCAGCATGTCTCAGCGCTGGTCTTCCGAGGAGACCTAATAACTTTCGTGTGCAACAGCCACACAGTGTCCAATTAGCTGTAAATTGTGATTTCAAATCCATCCAAAGATGCTAGAAATGGTTTAAGGAAATACAAACGGCATCTCCAATTAATTCTACCACCATATGTCTGGCCCGAGGGTCAGCCTTCTATGACAGGCGACTAAAAGGCATGGGATATCGTCTAGTGCCAATGGCTGAGGGCTATTTACCATTAGGCATGTCAATCCAGGGATCTTTGAATGTAAAAGAGAATTATGTTACAACTATCCTTTTGAGTGACCGTTTGTGTGGCATTGGATATCAAGCGCTTCCGTGCTTCGGCAGGCACGTTAAGCTGTTGGTCCCGGTCACTAAATGTGGTAGTCGTTAAGCCATGTTAAAGGACTAATTGGGCGGCTTGAAAAATTCTTACAGCAGGACGCCATACAACTGCCTCCGCCAATACGCACTGGGTCATCGTGGTGGAGTATGACCCAATACGCTCGCACCTTGGTATGTGAGAGGAGTCTCGTGCTCAGTAGTGGGACGTTAATGGGCTGAGGTGATGATGATGATCCTTATTAAATCGTTGTAGCAAGGTTTTTGGCCGCGCGGCCTCAGGACGTAGCAGGCACAAGAATGACCATGGAAGGTTTTTGCCCAAGCCAAATGGCATAATTATATAAAAAGCTCTTTATCTCTTCAAAAAGGGCGTGTAATGCTTTTCAATATGTTGAAATAAATATTGGTTATTGATTTTTTTTATAGCGCCGGATTTGAGTCAAGCTTAAACTTTACTACCCCCCGATTCGGAAGCCAGTACAAATTGTATGTTAAGTAATAAATAACATGGTATTAATTTAGTTTCTATACACCTTTAAAACAATCAATGAATCAATAATATTCCAAGCCTCAGCTATTCACTACCGTCAATGGAAACTTAACCTAACCTTGTCCTGCTTATTGCAGTGCTGCAAAGCGTCCCCTACGACACAAGCCTAGAGCACAAAAGTAAACATCTGAACACAAACATTGAGAAAGGAATTGTAATCGTTCCCGCACAATTCCGTTTTGTTCTCTCATGGTCCCTCCGATGGCGCGAAACAAGAAACAATTTTACCCCGTAATGTGCATATTAAATTGTAATGTGCACATTAAATTATAATGTGGACCCGAAAGGACTCTGTGGTAAGGTGCTTTGAATATAATCAGCTTTTGTGCGCGACTCTGACTTGAGCCACAAAACCAAATTTATATAATACCATCTCGCGGGAACACTAAAATTAGAATACAAAAAAAATCATATTTAGGTAAGTCAATGCGTTAAAATGTTGAAGTATGTTTTCTTAGATGCTTGAACTTCTATGACATGAATTTGTTTTAAGTTTACCCTTATATGTGTATTGTTTGTGTGGTAACATTCTTATTTTCATCAAGTTTTTTTTTCTTTTCAATAATGGCTTCGTGCGTTTAGCACATTCAGCCAATGTCAAGTTAGTGTTGTATTAATAATATATAAATCATAGTAAATGAGAAAGAGTGTAAGTGATAAAGATGATAAATGAGATACCCTTTTTTGTGTTTTACGTACTGCCTTCCAGCCAAAGGGGGACCGAAATGCCGAAAACTTTAGCCGAATAACCACCGGCAGTCGCGACTGCCAGCGGTAATATCCACTAAAAATCTTCCGACGACGCCCGCCGCTTTTTGAGAAAGAGGCGGTGGGCCAGTACCTGGGTTGCAGCTCTGACATCCCGCCCGGGGCCAACGTCCCCCGGACCAAAACCGGGAGGACCTCCTCAGAGAGATGCAGTGGACGCGCCCCTCCTACCTCTTTGTGCGACCATAGCGAGTGTGGCTGACTTTTCGGAGGGTCCATGGTTAGACAGCAGGGGCCCCCTGTTCCCACTGCCTAAGACCCTCCTAGCGCTGCTTGATGGGCCCTCATGACCCGACCACTGCGCCCTCCACAGGTCCCTCTTAGTTTCCCCCCCGGTAGTCAGTACTAAGGGTACCTAGAGTCGCCAAACTCTGGGTGTTACCTTTTTCCTAGCGCCCTCTGCGGCTTACCGGGAGGTACTCAGCCCCCCCACCCCGACAAGGTGGAGGTGGACCAGTCAGGGGGAAATGAGATACCCTCCCCTAAGCCCCTTGAGTCCTCAGTAAAGATGTAGGACTATATTGAGATCTTATATTCACTTCTTGAGAATATATATGAGAGAATATGAAAAGTGATGTTGCATTGTTTTGTTTGATTTACCAACACTCATGTATGTTCACAAACACTTATCGGTTAATAGTCCACCGTTATGACACATTTATGTTCGAAATATCACAAATTTAAGAAAATAAAACAAAAGTGCAGTTATGACGCTTCACTTTACGCCAAGAAGTCTAATATTACCTTTAAAGTCTCTATCTCCAACGTCGACAATTTTATTTCTATGTTGTTTTTTTTTGTGTTACACATAACTCTAAATCAGCACTGGGCATTAAATAAAAATAATACAATATTTATGTATATGAATCCATACACTTATAATTATTTAGCTATTATCCAATTAATTTATTAAGCTTTACCTATTTTTAATTCTACTAATATTATAGATGCGAAGGTTTGTGAGTATATATGAATTTTTGTTACTCTTTTACACAAATCTACTGAACGGATTTTAATGAAACTTTTACGGAAAATAATGTACGTACTTATATTATTATTACTCTTAATTTTTATGGTACTTTCATTTGTTTATATTAGTATAATTAAACAAACAAATATTATTTATTATCTTAAGTGATGCCTGCACTTTTATAATTGCTGTCTGTACTGATGAATTGGGAAATGATTCTTAATAATTAGACGACCGATATGGAATGGAGATCAGCATTCCGCTCCTGAGGTCGTCGGTTTGATTCCCACATAGGACAAATCTTTGTGTGCATGAACAAAATTAACAAATATTCATGTTCATCATGAATATTTGTTATGAACTGGGCGTTTTCTATGAACATTAAGTATGTGTTTTCGTATCCATAGAACATATTTAGTGTAACTGTTATTATTTATTAAATTCTAGTTTATTAAATATTACCGGGTTAAGACTTGTGTCATGTAATTAGCTATCTTCGTAAATATAAATCTCCAATGAAATTGATGTTTGACCTTTCTCTAGTAACACCCATATAAACTTTGCTTAGTTAAGGGCTAGATGACGCTATGCGAAGGGTGCTGGGTCAGTGCATATAAGTATTGCTGTAGATCGCAAAATAATAGACACTGTGTTCCAGAATGACGATAATTTAAGAAATAAAAATCGTAACCACGAACTCATTTTACGGATCACCTACCCCTGTTACGGCACATCTTATGAATAATGGATCCAGTGCTACGCTGGTCGCATAAAAATCGTTCTATTCACGACTCCATTCGTCCCGGCCCACTTGGAACTAATCCAGACTAGTTTGGTGCCATCTATCCTTGTTGGCGCACACTATCATTAGTGTACGCCAGCAAACGTGATGTAGATGGCAGGTCAAACTATTTTGGATTTCGGAGCGTCTTTTTTGCCCAAAGGGTGATATCGCTTTCTCCGTGTCTTTGAAAGCAATTCTCTACCGGCACATGAGTTTCCCAACTTATATAGACCCGGGTCTTATAGGCCTGGCGTGGAACGGCATTTCTGAAGGCTGTGTCTTTCAACGGTCCGGTGGTACCGGATTTAATGAATTTATTTAGGACTCAGTGCCCTTTAATATTCCGACAGCCATAAGAATGATGTTTCCCTCTGGGTTGCGTTGTTTAGAGGGCAGTCGCCGGAGCTGCCCTCGAACTGTTCATGTACACGGATGTAATGACTGTAAATCCGAAAGTTTAAGTCTAGTGTAATATTGATACCAATGATCTGGTTTCAGCGGCGGGATGATTGTAGATGCAGTTTAAGATGCAAGTTTTTTGCAGAGTAATATTAGTGGCTAAGTGTTTGACGATGTTGACCTAAAAAGTGCTATAAACACTCTTTCAGTATGTTCTCGTCGTTTATATTTTAGTCAGCGGCTGGTAAATTTAAGCAGTGGACTTTTTATATCAATGATGACGATAATTATACAAGGCCCGGTTCTACATCATCAACCCAAAAAAAACCCACTGCTGCGCATAGCCCCCCCCCCCTCCTTCCTTCATTCTTAATTGTGAACCGGTCGTAGGCGGCCTGCATCAAGAGTGACCCTGCAACCTTTATCAAATAGTCAATCAACTTAAGGTGGTATTATGCACATAGTATTTAAAAATACAAGAATGCTGAACCTACGCATAAAATTTAATATAAAAAACAAAGATCAACACGCAGCGTTACGTGTTGATCGGTCTGATGTCAGTTATATTCCAACGGCTGAAGTTTGGTGAATGTTGCTGTTACTTTTCTTTTTCGTCGTCATTAAAGTAATAAACTGGCACGCACATTTTGACTTGACTGTGGTGGAGGCCTAATCACGTAACATATAATCTATCATAATCGCTTCCAGTTCGGTAACAGTTGCTGGTCTTATGAACAGAAGTGTATGTGTATTTATAATTATAAATAGTTTCTGACTATTATACCAATCGTTTAGTTCCAAGATAAGTGTCATAAAGAACTTGTGTTACGGATACTAAAAAGCGGATAAACATATAGACATCTTTTTTTTCTAAATATATACTTATAGAAAATACCCAGAACAGGAATTCATGTCCATGCACACAAAGATATTCATGTTTATGCACACTAAGATTTGTTCTGTGTGGGAATTGAACCCACGAATTTAGGAGCGGAGTGCGTGTATACTCGCCATATAGTCGTAGTGTTATTTTCACTTTCAATGGTTGGTGTACCAAACGAATAAATTAAGACAATCAATAAAATTACTTAATAAGCGAGCTGGTCGCATATCTTATCGTAACAGCTAGTGGGCTGACTATACTTTGACGACCGATATGGCGCGGAGGTCAGTATACCTACACTTCACTCCAGAGGTCGTGGGTTCGATTCCCACACAGGACAAATCTTTGTGTGCATGAACATGAATATTTGTTCTGGTCTTGGTGTTTTCCTATGTATATTAAGTATGTATATACAAAAAAAAAGTATTTAAGTATGTTTATCCGTTGTTTAGTATCCATAACACAAGTTCTTAATGATACTTATCTTGGAACTAAATACTTGCTGTAATTGTCAAAAAATATTTATTTATGGGCAAACCTCAAAATATCAAGGTGAAAGTATTTATATTATTGGTGGAGACAAGTGTGTGGTGTCCAGTAAAGTTTTCATACCGCCTAATAGCTTGTCTCGTATGACTCAAGAACTGCAATGTATAGTAGGTTATTATAACATTTAAAACTGTAACAGTGACGGAGAAGCGCTCATAGCTCCGCTTAGATCGGTGGTCGGAAACGATCACCGAAGTGATTCAGAGTTTACAAAGGTCAGTCTTTGGATAGGTGACCGTTTGTGTGGCATTTGATATTGAGCGCTTCTGTGCTTCGGAAGGCACGTTAAGCCATTGGTCCTGGTTATCACTAAATGTGGTAGTCGTTAAGCCATGTTAGAGGTCTAATTGGGCGGCTTCTAAAAATTGGAACAGCAGAACGCCACACACCCGCCCCTGCCAATCCGCACTGGGTCCGCGTGGAAGAGTATGACCTGATACTCTCGCACCTTGGTATGTGAGAGGAGGCTCGTGTTTAGTAGTGGGACTTTAATGGGCTGAGATGATGAATGGCTAAACTCACGAAGCCTCTATATATTACCCATAGTACAAATGTGCCTACCTTGCCAATTAAATTAAATTCTTGGCAACCAGTCTTTTCCAAAAAAAAAATAATTTGAAGGGTTGTAACTAGCTGACTAAGTGTAATTTTAAATTGTATTACTAATTATTTATTTGCTGCAACTGTTCCCAGACAATAAATAAATAGTCCTATATTCTTAGTTTGTGTGTTGTGCAAAAAGGTACACAATAATGTTCACATCCGTTGAACCAAAGAATAAACAATATTCACTCATTCTTTTGCAATCGTAATACTATTAGATAAGTGGTCGGTCATATCTTTGCCATTTGATCATAGATGACTCCGACATTTGCAAAATGTTGCCCGATGTAAAAATTAAGAAAATTATACGAAGTTCAACAAAGATAGCGGTGTTTAAATTCCGAATATCACCAGGCTTAATGTTGCCAGTGTGTTTGGCAAGTCGCCAGCGCGGGGCTGCCAGCGGAACGGCTCTGAATAAATGAACGCGAGGGATAAAAAAACTGAGCTGAGCTATTGTAGCGACTGTGTTTTTTTCCCTATTGTTTATTTTTTTTAAAGTCTGCAGCGACTTTTTCAATAGTTTGGTTCGGTGCTGTAAAGTATTCTTGATATGAAAGAGGAGTCGACTATTTTCGATAGCTACATTGGCATATTGGAAGGTGAAAATTGTTTGATGTTTCGCTTCATTTTTATGTTCTTATTAAAATTTCAATCATGTAAGACCATTAACGTCTCACTACTGAAGATAGGCAGTTGTACATGGTGAGATTAAAACTAAGACCAAATGAAATATTATTTATTTATTTTTACCTGGCACATTAACAATGTTCGCACTTGCAAAAATGTCGGCCTGCTTCAGAGAGCTGTAAGATGTCATTTCCTACAATACTGTTAAATCAAATCAAGTCATTGAGCTGGTAAACATTAAATTATATATAGCTTTTATCATACGTGGTAGGTTAACTTTAAGTGTTAGCATATATATTGTTCTTTATATTTCAATTGACCGATATGGCGTGGAGGTACTACCTGCATTTCACTCCACAGGTCGTGGCTTCGATTCCCACACAGAACAAATCTTTGTGTGCATGAACATGAATATTTGTTCTGGTCTGGGTAATGCCCTATGTATGTTAAGTATGTATTTACAAAAAAATTAAGGTGTTTAAGTATGTTTATCCGTTGTTTAGTATCCATAACAATCTCTCCTTTCTTTCTTAAGACTAGATGAGATATCTTTAGAATTTAGACTTTGTTAGTTTTAAGATCAGCGGTAATTTATTTATTTCTTAAATTGTATTAGATCTTAAGACATAATTTGAAAAAAGCCGATATGACTTTCTTGAGGCCTTCTTCTCAATCTCGTTGCTTTTTGGAAGCCTCGTTAGAGTCACCGACAGACTGTCTGACTGACGAACAATCCCCTCCCTCCTTTAGAATTACGACAGGCTGACTGACAGATACAGACTGACAAATCTTGAGAAAACCACAACAGACAGATAAACTGACAAATTCTGACAAAGAACCCATTTGCTTTTACTCCTTTATTATGTTACCGCTCATATTTCTTTCATTGCTGTTAAAAAATATATGGAATTTCCATTTTGTGTAAATGTTTGATGAATCTAAATGATCATGTTTATCTTAAAGACAATAAAGTATATTTTATTTTTATTTTAACACAAGTTCTTAATGATACTTATCTTGGAACTAAATAATTGGTTAGGTATACATATATTACAATTTTGAAACATTTCCACCAAAAGAAGTTCTTATATGGATATCTCTTTAAAATGTACACACTATTCGAACGAATAATAGTCTTAATTATAGTTTAAAAAATACATATTCACACAATAAAAATATATAAAACTACCTTCAATACTAAATATTAACTTAAATATTTGTATTAATGCACAGAGTACATTTGTTTAAATTTTACACTTTACCTCAAGAACGGCCAGCGGGTTTGATGTACGCCACACCACTATACACATATCTGCAGGTCCGCGAGGTGGAGTATAAACTAAGTGCCTTGCATAATTGTCAATTTCTGTATTTGTATTATCTGTATGTGTTATTTCTCTGCTTGTTAATTTCTATATTTGTCATAGTTTTATGTCATACTCAGGTGTCATTTAAAATGATATAGTCTAGTGGAAAACCAGCGTTCAATACTAGAAGAAGCCTCTAGTAAAGTCTCCACTATTTAACTCTCGACTATGACATATCATATACCAATGACATAAAAAAATCTTCCGCTTTTTACTAAAACTTTAAAGACATTCTTAATTAAAAAATGCTTATGCTTGATTAAAAAATAATTTTCAATGATAAAATCAATTAATCCATTATAGATAAATATATTGTTATTGTTAATGTCTTAAATTTTTATAATTCACCTAGGACACAGCCACTTAGTAGGCCCTTTGTTATGTTGCTATGCCCTTACAGGGCGTCACATTGTATCTATCCATATTTGTAACAACCTACTTCCATGTGACATACAATAAATGATTTGGTGGTGTTAAAGTGGTGTGTGCTGTCTCTTCCGTTTCGATTTTTATACAATTAATTAAACTTAATAAACATAATTAATTTTGAGTACTCATATTATCTTAATAAAAACCTGAATATGACTTAGCAAATAGGTAACATATCAGCAAGTATATAATAAAAATGACCGATAAGCCTTGATTGTTTCGTAATTGATTAGAAGCGCGTCTTTAGTCACTATTATTTAATGGGTGTTATTTAACGTGTCTTCAAAATTAATAAATTGCCAACCTAACCTAACCTTTTTGTACATCAAAAATACTGATTAAGCACCTATTAGATGCTCACTCAGTATTTTTGATGATCAAAAAAGCTTTTTTTAGAGGTTTAGTTTATTATATTCCTTATTTAATTCTTTCGCTAGAGCGTGGACGACGCATACACAAAACATGATTAATGCAGCGAAATGACAAGTATCAGTTAGTCGGTTTGCTGTCGCTATTGGCGAATCTTGACGCCCCATCGGATGTCGGGTATTTAAGCTGTATACCCCGCCCACTACTGAATCGGTGATAAGCAGTGGACATCATGAGGTGGGATGATAATGTTGAATTATAAAAACTGTACCAGAATATATATTTTATTGTTAAGTATACCTTCTTCTTTAACATATTTTCTTGATCAATATGATTTATCAATTTTTTCATTGCTTAAGACAAAGCCTGTTGGTACTATAACAAATAAACAATAATTAAAAAAACATATTTAACCTAAAATTATTTTTCTATATATTCATCATCATCTCCTAGCAGTATCCCGGTTGTCCTACGTTGACAATGGTGGACTTAAGTTTCACAGGTCAGCAGGAGACGGTATAGGGCCCCGTCACTTGTCACACGTGCTCTGTCGATTAGGTGGACAATTCTCTGCCAATTGTCCCTTCATTATAAAGTAGGGGCCTTTGGGCCGACGCAGACGTGTCGTACGGAAGACTATAAAGTTCCCCGCACGACTCGCCGACTAGCGAAAGAAGATTTACCGACGTTTTTTAGTGGGTATGCCAAATTGGAGAATGCCACATAACCTCAGTGTGGCCTTTTATCACACTGAGGTACATTTAAAAAGTTTTTCGTCGATTTAAAAAAAAATGGTGGACTTAAGTTTAGGTCCCTGGGTCTGCTGGTTCAACCAGATTTTGACTGAGTTATATTTCTCTATATATTGTTCGAGCTAATGTGCGGTGGTAGCAAATCAATTAATTGGTCGCGGGTTGAAATCTTATCACCGGCTTGCACGAAGTGGCACTCAGAAGATCCAAAATAAAAGTATTCACGTAGTTTCACGTAATTTTCTGTACGTAACAATAGTTCTCATTGATGCTTATCATGAAACTAAAAAAACGGTGTATATTGGTGTGTCTATTTATTTATTTAACATTCCAATCTCCGTAGCATGCAATCTTATAGCATCTGCTTTTCTAACGTCACTGTCTGTTCATGTGATCAATCAATCAAAAAGTTTATTGCGATCCCAGGTCACAGGATAGGTGTCACAGCACAGGTTTAGATCTAGCTGTGGTCTGCCTCATGGGCGTACAATAGTTGCGATTTTATACAACACGAAATCAGATTTTATGGATTTTAAAAGTAATACTAACAAGTCGGATTTTGTCAAAAGTTTATAGTGATAAGTCGTTTAAATATTCTTTGACATTATAAAGGCATTTTTCTATCAATAGTTCACGTAATTTCAACTTTAAGAGATTTTGGGAACGCAGCAGACGTATTTACTTAGGAATTTTGTTATAGATAGATATTAGTAGCACTTCCAATGATCGATTTTTTAATAAGGCAGTATTGTGTGGAATGGCACTTAATTTATCTACGTGATACGCTTTAAGTGTAGCCCACTGCTGAACATAGGACTCCAAAGTGATTTTCACGTCGATCGTTGAGCAGTCTGCATCCACCGGCTTGCCGCCGTTCGAATTGTGAGGAGAATAAATAAAAAAATCATTACCTGTATGACCTTCGTCATCGTTCGTTTTCCCTGTGGTCTCATCTGAATTATCTCCAAAATATGAAGGATCTTCTGTCATTAGCCTTCTCTCATCCAAATGTTTTATGTGCCTAATTATATCTTTTATATCTATATCCAATCTCACAACTTTTTCATATACTCTCATATGTGTATGAAAAGTATGCCACTTTATTTGATACTCAGACAGTCCCGTATACAAATACATTTGTTGTTGCTTCAGGTTATACATTAACCCAAAACAGAAACCAATTCTGTATCTCATATTGCTTTTGTATTTATCTCTTAGCATCTGATACGTTGCGAGTGAGTATCTAGTACGATATAAGAAGTGCTCCATCACGCTCTTCATTTTACTTCTTATCAACCTTCTCCGCTGTCTTTCTGGTTCACTTGTAACATTGCGACCATACGCAATATAAGAATATCTTTTAATATCATTTGGATTGCCCCTTCTAGTATTAATTTCATTAATTCTACGAGACTGTATTTCTGGATTATCTTCATCATCATTAAAATTGGGAATAGGGTTATGATCTTCGTTTAGTAAAAATTTTAATTCAATTTTTTTCAAAATACCGTTGTATATTTTACGTTCCTCTTTGGTAAAGTTTGCTGTCGGATTTTCAAATTTGCGGTTAACATCTACTTTATGACTAACATTCTGGAACTTATTGTATTCAAGGTCAAATTCTGGATGTCGTTCAATTTTCTCGCTCTCTAAGTTCCAACTATTCTTTGTAACTGTCACGTTACTGTCTGCAATAAAGTGAGTTTTAAATTTGCGATAGTCAGGATTGAACCCCAGTATGGACTGAAACATGTCGTCGCTCTTCATATCGTGTATAGGTTGTCTGGAGTCGACGCTGCTAAAAATGCCTAAAACAAACGATTTTATTAGAAGCCACACTGTGTAACCTCACAGCGTTTCCATAGATTTCGTAATATGATTTTTTTCACTTTTTACAATTTCTTAGTAAGCATCGACATATTGATATAATAAGCCATTTCATTTGATATGTCCCACAATGTGATTTTCTAAATTATTTCCATATTGCCTCTCAATAGTGACCCCTCAAATTTGAAACTTGTCAACTCACTTTATACCTCGTCTATGATAGTAAAAACTTTTCACAAACTAATAAACCATATGAATTGGACATGGTAAAAAAATAATTTTATATTCCAATAAATTTTAAGAACTTCCCATTGTGCTGTCTTTGTAGGCCGAATTTAGCTAAAGTAGATCAAAGTCAAAATCAAAATCAAGTTAGGCTCAATGGGGCTCTGTAGGTCAAAGTTGGTTTTTTCTCCCGCCAGTTAGAAAAAATGTTGTCTGCAGTCACCAGATTTAAAGACAAAGAAGACAAACCCCTTTTTAACAAGTTTAACATAATTACGGCTAAACATTATAGATATGAGCAGACCAGTCCCCACTATCGGCACCCGCTCTGAAGTATGACGCATAAACCAGCCACCGTTTCGCTTAACCGGCAACATGACGACCCGACGCACGACCCCACCATCACAGAAACATTGAAGTACGCATGACATTCTCAAGCTACGGAGAAAAAATTATAACAAAAAAATATTATTATTAAAATAATAAAAAGTGCTACAAACCATAAATATTTTTACTGTTAAGTAATACGAGGGCTGCACTAAAAGTACCGGGAATGGAATATTTCCACTGTTCCTGTCATATTTAAATCTATTTAATTGAAAACTACTTAGTTTTAAATATCGAATACCATTTATTTATTTAAAAAAAGAATCTCGGTCTTGTCACAAGGCATTGTCAAACTTGTTTAGTCGTTGAGAAAATGACTCGAGAAAATTCAAGAGCGATGATTTGTTATGACTTTTGAATTGGTTTAATCGTCAAGGTCGTCCAAAAACTACAGTCACCCAAGAAAACTTTGATGCTGTGCGTAAGCTGATTGAGGAAGATCGACATGTGACATACCGCTAAATTCAGACAACTTTAGACATTGACACGAGTCAAATACGAATAATCTTGCATAAAAAAATAGTTGTAAAAAAGTTGTTTTCCCGATAGATACCGCATTTTGCCTGTGAAGAGCAAAAGCCGGCTCGCGTTACTTGGTGCGTCAAAACTCTCGAAAGATTCCACGGAGGATCCTCAAATGCTCTATACAATATCGTATCAGGTGACGAATCCTGGATATACGCGTACGAACCCGAAACAAAAAATCTGTCACGAGTTTGGATGTGTTCGAAAATAAGTTACAGCCAACAAATATTGTTCGTTCACGGAGTGTGGCAAAAAAAATTGAGGCCACGTTTGTCTCTAAAACCGGCCATGTTGCGACTATTCCTCTTGAGGGACAAAGAACGTTTAATGCAGAATGGTATGCTAGCATTTGTTTTATTATATTAGCTAAGGTCGTTTCTGAACTCCGTAAAGAGAACTGCAATCGCCGCTTCATCCTCCATTACGACAGTGCGAGTTCTCTCACCGCCGAACAAAAGAGTTTTTAAAACAAGTGAATATAGAATTATTAGACCATCCGCCGTACAGCTAAGACCTAAGCCCTAATGATTTTTATACATTCCCTATAATAAAGAATAAAATGCGTGGTCAGAGATTTTCATCACCTGAAGAAGCTAGCTAGCTAGGTATAACAAGCATTTATATATAGAGTATTAGTGTATAGGGTTCCTACCAAGACCAAAGAAGCCAGCCCTTTTTTTTTGTTTTATGTCGGTAACAAAATGCGTTTACGCTCTGCCTTCCGCCCAAAGAGGCACAGAAAGAGGGTGTGGGACTCCCCATCAGCAGACGCGACTGCCAGCAGACACCCACCAAAAATCTTCCTAGCGTGTGTGGCCGACTTCTCTGGTTAAAAAATAGTTAAAAAGCTGGGGCCCCCTGCCCCCGCTGCCTAAGACCCTCCTGGCGCTGCTTGACGGGCCCTCCTGGCCCGCCCGCTGCGCCCTCCACAGGTCCCTCTTAGTTTCCTCCCTGGTAGTCAGTACTAAGGGAACCCAGAGTCGCCAATCTTTTGGTGTTACATTTTCCCTAGAGCGCTCTGCGCCCTACCAGGAGGTACTCAGCCCCCCCACCACGACAAGGTGGAGACCAGTCGGGGGGATCATCTTAGGAGCCCAAGCCAACCTCACCTGCAAGTGGTGCACCTACCGTTCAACGAACAAGGCGAGGATAAAAGTTTGCGGTAAGCGGCAATAGGTTCACCACCCACGTAATAGGGACCAACAATACAACTGGCGAAATGTGGGCATGTAATATGCCTCTGCCTACCAGATACCAATATACCAATATGCCTCTGCCTATCAGGGAAACAGGCGTGAATTAGTGATGAAAGGACTCGAGGTTTTTAAACCTTTTCAATTGAAACTCGCCTCAATTTTTAGGACTCGACTCAAAAATACGACTTGAGGTTTTTTACTAATGTAGGAGACTTCATTCAATTTAGAGTCGAACTCTGAAATAAAACGACTCGAGGCTTTTAATAACGACTTAGTCGCGTAACATAAGATCATAACATAAGTCGTTTAACATAAGATGAGCTGTTTAACGTGGGATTATAAAATAATAAACTTCAGTGCTTGATCATTGTATTTTAATTAAGTTTTCTAATTTTGCATTACCTTATATATTTTTCCTATTACCATTTAAAGATAATTATCGTAATTCTAAATTATTGCAAAACTATTTTTTAAAAGAAATTGAAAAATTAACACAGTTTCATAAGAATAAACTCAAAAACTACTGGACTGATTTCAAAAAATATTTTAACATTAGAATACCACATTATTCCATTTAATATTAACCTTTATTGATTGTCCACTCGTAACCCGTATATATATTACTGACCCTTATTTCAAATCTAAAAATAAAAATTAAACTAAATCTGCGTATACTACTTATAAACCCTGTTTTACCCGTAATAAATAGCGTAGGAATACGATATCCCATACCCACATTTATTCTAGTAATACGTCGTATGAGTGCGCCACACGACTTAAGACTCCCGCGAACCGAGTCGCTTTTCGAAGAAGGTTCGAACCTTTTCGTTAAGACTCGAGTCGTTTATAATTTAGAAAGAAATGTTTATTATTAGAAAGAAATGTTTATTAACTGCACAAGCAGGTACATAAAATTGTAAAAAAATTCACAAGACTGAAATTGTGCAGTCAAAAGGCATTGCTTCAGCTTAATGCAGCTATAACAATGTCATAGCTGCGCTGGTTTTCAAGCCACACCTTATGACGCAGTGGCATAACTATAACTTAAACTAGTACATAATGATTTTAGAAACAATAAAAATAAAAAATACACACAAAGTACTATTTTCAATGAAAATTACAAAAACTAAGTAATAAAAAGTCATCAAAAATAATAAAAATAAATAAACAACAACCACAACAAAGATACGGAAATTTATAGGCTCAGACTTTATATTTCAAGTATAGGCTGTACATTCTGCATGCTTCGACCACGCTGATATGGCACCAGCTGTCACTGTCACCGATAGCATACAATTAGAGTTATTTTTCAATGACTCAAGTCATAAAGTAGACTTAGAGGCCACCGTCTTCGACTCAAATAAGGGTTAAGGTTCAGGGTTTAAAGACTCATTGAGTTGTTAACCATATGAATTGAGTCGAGTTCCTGTTAAAGAGCTTAAAAACCTCAAGTCCTTTCATGTCTAGCGTGAATGTATGTATGTATGTCAATTGTGATTATTTTTAAGCTATACCCCAGTGGTGGCCTTAGTTTCTATTCTCACTATTTTACGAACACGTAGTTTCACGGTCACAGGTACAGTCACAGTACACATAGTACCGGCCAAAGGTCCCCCTTTGACCGGCCTTTGACACAAAAAAAAAGGCTTCTAAGATGTTGGTAGGATACTAAGATATATAAAAAACAAAATATTCCTAAAGGCTTAACTATAAATAAATAATAACTAAATAAATATTCTCTTATAATCACACCAATTCTTTAGTTCCAAGATAAGTATCATTAAGAACTTGTGTTATGGATACTAAATAACGGATAATAATACATAAATACTTTTTTCTTTTTTTTTTTGTAAATACATACTTAAGATACATAGGAGAACATCCAGACCAGAACAAATATTCATGTTTATGCACACAAAGATTTGTCCTATGTGGGAATCGAACCCACGACCTCTCGGGTGAAGTGCAGGTATATTGACCTCCACGCCATATCGGTCGTCATAAAGATCATAAATTTTATATAGTATCCGTTATTTAGTATCCATAACACAAATTCTTAATGATACTTATCTTGGAACTAAATAATTGGTGTGATTGTAAGAGAATATTTATTTATTTATTTATTATTTATATAAAGATAAAAAAGACCCACGTACATATTAATATAATCACGGTAACACTCATTTCTTCAATGGAATACGAAGTTTATGAACATTAGGTAAGTACTAATAAAGATTTAATATTGTTAATAATGCATAAAAACTTTCATAAAGTTGTTTATAGTAATTGGTTTCGTAGAGCTGTTAATAATTATTAGACGACCGGTATGGGATAGAGGAAGTAGAACCAGTATTTCTCGTTATATCTAGCTAGCAGTTGGTAGGACCAGTAAAAAAAAGTAAAAAAATATTTATTTCCTAAACTATTCAATAGAAAACGTCAAAATATAACTACACTGAAATCGATTCACTTACATGAAAAAATTATTAAAAAAATGTAAGTGAATCTGAGTGGTGGCACTCAGTGGCTCTGTGAAAAAGAACTGACAAGAAATTCACAGGCTATGCTCTTTTAAACTGTCTTTATATTACTACACGGGTCATACTCCACCACGCTGACCCAGTGCGGATTGGCGGAGGCAGGTGTATGCCGTCCTGCAGTTAGAATTTTTTAAGCAACCTAGTAGGCCTCTAACATGGCTTAACGACTACCACATTTAGTGATAACCGGGACCAACAGCTCAACGTGCCGTCCGAAGCACGGAAGCTCTCGATATCAAATGCCACACAAACGGTCACCCATCCAAGGACTGACCTCTGTAAACTCTGCTGTACTTTGGTGATCGTTTCCGACCACCGAGCACCGCAGAGCTACGAGCGCTTTTCGGTGACGCTATATACAATAAATAAAATGTAATTATAAAAAAGTAATACACGACGGTAAAGCCAGACGGAACTAGTGACTTAAGCCGAGCATTCGTGTCCCCTGCCTGCCAATTTGAGCCTCACCATAATTCTTCAATTCTCCTTAATCAGCGCAAAATTAAATAATGTCTTCAAATAATATTACTAAGACCTACAGAAACGCCTCTTGGGACACTTTAGGAGAGGAAAAAATAATTTCAACCATTTGTAATAATGCTTAGAAGTGATTTTCGATAATTGGACTATTCGAAATGGGGGAAATGGGGGAAAGGTAAGTAATTTTTTGATTGGAACGATTCGGATATTTTATAACTGAATGTTAAATCCATTCTAATATTGAAATGCGAAAATAACGATAGACAGATGAATTTTGAGGATCTTAGCAAAATTATCAAAAATTTTAAACAATTTCTAATTGCAAATTGCGTTATACTTTTCTTTAACAAAATTTATCCCGTACAAATATTTAGTTTACAAGGTGGTTGGTAAAGATCTCTTCTAGAGATAAGCCCACCTTTGTACATGTAATTTTATATACCTCATGTCATACTTAAATTTATTTTGTGCAATAAAAGATTATTTTATCATAACCTAATGATTTTTTAAATGACAGATTTTTGTTTAGAATGTAATAATGCGGCCTAATTCTCTTGATATTATTATTTTTGTTTTCCTATATATAATGAATCGCTATAACTGTCATAACTTAATAAAGCCCGTCGACATCTCATTTCATTATTATTGTGTTGATTCTTCGTGATGATGATTCTCTGGCGAACAAAACAGTGCACGATAAGCGGCAATAGGCTCGCCACCTATTACGTGGGACCAACTATACAATTGGCGAAGTGTGGGCGTATAATATGCCTCTACCTACCCCTTACAGGCATGAAAAAAGCCTCCTTCTAAGCAAGCAAAGCAGCGGCAAATATCTTAATTAAATTGAAATACATTATTCAAATGGATATGGCATAGTAATCAAGCAATTAATGGGAGTGTCATTCGTTTCGGTGAACTACGCATTGTATGTAGCTACAAGGAATGTCGCCTTGACGTGAGGTACCGGCCTAGAACAGTGCCACCCCCTTTCATTCATAACAAGGAATAAGCATAAATTAGTTGTACCTGCCACTAGGCTCCAAAAGATAAACAAATCTTTTAAAGGTCAATGTGTGCGATTCTACAATAAAATCCCAAGCAACATACAGCAATTGAGCCTAAATAAATTTAAATTAACAATAAAACACAAGCTGTCTTCAAAGGGATACTATTCTATTAAAAACTATATGGCAGATAAAAATGCTTGGGATTAAGCTGCCGTTTCATACAGGCTATTCTAATATGAATGACTTGAAAACATAAATATTGTTAAGGTTATGTTATATTGCATTGTATAGCTTCACAGACAAACGAAGATTGTAATTCTACCTAGTACCAAACTAATGGAAATATTTGAAAGAGCATAGCCTGTGAGTTTCTTGACAGTTCTTCTTACAGAGCGGTGGCTCGGAACTGGCACTTAGATTCACTTACACTTAATTATTTTTTGTTTTTAATTGTTTTGTTGCATGTAAGTGAATCTAAGCTTCGTGATTTAGTGTAATATTATTTCGATTGTTTTTTTTTCATTTGTAATCATGACGTTTTCAAGTACTATTTATAATAGTTTATGAAATAAATATTTTTTTTACTTTTTTACTTTACATTTCATGAGGATTCGTAAGAGTCGACGATGAGAAATCCTACGGGATGACGAGCAGCACCTCTCTACTCTAATTTGCACTGGGTCCGCGTGATTAAAAAAATTAAATAAATAAATATTCTCTTACAATCACACCAATTATTTAGTTCCAAGATAAGTATCACTAGGAACTTGTGTTGAGGATACTAAAGAACGGAAAATCATACTTAAATACCTTTTCTTTTTTTTTTTGTAAATACACACTTAATATAAGAAAACACAGACCAGGGGGCCTACCGCCGAATTCGATGGATTACCGGTAATCCATCTAGATCAAACTTTGTTTTGCGTTCATTAATCCGTACCGGGGAATCTGCCGACAGCCACCTCTCATTCATGACCTTCAGTCCGTGACAGACCAATAGGTAAATGGAGAACGCCATTTTGTTTTGATTTCCATGAGTTCGGCGGTACGACAGAATCAATTCGAAATCCATTTTGCCTTATAATCGATTGCCATCGAATCGGCGGTAGGCCCCCAGAACAAATATTCATATTCATGCACACAAAGATTTGTCCTGAGTCGAACCCACGACCTCTGGAGTGAAGTGCAGGCATACTGACCTTTACGTCATATCGGTCGTCTATTAAGTATGACCTAATACCTTCTTACCAGGGTTTGTAATAGAGGGCCCGAGCTCAGTAGTGGTAATATTAAATGCCATAAAAACGGTGACCAATTGCCCGGTTACCTATTAAAACGCATAACATTTTTGGCCATAAAATGAAAATGCATAATATTGATTCTCATAATTGTCACTTGCCATACCGCTATAAAGCATAAAGTTATAACGCATAAAATCATATCGCCGTATTTTGAAATGCAGAATCATTAAAAGGCACAATGTAGATAAGCATAGGTAATGAAAGGCATATTTTTTGTAGGACATAATTATTCTGAATTATAATTATTATTACTTATAAAAAATTACAATAAGAATAGTCAGGTGGGCAAATTGTATAAAATAAAATATAATATTGTCTTTAAAATCAAGATGATCATTTAGATTCGTGAAACATTCGCACACAAAATGGAAATTCTATATTTTTTTTTTATTGCCATAGGTTTACAGACGAGACACTCAAAATTTTAAAGTCTAAAGGTCTCGCCACTGAGCTATCGCCGCCGTCTGTATGTATATTAAGTTTGTATTAACAAATAAAAACATTTATGTATGTTTTTCCGTTATATATTCGCCGCTCTATACATGTGCCTCAGAAAGCACGTTATGCCGGCTGTCATGAACATCTACGGTAGTCGTTATTAAATATAAATAAATAATAAATATTTCTGACACTTACACCAATTATTTAGTTCCAAGATAAGTATCATTAAGAACTTGTGTTATGGATACTAAATAACGGATAAACATACATAAATACTTTTTTTTTGTAAATACATACTTAATATACATATAAAAACACAGAAAAAAAAACACCCAGACCAAAACAAATATTCATATATAAACTCACAAATATTTGTCCTGTGTGGGAATCGAACCCACGACCTCAGGAGTGGAATGCGGGTATACTCGCCACCACGCCATATCGGTCGTCAAGTATTTAGGATTAGTTTAGTAAGTAGGATTTGCCGTTTGTATTAGGAAGTCAGTGCCTTCTAATATTCTGACAACTGATTTAACCATAGCATCATGTTTCCCTTTGGGTTGTGGAGGTCAGATGGCAGTCGCTACATACAAAAACAGAAATCCAGGCAAATCTGGTTAGACAAGTGAAAAGACCCTGGGCCCTGGATTCAAGTCTGGGGCAACCTGGATAGTGCTAGGATATGAGATGATGATAATCTATAGCTAAAAGTAATTTAATTAAAACATACAATGGTGAATTAAACATACAGTGGAGAAGCGCTCGTAGCTTTGCGGTGCTCGGTGGTCAGTCCCTGGATGGGTGACCGTTTGTGTGGCATTTGATATCGAGCGCTTCCGTGCTTCGGAAGGCACGTTAAGCCGTTGGTCCCGGTTATCACTAAATGTGATAGTCGTTAAGTTATGTTAGAGGCCTAATGGGCGGCATGAAAAATTCTAACAGCAGGACGCCATACACCTGCCTCCGCCAATCCGCACTGGGTCAGCGTGGTGGAGCATGACCCAATACCCTCACACTGTGGTCTGTGAGAGAAGGCTCGTGCTCAGGAGTGGGACGTTAATGGGCTGACATGATGATACAATGGCGAATGGTTGCCATGTAAACTTAACACAATTTCCAATAACACTAATGGCCAAAACTGCGCTACAGATGAATTACATAATCGTATAACATGAAATCACGGAACATCATCGCGCTTATACAAGATAATCAATTGATTGCATTTGCATAACGCGAGTAGTGCGGTGATTGGGCGGCTATCCGGTTATTGTAATCCAGTTAGAGCCGGTTAGAACCAGTGTGCAGTGAGGGCCGATCTAGTTGTAACTGGATAAAACACTAGACACACAAATTTTCGAATACATTATTTTGGGGTTTTTAGCCCTTCTTATATAAGGATGCTAATTATTCCGTGGCTTTGATATTGTGATAGAAATTTAGTGGACTGTATTATAGGTTTAGACTGATGTAATAAATAAAGACAAATCTACAAGTGAAATAGCCCGGGAATGATATGAGCAGAACTGGTGGGTTCGAGATGCGATATGTAATATTATAATCATAATCATAATTCTTTATTATTATTGATTCATTTGGTGTACACTTAGGTCTTAAAAATAATATTTTGTCCTAAAATGAACCCTGCAAGGGTGTCACAATTTAAAATAGGAATACATTTCTTTCTTATATTATTTATAGAAATTATATACGATAGCAGATATGGTTCGAGAAGTAATAGGTTCGCCGACGCTTGGGAGGTCCCTATGGGGCCGCTTGAGGTCCGTAGAGTCCAGTTTGGTGCTGTTGCCTGGCTCGTGGTGTATTCAGGTGGTGTTACCACTAATACTAAATCCATACAATAAAGAATATCATAAACGTGAGGGTTTGTTTATTATTTTCGATCGATATAGCGAATTATTTTGTTCTAAGATAAGTATCATGAAGAACTTGTGTTATATGGATACTAAAGAACGGATAAACATACTTAAACACTTTTTTTTTGTAAATAAATACTTAATATACATAGGAAGCACCCAGGCCAGAAAAAATATTCATATTCATACACACAAAGATTTGTCCTGTGTGGGAATCGAACCCACGACCTCTGGAGTTAAGTGCAGTTATACTGCATATACCTCCACGCCATATCGGTCGTCGACAACATTAGTCGTGAGTGGAAATCGAACCCACGAGCTCATGAGCGGAGTGTAAGTATCTACGCATATCGGACATCGACATACAACACAATGCGGAAACAGTAATATTAATGGCTTCAGTCAACGCCCGAATTCATAGGAATGTGCTATGACGTTTCCGTTTTTATTATACTAGCAACCAAACCAGACTATTAGGGAACAATGAATGCCATATCTCAAATCATGACAACTGTAGGAAAGCATAAATAATACGTTCTCATACAAAAGGCCCACATCCATCACGGAAAATATTCAGCGAGCCATTTTTATTATCACGATATGTGACGTCATAACATTTTTGTTAATAAGGATTTGCCGTTTGGGGTAAACACGATATCGGGCATAATAAATAAATAAATATTTCCTGACAATTACACCAATTATTTAGTTCTAAGATAAGTATCATTAAGAACTTGTGTATATTTAAATACTTTTTTTTTTGTAAATACATACTTGATATACATAGGAAAACACCCAGACCAGAACAAATATTCATGTTCATGTACACAAAGATTTGTCCTGTGTGGGAATCGAACCCACGACCTCTGGAGTGAAGTGTAGGTATGCTGACCTCCACGTCATATTTCGGAAACAATTGAGACGTTAGAAAGCAATAAAACTGAATAAATACGGGTGTATAGGATTCTCACCAAGACCTAAGGAGCCGAAACCAAGCTCACCTGCAAGTGGTGCACCTGCCGATCAACGGACGAGGCTCTGGCGAACATAACAGTGCCCGTTAAGCGGCAATAGGCTCGCCACTTATTACGTGGGACCTACTATATATTTTGCGAAGTGTGGGCGTATAATATGCCTCTGTCTACACCTTTGGGGAAACAGGCGTATATATGTATGTATATAAAATGTATGTTGAATTGATTTGATAATTTTCATTACAGGCTTTAAAGGAAACTGGTGCCGTGTGGTAGTTGCAAACGATAGATACGTTAAAAAAACAATTAAGCTAAAAAAGTACCAGCTAAAATTTATATTGGATTGCTTAAGCAGATGATTTTCATTACAGGCTCTAAAGGAAACTATGCAACCTAAGGAAACTACTATCTTTTATTATAATAGTTTAATATTTTTTAATCACTACATATCTTCCAGAATTACCAGGAGTTATTAGCACTGTTCTGTACTGTACTGTACTGTTCTGTAGGCGAGTATATTTGTATGATGGACCATGGATCTTTGTACCCCGGTAGCTTAAGATTCATTACTGCTATGCGCTCTGATATTCCTATAAAGCTCTCTACATAATTAGTAAGGTGTTTTTTAATAATAAAACCAACTTTTTTTTTTTTTTTTTTTTTTTTTTTTTTTTTCGTGTCTGGCAACACTCGATACTAGATGTCATAAAATTGTTCTGTATAATTTTAATTAAAATTTAATTAGTTAAGCATAATTTAACGATATAAAACCAATATCACCACATATTTTAGTGTTAAATAAGTGTTACATATAATTTTTTTTTATGTGATTTGTGTGTTTTAAGTGTAAAAAGTGACAAGTCCTAAAACCGTTGTTGATAGTCATTTCTTCACGTAAATACTTAATAAGTCGATTGTTTCTCCTGAGTAGAATATTATACTTGTATAAGCGTTTATTCAGTGTTGACGACAGTTGCTGTGTTTGCGTAATTTTATAAAATATTAATTTAAAGTAATTACCGGTAACCTTAAAATACCCACTTGTCACTTCGTATACTGCAAAGCAAAGTGCTCCGTTATTTTTTTTAATTTAACTCGCGTTTGAATTGTATTTTATGCAACACAATATGAATACTCGTAGCCGTAAAGCGTTGTCTCGCCAGCAGGAGGAGCCCAAACTCCAGCTGGTGTTGCAGGAGCTTAAGACCAAAACGGAGCTCTGTGCAGAACTTTCAAAGGAAAGAGAGGAGAACGAAAATCTGTTAGTGAATGCGTTAGATGACACAAAGAAATTAAAATCTGAACTTTCAAGGCTTCATATTAGTTATGAGGATGTTGTTATTGAGCGGGATCACCTACAATCTATAGTAGATAGGTTTCAAGAGTGCAGTGAAGAGTATGAGAGGACCCTGAGGAGGACTTCAGTACTGGAGCAGGAACTACGAGATGCCCATGTGCACATCTCCGACTTGGAAGTGTCCTCACAGGAATCTGCTGCTCGTGAAACAAATAATTTATACAGTGAGTTAATGAGTGGTGCCCCGCAGTTTATTACTTCTGCAATTGTTTCAAACCCGGACTTGTCTACTATTGATCTCACAAATGATAACTCATATCAACCAGACAAGTCAGTTCTATTTTGCAGCAGAAATAAACTAAAAAAATATATTAAAATTAATAAATTTATCTATAAATCAAAAAAACAATTAAAACATTTTAATAGCCTGATGAATAAATGCAAGAATATTAAATCTAATCTTAAATTAAGAGAACAATGGAAGTTGTCTGAGCTAGAGTTAAAACAGTGTCATTCAAAATACTATACTGACACAAAGCACTTAGAATCAAAAATACAAAATTTGCAATTTGAAATTCAGTATCTAACTAGGAAATATGAATTGTCCCTTAAGGACTACAATAAATGTTCTTTAACAATAGATAAGATACTTAAAACCTCAAATGATAACACTGAGCGCCTTGATTCTTTTATAAATCAAAACTCTTGCAACGACAACTGCTTGAGTTCTCCACAGTGTGTTCCTTCGGCCTGCATTGACACCAAAACCTTATGTGGAAGCTCCCATACTAGTGTCAGTGCAGAGCAGCCGTTGTGTGCATCAATTGATGTAACATGTTGTACACAAGGTGATGTACATAAAAGAATTATGTTCAGTGATGATATTGGTAGACATATGGGCTCAAAATTGAATTCAGAGTCTAAGGGACAATCAGTTGTGAACTATTGCATGCCATCTGCAACATATGACAAAATTATGAAAAAAATTTTAAATTACAAATTTAGTAATGAGAATACTCTTATTATTTTAGTGGAGAATAGGGGTAACGTTAACAAAAAGGATTTAATTGAATATATTAATAATTTATTGTCTCTTGATTTAAGTAAAATTATTTTGTTCACATTCCCCTACTCAAAGAGCTTGCCAGATGCGGAAAATAATCTTAGATATAAGTTAAACTGTGTACTACATACTATAAGTACATATCATGATTGTATTAATTTGATTGATACTAACAGTTTTGTTAGCAGCAAATTTATGACTAAAGGTAGATATTACCTTTCATCTAGTTTTAAGCGACAGATAGCAAATTCGCTATCCTATTATTTTAGTATAACAGCCAAGAATTTGGCTAAACATATTGCTTCTATTGAGCAAAGCAGTAGTGTAGATAATAATTGTTGTGTTGACATTAATTATTCTGATTCTATTTCTAATATAGAAAATCATTTAAATTAAGATCTAAGACAACAGAGACAAACTCTGGCATAGTAATTACTAAACAAAATAATGTTATAAACCTGGTGCACCAGAATATTAGAGGAATATTGGGTAAGGAACTAGAAATTGAATTGTTCATGAACGGTAATCATATTGATATTTTTTGCATTACTGAACATTGGATTAAAAGTAACCAGTTCATGTTCAATTTTAATAATCACCAGGTAGGTAGTTCGTTTTGCAGGGAGGGTGCTATACATGGTGGATCATTAATTATAGTAAATAAGAAATTTAGATTCAAGGAGCGCCATGATATAGTAAGCTTCTCAGCCGAACGGATTATTGAAATAGCCTGTATCGAAATGGAGCGGTTTGTTGTATTGAGTGTATACAGACCGCCATCAGCTTCATATGATTTATTTGAAAGTATTATGGATGAAGTGCTGGGAAAAGTTTATAATGCTAACAAAAATGTTATTGTTTGTGGAGATTTTAATGTTAATTTGCTAGATTGTTCGAGTGCATGTACAAGAATAAAAGCACTTTTTAAATCATATAATTTGATAAATGTGTTTCTAGAGCCAACAAGAATTACAGCCACTACTGCCACTTGCTTGGATAACATATTTACAGATATTATACTGAGTGATGACAGTAAAAAAATTATTAATCAATTAGATTCAGATCATTGTGGTCAACAAATATCTTTGCTTTGTAGAAATAAAACTGTGGCTAAAAGAACAATAACATTTATACCAAAAACCAATAATCGTTTTGAGAGGTTTAACAATAAATTATTATCATTTAGTTTACCCATGGTAGATAAAAGCAATGACCCTAATATTTTATATAATATGTTTTTTAGCGACTTTTGTAGTAGTTTTCAATCAACATTTACTCCCAAAACGATTAAGGTAAATGATAATGCTACCTTTAGTGAATGGGCTACTCCTGGGCTACATAAAAGTAGAAAGAGACTGTATGAACTGTATGACGAAAGAAATGTTAACAATAGTGAACAATTTCATAATTATGTAAGGAAATATTCTAAAATATTTAGAAAAGCATGTCATACGGCAAAGTCTTGTTATTTGAGCTATAAAATTAAAAATAGTGATGATAAGATTAAAATGACATGGAATATTATTAATAGTGAAACGGGAAGAAATAAGAATTATAATAATAAGTTTAAACTCAACATTGATAGCAAGACGCTTACATCTGACTTAGATATTGCCAATGCTTTTGAAGACTTCTTTACTAATATTCCAGTGTCTACTACAAAAACTTTAAATTCCTCGCCTACTTTAGCGGAGGCTATTTTAAGAGATAATGTAAACATTTGTACAGAAGAGTTTATGTTTAATCATGTAACACCCATAGATATAATTAAGACATTTAATACTCTTAATGTTAAAAAGACTGCAGACCTCTGGGGCAATTCCATCGTAGTTACCAAGCCTATCATTGTTTCGGTGGCGCACAGCTTAGCTATAATATTTAATAAATGTATAGATTGCGGCACGTTTCCAGATTTAATGAAAAATAGTAAAATCATTCCACTATTTAAATCGGGCAGTACAGCAGACCCAACAAATTTTAGACCTATTTCAGTGCTGCCTACTTTTAGTAAAATTTTTGAAAAACTTATTTACAACCAAATGTTAAGATTTTTTAATAAAAATGGCTTAATGCATTCAAAACAATTTGGATTTACTAAGGGTCGCTCCACAACCGATGCAGGTGTTGAGCTTTTGAAACATATTTTTGATGCTTGGGAAGATTCTTTGGACGCTTTAGGTATTTTTTGCGATCTGTCCAAAGCTTTTGATTGTGTTCCTCATGAAACATTGATAAAAAAATTAGATTATTATGGAATAAGAGGCTCCGCATTGGATCTTCTTACTTCTTACTTAAGTAATAGGATTCAAAGGGTTGAAGTTAATGGAAAGCGATCTCAGGGTTCTGTAGTAAAAATGGGGGTACCGCAGGGCTCGATTCTCGGCCCGTTTTTGTTTTTAATTTATATTAATGATTTGCCACATTTGGTAAAGGAAAATCACGAGATAGTATTGTTTGCTGATGATACATCATTATTATTTAAAATAAAGCGATATCAGAACCCAGACGATGTAAACAATGCGATCTCAAAGGTGGTGCACTGGTTTGACGTTAACAATTTATTATTAAATGGGGCTAAAACGAAATGCATTAAATTCGTGACGCCTAACGTCAGACAAGTAAACACCACTATTAAAATAAAGGAAGATGAGTTGACCCTTGTGGATACCACCAAATTTTTGGGTGTTATATTAGATTCTAAGTTACAGTGGGGCCCACATATTGGTGAATTGTCGAATAGACTCAGCTCTGCTGCATACGCGGTAAAGAAAATTCGCCAATTAACAGACGTTGAAACAGCTAGGCTTGTTTATCATTGCTATTTTCATAGTGTTATGTCGTATGGTATTCTTCTGTGGGGTTGTGCCGCAGATATTCAAAATATTTTTGTACTGCAGAAGAGGGCCATACGAGCAATTTATAATCTACCATGTAGACATTCACTAAGGGATAAATTTAAAGAAATTGGTATTTTGACAGTGGCGGGTCAGTTTGTTTATGAAAACCTAGTATATGTACACAAAAATTTTGATAAATTGAGTAAGAAAAGTGATATACATAACCTAAACACAAGAAATAAGCATAAACTAGTTGTACCTGCCACTAGGCTCCAAAAAATTAACAAATCTTTTAAAGGTCAATGTGTGCGATTCTATAATAAAATCCCAAGCAATATACAGCAATTAAGCCTAAATAAATTTAAATTAACAATAAAACGCAAGCTGTCTTCAAAGGGATATTATTCTATTAAAGACTATATGGCTGATAAAAATGCTTGGGATTAAACCGCCGTTTCATACAGGCTATTCTAATATGAATGACTTAAAGCATGAATATTGTTATATTATGTTGCGTTGTATAGCGTCACAGACAAATGAAGATTGTTACTAACCAATCGATAATTTAAAAGAGCATAGCCTGTGAGTTTCTTGCCAGTTCTTCTTACAGAGCGGTGGCTCGGAACTGGCACTTAGATTCGCTTGCACTTAAATGTTTTTTGTTTTTTTAAATTATTTGGTTGCAAGTAAATCTAAGCTTCGTGATTTTAGTATAGTTATATTTTATTTGTTTTTGTTATTTTTTTATAATTTTGACGTTTTCAAGTACTATGTAATAGTTTATGAAATAAAGTATTTTTGACTTTTGACTTTTTTGAACCCCATACTGACCTGGGGTCGTTCCTATATGGTATAGAAGGAAGTCTGGATAAGAGGCAATGTTTTCTCCCATTCGCCTTACTTCACTCAGGCCGACGATGTCCCATTTGATCTGTTCTAACGCATACGTAAGTTCTGAAAGATTTTCATCGTTTTTCAATGTGAGTACATTGAGGGCTGCAATATATATTTTAGATTTTCTTGTTGTTTTTCTCTTATTTTTCTGTATTGTTGGAGGGTTGTGGTCTCTGTCCCCCACGAGGACCAATCGGCTTGGGGGAGATTTTATTGGTTCTTTCCTTTGATTTTCACAATGCAGTTGATTGATCCGTTTTCCGGTAATTAGTTGCTATTGGTTTTTATGTGTGAAGATGTTAGTAAGAGAGTTTGATCGGGTTCTCATCAAATCGAAAGCGTTTTTCCTGTTAGAACTTATTGTCTGTTGCTTTTTAGGTTTGGTGGTTGTCGTTGACTGTGGTGAAATAGATAGTTCCCTTTTCCTTTTGTCGGTGTAGGGTCCCCTAACTACTAGTTTATCGTATTTAAGAAAAGCAATATTTCCCTTTTTTTTCTCTTCTAGCAGTTGTGGTATCAAAGCCTTTCTCTTTTCTATAACTTCTTTTGAATAGTCTTCCGATATATAAATTACTTTTAAACTCTTTTTATTCTTCATAATTTGGTCTTTTTTCCATCCGTTTAAAAATGACAATAGCACAGGCCTCCGTTTGTTGCCAATCTTATTTTTACCTAAACGGTAAACTTGGTTAACTTCATTTTCTTCTACTGATATTTTTAAATCTTTTTTAAAGTGCTCCTTAATAGCTAGCAATAGATCTAGTACCGATTTTTCGCTCTCTTCTAATCCGTAAATAATAATATTGTTAGTTTTCTGTCCTTTTTTTAAATATTCAATCTCGTTCTCCAAGTTACAAATTTTTTGCTTCATTTTTTTATTTTCCTCAATTATAGGGGTTAGTTTTTTGTCTATCTGATCCATTACATTCTTCGTTATAGATTCTTTTAGCTCATTTGACTGTTTCTGCATTTCTATTTTCATTTTATCAAACAATAGTTGAAATTGTTCGTCCATATTTTCTGATGTAATCGTGTAAAACGGAACGTAAACGTTAATTGATAGAAAATATATTTTTGTGATGGCAACACTCCAGTTAGTTGTCAACCTATCCAACTAATCACGAAACTAATAGACAAATATTGTTTACTTTACCAGTTGACGTCTTATGTTGATTGAATAATGTTTCAAATTCTACCCTCAATACAAATAATTGTAGATGTAAAAATCTTTTCTTTTACTGTGCAAATCTTGAAAGTATTCCAGGATTATTTATACTCTGTGTACCTGTGTTGTTTATTTGATGTTTGTGGCACTGCGATTTCAAAAACGTAACTATAACTTTTTTACTATTTGTTTTATTAGCGTAGGAAAGCACAGATGTATTGTCACTTTGACGGCCGGAAACGGAATATACAGAACAATCAGATACAGTATCAATAGACTCATTCTACCTGGACCTATATAAATCAATCCAAGACCATGCTCATAAAAACCTGATTGTGATGGGAGACTTTAATGGACAAATCGGAGAAGGACAACCAGAAGAAGATGCAGTTCTGGGGCCATTTGTATATGGGAAAAAGACCAGAAGCAGAAACGGAGTTAAGCTTATAAACTTTGCTTTGGAGAATGGATTAAAAATCTTAAATACTTTGTTCAGGAAAAAAGAAAATAAGATGTGGACCTGGATTTCACCAGACGGAAAAACAAAAAATGAAATAGATTTTATAATGACAAATAAAAGTAGATACTTCACAAACACAAAAGTAATAAACAATCTTAACTTCAATACCAACCATCGAATGGTTCGGGCAGAACTGTTGACAACCTCACAAAAAATCCCAAGACCAAGAAATAATATGACGAATAAAAAACCTACCAAATACCAAACATCCCAAATAGCAACTTCACTATTGTCAAGAATTATGGATTTCAATAAAGAGACAAAAAACGCGAAAGAGACAGAAAAATACAATTGGTTAGAAGGAGCAATAAAAACATCTATTCAACAAGGAACTGATAGTAAAGACTTATCTAATAAGTGGATGACAACCAAAACCATAAGCCTACTTAATCAAAGAGCCGACCTAATCAAGGAAAAAAATACTAAAGACAATCGAAAGGAAATAGCTAAATTCAGCAATGAAATAAAAGTAAGTATTAGGAAAGACAGAATTCAGAGAAGAATGGAAACAATAGAGAGACATATTTTACAGACAGGAGGAATAAGGAAAGCATATAAGGAGTTACGTAACAAAACGGACTGGATCGTTCAGATGAAAGATAAAAATAAATTCAAAGAGAATCGAAGGCAAGGTATATTAGCAATTGCGACATCTTACTATAAAAAATTATACAAATGTACCACAACAAAAAAAGAAATAGAACTGCCGGAAATATCACCAGTACCCAGCATCACAACGGAAGAAATCGAATCTGCTATAGAAACCCAAAGAGATGATAAGGCTCCAGGATTAGATAGAATTAGCAATGAAATACTAAAGAAAACAAAACATGCAATAACACCTATCCTTAAAGAGATATTTAATGAAATTATAAACTCAGAAATAATTCCACAGCAATGGACTCATTCAAATATAATACTTATATACAAAAAAGGTGATCAGTACGATATCGGAAACTACCGGCCGATAAGTTTGATGTCCAACCTATACAAAGTATTTGCTAAAATTATACTTAAGCGATTGGAAAAAATACTCGACGAACAGCAGCCAATAGAACAGGCAGGTTTCAGAAAAGACTACTCAGTACTTGATCATATCCATGCTGTTAGGCAAATTACCGAGAAATATGCGGAATATCAACTTATATACTATATAGCATTCATAGATTATAGCAAGGCATTCGACTCACTAATACATACAAGCATCTGGGAGGCGTTAAAAGAACAAGGAATAGAACAAAAATATATAAGATTAATTAGAAATATATACAGAAACAGCTCGGCATGCATACAGCTAGAAAAGAAAGGAGATTCATTTATGGTACAAAAAGGAGTAAGACAAGGAGATCCTCTCTCCCCAAAACTTTTCTCCGCTGTACTAGAAATGATTTTCAGAAACTTTGAATGGGAAAATTTGGGCTTAAAAATCGACGGCCGCACATTAACAAACTTAAGATTTGCCGACGATATTGTATTATTCGCAAAAACACCAAGAGACCTAAGCATAATGTTAAACGAGCTAGCATATGAGAGTGAGAAAGTGGGACTAAAACTAAATCCCGAAAAAACTAAAGTAATGACCAACGGATGTAAAAGCAACATAAAAGTAGGAGAGTCAGAAATTAGTTATGTAGAAGAATATATATACCTCGGTCAGCTAATATCGCCTAGGGATAACATAAACAAAGAAATCGAAAGAAGGATAGCAAACAGTTGGAAAAGATATTGGGGCCTAAGGGAAATAATGAAAGATAAAAACCTAAATATAACAACAAAGTCCAAACTATTCAATGTCTGTATCTTACCGGTTCTAATGTACGGTAGCCAAACATGGGCGATAACAAAAAATACAACCGATAAAATTGCCATTTGCCAAAGGGCAATGGAGAGAAGCATGCTAGGAGTAAAGAGACGGGATAGAATAAAAAGTATCATCATTAGGAAAAAGACCAAGATACAGGACGCAGCGCTTAAAATAAAAAGGCTAAAATGGAAATGGTCCGGACACATGATCAGAGGAAGGGACAAGTGGAGCAAAATGGTTACGCAGTGGTATCCAAGGGAAGGTAAAAGAAAAAGAGGAAGACAACAAAAAAAGATGGGACGATGACATCAGGCAAGTCGCTGGCATAACATGGAGTAGAGTGGCCAGAGATAGATCAGAATGGAGTAGGTTGGAGGAGGCCTTTGCTAACTGGCAAACGGACCTACAAAAAATAAAGAAGCACCAGATAATCGAATAAGTTAAAGTAAATTATATAATATAACAGTGTAGTAGTGTAAGTAAAAGTAATTTTTGTATATTTTTGTCCGAATAAAAGGCTTTATTATTATTATTATTATGTTTGTCTTTTTCCGATCTCGGGCCAATGGTGACCCGGACATTTGGAAGGCATGCGTGGGGCCGAAGCCAACACGTAGAGGCCCCTTAGACAATTTTAATCTAATGGTTATGTGACACCAACCGGCGATTATCCCTATGTGCATTATAGAAATACACCTAAGGACAATCCCCGGTTGGTGCAGTACTATTAGGATAAGATGGAATCTACTATGGCCGGGATATTGGGTTGAAAGCTGAAGGACTGGGTAAATTGGACTATGGATAGAGGAGACTACCGGACACCTGCCGTCATCATCAGTCTCAAATGATTTTAAATGGCAGGCGGTGACTAGCCAGAGGATTAAATGGGCACTCCAAAATAGCCGTAGTGCAACGGCAGGAGCGCAACATAGATATCCTCGGCTTCAGGGTGTCGAGAGGTGTACACCGTTTTCTACTCACTGCCCAAGAGGACAGTGCGCCAACTCACGACTTATGCATCTTTCACTTCCACCCTGCGAGCATGTAGCTCTTGCGACTCCACCCTGGACAGCCAATGAAGGCAAGCCAGGGGCGAGGGTCCTGCTAGCCTCTTGGGGCCCACTCCGGCGAACCGGAGACGAGACCGCAGTCCGACCCTCTGGAGCACTCGGATTTACGCCCGTGGTGTCGCCACTCACCAACAGCTCGCCACCAGCTGCCCTGCGGGCTTTATTATTATTATTATTAGCACTGTACAGCAACTGCTTTTTTGAATTTTATTACTTGAAATAGTTTCTATGTGTATCAATCACATGTTTGATATAATTATTAAGGAGACCTGGGGGCCTACCGCCAAGTTCGATGGCAATCGATTATAAGGCAAAATGGATTTCGAATTGATTCTGTCGTACCGCCGAACTCATGGAAATCGAAACAAAATGGCGTTCTCCATTTACCTATTGGTCTGTCACGGACTGAAGGTCATGAATGAGAGGTGGCTGTCTTCAGATTTCCCGGTACGGATTAATGAACGCAAAACAAAGTTTGATCTAGATGGATTGATTACCGGTAATCCATCGAATTCGGCGGTAGGCCCCCTGCTATTGGCCATACTAGCTTAAAGTTCTTACGTCAATTGTTTTGCTACATACGCTGTTGGATTTCTCTATTAATAAATGGGTAATTTATTTTTATTTTAACGAGCCACTGCTACTATAACAAACTAAATAAAAGTCGCCCTAGAGTGTCGTGGAAGGTGACACACAGCAACATACAATCTGGCCGGAAACTGAAAGCAAAATCGAATAATAATATTTGTAAGGGAATAATATCTCGTCTAGTTGAAATGTGGGCTAAGACTCCTTCTTCTTTCTTTTAAATAATGGCTTCGTGCGCCTAGCACATTTAGCCAGTGTCAAGTAAGTGATATATAATAATTATATATAATTTATAGTAAATGAGAATGAGTGGTGATAAAGATGATAAATCGAAGATGAAATACCCTCATTTTTACATGAGAGTAAGATTAATGCAGTAGAGATGAGAGCACTCAGAAATATACTTGGTGTGAAATTGAGTGATAGGATAAGGAATGAAGTGATAAGGGTTAAAGCTGGTGTAAAAGAAGATATAGTGACAAGAATTGAGAAAGGTATGCTTAGATGGTTTGGTCATGTTGAGAGGATGAATGAAAGTAGATTAACGAAAGTGATTTATGATGGACAAGTGGATGGAAGTGTTGGGAGGGGAAGACCACGTAAGACCTTCCATGACCAAATACAAAAAATGTTAGAGAAAGGGCAGGTCAAAAGTACCCTAAACCGACGGGCGTGTATGAGGAGGTTAATGAGTGTGAATGAAGCTAAAAGTGTGTGCCAAGATCGTAGCAAGTGGAAGGATGTGATCTCTGCCTACCCCTACGGGAAAGAGGCGTGACATTATGTATGTATGTATGTTTTAATTTATTACTTACAATAAATACACCAACTAATAGTCTATAGAAGAAATTAAAATATCAATATCAGTAGGAAGTGGGCAACCATGAGAGATAAGGGCATTAATAAAGAAAGAATGATCATACAGAAGTTTATAGTTTACAATAATCAATGACCACTCTCATATTTCACTAATGTCACGACTGTCAGTTTTGACATCTCGCAGGCTTTGTCGATAACGCGGCAAAGACAAACCTAAGAAAAGCGCTCGTATATAGTAGTTTTCTTAACATATATATATATACCTAAAATAACAGACATACAATCACGCCTGTTTCCCCTACATTGACTTGTTCACACAAACAAAATCTACGTAGCATTCACTTGCTTTTGTCAAATCAGAACAAAATCGCAAGCGTCTTCCTGGTACCTGTGAAATAATACATCAAAAAATGCGTCCTTTAATTAGAAGAAAAAGGTTGTAAAAAAATAAACAAATAAACATCTACATCTTTGCCAATTAATACTTTTTAAATAAACAAAAAGCTTTGTTGATACTTTGCAAAACCGGTACAAAGAGTATTTAACAAAAATGAAACGAAACAAAATAATTACGTAATAAATGTAGGGTAGACTTCTTGGCGGAAAAGTGAAGCGTCACGTCTGCAGTTTTGTTTTATTTTCTAAAATTTGTGATATTTCTAACATTAATGTGTAATAACGGTGGATTATTAACCGGTAAATGTTTGTGAACATACATGAGTGTTGGTAAATCAAACTAAAACAGTGCAACATCACTTTTCAAATTTTCTCTCAAGGAGTCCATGTGAGATCTCAGTATAGTCCCACATCTTTACTGAGGACTCAAGGGGCTTAGGGGAGGGTATCTCATTTACTATTTATCATCTTTATCACTACTCATTCTCATTTACTATGAATTATATATTATTAATTAATCACTTACTTGACACTGGCTAAATGTGCTAGACGCACGAAGCCATTAATTAAAATAAAGAAAGAAAGAATGAACGACGAGTGTATTTGCCCGTGTTAAGTAATTTAATAAATCAAGTTATTTGCATAATTATGAATTCAACATTATGCAGCGTTTTCGTAATTAAGTCACACTCTAAGTCAAGTAAAGTCCGTCAAATTGAAGTGACGATTCAAAGTTCTATCGCTGTAAAGTTGATAAATATTATTATTTAATATTACATTATATCTATAAATATTATTTCTTACTCGCACCGTCTTTAATGTCTCTGCTAACCCTAAGGTTGTCTGGTAGAGAATGCCTATTGTAATTGTAATGAGAATAATGGCATATCATTCGCCTTTTGTACATTATATTTTTATGTGTATGCAATAAAGATTAAATAAATAAATAAATACAGTTGAAGAGTTGATTCTAGAGCCTTCTATGGAGTATTGGAATCAACACGGCAATTCACAGTAATATAACACTTTCTAATACATTACCGCAGAAGTTATGTCTTAATTTGTCTAGTTTTGGAAAATAAGATACTGCCGCGATATGTTTTCTCGCATTGGCACTCCTTGGTCTATTAAAAGAAGAACACTAAGAACAAAAAAATTACAACTGAACATCAGCATTCATTTCAAATAGAGTTAATTATTTTATTTCTTTAAACAAAAAGTTCTGCTTAAAGTCCACTGTGTCCAAATACCAGCAAAAGAGTATTTAAATCAAAAGAAAACAAAACAAGTCAACGCAGGGTAGAGGTAAGAAGAGAGGGTATTTGGTATGGGATATTATAAGCCTAACGATTATTACGTACCCTTTGGGCGTTCTTGCGGGGATTGGCTGACCCGGCCGCGGATCTGCACCGACTTCCGGTGGTTTTATGTTGTTCTTTTTATTATTTGAAATGTAGGCCAGCCGAAAAGTGGGACATGCCAGTTAACACCTTCGTGGTAAATTTATTTAGCTACCTACTATTATTTCAGCGATTCGTTCTTAAACTTTTCAACTAGGCTTCTTGGCGGGAAAGTGAAGCGTCATGTCTGCGGTTTTGTTTTATTTTCTAAAATTTGTGATATTTCTAACATTAATGTGTAATAACGGTGGATTATTAACCGTTAAGTGTTTGTGAACATACATGAGTATTGGTAAATTAAACAAAACAGTGCAACATCACTTTTCAAATTTTCTCTCAAGGAGTCCATGTGAGATCTCAGTATAGTCCCACATATTTACTGAGGACTCAAGGGGCTTTGGGGAGGGTATCTCATTTACCATTTTTTATCTTTATCATCACTCATTCTCATTTACTATGAATTATATATTATTAATATATTACTTACTTGACACTGGCTAAATGTGCTAGCCGCACGAAGCCATTATTTAAATGGAAGAAGAAGAACTTTTCAACTACGTAAGTTAAAATGTAAATTTCCATAGAATCATATATTTAACTCTTTTATTTAATTTTATTATAATTTAAATTCTATGCTAGAAAAAATCGACCTTTCCGCGGTGGCCCAATTGAGAATCAAACTCACGTCTTTTGGATAACCTGACCACTGCTGTTTATTCCATATCTTCACGTATATAAAAGTAAAAGTAAAGTAAAGTAAAAAAAATATTTATTTCATAAACTATTATACATAGTACTTGAAAACGTCATGATTACAAATGAGAAAAAAAAATACAATCGAAATAATATTACACTATATCACGAAGCTTAGATTCACTTACATACAAAAAAACAATTTAAAAACAAAAAATAATTAAGTGTAAGTGAATCTAAGTGCCAGTTCCGAGCCACCGCTCTGTAAGAAGAACTGGCAAGAAACTCACAGGCTATGCTCTTTTAAATATGTCCATTAGTTTGGTACTAGAATTACAATCTTCATTTGTCAGTGAAGCTTGATACAATGCAATATAACATAACCTTAACAATATTTATTTTTTCAAGTCATTCATATTAGAATAGCCTGTATGAAACGGCAGTTTAATCCCAAGCATTTTTATCTGCCATAAAATACCTAATTAATGTTTAAATATTAATAGAAAATTTAAGAATCCGATAATAAGGTAATATTTATTTTCAAAATAGAACACAATGAATTAGACGTAGAACTGCTGTTAAAAGATACGCCTGCCTTCATATTTAATAGTGTCATTTATGAAAAACAGCAACAGCCTAATGAAAGACTGCAAAATCAGACGGTAAGACGACTTTAAGATCAACAGAATCATTTAGATTCGTCAAATTTTGACAAACAGAATGGAAGTATCATAAATGTTTTGACAACAATGAAAGAGGTACATAATCAAGAAGTAGAGAGAAATAAAAGCAAATTGAATTCTTTGTCAGAGTTTGTCAGTTAATATACCAAATAAAATTACGCCTCAATTTATTAATTAACTGATCACACGATACACATATTTTATAATTTGAGTAATTGTAGCACTGTATGTTTTAATCGAGACGTAAAACAACGTAAAGGAGATTATATTGAATTAAATAAACAAAAAGTATTTTCCCTTCACCGTCGCGTCGTGGCTTAATTAGGTTGAAATAACAGAATTTTATTACGGCCATTTCTTTTTATATACATAGCCGTTCGTTTTTTTAATTAAACCACTTTCGTGAATCATAATACATCACGAACATTAATTAAATGGTGTCGATTGTAGGCACTTTCAATTACGTGCTAATTAAAGTAGCTAAAGTTCAGAAGAGTTTACACAGGACACAGATGGGTGACCGTTTGTGTGGCATTGGATATCGAGCGCTCCCGTTCTTCGCCACCCTGAGCCGGTACCAGTTCAACTATATTCGCTAAGCAGGACGCCACACACCTTTACCGCGGCCTTGGTGTTATAGGCTCAAGAAGGAACACGGATGGTTTTTAGTCAGTAGAAGTCTGACACACCCTCCCGCTCCACCCACAGCGGGAGAAGGTCATTTGATGATTTTCCATCCCAAAAAAAAAAAAAAAGAACGCCACACACCTTAGCCATTCCGCACTGGGTGGTCCGAGGTGGAGTTTAAATTGCGAATGGAGATAGCCCGCGATCTTTATGGGTACATTAATACTACAAACACTAAAACATCAAGGGGCTTATTACGAAACAAGATCTTAAGTTAAACCAGGTATAAAACTAGTGTTGCCACTGTGTTCATTTTATCATATAAAAGTGACAGCACTAAATTTAAACCTGGCTTAACTTTAGATCTTGATTTATAATAAGCCCCCAAAAGTCTAACTGTAAACTCAGTTTAAATTCGATGATCTCAGAGATTATAATCCCTTTGTTGATCTTAAGATCTATGCGAGGATTCATTGACTAAAAAGTTAACCATCTATAAATATGAGACGAAGTTTGAACTTGTTGACATATTCATTGACTGAACACATATCGCTCAACAGTTAGGCTAAGACCGCTTTTAAATTTATAAGACCACATCACATTCTTGTCGAAACAATAACCAAGTCTAAGACAATACTTCTAAAACTTTCCGCAAACATCGACCAAACGTAATTTCCTTAAATCTAAGCGAACACATTTAGCGAATGAAGCTGGGTACAGACCACTACGAAACGTAACATTACGTGTTACACAGCGAGTGTTCGTGTGCTCGTTACCATACTTGTGGTTGTATGGAGCGATCTTCTTTTTGAACTGCATCTAAAGCTTACCGCCAGGAACATGTGGTCAACATAATGTGACAAATTAAAATAAAATCAAATGTAAAACGTCGTTACGCATCATGCTCACTGCGAACGGTACATTACGGCTTCTTAGTCAGTCCCTACCTTAATACGGCTCCATAAGATTTCCTGTTCCCAGCGCGCCGTAGGAAATGGGGCTTTCGGACAGACGTTTTTGGGGCACCGGGCCGTTACCGGCGCGCTATGTCCAGTTTCCGTGATTCCGTGATACGAATGTCTATAGACGTTCGTATCACGGAATCTCTTTGTTGCGTCACCGTGACGCGAAACGGAAAATAGAATGACGCTACACAGGAAGATGTGTTTAGTGAGAATTTGTCATGTAGTCAGGAATTAATAGAAAGCTATAGTTTTCTTTACTTATGTTTTTTTTTAACCGAAGAGGGTGAAGACCAATCGCTTGTTCCTTGGTCCTGAGACGGGTGACCGATTCCCTGAGTACCGATTCAGTATACCAATAGACACGATATCCTGAAGATGATACGTAAATTAAGTCTCTCAGACTATGAATAGACACTCTGTCAAAATCACAAGCGTAATATGCACTGAATATCTATTAACAATGTCGTTTTCTTTACAGTGCACCTCCAGTTCGAAGACGTGGACCTGCAAGACTACGTCCTTCAGACTATGGTGGGAAACTTCATCCGGGGCAACTTCACCCCGACCAGTTTCGAAGAGAAGCCCTGCCGCGACGACCAGCCGTACTTCATCAGGCGACCGGAGCGGTCCAAGCATTACTGGTTCGACGACAAATATAGGACAGAAAGTTCAAGTGGTTACTTCTTCAGACAGAAGTATCGGTTAGGCAGAGGTGCGCGATCAGTGATTAAGGGATTGGGGTTGAAGAGTGGGAGGTTTCGCAGGCTGTTCCTCCCGGCCAGGGTGGTGAGCGGACCCCTGGGCGACAGGGGCAACGTGGTCCTGCAGTGGTCGCTCACTGATGTCGTGCATTTGGACACCGAAATTACTACTGTTACATTTAGGTGAGTAAAGCTGTTTTTTTATATAAATATGTAACAACGGATGCCTCGGTAGTAAGTTTTTTTGCTATGTAGGATCTTGTCTACAAGGTTAAATACAACTAGGGGCTAACTTTGAGTAAAATATGTTTTTTTGAGTGCCAATTTTTCAGTCTATATTTTTTTTATTTATACACACATAAAGTCATGCTTCTTTTCCGTAGGCCGAGATCATATCCTTCCACTCGCTTCGATCTTGAAACTCAGTTTTAGCTTCACTCATAGTCATTTAATCTTCTCATATATACCCGTCGGCTTAGGGTACTTTTGACCAGCCTTTTCTCCAAAATTTTCTGGATTTACAAACAAAATGGAAATACAATTTTTTTTTAACAATAATGAAAGAGATATGAGCTGTACCATAATCAAGAAATAAAAGCAAAATGGTTTCTTTGTCAGTCAATTTGTTTGTTGTGTTTTTTTTTCTCAAGATTTGTCAGTCTGACTCTATTTCCCATTTATCTATATACGACTTATAGGGGGGATTTGTCAGTCAGCTTGTCGTGATTCTAAAGGGAGGAGTCGGTGAATCGAGGCTTCTAAAAGGCAACGAGATAAAACTCATCTTAATATATAAACGACGTTAATAAAAATATAACTTTGTCGAATTAAAAAGTCGCATCATATTTCCAAAGGCATTTCTTACATGACCAATGTAAACATTTATTCTAGGAACAGACAAATGTATCTACAGCTATACATACTCTACTATGACAAAGTACTAGTTGGCTGACCCGTAGTTCGCCACACGGTCCCACACCAATTAAACCCGTCCTTCTACTGAGATATGGGGCCCTCGAGGACGGCTCCGTTTAGTTTCCCTCACACTGCATTCTGTATAATTAAGCACCAAAGATAGTTAAATACTGGTCAGCTTTATAGAGTTGGGTAGTAATTTTCTTTATCGTCATCACTCATGCCAATTTTAGGGCTGCGTTCGGGAAACTACGCAAAATCTTCTCGTCAAAAATACCTCAGTGTCTTAAGACGAAAGTCTTTGACCAGTGTGTGTTGCCAGCGATGACTTACGAGGTGCCAGACTGCCAATGGAGAGAGCTATGCTCGGAGTGTCCCTACGTGATAGAATCAAAAATGAGGAAATCCGTAGAAGAACTAGAGTGACCGACATAGCGCAGCGCGTTTGCAAGCGAAGCGAAGTGGCAGTGGGCGAGGCACATAGCTCGAAGAACCGACGACCGATGGGGCGTTGAGGTTCTAGAATGGCGACCACGAATCAGCAAGCGTAGTAGACGGCGGCCCCCACGTGATTGACCGACGATCTGTTCAGGCAGGCGGCAAAGGATCGATATATGTGGAAAGCAATTGGGCAGGCCTATGTTCAGCAGTAGACTTCAAATGGCTGAAATGATCACTCATGCCATGCCTCTTACCTTCAGAAAAGTGGGAGTGTCTGAAAACCAGTGCTGTGGAAGACCAGATCTTGCCAGCAAGAGCTAAGTTTTTCCAATCGCTTTTAGTGTACAACTTTTTAAAATGTACTTTACATGCACTACTTTACTTGAAGCAATAAATACATTTTATGTATTATTTTCATTATTATCATCATCTCAGCCATATTATAAATACACTGAACATAACTTTTCCAATGTTTTCCAAATTGATCAATCTTTATCTGGTGGGAGAACAAATCTTGACGAATTCTTCTCCACTCAACCTCCAACCTGCCCTTAATGAGCTTTCTTGAGCTAGACTTAAAAAAGGTTACATTAAACAAATTTAATCTACTTGCTTCATTGCAACGACCAGGGGGCCTACCGCCGAGTTCGATGGCAATCGATTATAAGGCAAAATGGATTTCGAATTGATTCTGTCGTACCGCCGAACTCATGGAAATCGAAACAAAATGGCGTTCTCCATTTACCTATTGGTCTGTCACGGACTGAAGGTCATGAATGAGGTGGCTGTCGGCAGATTCCCCGGTACGGATTAATGAACGCAAAACAAAGTTTGATCTAGATGGATTACCGGTAATCCATCGAATTCGGCGGTAGGCCCCCAGGCCATGGATCTATCGGGTGGGAGGTCGTCCTCTATAATTTGCTTACTATCTTCTATAATTTATTGCGTAAATGTCAATGATTTAGGTTCCAACTAATATTTTTTAAACGTTCTTAAGTAAGTTATTAAAGAATAGATAGCCTATCGGCATAGCCAGCTGAAGTGGCGTTGAGCTAGCCTTATGTAAATCGAGAACCAACAGTTTGCTATTGTGACGGGAATGCTCGTTGCGACCGCATATAAACGTAAATGAAGAAATTGGGGAGGCCTGTGTCTAAAATTTGATGTCATCAAATTGAAAGAATAATGAGGACGGGTCGTCAGTGCACCTTTAGCCGTTGGTCTATGACTATCAAGAAAGTCCTCTGGCGAAGAATTCCAAAGAGATTAATGTATGGCTCTATTCGAAAAAGGCGTGAAACATGGTAGTAACGCGCCTGATATTGCTAGCGCCCGTACGCAGCACTTTCCATCAGAAGTGCCACATAAGGACAGAAAAAAGAAAGAACTATCTAGTAGATAACAAAAAATCACAGATACTATTAGGAAGATTCTGTCGTATGAATGTTTTGCTTACTTTAGGGGCTACGTAGCACTCTGGCTTGCAATCACTAGATTTTTACGAAGCTCCTTCTCTTTTTTTGTTGCTATCTACATAGATAGCTTTGTTGCTATCTATGTAGCTATCTCAGTAGTGGACGTCGTTGAATTAAAATCATGCTGATTTGTCATCACCGTACTCTAAGCCAATGGTGTACGACTGTCAGGAAAGTATTTCCTCTGGTGGCTTGGGAAAACCAAGAAATGTATGCATGGGGCTCTTCAAGAAGGGAATGAAACGGTTTTAATAGTGCTAGTGATCAATAGCATTCATAAGCTGATCCAGATGCAGGTTAGGTAGGATGCTATAGCACCACCTTGTGATGTAAAAAGGAAGATATATCCAATGAAAGAAATCACAGAGGTATACTTTCAAGAAGATTCTCTCGTTTGAATGTATTGCCTATTTTAGGGGCCCGTACGAAGCACTCTGGCCGCAATTACTGGAGTTTTACGAGGCGATTCCTCTTGTTTTGTTGCTATCCGTGAATCCCCCGAGCATTTGAGTAAGTTTATGGAGACGTAGAGCGGACCGTAAACGCTGTATTACTGTTCGATTTAGAAATTAAAGTTGCGGTACTGTAAACTTATGTACTTAAATTTTATGTCTCGTGCTCACCTGTGTATGCCGTTCTAGTATAGTGCCATCTCCTCCCATCTCACAGGGAGTCGTTAGAGTCGACCAAGAGAAATCCAACCGGATGATAGGCAGCAGCTTACTGCGTTCTGGCTTAAACTGCGATCACCATCCCGCCTGTCCAGCGTGGTGATTATAGGCAAATACTCCCAATAGAATGTAATCTATTAAGGAGGCTGATGTTCAGCAGTGGACTTTATAATTTTTTAAATGTTACGGAAATTGATATATTCATTCGCAGTCGCACGAAGGTCAAAATGATCTACTTAATTATTTTAAATCTACATAAAAGTGATAAATAGATATAAAGATGTTCTTAATACTCACTAAAATTCTAAGGCATCATTCACCTGTTGCTATATTAACTATGTACACATATTTGTTACCTATTATTTAGCGAATATTATTAGTATAGTGAAATGAAATGAAATGAAATGAAATGAAAATGAAATGAAATGAAATGAAATGAAATGAAATGAAATGAAATGAAATGAAATGAAATGAAATGAAATGAAATGAAATGAAATGAAAATGAAATGAAATGAAATGAAATGAAATGAAATGAAATGAAAAATGAAATGAAAAATTATTTATTTCAATATCACACAACATACACAACATAATAAAGAAATAATACAATATATAGGACACGTAATGGTTGCATAATATTGAAAAAGGCCCCTGCTCAGTATTCGCAGTGAGTCTGTGAACAAACCCACTGCACTGATTTTCAGCATGGGCCAGATTCACTATAGTGAATTCACGATAGTGTTAGTATCTATGTTTTCAAAATTTTGTTATGCCACTCTTGCATGCAGTGGCTTCCTTTAAGTAAGACAGCATTTAGATTATTTTTTTTTAAATGCAAGTTTTATTGTAAATTGTTAAAATGTATGTTTTGTTGGTTGCCCATGAATAAATAAATAAATAATGCTGACAAGATGATAATGACTCACCTATGTTGGTTAAAATGACTACAAGCCCGCATGAGATACTGTAATAAATAAAAAGAAGATCACATCACTTTATTTTTACGTCATTTACGCACTGCAGTATATGTCTGTTTGGAACTTGGGACATTTTTAATCTTTGAATATGAGTTAGTAGGCAACAGGTAAGAGAGGAATGTAGAACAAGTTTACGTATAGGGCTGAATGTTTTTAAAAACTGTCATTTTTCGGATTGAAATTAAAATTTCTACTTAGGCTTATTTACTGTTAAATTAGGTCTGTTATTGTGTTTAAGGAAGGAAAAAATCACAACAAGCGAAATAATTTAATGGAACGGTTAAGTGTGTTAAACTTAAAGTCAGTAGGCCTCCCTATGTAAACCCCGCCCGCACGAGCTCTATGGAGCCAAACTTGAATAAATGACTTTTGATTTTAAATAAAGTTATTAATACTTACTAGTTAATAATATTGGTCAACTTACTTCCATTAATTGACGACCTATATGGCGAGGAGATCAGTATACCTGCACTAAACTCAAGAGTTCGTGGGTTCGATTACCACACAGGTCAAATCTTTGTGTGCTTCATGCACTCCATTCACCCGAGTGATGAATATTTGTTATTAAGAATGTATGTACAAAAAAAAATGTTATGTAAGAAAGTTTATCCGTTCTTTAATACCCTAATTAATATATAAAAATATAAATATATTTTGAATCTACTGGCTGACCCCCTAAAGTCTGAATAAATGTATTTACAAAAATAATTCTTGTATAAATTACATACATTTCTACATAATTGGTCTAGTGAATTTGGAGCAGCATTATTGTGACAGATATATATCTCCAGACACCCTAGTGAAGGGGGTTTTGACCTGTAGCGTGTTATGGCCACTGCACAGTACCTAAACACTGAATTCATCAATTGATTTTATTATAGCAAAATTATCTTTTCTTCATGTCAGCCTTATAAAGTTCACTGCTAAACATTGGCCTCCCCAATAGATTACATTATATTGGGGGTATTTAAAGAAAAGTAATTAGTTTTTTATTTCATAAACTATTACAATGCACTTGAAAACGTCAAAATAAAATATAAATTTTAAAATACTAAATATTACTACACTGAAATCACGAAGTTTAGATTCACTTACATGCAAATAAATAAAAATTAAGTGTAAGTGAATCTAAGTGCCAGTTCCGAGCCCCCGATCTGTGAGATGAACTTGCAAGAAACTCACAGGGTTGCTCTTTTAAATTATCAATCAAATATAACAATACGGAACACACACAGTGAATATTTGAAGATATTGGAAGGGTCCCCAGATGCCATAACCAATAAAGTAGCATTAAGGAACACCTTATTTTTAATTTGCCCATAATCACCACGTCGGGAAGGCAGTAAGCAAAATGACGCTGCTGCCCATTATCCCGTAGGATTTCTCCTCGTCGACTCTTACGACTCTCCGTGAGATGAGAGAGCGTGGCACTATTTTAGGCCGGCATCACACGACGCCTCAACTCTCACGTTATTGAGCTGAGATGATTTAATTGATTTCAGTTTGAATAGTAAGGATGATAGATAAATAAAAGAAGTGTTAAAGTTTTTCAAAAAAAAATTGCTACAACATATCAAGCAGTATTAAGCTAGTATGGGCAGTGTCCCCCTTTAAGCTGATATTTGCCTGTGTCAAGAGACACTGCCATTTCTTAATGAAAAAATATTTTTGGCTCAAAATAACCTTAACATAGCCTTATTTTATTTTAATATATTTTTTTACACTATTTACAATGCTTGCTTTCTTTGAAGTTACTATGTTATATGCTTAGAATAATTACACCTAGAAGCCCAGTACGCGTCGTCAAAGTGAGGCAACTCAAACCTAGCCATAATGGCTAAGTTCGTTACGCGGCCCGTCAATGCTCAAGGTCGTGTCGTATTGAAAACTACTCCTGATATTTTTATTAAAAATGACGGTTTGCGCTATGAACGGATATCACAATACGTCGGAAAAGCACAAGAAACATATTAACATAACATTACACGGGTAAATTATGCGTTTGAACTTACATTTTTAAGTAAAACATTCATTAAAATGAAAAAATAATTTCAATATTTGTTACGTGACAGTTAATGAAAATGTTGCCATTAAGGGGAAAAAATCTCCTACATTTTGTTGTAAGTGAAACATGTCTCAATTAGACAATAATTAAATTGCACAAAATGTAATTTGACAATTATCTGCTACTACCTTCCACCCGCGACTTTGTTCGCGTGGAATAATTTCTTTAATGTACGATAACACAAAAATATTTATTTAATTTCATTGATTGATTGATTTCAATTGATATCGCATAAATCACATTTTAAAAAGGTGTAATAGTTTTATTCGATTCTGGTCTATCTACATAAAACAGTTGACTAACTATAACAATTTAAGAGTTTCATAGCTCTAAATATCTTAAATAAATAATTAGTGAAAAATTATTCACCCCAGGCAGGATAAATATATATACATTTTTAATGAAATTATAAAATAAGTGGTTTTTCGTATAAACTAAATGCAATAAATAGCTAAGCTAAAGTGTAAAAGTTTCAACTTCCCTACTTTTAGGGAAAATTGAATGAAATGACAACATTGTTATGAACTATCGTTCTAGGTGTTATTATTCTAAGGTTATATGTCAATTGTCAGAAATTTAATGAGTGACGTTTGTAATAACTGTTTGGTAGTCTATGGATTGACGCTTCTTGCACAATTTGAACGTTCGCACAATAATTGTATTATTTTCGAATAACTTTAATTGTATACCTATTTTATTTTATTTACTACATTTAGGGCGACTAACAAAACATGCACCAAAAATGAACATAACAAATACAGTTAATACTTAAAAGCTAAGTGCTGTTTTACTTACAAGTCACCACGGCATGCATTGACACAAAAATAAGAAGATACATACAAACAATTTTACTTATAAAACCCAAAATAAAAAAAACAATGAAGCAACAACTCGTATGACATGACCGATTGACCTCATATTATTAATATTTATTTATGTTATGTGTTGTAATTATATTGTTTGAATTTGTGTTGGTGTGTGACCGTGACAGGGCACTTAGGTCCCTTCGGAATACCAGCGCTTTGGTTTCATAACCATAGCTTCGAGCTGAGAAGGGAACCTTTTACTGGTCTACGTATTCTATTAATTAATAATTTAAAAAAATCTATGTTTTCTGTTGGCGTTAGTATGTCTTTAAAACTATATGAATAAATTTACATTTATTACAATTAGGTACTTACACCTAATTGAGTGATTCAAAAAAAAATAACGTTAAAACAAAAGCCAACTTAACTACAACTTAAATATCACATTAATTTCCAATCACCCACCGTTACGTGAACGCTCTAAGCCAAGCGGTATAATAATCAACTTGAAATTCTGCCATCAATTACACGCCCTAGCTTCTGGGTCATTAATCAGAAAGTTTGGAGACCTTTCACGGGCGCCTTCTACCACTTTCGGATTTAACTTGAAGAAAATATCCGCTTAGATTTTAAGCTAATAAATAATAATAATAATACTTTATTGATACTTTCACAATTTCACTATAAAATACAGACACTGAATCCTATGTTAGGTTTCCCTGTGGTATAGGAGTCAGTTCCTTCCCAAAAGAGAGATAACATTAATTGTGACGCAACACAAAAGGTACTCCTCAAGATCTAAACTAAATACAAAAAAAAAACAAAAGAAAACAAACAGAATTTAAGAGAAAAAAAAAATATATTAAATTGTATCATGAATAAAATATAATAAAAAGTGTATAATAAAACATATAATATAAAATATTACTCAGTTACTCTCATGCATTTTTGAACAATAATAATAACAATATATAAATAAAAATAACTATGTAACACACAGCTCAAGTGGTAATTTACATTAAAATAATAAATAAGTGCTCTTATAATTGGGAGAAAGTGATTGTTGCCATCAAATTCTCTATGATATAGCTGGATGAAGAATAAGTTAAACAAACCGTGAGAAGGATTTTGGGATATTCCGAATAACTTTGATAAAGATTACACACAAAAACAAAGAAAATTAAACAGGTAGGTATATACAATTGGCAGCCTTATCGCTTATTAATGTACCTACTTATTCCACGGTATAAAGCGCTTTCATTTTTCAGACTACCTTATATAATTACACTTTGTGCACTTTTTCATTATAAAATAAAAACAAGTATTTTATGACAGAGTTGTTATATTTTTATTGTATTTAAAAGAAGATATGTTCCGATTAAGTATGGAATAAAATATCCGTCAACACGGCTCCGATGACAGGCCATTACTCTTTTCATGAAATTTTCAATGACTTTTGCACAGAGATGTGGCTGAATTTCACCGATGACGCGTTGGATTTCCGATTTGAGCTCACGAATTGTTTTATGCGAATAAACCCGTGATTTCACAAAACCCTAAAGAAAAAAATCGCACAGCAATAAATCGCACGATCTTGGTGGCCAGGTGGCATCAGAATTGCATGAGATAATGTGTTCTAGTAATCGTTGCTGCAACAAGTTTATGTTTGTAAGAACTTCGTCTGTTGGTCGTAAAAGATCAAACTTCATAACTAGAAATAAAACGGTGATTGCTTTAATTTTCTTTGATTTAATTCCATTTCTATCTATTTTACAAAAAAACACCTGCTCCGTATGACAGCTCTATATCAAGTAACGAGTATCAAGTATTTCTGTGTCATAACAACATAACAATATACTAATAAATCACAGGTATAAAACTATGCCCGAATATAACAGTTACCAGATACTCGTAACTGGTAGTTATTTATTTATTTATAAAATTGATCACCAACATAACACACATTAATTATACAAGAAAAGACTTAACCATAGCAGTATTTAGCTCAATGTCATTATAATTACAAGCGATGAAAGCATGCAATAAAAAAAATATAAACATAAATTCGTAATTAAAGTTACGCTAGTAGCAAACTGTGAGACTTGTGGAGTAATTGACGACGTATTTTACTTGTTGGTGGAGTGTGAGCGGACTCGAGGTCTGAGACAGGACTCGTTGAGAGTAATGTACTCCATCGTCGGTTCCTACATATCACTTTTGGCTGAGCCAACTTCGAGCGCTACTAAAATGTTTTTTCAGCGAATACATAATATTATTAAAATGTAGTAGGTTAAGATTTAAATGAGAAGCTGTCATGAGGCATGATCAATGTTATGATCAAAGCTCCCAAAGAAATAAAGAAAAAGAAAAACCTTAATCACACCATAAACAATCCATCAAATATATAATAATAGAATATAATATCAACCTCTTTCAAGCTCCGCTATGTTAGAAAGAATATCAAAGATAACATCTTATTTTCCCTGTGTAACCAAAGGTCAAACATAAAAAAACGCCATTTACCCAAGAAATAATATTTGTATAAAAGGAATATTTTCATTATTAACACTAAAGAAGGAGCTTGGCTACAAAAAATCCTTGTACAACCAAAACGTGATAAAGGAGAACTCATTTCGGACAAAATGGACCTTTCCACATTGTTATTGGTTCTATTATTCATAGAATTGATGCTTTTGAAATCATGCTACCACGTTATATTCGCAAGGCCAAAAACCTTTATCCTCCGTCTGGTATTGTTACGGGAGAATTAACATTCCGTCATGGCGATAAAGATAACTGTTGACTGGCAAAGTCTGGGCTTAAGGGATTTCTTGTTAGGGTTTGTTTGAAAGTGTTATGAATCTGTCAGCGGGCCCAAGTTTACTCCTGTGTTTACATTTCTGACGTACAATATTGAACTTTAGGTGCGTAGGGTAACAAACCCTTTATATAAAACATATAGGGGCTTATTACAAAACAAGATTTAATGTTACACCAGGTTTAAAATTAGTGCTGTCACTTTTATTTTATAAAAGAAGATGACAAATCCAAAACTAGTAGGTAAAGACAGGACTTCTTGGCGGGAAAGTGAAGCGTCATGTCTGCAGTATTGTTTTATTTTCTAAAATTTGTGATATTTCTAACATTAATGTGTAATAACGGTGGATTATTAACCGTTAAGTGTTTGTGAACATACATGAGTGTTGGTAAATCAAACAAAATAGTGCAACATCACTTTTCAAATTTTCTCTCAAAGAGTCCAAGTCCATCAGTATAGTCCCACATCTTTACTGAGGACTCAAGGGGCTTAGGGGAGGGTATCTCATTTACCATTTATCATCTTTATCACCACTCATTCTCATTTACTATGAATTATATATTATTAATATATCACTTACTTGACACTGGCTAAATGTGCTAGACGCACGAAGCCATTATTTAAAATAAAGAGAGAAAGAAAGACAGAAATTGGTTCTGTTTAAAACTCGTGCTGTCACTTTTATTTCAAGATAGACAAAACAAAAACTAGTGAATACAAAAATTGGCTCTGTTTTTTTTTTTTTGATTATTCAAATAACATAACATATTATTTTTACTTATTCAATCGCCAAACTACATAATAGTTTAATGGCGAATATAACACCTTTTTAAATACATATTATGTAACTAATAAAATCACAAGCATAATAATTAATCCTTCACAAGAGGTTAGGAACAGCCAGAATCAAAAACATCAATAAGGTATTTTTAACCTGTTTTTATATACTGCTGTGCAGCAGCAAACAACTTCACTTGGTATGTGGTTAAACAATTTAGGTATAAGATATTTTCTAGTTCTCTTGCCATAATAAACTAGTGCTGTCTCTGTCTTCATTTTACCAAATAAAAGTGAAAGCACTAGTTTTAAACCTGATCTTGTTTTGTAATAAGTTCCATACTGTTTGATGAGCTTAAAGATATCTGCATTTCGTTCCTGAGATAATGAATTCGATTCTCGTATGCAGTGCCGTTACTAGTGCGGTGCCAGCAGTGCCCAGGCACAGGTCGCAGACCCTGGAGGGGCGCAGAAATGACCAGACTAGTATCTAGTTTTATCTCATGCATGCTAGTAGGTACATTTTGTTTTGTTGCGAACATTGAACTACTGTACCTGGCCTGTATTTTCAGAGCCTGGTCAGAGCATTTTTCAAGGGCGCAGTTTTAAAAGCTCGCACCGGGTGCATAAAAGGCTACTAGTTACGGCACTGCGCGTATGGGGTATTGCCGAAATGTATGTACGCGGATAACTTCAGAACACCACCACACCACCACCACATAATAAAATCTAGTATTTATTTCGTGTATTTTTTTTGTTGTGTTGTATTGTTTAAACCAATCTTAATTTTAATTCGTTCTCATCCCATATCTTATTTTTTATTTCTTATAGTTTAATTTGAATAAGCCTGTTAGAATATTTATATGCATGTTGTGACACCTTCAAATGTTGTACATTTAGCTTGTTATAATGAATATTTACTTAGACATAAGAAAATAATGTCACAGCTACTGGTTGTCCATAATAAATAAATAAATAAATAATAAAATCTTTATTTAATATCTTATGGTTTACAGGACTAATTTATGACCAGGAATTCCTTTTAACTGCATATGAACATGTGTTAGGAGATTCCGCTCTTCCATAACATTAGTGTACGTAATATATGAATACTCCGCCGAAATAGTACTTTTTTTTTCTTTTAAATAATGGCTTCGTGCGTCTAGCACATCTAGCCAGTGTCAAGTAAGTGATATATTAATAATATATAATTCATAGTTAATGAGAATGAGAGATGATAAAGATGATAAATGGTAAATGAGATACCCTCCCCTAAGCCCATTGAGTCCTCAGTAAAGATGTGGGACTATACTGAAATCTTACATGGACTTCTTGAGAGAATTTGAAAAGTAATGTTGCACTGCTTTGTTTGATTTACCAACACTCATGTATATTCACAAACACTTAGCGGTTAATAATCCACCGTTATTACACATTAATGTTAGAAATATCACAAATTTTAGAAAATATAACAAAACTGCAGACATGACGCTTCACTTTCCCGCCAAGAAGTCCGAAATAGTACTTATAGAAATTATCTTCGTTTATTTTTAATAAATTGAAGTTTGTACAAAGAAAAAGACCGGATCACATATATTATGTTTAAACGAAAGCAAATTGTATTGTAGAAAATAATGGCTTCGTGCGTTTTGCACATTTAGCCAGTGTCAAGTAAAAGATATATTAATAACATATAAATCATAGTAAATGAGAATGAGAGGTGAGAAAGATGATAAAAAATGGTAGATAAATGAGATGCCCTTCCCTTAACCCCTTGAGTCCCCAGTACAGATGTGGGACTAAACCGAGATCTCTCATGGACTTCTTGAGAGAATTTGAAAAGTGATGTTGCTCTGTTTTGGTCAATTTACCAACACTCATGTATGTTCACAAACACTTAACGGTAAATAATGCACCGTTATTACACATTACCGTTAGAAATATCACAAATATTAGGAAATTAAAAAAAATTGCAGACATGACGCTTCACTTTCCCGCCAAGAAGTCCGTTTGTTAAAGATTTTAAATATTATGACAAAAGATTGACAGATGTCAAAATAAGCCGACATAAAGTTCGCTGGGTTATCTCACTTAAGATATTAATGAAATATGATATAATATTATTGAGAAATATTTTCTAACAATTACACTAATTATTTAGTTCCAAGTTAACTGTCATTAAAAACGTGTGTTATGGATAACTAAATAACAGCATAATCATACATAAATATTTTTATTTGTAAATACAAACTTAATATACATACAGACAGCGGCGATAGCCCAGTGGCGAGACCTCTTGCCTTTGAATTCAGAGGGTTTCGGGTTCAAACCCTGGTGGCGCACCAACGACTTTTCGAAGTTATGTGCGTAATTATCGCTTGCTCCGTCGTTAAGCCGTTGGTCCTGGCTGTCATGAACATCTATGGCAGTCGTTATTAGGAAGTCAGTGCCTTTTAACATACTGACAGCTGGTTTAACCATAGAGTGATATTTTCTTCTGGGCTGCGGAGGTCAGACGGCGCTCGCTCCTTATAATAACTGAAATCCAGCCATAATGCTTAACCGCACCGCACCCTGGGCCCTAAGCTTAAGTTTAGGGTAACCGGGATAATACTAGGATATGTGATGAGTGACAAACTTAATATACATAGGTAAACACCCAGACCAGACCAAATATTCATGTTCATGCACACAAAGATTTGTCCTTTGCGGGAATCGAACCCACGACCTTAGGAGCCGAGTGCGGGTATACTCGCCACCACGCCATATCAGTGTTTAACAGATATAACATAATCAAGATCATAAAATATTTTTCGGCTGTACGAACAAAGTGTGTTTACCAGCTCAATCATCATATTTTTAGCAAATGACTATATCTTTATTTGCAAAAAATAACAACAAATAACTAAAAGTTAGCATAATTCTATAGTACTTTCAAATCTGTATCAAATTTTTATTATTTTATCTAAGTGAAGTGAAAAGCCCCTTTCCGCCCCAAAATGGGGTATAGGAGAATAAAGTTGTTCGCATAAAATAATTCTAAAATCTTAAATACCATATTTTAGGAAGTATGCAATTTAATTTTCAATAAAAAAAATAACTTCTTTTAACTTGGTTATTCCTCCATGGTCTACTGAAACAGATTCTTTTAGGAATAAGCTGTACCGTTACACTTGTTTTTTTAATATATATCAACTATTTATTTTGCCATTTACGTGTCCATAAACTACTAAATAAAATAACTAGTGAGTAAATAAAAGGGTGTATAATTATATAGTAAAAGACTTTACGTACATAAAAATAGTGTTACATCGATTGCAGGAAGTAAAAAGCTCCTTTCCGCCCCAAAGTGGGGTGTTGGAAGGTCGGCTGATCCATCACGACAACCTGACAGTTGAGTGACTGATTGCTCAAGCCCTTGAGTTTGTTATCGCCCCGGCACAATGGTCAAGGACGAACTAACTCATGCAAAAAGTTTCTCATTTCAGCTTTCAAGGCGCCACTTATTGATGACTTTGGTCGGTAATTATAGGGACGCCTTAGAATTGTAAATTTATTGGATACAAATTATTCAGTTCAGGGTTCGATAAGAAGCACTTTACGAAGGTCACTTCAGGTTAATATTTGAACAATAATATATTTATAACTAGCGGCCGCCCGCGACTGCGTCCGCGTTACCTACATATAAAACTTCCCCTGGAATCACTCTATCTATTTAAAAAACCTCATTAAAATCCGTTGCCTAGTTTTCAAAAAAAAAAAAACAAAAATTCAAATTCATTTATGCAAGTTTGGCTCAAAAGAGCTCTTATGAACGTCAAAACTTAAAAACTAGCGCGCCCCTTCACTGCGGGCGGGAGCTTGACCGTAAAAGAACGGGCAAGAAAATCGTCAAGGTTAGTTTTTTCTCCCGCCAGTTACAAGAAAATGTACTTAATAGTAAAACAACAAATCTACAAAAACCTGTGTTCTGCAGTCACAAGATGTAAAATAAAAGAAGAAAATAACTTTTTTTTTAAAATCTAAGCAACGTAGGGACAGACAGAAGAAAGCGGCTTTGGTTTATACTATATAGTGATATGAAATTTTCACTAGAAAAATTAAACCTGTCCGTGGAAGCGAGAGTTGAAATCGAACCCACGACCTTTGATAGCCGGTCCACCGATTGTTCAAAGGTTGTAGGTACGATTCTCACTCGGACCACCACGGATCACATGCATCCTGCCTGATGGTAACCAGTCGTTGCAGTTCAAAGAAATAAGGGGCTTGAAGACAAAGACAAAGACTTTTTATTTCACATGAAATATGGTACATAAGTGGTCTTAAAATTTAATACAGTCCGCATATTTCACCAGTAACTGGTATGCAAAAATATAATTAGAGGATTCTAATATAACAATCATAAATTTATTGTTCAAAATATTCACTGAGTGAATAAATTAATATCGTGGAATATCACACACTACATCTATCATCTAGGATCTATAGCTGCGTAGAGACATTGCATCTCTCAGTGTCTTTTACCGGAACTACTACGGCAAGTGTTCTGAGGTGCTTTTCGATCTCATCCCGCCCTCTCCTTTCCTCTCCCGAACAACACGTGCTGGTCTTTGAAACCATCCTCATACTGTGCAGGATATCAGCACTCGAACCAAGAAATTTGGGAGGTCGTTTCTGAGCAAGACCACTAAGCTCTGGAATTCGCTGCCGGCTCATGTGTTTCCTGTTTCCTATGCTCCCGGGTCTTTTAAGCGGGGCGTGAAACGGCATTTTAGCAGGCCGTCATGAGTGGATGCGCTTTAAAGCGTGCTTATTTCACGTTATAAAGCGCTTTCATTTTCTTATTGGACTGCATCGACTGCTTATCATCAGGCAGGTAGTCATTATGACGTGTCAGATTAAAAAAAAAAACACACTAGTGCTGTATTGTTATAAATTTCCATGATTCACAATGCTTATGAATATTTAAAATAACAAATAACTAGACCCAACCTTACTCTATTCACACAGTTACTTTGGGATGTGTTACTAATACGCTTTCATAGGTTTGGACATTTCTTTGGAAGCCATGAATAAATAGTGTTAGCCATTTTCTTTTGAGTTTTGAAAAATTTCGCCGTGGGCGGATAATACGCGTCTGCTTATTCCTTCGGGGAAACAGGCGTAATTGAATTTATGACTTCTGTCGTATCCTATTCATCAGATAAATGTATCCATCAGATCATGACCAATTTTTCAAGGCATTCCAGCACAATTCTTTTAAACATTAAAATAATTTCCAAATCGGTCTTTACAAACATTGAAATTTTCAAAGTAGCATAGAAAGGGTGTACCTACTAACATCGTTGAAGCCCAATCCAACCTAACATGAAAGTGGTGCACCTTTTTTTATTTTTTTATTTACGTCGGTAACAAAATGCTTTTACGCACTGTCTCCCGGCCAAAGGGGGACCGAGAGAGGTGTGTGGGACTCACCACCGGCAGACACGACCGCCAGCAGTAATACCCACTAAAAATCTTCCGACGACGCCCGCCGCTTGTTGGAAAGTGGTGCACCTGCCGATCAACGGACGAGGCTCTGGCGACAATAAAAGTTCCCGAGAAGCGGCAATAGGCTCGCCACCTATGACGTGAAACCAACAACTTAATTGGCGAAATGTGGGCATATAATATGCCTCTGGTTACCCCATCGGGGTAAACCATAACAGAAAAACATTCGGGGAAACAGGCTTGATATTATGTATGTATGTAATTAATAGGTATGTATGTAATAGGCTTGTACGGAAGACCAGCGTCGCGGGGCCATAGTGACCCCTCGGCATATGCTGAGTATAAGCCTTTTCGGTGCCACATGTGTTTATTAATTTTTATTTTTGTATTTTTGTAAACCAATGTCACAGAATAAATTATTTTCTTTCTTTCTTTCTAATTTAAAACATGATTCATGACAAACTAAAGCCTGCAGTAATAACGTTGTGTACAATGATCCTATATTCCGAATGTGCAGGACCTACTATGTCATCTCTAAGGAGTTGGATACATCTTCAATTTCGCATGCATTATTTTTTAAATTATCTTTTTTTTATAATGACTACATCCTGCCTGATGATAAGCAGTCGATGCAGTCAATAAGGAAATGAAAGCGCTTTATATCGTGAAAATAAAAACAGTATAAAGCGCATCCACTCATGACGGCCTGCTAAAATGCCGTTTCACATTTTTTTTATCTAAAAGAAAATTTTTGTTTGTCACTGTTTGTGCATTTCTTCTTTCATCCTTAATTCAATATTTATCTAGTGTGTACTTTATGATGATGTGAATGCCGAGTCAGCTGTAATCGGAGTACAGATTATTTAGTTAATATAAAAAAGAAGATCCTTGACTTGTACTTTATCATTTCATCATTTCAGCCCATTAACGTCCCACTACTGAGCACGAGCCTCCTCTCACATATCAAGGTGTGAGGGTATTGGGTCATACTCCACCACGCTGACCCAGTGCGGATCGGCGGAGGCAGGTGTATGGCGTCCTGCTGTTAGAATTTATCAAGCCGCCCATTAGGCCTCTAACATGGCTTAACGACTACCACATTTAGTGATAACCGGGACCAACGGCTTAACGTGCCTTCCGAAGCACGGAAGCGCTCGATATCAAATGCCACACAAACGGTCACCCATCCAAGGACTGACCTCTGTAAACTCTGCTGTACTTCGGTGATCGTTTCCGACCACTGAGCACCGCAGAGCTACGAGCGCACGAACGTACTCTATTGCTGTCCATAAATAAATAAACATGGAATATATTTATTTTAGTCTTCAAACGCCACTTGAACGTCGAACAATATATTTTCTATTGTGTCTGGGACTGTATTTAACGTATTAAGGATTAATTCTGTGTCTTAGCCGTAATAATAACTTTAATTTTTCTTTGTTTCAGGTTACGTTATAGGAAGACTATGAGTGCCACCATATACCAAGTGTTCTTTACTAAAATTTTAAGACTAGGTAAGTACATTGCAACTAGTTGTATAGTACATATATTAAAATATACTTTATTGTCTTTAAAATCAACAGGATCCTTTAGATTTGTCAAATATTAACAAACAAAATGGAAATAGATTTTTATTATAACAACAATAAAAGATAGAAATATGAGCGGTATCTTAGCAAAGAAATAAAAGCAAAATGGATTTTTTGTCAAAATTTGTCAAGGTTTGTCTGCTGTGCATTGAATTAAAAGCGAATGGTCACTCACTCACTTATTCATCACGAAATCTTAGAAACTACAAGTGCTAGAAGTATACAATCTTACATGGTGGTTCCTTTTAGAACGTAGGTGCTCACAAATTTATAGGATATTGAAAGTTCAACCCCTAAAAGATTAAAAAGGGGTGGCAAAGCTTGTATGAAACTTCTATCGTTTTAATATCATGGATTCCAAAGGACGATAAACTACTCGTTACCGCTGGCCTTATTTAGCCCTTTAACAGGCAGAGCATGTTGAAAATATTCATTGATTTTCCACTTTAAGTTAACCGCATAAGGTTCAATTTATGGTGGTCATATATTGACCACTGCCTGGAAAAGGGTTAGATGGGACTTTTATTAATTTTATTAACTTTTATAGCTTAAGTTACAAGGTTTAACATAAGCTTCTTTTTATTTTCCTTTTATTAAAAAATAACCTATAGATCACGCGGACGAAGTCGCTCCATATTCATTATCAAAATAAAGAAATATATTTTTTTAACTAATAGGTTGGGGAAAAAGTCTTTTCGTATTTTTGTATGAAAAGTCAAGACATTTTTTTCAAAGTTTATTTACATTTATTTACAATATATATGTACCGTTTTGTTGAATAACTCTCTGCCATTTTGTGGGCAGAGACATTATCCCGTTACTGTAGAAACTTTGGGACTTCTGATCGAAAAAAAAGGGACAAATAGTTTTGGCAGTCCTCTCTTGAGGTCAACCTTACAGAACCTAAAGAATTCTGCAGAGACCGAAATAGGTGAAAATCTGAAGGCGCAAGGTCAGGGCTATATGGTGGATGCACTAGGACCTCCCAGTCGAACTCTCTTAATTTTTGCTGAGTGGCTAAAGATGTGTGTGGTCTAGCGTTATCGTGATGAAAGACCACACCCTTCCGGTTGATCAATTCCGGCCGTTTTCTCTCGACTGCTTCCTTTAATCTCATCAGTTGCTGGCAGTAAAGATCAGAATCGATGGTTTTGCCGGGCGGTAAAAGCTCATAATAAACAATGCCCTTCCAATCCCACCATACACACAGCATCACCTTATTTCGTGTTAGGCCAGGTTTGGCCACAGTCTGTGAAGCCTGGCCAACTTTCGACCACGACCTTTTTCGCACGTTCTTGTCGTACGTGATCCACTTTTCATCGCCAGTTATCAATCTCTTCAAAAACGGCTCGGTTTCATTACGTCTCAATAATGAATCGCAAATGAGTACACGGTTCATTAAGTTTCTTTGAGTGAGCTCGTGTGGCACCCAAATATCGAGCTTTTTTGTATAACCAGCTTTCTTCAAATGGGTCAAAACTGTTTTGTGGTCAATTCCCAGTTCTTCAGCTACATCGTAACTACTAATATGCCGATCTTGCTCCACTCTTTCAAAAATGGCGTCCATTTTATTCGTAACAGGGCGACCAGAGCGAGGTGCATCTTTAACATCAAAATTTCCGGACTGAAAACGTTTGAACCAAATTTGTGCTACCCTTACTGACACTGCATCAGGTCCATAAACATCACAAATTTTTTTCACTGCTTGAGTTGCATTTTTGCCTTTCTTATAATAAAATTTTAAAATGTATCGAATTTCTTCTTTAGATTCACTCATTTTAACGGAGAGAAAAACAAATGAAAAATAGCGGGAAACAACTTTTTTTTATTTTTTTCTTTTCTTTATAATGGAACCTTTTTAATGTTACCAAAACCAGCCAGACACAAATAGTACAGTCAAAAAAAATTTATTATAAGTTTATACCTACGTTATGCGAAAAGACTTTTTCCCCGACCTAATATTACACAGGTGTGTGTTATAACTGGTTATTTAGTTTCAAGGTAAGTATATTCAAATTTCAAACTTCACGTTGTTTGAAGTTTAAGGTAAGTATCATTAAGAACTTGTGTTGTGGTTACTAAATAACGAATAAACAGTTTTTTTTTATAAACACATATATACTTAATATACATAGGACAAAATCTAGACCAGAATAAATATTAATGTTTATGCACACAAAGATTTGTCCTGTGTGGGTATCGAACACACGACCCCTGGAGTGCGAGTATACTCGCCACCGGTCGTCAAATACAACTAGAAGGATTTTTTTTCCGTTTTCGTTAAATTATTTGTAATACAATGCACCAGACGAGAAGATAAATATCCCGCCCACTCCTACCTAACTACGTAGTTTAATAAGGCGACGCTAGATGTCATTGTTACAATGCAGAACGAAACGCTTTCGCTGACTTTCTACCCTTTCCAATCGAGCAGAAAGGTAAACTTGAGCAGGAAAGTAATCTTGAGCAGAAAAGTAATAAACAACTGCCCACATTTAACGAGTCAAAGACTTACGATTAAAAATCTTATCAAAATAGTAAAATTGTTCATATAAAAAAATCTCTACAAACAAAGTCATAGAAAAGAGATATACCACAGAGTAGACGGACAGAACAACAAACATTACGGTCGGTAAGCGCAGATATATTTCCCTAAGGGTTCTTATCTGAAATCACTTTTTTATGCGACCTCTTCCTAACTGGGGGTATCACGTAAAATATCAGCTTGGATGAAACCTACTTTACCACAAACATGTTGTATAATTTTATTTTCTACATTAAAATCGTATTCTGGGTTCCGTATATCTAATTAAACATATTTTCCAAAGTGACACTTCTGTCCCCCTTTTTTTTTGTTGTACGTCGGTTACAAAATGCATTTACGCACAGCCTTCCGGCCAAAGGGGGACCGACAGGGGTGTGGGACTCACCACCGACAGACGCGGCTGACAGTAGTAATACCCACTAAAAATCTTCCGACGACGCCCGCCGCTTGTTGAGAAAAAGTACCTGGGTTGCAGCTTCTGACACCCCGCCTGCGGCCAACGTCCCCCGGACCAAAACCGGGAGGACTTCCTCAGAAAGGCGCAGTGGACGCGCCCCTCCTACCTCCGCGTGCGACCATAGCGTGTGTGGCCGACTTCTCGGAGGGTCTATGGTTATACAGCAGGGGCTCTTGCCCCCGCTGCCTAAGACCCTCCTGGCGCTGCTTAACGGGCCCTCCTGGCACGCCCGCTGCGCCCTCCACAGGTCCCTCTTAGTTTCCCTCCCGGTAGTCAGTACTAAGGGCACCCAGAGTCGCCAATCTCTGGGTGTTACCTTTGCCCTAGCGCCCTATGCGCCGTACCGGGAGGTACTCAGCCCCCCCACGACAAGGTGAAGACCAGTCGGGGGGTCTTCTGTAACCCCTACTCGGAGTAATACAAACTATGGGCGGAGGACATCTTTACACCTTGGAAGTGTCTGATGCGCGTACAGTACGTTTTAAAAGAAATTTTCTATCATACCATATAATTATACTATTGAGTTGTGAATGATCTTGAAGCTGCGATTTGCGACCGCATATCCTTGGGCTGTGGAATAAAGAGCATGATGCTCTCCGACACCTTGTACTCTGAATACATAATTTATTTCAAATCTTGATGAAATTTTGATGCAGCTGGGACCTCAGTGTATTCTATTTTCATAGTTTTAAGGTTCTTTTGTTTTATGTGTCTCATAAATGTAGCAAATAAATCATTTGAATTTGAATTTATATTTTAAATTACAATAGATTTTAGAAACTGCCTGAATTATTAATAAATTTTTATTTTGTCTTGCTTTGTTTGGGACTAGAAGCGCTTTTATTATGATATTAAAAGATCAGTCTACGGACCTGTTGTACATTGTGCGACTCGATAAAGACCTCCTAAGTCTCTTCTTGACAGCTAAAATTACAGTTACCCATTAAAACATAAAAGTTTGTATGTAATTTAAGCGCTAATGGAAATTAAATCTAATGTGCACTTAATCTACTTTCTAACAATAACACCAATTATTTAGTTCTACGATAAGTATCATTAAGAACTTGTGATATGAATACATGTAAAGAAACACTCATAGTATATACTTCTTGTGTTGTCTATTCCTCATGTTGGTGAGTGACAGTGACGTTTGATGAATTAGGATATATTGAAAGCAACCTGAGCAACGATTGTTTTGTGCGAAGATAATAAATCTAAGCCGAAATAATGGCTTTAAATGTTGTTTCTTTTGTCTACAGAGAAACGCAAGTCTTGGTTTTATTTGGATAGTCCAAGAAGGCAGTATACTATTGTATACATATTGTAAATTCTTACTTAACATACAAAGGAAATCACCCACACCAGGACAATTATTCTTGTTTTCGCACAAGTAGATTTGTCCTGTGTGGGAATCAAACCCACGACCTCAGGAGCGGAGTCCAAACCATATGGGTCATCAAATAGTTACTGAAAGTTCTAGGTTTAACTTTGATATATTCTATCGAAAATAAACATGAATAAAATCCCTATTTTTCTATAACATTGAATAAAAATACGCATAGGTACTTCACAGAGTTTTAGAAAAAAAGCATCGGTTTAATTACAAAATCTTTTATTTTATAATATCAATGAAAAAATACTGCCGTCACGTCTCGACCAAAATCGATCTAGGACACAAAAAATTCTGAAAATAAGTAGTAATTTTCGTGTGGAAATAACTAGTAATTTACAAAAGCTTTTGTTTAATAATGCACGCATACATACATACATACACATAATGTCACGCCTCTTTCCCGTAGGGGTGGGCAGATATCACATCCTTCCACTTGCTACGATCTTGGCACACAATTTTAGTTTCATTCACACTCATTAACCTCCTCATAGACGCCTGTCGGTTTAGGGTACTTTTGACTTGCCATTTCTCCAAAATTTTCTGAATTTGGTCTTGAAAGGTCTTACGTGGCCTTCCCCTCCCAACACTTCCAATCACTTGTCCATCATAAATCACTTTCGTTAGTCTACTTTCATTTATCCTCTAAATATGACCAAACCATCTAAGCATACCTTTTTCAATTCTTGACACTTTATTTTTTTACACCAACTTCGACCCTTCTGGTTTAATAATATCAATGAGAAAACAGGTCATTATATCTGACGTCACGTCTCGACAAAAATTGATTTAGAACATAAAAATTGCTGAAAATAACTAGTAATTTTCGTGTGGAAAGCACCAATCTATCAAACCGAACACGTCCGATATTTTGGACAAGAAAATAAGCAAGAACGAAGAAATATCACTTGTCATAATAAATTATGTTTGCGATACACAAGATAAATAGGACCCGCTGGAAATGCGATTTTTCAACAAAGATATATTTTCGGAGTGGGGCGAGACAAAGTAAGTGCGTTATATAAATGTACAGTAGAATTACAAATAATGTGGTCATATTAATGTTAATAGGAATATAATCAATTGAAATTTTATCCTTGTGTTGGGTCATACATCGTTTTACACATTCTCACTTCGATATTTGGTTAAGTTATATGCATTTCGTTCTTTTTCTTACTCGTCCTATTAATATATACTTACTACTTTCGTTTTAACTTTATTAATGCGTATTATATTATATTATTCCAATCTTACATAAATATTGATACACTAAAATCACAAAGCTTATATTGACTTACATTTGCGGGACTTTTCGAATTTGCTGGACTGTTCAAAATTAAAAAATTAAAATTAAATATTCATTTATTCAAGTTTGGCTCAATAGAGCTTTTATGAATGTCATACTTATAAACTAACGCGCCCATTCACTGCGGGCGGGAGCTTGATAAGAACGGGCAAGAAAATCGTCAAGGTTGGTTTTTTCTCCCGCCAGTTACAATTAAAATACATAATATTAAAACAATTGTGTTCTGCAGTCACAAGATTTGAAAAAAAAAAAAAGGAAGACAAAACTCTTTTTAGCAGTATTAACATAATTACGGATAAACATAGTAGACATGAGCAGACGCGTTACGCTCAACCATATTTTAGGGAGCGCAACGACCCGACGCGTGACGCTACCACCGCGGAAACATATAAGTGAGCGTGATATACTCAAGCTGTAACCGCGGCTTCGGTACGTAGCAGGCTCAAAAGAAGGAGCATGGATGGTTTTTAGTCAGTAGAAGTCTGACACACCCTCCCGCTCCACCCACAGCGGGGGAAGATCATTTGATGATGATCCATCAAAACTTGGAAAAATTATTTATATTTGAGGGATTCCACTATGCTTTTATTTTAGAAAATAAAATTAAAAATTTTATTTATATAGAAATACTATATATTTTATAAAATATGTATTAAAAACTTTTTAATCGCGTTCATAATAACAGAAGTTGACGCGGACGAAGTTGCGGACAACAGAAAGCTTAAAAATTAAATTGTCAATAATTTAAAAATGTCATTGTGTAAGTTAAGCAATTGTGTATTCACAGCGAGTCGTTTCGACAAAAACTTATTGTAAACCTACAGAATTGGAATGTTCTCAATTGTATTGAAACCAATTTCGTTAATAATGAGTTAGTTTATAAGTATGACATTCATAAGAGCTCTATTGAGCCAAACTTGAATAAATGAATATTTAATTTTAATTTTTAATTTTAATGCACTTTAGTGATTCGGAATGGTTTTTTTGTTGCTGAGTATTAAACTGTGATGAAGCGTACGACTGCCGTGAGACAGAATAAATAGAAATTAATACGTGGCTTAAAAGGATTAATCAATTTTTTCCAGGCAACCTTGGGATGGACAGGACATGATAAGAAATATACACGTAGGGTAGCGCAATACCCCCCCGAACAGGTCTCCACCTTGGCGTGGTGGGGGGGCTGAGTACCTCCCTGAGGCCGGGAAAAGGTAACACCCAGAGACCGACTACTCTGGGTGCCCTTAGTACTGACTACCGGGGGAGAAACTAAGAGGGACCTGTAGAGGGCGCAGCGGGCGGGCCAGGAGGGCCCGTCAAGCAGCGCCAGGAGGGTCTTAAGCAGCGGGGGCAGGGGGCCCCTGCTGTCTAACCATGGACCCTCCGAGATGTCGACCACACACGCTATGGTCGCACAAGGAGGTAGGAGGGGCGCGTCCACTGCGCCTCTTTGAGGAGGTCCTTCCGGTTTTGGTCCGGGGGACGTTGGCCGCGGGCGGGGTGTCAGAGCTGCAACCCAGGTACTGGCCCCCGCCTCTTTCTCAACAAGCGGCGGGCTTCGTCGGAAGATTTTTAGTGGGTATTACTGCTGGCGGTCGTGTCTGCCGGTGGTGAGTCCCACACACCTCTCTCGGTCCCCTTTTGCCGGGAGACAGTGCGTAAATGCATTTTGTTACCGACAAAAAAAAAGGTCAACAATTTATGGAAGGGCTTTTGAAAGTTAGTGTTTTCTATTAACTTTTAAATGATACGGTTTTAAAATAATGTGTTTTATTAATTCGTAATTATGTCAATTAGAGTGTAATAAATTTATTTCTTTAAGCGGTAACTTCACAGAAAGTTCTTTCATTTACTACTACATTTAGTGATAACCGGCACCAACGGCTTAACGTGCCTTCCGAAGCACGGAAGCGCTCGATATCAAATGGCACACAAACGGTCAGCCATCCAAAGACTGACCTCCGTAAACTCTGCTGTACTTCAGTGATCGTTTCCGCCCCCGAGCACCGCAGAGCACTCTATTGCGCTTCCCTACGTGTATATTTCCTATCATGTCCTGTCCATCCCAAGGTTTCTGGAAGAAATTGATTAATCCTTTCAAGACACGTATTAATTGCTATTTATTCTATCTCACAGCAGTCGTATACTACTTCACAGTTTAATACTCAGCCAAAAAAAACCATTCCGAATTATAAAAGTGCATTTTGAACGAAATTGGTTTCAATACAATTGAGAACATATCAGTGCATGTTTCAATGTGGTTTTTTGCATAATGTTAATTTAATCGTTTCTTTTTTCTGTGTATGTTTATAACTGAAAAATATTATTTTCTTTTTTGCTACTTCGAAACACAATCTTATTAATATAATAATAACCTCTAAGAATAAGCTTTACAAGCCGTAATAATGTTATATAACTGCGATTAACTCGTTTACAAACTAGACGGAGTGGAAAAAATTGTAATTTATTATCGGAGAGAGATTGAATCAAGAAAGTTTCTCCATTGAAATAAGTTAAATAGCTAAAAAGTTCCCCATTCAGTCTGGTCGTTTTATTATCGAAGTTTGAGTCCTGAGATATTACCATATCGTTTTCCATATATCTTTTTCTTTACTAAGAGTTAATTATAATGATATTTTTCAACTTATAAACATATAAATATACTTTTGTACAACACATACAGCGTCATCTAGGCCCAAATTTGCTTTAGGTAATGGATTAATATACTTATAAGGTTTTTTTAATGTCGCTCGTTTAATGTGACCGCATCCTTTTAGTATATATATTAGATACTTATATTATATAAAATAAAAAATACATGCATACATAATATCACGCTTATTTCCCCGAAGAAGTAGAGGCTTATAATACACCCACATATCGCCAATTATATTTTTTGGTGCCACTTATTAGTGGGTGAGCCTATTGCCGCTTACCGGGAACTTTATCACTACTGAACTTAGGCGTACCCAGTAGATTTGCATCCATCGGTTTCCCGCCGCATTGACCAGACCATCGGTCGCGTGGGAGGCTGTCCTCTACTACATTTGCCGGTTTGAGGTCGCCATTGAAGAACCTGAACGCCCCATCGGTTGCCGGTTCTTCGAGCTATGTGCCCCGCCCACTGCCACTTCAGCCTGCAAACTAGCCTCGCTATGTCATTCACTCTAGTCCTCCTACGAATTTTCTCATTTTTTGATTCGATTACGTAGGGACACTCCGAGCATAGCTCTCTCCATTGCACGCTGAGCGACTTTGAGCTTTCTTATGAGGCCTATATTCAGGCACCAAGTCTCGGCGCAGCTGTTAAAATAAAAACATATTTTTGTATTCTACAATAAACAAAAAACAGCCAAGTTTCTTGTCCACAACTGCTATGCTAAATTCGGGACAAAAAGCGAAAGATACCCAGGAATATTGATTTCATCATCTCAGCCCACAAACGTCCCACTACTGAGCACGAGCCTCCTCTCACATACCAAGGTGCGAGGGTATTGGGTTATACTCCACGCGGACCCAGTGCGGATTGGCGGAAGCTGGTGTATGGCGTCCTGCTGTTAGAATTTATCAAACCGCCCATTAGGCCTCTAACATGGCTTAACGACTACAACATTTAGTGATAACCGGGACCAACGGCTTAACGTGCCTTCCGTAACACGGAAGCGCTCGATATCAAATAATTATATTCATTCATTTACGACGTATTATATAAACATATGTCTTTGTTTTCGCTTTCACGTTTATCTCCTGAAAGCGTAATCCACTAAGAGGTATATAATTATTTTGCCGCATCAACTAACAGAAACAGTGCTAATAATAATTCAGAAACTATAATAAAGTAATTATGCCTAAGAGGCGTGAAGCTGAGGATAGTTCAGGGCCAATGAATAGCACAACTTCGCAGATACATATCGAATAAACTTGAACAGACGGAGTTATGAGGCAACTGTCTATTCAAGTCGTACTTTTCTCTATCTATTTACTTAATGAGTTATTCCTTTCTTTCACTTTTCTTTGTAACAATACCATTTTTACATTGGTTTCTACTATCTCAAATAAAAGCATAGATTAATACATAAAATCATGCCTACTTCCCAGAAGAGATAAATCGATATCGGTGTAATACCGTCCGTGTAATACCTCATTTTGCCAATTACATCGTTGGTCCCACATAGGTGGCGAGCCTATTGCCGCTTACCGGGAAATTTATGTTCGCTAGAGCCTCGTCCGTTGATCGGCAGGTGCACCAATTGCAGGTGAGGTTGGCTTAGTCTCCTAAAATTTGATAGGATCTCTAAACACCTTTTATAAATAAATTTGTACGAACGGAGTTATTCCTTGTAAGTTGAAAGTTGTTACTCAATAAGTTTCTAACCACTTTTACATAGGGTACCACTGTCCCAAATAGATATATATATCACTCTCGTTTCAGCGTTGGTCGTGAAGACATCGTTGTTCTGTGGCTCCTATCTTACCTGAAAATGCCCTGTGTAAGGGCGAAACACGTGTCGTGTTGAATAGTTTCTCGATTTTTCGGGAAATTATAGTAGCGCGGGAATTGTTACAAAGATATTTTTAATCCATCACTTGCTTACAATGGATTTCCGCAAAGTAACGCCTGAATCAATAAATTATTGATATATTGGATGTTTTATGACTTTTACGTAGAATTCTACCTTCTAGAAAATATAGATTTATAATATGTTCTTTTACGATTAAGCTCCCGCCCGCAGTGACTGGCCGCGAAATTTTTTTAAGTCTGACCTTCATAAGAGCTTTATTAACCCAAACTTGAACAAATGATTTTGAATTTATTTTGAATAAACAAACTATAGAAGTGGTTTAACGTGTTGGTTTAAAGCACTGATATATGAAATGCCACACAAACGGTCTCCCATACGAATGATCTCCATACACTGACTACCTAATACACTGGAGCTGCTAGCGCTTTATTAAAAATATATATCAAATCGAACCATTTATTGCAACAATTTATTGGTACAAATAAAAGTTCTACATGTGACGCCCTACAAGGGCATAGCAACTAAGAAATGCTAACTAAGAGCATTCCTAACTTATTAATACCTAACATAAAAATTTTTGGAACATAAACATGGAAAATATAAGTGTACAAAATAAAATTTAAATAAAAAAATTACTTTTTTGTAAACAGTTTTCTGTTATCAAAGTTTTTAATATAGTTAGGTATATGGTTATAAATTTTAATCACCATGTTATGCGTAACTAAATTTAATGTGGAAATTATATTTAGTTATTTATTTTATTATTTATTTATTATTTTACAATATATATTATTTATTTTTATATCATTAACGTTACAAAATATTAATAATTTTTTTTGACGACCGATACGGCGTGGTTGCGATTATACCTGCACTCCGCTCCAAAATCTTGGGTTCGATTCCCACACAGGACAAATATTTGTGTGCATGAACATGAATATTTGTTCTGGTCTGGGTGTTTCCCTATGTATTTTCATTATTTATTTACAAAAAAAAGTATTTATGTACGTTTATCCGTTATTTAGTTTCATAACACAAGTTCTTTATGATACCTACTTATCTTGGAACTAAATAATTGGTGTAATTGTTTGAAAATATTTATTTATTTAACGGGTATATAAAAAGCTGGGTGTTTTCTGATGAATTTACAAGAATCTAGTACTGTAAATACACCACTAATATGTACCACTGTATATGCCACGGCATAGGCAACGGAACCAAAACCAAATATACTTACAAAGGAACAAATCTGAACAGTTAAACAGTGGATCCAATTGACACGTGTCATTAGGAAAATGTCTGGATCAGCTCGAAAAATGATTCAGATATCATCACAGCCCATTAACGTCCCACTACTGAGCACGAGCCTCCTCTCACATACCAAGGTGCGAGGGTATTGGGTCATACTCCACCACGCTGACCCATCGCGGATTGGCGGAGGCAGGTGTATGGCGTCCTGCTGTTAGATTTTATCAAGCCGCCCATTAGGCCTCTAACATGGCTTAAGGACTACCACATTTAGTGATAACCGGGACCAACGGCTTAACGTGCCTTCCGAAGCACGGAAGCGCTCGATATCAAATGCCACACAAACGGTCACCCATCCCAGGACTGACCTCTGCAAAATCTGCTGTACTTTGGTGATCGTTTCCGACCACCGAGCACCGCAGAGCTACGAGCGATTCAGATATGCCCGCACAATGCAAATTTTTGGCGCTATATAATTGGTGTCTTAAATTCAGACTTATCATCATTTCAGCTCATCAACGTCAACTGAGCACGGCCCTGCTTTCACGAACCAAAGTGTACCCTCTCACCTCTGCATATATTAAGTATGGAAAAATCGATATGAAGATCTTTTGCGAAGTTTTTTTTTTAATGTGACACGTCATAATGACTACATCCTGCCTGATGGTAAGCAGCCGATGCAGTCCAATAAAAAATGAAAGCGGTTTAAACCGTGAAATAAGCACGGCACAAAGCGCATCCACTCATGACGGCCTGCTTCTGTGTTGATTTATGGAGACATTAGTTAAAGAGGTTTCGTGATTAATCCGACCTGGAAGTGGGTTATAATCAATGCTCCCCCGGCGCCCATGGGTCATTACCCTTTCCAATGTCATCATTCCTTGTTATGCCCATGTAAATTAGTGCAGCTTAGAACCCGACATTGAATTCGGTAATATCTCAATTAATTGTATCTTGTACTATTATTTCATATTGCTCATTATGTGCTTGAATTAATGCATTAGTATAATAATTACGCTTTATTGCACTAAAATATACAACACAAAGGGGTTCTACCAATATCTTAGGAGCCCAAGCCAAGGCAGACGCGACTGCCAGCAGTAATACCCACTAAGAATGTTCAGACGACGCCCGCCGCTTGTTGAGAAAAAGGCGGAGGCCAGTATCTGTATTGCAGCGTCTGACACCCCGCCTGGGGCCAACGTACCCCGGGCCGAAACCTCCTTGTGCGACCATAGCGTGTGGCCGACTTCCCGTAGGGTCCATGGTTACACAGCAGGGGACCCCTGCCCTTCTTGCCTAAGACCCTTCTGGCGCAGCTTGACGGGTCCTTCTGGCCTACCCGCTGGGCCATTTATAGATCCCTCTTAGTTTCCCCCCCGGTAGTCAGTACTAAGGGCACCCAGAGTCGCCAACCTCAAGGTGTTACCTTTTCCCGGCCTCTGGGAGGTACTCAGCCCCTCCACCACGAGAAGGTTCCAGAAGGCACCAGAGACCTGTTCGAGGGGGGAAGTCAACCTCACCAGCAAGTGGTGCACCTGTCGATTAACGGACGAGGCTCTGGCGAACATAAAAGTTCCTGGTCCGCGAAAAATGGGTCGCCACCTATTTTGTGGGATCAACAATATCATTAGCTAAATGTAGGCGTATAATATGTTTCTGCCTACCCCTTTGGAAAAACAGGCGTGATTGTATGTATCTATAATTTAATCAAACCGTTGACCAAAGAAAGTATGACATGAACAATGGGTCATTTATAAGAGGTCTACTCCAAAAATCAAAATTATGTATTTCATAAAAAATTACATAGTACTTGAAAACGTCAAAATGAAATAAAAAAACAAACGAAATATTATTACACTGAAATTACGAAGCTTTGATTCAGTTATAAGCAACAAAACAATTTTAAACAAAAAATAATTAAGTGTAAGTGAATCGAAGTACCAGTTCCGAGCCCCCACTCTGTAAGAAGAACTAGCAAGAAACTCACAGGCTATGTGCTCTTTTAAATTTATCCATTGGTTTGGTACTTGAATTTCAAATTAACTTTATAGAGCCAAACTATAATTTAACTTTGACTTTGATAGTTCGAACAAACAGCTTATCTTGCCGTGTGTGAAATGCTACAACAACAGGCACCCATCGATTACGTGTTTAACAACTTGACTACGGCCCTTTATACTTTGTCCGACCATTCAATCTGGCGAAGCTACGAGCGCATCAACTGTCTACGTAGATATCACTAACAAATAAATTTCCCTTCTTTAGCAAACGTAGTAAGTAGAGGGCGGCCTCCACCCCGATGGTCAAGGCGGCGGGGAGCCGCAGGATGAAGGCTGCACAGGATTGATTAACGTGGAAAGCAATTGGGGAGGCCTATGTTCAGCAGTGGACTTCAAATGGCTGAAAAGATGATTATGATGAATGATGATTTATATTTGTATTGAAATAAATAAATATGAAATATTCGTATTTTTAATAAGAGATTGTGACCCATCTGTATTATACGAATCTTTAAAAAAAAAATTCGATTCTCATTTACATGTATAAAACTTTTTGCATAGACAACTTATATGCAGGCCTAAACGTAACTAAATAAATTTAAACAAAACTGACAATAATATTTTTTTAGTTCCATGATAAATATCATTAAGAACTTGTGTTATGTATACTAAATAACGGATAAACATACAGAAATACGTTTTTTTTAAATACATACTTAGTATATACAGGAAAACAGTCAGACCAGAACAAATATTCATGTTTGTGTACCTACTCAAAGATTTATCCTGTGTGGGCATCGAACCCACGACCCAAGGAGCGGAGTGCAGGTATACTTGCCTCCACGCCATATCGGTCGTCGAAGTAAGTATTCACTTTATGAGTCCAAGACATAATTACAAAGAAAAACAAACCTATTTCGTTGTTCAGCAAGGGTCATTTCAAGGCGAGCAAGTCCCTTACCGTTTTATTGTCCAACGACGCGAACGCACTTAGCTCTGTCATTAGATAACATTCAGTTCCAACTTTGTGTTTCGAAAACGTTTACCAACTTTCGAGGACTTCGAGAGAATTGAGATTATTACTCGATGTTTTTTTATTAATCCAGTATGAACTAGTGGTTCGCTGCGACTTCGTCCGAGTAAAAATCGCATCTTTTTAAATATCATAATTGGTATTATATTAGCTGCTATTGCTAATAATGAAACTAATAAAATAGTTTCATATTTCTAGTTTCAAAAACGACTTCCCATACTAAATTTATTTATTTATTTATTGAACACCAACATAATAAACACCAACACAGTACAAGTATATTACACACAATTAAATTCTATTGCTAAATGTCATTACAATTATAGGTGAAGACCACAAGTGTTAAATAAGAAGCAACGCCCTAGAAATAAGTTGAAAAGGAAATATAAAATTAAATTATTGAGTATTAAATTAACTAAGTATAAAACTAAATGAGCATAAAATGTCAAAAATCAAAATAAAAAAACTGAATATAAATCTTAAATGTTTACTTCTAGCTTTAGAATACAGATATAATTTTGTCGTGAACCCCTAAAATCAAAATAATATCTAGTCCTTTTTTTCTAAGCATTAGCCAAGGATTATAGGCAGATACCCCCAATAGAATGTAATCTTTGGGGAGGCTAATGTTCAGCAGTGGCCTATATAAGGCTAATATGCTGATTGGTTGCTCATTTTTATTTGAACCAAGCTGGTTTCCTTAACATTATAAGTAAATAAGGATACAAACAAACAAGTACAGTTAACCTATTTAATATTATATAAGGGTGTATAGGGTCCTATCAAAAGCTGACGAGCCCAAGCCAAGCGCTTTTTTTTTCTTTTTTTTTATCGTCGGTATAAAAATGCTGCTTACGCACTGTATCCCGGCCGGTAGGGGAGTGTGGGGCTGATTGCGGAAGACGCGACCACCGCAGGCCTACCCACTAAACGTCCAACGTCCTCCGGATGAGGACCGGGAGAGAGCAGATACAGCTTCTTCTCCCGCTCCGCGGCCTCCTTCTGCGAGATCACCATTTCGCAAAAGAAGGCCATCGCCTCCCACGCCGTTTCGCTGCCGACCATCAATCGCATAATGGTCGGCAGCGAGAGAGCGACTACACCCAGGGCCGCGGCAAACATCGCCCGCGGTCCCGCCCACGCCGAGCACTCCACCAACGTGTTAACTGCGCAGTCACAGTGGCAAGCCAACCGCACGTGCAAGTGGTGCACCGGTCGATCAACGGACGAGGCTCTGGCAAACATAAAAGTTCCCGATAAGCGGCAATTGCCACCTATTATGTGGGACCGTGGTGGGCGGGGCACATAGCTCGAAGAACCGACGACCGATGGGGCGTTAAGGTTCTTGAATGGCGACCACGAATCAGCAAACGTAGTAGAGGGCGGCCCCCAACGCGATGGACCGATGATCTGGTCAGGGCGGCGGGGAGCCGGTGGATGCAGGCGGCAATGAATTGATCTACGTGGAAAGCAATTGGGGAGGCCTATGTTCAGCAGTGGACTTCAGATGGCTGAAATGATGATGATGATGATGATGTGGGACCAACAATATTACTTGTAATATAAATATAATATTAATAACAATGTTTATTTTTCTCAACACAAACAATTGGTACATTCGCAGTATGTAGATGATTATAATCATTACAAAGTAACAGTTGGTTTGTGTGAGACTGATGCCTGAGATAGGTATGAAGTACATACCTGTTTTACGGTCATCAGGCTCCCAAAAACCTCAGATTGCTTTGTTTAACAGGACATTATGCATGTATGTATGTATTTAATATTCTGAAAGAGTATTTATCTTCAACGGCAACAGTAAAAGGTATTATAAAAGTAAAACATGAAATGATTTTGCGGGACAAGCATCTTCAGAACTTGCTGTGGGCGGCGTCCATTGTTCCCGTGACTAGGCTTTGTTTTTAAACTTTTACCGGCCACTGAAGTTCTTAGCAAGCTGTTTTAATTAAATTAACATTCATTAGCACATTTTGTTTGATTATCTGTGCTAAATTTTCATCAGCATGACTTTATTAATTTATTTATTTGTCAATTAATCAAAATTAATTACTAAGTGATCACTTTAGTACACAGATAATGTACATATAGATTTGAAAAAGAAAAAGAAGACTTTGGCTAAACTTTGAAGAAAACACGCACACATTACTTATCTTGCAGGCCCCTGCTGAAAATTAGTGCAGTAGGTTTGTTCACAGACTCACTGCTAATACAGAGTAGGGGTCTTTTTCAATATCATGCAACCTTTTCGTGTACGAGACACGGTATTGTTTTATTTCATTGTTTTAAGTATGTTGTGTGATGTTGAAATGAGCATTTCGTTTCATTAAAGTAATTCAGTTCATACTTCACTACGCTGACCCAGTGCAGATTGGCGGAGGCAGGTATGCCGTGTCCTTCTAGATAATTTCAAGCCACCTAATATGAACTTGAACTTGGCTTAACATCGACCAAATACAATGAAAACAGGGCCAACACTTTGAACGTGGTTTCCTATCACGGAGCACGGAGAATCGCTTACACCCAAGGTTTGACCTCTGTAAAATTTGCTTTTAGTTCAGGGAACAGTTCCAAATACAAAGTACTACGGATCTACGAGAGCATCTACCTCTCTAACCATTCCAACCCATGTATGTATACATTTATATACAATATATCATTACCATACCTATGTATACAATATATCATTTGCACGACTGCCGGGAGACAGGAAACAAGATAATTTACTAGAACAACTTACACAGCGCCTTCCAATGTCAGCATAGGTTATATTAGATCATATATAAACTATAATTATATGATTTTGAAAACAACATACTTATGAGCATAGGGTATCAGACATATCGGTAAATAAAAATAAAATAAAATATACTTTATTGTCTTTAAGGGTTCACTGTCAAGAAGCATAAAAAATTTAAGCATAAAATAAGTTAGCATAATGTAATTACTATTAATTATAATTTTGCATAATACTAATAAGCACAACAGTTTTTAGCATAAAATTTTTAGCATAAATGCAATAAGCATAAATATGATTAAGCATAAAATAATTAACCATAAATTTAAAAAGGCATAATGGAGTTTTATCATGACGAAAATAGGCATAAAAGCGGCTTACGAGTGGCTCAAGGGCCACCCCCGCCGCACCTAAACCTAATTTTACTCTATATAATATAGGAAATACTGTTATGCGACTTTCCATTAGGCCTAAAATAATTGTGCCAAAAAAAATTATGCACAAATGCATTATGCTAAATAATAATTATGCCACAGTACATATTATGCTAAAACCAAATTCGGCCAAATTAATATTATGCTAAATAAATTATGCCAATCCATTTTAGGACAAAACACATTATGCCAATGGAAGGGATCCCGTCTTTAAGATCATTAAGATATTAATGCACAAAATGAAAATGCAGAAAATATTGATCTACAATTTCAGAATATTACCATCATAGTATTTTGTATACGCTACATTGTCAGTCTTCTGTTGTTATATGACATTCATATATAATATATATTAACAATGTTTCGTAGGAACATAACGTCGCCGATTTAATCTTGCCATAATAGATATTACTAACAACACGAACTCACCTTGAAACGGCGCATTCCTCGTAAAACTACAAAGTAATACGACTGTCATCACAACGACCTTTATAAAAGCATAAAAGCCGGTAAAAGCATCGATATATTACGTGTTTAATCCTTTAAACGTAAGTGGCAAAGTAGTTGCCACTGCAAATTGGACTTTATGCACCTGAGGTAGAAAAGTAGAAAATACTCCAGAGTTTACGCTTTAATTATGTGTCTTTGTTGCAGAGTGCGCGATACGACTGCGGACTTTGAGGAGTGGAAGAGTGCATTCAGGACATCTTCCCCGAACCCACGGATGTCGCCTGCTCATTCCTCAGCCTTTACCAAAAAACGCTTTACTCATAGAACTGCACAAGCTGAACGTACCTTGTGCAGCGGGATTCATTCGCTTCGCTCCAAACACTCCGACACTCTGTGGGAAATTGGAACAAATCCCTTATCAGAATAGAAGATTCATGTACTCATCTAGTTCCAAGAATCCAACACTTGAACTGCACGGCCGACCCACGTTCGCCGCGACATACCGTCTAGTAGACCATTGCCATGATGTCCTGCTGACGGAAAGGAACGGCTCGTTCGAAGTCGGCCCCACAGTCAAACTTCTATGCTCTTATAAAATCCACCTGCCTTATGGCAACAGAGTGGCTCTCAGGCTACAAATGGGCACGGGGCCAATGTCGACAAAAGAAAACGATATATCCAACATAATCCATGAAGATATCTTAGCTCTTTGTAAAGGAATGGAGCTTGCTTTAGAAGACGGTGACTCGAAATGGAAACACTGCTCGCAGCCTGGTGACCCTCTGAGGAGTGTGCAGATAATCTCAGAAGGAAATTTTGTTAGGTTAAACATAAGTGTGCTGGCGAAGAAGAATTCTTCGGCGATGTGGTTAAAGGTCTGGTGGATGGACAAGCCTGTGGAGGAAACAGTTGGGCACTGCGATTACGGGTGGGTTTTGTCTGGAGACTTCTGCATATCGGCTGTGAGGGAGACCAAAAGAGCGTGGAGGCAGGCAGAGGCAGAGTGTGCTCGATTGGGCGGCCATCTAGCGAGTGTTCTGAACGAAAGGCAGCAGCAGACGATGGATCAGATGCTAATATACGCGTAAGTTTCATTGACTTCTTCTAATATTTATTTACTAAGTTATTTCTTGTTTTAGATGATCAATATGTAGCGGTCCCACGAATGCGTGCATTTCGCTTCTTAGTTCGTGTATTTTATACACAGCAGTTCAATTTGTGCCAATGAAGTATTTGTCTTCATCTGTGTGGTTGGAGTGTTTGCTTAGAAAGTAGCAGGCAGCGCGTCATCATTAAATCTTTTCATAGTCGTGACGAGAATTTAAATTAGTATCATAGAATAACAAAACAGATACAGTTGCCAAAGATTAATTCAATATTCAGATTACTGAACTGAATGTCAACTAGAATGTCGTCTATTTGTTTTCAATGTCAAGGGCAAGGTTCTTACGGTACAATCGATATATAAAATGGTCTTTATGATTCCCTTCCAAGAAAATTATAGGTCTTTGAGGCACTAATGGTTACAACTACTTGATCATTATGGGCGTCGTTATGACCTAAGGCCATACATTATACAATATGCTGCGCCCACTCCAGATATGGCATGATACTGGTACAATAAAAGATCTTAGACAACTTGTGGGCTTATGACAAAAATATGTTGGAGTTTTATGTGCATGCTGATTTATTCATATCATCATATCCTTTTTTTAATTATTTTTTTATTATCGTCGGTAAAAAAATGCTGCTTACACACTGTCTCCCGGTCAAAGGGGGAGACCGGGAGGGGGTGTGGGGCTCACTGCAGCAGACGCGACCACCGCAGTCCTACCCACTAAAAACTTCCGACGACGCCCACCGATGTTAAAAAAGTGGCGAGGCACTAGTGCCTGGGTTTGTAGCTTCTGGTACCCCGCCCGCGGCCAATGTCCCCCGTATCAGAACCGGGAGGACCTCAGGGAGGCGCGATGCCATGCGCCCCCCGTCCTACCGCTATGTGCGGCCATGGCGTAACTGGCCTACTTCTGGGGGGGTCTATGGCTAGAAGGAAGGGGCCCCTTGCCCCCGCCGCCTAAGACCCCCCCGGGCGCGGCCGGACGGGCCCTCCTGACCCCCTCCCTCTCCCGCTCCGCGGCCTCTTTCTGCGACATCAGAAATACATCATCATCATCGCAGCCGTCTCGCTGTCGACCATCTTTTGCATGATGGTCGGCAGTGAGAGAGCCACTCCGCCCAGGGCTAACGTTGACCGCGGCCCCGCCCACGCAGGGCACGCCACCAAAGTGTGCTGCGCGGTGTCTTCCGCGCAGTCACAATGATGGCAACACCGAGTCGACTCCCCCCCGGATATCATCATATCATTACCCCGGTTGCCCTAGACTTAAGCATGGCTAACTGGTTTAGTAAGATTTGACAAAATATCAGTGGTTGTTGTTGTTCGATATTTTCAATTGTAACAAAGGATTCACCAAAATATTTTCCAAAGTAATAAAAATAACACAATAAGCTCCGTGCCCCAAAAAGCACGTTTAAGCCGTTGGTCCCGGCTGTCATGAACATCTATGGCAGTCGTTATTAGGAAGTCAGTGCCTTCTAACAAACTGACAGCTGGTTTAAACACAGAATGATATTTCCCTCTGGGTTGCGGGGGTAAGATGGCAGTCGCTCGACATAATAACTGAAATTCAGTTAAATCTGGTTCAACCAGTGTGCAGACTCTGGGGCCCTAAGCATAAGTTTAGGGCAACCGAGATAATGCTAGGATATGATGATGGATTTTTTGCCCACAATCACCACTCTGTGCTGGCGGGCAGGTGAACTCAGTTCAAGGCAAGGCTAGGCATGGTAATGGTACCAACGCTTGAAATCTAAAACAATAATTCCATTGCAGGCCTGGCTCTGGCATCGACGACGTGTACTGGATTGGAGCCACCGATGCTGTCCACGAAGGGGAGTTCCGATGGTCTAATGGTCTACCATTCTCCTATGCACGTGAGTATAAATTTAACAGTCATATTCAGGGGAAAGCAGGCCACGCGGACTCTTGACATGGCTTAATGACTACATAAATAAATAGTTAGGATCAAAAATGTACAACACGAAATTTATCTATATAAAAGATCCTTAAAAAAGGTTTAACCCTTTAACGTTTAACCATATAACCATGTTCTGCCATGTTGAAATTTTTCAATGGTTTTACATCGTAATTCAACTCCATAAGGTTTAATTTATGGTGGGAACATGTTTACCATTGTCTGGAAAAGGGTTAAACCACAGTGAAGATTCATCATTATTTATTTGTGAAAGTGATAAACTGATACCTGCTCTAAAAACAAGATTGGTCATCAAAAATAGTGATTAATCATCCAATGTGGAATTTAAGGGCTAAGTCAGTATTTTTGAATGGCAAAAAGGTTTATTTAGGTTGGAAATTTATTAATTTTGATGACAAATGACTTGATTTGATGACTTTTTTAAAAAGCCTTCAATGCTTTATATTAAACGAGCTGACCCGGCGAACTTTGTTCCGCCTTAATGGCAATAAATAAGCAGATTGTGTTTTTATTTTATCGGAAAAATTACAAAAAAATTAAATACCTACATTAATCATTCATTATTATTTCTGTATTTTAGTACAAAGTTGCTCTTCACTTAAGTACTTTGTGATACACGACATTTTTAGTTTTATTATTATTTATTGAGATGCACGAAGTCGAGCCATACTATTGCGGCGATGTTCACGTGCAATTTCTTGTTCTTCTTCAGTCCTTTCATTTCCAGTATTTCGTATTCTTCTTGCATTACGGCTTTGTCGGTAAAGATTCGATAGTCTTGTTCGCGGCATTATTAATTAAACTTCACTTCAATTCAATTCACCTAAAAAAATATTTCAAAACTCATATTCACATTCCCGCCAAGAAGTCAGAAATAGTTTTAATATTAATTTCTTACAAATATCAAATTGTCATCCATACGTCATTACATAGCTGTCATTTGCTTTTTGTTATTCCAAGTCTGATTCTTTTTTGTTATATCACGTTTTATAGTGACTGACGTTTCATGTCAAGTCACACGGGAACGCTGTCGAACGGGATAAAAAGTATCCTATGTCCGTCTCCTGGCTCTAAGCTACCTCCCTACCAATTTTCATCCAAATCTGTTCTGCCGTTCTTGAGTTATAAGTGCTGTAACTAACACGACTTTCTTTTATATATATAGATAGTACAGATGTTTTTAAAGATTCCGGGTTCCGTAAGGTCGCGATAATTATAATTATCATCAAGACTCCCTTTCTTCCGCTACCTCGTGGGACTTACATTTTATCGAGTGAAATAAAATATACTTTATTGTCGATTATTTCAACAGGATCATTAAGATTCGTCAAATATTTATTTAGTCACTAAAAACCATTTTTGTTCATGTTAAGATCAATTTTATTTAGTCACTTAAAAACCATTTATGTTCATGTTTGCGGAAGGAATTTTTTGCTATTAGTGTTTTTCAAACAGCACAAAAGAGCCTCTTTTACCTGGCGTAACAGCTTTCGTATTCAGTGACAATCAGAACCAAAAGATTAACTTTAACACATAAACCAGACACAAAAGAAAATCTATTGTATGTCGATTGTTTGGAGTTTAAAGACATAAGCGTTAGTTAAGTTAATGGTCTTGCTATATCCGGAACTTGGGGACTCGGTATGTGCCACACAAACGGTCACCCACCCATGGACTGACCTCTAACAACTATGCTGTACTTCAGAGATCGTTTCCAACTACCAAGTACCGCAGCTTCTATATCATCAAGTAAAAAATAATCAAAAAAGATTTGTTGTTTTACCAAGTTTTAATTAACTGTTATAATTAGATTAGACTTGTTATTTAATAAAGAAGCACAAAATTGGTAGTCCTTCCCATTATCTGTCAAAGTGTTCTGTTGAAACATAATTAAATCGATGTCTCGTTACAAAATTAATGTTTATCAAGAGTAAACACAATTACGTCGCTCGTTCCATCAAGCGTACAGTCGTACACGGATCAACAATGTCACTCTGATATTACATAACTCATTTCAATTAGGTACATAATTATATAGCATTCTACAGGGTCTCGCCTAAGTGACAATAAGAATAGTTTAGAATTATCACGTTAAAAATATGTAGAAGTTTAGGTTATGGTAAAATTTCTTATTAGTAAGACTAGATTGTAGTTCATATGGGATACTTTCTTTTCAAAAAGAAGCTATAACATATAAAAAAAATATAAAAATAACATTAAAATCCACAGTGTAGGAAAAGATCTTTACGTTATAGTTAAAACTAACCATAGACCCTGTCAGGCACGACAACATTAGAGAGGTAAGGAATTATTATGTTCATATATTATCTATATTGGTAATTACATAAATTTATATTTTCCTAAATATCAGTACAATATTCTTTATTTTTTTTAAAATTTTTAATTATTTAATATTTTTCATCGGAAATGCTTTTATGAAGTTTTTATTTATAAAGCTATTATTTTTCTTATCACTATTAATTCAATTCAAAATCATTATCAGTTTGGTCTTCCACTCTTTTAAATCTTGTGACTGCAGAACACAAGTTTTCGTTGATGCATTACTAAGAGGTTTTATTGTAACTGGCGTTAAAAAGAGCAACCTTGACGATTTTTTTGCCCGTTCTTTTACGATCAAGCTCCCGCCCGCAGTGAATGGGCGCGTTAGTTTATAAGTTTGACATTCATAAAAGCTCTATTGAGCCAAAAATGAATAAATGATTTTTAATTTTTATTTTCTTGCCCGTTTTTTTATCAAGCTCCCGCCCGCAGTGATTGGGCGCTTTAGTTTATAAGTTAGACATTCATTTTTGATTTGGATTTCTGTTTTGATTTATGCAAGTTTGGCTCAATAGAAGCTCTTAAGGTCAAACTTGAAGATATTACATCCTATTTACTATACATAGTATTTTACGCATGGCAATCAACTGTAGATAACCTATATCTATATATATATTTTTTTACCTATACAAAATACTTTCCTTTTTGAAGGGAGGTCTCTTATATCCACTACAATCTAGACTATCTAAAGACTAATTAGTAACTTTCTTTTATCATAAACTTCTACATATTTTAAACTAAGAATTTGTCCAATAACACTATTCTTGTTGTTTCTATTAAAGCGAATACACTTTAGTAATTTGTTCTTAGTCACAGTACTACACTTCACTGACACTACACTAAACTAACTCAAAAGGTTTTGTCCTTCTCAGTCTTCTCACTAGGTCTGTGTTGTCGAGTAGCTGGATAGACTCAATCAATAGCCTATATCTGTATATGACATAGATAGATTAAGTTATAGGCCAAGTGTTCGCTTTGTACGTTAAAATTAAGGATTTTAGGCTGTACTCTTACACTGGATTTACATAGCTAATTATACTTAAACAAAGATAAATGTTTGTCCAAGGTTCCCAAGGGATCAGTAATAATTACTCTTTAGCTTTACTCCGAGACTACATAGACAAAGTAAACGGGATAAAATAATAGTATTTACACAGATTTAGATACATACAAACAATCACGCCTGTTTACCGGGAACAGTCATGTTCACCAGGTGCACCACTTGCAGGTGAGGTTGACTTGGGCTCCTAAGGTAGGCGTGGAAAGCAATGGCCTCCTTCTGTGAAGTGGTGATGTCGCAGAAGGAGGCCGCGGAGCGGGAGAGGGAGCGGGATCCGCTCTCTCTCCGTCTACGCCGTTGGCGCAGCGGGCGGGCCAGGAGGGCCCGTCAGGCCGCGCCCGGGGGTCTTAGGCGGCGGAGGCAGGGGGCCCCTTCCGTCTAGCTATAGACACCCCCAGAAATCGGCAAGTCACGTCATGGCTGCACAAGGAGATAAGAGAGGCGTGACACACTGCGTCTCTCTGAGGAGGTTCTCCCGGTTCTGATCCGGGGAACGTTGGCCGCGGGCGGGGTGCCAGAAACTACAACCTAGGCACTGGCGCCTCGCCCCTTTTTCAACAGCGGCGGGCGTCGTCGGAAGATTTTTAGTGGGTAGGACTGCGGTGGTCGCGTCTGCCGCAGTGAGCCCCATCCCCCTCCCGGTCTCCCCCTTTGGCCGGGAGACATTGCGTAAATGCATTTTGTTACCGACGTAAATCAAAAAAAAAGGGTCCTTTTACACAGATATAGATGCACAATTGATAACGCAAGTATCATGAATTGTATTGTAGTACAGAATGCCGACTTTTGAACACCAAATGTGACGTCACTGCCGATATTTAGAGCCGGGAATCCAAACTAATTCATCGACACTGATGCCGCTAATCCTACTATAATATTATAAACGTGAAAGTTTGTATGTGTGGATGGATGTTTGTTACTCTTTCACGCAAAAACTACAGGAGCGATTGTGATGAAACTTTGTACGTGTATAGCTGCAGTCCTGGACTAACATATAGGACACTCTTTATCCCGATATTTCCACGGGAACGGGGACCACGCGGGTAAAACCGCAGGGCGCTGCTAGTGATAAATATTTTCGACGTAAAATCGTTCATGTAAAAAGCAAATATAGACGCGCTCAGACTGCAAGTAGCGACGGCAAACCTCGACGATTAGTCGGGGTTCGGACACGCGCTGTACATGCATATGCGTTATCTATTTTATATTCATGTATGTAAGTAGTTATTATATTTCACCTCAGCTTCATAACGGTCCCCAAATTAAGTAGTTTCCCGCTAAAAATTGCATGACAAAAAAAGTATTGATATATCTTTATTTATCCTAAGTACTTTATATACCTAATTACTAATACTTATTTATAATTCACTAAGCTGTGGAATTCGCTGCCGGCTCATGTGTTTTCTATTTTCTATGATCCCGGGTCTTTTAAGCGGGGTGTGAAACGGCATTTTAGCAGGCCATCATGAGTGGGTGCGTTTTGTACCGTGCTTATTTCACGGTATGGAGCGCTTTCATTTTTTTTTGGACTGCATCGACTGCTTACCATCAGGCAGAATTATGACGGGTAACATTAAACAAAAAATAAAAAATATATTTATCTCTTTAATATTTATTGTACACACGTAAAAATCCATCATCTCCATATCCTAGCATTATCCCGGTTGCCCCAGTCTTAAGCTTAGGGCCCAGGGTCTGCTCACTGGTTCAACCAGATTTGACTGAATTTCAGTTATTAAGTAGAGCGACTGCCGTTTGACATCTGCAACCCAGAAGGAAACATCATTTTATGGTTAAACCACCTGTCAGTCTGTTAGAAAGCACTGACTTCCTAATAACGACTTCCTAATTTGACGACCGATATGGCGTGGAGGTCAGTATACCTGCACTTCACTCGAGAGGACGTGGGTTCGATTCCCACACAGGACAAATCTTGGTGTGCATGAACATGAATATTTGTTCTGGTCTGGGTGTTCTCCTATGTATCTTAAGTATATATTTACAAAAAAAAAAAAGTATTTATGTATGTTTATCCGTTATTTAGTATCCATAACACAAATTCTTAATGTTACTTATCTTGGAACTAAATAATTGGTGTGATTGTAAGAGAATATATATTATATTAATAACGACTGCCATAGATGTTCATGACAGCCGGGACCAACTGCTTAACGTGTTTCCGAGGCACGGAGCAAGCGATAATTACGCACATAACTTTGAAAAGTCATAGGTGCCACCAGGGTTTGAACCCGAGACCCTTACAATTTAAAGACAAGAGGTCTCGCCACTGGACTATCGCCGCTTTTATACGCTGCCGCACACGCGTAAAAATACAATATACAAAAGACGAACTTAATGCCTAGCTTTAAGCTCGTCTTTTGCATGTTTTATCTTTTATGTAGTATCCGGAACACAAGTTCTTAACGATACTTATCTTGGAACTAAAATAATTGGCGTAATTGTCAGAAAATATTTAATTATTGTTAATCACTCCAGTTCTTTGAAGCCTCTGGCAGAAACTGACACCAATAACTACATTTTAGTCCAATTTCAAAACAGACACCTATTCATAAACTGTCTTTGCCTAACTTTATACTAATCACTGCAGACCATGCATCCTGATAAAACCATGAAAGTTGAAAAAAGCCAGTTAACCATTGAAAAACACATAATACCACCCAAAATCTTAATACTTGCCGGCAACTAATGCTAATTAAGTAGTACATTTTACACCAATTTCAAAAAGATCACCCATTCAAGCTCTGGCCTGCGAAGAAGTGGCTTAACTTTCCTTATCACCCCAGACCACGCATTCTTGCCACACTACGAGAGTTTAAATACAACTATTGATAACATAGAACACTACTACCAAAAACTTCAAATTTGATTACTGGCTAGCAACTAAGTTAATTACTAAGTAAATAGTACATTTTACTCCAATTCCAAAACGACCACCCATCCTGGCCTGCGGAAAAGTTGCTTAGTTTTCTTGATCACTGCGGACCACGCATCCTCGTAACACTACAAGAGTTACAAAAAGCCAGCTGTAGTATATTTTATCCGTTTTCAAATTGATCACCTATCCAAGTACTGGCCTGCGAAGAATGTGCTTAACTTTCCTAATCATTCCAGACCACGTATCCTTGCCACACTACGAGAGTTCAAATACGGTAATTGATAACTCCTATTGCCTACTTTAAAGCCTCTATATTTAATAAAAGCCAGCAACTAATTTCATTATTCATTAAATAGTACATTTTACTCCAATTTCAAAACGACCCATCCATAAACTGGCCTGCGGAAAAGTTGCTTAGCTTTCTTGATCACTGCGAACCACGCATACTCGCAACACTACCAGAGTTTTATCAAACGTTTTGAATACAAGATACACCTCACACCTATTGCTCCACTCCAACCTCCAATCCTATTACCGGCCGAGAATCCAGATGTCCATATAAAATAACAGGTCGTAAATACAGTTAACGGCTACATAACTCTGGGTTATTGGATTAATCCGGTCCTTTGGACGCGTGACATCGATTGCTTACTGGCTGCCGGACAAGGTGATTAAGCTTAAGAAAAGTAATCTCGGTTTAATTAGTATTATTTACGAGATAATATTTTCGATTATTTATTTATTAAAACATACAAACGCGATTGGTATCGAAATTGGTTAGGTTTTAGGTGGTTAGCGCTTCGCCCACAGTGTCACTGGTAAAGATTCCATCCTCTCAATCGTCTGCTATGACGCCCTCTATGAAACCTTGCGATAGCTTTTTTTTTACATGGCACCTTCATATATCTAAATGACCTCAATTATATCTAACAAGCGGACTACATACATACATACATTCATACATTCACGCCTGTTTCCCCAAAGGGGTAGGCAGAGGCATATTACACGCCCACACTTCGCCAATTATAAATATATAGTTGGACCCACGTAAGACGAGCACTGTTATGTTCGCCAGAGCCTCGTCCGTTGATCGGCAGGTGCACCACTTGCAGGTGCGGTTGGCTTGAGCTCCTTAGGTCTTGGTAGGAACCCTATACCCTATACAAGCAGGCTAACTTGTGCTTTAATCGCATCTACTCTACTAAAGTAAACGACCGTAAGAAGCAGATACGGTTTCTTAGCATTTCAATATGGGTTTATGGAAATGCCATAAAATGGAAATTAAAATGTGAAAAATTATTCCTTTATTGAGGCACACATTTCATATAAGCGTAATAAAAATGAATTAATGCAAATATATATAAGATAATACATAATATAATAACTAATGGAACATGGAAATTTCTCGGAAATGGAAATAAACACAGGATATTTTTTTTTAATTGAATTAATTATATAAATTTTTTTCACCTCGCTTCGTGAGAGCACGGGCCTATGCTCAGTGGTCGCGTTAATGGGCTGAGCTAATTAATATAAAATATAGCCGACCGCAGCTTTGCTCTGACATTGGAAGCCTCGTCAGAGTCACCGACAGACTGACTGACTGACGGACAATCCCCTCCCCCCGATAGAATCACGTCAACCTGACTGACAAATCTTGAGAAAAAACCACAACAAAAGAGATTAACTGACAAACCTTGACAAAGATTCTATCTCTCTATCTATGTTTTTGTTGTTAAAAAAATATGGAAATTATATTTTGTTTGTAAACATTTGAAGAATATAAATCATCCTGTTGATTTTAAAGACAATGAAGTATTTTTTTCCTTTCTATTTGCTTGCAAAAACGCTGGAATAATATATAGCAATTTATTTACTTTGATGAAAATTCCCTTTAATTCCATCCAGTAGCTTTTGCGTGACCTATGTATGAACATAGAGAAAGTAAAGGCCCAGACAGACAATAAATCCAATATTATTGTTATGGCTTCTATGAATCTAATAAGGACCTATTTTTTTTTCTTTCAAGGTCTATAATGTACAAATAATTGCCTGTTACGTTTTTATCTTGTATTTTTCCAACATACTCGTATATAGCATTAGCCATGCAAGCACAACGTCTTTCCAATGAAAACAACAACAATCTTTAGTAGTTGTCATTTGAGAATTAAAAGTCTTAATGTGAAGTCTAATGGTCCTACTACAGACATTCTTGAAGTAGGAATTCTCGGCTTTTATCGTCCTTTCCTATAGTGAGGTCGTTAATAGAAACTATGCTAGGGAAAAACCACCCTTAAGGGGCTTGGATTAAGAATGCGATAGAAGTCAGGGTGTAAGTATATACAATGTGAAGTGAATTGAGAGATACTACATTTCTGATGTGCGGAACATTCCCCCGGGTGCAGCGGAAAATTGAGTTTCTAGGTATTTTTCGTTGTACTTAAATACAGTTGGATGCGAAATAACATGTTGCTGTTAAATTCTTAACGCTATCGGTCTTAACTAAACTGAGTCTAAATATTTTTTAAAAATTTAAGTTTGACTGAAGGAGCTATTAAAAACGTTTAATACAAGAATTACGGGTCTTGAGAGAAGAAGTCTGAAAATTTGGCCTACTTAATAATATAAAACACAGCAAAGATTTAATAGTCTGTAAACAGTTGTGTTCAAAATTTAAAATCATTTATTCAAGTTTAGCTCAAAGAGCTCTTATAAAGGTTATACTTGAAATTTTACGCTCCTTTTTTGCAGTAACTATATTAATGGCATCATCTATAGGCTTTAGCCGAAAAAAATTATATCTTTTAGGAATTCGATGTCCACTTTGCCAAACAAATAATATACTCGTCAATAAGTTACACTGATAAAAAATATGCAAACCGCCAATCATAGCGCCTTTAACTTGGATTAACGACCACATATACTTATATCTGGGATCAACAGTTTATCTCAAAAGGAACGGTATGTGACCACAAATGTCGTTAAATAAATTACAATAATTTTGAATCGTGACTGGGTAGGCAGAATATAATAGTACCTTTAAAAAAATTTCGCCATAAATTGATTTGATTTGAAAAATCTGATTTTGTGATCTCTGCATGCCACGGAGCTTTTTATGAACATACAATCACGCCCATGTCCTGAAAAAGTAGGCAGAGGCATATTATATGCTCACACTTGTGGCGAGCCAATTGCCGCATACCAGGAACTTCAGTTTGCCACGGCTTCGCTCGTTGATCTGCAGGTGCACCACTTGCAGGTGATGTTGACTTGGGCTCCTAATTTGTGGGTAGGATCCCTATACACCTTTTTGTTCTGTTACACCTAACACCTTCAACCAACTTCAGCAAGAATAATTTATAATATTCTTAGTAATATTGTTGATGAGTTAAAATTTTCGATGCAGACTGTACTTGTTTATGAATAGTAAAACATCGTGTTACCGTATTAACGTCTTTTATTGTACTTTAGGGAGCGTCTTTACATGAAGCAACCGCATATTTTACAATACTCGAGAGGTTGTTATGCTTTATTGGGGCTTATTCCATCTTATTGCTATGAAGTATGGGGCTCGGTGATGGACATTATTATTTTTTATTTGTTTGAAAAGAAAATGTTGTTTCTTTGACGCCAACTCTCGTCTTCGGCGTAAATGATGGGTCTCATACAACAACTTACATGTGAAGAGTCTAATACGATAATTACTTGCTTTAAATATATTCTTGAGCAAACGTTCTATGACATTAATGACTTTATGAAGTGATGACATTTTGTTTTATTTAATTTTCATAATTATTGACTGTTTATTTTTATTAATTGCATTTATATTTCGTGATTCATTTTTTATTGACATTTTTTATTTTGACATTATTAATTCCTCATGATATTGTAATTAAATTTAATTTTAATAATTCCTATATGTATGTATGTTTTCTTTTCTGTGACGTGTAATGTTGTATTACCAATAAATGAGTATTTGAGTATTTAAATAAATAACAATATCTAGTCAAACTCACGAAAAGATTTCATAACCATTCGAGTACATAGGCCTTTCAAAAACCAAGGTGACAGAAATTCAGATCACTTCATCACGAGGACCCGGTGCTGATTAGCAAAGACAGTGTGGCGTCCTGCTGTAAGAATTTTTCATTTTAGGCTTTAGCTTGGCTTAACGATATTACGAGTTTTGTAAATGGCGGGAGAAAAAACAACCATTTATATGATTTTGACTATGACTCTTTCATTATTTATTTGACGACCGATATGGCGTGGAGGTAAGTAAGCACTTCACTCCAGAGGTCGTGGGTTCAATTTCCACACAGGACAAATCTGTGTGCATGAACATGCATATTGGTACTGGTCTGTGTGTTTTCCTATGTACCTACATTAAGTATGTAATATAATAGTATTTTTGTATGTTTATCCGTTGTTTAGTATCCATAACACAAGTTGTTAATGATACTTCTCTTGGAACTAAATAATTGGTGTAATTGTCAGAAAATATTTATTTATTTATTTAATTATCGATTTTTTGCCTTCCGGAGCACAGAATAACATCTGTGAACTCTGCTTTTCTTTCTGTGATCGTTTCTGACCAAACAGTAACTACGAGCGCTCTTCAGAGCCAAACTTACCAAAATAGGTACTAATATTGAGTCTCCTTTGCGAGCTTCGTCTATAACTTCTCAATCAATTTCTTTACATTTCATTATCATCAATATCAGCCCTATAAAGTCCACTTTTGAACATTAGCCTCAATAGATAACACTATAATGAGGGTATTTGCCGATAGTCACCACGCTGGGTAGGCGGATTGGTGATCGCAGTTCAAGCTAGTACGCAGAATGACGCTGCTGCCCATCATCCGGTAGAATTTCTCTTCCTCGACTCTTGCGACTCCCCGTGAGATGAGAGGGTGGCACTACTCTAGGCCGGTACCACACGGCCTTTACTTATTCTTCTTCTTCGTCGTTATTCTCTTGGCAGAGTGGTCGTGGTCGTCACTTTAGTTGCAGTGACTCGCCTCACAACTCGCCGCCATTCCTCTCTGATGTTGGCCATCCTGGTACACACGTGCAGAGCACTGTCCACGGCTGCTTTGAGTTGGTCCGTCCATCTCATGGGTGATCTTATATTTAACTTTACTTATACTTTACCGCAAATTACAATAAATAAGATGTCTTGACATTGTATTAAAAAGCACAGCTACAAATTATATAATCAACTAAATATTTTCGTAATAGAAACCTAAAAATATCTTTAAAACATTGTCACCCATCAGTTTCCATTATAAACTGCTTTTCAGTTGGGTATCACCCCGTTTCTTATCACCTTCATTTATTATTTAGGTCTAAACGTCGAACTACTCGGTCTAGACTTAAACGCGTTCTAAACAAGCGCCAGCCTGTGTTTAAATTTATACTATGTCTAAGGAGTGTTTAATTTTAGGCAATCACTAAACAAGGTTTTGTAATAGAGTTTTATTTAAACGCGTGTTCAACATGTGCTTAACTGTTTTGTAATAACACCGTCAATGTCTTAAACTATTGAAAAGAGGGAGCAAATTTTTTTTAGAAATATTAATTCGTTTTTTTTGTACATTAAAAATAACAATAATTTTCATTCAGTTAAGGTTTAAGTGTATTTATAGTCACAAACACAAATTTTTAAACATATTTTCTTACAAATAAAACATTGGTGTAACTTTCAAAGGATTGTATATCATGTATTCAACATTACAATGTAGGTTAACAGATCAAGTCCAACACACCCACAAGTAACAATCATTACATAAAAAAAAACAATAATTATCAAAAAAACACAATAATTTCAAGAAATTTAAAAAACAAAAAAGTTATAATAAAAAAAGTCAAAGTTGTTAAATAAATTACATACATTAATGTCCACAACTCAAATTACCATGTCTTAAATATTTCAAGTTCACATTAAGAAAAATTATAAAAATTTACATGTCTACTACATACTAAATTACTTATAAAGTATTAGGTCGGGGAAAAGTCTTTTCGCATAACGTAGGTATAAACTTATTATAAAATTTTTTTGACTGTACTATTTGTGTCTGGCTGGTTTTGGTAACATTAAAAAGGTTCCATTATAAAGAAAAGAAAAAAATAAAAAAAAGTTGTTTCCCGCTATTTTTCATTTGTTTTTCTCTCCGTTAAAATGAGTGAATCTAATGAAGAAATTCGATACATTTTAAAATTTTATTATAAAAAAGGCAAAAATGCAACTCAAGCAGTGAAAAAAATTTGTGATGTTTATGGACCTGATGAAGATCAGTAAGAGTAGCACAAATTTGGTTCAAACGTTTTCAGTCCGGAAATTTTGATGTTAAAGATGCACCTCGCTCTGGTCGCCCTGTTACGAATAAAATGGACGCCATTTTTGAAAGAGTGGAGCAAGATCGGCATATTAGTAGTTACGATGTAGCTGAAGAACTGGGAATCGACCACAAAACAGTTTTGACCCATTTGAAGAAAGCTGGTTATACAAAAATGCTCGATATTTGGGTGCCACACGAGCTCACTCAAAGAAACTTAATGAACCGTGTACTCATTTGCGATTCATTATTGAGACGTAATGAAACCGAGCCGTTTTTGAAGAGATTGATAACTGGCGATGAAAAGTGGATCACGTACGACAAGAACAACATCAAAAATGATAACAACAGAATTTTGGACCTAGTTCTGAGTCAAAATAGCTTATTCTGCAAAGTTATGGAGTCTGACGGCCTAAGTCGCCGCGACAATCACCATCCACCGTTAGACGTAACTATAAAAGTTGATAAGCAGCTCTCATTGAAAGTAAAGGACGACGCGAGATATAGATTCAAAAAAACCGATTATCACAACTGTATCGCGGAGCTCTTCCAAATCAACTGGGACCAGTACGCGAATTTAACTTGTGATCAATATCTGAAAGTTTTATACAATCACTTGTGGGTCTGCATTGATAAATATACCCCTAAGACGAAAACTAAAAAATCTTGTCCACCATGGTTCTCACAAGCTTTACTTAAAATACTTAAGGAAAAGGATAAATATCACTCAAAATATAAAAAATTCGGCAACCCACGTGATTTTGACACCTATTCCATGCTGAGGTCAAGAGCTAAAACTGTTTGTGACGCTAATTTCAAATCATATCTTAGCAGTATTGAAGAACGCTTGAAAGATGACATAAGATTGTTTTGGAGTTATACAAGGTCTAAACGTAATACGAATGCTTTACCTAACCAAATGTTTTACGGCAGTCATCAAGCTGATAATGGTTATGATATAGCCGATATGTTTGCAAGACATTTTGCTTCGATATATAGTGAGCCCTCCTCAAGTACGTTTACGCCGGGTTTCCCAGAGTCATACTCATCTATCTCATCCATTATCCTTACAGAAAGAGAAATAAAAACTGCTTTAAAGTCCCTGGATGCTTCGAAGGGTCCGGCCCCAGATGGCATTCCTCCTGTTTTTGTAAGGTCGTGTGCTGACGTCTTGGTCGTGCCTCTGCTTACATTATTTAATAAAAGTCTTGCCTCTGGTTTTTTTCCAACTCTATGGAAGAATGCTAGGGTAATTCCAGTACACAAGTCAGGCAACAAATCAGACGTAACAAACTATAGGCCAATTAGTGTATTGAGCTGCTTTTCAAAAATTTTCGAAAGCCTTGTCTATAAGCATATAAATTTTCAATTGAGACACTTTATTAGTTGCAGACAACATGGGTTTATTAAAGGTCGTTCCACTTTTTCGAACCTGTTATGTTATGTACATTACTTAACTTCCGCTTTCGATAAGCGTGTACAGGTAGATTCCCTATACACAGACTTCGCTAAAGCGTTCGACAGAGTTGATCATAACATCTTAATCCGTAAGGCATATCATCTCGGCATTCATGGATCGCTCTTACGCTGGTTGGCTTCTTACCTTCTCAATCGAACGCAAATAGTAAGAGTATATGGTTACGAGTCTGCGCCGTTTGTTCCTAAATCTGGTATACCTCAGGGCTCAAATTTGGGTCCATTGCTATTCACACTATTCATTAACGATCTGATTGACTCAATTACTTGCGACTGTCTTGCTTACGCTGATGATATAAAGATTTACAGAATGATTAAGTCTCTAGATGACTGCGCAGCATTACAGAGCGACATCAATAGGTTGTACCAGTGGTGCCTAGACAACAATATGTCACTGAATATCTCAAAATGTCATTTGATTACATTTACTAAGAATAAACATCTAATCAAGAACACATATACCATCAATGATGTATCATTAACGCGTCAGGACGCAGTTAAGGATCTTGGGATAATATTGGACAGTAAGTTATCATTCAATGGTCACTACGATCACATTGTCTTAAAAGCTAATAAAATTATGGGATTTATACTCCGAACAATAAAGCCTTTTCGTAAGCCAGCAAGTATACTGACCCTGTTTTACTCTCTAGTCAGAAGCGTATTGGAATATTGCTCGGTAGTGTGGTCACCATTTTACAGCACTCATATAGACAGATTGGAGGCCATTCAAAGGCGCTTTCTGCGATACCTAAGTGCGAAATTCGGTCTAAGGCGTAAATTGCCAACATATGAGACTAGACTCAAATATTTCGGAGTGAGCACTCTTCAGTCTAGGCGGGATGTTGCTAAACTTTCTACGCTTTACAAAATTGTAAACTCAGTGTGGGACACAGAGGAGCTATTAAGCCATATTTCATTTAAGATAGGTGGTAGCACAAGAGCCCAAAAGATTTTCTCTTTACCAGCCTGCAGTAATAACGTTGTGTACAATGATCCTATATGCCGAATGTGTAGGTCCTATAATGTCATCGCTAAGGAGTTGGATATATTTTCAATTTCGCATGCATTATTTTTAAAATTTTTAAATTTATATAAAAGTAAATTATAGTTATTTATTGTCGGTGGATTTTTTTTATGTTTAAAATTTATATTTTTAAATAATTTGTGTGTCTGTGTATTTTTTTGTTAATTCTTTTTTTAATACTTGATTGAATTGAATATGTATGTGTGTACTTAGAATAAGTGAATGCCGTGTTCGGCTGTAATCGGAGTGCAGGTTTAATCATACAGTGTTTAGTTTATTTAAGAATAATGATTCCTGATTTGCACTCTGTTGCTGTAGCATAAATAAATAAATAAATAAATAAACGTGCGAAAAAGGTCGTGGTCGAAAGTTGGCCAGGCTTCACAGACTGTGGCCAAACCTGGCCTAACACGAAATAAGGTGATGCTGTGTGTATGGTGGGATTGGAAGGGCATTGTTTATTATGAGCTTTTACCGCCCGGCAAAACCATCGATTCTGATCTTTACTGCCAGCAACTGATGAGATTAAAGGAAGCAGTCGAGAGAAAACGGCCGGAATTGATCAACAGGAAGGGTGTGGTCTTTCATCACGATAACGCTAGACCACACACATCTTTAGCCACTCAGCAAAAATTAAGAGAGTTCGACTGGGAGGTCCTAGTGCATCCACCATATAGCCCTGACCTTGCGCCTTCAGATTTTCACCTGTTTCGGTCTCTGCAGAATTCTTTTGGTTCTGTAAGGTTGACCTCAAGAGAGGACTGCCAAAACTATTTGTCCCGTTTTTTTGATCAGAAGTCCCAAAGTTTCTACAGTAACGGGATAATGTCTCTGCCCACAAAATAGCAGAAAGTTATTCAACAAACCGGTACATATATATTGTAAATAAATGTAAATAAACTTTGAAAAAATGTCTTGACTTTTCATACAAAAATACGAAAAGACTTTTTCCCCAACCTATTACATAATGCATAATATATGCTGTGGGACATTTATTACACAGGGCCTGGTACCCAAAGTACAAGGCGTGATTAGTTTGAAACTTAGGGACTAAAGTCTACAGTGTGAGATGTATAATAGTATTTATTTCGTAACATTATTTCTATCCATACTCATGTATGTCAATAAGTATGTAAAAAATCCATTTAATAATAGGTTGGGGAAAAAGTCTTTTCGTATTTTTGTATGAAAAGTCAAGACATTTTTTTCAAAGTTTATTTACATTTATTTACAATATATATGTACCGTTTTGTTGAATAACTTTCTGCCATTTTGTGGGCAGAGACATTATCCCGTTACTGTAGAAACTTTGGGACTTCTGATCAAAAAAACGGGACAAATAGTTTTGGCAGTCCTCTCTTGAGGTCAACCTTACAGAACCTAAAGAATTCTGCAGAGACCGAAACAGGTGAAAATCTGAAGGCGCAAGGTCAGGGCTATATGGTGGATGCACTAGGACCTCCCAGTCGAACTCTCTTAATTTTTGCTGAGTGCCTAAAGATGTGTGTGGTCTAGCGTTATCGTGATGAAAGACCACACCCTTCCTGTTGATCAATTCCGGCCGTTTTCTCTCGACTGCTTCCTTTAATCTCATCAGTTGCTGGCAGTAAAGATCAGAATCGATGGTTTTGCCGGGCGGTAAAAGCTCATAATAAACAATGCCCTTCCAATTCCACCATACACACAGCATCACCTTATTTCGTGTTAGGCCAGGTTTGGCCACAGTCTGTGAAGCCTGGCCAACTTTCGACCACGACCTTTTTCGCACGTTCTTGTCGTACGTGATCCACTTTTCATCGCCAGTTATCAATCTCTTCAAAAACGGCTCGGTTTCATTACGTCTCAATAATGAATCGCAAATAAGTACACGGTTCATTAAGTTTCTTTGAGTGAGCTCGTGTGGCACCCAAATATCGAGCTTTTTTGTATAACCAGCTTTCTTCAAATGGGTCAAAACTGTTTTGTGGTCAATTCCCAGTTCTTCAGTTACATCGTAACTACTAATATGCCGATCTTGCTCCACTCTTTCAAAAATGGCGTCCATTTTATTCGTAACAGGGCGACCAGAGCGAGGTGCATCTTTAACACAAAATTTCCGGACTGAAAACGTTTGAACCAAATTTGTGCTACTCTTACTGACACTGCATCAGGTCCATAAACATCACAAATTTTTTTCACTGCTTGAGTTGCATTTTTGCCTTTTTTATAATAAAATTTTAACATGTATCGAATTTCTTCATTGAGTCACTCATTTTTACGGAGAGAAAAACAAATGAAAAATAGCGGGAACCAACTTTTTTTTATTTTTTTCTTTTCTTTATAATGGAACCTTTTTAATGTTACCAAAACCAGCCAGACACAAATAGTACAGTCAAAAAAATTTTATAATAAGTTTATACCTACGTTATGCGAAAAGACTTTTTCCCCGACCTAATAAAAAACTTGCGTGTAATGGAATTCTGAAAACTATAATTTATTTTTTTACGACGATTCACTTAAATAAAAACATGTGGACTTGAGTCCATATTCAGTGTTACTTACAAATTTTTAAAAAAAATAAAAATCATTAAACCTTGTGTAGGTACCAAGTAATATTCATAAAAAATGCTTCAGAAAAAACCTAAATTATTAGCTCTATACACATGCAAGACTCTTGGCATAAATGGATGACCCCCTCTTGGCCAAAGTGAATTGTCATCCAGGCTTGAGCACTCTCAGCCCAGAGTGGCTCGGGGCTTAAGGGGCATGACTGAAGGAGGGCTGAACCCATATCTTGGGGCTTAAATTGATTTCGTAAGATATACAGGTTGTATATTAAAGTCATATGTTTGGTGTGAACGACTTAGAAATATTGTTCTGTATAAACAATTAATTACATACATATTTTCTGAATGGTTGGTGTAATTATCAATCATTTAGTTCCAAGGTAAGTGTCATTAAGAACTTGTGTTATGGATACTACTCGTAATTAACGGATAAACTATGTTTGATTATATAGTTGAGCTTTTTTTTGTAAATAAATACTAAAACACATAAGAAAACACCCAAAACAAACAAACGCGTGTTTATTACTCTTTAACGTCAAAACTACTGGATTGATTTAGATGAAATTTGGCACGAAAGTAGTTTGTAACCTATATTTATATTAACACATAGAATACTTTTTGTCCCGGTATTTCTAAGGGTAAGGGGTAAGTGTGCAAGATGCTACCGCCAAAACCATATCCCACTTATAATATCATAATAATATACATATATCGCACCCCTGGTGCTACAACATCACTTCTGCAAACAATTTAATCTTACAGAGGGAAGCGTTTCCAAATTAAATATCCTGTTATAAAACATAGTTCTTCTTAATTTAAGAAATTAACTAGTAATATTTAGGCCTTTATTTCAGACTTCATTTCACAGTAAAACGAAACATCTTACAGTTTGATATTCGTAATTTTCTCATAATCAGATTTATTTTGACAAAATTGCATAAGTGACGTTGTAGCACCGGGGGTGCGATATATAATATGTTATAACGAGAAAATTTTTATGTATAGATGTTAATTACTCTTTCACGCCAAAAGTACTTAAGTGAGTTGGCAAATGGGGGCGTATATATGCCTCTGCCTACCCCTCCGAGGAAACAGGCGTTATTGTATGAATGTTTGTATGATTTTAATAAATCTTTAACAATAATACAGCTTTGTACATCAGAAAAAACATAGGTTGTAATTTATACAGATATTGTGAAGTACTAACACTGGGCAGATGAAGTCGCGGACATCACCTAGTTCTTTATAAAACATACGACAATTATTAGACATCACGTTTTACTGCAGTTTTAGTAATTATTAAATATCTATCGCTTCTGTGCTTTGGAAAGGACATTAAACCGGTCCTGTTCAAAACCATTAATAATTTCAGCCATATAAAGTCCATTGATCGATAGCCCAGTGGCGAGACCCCTTGCTTTAAATTCAGAGGGTCTCGGGTTCAAACCCTGGTGGCGCACCTACGATTTTTCGAAATTATGTGCGTAATTATCGCTTGCTCCGTGCCTCGGAAAGCACGTTAAGCCGTTGATCCCGGCTGTCATGAACATCTATGGCAGTCGTTATTAGGAAGTCAGTGCCTTCTAACAGACTGACAGCTGGTTTAACCATATAACGATGTTTCCCTCTGGGTTGCGGAGGTCAAACGGCAGTCGCTCCACGTAATAACTGAAATTCAGTCAAATCTGTTCGAACCAGTGAGCAGACCCTGGGCCCTAAGCTTAAGTCTAGGACAACCGGGATAATGCTACGATATGATGAAAGTCTACAGCTGGCGTCCCCAAAAGATTATTATATTGGTGATATATGCCCATTATGATTACGCTGGCCAATCGGGTTGGTGATCGCAGATCAGATGACACTGCTGCAATATTTTAGGCCATCACGGCACGATTATCCCGGTGATCCTGGATGAAACCTTCTCTATAACACTGATTTGGTAGGGTTGGGCTGAGTTGAAGACTACAATCAAAGTGGTAGTACAATCAATCATCGTCAAATAATTGGTAGCACCCAAAGAAAACACGCCTTAACGCTCTTGACAATTATGAGTGCCGCACTGTCAATCTTTATGGCGCCTACCTAAGCGCTCGTAGCTCTGCGATGCTAGGTGGTCGGAAACGATCACCAAAGTAAAGCAGAGTTTACAAAGGTCAGTCCTTGGATGGGTGACCGTTTGTGTGGCATTTGATATCGAGCGCTTCCGTGCTTCGGAAGGCACGTTAAGCCGTTGGTCCCGGTTATCACTAAATGTGGTAGTCGTTAAGCCATGTTAGAGGCCTAATGGGCGGCTTGATAAATTCTAACAGCAGGACGCCATACACCTGCCTCCACCTATCCGCACTGGGTCAGAGTGGTGGAGTATGACCTAATACCCTCACACCTTGATATGTGAGAGGAGGCACGTGCTCAGTAGTGGGACGTATATGGGCTGAGATGATGGCGCCTACCTAATCGTCGTTATCATTTCCGAAATACCTAGCAGTAGTGACCTTTATTCTTGGTACATTCTTACTAGTTCATCAGTTCAGCTGTCTAGTTCATCCCGTTACATCCCATCGAAAACTTTGAAACTAAAGATATTGAAGATATGGAAGCTGCTCGCAAATAGTAACTATAACAGTATCTAGCGTATTACTGTTTTTTTAACAATAGGAAACTCACATGATACGTTTGAAAGTCAGTGCCTATATAAACTAAACTTTATAAACCTGAATTCATATTTAAATACACTTGTCAAAGGCCTTTTTATTCTTTTCCACACCCCAGGTTTTCATTTAATTTTAATCACTCTCCATCCTAAGGTCGCCTGGAAGGAATCGCTGGAAGCGATAAGGCCGGCAATTGTATCGCTTTTCTTTTGCAATTTTTTTTTTGTTTTATTTCTAATTTGGTGTACAATAAATATTTTTTTATCTCCTCACCTGCAAGTGGTGCACCTGCCGATCAACGAACGAGGCTCTGGTGAACAAAACAGTGCTATATAATTGGCGAAGTGTAGGCGTATTAATATGCCTTGGCCTACCCCGTCGGGAAACAGGCGTGAATGTATGTATGTATGTGTGAAGCCATAAGCGATACCTTATAATATTTGCATTATCAGGTTTGAGAAGCCATTTCATTCCCTAAGCTTTTCACAAGTAGTTACCGTTCCGTGTATATAGCACCAAACCTTATATGGTTATAATTGCCTCGGGCGCCCTAACCGCACGTCAAAACAATGAAGTAATTAGCCGCAACGCCTGCCAGGTGGAAGTTCCTCGAATGCCACGCCTGGTTGCGGGGAGACACTTGTGAGAGCGCTTAGCAAGCAACAAGTATGACTGCCACAAACACGCGCTTAGTTGTTGAAGGCTTTAAATAACTTTGGGACAATATACGGGCAACTGACGTAATAATTGAGAAACAACTCAATACTAGACTGCTAGGATATGACGAGTGACATTCAGTACAAGAAAAACGATAGTTTTAACGTTTGTCAAGTAGACGAGAGAGCTAACTTTGGCCGTCATGAGTTATTGCGCTTAAGCCGTGCTTTTTTGACGATATGAAGCGCTCTCACTTTTCTGAACTGCATCGATCGATCGCTTACCATTAGGCAGGAAATGGTGAATATCACCAATCACATTAAAAAAACTCGTTTGTCTCGTAGACGGCGTTGTTCTGAAGTTGAGATTTTTCTCTATTAAGCCGGAGTTTAAAGTTGCGCCGAATTGTCACAAACTTTCGTTTGCTTGAAAAGTATTTGCGCACAGTAACGCTTGATACATAAATATTTTTCTTCCAATGGCACCAATTATTTAGTTCCATTAAGTATCAGTAACGATGAGTATCAATAAGAACTTGTTTTATATATATATAATGTCACGCCACTTTCCCGTAGCGGTAGGCAGAGATCACATCCTTCCACTTGCTACGATCTTGGCACACACTTTTAGCTTCATTCACACTCATTGCGCCTTCTCATACACCTTCTCATACACGCCCGTCGGTTTAGGGTACTTTTGACCTGCCCTTTGTTCAAAATTTACGATTTGGTGATGGAAGGTCTTACGCGGTATCTTGTTTTATGGGTTAAAAAAAACCCTTTTAACTTTTTTTCGTTGGTAAATGCATATTTAATATACAGAGAAAACTCCTAGACCAGAACAAATATTCATGTTTATGCTCACAAAGATTTGTTCTGTGTGGGAATCGAACCCACGACTTTAGGACCGGAATGCATATACGAATATACTGATCTCTACGCCATATCAGTCGTCAAAAAAGAGAATAGTGATTGCAATTCCACTTGTCAGAACCACACCGAATAACGAGCAACAAGTATTCCACAAACCGACCACGCGCCCGCCATTTTGTTTTCAAAATGGTGGCCACTGAGTGACGTCGCCGCTGTCATTGCGTTAAAGTTTCTAAACTTCTCCTTCAGATGTTGCAAAGTAACTTTTCTCTTAACCTCGTGCTTACTTTACAACTGTTAAATAATATCTAATCTACCAACCTTTCACCCACTAATATTGAGAACTTTCACAGTGTCTGTTGGGGTTTCTAAACACATTTAGTTTATCTGAATTGGAAGTTTATTAACTAAACTGACATATTTATGGTATGAGGATGTTATTAATTAAGCAAACGTTACTTTCGTGGTGGTATTGTCATTATCACATCAACCTTATAAAATCCACTGCTGAACTGGCCTTCCAAATAGATTACATTCGATTGGGGATATTTGCCCATAATCACCACCTTGGGAAAGCGGGTTGATGATCGCAATTCCAGCCAGTACGCAATTTGCCGCTGCTGCCGATGGGCAGATTCAACCGGATGATGCCGGTAGGATTTCTGTTCGTCGATTCTTACGACTCTCCGTGAGATTAAAGGGGGTGGCACTATTTTAGGCCGGTACTACACTGCAAGTGGTACACCTGCCGATCAACGGACGAGGCTCTGGTGAACATAACAGTGCCCGGTAAGCGGCAATAGGCTCGCCACCCATTACGTTGGACTAAGTATATTATTGGCGAAGTGTTGGCGTATTATATGTCTCTGCCTTCGGGGTAACAGACGTGCTGTATGTATGTTTTATGTATAGTTAAATTAACGTTTATTTACTTATTTTGACGACACAATTTGACAGTACGATCAGAACACCTTCTACCGCAGAAACATACAATCTGCCACATAATTTCTCAGCACTGTGCTTTGGCTACCTAAATTATATACCCAATAATTACGAGATTACTAACTCTGTCTCTCTCTCTGTGTCGATAGGTGACCTGTGTCATTAAATGACTGATGTGGCGTGGTGGCAGGTATACCTGCAGTCTGTTCCAACGGTCGTGGGTTCGATTCCCACTCAGGACAATTCTTTGTGTGCATAAACATAATTGTTCTGGCCTGAGCGTTTTTCTATGTATCTACATTAAGTATGTACTGAAAAAAAAGAAAGAATTGATATATGTTTATCAGTATATAAATAATACTTATATTGCAACTAAATAATTGCGTAATTGTAATTTTTTTTTTTATTATTATCATTGGGCTTATCGCTTCAATTTGTTTAATTATTACGTTAATTTATGATTACCGACTTTTTTTATTTACTCACTTATAAACCCAAGCATTAGGCTCAACTAGTGCCTCTACTGGATCCTTTGGATTCTTGCAATACCAGAGTCCTTACTAAAGCATTGCTAACCCTTTCAAAACTGGTACAAGTCGTTTTTCACGAGCGTCATGATGCAATCTCTTTGGAAACATAAACACCGTAATATGTAACAACATAAACCAGTTTAAAAATGGTGTTTTCACTGATTTTAATGTAATAAAGGCTTTGTGCGTTTAGCACATTTAGCCAGTGTCAAGTAAGAGATCTATTAATAATGTATAAATCATAGTAAATGAAAATGAGTAGCGATGAAAATGATAAATAGTAAATGAGATGCCCTCCCCCTAAACCCCTTGAGTCCGGAGTAATATGTCCGGAATATGTGGGACTATACTGAGATCTCACATGGACTTCTTGAGAGAATTTGAAAAGTTATGTTGCACTGTTTTGATTTATTTAACAACACTCATGTTCGTTTACTAACGCCTTATGGTTAATAATACACCGTTATTACATATTATTATTGACATCCGAAATATCAAGAATTTTAGAAAATAAAACAAAACTACAGGCATGACGCTTCACTTTCCCAGCGGGAAAGACCGTAATTGTCTTAATTGAAAAAAATGAAAGCGACAGCAGTAGATTTAAACCTGGTTTACATTTAGATCTTGTTTAATAATAAGCGCCTTTTAGTTTTATTGTTGTCCATAACTTGCTTGTTATCTTAAATTAAAGATTTATTTTAGAACTAACCTTAAAGTTTCTTACGTGCTCCTGACATTTCTGAGTTATGTTAACGAATATATTATAAGAATACTATCCCGGAATTTCACTCCAGAATCCCATAAACATATTCAGCTCCTGTCTACACGTGTTCTCCATTCAGCGAAGCCTTATTGGCATTAATAAATACAATGTTTGTAGCGCTGCCATAATATCCGACATCAGCTCCTGCTTCGATCGGATATATCATGAAATATGCATGGGGTGACTGGCAATCTAGGCCGATTCGGGAAATATACAGCCTAGTTAGAAATGCCAATTGTTCAGTAGATGCTTTTTTCTATTAATTTCCTGACTGAAAGTGTTCAAGCGTTTAACGCGATTTGGAAAGATAGATCTTATTATTGCAACAAAAAACACAATTATTATCATTATAACAACAATATAAACTAAAAGTAAAACATTCGCATAGAGTGCATATGTGCCGCAGCGCTGCAGAATGGCTACGGCTCAGTGGGTTTCAATCAAAAGTCTTTATATTATATTTGGGGTGGGCAGAAATAATAATGCATACCTACATACATACACATACATACATTCACGCCTGTTTCCCCGAAGGGATAGGCAGAGGTATATTATACGCCCACACTTCGCCAATTATATAGTTGGTCCCAAGAAATAGGTGGCGAGCCTATTGCCGCTTACCGGGCACTGTTATGTTCGCCAGAGCCTCGTCCGTTGATCGGCAGGTTCCACTTGCAGGTGAGGTTGGCTTGGGCTCCGTAGGTCTTGATAGGATCCCTGTACACTGTTATAATACAACTATTGAAAAAGAATCTATTTAGTTGGGGCTATGGTCACCTTTAGCACGAAGATCGCTAGATTAAACGTGTCCAATGGTGACAAATTTCTAAAAGCCCTTCGCCCATATCGGCTTTCCAAAATCAAAACCTAGCAAGAGGCCAAGTCATAGGCTCCAATTATGAAGAAGTGGCACATTATCCCCTTGCACGTTACGATAATCTCAGCCAATTCAGGCTCTGTACGTAAGTTCATTTTATATACTAGTTGACAATCGATATGGCGTGGTGGCGAGTATACTCGCACTCCACTCCTGAGGTCGTGGGTTCGATTCCCACACAGGACAAATCTTTGTGTGTAAAAATATGAATTTTTGTTCTGGTCTGAGTGTTTTCCCATGTATATGAAGTATGTATTTACAAAAAAAAGTATTTATGTATGTTTATCCGTTCTTTAGTATCCATAACACATATTCTTAGTGATACTTATCTTAGAACTAAATAATTGGTGTGATTGTAAGAGAATATTTATTTATTAATGGTCACAATAAACAATTGCTATCGTAATAATGGGCTCACCATATTCGGCCGGCGTCGTTGCTAATTTAAATGCTTTATTAATACAATTACTATGGCGAGAACCATAGACTCCTAATTCAGGTGGTCTAGGGCTCAAACTCTGGTGGCACACCTATGACATTTCGAAGTTATGTGCGTAATTATCGCTTGCTCTGTGCCTCGTGCACGTAAAGCTATTGGTTCCGGCTGTCATGAACATCTATGGCAGTCGTTATTAGAAATTTAGTGCCTTCTAATATTCTGACTTCTATTATGCTTGGAGTATCGTGGACGGAGTTTCGTACAAACGTCTCTATACTTGAAGAACTCGGTATCAAGCAGCGTCTGATCTCCATTGTGCAAGCTCGTATCCTTACCTTCTTTAGGCATGTTGCTAGGAATCCATAGAGCGCCTAGTGGCGCAGGGCAAAGTTGAAGGCACCCGAGCACGAGGTAGGGGTACGTATCATAATGCATAAGTTTAAAATCTATAAGTTTACAATGTGTAAGTTCAAAATATATAAAATAAAAAAATATAATAGTCAGAAGAAATAATCATCAATATGCATAACTTACTTTATATATAAATATCATAATGCATAAGTTTAAAATCTATAAGTTTACAATGTATAAGTTCAAAATATATAAAATCAAAAATTATAATAGTCAGAAGAAATACTTTTTAATGGTAAGAAAAAAAAAATAACCTCAACCTAACCCAAAAAGGGAAGTAAGTAAGTAAGTAAGTAAGTAAATAATAATAATATAATTTATAGTTTAAACGTTAGGTTCGAGGTTATTTTTTTTTTTTCTTTCAACTTTCTGAAATTATCCCCGAAACTGCGCAAACATAAAAGAGTAGCATGAGAGGAGAAAAAAAAAACCTAATCATCAGTAAATTAAGCTGCGTACGTAAGTACATTTTCATTATGTTATGTTTATGAAACTGTACATAATTGTTTTCAATTATGACCATGACACATATGCGGCCCTGAAAAAATTTTGATTTTCGGTATTTTAACTTCATATATTCCAACCGTACGTATTTTGAAAATATATATTATAAAACGTAGCCCTAGGAACCATTATGAATTGTGTTTGTTATATATTTCGACCATTATGGCATTCAAACTTAGAAATTTTGAACTTATGTCAAATAATTTTATATATTTTGATGCATTATGCATTTTGATTTTCGGTATTTTAACTTTATACATTCCACCCAAATGTATTATGAAATTATATATGATGATACGTACCCCGAGGTAGATCACCCATGAGATGGACGAACCAAATCAAAGCAGCCGTGGACAGTGCTCTGCACGTGTGTACCAGGAAGACCAGCATCAAAGAGGAATGGCGGCGAGTTGTGTGGCGAGTCACTGCAACTGAAGTGACGACCACGACCACTCTGCCAAGAGTGTAACGGCGAAGAAGAAGAGAATATTCTGACAACTGGTTTAACCATTGAATAATGTTTCCCTTTGGGCTTGGAGGTCAGATGGCAGTCACTCCATGTAATAACTGAAGTTCAGCCAAATCTAGTTAAACTATTGAGAAAATTTTGGGCCGTGGGCTTAAGTCTGGGGCAACCGGGATAATGCAAGGATATGAGGAGAATACTTACTATAGATGCAATGAATAGATATATACATTGTAGTACGTATTAAAGTCTTACTTTTTGAATATATATGATTAGTTGCTTGTATCAGTTTTTTTTAATATAAATAAATAGTTTTTGTGTTTATTCTTTTTAAAGTTTGTGTGCTCTGCCTACTGCTTTCCTGTTCTCTCCTTTGCGTCGGGTTGTCTGAAAGCTTTTAGCGATAAGACCGCCTAGATTGGCTTTATTTTTTTTTTTTTTCAATATTATAATCTGTAGTTTTTAAGTTTCTTGGCCAACAAGGAGTATATCTATCTATGTATATATGCCCATGTATGTGTGTAATCGACGAAATAAAAATACCGGAAAACAGCCCTCATCGGAAAAGCATAAAGAACATACAAGATAGAATTGGACCGGCCTCCAACTTTAAATTAAAATGCAATCCAACGCTACATGCATTCAGCGCAAACCACATAGAGACGACATAGAATATTATTTAAACACAAAAACAATATTCAGCCAAAATTTTGTTACTAAATAAATAAGATTTTTGCTTCAAAATCATGTTACCTGTAAACAGTTTCATTGTGATTTAAATTTAATAACTTTACTGCATACCATACCACTTGCCACCATGACAAATGATAACAGACGAAAACTCATTTTCAAAGCTACAGTACTCTAAAAGAAAATATGTTTAAAAAAATTTAGTCCCAGCAAGTTGCAGTTTTATCATTTGGTACGTCTTCAAATATACCTTTTGTCATTATTCTATCTTATCATAATTGTATGTAACTACTTAAAGTCCGTTTTAATTACTTTGCAATAGCCTGGTGCGATCTTAACATAACAACATAACATAACAAAGGGAATCTCGAATACTGTTCATTTTGAATACTCGAATACTGAAATTAATGTAATATTGTTACTAATTAAACATTTTAGATTTAGACGGAAATATAAATAATTTATTGATTCAGGCGTTATTTTGCGGAAATCCATTGTAAGCAAGTGATGGATTAAAAATATCTTTGTAACAATTCCCGCGCTACTATAATTTCCGAAACGAGAGTAAGTACTCTCGATTCAGCGTTGGTCGTGAAGACATCGTTGTTCTGAGGCTCCTATCTTACCTGAAGATGCCCTGTGTAAGGGCGAAACACGTGTCGTGTTGAATAGTTTCTCGATTTTTCGGGAAATTATAGTAGCGCGGGAATTGTTACAAAGATATTTTTAATCCGGAAATATAAATTAAAACGAACATAACTCACTTACTTTTTTTACAAACATAAAATATGCTTTAATTTCGTCTCTTTATGGTATGAGCTCGTTGGCTACACGTCAGAGCCAACTTGTCACAAACAGTTAACGCGAATGGAATTTTTTAATATACTTTGTTTTGGCTTAGCTTGACATAGCTCGTTGCGCTAGATAACCGATGGAATTAATTTATTGTTTCTGTTAGAACTTTATGACCGAATGGTAAGTGTAAAAATATATCATACAAAGATTACAATAAATAAATAAATAAATATTTTCTGACAAATACACCAATTATTTAGTTCCCAGAGAAGTATCATTAAGAACTTGTTTTATGGATACTAAACGACGTATAAAAATACTTAAATACTTCTTTTTTGTAAATACATACTTAATATACATAGGAAAACACCCAGACCAGAACAATTTTAAAGACAAAAATGTAAGTTCATATTTGTCGTAATCTGCTTCTTTTAACAATGTATCCATTAGGGTGGAGCGAATATACATGAAATTTTCAAAAATATTTTTTTTTTCATCGGCATAGCAATGAAAAGTTGCATTTTTATGTACAAAACGAACATAGAAAATATCGCAATATTATCTTAACGTTCTGAGGTGCCCCAGTTGAAATGAAAACCAAACGAAAAACATGTTTTATGTTTTAGTTATTTATTTCAAGAAATATCCAGAAATACTAAAAATACAGTTAAAATATTAAATTGTTTCTTTGTGTTAAAACTAGGTATTCGTTGACGAGATAGTAATCTTGCCCTAATGAAACCATCTCGTTTAGTTTCCCCACAAACTGCACTCGATTCATGGAAAATCTTTAACATGTGCCGAGATCATTTTTTACAATTTCCTTCAAGGTATCATCAGACAAATTTGAAGTGAGTGGTGGCTCAGTTATGTCAAAGTAACGCCACAAAATAATGTCAGTATAGTCTTAAGTTTAAAACCTTAAACACCTTAAAGTTTCGTAGACGAGTCTCTGTCATCGCCAAGCATGGCAAAACAAAATACATCTGCCAAACTGCGTAGCAGTTTGTCGGCAGCTCGTAGTCCTCGTAGACGCTTACATACATTATTATCTTAGTCTATTTAACTCTAACCGCAGCCACATTTCATAGGTACCTAATAATTATATTCCGCTAATTACTTTAATATAGGCTTATATTACATTACAGACAGAAACTTCAATTTCATTTTTTAATAGCTACGGACACAATGACATATAATGTTTCCTTAGTACTTTCTTAAGTTGTGATTTAGTATTAATGTTTGCAAATAGTTCACTTGGTAGTTCGTTAATTAACGTTGGTGTTATAAAGTGTCTTGTTCGTTTTCCAAAATAATTATTTATTTTAGGTACAACCAACTTCTTTTTTCTTGCTAGTGAGAGACCATACTCCATGTAGACCCAGTGTGGATTGGCAGAGACAAGCGTGAGGCGCCCTGCTGTTAGAATACTTCAAACCGCAAATAGGGCTTTCAAAATGCTGTAATTACTAAGACATATTGTGATAACCAACAGTTTAACGCGTATTCTGACGCATGGAAGCGTTCGGTCAGTTGCCAGATCCAGCCGTGTGGTGCTCTGATGTTAGAATATATCAAACCTTTTTTTCTAAATCGCGGCTAACATCGACCGCGGCCCCTCCCACGCAGGCCACGCCACCAACGTGTGCTGCGCAGTGTCAACCGCGTAGTCACAGTGGTGGCAACACCGGGCGATTCCCCTCCAGCGAATGATTTTACAACTACCACATATTGACCAGAACCAACCGCTTAAAGTGCCTTCTAAAGCAGGGAAGCGCTCGATATTAATTATTATTTTTTTTTAAATATTTCTGACACTTACACCAATTATTTAGTTCCAAGATAAGTCTTATTAAGAATTTGAATTATAGATACTAAATAACGGATAAACATACATAAATACTTTTTTTTTATATAAATACATACTTAATATACATAGAAAAACACCCAGACCAGAACAAATATTCATATTTATACACACAAATATTAGTCCTGTGTGGGAATCGAACCCACGACCTCAGGAGTGGAATGCTAGTATACTCGCCACCACGCCATATCGGTCGTCAAATTATAATAATATATTTAATTTTTTTATTTTATTAAATCACAAGGGAAAACATACAGTATTTAAGTAACACAAAAGTAATTAACAGTAAATAGCACACAATACCAAAACAGTTTCCTCAGAAAACAAATAATATTTCGTAGACCTATTCGTGGCACCAAAATTTTACTGCCGAAATGTGACCCTATAATACGTCTCTGCCCTATCCCTTTGAGGAAACAGGCGTAAATATATGTTTGTATGTATGTATATGTGATAGAGCCTATTAAAAAGCATGTTCTGCAAAAAAATTACAAGCTTATATTTTAAAGGGTTACAATTATTTTACTTCTAAGGGTGGGCTTCATTTCTGGCATAATTACTTACAAATATTTAGAATCAGAACCACCGGCTTAACGTGCTTTCCGAGGCACGGATCAAGCGGTAATTTGAATTTGACTGTGACTAAAAGACGAAAACTCAGCATTTTTTCTTATTGGCGCCAAAACTCTCGATGATTCTTTTCGTCCTTAATATCGCGGAGCTACCATAGCTTTTGCTTCTGCAACTTTTTTTACAATTACTATAAATTGTTATGATAAAATTAACTCCTTTTGTATTTAAGAAAAGGCATTATGGATTTTTTTTAGATATTTGGACAACGTGATAAAAAATAATACCGAAAATGTTTTGTTGTTTGTTGGCTCCATGTAGCATAACACCATCCATTTTAATTGCCCGCCTCGAAACAGTATTCGAGAAATCGAAACGCAGCAAAAATTCTTTTGTTCTTAGAAATAATATGTTGTGGAAATTGCGAACGAAGGCAATTTTTATTTTTAATTTCTTTTATTTCAACGTACAAAGAAAATCTTATAACGGAGAGCAAATCTTAATAAACTTGCAAATCTTGTTTAAACATAAGATCTGATTAAGTATAAGTTATTTGTTTAATTAAATACGATGATTGATACGGTGTGGAGGTCAGTGCACCTGACTGTCTTCGATTCACTTAATAGACAAAGATTGTTTTTATTTCTGTGAATAGTGAATATTATATGAGTGAATAATTTTATTTTGGAAGCCTCGTTAGAGTCACCGACAGACTGACTGACAGACAATCCCCTCCCCCCTTTAGAATTATGACAGGCTGACTGACGGATCTCCCCGATAAGAGTCACCAAAAGACTGACAAACCTTGAGAAAAAAGCCACAACAGACAGATTAACTGACAAACCTTGATATAATTCTGACAAAAAATTCATTTGCTTTTATTTCTTAATTATGGTACCGCTTTCAATTTTTGTTAAAAAAATATCGAATTTTTATTTTGTGTATTATTATTATTATATTATTATATTTGACGAATCTAAATGATCCTGTTGATCTTGAAGACTTTTATCTTTGAAGAAGTATATTTTATCTTTATTTTATATCACGATAAATTACCTTGGGTACGCATGGTGGAGATCCGCGCAGCATGTCTGATCCTCCCATTAATTTTTGACTTATTCACCGCCTCTTCGATTTACGATTACCGAAATAAAGTCGATAGTGGTCCCCAGATTGGTAAAGGTTTGTGTGGCATTTGATATTGAGCCTTATGTGCTTCGGAGGACACAGTACTCGTTATGCCATAAAAGAGGCCTAATTGAGTGCCTTAAAAAAATTTAACAGCAAAACTTTCATTTTTTTAATTGTGACACGTCATAATGACTACATCCTGCCTGATGATAAGCAGTCGATGCAGTCCAATAGGATAATGAAAGCGCTTTATAACGTGAAATAAGCACGCTATAAAGCGCATCCACTCATGACGGCCTGCTAAAATGCCGTTTCACGCCCCGCTTAAAAGACCCGGGATCATAAGAAACAGGAAATTCCAGAGCTTAGTGGTCTTGCTCAGAAACGACCTCCCAAATTTCTTGGTTTGAGTGCTGATATTCTGCACAGTATGAGGATGGTTTCGAAGACCAGCACGTGTTGTTCGGGAGAGGAAAGGAGAGGGCGGGATGAGATCGAAAAGCTCCTCAGAACACTCGCCGTAGTAGTTCCGGTAAAAGACACTGAGAGATGCAATGTCTCTACGCAGCTGTAGATCCTCGAGTGAGGCTGTTACCTCAGCATCCCCTACACTCCTGCCTCCACCAATCCGCTATGGGATCGCGTGGGCTAGGACTTTATCCGTTATTTAGTATCCATAACAAGTTCTTAATGATACTTATCGTGGAACTAAATAATTGGTGTAATTGTCAAAAAATATTTATTAATTATTTACAAGACTCAATGCCAGTGAGAAGCCTATTTATTTTTTAAATTTATTCAATATTACAATATAGGTTAACAGATCAAGTCCAACACACCCACAATTCACAATCATAACACAAACCAATCATTTTCGAAAATAAAATAAAACCCAGATAACAAAAAAGTAAAATAAAAATGACAAAGTTAGCAAATTACATAAATTCATGTCAACAATTCAAATAACAATGTCGAAATTAAAATTTAAAATGAGTCAAGGTCACATTAAGAATAATAAAGTAAGAATTAATATGTCACTTACTTACTAAAATACTTGTAAGCTACATTTGCAAGTTTCCCCATACCGTCAACAAATAAATCTAAATCATCGTATTGAGCAATTATATCCCCGATTAAGAGCAGCGCGCGAACAGTAGGAGCCTGTGCGGCGTGCACGGTGCGCGTGAAGGAGGCTATTGGCTGAGATGATGAATTAACAATGTCCCCATCTTCCACAGACTGGTTCCCTGGTTGGAGGAAACACAGCAGCCAGCCCAACGATGACGGCACCTCGGGCCAGGACTGCGTAGAGGCGCGGCGCGAGTTCCCCCCGCGCCCGCCACCCGCCGCTCCCACCTTCATGTGGAACGACCGGGGCTGCCGGGAGCACAACTACTTCGTCTGCGAGAAGCCTAGTGTTGAAGGTCAGTAGATTTAGATTGTAGTGAAATTCTAGAGTGGAGATCCGAGATGGAGCAACGACATTCGCAAAGCGGCTGGCAGTGGTTCCAGGCGAATGGAGAGGAGACCATGACTACTGTAGTATACTGCAGCGGTTGGAGGCGAGGAGCTGTGTCGCGTGCCATTTTTGAAGCATTCTTATCCTTGAGTTGTGGAGTGATTTTCTGAAGAGCAAGAAGCAGCTGGACAGGTTTCTATTGCAGCTCGCTACTAGAATAAATACTTGTTTTGCTAGAAAAACGGTACATTAGAGATAAAAAAAAATTGTAGTAATAGGTCAACATGTTTCGCTGCACAATGAACATGCAAAAAAATAACCTGAATAATTAAATTTCAATAAAGTTATGTCGAACTAAATAATAATATTTGCCGACAGTGATCAATAATATGAATATTGCTTATAATGGAAAGATACAGAATAGATTATTAGAATTCTTCTTCTTCTTCTTCTTCTCCTTCTTCTTCTTCTTCTCCTTCTTCTTCTTCTTCTCATCCTTCTTCTTCTTCTTTCCTAGTGGCTGTAGTGGGTGGAAATTATTAGAATTAATCAAATACATATAATAATTTGTTTTTTTTAATAACGGGTTCGTTCAGTTAGCACATTCAACCAGTGTCAAGTAAAAGATATATTCATAATTATGAGAAGGACCACACCTTCACCACCATCACCACTGATAAAGATGATAAATGTAAAATGATAAGCCCTTTTCTTAAGCCCCTCAAGTTCTCAGTAAAGATGTGGGACTATACTGAGATCTCATATGGACTTCTTGGGAGAATTTAAAAAGTCAGCATTTGAACATGATTTGCATAACACGGAATGTAAAAGAATGAATGAAAGCCCGTTGAGTGAACGTATCGCTTAGAAGGGGGTTTAATTAAACGATTGCTAAACAGTGTTTTGTATTATAGAAAGTTAAACATACCTTAAACATTGCTTACATTTTTTGACACTGTTTAGCTAAACGCATGTCTAACGCGGGTTATTACTAAATATGGTAGTCGTAAAGCCATGTGCCTAAATGGGTGGCTTGAAAAATTCTAATAGCAGGACGCCATACACCTGCCTCCGCCAATACGCACTGGGTCAGCGTGGTGGAGTATGACCCAATACCCTCACACCTTGATACGTGAGAGGAGGCTCGTGCTCAATAGTGGGACGTTAATGGGCTGAGATGATGATGATGTCTAACTATTTTTTGGAATAACACCGAATATTTTTACGAATGTTTTACTTCAAATGACAAAGTTCTGAAATTACCAGCTACTTCTGGTACACACGACGTCTGTCGACATTTCCCAGCCCCAGTCACGGAGCCCATTCTGCGGCGAACTAACGCGTGGAGTGATCCGAATCGTAATGAGGCAATTTTCCGCAGTTTTATTATGTAACTTCACACCACCGGTGATTACGGCAAGACCGATTCTGTCAGTATTAAGCCCAGTTAAATATTTTTACCAATAATTAAGAAATAAATTAAATATATTGGCACAAAAAAAAATAAACATTATATCGTTGTCGTGAATGGGCTACAACAGGTATAAATAGGAATACGAATACGACTTTATGAATTGTACAACTTAAAGAATTGCAATAATAATCCAGTTTTTATTTACTATGTTAAAAGATATTCTTAGACATTTGAAAGGGTATGTATTGCAGCAAAATCCAAATTTACATAAAGTCGTAGGATAGTAAGATCAGAACAACGAGGAAAATTATAAACAGCAAATCTGGCAGGCGTAAGCCCAGAGATGATACCTTTGTCCTTAAAGATAACGATATAACTGTAGAATGTCAAGCAGAAGTAGCTAAAATATTTGACGAGTTCTTTGCGAAAATACCATTAGAGACAACTTCAAGTCTAAATTCGTCTCCTTTAGTTGCTGTATCACTTCTTTCGGAATATGTACCAGTCTGCAATTCCATTTTTAAATTTAAAAATATTACACATTGAGATATTTTAAAATCCTTTAAAGAAGTAAAAATTAAAAATGCGCGTTTTTTTTTAGATCTGTCTACTGAAGTAATTCAATCAATAATAAATTCTATTGCCCCATACCTTGCGGTAATATTTAATGAATGTATTAATCAAGGGTCCTTTCCGGATTTAATTAAACTGAGTAAGGTTATTTATTCCCTTACATAAATTCGGTTGCAAAGAGGACATCATTAACTGTAGACATATTTCAATCTTACCTTACTTAAAAAGTAAGGTCTTTGAAAAAAAATATCTTGATCAGTTAACTACTTACTTTAATGCACATAATCTTTTACATAAAAAAGCAGTACGGTTTTAGAAAGAGCCGTTCTACGGCAGATACTTGTGCAGCTTTAATGCAGCATATCCTTGGAACTTGTGGCCTATGGGGTTTATCCGTTTTATCCACTTATGTACCCAACACTATTTGTTTTGGGGATAGTCGGCTATTACAAGTTGGAAGTGCGCAGGGATTTGGCACTCGCGATTTATATGGTAAGACTGTTGCGAGGATGTGCTCATAACCCAGTCGTGCTACAGTACATGGGGCTGAGTGTACCAGATAGATACGTGTGGAGGCGGAGGCGCCCGGGCCTCCTGGCAACACCTATAGCCAGAACTAATTTATTGCGGCTAACACCTTTAACGCGTATCACTATTTTATTGAATAAGGTCCATGAAATTGTTGATTTGCTCACATGTTCTTTGAGTGAATTCGAAATAGTGACACTAAAACTTCTGTGTAATTTTTAATTTTAGATACAGTATCGCATTGGGTACTTACCTGTAATGATAGTTGTAAAAATCTATATAATAAAATAAATAAACTTAGAAGTTCGCAGAATGCTCTAGTAGTTTTGTGTGATCTAAAGGTTTAATAAAGCTTTTTTTTGTACGGAATATGTGTTACGACCGACTTTGACTAATATTATGTATATTAGGTTAGTGAAGCGCTCGTAGCTCCGCGGTGCTCGGTGGTCGGAAACGATCACCGAAGTAAAGCAGAGTTTACAGAGGTCAGTCCTTAAATGGGTGACCGTTTGTGTGGCATTTGATATCGAGAACTTTTGTGCTTCGGAAGGCACGTTAACCTTTGGTCCCGGTTATCACTAAATGTGGTAGTCGTTAAGCCATGTTAGAGGCCTAAATGGGCGGCTTGAAAAATTCTAACACCAGGACGCCATACACCTGCCTCCGCCAATCCGCACTGGGTCAGCGTGGTGGAGTATGACCCAATACCATCGCACCTTGGTATGTGAGAGGAGGCTCGTGCTCAGTAGTGGGACGTTAATGGGCTGAGATAATGAATATTATGTAGGATCACTCAGATTACTGGGATTAGTGTTACGGTCGGTACTTAATTATAGATACATTTATTGTTCACACAATATTGTTAGATTTAAACATCCGTACAACTATAAATATTGCATAAATAACTATGTCTGCCTATCTCACCTGCTGAACGAATTTGAGATAATAGGTTGTTACCGGCCAAACCCGATTTTAGGACAAACTAGTATGGCCTAGTCCAAACTAATTTAGGTGGGCTGCAACTATTAAAATAAAAATGTTTTTTATAGGTAAGAAAAAAAATAACCGCAACCTAACCCAAAAAGAGATACTTATACTTCTCTTTTTGGGTTAGGTTGAGGTTATTTTTTTTCTTTTTTCTTATTTTTTTTCCTAAAATCGGGTTTGGCCAGTAAAAGAGGTAATTTGGAACTCATAAATGAACAAAGATTTTTTTTGTCTAGGAGCTACAATGCCCTAGACCGACCCATACACAGCACTCTATACAGAAATATCCCATCTCCATACCCCATTTATAAAAAAACGTTTTAAAAAAAAAACATGGCGTAACAAAAAGTGTTTTGTTCCACGTGTGTGGTTCATAAAAAACTAAAACAGGCGAATGCTCGCTGTTCTGTTACAAGTAAATGCTTTTAGGAGCGGTGTGACCAGTGCACAAAATTGTTGTCTATTTCCAGCAAATTTTCATCGATAAATAAAATCTAATGGCTGACCCCACATTGATTCAGCTTTTGCTAACTACTATTTAAATATAGCTTCGGAAATGGGTCGCCTGTTATTATATTTAGCTTCATTGTAAAGTGGTCGTTTCCTCGTAAAGCTATCAGTAACGAAAATTTTATTATAGATTTTTAGAATGCTGCAATACAAAAAAAAAAGTTACAGATCGAACACGGACCCCTGTTGGAAACAGGAATACAAATTTTGGGTTACGTTTGTAATATTATCTGATAACATTTAAATAATCAACAAGCCATTTGTTCCACATCTCATTAAGAAATTTTATTTTCAATGTTGTCAGTTATTTATAGAGCATTTAATTAGACACATTAAAATGTTGTCAGATTTAAGATGAAATTATACAAATAGCAGAAAAATAATGAATATAAAAGGGGAAAAATAGAGAACATATACAATAATATCTCAAAACCAGCAACAAAATAACACCCATACTTAGTTATAAGTAAACATACTTTCCCCGTGAGGGTAGGCAGAAGCATATTATACGCCCACACTTCGCCAATTATATACTTAGTCCCACGTAATAGGTGGCGAGCCTATTGCCGCTTATCGAGAACTTCTATGTTCGCCAGAGCCTCGTCCGTTGATCGGCAGGTGCACCACTTGCAAGTGAGGTTGGTTTGCGCACCTTAGATCTAGGTAGGAGCCCTACACACCCACATACATATCAAATGCAAATAAATAACACAATATTGATTTCTTCTATGTACGAGACAATCCGAGCCTCCTCTCACATACCAAGGTGCGAGGGTATTGGTCATACTCCACCACGCGGACCCAGTGCGGATTGGCGGAGGCAGGTGTATGGCGTCCTGGTGTTAGAATTTATCAAGCCGCCCATTAGACCTCTAACGTGGCTTAACGACTACCACATTTAGTGATAACCGGGACCAACGGCTTAACATGCCTTCCGAAGCACGGAAGCGCTCGATATCAAATGCCACACAAACGGTCACTCATCCAAGGACTCTCTGTAAACTCTGCTGTACTTCGGTGATCGTTTCCGACCACCGAGCACCGCAGAGCTACAAGCGCTTCACATTTACGAGACACTACATTTCTTGTATATGTAGAGTTATTTAATTAATACAAGTCTGAAACAAACATAAAACTATACAAAGTAAACAAGGTATCGACTTAGTTAAGTGACTTAAGTTAAGAGCAACGATAATACGTCATTGGTGAAGTGAAGACTCGGTGTTATTACAAAGATAATGGAGTTGACTAGAGGCTGACAAGCCGCGTGCATCCCCGCGTGTAGGGCTCCCAACTAGAAGGTATGACAATAGGACATTCCTTCGTGCTATAAGCCAGCTTCATAACGGTAATTTAATAATAGTAATTTAATAATAATAATTTAATAATAGTAATTTAGTAATAGTAATTTAATAATAGTAATTTAATAATAGTAATTTAATAATAGTAATTTAATAATCGTAATTTAATAATCGTAATTTAATAATAATAATTTAATAATAGTAATTTAATAATAATAATTTAATAATAGTAATTTAATGGTGATAATTTAATAACAATAAATAAAGCGAATAAACGGAATAATAATAACCACTCCCAGGCGTGCGATATAACAATAGGCACCTTAATACACATATACATGTAGGTACACGCTTGACACTTTATCAAGAGAATACTCCTTGGAGATGAATTTTCTTTTTCATTGAATTATACGGCGCCCTTCCTCCTCTCTCCTACACTATGCTGTGCCCGACAGGGTCCACAAATGTACCAAATTGTAATATTCACCACCTTATAAAACCATTGTAGAACGCAATAAGTTATTGAGTATTCATCTGAGCATTTTCCCAGTTGCGACCCAAAGGGGCCGGTGTCCGCTTTTCGACATTTTTGCCTGCATGCATTCCCATTGGTAGGTTTCGGTTTAGGTAGGGACATTCCTTCGCGACCTTACGGCCCCTTAAAAAATGTAAGGTAATTTTTTTATTAAGCTACAAAACATTTCTGGAACTGCTTTCTAAGGTTTATAAAAAATCTTTGAACTACCAAGTCCTACGTCCTACCAAGACCTAAGGATCCAAAGCCAACCTCACCTGCAAGTGGTGCACCTGCCGATCAACGGACGAAGCTCTGGCTAACATATTAGTGCCCGGTAAGCAGCAATAGGCTCGCCACCTATTACGTAGGACCAATAAAATTATTGCCTACCCTTTTGGGGAAACAGGCGTGAATGTATATAAGTATATATATACCCAGCACATTACGATCTGTCCAATTTTACTATCCTATTTAACCGAACGGGATATGTCGGGAAATATTCCGGATATTTCCCGACATATCCCGATAGATCCAGATAAATGGTCGCTGTCGCCCACATCTGAACTGTTATCGTTCGCTAAGTGCCACTTACTCCGTCCCCGACTTCTTCCGTATTATTTACCCTTTTATCGTGTCTCTTGGCGTTGTTGATGTTTTTCTATGAGAAACTGTCTCGTTTGTGGTGACAAAGGTTTTTCTGTTAATTAATTTACTTTGCCATCTTGTTTGGGGGTACGATATATCGCAGACCATTTAGTAAATAGTCAAAGTCAAAGTCAAAATACTTTTTATTTCATAAACTATCACATAGCACTTCAAACGTCAAAATTATAAAAAAATAACAAAAACAAATAAAATATAATTATACTAAAATCACAAAGCTTAGATTCACTTGCAACCAAACAATTAAAAAAAACAAAAAATATTTAAGTGTAAGTGAATCTAAGTGCCAGTTCCGAGCCACCGCTCTGTAAATAGTGATTAAATATTTGATTGAAAAGAAAGTAAATTCATCGGTATTAAAGCATTCTGCCCAGGGTCTGCTCTCTGGTTCAACAAGATTTAGCTGAATTTCAGTTACTGTATGGAACGATTGCCGTATCACCTCCGCAACCCAGGGGAAAACATCATTGTAAGGTTGAGATTTGAACCTGAGACCCTCTGAAATTTAGGTCTTGCCACAGGGCTATCGCCGCTTGAAAGTCTTCAGAAAAGATCGTAAAGTGCTCCTTTGAACTTTGACCTTTGAACTCTTTTTCAATAAATTTTGGCAACGATAGACCACTAACTGATGGACACACACACGGCCTGTGAGTTTCATGTTAGTTCTTCTCACAAAGCGGTGACTTAGAACTGGCACTAAGACACAATTACACTTAATTTTCTTTTGCATAGAAGTGAATACACATTGTAAAATATGTGTAGTTACCTATACGTATTTCATTTTAACGTTTTCAAGTGCTATGTAATACATACATTCACGCCTGTTTAACCAAAGGGGTAGGCAGAGGCATACTATTCGCCCACTCTTCGCCAATTATAGTTGGTCCCACATATTAGGGGGAAAGCCTATTGCCGTTTACCGGGAACTGTTATGTTCGCCAGAGCCTCGTCCGTTGATCAGCAGGTGAGGTGAGGTTGGCTTGGGCTCTTTAGGATCCCTATGTACCCTATGTAATACTTTATGAAATAAATACATACAATACAATACATACTTTTACTACTTTAACTTTTCATTTAATTGTATTTTCTGGATTTAAATAGTTTCTGCCTTTTGTGTGGCTGTTTCACACGAAAATTATAAGGTCTCCACGGAAGACCAGCGCTGTTGTAGTCCTCCACTGCAGCATACGCTGAGTGGAGTCCATTTTAGGCATACTATATGTAAACTTATGTGTAAAAATTGTTTACTGTTTTGAATTCTGTTCTTTGTTTATATGTATTTATGTCTAAATAAATTTTATGTCAAATAACTTTTGACTTTGACAGATCCTAAGCGTAACTCCAAAGCACAACCGGGATAATATACTAATAATGACTGTTTACGAATCAGCCATTGGAAGTTTCATATTAACCATAACTAGCTTGGACATTACTTATGTCATAATTCAACGCAAGTCAAATAACACGCAGTGCAACAAAATGAGTCAACATAAGTTAAAAATGTTTATATCAAAGCATAAAAATATGTCAAAATTGCCACCGACGCGTTCCTAATTCAGCCTGAAAAACCGTCTCGCTGCGAAAAACCAGAATCGGCTGACCTTTTACATTTCTTTGACTGCAGCGAAATTACACCTCTCGTATAAAAATGCGAGGGCAGGACGGTCCCGGTTAGGCTGGCTGCTCACCTGCGTTCGCTTTGACACTGGTGACCTAGTTGGACGACTAAACGGAACGCACCCCTCTTTCAAGCTGGAGCAATTTTTTCGCCAAAGCTCAAGTAACGAATATTATGCCTTATTCCGTTTAGCTAAGCTCTGTAATGGGTGCACAAAGCTCAGAATTTCACAAATTTATCGTGGAAGCTGGAGTAATAAATATTGTACCATATGCGGTTTAGTTAAGGTATGTTGTGGGTGTAAACAGATGGTCATCGAGCTACGACATGCCTGGTATTGTTAGCCGCAAAATGACTACCCTAGTGTAATGGCAGTTGAATGCTTTGTTAAAAGTGATAGTTTCTAGTCACGATAATAGTATCATCATCTGTATTACTGATACAGGTACAGGCTCTTATAAACAGAGGTGGGAGGGTATCGTATTGTATGGGACCTTAAAACATTACTACCACACCATATATTTGTCGTGGGAGCCGTAGAAAGCTAGTAAGAGCATGGAATCTCTGGTTTTAATGTGAGCAAAGAGGTAGCCAAATGACAAGTTCCATCTAAAGAGGCTACAACTATATGAATCACTTTTAAATAGTTGTTCTCATAGCAAGCATAGCTTCTGATAGATAGATAATCAATGTATTTGCACACGCATACAACACACTTATACAATACAATAAAATTACACAGGAAATACAACAAATAAATACACATCTTAAATTATTCAATAATCTTACTGACTAAATAGTATAGGGAAGTGCGCTGCAGCCGTGCAAAATGGTTATGGCTCAGTGAAATTTTACTCTAACGAGCAAACACTAATTTTCAGCCTCAGACCAGACTAAAAGTAAAAAATAAAATAACAGTTTTGTGGTTAGATTCTGGTTAGATTCATATAAAGAAAAGAGTTTTCCTTGAATTAAAAAACATCAGATAATCACTGCATAAATGAATCAAAGCAAATAATTTAGAATAGAAATAGAAAACTTAATACCTAGTGCACTTCATGAAATAATTGTATTTTTGACAACCGATATGGCGTGGTGGCGAGTATACCCGCATTCCACTCCTGAGGTCGTGGGTTCGATTCCCACACAGGACTAATATTTGTGAGTATAAATATGAATATTTGTTCTGGCCTTGGTGTTTTTCTATGTATATTAAGTATGTATTTACAAAAAAAAAAGTATTTATGTATGTTTATCCGTTATTTAGTATCCATAACACAAGTTCTCAATGATACGTATCTTGGAACTAAATAGTTGGTGTAGGTGTCAGAAATATTTATTTATTTATTTTGAGTGAAATGTCCAGCCCACCTTCACAGCAAAATCCGCTACCGAGTAACCGGATGGTATACCACTTTTTTGCTTGGTTAGAAGTATGTTTTTAAATTGTCGTTTATCTGCCCAACTAAGTTAGATATATGAGCATTAGAAAGGTTTAAGTCTACCACGCTGACAGCAGACACCGTGCAAATAGTGGACGTTGGAGGGGAGATGCTATTAGAATTTCTCAAGCCTAGATTCTATTGCTTATAGCACTTTCTTGCATTCTAAAGGTTTGAGTAATATGTGAACAATCTTATTGGTTGTATAATTTGTAACGTTGTACTTTGCTAGGTCTAAGAATATGTTAGAAATTATAGTACTACAATTTTTTTTAAATATATATTTATTCTTAAGCTATAAATAAAACTAAAAGAAACACAATTTACTATTTATTAATTTAAACTACATTATTATATAAACATACTACGGAACCCACTATATTTTGTAGACACAAAGGTCTTCTTAACTATTGCGCCTACGCATTCCTAAAACAACATAAACACTGGTTGTGCCGCGTGCGACCGTTCGGCTTCCCTCGAGTTCATTCGAGAACTTAATTTATTTTAAAAACAAATTCTGATCGCAAATCCCGCTGGGGATTGAATACATTTGAATCATATGCTTTATTTACACTAGCTTTAAGTGTTACATACATACATACATTCACGTCTGTTTCCTTGAAGGGGTAGGCAAAGGCATATTATACGCCCGCACTTCGCAGAATATATAGTTGGTCCCACGTAATAGATGGTGAGCCTATTGCCGCTTACCGGGCACTGTTATGTTCGCCAGAGCCTCGTCCGTTGATCGGCAGGTGCACCACTTGCAGGTGAGGTTGGCTTGGGCTCCTTTAGTCTTGATAGGATCTCTATACACCACCATATATATCACTAATAACTTTAAGTGTTTTTAGTAATATATATTGTGTAACTTTTCCACCTCCAGCTAGGAAGAACGACGACATACGCAAAACTGCTGGCAGTGGTTGGAAACGAGGAGCTGAAGGTGGAGCTCAGTGGCGTGCCTTTGAAGAGGCCTATATCCAGCAGTAGACAATTGTATGCTGATGATGACGATGATGATGATGAACTGTTGTTTGTTCCTAATAAGTAAATCTAAATTAAAAATAGATGGATAGGACCCCTAACAAGTACTATAGTAATAAAACATTAAATTTTGTATGCACAAAAATATTTATGTAACAATTTATGTACACACAAAACATAAATAGAAATAAAGGGATTTTTACAACAATATACAATGAAGCTACTTATTCCAAAAGGAATCTCTTCCAGCAGTCCGGATTAAGGAAAAAGCATTAAAAAGTATATTGTTCCTGTTTAATATATATACACCACGATCTACTAAAAAAATTTACGGCTCATATGGGTCTCGCCAAAACCCGTACAGCGGTTAGTAAATTAATAACATTAGTCCAGGCCTAATACTAGTTGTAATTAAATTTCAGTGTAGGTTGGGTTAGCCGGGGGCCTCGTAGCCCGCTCAATGTACATATTATGATATTGGATTAATTAACAGTTTCAGCCCTTCTGCGTGATGTTAGCTTAGAGAATAACTGATGAATGCTAACGTGTTTTAGTATTAAGCAATTAGTTTTCAACTACAAAGTCCCTTTTCAGAGAATGGGTGACCGTATCTTTAGCATTAAATATCAAACGCTTCTGTTCTTCGGAATGCAGGTTATTTTATCGAGCCCTTCCCGCCAGTTTGTCGTAAGCAAAAAATGTCAAATTTTACAGAAGAATGTTTTTTTTTAATTATCTGTAAACAGAAGTTTGGTCATAGATTCAATTATAAAATGTAATCATTAATTTGAATACTTTATAAGAGAAATATTAGGCTTGAAAGCTTTTTCTGGCGCTTAAAATGTTATTGCTGTCACAATCTATAGATCTTGTACTACATTCAGGATTTTGCGACATTATGTGATAGAAGTTAAGTCAAGCAGTTCTTTAAGAAGGACAACACAGCCAGTGTCGTGTGTTGTCTAACCTTATTAATTTCACACGTCAATAACTATGAAGGTTCTTATTTGAAACTGGCTAAATGGGCTAAACGCACGAAGCCATTATGTAAAAGAAATAAAACTATGAAGGTTTCAAACAGATCTTGTTTAGACTTCTTGGCGGGAAAAAGTGAAGCGTCATGTCTGCAGGTTTGTTTATTTTCTAAAATTTGTGATATTTCTAACATTAATGTTTAATAACGGTGGATTATTAACCGTTAAGTGTTTGTGATCGTACATGAGTGTTAGTAAATGAAATAAAACAGTGCAACATAACTTTTCAAATTCTCTCAAGAAGTCCATGTGAGATCTCAGTATAGTCCCACATCTTTACTGAGGACTCAAGGGGCTTAGGGGGAGGGGATCTCATTCATCATCTTTATCACCACTCATTCTCATTTACTATAATTTATCTGATATTAATATATCTCTAACTTGACACTGGCTAAATGTGCAAACCGCACGAAGCCATTATTTAAAAGAAGAAGAAGATATCTTGTTTAGACTAGCCTTTTTATATTTGACGATGGATATGCCGTGAAAGTCAGTATACTCTCGTAAGGTCATAGTTTCGATTCCCACACGGTACAAATAGGTGTCCTGATCTGGACATTCTCTATATAAATAATGTCAAAATAGGACCTTGTCATTAAATGCACTGTCATTATTTTAACACCTTTGAAAAACACTTTTGTATACACACACAAAGATAGTTCTCCTTAACTCTACCCTCCATATTAGTGCCACCAGACGCCTGCCATCTATCTGCCATAACGCTATATGGCAGTCTGTTGCTATTCCACGGCTACTCGTAACGGCGTTCGTCTCGTCTCGATGGCTGCCGTTTATTAACTTTATATTCATAGTCGGTTCGTCTGGCTAGTCTGGGAGACAGTTTTGATGATAGTTTACGTAGATGATGTCGTTAAGGCTTCCATTGCTGATTTTAAAATCATTTTTACTATGTTTACCACTTAATTTTTATTGCAATAAAACAGCTGAAGTATAATGTAGCAAATAGCAGTAATAATATTGTAGACTACAACTTTTTGACGACCGATATGGCGTTGAGGTCAGTATACCTGCACTTCACTCCAGAGGTCGTGGGTTCGATTCCCACGGACAAATCTTTGTGTGCATGAACATGAATATTTGTTCTGGTCTGGGTGTTTTCCTATGTATATTAAGTATGTATTTACAAAAAAAAAGTATTTAAGTATGTTTATCCGTTGTTTAGTATCCTTTACACAAGTTCTTAATGATACTTATCTTGGAACTAAATAATTGGTGTAATTGTCAGATAATATTTATTATTATTATTTATTATTATTAACTTCTAGTATTACTTACTTTAAATACAGTGTTTTAAAGCAATACAGTTCCACATGCACTCATACAGGCCTTTCACCATATATTTCATAGATATATCATACATACATATATTTACGCCTGTTTCCCCGAAGGTATGTTATTCCACGCCCACACTCCGCCAATTACATTGTTGGTTCCACGTAATAGGTGGCGAGCCCATTCCCGCTTACCGGGCACTGTTATGTTCGCCAGAGCCTCGTCCGTTTATCGGCAGATGCACCACTTGCAGATGAGGTTGGCTTGGGCTCCTTAGGTCTTGGTAGGATCCCTATACACTATATATGTACCAGATAATTTAAATATCCAGAAATAAACACAACAGACAGATTAACTGACAAACCTTGACCAATTTTGACAAAGAATCCATTTTGCTTTTATTTCTTGATTAGTACGGCTCATGTCTCTTTCATTATTGTTAAAAAAATGTGTGTCCATTATGGTCGTAAAAATGTTGACGAAACTAAATGACCTTATTTATCTTAAAGACAAAAAAGTATATTTAATTTTTCCTATTAACTAAAAGACAATGCAAGTTACTTTCATAGGTAGATGACAATGGTATGATGGCATTTCATAGTTACACTATTATAGAAATGACTAACAGATAAATATTTTATTTAAAAAGTGCAAAAAAAAAACTGTTCATAAATTTTACGTGATAAAATTGTGATTTCAGAACCTTTTTGTGAGTAAATGTGTTTATATTCAGTAGATTTTTACAACAAGCGCTTCAAAAAATAAAAACAATATCTTTAAAAAAATTACTTACAATTCACCTCAAGAAGAAAAACACGAAAGCAAAGTTATATTGTTTGATAAAGGCTTACTGTCAATTTAAGATTACTCTCAATTTGTTACTGCGTCTTTTTATTTTGTAAAAAAGGAACCTAGGTTCAACATGAACTTTGTGAGTTATATAAATCCAAAGTAAGCAAGTGATGGATTAAAAATATCTTTGTAACAATTCCCGCGCTACTATAATTTCCCGAAAAATCGAGAAACTATTCACCACTACACGTGTTTCGCCCTTACACAGGGCATCTTCAGGTAAGATAGGAGCCTCAGAACAACGATGTCTTCACGACCAACTCGTTTCAGCGTTGGTCGTGAAGACATCGTTCCAAAGTACTCTAAGGAAGGTGAGAAGACTGTTATGATAATGGGCAGGCATATTATACACCAACGTAATGTTTATTCTTTTTATACCAATAGGGACTCAGGCATGCGACCCAGTTGCGAGACTGTTCGAAAGGGTTACCGCGGCCTCGGTACGTAGCAGGCTCAAAAGAAGGAACATGGATGGTTTTTAGTCAGTAGAAGTCTGACACACCCTCCCTCTCCACCCACAGCGGGGGAAGGTCATTCGATGATTTTCAATCCAGAAAAAAAAAGGCTGGCGGCCCAACTGATGGAGAGTGGTCACCGGACCTATGCACGCATTAAAAACTTTTTCACATCCTTCTTGAAGAGCCCCATACTGTGATTCCTCGGAAAAACCTTCCCAGAGAGCTCATTCCCCAAATCATGTATAAGCGGCAGAAAGTTTCTTTTAAAATGTACCGTACATCCGTCACTTCTAATGTACGAGCTCTGATGAGTTCTGATGAAAAGAGGCCCTTGAAATAATTTCTCTTACTCTTCGCCATTATCACCATCTTCTACCAAACATGTGCGTGGTTATCGCTTGCTTTGTGACTCGAAAAGCATGTTGAAATGAACTATGGCAGTCGTTATTAATAATTCAGTGCGTTCATTTATCAGCCTGAAAGCTTGTTTAACCATAATATTTCTAGTTGCAAAGTCCGTGTAAATATTCCGTTTAAAATTGGAATTCAGCCTGGTAAGACTTGAGAGCAGAACCTAGGTCCTAAGCGTAAGTTTAAGGAACAACCAGCATATATGCTAGAATTAACCATATAAAAAAGTGGTATACCATCCGGTTACTCGGTAGCGGATTTTGCTGTGTAGGTGTGGCAAGTGATGGATTAAAAATATCTTTGTAACAATTCCCGCGCTACTATAATTTCCCGAAAAATCGAGAGACTATTCAACACGACACGTGTTTCGCCCTTACACAGGGCATCTTCAGGTAAGATAGGAGCCTCAGAACAACGATGTCTTCACGACCAACGCTGAAACGAGAGTGCACTCTCGATTTTTCGGGAAATTATAGTAGCGCGGGAATTGTTACAAAGATATTTTTAATCCATCACTTGCTTACAGTGGATTTCCGCAAAGTAACGCCTGAATCAATAAATTATTTAGTGTAGGTGGGCTTGACGTTTGAATCATATTATCTCTATTCTAAATTATTTTGCTTTGATCAATTTATGCAGTGATTATCTGTTATTTTTTTATTTTATTTTTAGGAAAAACGCTTTACTTTGGATGAATCTAACGAGAATCTAACCACAAATTTATATTTTATTTTATTTATTTTTAACTTTTAGTTTGGTCTATGGTTGAAAATCAGTGTTTGCTCGTTAGAGTAAAATTTCACTGAGCCATAACCATTTTGCACGGCTGCAGCGCACTTCCCTATACTATTTAGTCAGTAAGATTACTAAAAAATTTAAGATGTGTATTTATTTGTTGTATTTCCTGTATAATTTTATTGTATTGTATAAGTGTGTTGTATGCGTGTGCAAATAAATTGATTATCAATCTATCTAATGATGATGACGTATTTTAAAAAATCCCACAGACAAGTTGTCATAACAGAAGCAACCGTCTTTTCTAATGTATATATTCTTTATTGAACAAAAAAAACAATAACAAAAAAAAGCCTTATGTGAAAAAGACGATGTACAAAGGTGGACTTATTTCTAAAAGAAATCTCTTCCAGTCGTGCTTATCTGAAGTGTCAATAGACAAGACCAAAATATGACCAAGAGTCAATTTTGGACGTTAGATGCTATCAAGCTGCTTGAAACTCGAAATACGTAGAGCCATATGTCTAAACTTTGACATTTCCACGCACCCAAGACCTGTAACGTCAATTTTCAACGATACGTCTATCAGTTGTCGGGTTGACGTACTGGTAGAGCTGGAGTATTTATAGTAGAATCTTTTCACCCCTTTATTGGAAAAGTTAGGCTTCAGAGGAGACATAAAGACGCGTAACGATGCTGTTTTAATGGACTACTGCCAGGAGGATCAATTCTGACACGCCATAGATATACGTTTAAAAAAATATTGTTTTATTATCAGTAAGTAGCCTGTCGGTGGAGTGTTTGCTCAAATATTCCCTAGGCACCAAATTTCAATGTTCGAACTTCGTCAATGTGTGACTGAACGACTATTTCAGCGCCAGAAAATGCAGAACTGGATATAAAATTAAAAATTACTTTATTAAAAATTAATTTATTCCTTTATAATGTTTATTTCTTTATATCATTAATTAATTTATTTATAATGTAAAAGCTTCCGCTGAATTCAAAAAGTCAAGTCAAAGTCAAAATAATTTTTATTTCATAAACTATTACATAGTACTTGAAAACGTCAAAATTATAAAACAATAACAAAATCAAATAAAATATAATTATACTAAAATCACGAAGCTTAGATTCACTTGCAACCAAACAATTTAAAAAAACATAAAATATTTAAGTGTAAGTGAATCTAAGTGCCAGTTCCGAGCCACCGCTCTGTAAGAAGAACTGGCAAGAAACTCACAGGCTATGCTTTTTTGAATTTATCTCATAAATGCCAGCTTCTGGCACCCCGCCCGCGACCATCGTCGCCCCCAGGCCAGAGCCGGAAATATCTCCCCAGAGAGGCCCAGTGGACTTAACATTCATATTCTGAGCACATGCCCTTCGTATCTTCTCGGTACATGCACATACCATTCCATGAAATATACAGGTATTTTTTATTTTTTCAAGAAGCAAAGCAATAATAATTTAAGATTTAACCTTAATATTCCCACGAAGCGGAACGCTTAAGCTGGAACAAGTCTTATACACACCGTATATAGTAACAAATGCAATATCATTACAAGTTGAGTTTGCAATAAACAACATCCAGCACAGTGCAAAGTTATACGTTCGGCATTATATTTGCTTACTCTCAAATAAATACAATATTGTGAATTTTAAAATGCAAGCTGTATTTCACTTTAACAAAGCACAGTTTGCAAGAAAACCAATAACGAAAGCATAACATTTGCACAACAAAAATGTCCGTAAAATGTGTAATATACGTGTCGCGGTCGCAACTCTGTGGCGGCCCCGCTAGGACGCACTTTAGCGGTTATTATGGCAGTAAAATAAATAGTTAACAGCACGATAAAAATGCAAAATGTAGTTGAGTCGTCTTAAAGAATATAAGTGTATATTTTCGCGTAACGAAAATCAATGTTTAAGTTGTTTTTATTCCGAGCCCAAGACAGCCGAGACGAATTGTAATAGGGTCAACTAGGGTGAGGAAAACACAGAAAAAAAGAAATATTTTATTGAATTTAAGCTCTGGTAGGGCATTTATGAATTTCAATATAACTTAATGATACTCACTGTATTTTAAGATAATAATAATGCTCGTATCTTCGCGTTATTAGACTTAAACCAGGTCGGAAACGATCATCGACATAAAGTACATAGGCCAGTCATAGGTGACCGTTTTGTATGGCATTTAATATTGAACGCTTCTGTGCTTATTAAAGCTCATTAATCAATTGGCCTGGGCTTTAACTTTATGTAGTAGTTAACGACCAATTGGATGGCTTGAAATTAATGCTAACTCTTGGACGCAACACCTCCGCTGCTTTCGCTAATCCGCACTGGATCCGCGTGGTGAAGTATGGCCAGAATTCCTGCCCTGAAGCTAATAAGCTTCCCTTTAATTACATTTATCATAGAATATTCAAAATTAATTCTTGAAAATAAATGAAATGATCATAAAAATAATTAAATAATTGACCCCTACATCTAACTCGGTTGATAACTATAATTTATAAATCAGCGCATTTTCATTCTGAGCTCAAGAAGAGCTCAAGCTCAGAATAACAGGTTGATAACTATAATTTACAGATCAGCGCACTTTTATTCTGAGCTCAAGAAGAGGTCCAGCTCAGAATAACAGGTTGAAAACTATAATTTACAGAGCAGCGCAATTTTATTCTGAGCTCAAGCTCAGAAACAAACAGTGAGCTCAAGCTCAGAAACAAACAATGAGCTCAAGCTCACAAACTTAATTTCTTGACTCTAAAAGCGCATTTAGGCCTACGCTTTCAATGGCCTGCACAAATTATTACCTATATTGCTAATATTACATATAACTTACCTAGCAATAACAAGAGGTTCCACCACGTGAACATTTGGCTGGCTCACCTGCCAGTTAGACGGCGTTTGGCACGCTCGCTCAGTGCCAAATTACTGTGGAACCATTACATCGGCTCCGTATTCTGGCGAAAATTAATTGAATGCGCTGACCTCTACATGGGTAGATAGTTTACGGCTATTTGTATTTCAATGTGGTTACCGGGAACGTGGTTAAATCAACGTTTCAACAAAGCATTGAATCAAAGCTTCGTGATTTTAGTAAAGTCATATTTAGTTTTTTATTTATGTTTAATTTTGACGTTTTGAAGTAAGTACTGTATGTTATAGTTTATGACCTAAAGAATATCTGATTTCATCATAATATGAGCATCATCCTGGTTGTACCCTGAACTTAGGTTTTGTACCCAGGGTCTGCTTACTGGTCTGACCAGAAGGAATGATTATCTATAAAAATACTTTAATGATATACCTATTATAATCCAAGCAAATCACATTTTACATGTCCTGAGTGCTGCCTCTCATCAAAATTTCTCTTATAAGTTAAATCTCAGCTTGCAATTGAGAAAGCTATGCTCGGAGAATAATGCAATTTGTAGAAGAACTGAAGTGACAGACATAGCACGACGGATTTGCAAGCTGAAGTGACAGTCAGCAGGGCACATAGCTTGAAGAACCGATGTCGGAACGGGCAAAGTCAAAGTTAAAATAAGCGAACTAACGCGCCCATTTACTGCGGGTGGGAGCTTGATCGTAAAGGTGGGTTTTCTGGAGCATTTCTGTGTAATGTAACGTTCTTACGAATGCTCGGCGTTATGTTACGGGTATAAGCTTACCGTGTGCGTCTTTCGTCCCTCTCCCTCCGCGTCACCCCGCAACCGCGCATCGCCCGCACTCGTGGCTCGACGAAATGTTACACCAATATGCTCGTTGGTTTATAACGAAGAGGCGAGCGTGCTTGTCTGCTTGATGTTTAGTTCGTAAAAGGATGATACACTACAACATATCATAGAAAGGCTCATTATTATGTTACAAGTAAATGTTGTCTATACTCACCTTAAAAGAACGGGCAAGAAAAACGTCATGTATGGTTTTTTCTCTTGCCACACAAGAAGAGCGTTAGTGCAGCTGCTAGAAGAAGGTAATAATTTATCGCCTCCCACCTGATGGACCGTGCTTGCGACACAAGATCGATCAAAGGAGGAAACTAGAGGATGCTTATGTGCAGCAGTGGACTTAATATTGCTAAAGCAATGATAATAAATAATAAAATAAATAAATATTTTCTAACAATTACACCAATTATTTAGTTTCAAGATAAGTATCATTAAGAACTTGTGTTATGGATACTAAATAACGGATAAACATACATAAATACTATTTTTTTTTTGTTGTAAATAAATACTTAATATACATAGGGAAACACCCAATATTTTTTTGAAACAATAATATTTTCACCAAGCAAAGTTAAACTAATAACTGATTTAAATGATGTACGTCTTTATATGTTGGTTGCTTCAGAGCTAATAGAATGTACACGCACTGGAGTTCTGTAGTTCGTGTGTGTGTGTGTGTGTGTGTGTGGTGTTGTAACACCAGAAGTAAACTATGAAATGGCCCCAATCACAGCCCTCTCAGCTTCTTCATCCGTATGACTTACTCAAGTATAAACTATTGCGATATAAAAACTTAGTTTCAAAACTAAGTTAACGAACAAAGTTAATTTCTTGAGAATTCCGCAAAGAGCAGTCCAAGAAGTTCAAAAGCGCAGCTGCAAGTTAAACATAAATTTAAGACTTGAAGATGAAAAAATGTAATATATTCATAAAACTATGATTTTTATAAAAATTTAACTATGAAGTGAAAGAAAGGAGATGTGGATTATTATTTAATCTGTCTTCAAACATTCCTATTATTTCATATCCCTCGGCATCCGCCCTCAAAGGTTATTGGAAATATGGATAAAACAAACAAAATAGGTCAAAGACTGAAAATTGTACAAATTTTAAACACGTATGGGAATTAAATTAAATGACATTTAATTTTATTTATACCTATAGAAGAAGCGCTCGTAGCTCTGCGGAACGATCACCGAAGTACAGCAGAGTTTACAAAGGTCAGTCCTTGGATGGGTGATCGTTTGTGGGGCATTTGATATCGAGCGTTTCCGTGCTTCGGAAGGCACGTTAAGCCGTTGGTCCCGGTTATCACTAAATGTGGTAGTCGTTAAGCCGTGTTAGAGGCCTAATGGGCGGCTTGAAAAATTCTAACAGCAGGACGCCATACACCTGCCTCCGTCAATCCGCACTGGGTCAGAGTGGTGGAATATGACCCATTACCCTCACACCTTGATTTGTGAGAGGAGGCTCGTGCTCAGTAGTGGGATGTTGATGGGCTGAAATGATGATGATGATGATAGAAATAAACTAAAAAAATTACAACGTTATGAATAATTGGTACGCCCAAATGGGACCTCATTCTACATAACATCTTTTTGATCATCATCGAGTTGAGGACCATTACAGCGCGCTACTACATTTATTCAACATCATCATATCAGCCTTATAAACTGTCCACTACTTAAATTGTGGAGGTCACCCAATAGAAAACATTAATTTGGAGGTTTTTGCCCATAATCATCACACTTACAAACCATTTTTTTGCCTGCAACTTCCTACAATGTGTGCGTTGCGTGGTGGGTTGGTGCGTCCTACTTGTTGGATCTAACACAGATATGAATTGACGGACGTAATTACGCATTGCGCGTAGTTGTTTTTTAGTTTTTACTAATTTTTGTATATTTCCTTTTTACGTTTGGTGTAATCATTTGGTATATATCTTTTGTGTTAAAAATTGTACTTTTGTCTTTGTTATTTATTACTATTTTTTTTTCTTTTAAATATATTCTCTTGTTTACTATGATTATAATTATGTAGGAATCTTTCATGTTTTGAATTTGTATATTTTAATAACTTGTTAATAATACCAGATTTATGAAATGTATAGAAGAATGGCAGTGCACGGAAAAACCTTGATTGGTTTTTGTTGCACTGTTTTTATTTTAACTTATGATTTAAATTGTAGTTTGTTAAACAAATAAAAAAATTTAAAAAAAATAAAAAACTTATGCCAGCCATCGCAGTTCCAGCCAGTACGCAAAATAACGCTACTTATCATCAGTATGATTTCGCCTTGCCTAGTTCCAAAAGTATAATTAAGAACTTGTGTTATGTATGCTAAATAACGGATAAACATTTTTAAAAAATTGTTTTGCAACTTCATCCTTAATACAAAGGAGGTCTAAGTAGGAGTGCACTTTTTTATTTTAAAATAAAAACAAGTATGTTATGACAGATGTGTGATTTTTGTGTTGTATTATAAAGAAGACATGTTCCGTAAATAATTTATTGATTCAGGCGTTACTTTGCGGAAATCCATTGTAAGCAAGTGATGGATTAAAAATATCTTTATAACAATTCCCGCGCTACTATAATTTCCCGAAAAATCGAGAAACTATTCAACACGACACGTGTTTCGCCCTTACACAGGGCATCTTCAGGTAAGATATGAGCCTCAGAACAACGATGTCTTCACGACCAACGCTGAAACGAGAGTCTCTCGAAATAATAGTAGCGCGGGAATTGTTATAAAGATATCTTTAATCCATCACTTGCTTAGACATGTTCCGATTAAGTATGGAATAAAATATCCGTCAAATGACCCTTGACGGGTCCTTTTACATAGAAAACACCCAGACCAGATCCAGTATTTATGCTCATGCACATAAAGATTTGTCCCACACGTAATCAAGCCCACGACTTCATAAGCGGATTATTTTATCACCACTATTGAACCTTTATCCACCCAATCACTGATTGTATCTGCAAATATACCATCTTTTTATATCATTCAAGTTAGCAAAGGAAATGTAAAATACCTTTGCCAAATTAAGAACCTGAATTTTTTATACTAAATTTTTTTTGCATTAACAATTCTATGTATAAAGTAATAAGACGAAATTGAAACGCAAATCATTAAGTTCTAGAAATATTCAGCGTGTCTTACGGTTTACCAGATTTTTTTAGTTTACGGTTTTCAGAGTTTACGGTTTTCCTCCTCGTTGGAGCAGTGGGTTTGAACCCCTCCCTTACCGTCCAACTATTGACCAAACTTTAAACTTCAAAAAGCTTTTTATGTCATAAACTATTGCATAGTACTTGAAAACGTCAAATATTATTTATTTTGATTTATTTTGACGACCGATATGGCGTGGTGGGTAGTATACCCGCATTCCACTCCTGAGGTCGTGGGTTCGATTCCCACACAGGACAAATATTTGTGTGTATAAATATGAATATTTATTCTGGTCTGGGTGTTTTCCTATGTATATTAAATATGTATTTACAAAAAAAAAGTATTTATGTATGTTTATCCGTTATTTAGTATCCATAACACAAGTTCTTAATGATACTTATCTTGGAACTAAATAATTGGTGTAAGTGTCAGAAATATTTATTTATGTATTATTTATTATAACAAATATAAAAAAACAATCAAAATATAATTATACTGAAATAATTCGCAAAAACAAACCGAGCTCGTAAATATCAGAGCTGTACAAATTTTCTAATACTCTCATATATCAGTGCTAGGGTGCCACCAAGTGCCAACAACTAATATATTCACATAATGAGATCTATGAACTGGCAAATACATACATTACTTGTGATACATTGCAGAATGTTCAGACATTGTAGCACTTTATCATACATTATTCATACGTAGCGGTTGATGCAAATATACAGACAGAGGTCTCGAAATAGAATTACTATATATTGTTCGAAGCGCTTATAGCTCCGCGGTGCTCGGTGATCGTGAGGTCAGTCCTTGAATGGGTGACCGTTTGTCATCTGATATCGAGCGCTTTAAAAGGCACGTTAAGCCGTTGGTCCCGGTTACCACTAAATGTGGTATTCGTTAAGTCATTTCAGGGGCCTAATTGGGCGGCTTGAAAAATTCTAACAACAGGATGCCATACGCCTGCCTCCGCCAATACGCACTGGGTCTGCGTGGTGGAGTATGACCCAATACCCTCGCACCTTGGTTTGTGAGAGGAGGCTCGTGCTTAGTAGTGGGACGTTAATGGGCTAAGATGATGATGATATAAAAAAAATTGTACAAGAGTACAGATATTATATTATGATGTCAAAAAAGGCTCCAGGTTAGTTTTTTATATTGTTTTCGTCTATTTACGCAATTGTTTAATGCAAAAAATGTGTTATACATTTTACGATTTCAATCGCTGTTTATTTATAATTGTTATTGTGACGTTTCGAATACTTTACAGTAATTTGTGGTCTGAGACTAAGATACAAGGTGTCTCTATCTTCCCGGCCGATGCATATTATTTTTAGGCTTGTACGGAAGACCAGCGCCGCGGGGCCATAGTGATCCCTCGGCATATGCTGAGTATAAGCCTTTTCGGTGCCACATGTGTTTATTAATTTTTATTTTTGTATTTTTGTAAACCAATGTATCATGTGTCACAGAATAAATTATTTTCTTTCTTTCTTTCTTCTTTCTATAGGCACAGTTATAAATATAAAACTACCGTCACTATATTATAAATTATTACACACGTTTGGATTTATACAAAATAAAAATAAAAATATTCCATTACAATCACACCAATTATTTAGTTCCAAGATAAGTATCATTAAGAACTTGTGTTATGGATACTAAAGAACGTATAAACATACTTAAATACTTATTTTTTGTAAATATATACTTAATATATATAGAAAACACCCAAACCAGAACAAATATTCATGTTCATGCACACAAAGATTTGTCCTGTGTGGGAATCGAACCCACGACCTCTGGAGTGAAGTGCAGGTATACTGACCTCCAAGCCATATCGTATCTTACTTTATGTTTTTATCATATTTTATCCACACTAATCTTTGTCCTGGGCAAGAATCGAATTAACGACTTAGAGAGCTTTTCTTAGCCTTAATGATTGACTTCATAGTCCATAGTTTTTTATTTGCGTCATGTTGTACATAAAGATCTTAATGTTAGGTACATATAATGGTTCTGAATCATGAACCCTGCAAGGGAATTGCAAAAACCTTATAAAGTAGTTACAAATATTATCAGTAAATTCTACATTACAACTTTTTATTATGACAACTAAATAAACCCTGTTAATAGACTTAAATGAGAGTACAAAGCTACGCATATTATACTACGGATAAACGATATGATATTATACAGAACACTACTGTTATAACACTACTGTTCTAAAAAAAATTCGTCGAGAACAAAATGCGCTTACGCACTGCCTTCCGGCCAAAGGGAGACCTGGGAGGTGTGGGACTCACCACCGGCAGATGCGACTGCCAGCAGTAATACCCACTAAAAATCTTCCGACGACGACGCCCGCCGCTTGTTAAGAAAATGGCGGGGGCATAATATGTGTTAACCATTGCGCTGTGTGGTACCAGCCTAGAATAGGGCCACCTCCTCTCCTCCTACGGGGAGTCGTAAGAATCGACGAAGAGAAATCCTACCGGATGATAGGCAGCAGCGTCATCCTGCATACTGGCTTGAACCGCCCAGCGTGGTCATTATAAAAAAAACCCCCAGTAGAATGTAATCTATTGGGAACGTTAATATTCAACAGTGAACTTTATAAGGCTGATATGATAAAATAACATGAGAAGCAATATTCGTTGCCTTTCCATTTGTTACTAGTCTGAGATGATTAGTGAAGCTGTATTCGATAGCTTATAATATTTTACATTCCTACGTTCGAGAAGCGATCCTTAACATATTCTATTGGGGAGGCCAACGTTCTGCAATGGACTCATAAGGTTGATACGAACCTTTGCGCCGTCAGTCTTAAGCACTGGTAAAGTAACATTAGAACAAGTTCACATGTACAAATTGAATGATCGTAATTCACATTATTCCTTTCTCCACTTACCTTCAAAATAAATATCGGCTCCAATAAAACAAAATGTCGATAAACAAACCGCAAAGCCAACATCTCTTTCGTTTGTTCGACAATAAAAGGAGACGGCAAATATTGAATTCCGTTCGCATGTCAACACAAAAAGCGAATTGAGCCGGGCCTGAATATAAACTAGCTGAAATTGTGTGTCCGAACGACTTTGTGTACCTGCTCACGTATACTATAAAGTAGTACGATTATAGATAGATCCGGTGTCGACTATCTTTTTACGTTACTTTTTAAAAAGGTGAGTGTCAGGATCGTAGCAAGTGGAAGGATGACTTATTAACGGAAAAGTGAAAAGTCATGTCTGCGATTTGTTTTACTTTCGAACATTAATGTATAATAACGATGGATTATTAACCGTTAAGTATTTGTGAAATGAAATGAAATGAAATGTATTTATTTGCCATTTAAACACGGTATACAAAAGGTCATATACATATTAAAAGGTCAAGCGTGTTTTGTCGAATTTCGACATGCAAAATTCAATTAATAAATCTAATTATTACATAAAATCTAAAAATAAAATCAATTAAGTAAATACATTAGATAAATTATAAATTCCAATAAAATAAAATAAGTTTCAATCACAATAGTGATAACAAAATAATAATAAATGCATTAGCGAATGTCAAAATATTCATTTAAGTTATAAAAACATCTATCAATCAACCAGGTTCTTAGTCTGCGCAAAAATTGTATTGTAGGCAATTGTCTTAGCTCGGCAGGAATATTATTATAAATGCGTATTGGCATCACGTCACAATTTTTCTTATATAAAGTTGTATTGCATGGTGGGACGACCAGTCTGTATGGATCTCTCGGACGTAGACATGAACGTACATGAGTGTTCGTAAATGAAACAAAACAGTGCAACATCACATTTCAAATTCTCTCAAGAAGTCCATGTGAGATCTCAGTATAGTCCCACATCTTTACTGAGGGCTCGAGGGATTTATCATTTACCCCTTATCATCTATCATCTTTATCTAAATATATCACATACTTATTATGAATATGTCTGTTACTTGACACTGGCTAACCGCTAAATGTACTAAGTGCACGAAGCCATTATTAAAAAAAAAAAGTGGAAGGATATGATCTCTGCCTATGTCTAATTCCTACACCATTAGAATGCTACATTATCCTTGAGTATATAGACCAGACCAGTAGACTTCAAAGTCAGAAGGTCCTTGAAGGTGACTTTTCGAAGTTATGTGCGTAATTATCTGCCTCGAAAAGCATGTTGAGCCGTTGGTCCCGGCTGTCATGAACATCTATGGCACTCGTTATTAGGAAGTCAGGGCCTTTTAATATCCTGACCTGAGGTTTAACCATAGAATGATGTTTCTCTCTGGGTTGCGGAGGTTGACGGCAGTCGCTCTATGTAATAACTGAATTCAGCCAATAAATAAATAATAAATAATAAATATTCTCTTACAATCACACCAATTATTTAGTTCCAAGATAAGTATCATTAAGAACTTGTGTTATGGATACTATATAACGGATAAACATACATAAATACTTTTTTTTTTTTGTAAATACATACTTAAGATACATAGAAGAACACCCAGACCAGAACAAATATTCATGTTCATGCACACAAAGATTTGTCCTGTGTGGGAATCGAACCCACGACCTCTCGAGTGAAGTGCAGGTATCTGACCTCCACGCCATATCGGTCGTCATAGCTTAAAGTTTAAGACAATCGGGTTTATGCTAGGATATGATTATATCTATAGAAATAAAAGGTTGAGTGAAGAATTCTCAAATTTGGCATGGAAGTTTCTTTTTTGACGTAGGAGCTCACCGAGATGGGATTTTGTGAAATTTAATGACGAACTGCCGGCCTACTGGTCTCCAGTCTATATACATATGTCTCTAAAATATTAAGTGAAGTTTATTCATAGAAAATTGAAGTTTGGGATCTCTGCCAACTACGAGAATATTGTCTAAAAATATTATTATGTATTTACAAAGTATATTGTATTGCATATACGTTAAAAAGATGTCCAAAAAAACTGTTCAAATAATTTGACTGGAGAATTACTACAAGCTATGATTATACATTAAAAATTATAAAATATTTTTAATATTAGAATATATGAATTATAATTATGTTTTATGTGTTTTCATGGTGGGAAGTGACCGATAATATTGCAAAATGTTAATGGGAAATTTGTAACGAATAAATCTTTCCGGGACGATTTTATTCATAAAAATATACAACAACGCATAAAGCCCACAAAGCCACCGAACAGGCCGGTGGCTGCCATCCATTTGCGACAAGTAAATGAAAACATGAAAAATCACTGCGTTCTCGCAACTTTTAGGCCAAATACCCCTTTTATAAAGTCGTAGCCAGGAAATAAGGTTGATCTTAAATACACTTTATTGTGTTTAAGATCAACAGGACCATTTAGATTTGACATTTTTTCGCAAACAAAATAGGAATAACAGCGAAAGAGAAATAAAAGCGAAAGAGAAATAAAAGCGAAAGAGAAATAAAAGCGAAAGAGAAATAAAAGCGAAAGAGAAATAAAAGCGAAAGAGAAATAAAAGCGAAAGAGAAATAAAAGCGAAATAAATTATTTGCCAGAATTTGTCAAAGTTTATTAGATAGAGTTTATTAGATTCTGTCTATTGTGGTTTGTCTTCAAGATTTGTCAGTCAGCCTAACGCGGTTCTAAACGAGGAGAGGGGATTGTCCGTCAGTCAGTCTGTCGGTGGCTTTAACGAGGCTTCCAAATGGCGTCGAGATCGAGAAGAAAGCCTCAAAAAACTCATCTTGATATTTTTGAAAAAAGAATGCGTCTCTCCTGATGGAATGTAGTCACCGCAGCCGCGCATAAATAATATAAATAAATATATATTTCTGACACACCAATTTATTTAGTTCCAATATAAGTATCATTAAGAACTTGTGATATGGATTGACGACCGATATGGCGTGGTGGCGAGAATACCCGCTCTCCGCTTCTAAGGTCGTGGGTTCGATTCCTACGCAGGACAAATCTTTGTGTGCATGAATATAAATACTTGTTCTTGTCTGGGTGTTTTCCTATATATATTAAGTATGTATTTACAACAAAAAAAAGTATTTATGTATGTTTATCCGTTATTTAGTATCCATAACACAAGTTCTTAATGATACTTATCTTGGAACTAAATAATTGGTGTAATTGTCAGAAAATATTTTTTTATTAATTTATTTATGGATACTAAATAACGGATAAACATACATAAATACTTATTTTTGTAAAAACATACTTAATATCCTATGTATATTAAGTATGTATTTCCAAAATTCATAGCCTATGGACGTTTGGGAGCCCTAGGTGTCATTGCTGACTCTTAAAAAGCTTTATAAGCCCTTTTTGAAGAGCTCTAGAAGAATGAAACCCCTTACGAAGTTTTCTCGCCAGGGTGCTAATTTCACAACCTGAGAGTATGCGGCAGGAAGTTTCCTACCGTACGCGCTATTTGTAAGGTATGGGGATAAACTCCATGTCTATGAATAGAATAGAATAGATCTTTATTGCACATATTGCTGGTGTTCATGCATTACATTAGTAACAACAGTATACCCGTTGCGGGCGTGCAATTTATATAACTTAATTTAACAAATAATATTCTGAGCCATCTATAAACATAAAACTACATTAATTAAATTAGATTATAAATAGAACCAAGTTTATATGTAACTAAGTAAAAGAAACCGATGGACCGATGATCTGGTCAGGGCGGCGGGTGCCGGTGGATGCAGGCGGCAAGGAATCGATCTACGTGGAAAGCAATTGGGGGAGGCCTATGTTCAGCAGTGGACTTCAAATGGCTGAAATGATGCTGATGATAAGTGTACTTCCATTGAAATTTGTTGGTTTGTTAAATTATTTTGCGCAATTATGCAAAATCCCTCCATACATACACATGGACCCACAGTTGAAACTTGAGAGACATTTTTATTTATTGTTTTTATTTTTAATATGTAAATAAGTAGGTATTTAAGATTCATAATTGTTATAATTCTATGTTTGTTTATTTAGAATAAAAATTATAGAATAAGTAAATGTTTTTAAGTTAATTTAAACAAATTTTGTTCAAATTTAAATTCCAACCTTTAAGCCATTCTAAGTTAGGTGTAAAAAGGCTATAAAAAGTTGCACTGTAAGTATGTTTTTTAAACAAAAAAAGGTTCTACTTTGTCAATTTTCCCAGTTATTTTGTAAAACATCAGACTCTACAATCTGCCTGTGGCATTTCCATTAAATACTTATTCAATAAGGTATTAAAATTATGCATGAATTTTCTAGTGATATCAGTTTATAATTTAATTAAAATAATTAATGATTTGATGCAATGTCTATTAAAATTAATAAAATTATTTCTCATACTTTGTCAATTTTCCAAGTTATTTTGTAAAACAGCGCACCCTACAATCTACCTGTGGCATATCCATTTAATACTTATTCAATAAGGTATTAAAATTATGCATGAATTTGCTAGTGGTGTCAATTTATAATTTATTTATGGTATGATATGATGCAATGTCTACATAGATTTTATGTATGTTTTCTTTTACTTCATCATCATCATCATCATTTCAGCCATTCGAAGTCCACTGCTGAACATAGGCCTCCCCAATTGCTTTCCACGTAGATCGATTCTTTGCCGCCTGCATCCACCGGCTCCCCGCCGCCCTAACCAGATCATCGGTCCATCGGTTTCTTTTACTTAGTTACATATAAACTTGGTTCTATTTATAATCTAATTTAATTAATGTAGTTTTATGTTTATAGATGGCTCAGAATATTATTTGTACTATATTATATCTTAGTATAAGTATATTGTAGGATCGGGAAGAAATTAGTATGCAATTTTTTTTTGTATATAGGGATCCAACCATTTTTATTTTTTGTTTTACGTCGGTAACAAAATGCGTTTACGCACTGCCTTCCGGCCAAAGGGGGACTAAAAGGGGGTGTGGGACTCACCACCGGCAGACGCGACTGCCAGCAGTAATACCCACTAAAAATCTTCCAACGACGCCCGCCGCTTGTTGAGAAAAAGGCGGAGGCCAGTATCTGGGTTGCAGCGTCTGACACCCCGCCTGCGGCCAACGTCCCCCGGACCAAAACCGAGAGTTTCTCTCAGAGAGGCGCAGAGGACGCGCCCCTCCTACCTCCTTGTGCGACCATAGCGTGTGTGGCCGACTTCTCGGAGGGTCTATAGTTAGACAGCAGGGGTCCCCTGCCCCCAATGCCTAAGACCCTCCTGGCGCTGCTTAACGGGCCCTCCTGGCCCGCCTACTGCGCCCTCCGTAAGTCCCTCTTAGTTTCCCCCCCCGGTAGTCAGTACTAAGGGCACCCAGAGTCGCCGACCAACTGGGTGCTATCTTTTCCCGGCCTCCGGGAGGCACTTAGCTCCCCCACCACGCCAAGGTCCTGTCGACCTGTCGGGGGGGATAGGGATCCTACCAACATCTCAGAAGCCCAAGCCAACCTAACCTGCAAGTGGTGCATATGCCGAACAACGGACGAGGCTCTGGCGCACAAAAATGTTCCCGAAAAGCGGTAATAGGCTCGCCACCTATTACGTGGAACCAAGAATAAAGTTGGTGAAGTGTCGGCGTATAATATGCCTCTGCCTACCTCTTCGGGGAAACAAGTGTGATTTTATGTAAATCTTATCCTATCTTATCTCAGCAGCTACCGGCGAGCCTATCGAGCCAGCCGATCTATTGTGCAATCTTTAATTATTCTTGGAGGTTATATTACGATTAAAATCAAAACAATTTTTCACAGATCCCTACACCGCGTCCAAGCTCCAGTGCAACGAGACGATCGTGCTGTCCCACGCCCGGGGCCACGCCACGCTGTCCAGCCCAGGGTTTCCCCGGGCTTATCCTGATGACGCTGCCTGCGAGACACTGGTTCGAGCCCCTGCTGCCCACACTCTGCGTCTTCACTTCGAAGAGCTGCTCACAGAACATGAGCCTCAGTAAGTGCTGTTCTTCTTCAACTTAATTACGTGCACTGTCGAGGGTTCACTTGATCGTACCCTGACAATGCTGGTCTGATCTTCTGTCTCCATCTCCATTTCGAAGAGTTGCTTACTGAACATGAACCTTAGTAAGTACTAACGATTCTTCTTCATCTGAATATTGTCTTCCGTTAAGACTAGCCGTTTTGTACAACATGGATTCTATAACGTCAGACTCTCTTAAATCACACCGAATATTTAGTTCCATGATAAATATAATTAAAAACCAGTTTCAGGCAGCGGGACGTAGCAGGGTCAGGAAGGAACATGGATGGTTTTTAGTCAGTAAAAGTCTGACACACCCTCCCGCTCCATCTACAGCGGGAGAAGGTCGTTAAATGATTTTCCATCCAAAAAAAAAAGAGGGATATACTGACCTTCATGCTATATCGTTTGTCAAAAGTCAAATCAATAAAGAACTGACCTATCTGAACTCTAAATAACTATGTGCACGCTGTAGATAGTTAGAAAACTCAAGATACATATCGCTACATACCCCACGATGTTTTGACGATCGATTTGGCGTGGAGGTCAGTATACCTGCACTCCGCTTCTGACGTCGTGGGTTCGATTCCCACACAGGACAAATCTTTGTGTGCATGAACATGAATATTAGTTCTGGTCTGGGTGTTTTCCTACGCACATTAAGTATGTATTTACAAAAAAAAAGTGTTTATATATTATGTTTATCCGTTATTTAGTATTCATAACACAAGTTCTTAATGATACTTATCTTGGGACTAAATAATTGGTGTAAGTGTCAGAAAATATTTATTTATATGAATATTTGTTCGGGTCTGGATATTTCCTATATATATTAAGTACCAATGTATTTACAAAAAAAAAGTATGGAAGTATGTTTATCCGTTATTTAGTATCCATTACACAAGTTCTTAATGATACTTATGTTGGAACTAAATAATTAAAATTAATTGTTAAAATTTATTTATTATACCTTATTTTTCCATTAAACGTAAACGGCTAAAATTCAAGTTCACTAGTTAGTTGGGGTAAATTCGTTCCGTATATGAATCCTCCGGGAACAGCGGGCTGTGTGCGACTCGGCTATGACGTACTTGCCCGGGATGTGGGGATGTAGGCCAAACGCCCCCTAGAGCCCTGCGACGTAATACACCACATACCTACCAGGAGTTCTGTCTCTCCTTGGCTTTGTATAAGCATATTGATGCGCTCGAGGCACATTTATTTTAAGGCTCATATTTAATGTGTCATCAAAATTAATAAATTACCAACCTAACCTAATCTTTTTGTACATCAAAAAATTCTGATGGAGCACCTAATCCCCTATTAGATGCTAGATCAGTATTTTTGATGATCAAAAAAGTATTTTTTAGAGGTTCAGTTTATTATATTCCTTATTTTAATACTAATATTTAATATTAATTCTTTAGAGCACATAAAATGGTGTAAACAAAGAAAGAAAGAAGGTATTGTCTGCATAGATGAAAATAAGGGGGCTTATTACAAAATAAGATCTAAAGTTAAAACCGGTTGAAACCGGTTCTGACACTTTTATTTAATAAAATGAAGACAGTGACGGCACTTTAAATCTGGTTTAACTTTTGATCTTGTTTTTTAATAACTAATATTGATACCCATAGACTTTACTCTAGCACGATTAAAAATTCATTAAGTCGAATCTGCATAGACAATGATCATCAGCATTTAGCTGCGCTGGTCTTTCTGCAGCATAAAGGTGGACTAGATCTTTATCAGCCAATTTTAGCAGTTAAAAATGAAAAAAATGTATGGGATAAAATTTAATTAAACATAATACAATAAAACACAATTACCTGCCAGCTACTAAAAACCTACTAATGCAATAGACCATCTCGAAGAAATTAATCCTTATTTTCCTAATGATTGAAAAAGCGAACTGCCGAACGTAACAGTTCACCGTAGCCACCTATTACATGGCAGTAACAACGTTTTTGGCGAAGTGTGGGCGTATAATATGCCTCGACCTACCCCTCCGGGGGAACAGGCGTGGATGTATGTATGTTTTTCTTGGGGAAAAATGAACCATTACTTTTTTTTATATCAAAATGTGTAGCTCAAACATGTGGCCCACCTGATCGAAAGTGATCCCCGTGGCTTATATACGTCGCAACAGGGGCATTACACCGTTTCTCGCCCTTTTTACAAAACCCCGTGCTGTAATCGAATTAAACCTCTTGCTAAAAACAACCTACAAACTGTTATAAAAATATTCAATTCTTGGTTACATAGTATATTAATATACTATACATACATACAAAATGTCACGCCTCTTTCCCGTAGGGGTAGGCGGAGATCACATCCTTCCACTTGCTACGATCAATATACTATATACCTACGTATATTAAGTGTACATTAAGTTTAACCCCTAACTTTGATAACAGACACGCGATTTAATACTCACGTAGCATGCCTGCTCGTGTTCAAACCTGGTTATAATAACCTAGTAAGGTGTATAAGAATGTTTTGATGAACTTTTCAATTGAATCCCGCCCTCTCCCTTTCTTGGGGCAACACGAATACGTAATGGTGTATACCTAAGTATCGGCCTCATTCTGTGCAGAATATCAGTACTAAATCTTAAAATCAAAATACTTTAATATACTCTCATGTATAAGAGACTCCTGTTTCCCCAAAGGGATAAGCAGAGGCGTATTATACGCCCACATTTCGGCAGTATTTTTTTGAATCCCACGCAATAGGTGACGATTCTATTGCCGCTTACCGGGAACTTATATGTTTACCAGAGCCTCGTCCTCTGATCGGCAGCTGCGTCACTTGCAGGTGAAGTTGGTTTGGGCTCCATATTCACCTAATAATTATAATTAGTAATAAGTTGTTGTAAGACGATTTATTTTTTAAGTTTTGACGTTCATAAGAGCTCTTTTGAGCCAAATTTGAACAAATGAATATGAATTTGAATTTAAGACGATCTAAAGAGTCTGTCATTTAGCGATGAACATGAACTTGAAATTACTCCAGGGTTAGATGTTTCCTACGTCTTACAAAAAAAGTTATTATGTACTTATAGTTAATATCTAGTATCCAATGTAATACATTTATTAGTTCTTCAAGGAATCTTTCCCATTAATCATCATCATTATCTCATATGACGTCCCCAGCTGAACATCTCCTCACTAGATTTCTACCACAGTGAGCGATCCTGAGTCGCCTGCATCCATCGGCCTCCCGCCGCTTGTACCAGGTCATCGGTCCATCGCGTGGGAGGCTGTTCTTTACTCCGTTTGCCGGTTCGCGGTCGCCATTGAAGAACCCTAACGGTCGTCGGTTCTTCGAGCTATGCGCCCCGCCTATTGCCATATCAACCTGAAAACTCGCCTCGCTATGTCGGTCACTCCAGTTCTCTTACGGATTTCCTCATTTCTAATTCGATTAATAATCAATATGTCCATTAATATTTATTATTAATTATCCATTCAATTAACTTAATATTATCATTCGTTATGATAACCGTTACTGTGTTTTGAAACAATACAGTCTGCGGTGTACCTCGCGTGACAAGTGTGGAATGTCTTAATTCACTCGTAACATTCTTGTTAAACAAAATCAAGAAAAAAGTTTTTAATCACAAACATACAAGCCATTATCGTGAACGCAGTGAAAAAATGTTAGGCAATAAAACCTCTATAGTTGTAATAGGAATAGAAATTTTATTTATTTTTGGCGCCAACACGAAAAAAAACACGTCTAGGAAAGAAAGAAAGGAAGAAAAAGAATTTATTCTGTGACAACATCAAAATAAAACAGATACATTATATTTAAGTAACTATTTGAAGAGTGTCACAGAAAAGGTATCTACTCAGCATAAAGCCGAGGTGTCACGAAAACACCTCGACGCTAGTCTTGTTTGGATACTTTCTAGGCGTTGTTGTATTTTCCTAAACGGTGCAAAATTCGAGTCCTTATGTTTGAAAATGGTAGACATTACGTTTTCGACAACGTACACAAGTGTGGGATATCGTCATTGAAGTTCGAACATCACGGAAGTCAAAAATAGCAACTTTTCAGGAGATAGAAAAAAATGCATAATTTTGTATTGACGTATACAAAAAAAAAATACTGTAATAATATACATTTACTGTTTGTGTTTACTTAATTCCAGTTCTATTTAATGTAGAATCATTAACATTTTATAAAAAATAGCTAAAATAAAAAATTAAATTAAAAATAATGTTATACAAAATTCACGTGCTTCTGATTGGCTGAAACGATGTGTCTTCTGATTCTCTAGCGAATGGGATCAAATGTCAAAATAGTCGAAAAGTGACTTACGTGGTGTTAGAACTTCATCGACGATATAAAATCTTTTATTGATAATAAATAGAAGCAAATTTTTAAGAAACAGCATAATACTACAGCACCCAGCCCTTGCCCAGTCTTTCTTTCATTGGTTTGGTAAAATATTGACATCTTCAAAACTTCTCCAATATTTCACCTAGTCCAGTTTTTTTAGATACTTTCGCTGTAGTACGTGATTGCACTGAAGCCGGTTCCATATAGAGGATATTTCAGATGCATATTTTAGTCGGCAGTCGGCATATAATATTGAATTGTGGTAAAAACTTCATAGAAGTCACAATTTTTGTCGGCATATAACATTGAATTGTGGTAAAAACTTCATAGAAGTCACAATTTTGTCGGCATATAACATTGAATTGTGGTAAAAACTTCATAGAAGTCACAATTTTTGTCGGCATATAACATTGAATTATGGTAAAAACTTCATAGAAGTCACAATTTTGTCGGCATATAACTTTGAATTGCGGTAAAAACTTCATAGAAGTCACTATTTTTGTCGGCATATAACATTGAATTGTGGTAAAAACTTCATAGAAGTCACAATTTTTGTCGGCATATAACATTGAATTGTGGTAAAAACTTCATAGAAGTCACAATTTTTGTCGGCATATAACATTGAATTATGGTAAAAACTTCATAGAAGTCACAATTTTGTCGGCATATAACATTGAATTGCGGTAAAAACTTCATAGAAGTCACTATTTTTGTCGGCATATAACATTGAATTGTGGTAAAAACTTCATAGAAGTCACAATTTTTGTCGGCATATAACATTGAATTGTGGTAAAAACTTCATAGAAGTCACAATTTTGTCGGCATATAACATTGAATTGTGGTAAAAACTTCATAGAAGTCACAATTTTTGTCGGCATATAACATTGAATTATGGTAAAAACTTCATAGAAGTCACAATTTTGTCGGCATATAACATTGAATTGCGGTAAAAACTTCATAGAAGTCACTATTTTTCTTGGGTAGGAATATGACTTAACTATGGCGGACTTTGACTTAACAAATATCGCTGCGTAATGCTGATTTAATATTGCAAATAACTTAATTCATCAATTTACCGACAAATACTGCTCCCTATCAAAGAAAAAAAAAGCTATCGAGATCGCCGTGAAAAATATCCCAGCAATAAAACCTCGAGAGATGTTGAAAAAGTTTTGTTTTTAAATACTATTTTTGTAATGTGATTATGTTTTTATGTGCACTATGGGATTAATAACAAAAAGAGCAATTGTTTCGTATTACTTCAATAGTAATCTTCTTTCAAACTCTCTCTTTTGTTCCGTCTCAAATGTAAAAGTGTGTTTAACGACCGATATGGCGTTATGCACTCCGCTCCTGAGGTCGTGGGTTTGATTCCCGCACAGGACAAATCTTTGTGTGCATAAAAATGAAAAAAAAAATTGTTGTAGTGGGTTTTTTTAATGTATTTTAGGTATGTGTTTACAAAAAGAAATGTAGTTATGTATGTTTATGAGTTAATTAGTATCCATAACACAAGTTCTTCATGATTATTATCTTTGAACTAAATAATTAATCAGAAAATATTAAATATTAAAATACTGTTTAGTATGTGAGTTTAATAGTGATTCAAGCAGTCGGCGTTTTAATTCACCCTTAACAAAAATAAAAAATATGAATTTCATAACGGACCAGTTTATTTGAGCCAGAGAATAGTGGGCAAGTACTGTACAAAGAGAAGAATCGATTCTAAAATTATCTTGGAATCATTCCCGAGATATTGAAACGTGCTTCCATTTGTACACGGCTATCAAAGCGATAGGAGACCTTTGTTCTCGAAAAAAGTAAACCTGAAGCCTTAGACGATGTTGCATTTTTATGATTGTAACTTGGTTCTTAAAAGTGGAATGACTCAATGCGCGGTATTGGAGTAGTATTACTAATGAAAAATATCATACATACATACAATCACGCCTGTTTCCCCGAAGGGGTAGGCAGAGGCCTATTATACGCCCACATTTCGCCAGTTACATTGTTGGTCCCAAGTAATAAGTAGCGAGTCTATTGCCGCTTACTGGGAACTTATGTTCGCCAAAACCTCGTCCGTTGATCGGCAGGTGCATTACTTGCTGGTGAGGTTGGCTTGGGCTCCATATATCTTGGTAGAAGCCCTATGCACCCCTAGTGCGTGCATTCATAACAAAATCTTTATATAACATTAAAGAATATTTAGAAGAAGAATTATAATGTTTAACGTTTTGTTTAATTTTTTTGTTTGTCATGTATAGTTTATTTAATTGTTATGCGTAAATGTATGTCATCTGATAACATCACAATACTCTTAAAAGGTAAATTTATAACATGTGAAAACATCTTTGAGCTCATACATTTTATATGTATTGTATTATTTAGCTGGCGGGAAGAATAATACTTAATATTAAACCAACAAAAACTTGTGCCACTTTCCCATTTGGTTTTCAGTTCTTTGCTTTTGTAATGGATGGAGTGTTCCTTTATTCTGCTGATTCAACAGCTAATTGGATCAACGATTCAATATTTACTGGCGGGAGAATAAACTTGATTCACTCAATCTCCTGCCCGTAGTATGAGCGCTTTAGTTTTTAAATTGATAGTCATAAGTGATTCTACAGCCCAAATTATATAAAGCATTCTTAATTTTCACATAATATTTACGAACATAACCATACATCACTTCACGTCAAGTTATTAACGCGGAGCCGGCCATGCAACAAGCTGAGCCATTAAACACATTTCGGGTTTAATAAGAATAGACTTGTTGGGGTTCAAAATTGTAAAAAGAAGTAACAGTAAAAAGTTATAAAAAATGTTTTAGTATCATATCCCTAATTTATATAATTATTGACCGTTTATTTTTATTAATAGCATTTATATTTCCTAATTTAACTGTTATTGACATTATCAATTTCTAATAATATTGTGATTTAATTTAAATTTTATATAAATAATAAATATTTTTAGACAGTTACACCAATTATTTAGTTCCTAGATAAGTATCATTAAGAACTTGTGTTATGAATACTAAACTACGGATAAACATACTTAAATACTTTTTTTTTTTTTGTAAATACATACTTAATATTTATTATTGACAGAATGTTGGCTCAATGATAACTCTGCCTCGCAAGTCATACAGGGATATAATTTATTTTATACAACAAAGATTTTAAATAAAGCTGGCGGAGTAGTTGCGTATGTTAGGGATGCTTGGTCTCCTCAAGTTTGTGAACCTGAGATTTGCAATGCGGAATGTCTAGTCATACATCTTCCAAATGTTATTACTATTCTTGGTATTTACAGATCACCATCTTTTAAGAATCCTGACTCATTTTTTAAATCATTAAATGATTCCATGGCGATCTTAAAACAAAAGCCTTGCATGATCTTGACTGGAGATATTAACATCGATATACTTAATACTGATACAGCGGACTCTACGTCTTATCTATGCGCCATGGCATCGCTAGGCTTAAAACCAGCAGTGAATAAACCGACAAGAAAGAATGCCTGTCTGGATCACGTATTTTACAAGGGACATGTGGATGTGGAAACAGTGGTGTGCAACTCTGCAATAACTGACCATGATCTGGTACTCACTGGGCTTACGTATTTCATACAAACATCGACTGCACCCTTGAAATATAGACTTAAACTAAATTATGAATCCATCGCTGAGGAATTAAGTAACGTAGACTGGTCTATACTGTCTAAAGAAAATAATGTTAATGATCATACGAGCGCTTTCTTAAATATTATTAATAATGTTATTCAATCTAATAGTGAATTATATAAATGCCGCCGCCCAATTGTTATTCTTAAGCCTTGGATGACCATGGGATTGTTGAGATGCTCGCGTTTGCGTGACAAACTTCACTCAGATGCTCGTAATATGCCGAAGAGCGATATAAAATCTATAGTGTATTGTAGGTATAGAAATTTTTACATCGCATTACTAAGAAAAACAAAAAATCTATATGAAACAGATATGTTGAATAAAAATAGAAAAAATACACGTAAGCTTTGGCAATCCGTAAACCAACTCACCAACAGGAAATCTCAAAAATCCTCTAATGTGTCAGACCTACTTACATTAGATCCATGTCCGCAAACGTCAGTAAATCTATGTAATGAGTTTTTTACATCTGTAGGTCAACACTATGCCAGTGAAATACTAAATGAGCTTCATACAACGCCAATTGAGTTGTCGCGTAAGGTTTCACTATCTTTCTCTCCTCTGAACTCGTTTTTCTTCGAACCAACCGATACCGATGAAATAGGAAACATAATTTCTAGTCTAAAAATTGATAGCGCCCCGGGAATTGATGATTTTACCAATGCTTTAATTAAAAATATAAAACATCAAATATTGGAACCTCTTACTTTAATTATCAATAAAAGTCTAGCTACTGGTATTATCCCACAATCCTGGAAAACTGCCGTAACGGTTCCCATACATAAAAATGGACCATCAAATTTGCCTAATAATTTTCGACCAATATCATTATTACCGGTTTTTGCTAAAATACTAGAACGAACAGTAAATAAACGTTTAGTAAAATACTTGGAACAAAATAATTTACTGTCAAGTACGCAATTCGGATTTCGAACAGGTAAATCTACTGAAGATGCGGTGAACCTTTTAACTAATGAAATTGTTACACATCTTGATAATAACCGTGCATGTATTGGGGTATTTTTGGACATAGCTAAAGCCTTTGATACTGTAGCTATTCCCATCTTAATAAAGCGATTAGAGAGCATTGGAATACGAGGAGTTGCACTGGAATGGTTCCGGAACTTTCTAACAGACAGACAGCAATGCGTTAGAGTGGATTCCTGGAAAAGTTCCATGCGTTCTCTCTCTTTTGGGGTACCACAGGGCAGCGTGCTAGGGCCTACGCTATTCCTACTGTATATTGATGAGCTAGCCAATTTAACTTTACCTAATGCAAAGATAATATGTTATGCAGATGACACAGCGGTTATATTCAATGACGGTTCTTGGAGGGATTGTTTTGTGAAGGCTGAACTTGGAATGGCAACTATATCCAAATGGCTTCGTCGTAACCTGTTGACTCTAAATTCAGACAAGACTAGGTTTCTCTGCTTTCACAAAACGATTGCTTCGTCGCCAAAGTTTAGTCAAGATATTGCCATACATACCTGCGATAGTGATCACTTCACGCACGATAATCCAAGTTGTAAATGTAATTTGATGCAAAGAGCTAAATCTGTAAAGTATCTGGGGATAACGATTGATGAGAGACTTACTTTTAAAGATCACATTATTGCATTATCGGCAAAGGTTAGGAAACTTATTTACATTTTTAAGGAACTTAGAGAAATCGCGGACCTAGGTCTCTTAAAGGAAATTTATTTGTCTCTCTGCCAGTCTGTGCTCACATACTGCATTGGTGTGTGGGGGGGTGCATCAACTTCACATTTAATAATTTTAGAGAGAGCTCAGAGAGCAATACTTAAAGTTATGCTTAGAAAACCGTTTTTGTATCCAACCACACATCTCTACCAAGAAGCAAGCCTACTAAGCGTACGACAATTGTATATACTAAAAGCGTTGAGTCACACACACAAACAGGTTCTAAATTCTTCAGATTACGCAAGTATGCTAAATTTAAGAGTCTTTCGACTACCTTATACATTCGTAAATACTTCTTTCGCGCACAGGTTCCCAATCCATATGTTTCCTTATTTATACAATAAAACAGTTAATATATGTAATATAAAACATGATACAATGCGAGAAGCTCATCCAAAGTTGAATACTTTTTTACGTAATTTAAACTACCATGAGACCGAAAGACTTCTTAAAATTATTTCGTAGATTATACACACATAACACACACACACGACAAATTTCTCACTCACGCACACCCTCACCGCATCCACACAGTTAACACACATACACACACACACACACACACACGCGCCCACACACACACACACGCGCGCACACACACACACACACACATACAAATTAATATTATGGAAACGCTAGACTAGTTAAGGTTTTAATTACTTTCTGTTATTTGTTTTTTTCGTAACAATACATATTTTGTTTCTGTGTCCTTAAACACGTCAGCTTGATAACCACGATACAGGCTGCGCCTAGTGTGGTTGTCACCGAAATTTGTAAATAGATATAAGTGGACTTGAATAAACTTATTATTATTATTATTATTATTATTATTATATACATAGGAAAACACCCAGACCAAAATAAATATTCATATTCATGCACACAAAGATTTGTCCTGTGTGGGAATCGAACCCACGACCTCTGGAATGAAGGGCAGGTATACTGACCTCAACGCCATATCGGTCGTCAAGAAATTCAATAATAATATATATTTTCTTTCTGTGACGTATTACCAATAAATGAGTATTTGGTTTCCGAAACTGCATTCCATGTTCATCTTCTGCTGCACATTGGCCTTTTTTTTGTTTTACGTCGGTAACAAAATGCGTTTACGCACTACCTTCCGGCCAAAGGGGGACCGAAAGGGGGTGTGGGACTCACCACCGGCAGACGCGACTGCCAGCAGTAATACCCACTAAAAATCTTCCGGCGACGCCCGCCGCTTGTTGAGGAAAAGGCGGGGGCCAGTCTGGGTTGCAGCGTCTGACACCCTTTTTTTTTTAAGGGCACCCAGAGTCGTCGGTCTCTGGGTGTTACCTTTTCCCGGCCTCCGGGAGGTACTCAGCCCCCCCACCACGACAAGCTGGAGACCAGTCGGGGGGGGCTGCATATTTGCCTTCCCAACTGCTTTCCAGGATCAATATCTTGAACCGCCTAGTTCCACTGACATCTCATCGCCCTGGCCAGATCATCAGGCCATCGAATGGGAGCCTGTCTTAGCATTCAATTTCTTTGGCAGTCGGCCGGTTGTCTTCAAAGAACCTTAACTCTCCATCAGTAGCCGGTTCTTCCAGCTATGTGCCAGCGGTCGTTAGTTAAACAGCGATTCCCAAAATGTAAGAACCCTCCGATCTTACTTGATGTAATTTGACTTACTGCCCTTAATATTTAAAATTTTATTCTGTTTTTCGTTGTGGCTAATCTTCGAAACAGATGAACTGATTTTGACGAAATTTTCCCTGACAAATAACTGATTTTAACAAAGTACCTGTAGGTCACGCGTACGCCCGTTTGTTATAGACAAATTCCAAAATTGTCTTCTCTGAGCTTATTGTATGTCGCTTTGAACTATGTCGACTACTGGCAATATGTAGTAGTCATCGCCTGAATTCCTCCATAACGTCTGATTGAACCCCTTGTTCTACAATAACGCTACAAGACAGCCGGTCGATCACACGGGAGCTCGTTGCTACTCGTAACCGCGTCGATATCGGCCGTGTCACATCGACATCGCTTTGACGAGACGGAAGCACCAGGCTATGTCTATCAGGGGTGTGTAACGGTTGATATAATAACAAAAAATCTAACGTTCACTTGACATAATTTCACTTAATATAATTTTGTTTAATATAACGATCAGTTGTCATAATGAATTGTAGTTATAATTTCATTTCACCTAATTTCTTTTGATATAATGAACATTTCTTATAATGCACATTTGACATAATATTCATTTAGTATAGATAGGTTAGGTTAGAAGGGGATGGCAGGGTCGTAGACCCCGCCATTCCCTTCGTGGCTATTTTTTTATATAGCTACCGTCGACTAATTAGGTTAAAATGAAAATTATATAATATGAACTTTATACTAAATGTTATTATATCAAAGAAAGATTATATCATATAAAACATTAGATCATATGAAATTAGGTTATTTGTTATTATAGCATATGAAAATTATAACATATGAACGTTATTTCAAGTGAAATTAGAGCATTTGTTATTATATCAAACATTACACACCCGTCTATCAGGTAGATTCAGTAACGTTAGCATCAGTCATATGTCACAGTCACATCGGCAGACTAAAATTCTAGACTTCACATAACATAGAGATATTAATAACTCCGTTTATAATAAAATAAGAGGTCGTAGTTTTTGGGAAATATTAGTAATCAAATTTTTGGTAGTTTCAGCTACTTCCTAATTTTTTGAAGTTTAAGGTTTTAACTCAAGACAATAGTAGTAGTAGAAGCGCTCGTAGCTAACGATCGCAGGTAACGATCACCGTAGTACAGCAGAGTTTACAGAGGTCAGTCCTTGGATGGGTGACCGTTTGTGTGGCATTTGATGTCGAACGCTTCCGTGCTTCTGAAGGCACGTTAAGCCGTTGGTCCCGGTTATCACTATAATGTGATAGTCGTTAAGCCATGTTTGAGGCCTAATGGGCGGCTTGATAAATTCTAACAGCAGGACGCCATACACCTGCCTCCGCCAATCCGCACTGGGTCCGCGTGGTCCTCGCACCTTTGTATGTGAGGAGGTTCGTGCTCAGTAGTGGGACGTTAATGGGCTGAGATGATGAATAGCAAGTAGTAATCGCTTGATTGAAAGTAGTTCTGATGTAACCCCTTGTTCTACATTAATGCTACGAGACATAGAGTGTCGATCACACGGAGACACGTTGCTACTCGTCACCGCATCGATGTCGGCCGCGTTACGCCGACGTCGCGTTGACGAGACGGAAGCAACAGGCTAGGTTTAACAGTCTGTCGAGTAATTAGATCGTCTTATGTCTGCGCTCCAATTTTCCATTTTGTGATAAGACTTATCTAGTTAGTTTCTTTCTTCTTTTGAGTGTTCTACCTTTTATCCTTAGGTGTGTTCTGAGAAAATGTTTGGAAATAATACCGACGGTCTTTTGCTTTGCACTTTTGCTTGCAAGTATGAAGTGGAAGTCTCCATGAAGCCATGACTCGCCATTCGCAGGGACTTCATCTCCATACTTTAAAAATTACAGGTGTGCGATTCAAAATTCCTGCGGCGTACCCTTTTTTTCGGATGGAAAATTATCAAAGGACATTTCCCCACTGCCGCATACTCCTGGGTTGTGGAAATACCTTAAGCGAACGGGTGCGTTAGTTAGAATGACTACCACGATTCTGAAGGCTGCAATTTAACATTAGGTGGTGTGAGGCGCTTATGCAAATTTTCCCTGCACCAAATAATCCAAGGCAATTATTTTTATGGGGTACATCATGATGACTACATCCTGGCTGATGTCAAGCAGTCGACGCAGTCCAAAAAAAAATAAAGCGCTTCATATCGTGGAGTGACATGTTCCGGTTAAAAGATCCGGAATTATAGGATCTAGGAAACACATAAACCGGAATTCCAGAGCATAATGGTGTAACCCAGAAACGACTTACCAAATTTCTTGGTTCGAGTGCTGATAGTCTGTACAGTATGTCGATGGTTTCTAAAATCAGCACTAGACTATTACAGTTAGATATTAGAAATCAACTATTAGATAGAATATGGCCACTTCAAACCGGCTCAATATAGAAGAGCATTTCTAGAGCCCGTGAGTTTTTGTCAGTTCTTCTCATAGAGCGGTGGCTCGGAACTGGCACTTAGATTCCCTTACACTTAATTTTATTTTATTATATGTAAGTGAATATGAGCTCTGTGATTTCACTGTGGTGATATTAAGTTTTGTTTTGACGTTTTCAAGTGGTATATAATAATTTATGAAATAAATATCTTTTTACTTTTACTTTACTATAATTGAATTTTCCACCAGTTGTTCCATATGACCATAATTTGATCATGCATAATGCTCTGGGCTGTAACTGAGCTTATGTGATGTCACTTCTCTATTTACAAAAGCTATTATACTGTTCATCACTAGGACGGCCTAATGAGTAACAATCATTATCTCAGCCCTGTAACATACGTAAGCACGTGTTGTTCGGGAGAGGAAAGAAGATGGCGGGATGAGACCTAATACCTACTCAGAACAGCTTTAGTAGTTCCGGTAGAAGACACTAAGAGAGGCAATGTCCCTACATAGTTGTAGCTAGAATGAAGCTAAATGGACGTATAAAGCCAGCCTTGTATGTTTGAAGTTGGCTAGCTGTTCATAACTGAAAAGAGTGATTCCCGGCGGTAATTTATTATCTCCGCTCTGGGTATCGTCCGGACCCCGGCCTTATTCCGTCGATCCGATACGTATCGTGATTTATTACGTCGGATACCGGATGATTGTCTTCTGTGAGCGATCGACTTTTATTACTGAATTCACTGATTCTATCTGCTAAACGGATATTTTTTGGGGAATGTATATTCAAGTGTTTGGGTGTTAGTATTGTTTTCGTTTAGCACGTTTGGAAGACGTAACTTTTATAATAATCGTTCTTTCATGTACATATTTTTTTTAAATAGATTTAAAAATAAATAAATACTTTAAAAAAAAAATTATAGGCTCGTAGAGGGACCCATTACTAGCAAACGTAATTCGAAGTAGAAACGAAAGAAGAAGAAGCAAAGAAAATACGTTTAGGCATTAATTATAAAATACTAATTATTATTCGTGATAGTTGTTTATTTGTACTGGCAATTTAATAGTAAATAACTTTAGTCTTTTACAGTTTATAAGTCTTTCATTATTCAACTGTCTAAAACTGAGCTTTAGGAAAAATATGGGATCCCTTTCATTGGCATAATGTGTTTTGTCCTAAAATGGATTGGGATAATGAAATTGGCATAATTTATTTAGCATAATATTAATTTCGCCGAATTTGGTTTTAGCATAATATGTACTGTGGCATAATTATTATTTAGCATAATGCATTTATGCATAATTTCTTTCGGCACAATTTTTATAGGACTTGAATTGGCCTTTTAGTTGGATTTTATTATGCATCTTCTTTTATTTTATTAATGGTTGTTTGAATCTGAAAAATAAAAAAGTAAGTAAGTAATCAGTATTTCCTATATTTTATAGAGTAAAAGTAGTATAGGTGCGGAGGGGGTGGCCCTTGGGCCACCCGTAAACCGCTTTTTAATGACCTTAATTAATACAATTATGTTTTTTAAATTTATGGTTAATTATTTTATGCTTAATCATGTTTATGCTTATTGCATTTATGCTAAAAATTGTATGCTAAAAACTGTTCTGCTTATTAGTATTATGCGAAATTATAATTAGAAGTAATTACATTATGCTAACTTATTGTATGCTTAAAATTTTTATGCTTCTTGACAGTGAACCGAAAAATATACCGTGAGTAATAAATTTTAAATAACGTACAATTTTACTATATGAAACCTCAATTTTAGGACTATGAATATCTATTTTATATTAAAAAGTTATTTTTTTATAAGATATCAATAAATGGAAAACCATTGTGAACACCAGACCTTACACAGCCATATATTTTGTGACATGGGTAACTTGATTGTGACATTCACTGACAGTCGTCTCCGGAGACTATCGGCGAACAACGGACTGATCTGACAAAAATAACTGTGCGACCTTCCGATCTGAGGGAAGTAATTGACATTTTTAGGGTATTACATAGATATATATTTTAGTCTTTATTGACAAAGAAAGAAGAAAACTACAGGTAAAAACTATAAGCAACAATTATTAGGTTGATGTATCAAGATCTAAGGAGCCCAAGCCAATCTCACCTGCAAGAGGTGCACCTGCTGATCAACGGACGAGGCTCTGGCGAACATAAAAGTATCCGGTAAGCGGCAATAGGCTCGCCACCTATTACGTGGGACCAACTAAATATTATTGATTCAAGCGTTATTTTGCGAAGATTCATTGTAAGCAAGTGATGCATTAAGAATATGTTTGTAATAATTCCCGCGCAACTATAATTTCCCAAAAAGTCGAGAAACAATTCAACACGACACGTGTTTCGCCCTTACACAGGGCATCTTCAGGGAAGATAGCAGACAGCTTTAGAATAACAATGTTTTTACGACCTACGCTGAAACGGGAGTCGACTTTTTAATCCATCACTTGCTTGTAACAATTATTGGTCGATAATATGATATAAAAGTTGTATAAAATGCTAGGCGGTCTTATAGCTATTAGCGATCCAGATTCAGATAACATAGTAATCTTAGCACGAAATAGTGTATTTCTAATGGTATTTATTAAAAAGACATGCTCTATAACACGTAAAATTTTCAAACAAGTCTCTTGAAAAACTACATCATTTGCAGAAGTAACGATTTAGCATAAAGGTGCCTCAAATAAAGGCCCTTGTAAACTCACTCAGTGAAATCAAATAAATACGGTAATTGTACAGGTCGCTACGTTACTAGTTACGTGGTAAAGCTGTAGCAAACCGTATGTATTCGGTACTGAGTAACGGTACGCCATCTTGTACTGAGTAACGAAACGTTACACATGAATGCATTTAGTATTCGCATTTTTCGTAGCATGGGTGCCTACACTGTTTCAGTTCACCCTAGTACCGTTGATGCGCGTCTTCAAACGTCTGCTGATCGTATGTTTTACGCGCTCGTTCGGTGAATTTCCAGTTAACATTTATGTTGTTGTTTAAAACATGTTTTCTTTTTCTATTTAAGCAAAATTATTTTTACGAAGTTTTATTATTACAATGAATGTTAAATTTTATTTACCATAAATAATTTTTGGCACCAGTTTGTTGCCTTTTTATTACAATCCATTCGTGATTATTCTAGACTACAATTTTTTTTTTAAAAGTTTAAAATATAAATTGTAGGTACATTCCGTCAACAGTGTAGTTCTACACTACCTATTAAATCAAACTAAGTAATGGAATATGATGTGATGAGATATAACAAATTGCGAGTAACGTAACGATACGATAGTAACGAGTACTAAATATTATAGTAACGAATAGGTACGGGTACGCTTTTTCGCTTCGATACTTTCACACCACCACGCGGTAAATAAAAATACACACCACTCGCGCACTAGTAGGCCTGTCGGTATTTATTACGTAATGTATACGATTATAAATAAGTAATAATTTGATTAGAAATGTTTCGATATCAAAAGCCTTACAAACAGAACTCACCGCTGAGAACTCTGGTTTAACGTCCCTGAGCTTTTGTACAATAACTGGATCATTAAGCCAAAAAATCCCAAACAGAAGGTAAAACTCGTTGACAGCATAATCGAGGATCAAACCCGTAAATTCATGTTTGAGTAGTCATTACCGGTTCGTTGGAGGCGCGGGCCAATTACTGGTGATTAAAGATTGATTAGGATACGAACTCCCGGGATCTGGGCTCGGTCCCCTCGACCTATTTATCGACTTTCAGTTAGAGCTATTGCGCTTCAATCAGGTGACATTTGTTTTTGATTCCGTAATGATGTGTATTCGAGTTCGAAAAGCAATAACAGACACATATAATTTAACGCCAATGTTATTTGGGTTTTAGCTGTTTTATACATACAATTATGCCTGTTTACCCGGAGGGGTAGGCAGAGGCATTTTACAAGCCCACATTTCGTCAATTTTAATGTTGGTCCCACGTAATGCTGGCGAGCCTAGGTTACCGAGAAATGTTATGTTTGCCAGAGTCTCGTTCGTCTATCGGCAAGTGCAGCACTTGCAGATGAGGTAGGCTTGGGGTCCTAAGATGTTGGTAGGGTCCCTATGCACCATTTTTATTTTACGTCTTAAAAAAATACCTTTACGCATTCCCCGCCACCATGGGGGGTGATGGGGATATGTGGGACTCGACGCCCCGAAGAATAGAAACGGGGGCGGAATACCCACTAAAAAATAGACGCCTGACCTCACGCGCATTGGAATGAGGAGGACACGGGAACCAGCGTTAGTAATATACCGTGGCCCCTCATAGTGGTAGCGCATGGTAAACATAGGCGACGGGAATCGATGGGAGAGTCTGGACCTACCATAACACTACTATTTGAAAGGGTTTTTTGAAGCTGTTGCAAAGTTTACTTCTGGCTCAGAGATCTCTAACAATTATTTTGTTTGACTATATGTATTTATAGAAGTATAAGAATTCAGGAGTAATAGCCTTATCTTGCTGGTTTCCTTCTTTATGATCAAATACATACATACATACATACATAACGTCACGCCTCCTTCCCGTAGGGGTAGGCAGAGATCACATCCTTCCACATGCTACGATCTTGGCACACACTTTTAGCTTCATGCACACTCATTAACCTCCTCATACACGCCCGTCGGTTTAGGGTACTATGATCAAATAATCTAACTGAGATGCAAAGAATATTGTATTGCCATTTTGTTTGATAAAATTCTACGAATCTAAATAATCCTGTTGATCTTAAAGACAATAAAGTGTATTTCATTTTATATTTTATTACCTTGCTACAACCTTATTTACCTTACCTTTTTTTTTTAATTTTCTTAGTATTTACACAGCAAGATCAGACTCTTACTTGTGAATACTTATTTCTTCCATAAATACATTCATACAAAAAAGTTTCTGACGTCACAGGAACGCATGTGTACCTATAGGATTTGAACTTAAAACGATCAAATCAATAATTTTATACGACATATAAAAAGCCACAACTACTTTTTCTTCCATAAATACATTCAGACAAAAAAATTGCTGACGTCACAGGAAAGCATATGTACCTACGGGATTTGAACTTTAAATGATCGAATCAAGAATTTTATGTAGCATATAAAAAGCTAAACCAACACAATTTTACAGCTATATTTGTCGATAAAATGTCTAGCCTTTTACAACCTCGTATATAAATAAAGATAAATAAAAGTTTAGGTTAATATTCCCGTTTATTTACGACGCAGTTCCTATCTGAACGCTTTATTTTATTTCAGAGCTGTAAAATGTATCTGCCTAGAATAAATGAGCTTTTAAAACCAAGCTTATTTTACGACAACCCAATTAAAGGTTTGAAAGTAAAATATTTTAACTATAATCTTGGGGCTTCAGGAGTTGAATTTTGAAAAAAGTTTGTAATATTTCTGAGCAAAAGACCTGATATTTATCCCTTCTTTCAATTTTTGGCTAGATTTCTTGTCGCATATTTTTTTATGTAAAGGTTCTGGTAATTTGAGCGCAATAGCCAAGTGGCGAGACCCATTGACTTCTAATTCAGAGAGTCTAGGGTTCAAACCCTGGTGGCACACGTATGACTCTTCGAAGTTATGTGCACTATTATTGCGTGCTCTGTGCCTCGAAAATCACGTTACGCCGTTGGTCCAGGCTGTCATTAAAATCTATGGCAGTTGTTATTAGGAAGTCAGTGCCATCTAATATTCTGACAACTGATTTAACCATAGAATGATGTTTCTCTTTGGTTTGTGGAGGTCAAATGGCAGTCGCTTCATGTAATAACTGAAGTTCAGCCAATTCTGGTTAGACCAGTGAGCAAAGCCTGGGTCCTGGGCAACCGGGATAATGCTAGGATATTTAAAAAAATTCTTACAAAGCAATTAGGAAACAATACCGACACAGTTATTGAGCACAATAGTACACTAAATGGAGGATAAAGCCCCTCTGAAAGCAGTTTTTGTGGTGTCACGGCTGTTGTGAAAGATATAACGGTCAGTAGGATGCGAGATGACTAGAGGTTTCCGAAGGCTGTATAGACCGGCACGCCATTAATGTTGAAAGCCATGAAAAATCGTCTGCTAAACGTTTTGTACGCACTAGTATTCATATAGGACTTTCTATTTTTGTTACTGTATAAAATGCTGACTTTAATTTTAAAGCTCTATATCGTCAGTCGAAGCGCTTGTAGCTCTGCGATGCTCGGTGGTCGGAAACGATCACCGAAGTACAGCAGAGTTTACAGAGGTCAGTCCTTGAATGGGTGACCGTTTGTGTGGCATTTGATATCGAGCGCTTCCGTGCTTCGGAAGGCACGTTAAGCCGTTGGTCTCGGTTATCACCAAATGTGGTAGTCGTTAAGCCATGTTAGAGGCCTAATGGGTGGCTTGAAAAATTCTAACAGCAGGACGCCACACACCTGCCTCTGCCAATCCGCACTGGGTCAGCGTGGTGGAGTATGACCCAATACCCTCACACCTTGATATGTGAGAGTAGGCTCGTGCTCAGTAGTGGGACGTTAATGGGCTGTGATGATGATGATGATATCGTCAGTATAATTATCAAACTGCGTATCTCCAAAAATGTAAAATTTAATTTTTAATACCATCTAGTGTAGAATTCTGAGATCTATCGATTGGAATGACTCAGTCTCCAGTTTCACTAATTGATATATAATTAGTTATAAACGAATTGGAATAACACCAATATTCAATTAGTGTCTTTACTATAAAATATAAACAGTTTGTACTTCCTCCTATAAAGTTTTCTTAAAAGAACACAAGCAGTTTAAAAATTAGGCTGACATAAGAAGAAACGATCTTATATAAATCATCATTTCAACACACATTTACAGTTACTTATAATGTAGCCAATAGCGTTATTCACAAAATAATTACTATAACTGTGCATTAAAAAAGAAAAATAACATTAATAAACAAAAAAAACATGGAAAATAACAATACTGATGAAATAGATGAAATAAATTAGCAAAATAGGCAAATTAAGTATATGTTAATTAACTACACATTTCTATCTATACCTTTAAGCTGCAGAAGTACTCTGTCCCTAAATTTATTTTCAGATATTAATAATAAATCAATATCTAGAAAATTGGTATTATACGAGTGCATAATACGTAATGGAGCCCGCTCACCAGCCCTAGTCCTAAAAGGTAGAAAAAGTTTTTGTGCATAAATGAGCGTGCTGTTTGGGTTGATGATAACAAATCCCCATGAGATGAGAGTGGCTGGCTAGTGCCAGTTTCTATGTTTCTAGGCCGGTACCAGACAGTCGAAAGATATATATGACAAGCAAAATAGTGAAATCAACACAATAATAAATAATAATCATAATAATAAATCATTTATTTCATAGAATATGGTTATCGTATACATGTATCGACATATCGTATCCATATGCATCTAAATTCAAATAACTATACGATAATATACAATGAAAGTTATGTAATATAGTCGCGTTAGTTTTTAAGTTGACTTTTAGAAGAGCTTTATTAAGCTAAACTTGAATAAATGGTTTTCGCTAAGACACTTAGATCATTAAGTAAGGTAACCTTATAAACCCACGCTGTTCCACCATCTTGAAAAAGGAAGTTCATTACACTTTCACGATATGCCTCGTCGTTTTACAAAATGACGCAATCTACAATCTGCCTGCGACATTTATTACGCAATTGATAAATTATATGAGATAACCAATATATATTTCCCATTAAATATAACACAAGTTTGATTGAACACGTGAAGTTCGCAAGAATAATCTAATTTATGAAACTTTGTTGGGGATGGGCTGTATGAATTGATTGATGAGGCCTCGGAGCAAATAAAAAAGTAGCTAGCATAAATAACAGTATACGGGGGACTTCTAGGCGGTAAAGTGAAGCGTCATGTCTGCAGTTTTGTTTTATTTTCTAAAATTTGTGATATTTCTAACATTAATATGTAATAACGGTGGATTATTAACCGTTAAGTGTTTGTGAACATACATGAGTGTTGGTAAATCAAACAAAACAGTGCAACATTACTTTTCAAATTTTCTCTCAAGGAGTCCATGTGAGATCTCAGTATAGTCCCACATCTTTACTGAGGACTCAAGGGGTTTAGGGGAGGGGATTTCATCTTCGATTTATCATCTTGATCACCACTCATTCTCATTTACTATAAATTATATATAATTAATATATCACTTACTTGACACTGGCTAAATGTGCTAGACGCACGAAGCCATTATTTAAATTGAAGAAGAAGAAGAACAGTATACGGACATTGAACTCTCAAAAAACATACCCCCTACATGCTCAACAGTTTACCTACTGACGTCAAAAATATTATAATAATAATAAATATTTTCTGACAATTACACAAATTATTTAGTGCCAAGATAAGTAATAGGTTGGGGAAAAAGTCTTTTCGTATTTTTGTATGAAAAGTCAAGACATTTTTTTCAAAGTTTATTTACATTTATTTACAATATGGGACTTCTGATCAAAAAAACGGGACAAATAGTTTTGGCAGTCCTCTCTTGAGGTCAACCTTACAGAACCTAAAGAATTCTGCAGAGACCGAAACAGGTGAAAATCTGAAGGCGCAAGGTCAGGGCTATATGGTGGATGCACTAGGACCTCCCAGTCGAACTCTCTTAATTTTTGCTGAGTGGCTAAAGATGTGTGTGGTCTAGCGTTATCGTGATGAAAGACCACACCCTTCCTGTTGATCAATTCCGGCCGTTTTCTCTCGACTGCTTCCTTTAATCTCATCAGTTGCTGGCAGTAAAGATCAGAATCGATGGTTTTGCCGGGCGGTAAAAGCTCATAATAAACAATGCCCTTCCAATCACACCATTCACACAGCATCACCTTATTTCGTGTTAGGCCAGGTTTGGCCACAGTCTGTGAAGCCTGGCCAACTTTCGACCACGACCTTTTTCGCACGTTCTTGTCGTACGTGATCCACTTTTCATCGCCAGTTATCAATCTCTTCAAAAACGGCTCGGTTTTATTACGTCTCAATAATGAATCGCAAATGAGTACACGGTTCATTAAGTTTCTTTGAGTGAGCTCGTGTGGCACCCAAATATCGAGCTTTTTTGTATAACCAGCTTTCTTTAAATGGGTCAAAACTGTTTTGTGGTCAATTCCCAGTTCTTCAGCTACATCGTTACTACTAATATGCCGATCTTGCTCCACTCTTTCAAAAATGGCGTCCATTTTATTCGTAACAGGGCGACCAGAGCGAGGTGCATCTTTAACATCAAAATTTCCGGACTGAAAACGTTTGAACCAAATTTGTGCTACTCTTACTGACACTGCATCAGGTCCATAAACATCACAAATTTTTTTCACTGCTTGAGTTGCATTTTTGCCTTTTTTATAATAAAATTTTAAAATGTATCGAATTTCTTCATTAGATCACTCATTTTTACGGAGAGAAAAACAAATGAAAAATAGCGGGAAACAACTTTTTTTTATTTTTTTCTTTTCTTTATAATGAAACCTTTTTTAATGTTACCAAAACCAGCCAGACACAAATAGTACAGTCAAAAAAATTTTCTAATAAGTTTATACCTACGTTATGCGAAAAGACTTTTTCCCCGACCTAATATTTTATTTTATTAAGAACAACAAGAGCCACTGACTGACTGACAAATCTTGAGAAAAACCACAACAGACAGATAAACTGACAAACCCTGACAAATTCTGACAAAGAACCCATTTTCTTTTATTTCATTATTATGGTACCACTCTTTCATTTTTGTTAAAAAATATATACCGAAATTCTATTTTGTATATGAATATTTGACGAATCTAAATGATCATGATCAAGTATATTTTATTTTATTTCAACAAACAGCTGTACAAAATATGTTACTATACAGAAGCGCTTGTAGCTCCACGGTTGTCAGAAACGATCACCGAAATAAAGCAGAGTTTACAGAGATCAGTCCTTGGATAGGTGACCGTTTGTGTGGCATTTGATTTTGAGCGCTTCCGTGCTTCGAAAGGGGCACGTAGGTGGCGACCCTATTGCAGTTTACCAGGAACTGTTATGTTCGCCAGAGGGTTATTTAATTTAATTCACAATTTAAAACAAATAAAACATGATTATGTTACAGCAAATAAATGAGTATTTTGTTAGTTTCTGTTTCCATCACCCTTTTTTTTAAATATTATTATTTTCTTTTGTTTATACGAAATGCACATACTTGCCAACTGTATATAAAATATTTTCATTCGCGGGCTAGCTGGAAGACATTAATAATTCAACGCAATAAGCTGTGCCATGTACTATAATTTTCTTTATTATAATTTTTTCTTCTGTACGTGTAACTCTGTGTGTGTACTAAATGAATGACTAATAAAAACACACCAGTACCTATGTACTGGTGTGTTAAGAGTAAGGCACTATGTGGCTTGAAGGTATATATATAACTATAATTTATTGATTCAGGCGTTACTTTGCGGAAATCCATTGTAAGCAAGTGATGGATTAAAAATATCTTTGTAACAATTCCCGCGCTACTATAATTTCCCGAAAAATCGAGAAACTATTCAACACGACACGTGTTTCGCCCTTACACAGGGCATCTTCAGGTAAGATAGGAGCCTCAGAACACAACAACGATGTCTTCACGACCAACGCTGAAACGAGAGTCAAATAATAAGACATATATATAACTATATTCTCATGTCACAGTAATATTGGCGACCGATATGGCGTGGAGGTCAGTATACTTGCACTTCACTTCGGGGTTCGATTCCCAGGACAAATCTTTGTGTGCATGAACAAGAATTTTTGTTTAAGTCTGAGTGTTTCCGGTATATTTACAAATAAAAGGATTTTAGTATGTTTATCCGTTCTTTAATATACATAACACATGTTCTTATTGATACTTATCTTGAAACTTCTGTAGATAATGTTTGTGGGAAACAGGTCAATCAATAATAGTTGTTAATTATATTACGTGGGACCAACTATATAATTGGTGAAGTGTGGGCGTATAATATGCCTATATATTTTAAATGAGACGTCGCATATGCAACAGCTCTAAAAAAAAGTTTATATGTATGTTTATCCGTTATTTAGTATCCAAAACACAAGTTCTTAATGATACTTATCTTGAAACTAAATAATTGGTATAATTGTCAAAAAACGTTTATTTTATTTATATTTTATCTTTATTTGTGTCCTCTGATGCCGATTAACACAAAACACTTTCAAAAATAAAACTTATCAATACTGCAACAAGCTAGACTCTTGATAAAAAAATACTAACCACCCCACATATTTCTGAAAACACGTAGCCATTTCCACTGTAAAAACACTTTGAAAAGAAGTCAATCATCGCCACCGGTGGCTGAGAACGGGCTGTAACACTATGTTAGATCTAAAGGTGCTCCCTCACCGGGATGTCCCGCGATGATCTCCTGTAATGTAACGTTACAGGTTCGAGCATTACATCAATGAGGGAGGAGAACCGAGCATTGCAGTGCGCAACTTGTAATGATACAAACTGTAATACTTTGATAAAATAGTAACATAAATGCGAGGTCTACTAAACTAAATGCTCAGAATAGAAACTGAAATGTTATTTTACATGCGAATCTTCGAGTCCGGGAGACAATGCTGTAATGTAATGCTCGAAATCGAATCTGAAATGTGCCAATACAGGCGAATGCTCCTGGTGAGGGAGCACCGTAACACATCAATATTCCAGTTTGTGAGTGTGACGCCATGCACACCTGTTTGCCGCTGAACGGGCTCCTAGTTTAAAGCCCCGAGCACACGATGAAATACGCTAAAGTGTATTTCGCTTACGACTCGCTGTTTGTTGGTGGGAAATTCTCAAGTGGGATTCATATTGTAATCGATGCTTCTATGTTTTCGAAAAAAGGTTTGCTTTCTATTGTTATACGTGCAGTAAACTACTGTTAGCTATATAGTAGTAGTAAGGGTTCCGTCGCAATCAAACAAGTAGTTTAATGTTTTTATAAAACAATTGATTTTGAGAAAAATTACATGACGGAGGGACTTTCCTTCTTTGGGACAGTTCCGCTAAATGTCTTCTCGATAGACAGCAAAGGCGAGAGCTACGATTTATTTGGGGTGTTTGGGATACAGCCTCTCTTCAAGACCTTCGCAGAAACATTTGCTTCACGCAGTGTCTTCTACCAGAGTTACTACGGACAGTGTTCTGAAGAAATTTTCGATCTAAATTCGCCCTCTCCTTTCCTCTCCCGAACAACACGTGCTGATCTTAGGAATCATTCCCACAACGTGCAGACTGTTTGACTGTGTTTCATTCAGTGTGTTCTACCAGAATTACTACGACATATATTTTTAAAATCATAAGATTTATCATATTAATTTGTGTAATTAAAATGTGTTCTGAAAATCCTATCGTTTCTTCTCCCGAAAACCATGTGCTAGTTTTAGGAATCGCCCTCATCTGTCTCTCAGACTATCAGCACTACGTACATACATACATACAATCCCCAAAGGGGTAGGCAGAGGCATACTATACGCCCACTTGTGTTGTTGGTCCCACGTAATAAAACTTCTATATTTGCCAGAGTCTCGTCTGTTAATCGGCAGGTGCACCACTTGCAGGTAAGGCTACCTTGGGCTTCAAAGATGATGGTAGGATCCCCTGTACACCACTTAAAAAATCCATATAAACTCGATCTTCTGCACTAAGGATAGTGCATTCGACCTTGAAAACCTCTTCCAGCGATAATCCTTCCCAACTCGTATACTCCCGAGTCAATAAAATCTCTTTCATTGTTCTTGAAAAAATTTATCGAATTTCCATTTTGTGTGTTGATGAATCTAAATGATTATGTTGATCTTAAAGACAATAAAGTATATTTTATTTTATTTTATCAATATATCTAATTGAAACAAGCATCAAGCATGTTTTTTTTTATTTTATAAACTATTACATAGTAGGTACTTGAAAACGACAGAATAAAATATTGAAAAATAATCGAAATATGATTACACTAAAATCAATCACGAAGCTTAGATTCGTGATTGATTTTAGTGTAATTTACATGTTAAATGTAAATTAATTTACAATTTACATTAAGTTACATGCAACAAAAGAAAAAAGTGTAAAAAAGTGAATCTAACCTTCTTACAGAGCGATGCTTTCCGGTTCCGAGCCACCGGAAAGCATCGCTCTGTAAGAAGAACTGGCAAGAAACTCATAGGCTATGCTGTTTTCAATTATCGATTGGTTAGATATTTAGATTACAATCTTCATTTGTCTGTGACGCTATACAATGCAATAAATACAATACAATATTTATGTTTTAATTCATTCATGTTAGAATAATCCGTAAGAAACGCCAGCTTAATCCCAAGCATTTTTATCTGCCATATATTTTTGATAGAATAATATCCCTTTGGATACAGTTTTCGTTTTATCGTTAATTTAAATTCATTCAGGTTTAATTACTGTATATTGCTTGGGGTTTTATTGTATTGTAGCGGTCATGCCATATCGCAAAGGTTGAGTCAGCAAAACCCCGAGGTCCCTCCCGGACAGGTCTCCACCTTGGCGTGGTGGAGGGGTTGAGTACCTCCCGGAGGCCGGGAAAAAGTAACACTCAGAGATTGGCGACTCTGGGTGTCCTCAGTGCTGACTACCGGGGGGGAAACTAAGAGGGACCTGTGGAGGGCGCAGCGAGCAGGAGGGCCCCTGCTGTCTAACCATGCGTCTCCCAGCGTCTGCCGCAGTGAGCCCCACACTCCCCTCTCGCTCCCCCTTTGGCCGGGAGGCAGTGCGTAAAAGCATTTTGTAACCGACGTAATTTAAAAAAAAAGGAAAGCCCCGAGGGCCGTATTCGTGGCACCAAGCGAGTTTGTCGTCTACGGAACACTGTCTCGCTAGGTCACTTTGTAATCAAATGTAATAATCTGTTTGTGTATAATTAAATGTATAATCAGTTGGTTTAAGTGTGATAAAATATAGAAGAAGTTACAGTAGAGCTGTGTATTATTTCCCTCAGAACTATTAATTAGTGCAACACACTAAAGTATAATCGCACACATCTATTCAAAAGTATATTCGATTTTGACTTTTGACGACCGATATGGCGTGGGTTCGATTCCCACACAGGACAAATATTTGTGTGTATAAATATGAATATTTGTTTTGGTCTGGGTGTTTTTCTATGTATATTAAGTATGTATTTACAAAAAAAAGTATTTATGTATGTTTATTCGTTATTTAGTATCTGTAACACAAGTCCCTAATGATACTTATCTTGGAAATAATTGGTCTGAAATATTTATTATTTATTTATTTATGATCATGACCACTTTGCAGAATTTCAATAACCTAGTCTACCATGCTTAGAGTTTCTGATCAGTTCTTAATTAACAAGGACCGAGGACACAGTCATGGCAGCTATGGAGTTACACGGGTCGGGTTGTGACATGGGACACTTGATTGATTAACTGTCCACCTAACGTCCTACATTAGTAAATTACTTTAGTCTAAAACATGCTAAGTCACCCTAGTTGGCACATTTTAATTATTTTAAATTGGCCAAGTTAAATTGCTTTCTTAATTGATGAAATGGGTCATGTTTAATTTATTGTATGGCTAGGTTTTTGAATTTTCAGACAATTACTGACTGTCTAAATGCTCAGATGCTTTACCAACGTGCAATAGAATTTAAAAATTGCAGTTTCTATTCTAGCTGTTAATGTGATTCCAAAGAATTGCAATTTTAGAATGTAATTCAGCTAGGGGAGGCTTCGACCGATATGGCGTGGAGGTCAGTATACCTGCACTTCACTCCAGAGGTCGTGGGTTCGATTCCCAGGACAAATTTTGTGTGCATGAATATGAATATTTTTTCTGGTCTGGGTGTTTCCTATGTATATTAAGTATATTTTTACAAAAAAAAAGTATTTACGTATGTTTATCCGTTCTTTAGTATCCATAACACAAGATCTTAATAATACTTATCTTGGAACCAAATAATTGGTGTAAGCATTTAAACAAACAGACTAAACTTTAATACAACAATTTACTATATATGCGAATTGCACAAACATTATAACTGGAATACAGTATTAGGTATTGCTCTCTGTTAATTGCATAATATCATGCTCTGCAGTGTTAGTTAGGCGTCTTTTAACATATATAGCAACCACCTAGTAATTTTGACTGATGAAAGGCACCTGTAGTGTACTGAGCGAGCTAAATCCCGTGGGATCCAATTTAAGCTCTTCAATTCACAAGAGTGATAGCTCCACATGTGTTATATACAAACAGCAATTCTAATGCTGGGGATATTAATCACTTTGTTGAATGCACATATTAACAAAAAACTTAAGAAATAAAGGACTACATAACGGATAAACATACATAAACACTTTTTTTTGTAAATACGTACTTAATATACATGATAAAACACCCAGACCAAAACAAATATTCTTGTTCATGCACACAAAGATTGCAATTTTAGAATGTAATTCGGCTAGGGAAGGCTTCGTCCGATATGGCGTGGAGGTCAGTATACCTGCACCTCACTCCATAGGTCGTGGGGACGAATATTCAACTAACGTGTAGTACGATGATTAAATATTGCACTTGGACCAATTCTAAGCACGACACAAAATACCGCCAGAAATTCATATATGGCTCTTTAGCTCATACTGCACTGTCCAAAAAAAAGTAATGGCTGAAAACAAAACCGTTGTTAATACAGGGAACTTGGTAAACAGAAAACGTTCGGGCTTAAAACGTTTTTTTATTCAGAGCTCATCTGGGCGCGGCTTATGTTAATGAAAAAAGGTGCGGGGCTGAAGTCATAGGTCACATCAATTTGCTCACTTAATTGGGGAATGTTTAACACGCAACAGGTTTGGGCAATGTCCAAAACGGTTATAGAGTACGTCGATGCTATGAATTCTACTTCCTTTCCTATTCCATTGAGTAATCAGACTGCTATTTTCGAACATTGTTTGTGTCTGAGTCGAGCAACAATGATATAATGTTTTGTTTGATAGGTAAGGAAGCATAGACATATTCCCATGCTTTGATTTCTACTTCATTCCATATCCCATTCGATTATCGCGTTTGTGAAGCTAAATACGTATTCAGTTATTGATTTTCAAACATTGGTCGTGTCTAAGCCGATCAACAATGGTACGATGCGCCCAAAATGCAAGCGTGCTTATTGGTTGACAGGCAAGGAGAAAGTACATCAAGCCTATGAATTCTACTTCGATCCATATTCTGTTTAGTAATCAGATTGCGATTTCTGTTTGTTTCTGAGCGGAGCAACAATATTACGATGAGGCTAAAATTCAAGTATGCTTGTTTAATAGGTGAGAAGGGAGTACGTCTATGCTTTGATTTCTACTTCCATCCATATCCCATTTGATTATTGTGTTTGTGAATATAGTTACGTATTCAATTATCGATTCTCAAACATTGTTCGTGTCTAAGTCAATCAATAATAGTACGATGAGGCCAAAATGCAAGCATGCTTATTGGTTGACAGGCAAGGCCTATGAATTATACTTCCTTCCATATTCTGTTGAGTAATCAGATTGCGATTTTTGTTTGTCTCTGAGCCGAGCAACAATAGTACGATGAGGCCAAAATGCGAGCATGGTTATTAAATAGGTGACAAGAGAGTATGTCTATGCTTCGATTTCTACGTCCTTCCTTCCGTATTCCATTCTTCATCGCATTTGTGAATCGATCATTTATCGATTTTTAAACATCGTGGGGCTTATTACAAATCGAGACTTTAAGTTAGACCATGTTTCTGAGTTATCAATGGTATGATGTGGCTAAAATGCAAGCATGTTTCATTTTAACATCATCCTGCCTTGCTGTGGTGAGTCTAACAAAATTACTGGTGATACCTATAAACTCTAATTCAAATGTCATCCAATTGATCCTTTCCAATTACCTAAATCTAGTCCACATCAAAAACTATTGTCCAGTAACTAATGGAAATCATTTCTTGAGTAAAACGGTGTGTCAAAATCATGTTTAAACTCAAATAAGAAATAAAATATCAAGGAACTTTCCTTAGCACTAACTAGCATGTGTTAGTAGGCAAACCAGTTAGACATTAGATTTGTTAATGCCATTTTAAAGAGTTTGATTTCATTAATACATGACGATGATTTGACGGCCCATATGGCGTGGTGGCGAGTATACCCGCACTGCACTCCTGAGGTCGTGGGTTCGATTCCCACACAGGACAAATATTTGTGTGTATAAATATTAATATATGTTCTGGTCTGGGTGTTTTCCTATGTATATTAAGTATGTATTTACAAAAAAAAAAAGTATTTATGTATGTTTATCCGTTATTTAGTATCCATAACACAAGTTCCTAATGATACTTATCTTGGAACTAAATATTTGGTGTAAGTGTCAGAAATATTTATTTATATTTATTTATTTATTTATTTACATATTTTGTCCACAGCTGCAGCTACGATTTCTTGGAGATCATCGAACCTGGGGCGGAGAACACAACGGGCCACGCAGCCGACTGGCTTCTGGAAGACCATCACGACTCTTACAGTGCTGAGAATGAGGTGAATTACCTACAAATGCGGTATAGATAGATTGCAGCCGTGCAAACATCCAACACTGCCTACTTATATGAAACTTAGCAGAAATGGATGATGCATTAGCTGTCAATGACATCTCCACACATATTTTTCTTCGAATTGAATTGCTGCCGTCAAATACTACTTGGCTAAAGGAACAGATTTGGTGATAGCTTTCCATGTACCTAATTCTTTTGAATCAAGTCATTATTATCTCTGCCACTACTGAACACGTGCCTCCTCCATCACACCACCATGCCGACCCACATTGGCAGAGTTCGAAAAAGTTAATAATCTAATGGGCAGTTCCTTCGCAACGCAATGAAATAAAGAGGTCGTATATTTCTTAAATTTTGATGTTTTTTCATGGTACCTATAGGTATGGGAAGACCCAGAATCGCTTCTACCAGAATCAGACGCTACGAGTGCTGGGTGGTCGCGTGATGCGCACGCGACGAGAGCGCGACGACTTTGTGGCGACTGGGGTGGAAAACTGAAACTTTTGCGTTACCAGTCGAAGGTGAGTGATTATATATTATAATATGTTATAATTTTTATTGTTGTTTTTATTTTGATTTTATTTTTATCAAGACATTTCAATTTTGCTTTTTAATGATGTAATTCAATTTGTTCTTGTATGGTATTGTTGTATTGTGTATTTAAACTGTAACTTTAGGAATTTTAATATATAATTATTTTTTTCGTATATAATCCTTTAATTGCATGCTGTCTTCGCCTATAATTATGATGACATTGAGCTAAATACTGCTATGGTTAAGCATTTATTTCAATTGTTAATGTTTATTATGTTGGTGATCATTTAAATAAATAAATAAACACCCTGTGAAGAAGAATCTCTAAATTGGCAGTTATCATCATTATCATCATTTCAGCTATATGAAGTCCACTGCTAAACATATGCCTCCTTAATAGACCTCGTTGATCGATCTTGTGCCGCCCGCTCTCACCGGCTTCCCGCAGCCTTGACCAAATCATAAGCTTATTGAATGAGCGCTGCTGCCTGAAGCGCAGATATTAAGTTATCTAGTTTAAGCGCAGAGATATAAAATGTAATTGTAAATATATCTAATTGTATATTGTATTTAGTTTGAATAAAGAATTATTAGTATTGATTGGAAGGCCGTCTACTATTTTGGGTTGTGTCGCGGTCGCTAATGAAGAACTTGATTAAAACTGGCAGTGTCGTTGGTCTTTTTAAATACCCAATGTATGTCTGTCTTGTATTACCGAAATTTCTGTAATGAACACTATGGAAGACACAATCTATAAATTGACAGGGTCTTTTGGTACATTCTAAAAAACTACTGACCCTTTTTTTTACGTCGGTAAAAAAAAGCATTTACGCACTGCCTTCCGGCCAAAGGGGGACCGAAAGGGGGGTGTAGGACTCACCACCGGCAGACACGACCGCCAAGTAATACCCACTAAAAATCTTCCGACGACGCCCGCCGCTTGTTGAGAAAGAGGCGAGGGCCAGTACCTGGGTTGCAGCTTCTGACACCCCGCCTGCGGCCAACGTCCCCCCGACCAAAACCGGGAGGACCTCCTCGCAGTGGACGCGCCCCTCCTACCTCCCCGTGCGACCCTAGCGTGTGTCGCCGACTTCCCGGAGGGTCCATGGTTAGACAGCAGGGGCCCCGTGCCCCCACTGCCTAGACCCTCCTGGCGCTGCTGAGCGGGCCCTCCTGGCCCGCCCACTGCGCCCTCCACAGGTCCCTCTTAGTTTCCCCCCCGGTAGTCAGTACTAAGGGCACCCAGAGTCGTCGGTCTCTGGGTGTTATCTTTGCCCTAGCGTCTCCTGCGCCCTACCGGGAGGTACTCAGCCCCCCCACCACTAACCACCACACTAGTGGGAAATAACCACTGACCCAACCCAATGTCTTCTTATCCCAGATTTCTTTGGCGGGCCGTGGAACAGTATTTCAGATCATCAAGAGTATTTGGATACAATTTCGTCGATTACATGGAATGCTTAAAATCAGGCAGGGCGTGAACATCCTGAAAATTAACTTTAAATAGACCGGATCAAAAAAATTACATTACTAACAAAACATAACGCAAACTCCAAGATGGCGGCAAACTGAAACTTTAACGATAACTGACGCAGCCTTTGCGTTAATTCAAACCATGATATGACGTTAGCAAAACATTTGAGTGGCACGATGTGTAGCACGTTTTCAAAGGTTTAATCACAAAATAAAATATGGTTGTAGTAAATGAAAATGGCTGGCGGGAGAAAAAACAAACCTTGGCGAGTTTTTTGCCCGTTCTTTAACGATCAAGCTTCCGCCCGCAGTGAATGGTTGCGTTAGTTCATAAGTTGAAGTTCTCAAGAGCTTAATTGAGCCAACTTTAATGATTGATTTGAACTGTGATTTTATTAGGATGTAAAACCTTACCGAATTTCACACCTATTCATTTTCGTTGTTTAGTCACTCTAGTGAATTGGCGCTCCTAAAATAATGTAATTTTAATTAGTGCTTTTATCAACGTAGTCAGGATTAAGTAATAGATTATTTAATTCGAAACTCTCATGAAGCCATTAGTAACGCTTACACAAGATAAACTACAAGGGTTTAGTGCTTGCATAATCGTTATTCAAAATTCAATTTACGATTATTAAATTTTGTGTTTTTCGTTATTCTAAAATTCATGCGCGATTCAAAATTCAAAATCATTTATTCAAGTTTGGCTCAAAAGAGCTCTTATGAAGGTCAAAACTAGCGCGCCCATTCACTGCGGGCGGGAGCTTGAGCAAAAATAAACGGGCATGAAAATCGTCAAGGTTAAGTCTACAAAAACCTATTGTTCTGCAGTCACAAAATTTAAAATAAAAGAAGAAAATAACTTTTTTTGAATTTATACGAGCATGATTACGAATAAACATAGTAGACATGAGCAGAGAGCAGATTAGAATATAATTATTACAGATGTGGTTCATTGTCCTACTAACATAACTTGAACCCTTTCAGACTCATGTTGTCTACTTTTAAATTAATTAGTACTAGTAGATATTCCAACCCCAAGAGGGACGGACGATCTGATAAGGTATACCAGACGCAAGTCGCCTTCAATCGGTTACATTAAAGTTTATGGGGAGGCCTATGTGCATTGATGACCGATATGGCGTGGAGGTCAGTATATCTGCACTTCACTCCAGAGGTCGTGGGTTCGATTTCCACACAGGACAAATCTTTGTGTGCATGAACATGAATATTTGTTCTGGTCTGGGTGTTATCCTATGTATATTAGGCATGTATTTACAAAAAAAATTATGTATGTTTATCCGTTCTTTAGTATCCATAACACAAGTTCTTAGTGATACCTATCTTGGAACTAAATAATTGGTGTGATTGTTAAAGTTTTTATTTATATATTTTATATTATATTAACTAAATTCAGGTGGTGTTAGTTATAAAACAATAGCAGTTGAGATCTTTGGGCTGACAATGTACATATTCTAACTTTAATCAGTTTGCTTCTGTGTGCAGTTCAAGACATTATCCACTATATATTTTTGCAGGGAAACGAGCTGCGCCTGCGGTTTCGCTCCGACCACTCCCGACACTTTGCTGGGTACAAGGCCAAAGTTACACTAGCTGATTGTAAGTATCTATCCGGTTGGTTGGACCAATTTCTAAACTAAGTAAACAGCATCTTAAATCATCATACTAGATCAAATTTCAAAAAACTCGTAGAATTATGCGAAAGTTGTGGAACTTTATAAACTGTAAAAAAGTATCTTAAGAAAAATTTATTCATATTGAGTTGCAGTCCGATTTCTATTAACTTGCTCGTCTCCTTCAAATGTGTGTCAACAGTCGACAGTCGTATATACTTACAGCGATCAATATGCATTGAGTCTCACGCTATGGAGTAATAACTAGTAGCATCTAATTTATTATGAACATTATATGTAAGCGCCTCAAAGTAATTTCGCACGTGTAAAAAACATAGAACATTGTATTAACGTGTCATAGGTAAACTAAAATAAATTCAAAATCATATTCATTTATTCAAGATTGGCTCAAAAGAGCTCTTATGAACGTCAAAACTTAAAAACTAGCGCGCCCATTCACTGCGTGCGGGAGCTTGATCGTAAAAGAACGGGCAAGAAAATCGTCTAGGTTATTTTTTTCTCCCGCTAGTTACAAGAAAATGTACTTAGTAGTAAAACAATTTGACAAATCTACAAAAACCTTTGCTCTGCAGTCACAAGATTTAAAATAAAAGAAGAAAATAGAATGTTCTACACTCCTGGCATGCCTCGAAATTTTCGAAACAGCATTTTAAAGCATGAAAAGCTCATCATCATCATCATCACAGCCCATTAACGTCCCACTACTGAGCACGAGCCTCCTCACACAAATCAAGGTGTGAGGGTATTGGGTCATACTCCACCACGCTGACCCAGTGCGGATTGGCGGAGGCAGGTGTATGGCGTCCTGCTGTTAGAATTTTTCAAGCCGCCCATGAGGCCTCTAACATGGCTTAACGACTACCACATTTAGTGATAACCGGGACCAACGGCTCGACTGAAAAGCTCAGTCCAGCCAAATTCAAATGTACTATACCTGCGTCCAACCAGTTGAAGAGCCCCTTTGCAAGTCATTACCACAGCCCACTCAATATGTTAATCGCACACTGAACATGCAAAACGAACAAACAGGCCTTTCAAACAGTTTCTTTCCCTAACTGCAACGTTTTCTATGCCCATTAACGAACAATACTCTTCACGTGGAGCGACGAACCACGTAGGCTAATATACAAAAATGGCTGTTTTCAATTTCAACTTCACGTTCCATTCTCTCGAATAGAGTTCCGCGGAACGAAAGCGAGACCGGACATCGCTTCACAAACAAACTAGAGCTAGCTATCCCTGACACCTTAAACTTCAGGCTGCAAAGCTCGATCTCCTTTGCCTCACTGAACAAATGGACAAGCAAAGTTTTCCCTGCATTCACCTAGCTCTTGCAGCGACGACATAAAGTCCGTTTGAGGAATGCGAACAAACTTTTTTTAATTGTGTAAGCAGGTTGGTTGGTTTTAATTAACAGCATAATAGATACTTCTGCCTCTTTTTTTAAATATTCAACGAGCTTTCAAAGGCCAAGTGCCTGCCGCTGCAGCTAAAAATGAAAATTCGACAATTTTATATTCGGAATTGTTGATATAGTTTGGTCGTTTGTGTTGCTTTTATCGCAAAGTTGGTAATTTTCGCTGTATATTAACATTATCAAGTTGATATTCATGCAGTGAGATTTTTGTAGCTTCGAAGCTTTCAGGATGTTCTGGCTATGTGGCAGTCGCGCGAGCAATTTCATCGTGTGGAAAGTTTTAAATAATAACGGCAATATTGCAGTTTCAGAGGTTTTGTGATACGATTTACTAGTAGATACTTTTTACAGATTTGTTTTAAAATTAGTTTTTAATATCTAAGTTTCGGTCACCAGGTAGATAGTTTTTGCAATGTTTTAATTAGATTAATAATATTAATATTTCTGACACTTACACCAATTATTTAGTTCCAAGATAAGTATCATTAAGAACTTGTGTTATGAATACTAAATAACGGATAAACATAATAATAGAACCTATGACATCAGGAGTGGAATGCGGGCATACTCGCCACCACGCCATATCGGTCGTCGTATTTAAATATGATACTGATTTCTTTTTAATTTTGGTGGTAACACCTTAAAGAAATATTTTGTAATTTCAAGATTCGTTGTTTATAACAGAATAATTAATTATTATTACTAAAATCTTAAAGCAAAAATATGTTCATGACGTTCACCAGAATAGCGATGAATTTTTAATTTTTTTTTTGTTTCTCAAAAAAATTTATTCCATCCAAGTGTTTCATCTAGTAAATTCAGATTTGCTTTTAAAAGTTTTTTTTGTATTTTATAACTTTCTAGTCAACCAATTGATAAGTCCTATTAACTTCAGATTTTCCACAAGAGTGTGCTTTACCTAAAGTAGGTGAACACACACACCCACACATACTACACACCGTAATGAAATTGCCTACACTGTCCTATTTTATAATAACACACTTTCTTAAAATAATGTTTTCATTGTTTACATCTAAGGGATTAACCTAATGGTTATAATTAAAATTTTAAGTGCTGCCTCCGGGGAAATGAGAAAGTTATTTAGTTTATTCTAACCCAGGTACTAAAATCTCATTTCAAATGCTTTAAAAGATTAACTACGCAATCTAGAAATGAATTCTCCCTCAATTTTCTAAAGTGGATCGGGGGAACGAGAGTCGGCTCGAGATTTCTATAATTATTTAAGTTATGCCCGCCTTATATCTAATGCTTATTTGTTTTCTGAGTCATGATTTAAAGATTCAACGTGTAAGGATTTTCTGAGAGCTTCAATAATGCTTACATCAAATGTCCAAGATGACTTGAAATGTTTCTCTCAAATGGCAGGTAGGATGTAGGATGAATTAAAAAGAGTTAATGAATAATATGTAAGAATAATAATAACTAGTAGGTAGCGCGTAAATTCGCTAACTTATAAATAATGTATAGGGAACCTAGCAAGACCTAAGGAGCCCAAACCAACCTCACCTGCAAGTGGTGCACCTGCCGATCAACGGACGAGGCTCCGGCGAACATAACAGTGCTCGATAAGCGGCAATAGGCTCGCCAACTATACCATGGGCAAAGTGTTGGCGTATAATATGCCTCTGCTTACCCTTTCGGGGAAACAGGCGTGAATGTATGTATGTATGTATAACGAATGAAAGTGAGATAAAATTTTAAAGTTTTCTCAGACGTTTCAATACGGGGATCAGGCCATACCTGTGAACCTAGTGCGAATCGGCGGAGACAGGTGTGGTGTCCGACCGTACAATTTATTCTAGTTGCCAAATGGGGCCTCTTTTGGCTTAACGACTACCACATAATAACCGAGACCAACAGCTCAACGTGGCTTCTGAAGCACGGAAGCGCTTGGTATTAAATCAATAGAAAAACCGGTCAACCATTCAAGATTTACTTTAATATGGAGTAGTTACGAGGGCCGCAAGGTGCCGTGTAGTACCGGCCTAAAATGGTACCCCCTCTCATCTCACGGAGAGTCGTAAGAGTCGCCAACCCGCCTGCACAACGTGGTGATTATGGGCTAATACCCACAATAGAATTTTATCGATGGGGAGGAGAACAGCCTTTAAATTTTCAGCAGTGAACTTTATAAGGCTGTTATAATAGTTGCTACGGCGTCAGCAAAATACAATTAATCATAAAACATACATACATAATGTTACGCCTCTTTCCCGTAGGGGTAGGCAGAGATCACATCCTTCCACTTGCTACGATCTTGGCAAACACTTTTAGCTTCATTCACACTCATTAACCTCCTCATACACGCCCGTCGGTTTAGGTCACTTTTGACCTGCCCTTTCTCTAACATTTTTTGTATTTGGTCATGGAAGGTCTTACGTGGTCTTCCCCTCCCAACACTTCCAACCACTTGTCCATCATAAATCACTTTCGTTAATCTACTTTCATACATCCTCTCAACATGACCAAACCATCTAAGCATACCTTTCTCAATTCTTGTCACTATATCTTCTTTTACACCAGCTTCAACCCTTATCACTTCATTCCTAATCCTATCACTCAATTTCACACCAAGAATACTTCTTAGTGCTCTCATCTCTACTGCATTAATCTTACTCTCATGTTTCGTCTGCCATAACCAACATTCGCTTCCATACACATGTAGGTACCAAACACACCTCTATGAACTGCCAGACGTGCCTTTTCAGACACTTTCTGACTGCTTACAAAGGCCCCATTCAACATGTTTCCAGCATTCACTCTTCTATCGATATCGCTTTCACACTTTCCACTTTCCTACTGTCCACAATAATCATAATTTATCTTACAAATATCTGTGTCATCACAAATGCCCTAATTGAATAAAAATCGAGAGAAAATTCGAATTTTCTACCTTTAGAAAATGAAAAAAACTGATACTGCCACCAATTTTGTGCAATCAAGAGACCCCTTTGCATCCACATAGCATTAGTTCAGTTTCCTTGATATTTGCATAACGCATAAATATTAGGTCGGGGAAAAAGTCTTTTCGCATAACGTAGGTATATATAAATTTTTTTTGACTGTACTATTTGTGTCTGGCTGGTTTTGGTAACATTAAAAAGGTTCCATTATAAAGAAAAGAAAAAAATAAAAAAAAGTTGTTTCCCGCTATTTTTCATTTGTTTTTCTCTCCGTAAAAATGAGTGAATCTAATGAAGAAATTCGATACATTTTAAAATTTTATTATAAAAGAGGCAAAAATGCAACTCAAGCAGTGAAAAAAATTTGTGATGTTTATGGACCTGATGCAGTGTCAGTAAGAGTAGCACAAATTTGGTTCAAACGTTTTCAGTCCGGAAATTTTGATGTTAAAGATGCACCTCGCTCTGGTCGCCCTGTTACGAATAAAATGGACGCCATTTTTGAAAGAGTGGAGCAAGATCGGCATTTTAGTAGTTACGATGTAGCTGAAGAACTGGGAATTGACCACAAAACAGTTTTGACCCATTTGAAGAAAGCTGGTTATACAAAAAAGCTCGATATTTGGGTGCCACACGAGCTCACTCAAAGAAACTTAATGAACCGTGTACTCATTTGCGATTCATTATTGAGACGTAATGAAACCGAGCCGTTTTTGAAGAGATTGATAACTGGCGATGAAAAGTGGTCCACGTACGACAAGAACGTGCAAAAAAAAGTCGTGGTCGAAAGTTGGCCAGGCTTCACAGACTGTGGCCAAACCTGGCCTAACACGAAATAAGGTGATGCTGTGTGTATGGTGGGATTGGAAGGGCATTGTTTATTATGAGCTTTTACCGCCCGGCAAAACCATCGATTCTGATCTTTACTGCCAGCAACTGATGAGATTAAAGGAAGCAGTCGAGAGAAAACGGCCGGAATTGATCAACAGGAAGGGTGTGGTCTTTCATCACGATAACGCTAGACCACACACATCTTTAGCCACTCAGCAAAAATTAAGAGAGTTCGACTGGGAGGTCCTAGTGCATCCACCATATAGCCCTGACCTTGCGCCTTCAGATTTTCACCTGTTTCGGTCTCTGCAGAATTCTTTAGGTTCTGTAAGGTTGACCTCAAGAGTGGACTGCCAAAACTATTTGTCCCGTTTTTTTGATCAGAAGTCCCAAAGTTTCTACAGTAACGGGATAATGTCTCTGCCCACAAAATGGCAGAAAGTTATTCAACAAAACGGTACATATATATTGTAAATAAATGTAAATAAACTTTGAAAAAAATGTCTTGACTTTTCATACAAAAATACGAAAAGACTTTTTCCCTAACCTATTATATTAAAATAAACGTAGAGATCAGTCTTGCATTCCTCATTCACTCGCCGTACACGGAGACCGAACGAACGAATGAATGGAGAAGTGGAACTAGTTAACTAGCCCGTGTTGAGCGTCCAATTTTTTTTCTTTTGAATATTTTAGTCGTGATCTACCTACGTTTTGCTTCTACGTGTAAAACGATGTAGGGGAGATCTCGTGCACTTTTTTGCTGGTAACTCTGGAAAAATCGTCGTTTTTTTTTTAAATAATGGCTTCGTGCGTTTAGCACATTTAGCTAGAGATATTAATAATATTATGGTGATATAAATGATAAATGAGATGCCCCCCCTCCTAAACCCCGTGCGTCCTCAGTAAAGATGTGGAACTATATATACTGAGATCTCACATGGACTTCCTGAAAAAAGTGACGTTGCACTGTTTGTTGTATTTACCAACACGAATGTATGTTCACAAACACTGGATATTAGTTATCCACTGTTTTTACACATTAATGTGTGAAACATTACAAATTTTATAAAATAAAACAAAACTGCAGACATGACGCGTCACTTGCCCGCCATGAAGTCCAAATTCGTCGTTTACCTTCTTCTATATACTTCTACTTCGCTGGTTCGATTTCCACATGAAGACGATGCCTAGATCTAGGGATCAACTGCACTTTTGCTGGTGCACTGGAAAAGGCGCCGCTAACTTTTTTAAGTCGTTTTATGAGCGTTTATTTACTTTCCCTTTTTTTGGCGCTTCTTTTTATATTCTTCTCCACGGGCTCCGATTGCCAGTGCATAGGGTTCTAATCAAGATCTTAGGAGCCCGAGCCAGCCTCACCTACAAGTGGTGCACCTGCCAATAAGCTGAAGAGGTTCTGGAAAACATAATAGTTAAAACAAGCGGCAATAATTGGCATACCCCTTCGGGTTAACAGGCGTGATTTTACACATGTATTTTCTTTAGTGAGTTTCGATTCTCACGGTGTACGAGCGATCGTGTGCACTTTTTTCTGGTTTACTGGAAACCACGCCATTTCCTTTTTTGATTGTTTAAAAGATTTTCTTTACTTCTTCTTTTTTGTGGCGCTTCTTTTGCTTTATTCTTCTCACGGGGTAAAAGTCTCACGTAGGATAAACATTTGTGTCCATGCATACATGATATTGATTTAGTCTGAGCGTTCCCTACAAATTATACAAATATAATATTGTAATTTTTCCTATTACTGAATATTTAAACACACACATACACACCAACAAAAACATGACATCAAGAAATATCTTCTGAAAACTACAGAAAAAAAAACAGAAGGACTTGTCGAAAACATTAATACGTACAAAATGGTTTGTGCGTCTTGTTTGATAAATATGTATGTACAAAATTAAAACACAATATTGGTCACAATTGTTTGAGGCTAGATGGCGCTGTGTGTGATGTATATGATTATTTATTTGCCGTAAATCCTGAGCTATGCTAATTAGTAGCTACCAGGAATGCGCATTTCGTATGTGCCTATTAAATCTAGAAGGATAAAGAGATTATATTATTAGTAAGCCGATGTATTGTGTCAATTAGTAATTTGATGACTAATAAAGCAATCGGAGCCGAGATCCGAATTAATTACGGAATAATGGAGATGTATTTAGTATATTAAACATTTGAAAATTTAAATTAAATCAAGCTCTTGTGGTGGGTATTTATTGGAGTGAAGATTATTTTACTTACGTTTATTTATATATTTTTAGGGCGTATACATCTGAAAACAGTCGTCAATAAATGCAGAATAAACATCAATTATAAAGGGTAATTTCTAAGTATAAGGGTATATAGGGCTCCTACCAAGATCTGAGAAGCCCAAGCCAACCTCACCTGCAAGTGGTGGACCAGCCGATCAACGGACGAGGCTCTGGTGAACATAAAACTTCCGGGTAAGCGGCAATAGGCTAACCACCTATTGCGTGGAAACAACAATACAACTGGCGAAATGTGGACGTATAATATGCCTCTGCCTACCTTTTCGGGGTAACAGGCGTGATATTATGTATGTAATTTATAAATTGTATAAATGAAAGTAAATATGTACCTAAAGTGAAAATAATATAATTGTAATGTATTACTAACAATAGGTTATAAGCTTGCCAGTGTACCTACTTACAAATTTTATATGGATTTTTTTTTAATAATGATTTTTATTATTATGTATGTAATTTTAAGGTAAATTGTAGATTTGAGAAGACCGCAGTTTTGATATGAAAAGGTTTTTCCCGACCCTTTACAAACATCGAATATAAATATGTGAGCGAGTCATGGGTATTGGGTAATAGATTGTATATTGCCGGCTATTCCTCCGAAACGCCCCATTGCCTTACAATGCACATAATGAAGTGGGCTATTAACTTTACACGGTCCATGTTTTGGGTGACCCAAGTAGTCTTTGATATATTTATTAATAGGAAAATGAAATATACTTTATTGACTTTGAGATCAACATGATCATTTAGATTCGTCAAATATTCAGACACAAAATTGAAATTCGATATATTTTTTAACAACAATAAAAGAGATATGAGCTGTACAATAATAAAGAAATAAAAGCAAATGGGTTCTTTGTCAGAATTAGTCAAGGTTTGTCAGTTTATTCGTCTGTTGTGGTTTTTCTCAAAATTTGTCAGTCTGTCTGTGACTCTTATCGGGGGGATCTGTCAGTCAGCCTGTCGTGATTCTAAAGGAGGGAGGGGAATGTCCGTCAGTCAGACAGTCTGTCGGTGACTCTAACGAGGCTTCCAAAAGGCAACGAGATTGAGAAAAATTAGGTACTTTATTATCACGCAAGATGTGTTTATTATTCTTTATACATATATACACGCCTGTTTACGCGAAGGGGTAGAAAGAGGGGTACTTTATTATCACGCCAGATGTGTGTTTATTCTTCTTTATACATACACGCCTGTTTCCCCGAAGAGATAGAAAGAGGCAAATTATACGCCCACATTTCGCCAATTGGAAAGTTGGTCCCACGTAATAGGTTGCGAGCCTAGTGCCGCTTATCGGGAACTGTTACGTTCGCCAGGGCCGTTGATCGGCAAGACGACCATCGAGGTTAGGTTGGCTTGGGCTCCTTAGGTCCCCCCCCGACTGGTCTCCACCTTGTCGTGGTGGGGGGGCGGAGTACCTCCCGGAGGCCGGGAAAAGGTAAGAGACCGACGACTCTGGGTGCCCTTAGTACTGACTTCCGGGGGAGAAACTAAGAGGGACCTGTGGAGGGTGCAGCGGGCGGGCCAGGAGGGCCCGTCAAGCAGCGCCAGGAGGGTCTTAGGCAGCTCAGGTTTGCCGGTTGTGAGTCCCACACAACTCTTTCGGTCCCCCTTTGGCCGGGAGACAGTGCGTAAATGCATTTTGATACCGACGTAAATAAAAAAGAAAAGGGCTCCTTAGATGATTATGGGTAAATTCCCCTAATAGAATGTAAGCTATTGGGGAGGCTAATCTTCAGCAGTGGACTTTATAAGACTGATATGATTGTGTGTGTAATAAAAATACTTATTTATTCATTTTTCAGCCCAATCGTGCATGGACGTGAAGCAAGTGCTTTTCAGCGACTACTGCTATTTATTCTCCGGATACCCAAAAGCGTCGTGGATCACCGCTAAACAGGTACGAGTTTTTATTATAAAAAAACATTGCTAATAATGTTATCTGTAAGGATCTTTAATTGGCCATTGGCTAATTGTTCCGTGTGGTATTGGCTTAGAAAAGTGCCACCCTCTCGCGGGGAGTCTTAAAAGCCGACGAAGAGAAGGGCATTTACCGGATGATGGGCAGCAGCGTCATCTTGCGTACTGGCTTGAACTTCGAAAACCAACCCGCCTGCCCAGCGCTTTGATTATTGGCAACTACCAGCAGCATTGTTCAGCAGTGGCAGTAAGGCTGCTGTAATGATAATAATTGGCCATCTGACATTATTTTCTGTTGTTTTTACTTAATGTTGGTCTTCTAAGCAATGAATAAATACAAATATTTACAACAAATAACGCGTCACAAAGCGTCAAAGCTAATACAAACATAACAAAATACCCCGAAGCTAATCTTCTGTATTTATTTCAAAATGTCCCCTCAGACATGATACTTTTAACACCCGGCCAATATTAAATCCTTTAATTCTATCCTCACAAAATTTACATAAATCCAATTACTGTTTCGTTTGACGGCTCAAAGTTCTAGAGTCTTCTCTCTAATTTAGTTCTAAATGAAGCTTTCCATTTAGTATTTTGCTAGAATGCGATGAGAAACTTGTAAATACGATGTCATTTAAAGACACCTTTTTTTCGAATGGAAAATCATGAAAAAAAAAGAGGGATATACTGACCTTCACGCCAAATCGATCGTCAAAACATCGTGGGGTAGCGATATATTTCTTGAGTTTTCTAACTATCTACAGCGTGCACATAGTTATTTAGAGTTCAGATAGGTTAGTTCTTTATTGATTTGACTTTTGACAAACGATATAGCATGAAGGTCAGTATATCCCTCTTTTTTTTTTGGATGGAAAATCATCTAACGATCATCTTTCGATGAAGATGGAACGGGAGGGTGTGTCAGACCATTACTGACTAAAAACCATCCATGTTCCTTTTTGAGTCTGCTACGTCATTTGAAGACACCTACCGGATAATATATTAGGTCGGGGAAAAAGTCTTTTCGCATAACGTAGGAATAAACTTATTATAAAATTTTTTTGACTGTACTATTTGTGTCGTTATCCTGGTTGGCTCTAATAACTGATTTCTTAAATTAAAGCTTTGAAATAATGAAATTAAGCGTGTGGTTGTCACTGTTTTTTCAAGAAGATTAACGTTAAAGTCGCCACAAACTATAATGTGTTTACTTTTGGATTTTAATTTTTTTAATACATCTTCCATAGCCAATTCAAAGGTAGAAAAGTTGCCAGATGGTGGCCGGTACACGCATACTATAACAAATTTTTCCAATTCCACACATGACAATTCAATATTACGCTCTATAGAAAGATTTACAATGTCTAATCGATCTTTACATTTTAAACTGTTCTTGACAAATATCATGGATCCTCCATGAATAGCGGTTTTTCGTACAAAAAAGCTTATTAATTTAAAATTATTTATGTTAAAATTTAATTCACTGCTTTTAAGCCAGTGCTCAGTAATACAAATGACAGATGTATCCTGACATTCCAAAAACAGTTCAAAATCAAGGTCTTTGCCAGTCAGGCCCTGGATGTTTTGGTGTATTATATACAGACGTAAAGAGGTGGCTCATTATTTTATGACTACGCCAAAAACGCTTAAGAGCATCTCCGTTGTACAAATGGTTTAATTTCAGATTACCTTTGTTTCCGCGTAAATATTATAGTGCTTTTGGTACGTGAGCGTTTTAGCTAAAGCTTGTTGTATTCTTTAAAGCAGAGATTCGTAAAGCGAATAAGGAGTTTTGTAGAAAACTCACCAAAGCTCCTTGTTTTTTTTTGTATTTGAAAATAATAATAATTATTATTTATTTAAGACCATGGGCCCAATTTTTGTTTGTAACAATATTTATCTTATATATTAATGTTAGTAGGGAATTTATATAATGTAATGATATGTAGAATTAGTATATGCATATATTTATGTATTTGAAAAGGTTTTGTTCCTATTTTATTTGAGGTCTCACAAAACATAATGTGTTTGGTATGTGTTTTGTTATCTTAAAAGCTTAGGAAGCTTATGATATGATATGACATATGGATCTTATGGCCACGCGCAGTGAAGCAAAACGCGCGTATCAATATATAATCGAAAGATTTTAATTAAAAAAAACAGTAGGCTTTATTTAGTTGTAAGATCCACATGTCTCATTAACAAATAGTAAATGTGATCTTTATCCATTCGTCATCTCAGCCCATTAACGTCCCACTACTGAGCACGAGCCTCCTCTCACATACCAAGGTGTGAGGGTATTGGGTCATACTCCACCACGCTGACCCAGTGCGGATTGGCGGAGGCAGGTGCATGGCGTCCTGCTGTTAGAATTTTTTGTTAGAAGCCGCCCAATTGGGCCTCTAACATGGCTTAACGACTACCACATTTAGTGATAACCGGGACCAACAGCTTAACGTGCCTTCCGAAGCATGGAAGCGCTCGACATCAAATGCCACACAAACGGTCACCCATCCAAGGACTGACCTCTGTAAACTCTGCTTTACTTCGGTGATCGTTTCCGACCACCGAGTATCGCGGAGCTACGAGCGCTTCAGCTACGAGCGCTTTATCCATTGATCGCTCTCTAATTGTTTTGAAGCGCATGTAATTGTTACTAGATTTTAGTTTTGTCGATATTGCGTGCTTGACGAAAGCGGTGTTCAGAAGCAAGAGTATTAGAGAATTGGATTAAGAGGCACAAATGTAAGAAACCCGTAAGAGAAAACAGTTGATGGTGCTGGCTTTATTCTAATTCTTGTTATTGTAATATTCTCGGCAATTTGAGCGCAGGGATTAGATATAATCCGTATCTGATAGAATTTTGTATACGTTCTGCAGCGACGCGTTTAATGTATAGATTCATGTTTATAATTCAATTTGCTTGTGTCTCTTGGGTTTACGAAGTTGCTGAGGTTTTTATTAAAGCCGCATTTGGCAGCGTGTGTAAATGAATTTCTGTAATACGGTGTGGAAAGCGTTCCTATGTAATATATACAATTTGGTATTACGCGGTTGGGTAGATTTGGGTAATACCTAAGTAAGTAAGTAGTATTTTTTGATTTCTTACACGAAATGGTTTTCGAAATTTCGTGATGAATTTAGTAATGAGTGGCATTTCGCTACTAATGATTCATGACAGTCCTGAGAAAAGATGACGCTTTTTATAGATAAATCTCGACAGATTAAGTACATGGTACCCCTTAGGATACAGGAACAAATATACCTAAATAATGTAGTTTTTCATAGGTTTAAAAAAAACAAACGTTGAATGATAATACTTGTTGATTTGTCTACTTGCTGCCGTCATACGATCTGACAAATTTTTCATACATACATATACGCCTGTTCCCCCGAAGGGGTAGGCAGAGGCATATCATAAGCCCACACTTCGCCAATTATATAGTTGGTCCCACGTAGTAGGTGGCGAGCCTATTGCTGCTTACCGAGCACTGTTATGTTTGCCAGAGCCTCGTCCGTTGATCGGCAAGTGCACCACTTGCAGGTGAGGTGGGCTTTGTTGGGCTTAAATTTTACGATCGGCATATAGATTATATTCCCTTCTTATACGTTACTATAATACCTACATACAATATTTAAAATAGGTCTGCGAAGGTCTGAGCATGCACCTAGCATCCGTCCACTCAAGTGAGGAGGAGCATTTCATCGTATCCGGCATCAGGGAAAGTGCAGACTACAGCGCGGGCGCGGTTTACTGGTTGGGTGGCCGACTGGAAGGGCTCGGCGGGAACCTGTCATGGGTGGACGGAACCAGCATGGGGTACCAAGCCTGGCCTCCGTACAACGACACCGATGACGGCGAGGAGGAATGTTTGGGTGTGCAGGTTAGTTTCTTTCCTACTGCTTTTACTTACTCGAAAAAATGAGTTGGTACACCATCAGCGGTTTATCATCCATGATAGCCCTTAATTTCATAGTAAAACAATCTTGATTTAAAAAAATTACGTTTCTTTCTAAACATATTTGGCTTTTTTTTGTTTTGATTTCTTGGTCCAACTTTTCTCCACTCAAGCTCCCGCCCTGTGGTGTTTCGGTGTATGAGCTTCATGTTATCACAAACATCTGCTACATGGGAACCCAAATTGAGTTCTAGAACATTTTATTTTCAAAGTCGATGAAAATATAAATTAATTAATTTATAATTAATTGTTAATTAGTACTACTTTCTGCTTGAGTTTGAGTCCCTTTGCATAAGATAGATGAAAATCGGCTCCCAATAGTATGGGTCACTATTGTCCTAGTTGTCCAACTACAATTTGGATCGGCCAACTGATAAAGGTCGTAGGATTAATAATAATAATAATTCTTTATTCAAGACCATGGGCCCAATTTTTGTTAGTAACAATATTTATCTCGCTAATATTAAGCTCGCTGCACGATCGCTTTAGAAGTATATGAGCGAGGCTTATGTTCTCTTTAGGTTATGATGCTGACACGAATATCAGCCAGGAGAGCCCCCATGTGGCAATTAGCACAAAATCTTATGTTTCTCAGTGGAAGTCTTCTCTGGTACCGTCGCAACCGAGTGGCTTGCATTGGGCGCTACACAAATGCGCGTCTACTGGCGGGTACGTGTGCAAGCGTCGCCTACATCCACTGCACACCGTCCGGAATATCACCCTAGAAGGAACCTCAGGTACATAACACTTTATCAACAACAACTTTGGTGCTCAAGACGCCGCGTGGTCAGAAATTTTGTCACTTAAGTTAAGAAACGTGCAAAGACAATTCTTGAACAGGTGTGGTATGTCGTATCAAGCGAAAGTAGCCGGTACGCACATGACGGGCAGTTTAGTTCCATTCTTCTTATAGTAAGTGAGAGTTGTTAAACCAAGATCGAGACTGAGCCTGAGAAATCCAAGTGTAAATAGCAGGACGCTATATATTTTCCTCTGCTAATCCCCAACGAGGCTACATTTACTAGAGACATAGGCTAGAGGTATTGCGAGGATATTGGTTTTTTTTTAAATAATGGCTTCGTGCGGTTTGCACATTTAGCCAGTGTCAAGTAAGAGATATATTAATAACATATACATTTAAGTAAATGAGAATAAGTGGTGATAAAGATGATAAGTGGTAAATGAGATGCCCTCCCCCATAACCCCTTGAGTCCTCAGTGAAAATGTGGGACTATACTGAGATCTCACATGGACTTCTTGAGAGATTCGAAAAGTGATGTTGCACTGTTTTGTTTGATTTACCATCACTCATGTACATTTCAAACACTTAACGGTTAATAAACCACCGTTATTACACATTAATGTTTGAAATATCACAAATTTTAGAAAGTAAAACAAAACTGCAGACATGAAGCTTCACTCTCCCGCCAAGAAGTCGAGGATATTGGTTTGTCACCTAAGTCCGGTAGTACGACGTTAACAGCCTAGGATTATAAGAGAGTGCATGATGCGTTAGCATTACTCCCAATAATTCTGAACACAATTTCAGGCATACTTTCAAGCCCAAATCACCCGAACCACTACGACAGCGACTTGGACTACTGGGTTCATGTGGAAGGACCTCCAGGCACAAGATTAGTCTTTATCTTCGGCACCATCGAACTAGAGTATCAGAAGGATTGCCTTTACGATTATATTGAGGTTAGATTTCTCTGTTTATTACTAGAAGAGGATACTTATCTGCATGTGTAATGTCAACATATCCTAGAATAATCCAGGTTGCCCTAGACTTGACCTTAAGGTCAGCTCACTGGTTTAACTAGATTTGGCTGGAATTCAGTTATTACATGGAGCGACCTCCGCAACCCAGAGGGAAACATCATTCTATGGTTAAACCAGCTGTCAGGATGTTAGAAGGCATTGACTTCCTAATAACGACTGCCACAGATGTTCATGACAGCCGGGACCAACGACTTAACGTGCTTTCCGAGGCACTAAGCAAGCGATAATTTGTCATGTGCAGTATATTGATTCACTTGTATTAATTAAATGCACCATCCATGGTGTCCCAATTGCTTTTGTCATAACGTGTCCACGATATTTTAGACAACATCTACATGTAAAGCAAAATTGATAGTAAATCTATCTAGATTATTGTGTAGCGTCATTTGTTTATTTATTCTGCGATGTGGACCTGTTTCCTTTTTTAAAATCATTTACGCATTAGAATTTATTGTGTGTGAAATATTTTGGGGAAGATCTTATCCAGTTGACGATGATGACTTATCATGATAATTTGAGCCGAACCATACCAATCATTTTTGTTTTATCCGTCGGTTTAAGTTGACTGAATAAAAAAATAAGTAAGAGTTTGTGAAATGGATTGGCGTGCGTCAACACCGATGTTATACCATTTCAACAAACAGATTGTAATTTCAGCTACGAGATCCAACCAACATGAAGTCTTCGAGATATTGCGGTTCAGTCGGAGAGACCCGCTGGGTGGCCGCTGACAATAAAGCAGTTCTACATTTTCACTCCGATTATAAGTAAGACACTCCGATTTGTACATAAATATTGTCACACTCATTTTCAGGTGTCGGTAGGCAGCTCTACTTGCCATGATCCTGGCTCACAATTCTAGCTTCACTCACACTTATTATCCTTCTCGTACTCTGCTTTGAGTTTAGGGTGCCTACTTTTGGTCTGTCCTTTCTCCAAAACCCTATGGATTAGATCATCGAAAATCTTACGCGGTGATATTTAAGTTTTTGCTTTAAAGAATAAAATAAATTTCAGTATATCGTTTCCATTTTGTCGTTCGTAAAATTGGAACTCGATGCCAACTAGTTCTTTAATCAAACGCTTAAGAGATAGACTGTCGTAAAAACCTTTGTTAAAATTATTTTTTTTGGTGTACAATAATGTCAATCTTTTATTTATTCATCCTAATTCAATATGTTTTAGCAACCAAGGCTCGGGGTTTTCCTTAAAATGGAACGCGGTGGAACTGACCGGCTGCCCCTCACAAACCTATACGTCCAAGGAGGGCACGTTGCGGAGTCCGAACTACCCAAACTTCCTGCTGCCAAACCTTGACTGCACTATCGATATCCTCGCTCCTGCTGGTTAGTATCTAAATGCTCTGTTCTCTATAATCCGTTACTTTATTCTAGTAAATTCAAACTCTTAGTCAAATAAAGAAATTAAATCTTGTTAAGTGTCAATGTGGGCGAAAGGCCACCTCTCACCTTTTGATACAATTTATCTAGAAATCTCTCCACTAACTTCAAACTTAAATCTTTTTTTTCCAAAAACTATTACATAGTACTTGAAAACGTCAAAATTAAATAAATAATCAAAATATAATTACACTGAAATCACGAAGCTAAGATTCACTTACATGCAACAGAACAATTAAAAAACTAAAAATATTAAGTATAAATGAATCTAAGTTCCAGTTCTGAGCCACCGCTCTATAAGAAGAACTAGCAAGAAACTCACAGACTATGCTTTTTAAAATTTTATCAATTGGTTAGTTACAATCTTCATTTGTCTGTGAAGCTATACAATGCAATATAATATAACATTAACAATATTCATGTTTTAAGTCATTTATATTAGAATAGCCTTTATGAAACGGCAGTTTAATCCCAAGCATTTAAAACCAAAAGTTAACTTTGCTCCAAATATATTTCCTATTATCCCAAATGGGATATATAGGGGCGAGTTTATGTCTGTAGGTAAATATTGTCGTTTAAGTTCCATCACCATGTAAGTAATGTTTAGGAACTTTTCAGAAGAGACAAAACCAGTCTGTCATTCAGTCTGATTGGTGGCTTCCGTGCTGTTACTTTTTGGTAAATTAAAACGTTCTTATTGGTCGTATCTTGATTCTGATTGGCGAAACGACGCGTCTTTCGATTCTCTAGCGAATTGCATCAAACTGCCAAAATCACATCCTTCTTCAAAAAGGGCAATTCACCAATAAATAAATATTCTTTTACAATCACACCAATGTTTTAGTTCTCTAGTATCATTAAGAACTTGTGTTATACTCGTATATACTAAAGAACGGATAAACATACTACAATACATTTTTTTTACATACTTAATATTTGTAGCAAACACTCCCCTAGACCACAACAAATATTCATGTGCACACAAAGATTTGTCGAAGCGAATCGAACCCACAACCTCTGAAGTGAAGTGCATATTTACTGACCTCCACACCATATCGGTCGGTTTACAAAAAAACTTTATTTCCTTAATTTGCAGGTAAACGCGTCTTCCTCAACATAAGCCGCTTTGACTTCGGGTACGGCACCTTCTTGAAGGGCATTCTTCCCCACCCCACCAGCTCCATCCCTGACGACTCCTTTTTGGAAGTCCAAGTAGACCTCCAGACCGCGCCAATAAGGCCCTTTGTAGATACCAGCTTATTGACGAATGGCCTCTTCGTTTCGCAGTCGGAAATACTTCGGCTAAGGTAAGTTTTTACGTATCTAACTTATTTTTAAATTATTGACATCAGAAAATTCTTCGTAATCTTCGGTATTTGTGAAGAATTTTGGAAAAAACAAGATATGGAATAAAGTAATGTAAAAAGTTCCTTATTTCATAACTTATTACATAGTACTTGAAAGCGTAATATAAATATAAATTTAAAAAAAAACTAATTATTACTACACTGAAATCACGAAGCTTAGATTCACTTAATGTAATATAAGTGAATCTAAGTGCCAGTTCCGAGCCCCCGCTCTATAAGAAGAACTGACAAGAAACTCACAGGCTATGCTCTCTTAAATTATCAATCAAATATAACAATACGACTTCTGCATCTAAATAAGCGTTAAACTAGGATCATTGTCAATGCGCGGTGGCTCGGAACTGGCACTTAGATTCACTTATACTAAATTATTTTTTGTTTTAAAATTGTTTTGTTGCATGTAAGTGAATCTAATCTTCGTGATTTCAGTGTATTTCGATTGTTTTTTTTAATTTATATTCAATTTTGACGTTTTCAAGTTTTATATATAATAGTTTATGAAATAAATAATATTTGAATTTGAATTGTATTCAAAAAAAAGAATTGATACTTTTTTATACCAACTTAAACTTTTTATAGGTTAAAGACTGGCGAGAATGTCACGGGAACGGGGTTCCTAGCGTATTTCAAAACAGGTGAGACCTTAATGTATCCTCAAATATATTTAAATTTTCAAACTTTCATTTTTTAAATTATACAATCTTTTGTAATTTTGAGTAAATTAACTTTAACAAAAAAATACATATATCATTGATTGAGCATTTACCCATAAATTAAAATAAAATAAATATAGGCCCATATGTTACCCTGCCCCCCATTGGCGAAAAAGGAAGAATCCCATTAGGTTTGCTGATAATCCTCTAACTGATTTGGTCTCACCTTGGGACGCCTCAGCTTCTATTTTTCTACAATTGATTGGTTCAGGCGTTACTTTCCGGAAATCCATTATAAGCAAGTGATGTACCAAAAACACCTTTGTAACAATTTCCACGCAACTATAACTTCTCGAGAAATCGAGAAACAATTCAACACGACACGTGTTACTCAGGGCACCTTCAGGTAAGATTGAATCCTCAAAACAACGATGTTTTCATGACCAACGCTGCACTCTCGTTTCAGCTATTTTCATTCCATCACTTGTTTACTATTATTTTATTCAGACTTGAGAATTTAACTTTCTTACAATTTCAACAATCTAGTAACACGTATCTAAACATGGTTGTTATTCCAAAGCTCAAGCAAAGATTTGCAACTAAGCGAAGCTTATAATTATCATTCTCTTGGATATAGTGCAGCACACATAGAACGAAGTCCATTTAAGGAACCTAAAACAACAAAATTGAACCCTGAGAGACCCCCATACGCAAAAACGACCCGGGCGATGTAGTTACATTAATATATACCGTCTGAATTCGAGAACAATGGTATAATAACAATAAATCTTGGGCCAAGTCCCCTACACCATAGTATTTGATTTTAAGAATTAGAGTCTGGTGGTCTACACAGTCGAAAGCCTTAGGTAGATCACAAAAAACTCCTAGAGCATTCTGCGACAACTTCCAAGCTTCAAAGTTATGATGCATTAAAGCTGCACCACATTGAGATCCAGGTATAACGCTGACTTAATTCACTTTGCAGTGGGTTTCGTGAACGTGAGCAACGTGGTGGAAGTGCCATCGCGCGGTGGTAGACTATCGTCAAATGGTGCTGTCGCCTCCAACAGTGTCGGCGTTAAAGGTGCCTTCTGGCCCCGGGCTCGGGTAGTGACGAGGCTCGTGGCTGCCCATCACCATACGATCGCGTTATCCATGTCCGCAGCGAGATTTGTTACTAGCGCTAAAGAACAGGAGCCTTGTGGAGAGGGAAATGGGTGGGTTGAGGTAAGTAAGATGCTGTATGCTAAATAGAAAAAGATAAACTTTAATGATTGATAAAATTCACCTCAGAGTTATTAAGAAGTTAGCATTTTAGCACTAAGACCCTACCACCCTTACGAAAAGGAACTACTTCATCACTTGATTTAGAAGTTTTTTTTTTAAGATCACATAACAGTTAAGATTTGTTCATCTGTTTGAAATGTATTTTTTTTTTTTATTTCCATGGAGTGTAAAATTCAAATGCTTCCGCCATGACATTTGAGAACAAAAATCCGTATCAATTCCTTTGACAGCATCTGGTAAGAATATTTGGCAACCTCAGAACAACGACGCCGATACGACAAACGCTGAAACAAGAGTGCACTGACACAAAGTCACTTTAAACGTCCAGTTGCTTTGCTCCTCGATGATTTTAGGGAACCCGCAATCATCTTTTTCGATCGTTGTCTTCGTCTAAGTGATCCCCCTGGTGGGGGTCACGGCGCGGTTCCGGGGCGTGTGCCCCCTGGCCGCGGTATCTGACGGCTCCCATTAATACGGGAGCGGCGTTGGGGCTGCTATTCAGCTTGGTTATCGTCCGGGGGTGTCAAGTCCGATGTGTGCGCCGCGATCAAGCCCTGGGCGAACAGCGCCCTGGGGCGATCAGCGGCTATAGGGTGTCCATCCAAGTAGTGTTCCCGTCAAGTCCTAGGACTATCAAGGGATGAGACTGCGGGCGTAGGCCCTGGCATCTGGTGGTCCCGCATGTAGCGGCGCCAAGCCCCGGATGTGGTCGTGGCCTGACGCGTCCGCACGCGCGAACAATCGACCACGAGGGATTCCACATCCTCGAGCATCAAATCCCTTGCGATCGTAGCCTTCCTTACGTAGCGAGGCGTCTTGATCGCCGCAATCATCTTTGCCAATATAGCTAACTGTTTATTGCATCCACTAATCACAAGTAGTAGGTAATAGGTACCATGATCATCATCAGGCTAGGGAAGTCAACTCCTGAACATAGTCAGCCAATAAGCTTTGCATAGACCTTTTGCGTAAAATGTATTTTGTTTATTTCCTAACTAAACTCCCATTTACAGATAATAGATAGCTACTCCGACAACAACGGCAGCAAATGGTTGGTGTGTGAGGCCCCCAGTCGGCAGGCCGCGCCGCTTCTCGTCCACTCGTACCTTCACTCTCTGCGGGTGACGCAGTATGCGACCAGCCAAGGACTCGATGTGGATATCTCCGTCCTGGTTAACAAAGGTGTGTTTCAAATTCAATGGGGCTTATTATAAAACAAGGTTTCCCAAGGCGTTACTTTCCGGAAATCCATTGTAAGCAAGTGATGGATTAAAAATATCTTTGTAACAATTCCCGCGCTACTATAATTTCCCGAAAAATCAAGAAACTATTCAACACGACACGTGTTACGATCGTATCGTATCAGCGTTGGTCGTGAAGACATCGTTGTTCTGAGGCTCCTATCTTACCTGAAGATGCCCTGTGTAAGGGCGAAACACGTGTCGTGTTGAATAGTTTCTCGATTTTTCGGGAAATTATAGTAGCGCGGGAATAGTTACAAAGATATTTTTAATCCATCACTTCCCAAAGTTAAACCAGGTTTAAAACTTGTGCTGTAATTTTTTTTATTTTATAAAATAAAAGGATAAGCACTAGTTTTACTTTAGATCTTGATTTGTAATAAGCCCCAAAATGATTATTGCTTGTCACATGGATATATGTTGTTTAATCTTAAATGGTAGTAGGTACATGTAGCATCCTGTAAAGGCGTTGCAATGGTTTTGTATCTATATTGGTATTGGGTTTTATCGATAAGCAAGGAGACCAGATTCAATAATGATTATAATGCCTTAAACTTTTGACACGTGCCTACGTACCTGTAGCATCACAAATATTAATTGTTATTACAGAAACTTCACTTGAAAAACTCTCTGCCGTATAGCTTGGGTTGTTAAATGAGCTTAATTACAATCCGGTTAATTTTATATTACATCAGGCTTTTTAAAAGCGAAAAAATATGTAATAGTTAAAAACAAAATCTATGTATCCCCTAAAAATTTTTATAAAATTTTCCTTCATTTCCAGATCCGGAATACCACAACAAGATGCTGCTCCTGCCTGACGAAACGAACCTGGAGTCGTGCTACCCCAACCCGTGCCTCCACGGCGGCGCCTGCGCAGTCGACGACGCCAGGAACTACTGCCAGTGCAGCGAGTTCTATACTGGTAGGTAGTCTGGGGGCATCATTTGCTCACAAATGCCTTGAGATAAGTTGTTGGTCCTTATTATCATTGCACATATTGGAGTAGTGACTTAACTAAAAAAAGGGATGATTTTTGGGACTTCACAAAAGAAGATCTTCTAAAGCATACTTTTCTTACTTGTAAGCGCATTAAATTGATACTGGTTTATTTATTAGTAATTCTGCTTGTGTTTTGAACGTTTGATTACAATTGTTTCGATCTCAGCAAAAAATAGAAAGACTGTAGGTATAAGTACGTAACTCAAACCTGACCTATCTATTAATGGGTCGATGTTCCTTTAAGCATGCGATATTATGTTTCGTCAGACTTCCATATGTGGCTTGTCAATGCGCGGCTATAGTAGGTATTCCTGATGCACATTTGCCTTGTAGGAAGAAGCAATTGCCTAGTGGTGAGACGACTAGATTGCAATGCAGAGGGTCTCGGGTTGAAATTATGGTCGCGTATGACTTTCCAATGTCATGTCTCTAACTGTATGGCTAGCTCCGTTTTTCGGAAAGCACCCAGCTGATATGAATATCTATGGCAATCGTTATGAGAAAGTCAGTGCCTGCTAATATCCTGACTGCTGGTTTACATATATACATACAATCACGCCTGTTGCCCCAAACGGGTAGGCAGAGGCATGTTGCTGCTTATCGGGATCTCTTAAGTTTGCCAGAGCCTCGTGTGTTAATCGGCACGTGCACCACTTGCAGGTGAGGTTGTCTTGGGCTCGATAGAAGTGTGAATGCTGGAAACATGTTGAATGGGGCACTTCTCGCCTTTGTAAGCAGTCAGAAAGAGTCCGAAAAGGCACGTCTGGCAGTTCATAGAGGTGTTTTGGTACCTACACTAATATATGGAAGCGAATGTTAGTTATGGCAGAAGAAACATGAAAGTAAGATTAATGCAGTAGAGATGACAGCACTCAGAAGTATTCTAGGTGTGAAATTGAATGATAGTATTAGGAATGAAGTGATAAGGGTCGAAGTTGGTATAAAAGAAGATATAGTGACAAGAATTGAGAAAGGTATGCTTAGATGGTTTGGTCATGTTGCGAGGATGAATGAAAGTAGACTAACGAAAGCGATTTATGATGGACAGGTGGTTGAAAGTGTTGGGAGGGAAAGACGGCGTAAGACCTTCCATGACCAGAAGCTAAAAGTGTGTGCCAAGATCGTAGCAAGTGGAAGGATGTGATCTCTGCCTACCCCTACGGGAAATGAGGCGTGACATTATGTATGTATGTATTTAATTTTATACTAATTTTGATTCATATTAATTAATAGTTCTGAAATGTGGTGTTATAGGCGCGTTCTGCTCGCTAACGGCATGCGAGCGATCCCCGTGCGTGTTCGGTAACTGCTCAGCGGCGGCGGGGGGCGGCTGGGCGTGCTCGTGCGCGCGCGGCTGGCGCGGCCGGCGCTGCGCCGAGCGCGTGCGGGCGTGCGCCGCGCGGCCCTGCAACCTGCGCGGCGCCTGCAGCGAGCGGGACGGGGGCTTCGTGTGCCAGTGTAACCCTTCGTGGACTGGAAAGAGGTCAGTGACATAGCTCCTAGATACCACATCAAATATGGAAGGTGGTCACCGGAGCCTTTAGTAGACGCTTGCAATATTAGGGACTAGTTAAAAACGATTACACGCCCTTTTTGAAGAGTAATGTAAGAGAGTATAATTTCTTAAGACACGCCTGCAGCGAGCAGGACGGCGGCTTCGGTGCCAGTATAACCCTTCGTGTTCCGGGAAGAGGTCAGCGAGACAGTTGCAATACCAGAGCCATTACTAACGCAATGTCGACTTTTTTAACAAGTTTACAACATCGGACATGGAAACATTTATGTCCCATGTTGTAAGCATCGCTAAGAAGCTCATTCCACAACTAACCGTGCTGCACCGTAGGCGCACTTGTCATATCTAAGGTGCCCTGCTGATGGCGAGCAGTGCGTTGATAGAATATAAGAATACACCCAATTATACGAATACAAATATACGCAGATAAACATTCCTTAGAAGCAAAAATATTGCCATAAGGTAGAGAATTCTTAATTGACACCGAACATTATCAAAGACTTCACAAAAATCTAAAAAAATTCAAAATGATTTTTTTAACATTTTCTACTTCTCTTTAGGTGTGAAACACCCAACCCTACACCAAACATTGTAGGGTTAGGCACAAGAATGATCCAGGAGCCGTTTTGGCTTGGGCTTTTCGCCGTCTTCGTAGTGCTCGGCATCATTGGCTTGGTCTGGTGTGCTAAGAGGCACTTCCCTGAGAAGATTGAGAAACTCCTCGCCGAAGAAGCCGACAGATGCGCCAGACGTAAGTTCAATATCATCTTTGCTAAGGGGATCTCTGGAGGACAAATCTTTAGGCATACAAATTGGTATCAATCCCAACATTTCAAGACTTGTTCTACCAATAAGTTTTCTGTAAGCACACTTAATATGCTTGCCTCTGTCACAGTTTACAGTATATTCACAAAACTTCGTAAGATTTAGAATACTTTTGTGAAGTACCTGATGAGTTTTTATAACTAGTGTAACCGTCACAGTAATATCGATGAAGCTTTATTCTTGATTGTATTTAAATATTTCTGCTATACTCATGTATTTTCTTAATAAACGCACTGTCTCTGGGATGGTAAGGACACGTTTTGCGTACTTCTTTTATTCTTTACTCTCTCTTTTTCTCTTCTGTGTAAATGAAACTTGCGAATCCAGAAACATTTTACATTAGATATTTGTTTAGTACATCGGTGTTTAAGTGTCGTTCGGAGCATGCACTGGTTTAGATAGATGTGCTATCCTAGGAGGATTATGTATCGTTTCTGGATTACGTAAGATCTCAATTGTTTTAACTCTGCTGTTCTAAAATATAAATAAAAAAATAAAGTTAAAACAATTGTGTAAAATCAATGTTTGCTGAATCAATATTACCAGATACACACACCGCTTGGATAATACGGCACACTATCGACTACAAATTGGCACAATATCTTATATGTTAGACTATGAATATGAAATAGGTAGGTACATTTATAATGGGTTCAAAATACATAATGAAATTGATTATACACGTTAATGATGGTCGATAGCGTGTCATATTACAAAATAGGAGTGCCAACTATTAACATATATAAAACAAACAACCGAAATTAACACACACAAATAAATGCCTTTCCTAAGTGTGAGTTGGCAGACTTAGTCGTAAGTGTGAAAAGCTATGTCCAAGCGCGAGTGTGTGTGTGGTGTTGGGCTAGCCGCGAGCAGCGGGCGCTCGGCGCGCGGTAGCGGGCGCGGGAGCGGGCGAGATAGCGGGCGAAGTAGCGGGCGCGGTAACCGGCAGCGGTACGCCGCTGTGCCGTCGGCGGAGCCGGAGCGGAGGCAGTGACGCGGTTGGCGGTTTGTCCACAGCGGGGCGCGCGGCGAGCGCGGGGGCGAGCGGGGGGTTACTGGCGGGGTCAGGAGGGGGCTTGAGCGCGGGGGCGGGCGCGGGTGGGGGGGAAGCGCGCACGCTGCTCGGCCGCCTCGGCATCCGCAAGCCGTCCGTGGCGGGCCTGTCGCCGCACCCGCGGGCCGCGCGCACCTTTAGCTTGGACGATCTGTTAAAGCCGCCGCCCGGACGTAAGGAGCGGAGCGAACGGGCCCGCGCACTCCGCAGCGACTTATGCGAATACATTTTTAAATCGTTTCGAAAATCATCATGAAATTCGAGATATCGTTTTACATACAGATTTTATTTTGCATAAATGAATCATTTAAACATTTCAACCCTCCTGTTGTCTTCATTTCTACAATCACTCACCAGACTACAGTACATAAATTACTGAAAATTGAAAAGTACCTATAACTTTCAATTTCACACTTACTAAAATATTCACTTTGATATTGGTTTTACAGTTTTATGTTATATTTTGCTTAGCAAACTACCGAACCATCCTCTTTCACTGCTTCTTCAATATTTTATCAGACATTTTTAACTATCACGCGCCTATATATTTTCTTCTAATAATTTGCAAATGTATCCATCGCGAACATTTGGTCAGTCATCGTTGCGGAACGCGCGGTGCACCCGAGGTCCGATAGCACTGGATGTACCCTGCTATTGAATGAACACTCAATGTGGAATGCTACCTTGGACCAAACTCTATTGGTTTCGCTATTTTCGTACTTCAATCGATGTGTGCACCCTTGACTATGCACAAAGCATTTCTGAATAGACGCTCCTTCCTTCGTTTACACCTTTGTAGATCGTCCAACTGTTTATCATCTCATTAGCTGCGATAGCTTCTGTATCAATGATAGATCAACTATCAATTACCTAAAAACAGCTAGTGAGATGATTATTTCTAATTAAATGTTGTTTAGTGCTTTAGTTTGCTTGCCCTCTATTAATAAATATTTGCTATACGCGGCACACTGTCCGTTTATAGTTATTGGAATTGGAGTTAATAGATATCACTACGCAAGGCACTACATTACGCTTTCTTTGTGCTTTAAAGTAATTCCAATAATTATAAACACACACATTGGTAGATCAATACCCTATTAAGTTGTGGTGAAAATCTTGATAACCTTACACATTAGATATCCAAACCAATTGGCACTACCGAAATTACAAGTGATTCGGCACTAACCCCTAAAGAATTGGCTTCCATTAGTTGCACCGAAGACGAGATCACGGCATGGTAATGATCTCTTAACTTATTGTTCCTAATGACTGTTAGTACTCCAAATCAATTTATTTAATTATTGTATAGCTTTTGTTGTCAACATTGATGTTGTTGCCGCTTGTATAGAACGATTTGGTTGATCGATTGCTATTATATCGATGGATTTCTTAAACAGGGACCCCATCACCTCGAAAAAAACGTAACAATTCCACGCCAACAAAAAAGAACGCAGTAGAAAAAAAGCAAATACTTCAACAGCTTGTAAGTCCAGCATCTGGAAACGATCACTCCAAGAAAATAACAATGGGAGAGTTGATTCAAATGTCCGAGAAAAGAACCTTGAGTACAGTAGAAAGCGCGCCTGCTTTTATGGATTACGGTTTGGAAAATAAGGAAACTTCTTTCGCAAGTGAGGCGTCGTCACCATCTACTTCGCCTTCTATGAGACATATATCAGACCCTAAACTAGAAAAGAAGGTCACATTTGCCAGACTTCTAAATAAAGTGTCTGCGGAGATGAGTTCGAGTTCAGATGTTGACATAGTGAATACGATTACCATCCCGATGTGTGTTATAGCTGATAGAGGAATAAGGGCCAAAGCGTCAAGCACTCCACCTTCTCCTGGTGTTGAGATACGTTCTCCACACAGCACATCTAGCAATCAAGGCAGTGATTCTATGTCTAGCCTCGATCTAACGTTGGCCCACGCCGCTCTGAAGAAATACTCAAGGTACTGTAGACAAATTAACACCTTTTATCTTTTTTATTTACAATGATTTTACGTCCAGTAACTTAAATTTTTCAGAACACCAAAAATATCCAGTGCTGATTCGATCCTTGCAATGTTCCGAAACTTCTCATCTTCATCAGTTGGTATAATATCACGAGCTTCGTCCGGTGGAATGTCAGCTTCAAGCACGCCCTCAGGATCGTCTCCTCAAGATGACACTGGAGACGCTGACGATTTATCGCTTGCTTCCTCGCATATACCGTCGCTTGCTCCTGACTCGCCGATTACGAGGCCACACAACACTATAGAAATACAGGTCAGTTAAAATTTTAAATCATACTACGATTATTGATGACTATTTTGTTAAATACATATTTATATATCACTATTAATCTACCAAAAATATGTGTTTTTATCTAGAAATCATGACACAATTACCAATGAAATCAATTTAATTCCAGGTGCTTGACCAACTGAGTGCCCACAAATCGTGTGGTGCGGGCAGTAACCTTTTACATCCTCCTTCTATTCTGCTTGAAGTTCCAAGTGGAATCAATAAGTGTCTATCCCCTATAAGGGAATTGCCTACTCCTCTCCCCACTCCTCTGCCCACACCCCTCCCCACTCCTTTACCTTCACCTAGAATGTCGAGAGCGAATATGGATTCCGAATCAAAAAGTCAATCGGCAATTACATGCATGTCGCCGAGTGAAGATGAAATGGATGAAATCAAATATGACACAAAGCCCGAGAGACCAATTTCAGGATTGCGATTAAGGGTAAAACATACAACTTTATATTTCAATTGAAATTGAGATAATCTATTTCGCTTTAATAAAAATTAAGTGTACAACACAAAAGATGTTTTGTACAAAATATCTTGATAATTTAAATTAACACTACGACAATATTTCATAGTGAAATCAAGTGGTGATTCAACTTAAGGACTGTTTACTGAGTAATATTTGTTTTGTTCCACCAGTTACAACAGCCCGCTAACAGATCGGAGACGACGACGCCATCGACCCAGGTGACGGACTCGCCCAGCCCGAGCTGCACGCACAGTCAGGACTCCGAGCGCGAAATGTCTCCGCCATCACCCGCGCCGCCTCCATTTCTTAACGTGCCGATACTTACCATAGAACGCCCTTCTCCGGGCTCCCCTCCCCCCAGACGCACCCCACCACATCTGGAATTTCAACCACCACCACTTATTACGGTCACATACAACGCTAGTGAAGAATCCGACGAACCGATGTCGCCACGACCGCCACCTCCGAGCGGCAATATGTGCTACCTGAGTCCCTTCTCGATGTCAGCTCGAGGAGAAAGAGCGCCATCGGAATCCAATCTTTCTTCATCCGGATATAGTTCTATGGCCAGCCCCGGGCCTTCGAGATGTGGCTCAAGCAATCCTTTGTGCCCGTCCGAAATGGAAGATCCGGGTTCGGGGGGAGGGCCTTCGTGTTTCCCATCGAGAAGACGCCAATTGATGAAAACTAATTCTAGTCCAGCCGCTACGAACGACGATTCCAAAGATAGAAGACGCGGCAGGTCCGATTCAGAAACCTTGTCCGACGATCCGTTATTGGAATCGAACGATGAAGGTATAGGAACAGATGAAAGAGTAGATGAAATGCCGTCCAGTGCTAAGGAATTGGAAGCGATGACCAGTCTGAAGGACACGCTAGAGATTCCGCAGACCACGTTATGTTCTCCTAGTGGAGTGACCAAATGTTCTATAGTTAAATGTATAAGTGTTGAAAGAGGTTTAGATGAAAAAGCTAGTTTAAGACCACCTACGTTACTTTCTGATTGTAGTAGACCGTTAAGTCCTGTGAGTTCTAGGAGTGAGAGCCCTTTGAGTGATAAAACTGGGTTAGGAAGGTTTTCCCCACAATTTTATGGGAGACAGCTTCCGTTTACAGATTCTGATGGTCTGTATGACTTCCCTAGTTCAGACTGTGTCAAAGGAAACAATTGTAAATCAGTGAGCAATTGTCAGAAGAAAGCTGGGAAGAAACGGGATAGAAGAACAACGAGAACGGCATCTCACGAAGTCACTGGCACTGCCAAATCAACACTGCCACACATGCCGCATTCTATGCACAACTTGTTAGAGGTAATATTTTATTATAGTAAAAATTGATTTACGTAACATCAAATTTAATAAAAGAAAGACGCAGGCCGCCTTGACAATGGAAGTTTATGGAGGAGGCCAAAGTTCAGCAGTGGATAGACAAATAGGTTGACACTGGTACTATTTAGTTTAAAATATGTCTTCATAAATACATTCCTAATATTTGGAACCTATAAAAAACATTTCACAATAAAAAAATTACCGGAATTGGGTCCGTTTCATAGACGAACACATATATTCTCTAAGGTACCGGGTTGCCGCGACGCAACAAACCGCAGCCGCAAAGGAGGTCGTCGCCGTTCCCGTTCGCAGGCACCAGCTCCGCCCAGCTCTTCTTCCTCTGAGGACTCGGTCTCCAACGCGTCTGTCGCATCCATCGCCTCCGCTAGGGAACTCAGGCTTATACCGGATTTGGAGCTGCAGGTATCATCAACCACTTTATGTGTGAGATCCTCTACAACAAATCTAAAAGATTCATGTCTTACTCCACCACGCGTATCCAGATCACTTTGGTGGAGGCAGGTGTTTCAGGCTGTAAGATATTTTCAAGCCACCCAATACGAAACCGAGAACCAATTACAGACCAAGAAATATAGTGCCAATATATCCAACAAACGACTTGCCTACCGAATCGTTAAAGCGATTGATAAAAAATGCAACATAAACGGTCAGACTTCGATGAACGTTTTCGACTAGCTACATACATACATTTTATGTGAGTGTTTGATATCGGTTTGGCGAGAAGATAAATCTAATCTTCACTTCTAACGTCGCAGGTTCTATACATACATCATATTGTAACAAAAAGAAATTCTATTACCCATACAGACCCTTCAGAACCACTTTTACATATTTCAGTTCTCCAGGGTATCATATTGGGCCACTTGTAAATAATATTTATTTTTGAAGGTCGAAATTATTGCACCGTTTTATAATTATGTAAATATTTATATTTTACCCACTACACAACAAATGTTATGCATATAACTTAATCTAGTCAATGATATTTGTACATGTATCTTTTGCACGCACATTTTTTAAACACGTCATTATAATTATGTTTATTATTATTACTTGTGTCTGCTTCGTACTATTTCCTTTCGTTTTAGGTGTAGATCTTACTTGTTTTCAGCCGTGCGAGCCGAGTCGCTTACGAAAGCCCCTCAAGAGACAGAAATGCCGTAGCTCTGAGGTGAATGTATGACAATGCCCGAGAGTATGACTGTTAACAGGAATACTGTTCTTGATACGTAGTTTGTGCAGAATACATTCCTACCTATTTAGTATTTCTATTAAGTTAAATAGATAGATTTTATTATGTTTGAATGACTTTCGGATTTTACTCCCTTCCTATTTAGTCCTACATGGTCGCCAATACCAATCACTAATACTATTTTAGTACCACTATTCAGATTCTCTTTGTTTCCTTGTCAATTAAACTTTAAAGCCATCATATACTGGGAATCGTCACAACGATCTGCAATAACATTTGATTGTTGATCTTTGTGCCTTAACATACAATCATTTTGATGATGGAGACGATATTGTTATGATCAAGAACTATCTTACTAAAACTAACCTTTTTTCATCCGTAGAATCTTAGTAGTTACTCTTGCTAACTATTCTTCTAGATACTTCAAGCTTTTATTGCTTTGAAATCATTTTGATGTGAAATATATATACATTATAGATAGACATTTTTAAATTAACTGCAAGAAAAATACTCCAATAAAATGATTGCAGAAGTGTTTCATGTAATTAGGAAGATATATCAAGTACGCCTTACATTCATCAAAATTTAATTAGTTGTAACGTTTTTGTTGTAAATATATGCTGCGTACCTAGTAGTCTAAACTATTTATGTTCATCTTCGTTTGTTGCTTACATTTTCGATAGTCAATTGAAAAGATGCATGAAAGTTAACTTACACAAGAATTACCTACAACCCATTAAAAACTCAATAGTTTAGCAGATCCCAACTTCAAGGCCTTTTTCTAAACTTTTAGGACACTTCATCGAAAATCTCGTCAAGTTTGGATCTGACAGAGGACACAAGAAAACCAGCGAAAGTCAACAAGCTCCGTACCATCAGCAATCAGATAAGGTAAATGAAAACCAACTGATACTTGTATTTAGTATTGCTGACGTTGTAACGATGTTCTGGTCAAGGCGGTGAAGAAAACAAAATCCATGCACCAATGTTCAGCAATGGAATTATTGTAGTTTGCGTGGTCAACTTTGTAGGCATTTGAAAAAAGAGGTTAATCAAAGAATTATTTGAGAACGCCAAATTTAACGGCTTATAGATAAGCCTTTTTTTCCAAGCCACCTCTTAGAGTCTACACTTTGCATTAACTACTCTAGCATAAAGTGATCCCGGGGTCCAAAACGTGCCTTCCGACGGACTGTTGAACCGGTAATCGGTTCTGAACACTTATATCGCGAAGCCTTTAGCACTTTGTCTCGACATTTGGGAGTTACCAACAAATGACTTGGGTAACAAACATTTTGCAGGTATTAAATGATATTTCCCTTAAATAGGAATATCTGTCATGGATCTTTAGCCATTAATTAACATCGCGCCTTTTTCCCGTAAGGGTAGGCTACGATCACATTTTTGCACTTCCTATTATCCTGGTATACAATTTTAGCTTTATTTACGCTCAATACAGCCACACACTCCCATAGTTTTAGGGTACTTTAATAAATACAAAATATAATGATAATTGCCACAGATTCCTTCGCCGTTTAGAGAGAAGCTTAAAGATGAAGGAGAGCTTCCCCGCGCTCTCAGATGACGAAGGAGACGAGTCCTCCAGCGTCACCTCCCCGCTGCTCCAGGGAAGGAAGGATCTAAGCAGGGTGCCCAGCCATGCGATCTCAGCTCCCCTTCTCAGTGCTGTAAGACCCAAAATCACGAGGCAACGACGCTACGATAGATCTTTAGTGAGCGAAGAAACGAGGACTTTAAATATTTTGGGACAAGATAATTCTGATTAAAAAGTGTTAATATACATGCATCAATGCTCTACTCGTATACAGGTACATTTTTTGCAGTCCCTCTGTGAAGGATAACCAAGATATATCCCTTCATAAAGAAGATAGTGCACAGATAACCACTATCTTGAAAGTCAAGTTAGATTAAGGCGTACACTATACAAAATTCTAATATAATGTGATACGGTATTTTATAAGACACACGAAATTGTAGTGAAGACTTTATTTCATTTTTGTATAGAGTTCAAAGTGTAGTAGAATAGACTAGTGTATAATTTATGTGTTTATTAATTTCTGTTCACCTTTTGATGTATTGACCTTATATGTAAGGTTCGCTTGACTTATAAGTAGAAGATAATATTTTAAATAGCAATAACTTGTTTGTAGACCTGTAGTTCGTTATACTGTAGATGTTATAACGTTAATATATTATTAAGTAACAATCATTGTAGGTCCTATTTTCAACACTTTTGTCATTTCATACTGTGAACAAATTTAATGTTCCTTTGTTTTATTCTGTGTTATAGTTGAACATCCCATTTTTAAGCATATATATAAAACTCTTCGCTAATAATTTGTGTACTACTATGTAAATATGCTTTTTTGTAAATATATATTAAACGTATTGCTCAAATGCATATTTTGTGAAATCGTTTTTTGCGCACTTTTTGCTACTTTGTAAATAGTTTAAGCGTACATAATAAATGTATTGTACATAAGAGAACTCGAGAGAATTCATTTTTCTTGTATTATGATAACATATTTGTAAAATTTATTATAAGAATAAAAACAATGAAAGGCCCAAAAAAATTGGTATACCAAATGCACAATTATTAAGTATGTACAATCATAGTGCAAGTATAAGGTCACTAATTATAAAATATTATTAAAATATATTTAATATAATATCCTTATACCTGACGCACCAATAGAATAGATTCAGCAATCACAAAAAATATAGTTGTATTATGTCCTATTCATTTTCAGTATAGTTATTAGGTTCGTTATAGTTTCTCTATAACTATTCATTTAAACACATTCTTAAGTCTATAGAACTGTAATCATAATTAATAAATACTCCTGTAATAGCAATACCTATGAAATTAAAATGAATAGATGCCTTTGTATGCCTGAATGAAATAGTTAGTAAGTAGAATCCTTAGAAGTCGGTACCTTAGTGAAATTGGGTGTTTTGTACCTGATGACAAATAGGTCTTCGTTTTACGAGCTAGTGAGCCTAAGGAATGTACTCCGAAACAACGACAATTAGAAAAATCTATATTATTATTATACCTATCTGTTTGACAGTGTTCTTGCAACTTTTTATAAAACGAAATGATTGGTGATAGATAATACAATACGTTATAATGTACGTGAAGACAGTAGGTACAGTCAGTCCACTTACATTAATTCTAATCGGGGTATATGGCTTGATCTCTGAGCCACCTCAATGCAATTAATTTTCATACTTGTCTGAGTTTTCCCACTATTATATAGGGTTGGTTTTTAACATGTAATTTAACGATTAAATCTTCAGTCGTTCTTCTCGGTTCATTGAACAATAAAACTTTTTATTGCTAATAACACCGTTTGACAGAGCCTCGTCCGTTGATCGGCAGGTGCACCACTTGCAGGTGAGGTTGCCTTGAGCTCCTTAGGTCTATACACAAATATAACAATTTACAGTCTTTCTTTAAGTGATTAGATTTTAAATCTGCTCATAAAATAAATAAGCTATCTCTGTCTTACCTTTGTATACCTAATCCCAATTAAAGAACACAAAAAAACGTTTAGCGTGTCATACACTGAACAGCCCAAGCTGAGCCATCACCTTTAGTCCCTTTTAATGAAATTAAATTGTGTAAAAATTCTGATTTAAGTAAAATAAGGTTAATTGTGAATTTAAATTTGTAAAAGAAAGCAATAAATTATTGTTATTTATAATTTATTTTATTTATTTACAGTGGACCCCAGGTAATTCGACAAACGTGTTGCTGGGCAGGTCGGGCTATAGAATTTGTCGAATTACAGAATACCATCCTTAATCCCTTATAGTCCGGATTTTTGATAAAGAGTACCTTGCAATTCGACAAACTAAAGCTCAAAATTAAAAGATTATCATGAAGTGGCGCGTACAAGTTGCAATCTGTTTAATCATGCATCAACTTTATTTGTGATGATTTTCCAAAACGTCGGATTACAGGGGGCGACGGATTAGACAGGGGCCGGTTTACCGGCGGTCCACTGTATTATTTTATTAAACTTTAGTTCCATCGTTTCACACTGTTTCTGTTAATTTTCCCTAGAGTTTCGGAGTAAACGCCTATACTGTGCTAGTAGTAGTAGACCGACTAGTAACTACTCTAAGAGTAGGTAGATGCTTAATAGTTAACGTTCCCAGCAATAATTTTATGTGATTCGACTGTTTAAAGACTGACGTTAAACTTTGTGTGCACTATGTCACAGAGGATTGTGCAGTGTAGTTTCGTTAACGTGGTCTATTTAAGCATAATATTATGTCCACGCTATTATTTAAATCTAAGAGATTATTTTGTCATTAGTCTTAAGTTATTTATCTAAGTAAGATGTTAACATAATTTTATTTTACACATAAATGTTTTATTTATTATCATGTCTGTATATCATCAACTCTATGGTTTTATTAGTAAATATGAATATGTGAATCATTTAACATTCTAAATCTATTATGTATAGCATTTATTATTTTAATTGTTTTTTAACTGTGTAATAAATTTAAAAGAGACCACAAACCAGCTAAATCTTTTATCTGAACCCATTCAAGGATCAAGTTAATTGTATGATAAAATAAACTATTAAATTAATTATTATAACAATACGAAACTTCATATAAAATTTATTCAACCGTATGCCACATGCACTGGCTTCGATTTTTTAACATTTGAAGCATCCGCTTCAGTAACAAGTATCTACGATTTTATGTGAGTCACTGAAATAATTTATTATTTACAATTATTTGTAAGTTTCCTCTTAACTTGATTGGCACCTAAGTGCCTACATTTCTAATTACTTATCAGAATATATTACCTAAATACAAACATAGTAAGGTACATTAATTGTCGTACTATAGCTACTTCGATGTGTGAGTGTATCTAAATACTTAATTGTTTTATTAAAGAAACAACGGCCTGTTGATCGAGACTGATTTTTTAAATGTGTAATGTCTATTGATGTACTTAACTCTACCTTTTCTCACTTATTTTGTGAGTTCAGTGTTTTTTTGTTTTGCATATTGTTCTCTTAGGGTCTTAGCTCACACGCTTTAGTATATATATGCGATTAGTTCGAATTATATAAATAAAATGTTTATCCGATATTCACATATTTCCAAAAACCTAACCCGATATCGCACTTTAGAAACGTTTGGCACTTAATCGCGAAAATGGCAATTGTTAGTTTGGCAGTTTCATAGTATATTGCGATTACCAAGATAGACTTTATCGATACTCTATCGCGTTTTAGAGACTGTTTGCACTTCATCGCGTAATCGATTGGCAACAGTTACTGGAACTGTCAACATAGTTTGACGTTATAAGAGCTCTAATATGTTTGGCACTTGAATAGACAATTTTGACATTAACTTTCGAGTGTTAAGGTAAATGTACGTAATTCCGGAGTACTAAGGCATTCTTGTCTTTGCTAGCAATTTCCAGTAAAGCAGAAAAAATCAGCGAATTGAAGTTAGTTTAGTCGTAAAAAGAGGTTTTCAGAGAAGAGATTGTTATGTAACACTACTGTATTTAAACTATTTTATAAAAGTAATCGTAATTTTTCTGGACCTAGTAAATGTCCGTTATTACGGTATAAAATTTGACTCTCCAGGTAATTCCGTAAATGGGTGCTGGTAATTCCGGCATATGCAGAAAAATGCCGTTTTTCTGCAGGATTACATGAAATATGAAACATAAATTTAATGTGACGTGTTCTAAATAAAACAACTTTATTTTATAAGTGTAGGAAAACAGTTTATTTAAATTTTTAGGTACTTATAGTAACTTGTAAACTTTTATGAATCAAATTGAACTTACTTCTAGCACGGTTTAGTGAACTATATTATATTCATTTATTTATTATTATTTATTTATATATGAAATAATCCGTTTATAAGTCTAAAATTTAATCATCAGTCTATATTTATATTTTAGGTACTTATAGTAACTTTGTACTTTCATGAGATCAAAATGAACTTACATCGATTTAAATTAGCAGGGTTTAGCGAACTATATTATATTCGTTTATTTATTTATATATGAAATAATCCGTTAAAGTCTATAATTTAATCATCACAGTCTAAACATTGAATAGAAAATACGCCTCTTTTATTTACCGCCATAGGAGCGTTAATTTTTTTGAGAACTTCTTTAGCGTCGTATATTAAAATGTCATCTTTTTCAGGCCAACGCCAATTCAGCTTTATTTTCACGGTCTTCTTTTCTTATTTCTTTTTGCTTTAGCTTGTTTTCTTTTTCTTCTTTAAGCTTCTTTTCATATGCAATGTATTCATCAGCAGTTCCTATAATGAGAGCCAGTTTTTTTTTAATAAGTATTTTACCTTTACTGGTAGACGGAGTTTCTGGCCACAATAAAGCATTTTGAAGGGTGTGAGAAATGCAGATTTCTTGGAATTTTGAGAATTTTCGCTTTGATCTTGAGTAGGGGAATTTGATTCAGTAACGGAATTCTGAATATTGGTAGAACTATCTTCATATTTTTTATTATTCTGAGACGTCGAAATCGGAGACGATTCCAATGTATCATCAGCAGTTCTAGTAAGTATCTTTATAGGTGTTTGGTGAGATGACGATAGTTCACCAGATTTATACGTAATCCGTTTGTAACCTTCTTCTGTCGATGACAGGACTGTTGGAGCTCCTGCTGACTCTTGGTTTTTGTATTTTTTATTAATTTTGTCATGCAAGGTCTGGTTGGGTATGTTATATACCTTAGATGCACGATATATGGTCATGGATCCATTTTTTATATCCTCTAAAGCTTTGGCGAGGTCCTCGTTGGAGTACTTTTTGTTTGACATTTCGACCTGTAAAAAAATTAAAATGCAGTAGCTCACTCAGGTACTTCTATATCTACCGTAATAAGAGACACAGCCAAAAACAGTGTAGGTAATTGCGGTAATCAGATTAACATAAATTTCTAACGAGTAACTTTTCTGAACAACATAAAATGACTTGAATTGTATAGGAATGCAATCATACTAGTAATAGGTACCAAAAAATATACTGGAAGATACAATTAAATTGAACAAATTAATGATTTTGTACCGATGTTATTTGTGACGAATCTGTTTAAAGTAAAAAAAAATGTTTTCTCTTTACACACGTATTTCATAACTTAGAGAAATAAAATCGTAATACGTAATTTGATTCCAAGAAACTATGTTATATATTAGACCTGTAACAGCTTTTTTTGTTTACTTAACTCATCTCGTTTCTGACAAATTACAAAAAACAAAATCACATTCCTTTCCTCTATTCCGTAATTGTTACGTAATAATGGACACGGTTGGTTTTTGGTGTAGGTAATTCCGGCAATCAGAAAATTTTAATTAACTCGCTAAAAACCAAATGAAGTAACTTGAAACGTTAATCAATCAGTTTGTTTTAAAACCCATAAAAATAATTACATTACTTAGTTATGAAAATACTTACATATCACTCGCAATATCCTTATGAAAATCCGCGCGGTAGCTTACGCGTGCGCAACACACACACTACCTTTATGGCGGTTTGGCGCAGACTGACCGAGGGAGACGTGACAACTGAGCCGACGATGGTTACAGTTCTTTTTAACGTGTGTATTTGACGCTCTATTGTACATACTTTATAGATAATTTTAAAACTTTTTGATACAATTAGAAGTTTTCTTATTTTTAGGCCTAAAACGAAAACTTACGGAATTTCGTACACTTACGTAATATGGTACATCTACCTTAGTCAAGTGTAGCGCTCAGTAGCTTCAGCAAACTTTTGAGAAACAGCTAAACCAGACATCGCCGATGCTAAAAGGAGCGTGTATGCTAAACCCTTAAATATATGTATTGTACGAGTGATTATTATGGCAAAACAAAAGAATTAATTAAAAAAAATGTTTCGTAGGTACTTGTATAAATGAGACGGTCCTATGTCTATGTCAGAAGTATTTAAATTTTTGGTACTATTTTTGTTTAAGGCACTAACAATCCCTAAATTTCACATAACTGTCGACGTAATGTAACTAATGATAGCAAATTAGTTATTCAATTTACTACACTACAGTAGTGGACCCCTGATAATCCGGCCTTTAAATAATCCGATATGTCTGTCACAGTTAAGGTCTGTTCCAGGTAATGCGTGATCCAGATTACTACTTGCGTACAAGTATAGCCTCTTTATATAAAATCATTACATTTTTATTTTATAATATTGTTAATAACAACGAGGAAGATATACTTATGCTGACTAAGTAGGTATAATACTCTATGAAATCATAACAGCCTTATTAAGTCCACTCCTGTACATTGGCCTCCCCAATACATTACATTCTATTGGGGGTATTTGCCCATAATCACCACGCTATCACAGTTCAAGCCAGTACGCAGGATGACGCTGCTGCCCATCATCCGGTCGGATTTCTCTTTATCGACTTTTACGACTCTCCGTGACATGAGAGGGGGTGGAACTACTCCAGGCCGGTACCTCACTTCATCAAATAGTTCATACAGTAATTCGTGGTCACGGGAAGACTTCGGTTTAATATTTAGTTTCTGTCAGCTTCTGAGGCGTATTGTCAAATTCTCATATTTTTTTATAAATCATAATAAGTATACCTGTCATTCTTTTCATTACTACTAATTATACAACATAAATCTGCCTTAAGAATTTTCTGATAATCTTCTAGGGGCTTATAACAAAACAAGATCTACAGTTTAACCAGGTTTAAAACTAGTGCTGTCACTTTTATTTGATAAAACTTCAGATCTTGTTTGTAATAAGCCCCCTATTGTTTTAATTAAAATAAGTTAATCACGTGAATATGTTTAACACGATATTACGATTTGACTATTATTAAGATGTATATTCATCATTATATTAAGCATCTTATTCACAAACAATGTAAAGAATAAAATAAAATTTTGCTTGTTACTCTTAGACTTTTTTCTTAAAACCAGAAACCTCACAGATATTACAGCGACTGAACAACTTTTCTATGTAATCCAATCCTCTCCCTTCATCTCCCGAAATACTCGTGCTGGTCTTTGGACCCACCATCATATAGTGCAGACTATCAGCGCTCAAATCAAAAAAATTTACAAGTCATTCCTCTTTAAGACTAGGTACTTTGGAATTCTCTGCCGGCGCATGTATTTTCCCGGGTCGGTAAATTATTTGGGCCCTTAAATAACAGTCTTTATTTTTCTGTAACGCTATATAATGCAAACTATTACATAATTTTACGGTATTTTCAGCACTAGTCCTTTTCACTTCGACCCACTGGTTTATAACCTTTTGGGAATATTGCTGATAAAATGATCTGTGATGTGGTAAATCATATTATAATAATGTACGATATCTGAGTCTCCTGCTGAACTGGTTAGACTTTCCGGTGTCGATATTCAAGTCGCCACACAAAATTATTCGTCGTCTATGTCTAGTACTAAATTTCCTTATCAATTGCTCCAGGTTTTTAAAAAAAAATCTGTTTCTGAGTTAGGAGTCCTATAAATGCAAACGACTACAAGGTCATTATACTTCATTTCAATCCCAGCACATTCAAAGCTTTTGTAACAGACAGTTTGTTAAATCTAAATTAGAATAAGGTATCCCCTTCTTAACTAACACACATACTCCTCCTCTTCTCTCATCAGGCCGATGAAAAAAGGATGCTAATTGATAATGGGGAATTATAAAACGAGCGAATAAAAAACAACTTTGCGACTGATGATGACATACTGTTTTAATAACTTGAGCGGTAAAAATTTGAGTAAGCGAAAAATTTACTAAACTAACGACGAATATTGATTAATAATAAAATCCAGAACGATCTTACAAAAAATTTTATTCGAGCGACTACATTACTAAGTGAGCGACTGGAAATACAGAGAGGGCAACTTCAATATTAATATGGATTCGATTTTTTTAAGTGAGGTTATACATTTCGAACTACTAAAAAGTTCACTTTGAGCAAAGTTTTGTATGCTGCTTTATTAATGATTATTGGTAAATGATATTCTATTTGAGGGCATATGTTTTTTATTTTGACACGTATTTTTAATGAAAACTACAGATTGTTAAATGCGCGCGAATTGGAAAGGAGGCGGGGCGACCAATCGTTGCAGTCAGGTGAGTTGGGCTGCGGACCAATAGCGTTGTGTGTTTACGATTGCCATGCGCTCGCACCACTGGCTCGCTCAGCATTGTGCGTTTGTTTATGTTTTGATGTGACGTAATATTTGGACGTGCTGTGTAATTAATTTGTTTTAACATCTTGAACTGCTATACATACCTATAGTTACAATTATGAACCATTCTAGCTTACCAGGGACAAGTGGCGATAATATGAATGAAGTTCCAGTGTACCAAAGTGAATCTGAGAGTGAAACAGAAATAATAGTGACTAAAAAGCAAAAGAAGATCAAAGATTGGATATTTTTAAAACAATTTTCTAATGAAGAAGATGCTTTAACCTTCGTAAATTCTGAATGTATTTGGTCGCGGAATTACACACCTGCCACTGAAGATGGTCAAAAAAGGTTCTATCGCTGCAATAAAGTCAAAAGGAGAGGGCCGCAATGCTACGCGGAGCTTTATTTGTTATTTGTTAATGATGACGATAAGGTAAATGTGTATCAAACTAACTTACAACATAATCATAGTGCTATTGGCACCCGAGATACTTACGGCATTCACGAGAATACAAAAGAGGAAATTAAGAAATTGTTTAATTTACGCTTGAAACCCAAAGCAATTTTATCAGAACTTGCTAAAATAGAAGGAATACATTTACCATCAAAAAGGCAACTCTACAATTATTTGTCGGATCTCAGAGCACAAAAATTTGGAAAATCTGGTATTTGTCTGGGCGAATTAGAGCAGTGGATATTTAAACGTACCGCTATTCCAGAAGATGACAACGAGGTTTTCGTTATTAGTTACCACGTTATTGAAGGAGATCAGCCAAGTTTCCGATTCAATCTATCTACAAAAACATTATTGAAAACAATTTTATTCACGGAACTCATACACACTGATGCCACTTACAAACTGATATGGCAGGGATTTCCGGTGCTGATTGTTGGTACTACGGATAAAAATTGCAAGTTTCATCCTATTTGCTTGGGAGTAGCTACAAATGAGCGCCAAGAAGATTTTCAGACAATGTTCCAAGGAATAAAGGACAAAGTTATGCAATTATATGATTACACAATGAAACCCAGAGTTCTGATCTGCGACGCAGCTCAAAGTATAAAAAACGCATTTTCAGATGTTTATGGTGAAGAACCGACTATTCGTATGTGCTGGGCACATGCTAAAATAAATATACAAAAGAAAGTAGAAAAAATTGTGCCAAAAAAGGAACAAAAAAGCATTTTAAGGGATGTAGATGCTTTACATAACGCAGCTTCACTCGAAGTGTTTAATGCCGCTTCGCAAGCGTTCCTTGAGAAATGGAAAACACAAACCACCTTTGTAAAGTACATGGAAGAGGAATGGTTCAGAAAGAATCGCAATTGGTTCCTAGGTGCAGCACCTACGTCGCCATCGACAAATAATGCCCTCGAGTCGTTTAATAGAAACATAAAAGACCATAATACATTGCGAGAACGATTTCCTCTGTCGCGATTTCTGTCTGTTGCAACCGATATGGTAGCCCAGTGGTCATTAGCAAACTCTTCGTTACCTGAGGTACCCACTATTGAGCTTCGACAATGGACGGAAGCTTACGTCTGGGCGAAGAAAAGCATAAATATAAAGATAATAGCATCTGATCCTACCCAAAAAGTATATTTGATTTGCAACGAAAATGCGAGAGATTTAAACTACAATAATCGCTGGCAGACTTTTGACGACTATAAAAAGCTGTCAGTTGCTTTTCAGAATACCACACTGCCGAATTTGGACTGGCAAAAAGGATCGTGCGACTGTCCCGCATTTTTCAATAGATATGTATGCAAACACGTTTTGGGTCTAGCAATTCGGCTCAAACTAACAACACCACCACTGGAAGCAAAAATGATACCCATTGGACAAAAAAGAAAACGAGGCCGGCCCGCTAAGTCCAAGCCAGCACTTATTTACCAGTGACGATGTGTAGTAGGGCTTTTCATATTTTTTTTTAGTTGACTGAAGCGTCTTATTTTATTTTTTGTTCATTTGATTTAAGTAAATGCATATTATATTATAATATTACTTTATTTTTACGGAGTAGGTAGGTACATTGTTTAATTTAATTACCCTTTTAATATCAATAATAAAATTTCTTAGCTAATAGAAAAGTGTTTCTTCAAATAGTTATTTCATATTATTATATATTTTTTTAATGTGAGCTCATTATACTCTGCTCATAAGTGTATTTTTCAAAGTGGTTTTTGTATTCGAAGCACTTCATTTAAGATAAAATGAAGTTCAGTTTAAAAAATACATTTGCCAAATATTGAAAAAAATGCAGGACGTAACGTTGACACTCAAACAAATATTAGGTCGCTCAAATGTTATGAAGCTGCTCATTTTGTATTTTAAGTAACTCAAATTAACGTTTGTAAGTTGCTGTTCTGTTGATTTCTCGTCACTCGCGATCTGTCGCTCACTTAGTAATTCTATACCCCAATTTTATTAATTTTGATACTTAAAACTGTAATTTACAGTCACTCGTTTTATTGCTACCCATTGATAATTACGTATTTAGACATTTTTGATATCCTGAAGTTTTAAAAAAGATTCTGTAATACAAATAATGTCAACTGTTTACTTTTTATTATCAAATTCACTTAATACAGTCTGCAGTGAATCTTGTTTATTTAAAAGACCTGCCATGTTCTGATGAAAAACTGTGAGCATATCACAAAACCTATTTAATTTAGTTACGAAATAAATTCTTCTGATTAGCATTGTTCTTTAACTACGGGCTGTCTCCATGGGTGTTTGTAAATTTTGTTAAAATAGGAAAATAATATGAAATAGTTCCCTTAATACATTTAGTCGAACTGCTATGAGTATGAACACGAGATAGCTTCACATTAGTATGTGAAGATTTCAAGTAGGTACTTACTTATGTTATGAACATTTAAAAATTCGTTCTTATAATGCTAAATAATTTATGTGAGTGTTAATTAATTAATTGATTCAGGCGTTACTTTGCGGAAATCCATTGTAAGCAAGTGATGGATTAAAAATATCTTTGTAACAATTCCCGCGCTACTATAATTTGCCGAAAAATCGAGAAACTAAACGAGAGACAGCGTTTCAGCGTTGGTCGTGAAGACATCGTTGTTCTGAGGCTCCTATCTTACCTGAAGATGCCCTGTGTAAGGGCGAAACACGTGTCGTGTTGAATAGTTTCTCGATTTTTCGGCAAATTATAGTAGCGCGGGAATTGTTACAAAGATATTTTTAATCCATCACTTGCTGAGTGTTAATTTTCCTACATGCAATAGTAACATAAAAATTTACATTTGTCATATATTTCATGTCAATGTATGTAATATTAGGATAAAAATTAGCAAACAATTTCAAATCTCTATTAATCAATATTTCATTCAAATAAATATTTTTATTTGTAGAATCACGTTTGTACTCTGGAGTCAGTTCAGAGCTATGCATATATTATTAAATGTTTTATATGAATTGGTGTCATGTATTCCAGTACATAGATATAATTACAAAGTCATTTTTCGATACAGAGCTTTCAATCGATTTACAACATTTAAGCACTGCACACGACAAAGCATCTGATTTTATGTAAGCAAAAGTACTAAATTTATCATTCCATTTCAGATATCTTGATATGTTTATTTTAAAAGCTAGTCCAGATGCTTGGTCGTCGCCTAGAATAATAATTTTATTAGGCTTGGAGTCTTGTTTCGTTAAATCTATATTTTCCTGTATTTTATTACCATCAATTGGCTTATTAGGACTTGTAATGCTGTTCTCAGCGGTAGATAAAGACTTTTCCCCCTTTACGTTGTTATTCTTGTGGTATAATAACATACTTTGAAAGCCGATGAAGGTATTGTTCCTTTCGGTGACATAGATTGTTTTTTTAAAGTCGGTGTTGGTGTCATGTATTCTTGTAGGTAAGTTTAATTTGGTCTTGTTTAGTCTGTCTTTTGTCAGTGGATTTGCAAATTTGGGTCAAAGTGCTTATTTTGGTTTGGTGTTCTTCGATTTTCTTTTTTAAGGCACCGTTTTCTAAAATTAAGCGATCAATTTCATTTTTTGCGACTTGTAATTTATTTCCTAAACTATATTTTTGTCTTTTAAAATTTCTATGTCGTTTTTCTCAGTTATTAATTCAGGGCAGCTCCTGTTCATAAAGTTCTTGTTTTTTATTAAAAGAAATATCTTTGCTGTCATCCGTATGTAGTGACTCAAACGAGTCTGTTACATTATAGTAATTACATGTCCTTGTTTCACTTTTTTTTTAATCTTCTGTCTCTCTCTGCAATTTAGTTTGGCTGGCCTTATATTTGTTGTCTCGTCTGATGGTTGTGTCACACCTACCGTCGATTATCCCATTGCGCAATATAGAAATACGCATTGGGATAATCCACGGTTGGTGCAGCACAATTGTGATGGGCTGGAATCCACTGTGGTCGGGGCTATTGGGCTGAAAACCTGAAACAATGGGTCAATTGGACTTTGGTCAAAGGAGACTATCTCACCTGTGGTCAACATCAGTTTATTATTACTTCCGTCATGAGTAGGTGCGTTTGTTACCGTTCTTATTCCACAGTATGAAGCATTTTTGGACTGCATCGACTGCTTACCATCAGCCAGAATGGAGTTATTATGACAAATCACATAAAAAATTAATTAAAAAGTTGATTGAATTTTGCCGTGCTGGTTTCCAATTTTTTTAATGCCTATATAATGCTATATTTAGTCACAAAATTAAGTCATTCTTGGAAAAAAAGCTCACTGGTTAGAGCAGTGGACCGGTTTTCTAAGTCCTTAGATCGATTCTCGCTCCGGCCACGCCGGACATGTTGACTTATGTAGTCAAAAAAATATCTTAAACCAAAAAAAAACTTTTTCTAAGTTGGTTGAAGGTTGGTTTAAAAATAAGAGAAAATACTCATCAGGGACAAAGCTTTATTTCTTTACATGTTGTACAAATGTTGCAGTAGATATTAACAGTGGTAAAAAATATAACGCTTTGGTAGGAAACAATGATGTGCTGCTATTAAGTAGGTCTAAATGATTCGTTTATCTTTTGACGCCTAGTGGCAGGTACGGAAATAATTATTATTTTATTTTACTGATTTTAGTTTGCAACTTCGTAAGAGGAAAGTAATTAATTATATGTGCCTGTTAAAATAAATAATTTAATAAAATTAAAAGTCTTCTAACAGTCTCTCCCCACAATTTAGTTTGGCTGGACTTTTGTTGTCTCGTCTGATGGTTGTGTCAAACCTACCGTCGATTATCCCATTGCGCAATATAGAAATACGCATTGGGATAATCCCCGGCTGGTGCAGCACAATTGTGATGGACTGGAATCCACTGTGGCCGGGGCTATTGGGCTGAAAACCTGAAACAATGGGTTAATTTGACTATGGTCAAAGGAGACTATCTTACCTGTGGTCAACATCAGTTTTATATCACAAAAAAATATTAACTTTATTGAAATCGCCCAGGTTTGTTTTAAAATTAAAAAAAAAACATCTGGGAAAAAGCTTTATTTCTTAACATAATGTACAAATTTTGCAGTAAATATTTACAGTGGTAAAAAATATATAACGCTTTTGTAGAAAACTTATAAAGAAAAATATTATGTGCTGCTATTAAGTAGGTACATTAAATAAACAAATATAATATCTAAATATTCTCTTACAATCACACCAATTATTTAGGTCCAGGAGAAGTATCATTAAAAATTTGTGTTATATCCATGACTAAAAAACGAATAAGCATACTTACATACTTTTTATTTGTAAATACATACTTAATATACACAGAAAAACACACAAACCAGTGTAGGAATTGAACCCACGACCTCCGGAGTGAAGTGCAGGTATACTGACCTCCACGCCATATTGGTAATCACACTAGTCTCACGTATTCGTTTATTAAAGGACATTAATATTATATTGCTTGGGATTTTATTATAGAATCGCACACATTGACCTATAAATGATTCTTTTATTTTTTGGCGCCTAGTGGCAGGTACGGAAATAATAGTTACTTTGGTTTTACTGATTTTGGTTTGCAATTTTGTTACAGGATAGTAATAATATGTCCCTGTTGAAATAATTTTATTTTTAAATAAATGTCTTTTATTTGTCTTTTTCGCATGCAAACAAATATAATTGTTAAATATTATTTATTTTTGTTTTTATTGTATGTGCCTTTTGATTGTGAATTATTGTTAATTAATTAGAATAATCATTATTTTTTTTATTAATAATTTAGTATTTGTATTCGCATGTAATTTGTATAATAGAAATGTTCCACACAATGTATATTGTTCAGAATAAATGATTGAATTGAATTGAATATATGTAAGTGTAAGTGAATCTAAGTGCAAGTTCCGAGCCCAGTGGCTCGGAACTCTGCAAAAACAACTGGCAAGAAACTCACAGAATATGCTCTTTTAAATTATCAATTGGTTGGATACTTAAATTACAATCTTCATTTGTCTGTGACGCTATACAATGCAATAAAATACTACATTAACAATATGTTTTAAGTCAAGTGATGGATTAAAAATATCTTTGTCACAATTCCCGCGCTACTATAATTTCCCGAAAAATCGACTCTCGTTTCAGCTTTGGTCGTGAAGACATCGTTGTTCTGAGGCCCCTATTTTACCTGAAGATGGCCTGTGTAAGGGCGAAACATGTGTCGTGTTGAATAGTTTCTAGAATTTTCGGAAAATTGTAGTAGCGCGGGAATTATAACAAAGATATTTTTAATTCATCACTTGATTACAATGGATATACGCAAAGTAACGCCTGAATCAATAAATTATGTTTTAGGTTATTCATAGTTTAATCCCAAACATTGTTATCTGCCATATAATCTTTGATATCCCCTTGAAAGCAGTTTCCGTTTTATCGTTAATTTAAATTTATTTAGGCTTAATTGCTGTATATTGCTTTTGACGGCTAGTGGCAGGTACGGAATTAATAATTACTTTGATTTTACTGAATTTGGTTTGCAACTTTGTTACAGGAAAGTAATTGTCCCTGTTTACATAAACAATTTAAAGAAATAAAAAGTCTTCTGTCTTTCTCGCTACAATTTAGTTTTGCTGGCCTTATATTTGTTGTCTCGTCTGATAGTTGTGTTACACCTACCGTCGATTATCCCATTGCGCAATATAGAAATACGCATTGGGATAATCCACGGTTGGTGCAGCACAATTGTGATGGGCTGGAAGCCACTGTGGTCGGGGCTATTGGGCTGAAAACCTGAAACAATGGGTCAATTGGACTTTGGTCAAAGGAGGACTATCTTACATGTGCTCAACATCAGTTTTATATCACAAAAAAATATTTACTTTTATGAAGTCGCCCAGGTTTGTTTTAAAATTAAAAAGAAAACATCTGGGGAAAAGCTTTATTTCTTAACATAATGTACAAATTTTGCAGTAAATATTTACAGTGGTAAAAAATATATAACGCTTTTGTAGAAAACTTATAAAGAAAAATATTATGTGCTGGTATTAAGGTAGGTACACTAAATAAATAAAAATTGTCTGACAATCACACCAATTATTTAGTTCCAGGAGAAGTATCATTAAGAATTTCATAAATCTTTATTGCATCAAGTAAACTAGTAGGTACCTAAGAAATACAATGAATACTGATAGCCCGTAGGGGCACTGCAAATTGAGAGGAAACTTAAACATATTACAAAACTACGTACTTAATTATTCTATTAACTAACCAACTCACTAAAACACAAATATAAAATCAACAAAAAACAATATTTAAACAATATTATTATTATATATAACATTAACTTATAATTTATATAATAAATCACTATAGGCTTTTAATGGAGTTTGTCGTCAAAATATTCGTTAAGTGTGTAATATAACATTTCGCAATCAGTAAGTCTTTTAATTGTTTAGTAAATGGTTTTATGTTATCTACATTTTTTAGGGACTCAGGTAAGTGATTGTAAATTTTTATGGACATTTGTAGAGGGCTTTGTTTTATGGATACTAAAAAACGGACAAACATACTTAACACGTTGATGGACAGTACCGCCTATAGACGTAAATACTTATAAGTTCATTCGCGTTAAGAAAATAGTGACTCATCAGTGCAACTGCAGGGTAAGGGTGTATTCATAATGGAGAAAAAATTAAACATTTTTTTTCAAAACATTAAATAAGTTTAATAGAAAAATAATAAAGTATCAATGATTTTAAACATGTTAAAATATTCCTATTAAGGTAATTTTTAATGTCAACTTAAACGCTATATTAGTAGAGTAACACATATTTGGATTAATCGTAATAAGTACTAAAATAAAAATATATATACATCTCCACAGTCTCATTTAAATCAATCTGTTTGAAATATTTATAAACATTGTAAATTACGCGTCTCTCTCCGCTATGTATAATTGATCCACTTTTATTTTTTTTAATAGGTGAGATATCCATTTTCTAAATTTAATTTTAAACAAGTAGTACGCAAAATACACAACCGATCAGTTCGAAGGTCTGACTTCAACTGAGCACTGTGAACTCGCCTTACTAATTTCTAGCGTTTTAATTGGCTAGGGGGCGTGGCTTGGCCGGCAGTCGGTGATGAGTCACTATTTTCTTAACGCGAATGAACTTATAGTGATACGACAGTACACCTCTCGACGTAAGAGTTTAGGTTAAGCTAAAGTCAATAAGCCTTAAGACGATCGATTTTTCATACAAATATTAAGAACGGCGTGCTGTAGTGCCACCTTAGTAATTACCAAGAGAATTATTATACGTGTACGCCTATAGACGTACTGTCGTATTACGCAAGTGTTGTGTCTCTACGTCTATAGCAGTGTATGAAGTAAAGTACTGACAAAGAAGTAACATTCGTTACAGCAATTGTGTCTATCAACTTGTTAAATACTTTTTTATTTTATTTGACGTTTTCAAGTGCTATGTAATAGTTTATGAAATGAAGAACTTTTTACTTTACTTTTTTACTTTTATTTGTAAAAACATACTTAATATACACAGAAAAACACACAAACCAGTGTAGGAATTGAACCCACGACCTCTTGAGGAGGTATACTGACCTCCACGCCATATCGGTCGTCACACTAGTCTCATGTATTCGTTTATTAAAGGACATTACAATATTTTGCTTGGGATTTTATTATAGAATCGCAAACATCTGTGATGTTCGACAATATGCTGAGTGAGCACCATTTCAATACAAGTCGAGTTCTTTTTTCACTTAAGTTCTTATTATTCTTGATTTGTGTTAACTATATTTTGTACTTATTTTATGTTATTTGAATTTTTCTTGCAATTTGTATAGAATAAATATTTTTCTTTCTTTCATTGACCTCTAAATGATTCGTTTATCCTTTGGAGCCTAGTGGCAGGTACGGAATTAATAATAACTTTGATTTTACTGATTTTGGTTTGCATCTTTGTTACAGGAAAGTAATTGTTTGTGTCTGTTTAAATAAATAATTTCAAAAAATAAAAAGTCTTCGTTAGAAGTTAAGTTAGAAGTTAAGTTAGAGTTCGAGAGTGTTAACTCTCTCGCTATAATTTAGTTTGGCTGTCCTTTTGTTGTCTCGTCTGATGGTTGTGTCAAACCTACCGTCGATTATCCCATTGCGCAATATAGAAATACGCATTGGGATAATCCACGGTTGGTGCAGCACAATTGTGATGGACTGGAATCCACTGTGGTCGGGGCTGAAAACCTGAAACAATGGGTTAGTTGGAATATGGTCAGAGGAGGTATCTCTGTGGTCACCATAACTTTATTATTATTTCCGTCGCTTACCGTCATGAGAAGGTGCACTTTTTACCGTTCTTATTTCACGGTAAGGAGCATTTTTGGACTGCATCGACTGCTTACCATCAGCCAGAATAACTTTTTTGAAGTCGTCCAGGTTTGTTAAAAAATAAAAGAAAATAATCATCTGGGAAAAAGCTTTATTTCTTTACATAATGTACAAATGTTGTAGTAGATATTTACAGTGGTTAAAAATATAAAACGCTTTTGTAGGAAACTTCCAAAAAAATATTATGCTATTTGCTGCAATTAAGAGGGGTCACTATGCTTGATTCACTTTGCCTTGAGACAAAATGTAAACAAATAACAAAAAAGGTTTTTTTAATGTGTCACTTTTGACTGTTAATTGTAAAATTAGCCAAAATAATAAACGAAGTAGCCAAATTTTGATAAAACAATATAGATTTTATTGTTTGGATGGTTTGGAAGTCAGAATTTATTTATTGAAATATAGAATTTAAATATGCAACATTTCTATATTTATTTTTATAAAAATGAAATTAATTAATTTAAAAAATGATATATAAAAGAACCTTAAAAGTAGCGATTCCCAAAGTTGGAACTTATTGTAATACCATTAAATGAAAAGTACGGCTAGTACAAACGTTTTACAGCGAAATGTATCATTTTATTATATGTCGGGTTATATCCGCCATTTTCACTCTCTGTCAACTGTCAGCTTTCTTTGTTTACCCTTTGTCTCAAGCCTACGTGAATAGGGTATAGTGTCGCGTATTCGTTTACTAGTTTTCGTAGGTGTGCGCAAAACACGTAAAATACGGAGTATAACGAAAATATCAAACAAAATCTGTGCGACCCTTTAACAAGACCCATTTTATGGTTTTTTTTTTTCGCGGAATGGATGTTACCCATAGACATATCGGGTGCAAGTCGGCCTCACACACGATAGGTTCCGACTATCATATATTAACTTATTTAAGACAATTTATAGTCATTTATTATTTATGTTCATAATTATATTCATGGACAAAAAAAAGTTTATAAATTAATAAATTTACATAATTATAGAAACATTTTAGACCACCTCATTTTATACAACCTTTTTATTTCTAACAATTCTAATAATTTATATATATATCTAATAAAACTTGTGAATTCAATGAAATTGCTCATCTGTTAAATGGTTCTTACCACTGGACACCTTGACAATAAGTTAAAAATTTATACAATTATTATTGCTGAGTTAGCACAGTACATAACAGTAACTTAACCATTGGTCCACGACATAAAAAAACTTATGTTTACTTGATTGTTTGTGAAAAATGTGATTTCAATAAATATTTCTAGAAATCACACTGCGGGATCTAGACCCTACCTTAGTAGAGCTTATACTATGGATACTAGATCATGGATAACGCATAGAGTGACGACAGCCTAGTGTCGAGACACATAGACTTCTAATTCAGCGGGTCTAGGGTTCAAACCCTGGTCGGACCCCTATGACTTTTCAAAGTTATGTGCGTAATTATCGGTGGCTCGTTGCCTTGAAAAGCACGTTAAGCCGTTGGTCCTGGCTGTAATGAACATATATGGCAGTTGCTACTAGGAAGTCAGTCCTTATAGTATTCAACAACTGGTTCAACCATAGAATGATCCCTTTGGGATGTGAAGGGCAAATGGCAGTTTGTGTAAAAACTGAAGTTCAGCCAAATCTGGTTAGACCAGTGACCAGACCCTGACCCATGGGCTTAAGCCTGGAGCAATAATGCTAGGATATGATGATGATGATATTGCATGTAAAGACAAAGAAAATACCCAAAACAAGACAGTTGGACACAAATATTTGTGCTGTGAACAAATTGAACCCAGCATCAAAGGATCTAAGTCAGACATAATTTATCACAAACAAATCAGTAATAACAGAATACACTAAATACAACGACACTAAGTTTTTTTTTTCCTTCAGAGTAAAATTATGTACTTACCGTACACTATAAGTATAAATAAATAAATAATTTGTAACAATTACACCAATTATTTAGTTCCAAGATAAGTAAAAACACGAATAATCATGATCATGCACACAAAGATTTGTCCTGTGTGGGATTCGAACCCACGACCGCTGGAGTAAAGTGTAGGTATACTGACCTCCACGCCATATCGGTCGTCATCAGTACCTAATTAAATCTCTTACTGGAACAGTAATCCAGGATCCAGTACCAGGATCATAAGTATAAGCCATAGTATTCGATTTGTCTTGTATCAGGCAGAAAGAAGAAGACCAGCGTCGAGGTGTTTTCGTGACACCTCGGCTTTATGCTGAGTGAATATCTTTTCTGTGACACTCTTCAAATTGTTATTTAAATATAATGTATCTGTTTTCTTTTGTTGTTGTCACAGAATAAATTATTTTTCTTTCTTTCTTTCTTTCTTTCAAAAAGTTTGTATCTCTGCTCTCAAATCTCTATTACATAAGGCGTATGGGATGGGTGTATGGCGTTCCGACTAAGACCTTAGGATCCCAAGCCAACCTCACCGGCAAGTGGTGCACCTGCCGATCAACCGACGAGGCTCTGGAAAACATCGTTCCCGGTAATCGGCATTAGGTTGGCCACCTATTACGTGAGAACAAAATTGTAATTGGCGAAATGTGGGCGTATAATGTCTCTGCCTACCCCTCCAGAGAAACAGGCGTGATTGTATTTATTCTTTAGCACACTCGATAAGGTTACATAAGATGTTAAAAAATTACAAGCAGTATCATTTTGACACAATATTAAATTGAACATTTGATATAACGCCACTAAACCTTTTCAGGTTTTTTTATTTATATTAATACGGATTTTGAATTAACAGAATTAAATTGTATGCGATTGAAATTTCACCTTATTTAAGCCTCAGAGCAAAATATCGATCACCCTTGATGTTTTGATGGTGAATCGACATTGATTAATTTACAATTAATTTCCGTTTGCCATATTTTAAGAAGTTTCCAAGAAGAGATGAACAAATTTAATGACCTCTCGACACATTTACTAGAAAAAGTAATATACCATTAAAAATATGTCAATGAATAAAAGTGAAAAATATTATTCTTTTATAAACAATAATTTATAAAATAATTAGGATATATTCGAATTCAGTTCAAATAAATTGAGTCAGCAGATCACTTTTAGTGTACCATTGAGACCACCCTCACTAGATTAGCGGATTCATTCTCAATCTTAACTTAACTCCATAAGATTCATTTAAGGGTGGCAATAACTTTATCATTAATTAATGGGCTGTTAATGTGCCATCAAAGACAGCCAATTGTCAACCTAACCTATCTTAGTCAATCCTTAAATTCTTCATTAGCTCAATCAGTATTTATCATGCACAATCAGTAATTTTGATGCACAATCAGGTATTTTTAGAAGATCAGTTAATTATATTCTTAAATTAAATATTTGCATTAAAAAGTTATGTATTAATTCCCTTTCCTGCTTTTCTAAAAAGATATTCGAGTAAACCTTTTAACCGTCTAATGCTTTTTCCTTATTTCAGCTTGCGGGAAGAAATTCCCTTTGGAATAAGCAGCTCCATTGTACATTGTTATAAAATTCTCTATTTTCCTATATATGTTTTGTGTGTACATAAATTGTTAAAAAATTTAATTAACAGGCAGAACATAATATGTGAACCTCGTTTTATGAACGTTACAACTAAAAACTACCAAGATAGCCACAAAATTTCCTGGCAAACTGGCAACAAAATTTCGAAGTGACATCTGTCGCTGTCAAACGATTTGACATGAAACAATGTTGCCAGGTCTAATTTCTTTATTTTTCTGTAGATTTCAGGTTGTAACGGGGCCTTAGTTGTTTTTTTTAAATTACTTTCTTACTTCAATTAATACAATATCATAATATTTATTACTTTAGTAAGGATTCGCCTTGAAGAATGGCACTTCGTTTTCAATATGGTAACATAAGATTTAACAACTTTTGTTTTAATGTAGAGAACCCAGTTTAACAACAGATAAGATTCAATAAGGCCGGCTTTAAAAAGCTTATACGTAAAACGGTATCCTAAAACGATATGTATGATATATAAATCATTAGGGCACAGCCGAATTATCATTCTCCAAAATTAATTATAGCCTAATTACTCAAAAGTATCAATTATTTTTTACAGTGTTATATCAAAAGGAAACTTATTATCATTATTGTTGTTATTACTGTTTTAGAAAAAAAACAAAAATTTTGCACCTACTTATTTAGTTTTAAAGCTGATAAATTATTATGCAATATGCTTTTTAAAAGTACACATGCCTATCTGCCTGACTTGCCGCTTTTAATCTATAAATATTAACAATAAAGGGCGATGCAGACCCAAGATTTTAATTGCACAGATTTCATGTTCAATATTTAGCATACAAAACAACAGAACATGCGCAGTCTTAAAATACAAATGTTTTAACACATACTTCGTAAAATATACCTTAACACACTCGTAGAACCTTAAGCTAAAATTTACTTATATTTTTATTAAAATTTACATATTAATTGCGTAATATAATTATTGACATCCTCTTATATTCCACCTCACTCTTTGTTCACTGTTGCAAATTGACTAGCACTCATTGTATTATTTATTATCATTTAAATTCTAAATTTAATGTATTTTACTAATTTAAATCTCACAAACTCCGCCAGTCAGCACTGGGTCCGCCAGAATGACCTGAATTCCTCACACCTTGGCTCGTGACCAGACCAGACATTAACGAAATCTTTCTAACATTCAGTCATTCATAGGTAAAATATATTGAATAAAAAATTAAATCCTAATTAAAATTATATTGTGTGACGCTTATGGCATATTTGCAAAAAGCTTATATTTCGTATTTTATAAATCTGGCACTGTTAATAAATAAAAAGTATCATATATACAAAAGTTTAAGCCTTAATAAATTTTAAACAAAATGTCAACGTTATTCAAATTAAGCACAAATGCTATTTATTGTTATTACTATCACTACAAAGTTTAACACAGAGTCGCTTTCCTATGTTTGTCTCTACATTTGCTTTTAAATTAATGATTCAAGAGGAAGGTTCACATGTAGGTCACGCAGACAGAGTCGCAGGTAAAAAATTGCTGTTTTGAATGCTTTATAAGCATATACCATTTCATAGATAATGTCTATTGGAGAATATGATCTATGCTTATATGACACGCCCGAAAAAATCAACTTAGCGCACGGAAAAAGTACTTAAAACATGCCATCATGAATACCAATAGGGACTAAAATCGCTAGAAATATAGCAAAATTTCTCAAAGCTAACCTCCAATCGTCGGGGACTGCATACGGCAGGATGATACCAGTCAATTTATGTATCTCATGCGCCGCACATACAAATATATACGACGTAAGTATTAGGTTCAGAACTGGCGCGCTAGGTATGAGTACCAAAACCCCATGAGTATCGGCTGCCAGCCATATATGTGATTGACTGGCGAATAACTCTAAGGTTATAGTTCCGAACCATGCGAACATGCTGGAATGTCGCATGCGTAATGCTCCGGAGATATTCCTAAGGATGATATAACTAATGATAGGTAGAAAGGTCACGTAGCTGTGGATCTCGTTGCAGTTGTAAGCGTTGCCGCAGAGGGAGGTGAATGCCAGGTAGGAGCCGAGGCCGATGAAGGCCAGCAGCGTGGCGCTGAGCGAGGCTCGGGGAGGCAGGAGGTTGCCGTGGGTGCTGTCATCTAGGACTCCCAGACGCTGGGAGACCACGTGGCCTACGCATAGTATCACGCCGAAGCAGAGGGAGTACCTGTTTATGTAGAATACACAAAATCGTTAGTAGGTCATCATCATCTCAACCCATTAACGTCCCACTACTGAGCACGAGCCTCCTCTCACATACCAAGGTGCGAGGGTATTGGGTCATACTCCACCACGCTGACCCAGTGCGGATTGGCGGAGGCAGGTGTATGGCGTCCTGCTGTTAGAATTTTTCAAGCCGCCCATTAGGCCTCTAACATGGCTTAACGACTATCACATTTAGTGATAACCGGGACCAACGGCTTAACGTGCCTTCCGAAGCACGGAAACGCTCGATATCAAATGCCACACAAACGGTCACTCATCCAAGGACTGACCTCTGTAAACTTTGCTGTACTTCGGTGTTCGTTTCCGACCACCGAGCACCGCAGAGCTACGAGCGCTTCTTACGTCAGTAGGTACATACAGCAAATATTAAAAGATATTCATACATACAAATTCAAATATTTTTTTGCGAATATATGAACATGAAGATTACAGTAGTTACTCAAGTCTAGACCTAAGGTACCCTAGGGGAACCTCTAGACCAGTTCAAGTTCAACACAAATTGGCCACGGGTGATCTTTTAGCGTGTCAAGGCAATGTCTGACATATTGACATCTTTCACGCTTTGTAGAGCATTGTTGTGTTGTAGGCTCACAACAATTTTCCTGAAGCTACCCTTCTAAAGCTTCCTGAAGAGACCCAAAGATAGTGAATAAATTCAAATGAAAATGTCATTTATTCAAGTTTGGCTCAATAGAGCTCTTATGAATGTCATATTTATAAACTAACGCGCCCATTCACTGCGGGCGGGAGCTTGATCGTAAAAGAAAGGGCAAGAAAATCGTCAAGTTTGGTTTTTTCTCCCGCCAGTTACAATAAAAATACCTAATATTGAAACAATTGTGTAGTCTGAAGTCACAAGATCCAAAAGATCAGATAGATAGATTTTTAGATAAATTTTTCACCCCTTAATAGTAGTGTCTACAAAACTCTGACACAATTGCATTTGAGTCTAACAGATTATTCTTATTTTTGAAATGGATTGGCAATTAGTTACAGGGATTGGCACCTGCTGATGCGGATACGAGCAGTTTGTATTATCGGAGATGCTGAAGTAACCAAATTTGAAACTAAAATGCTTGTAACACGAATCTCACCTATCCTGCTTCCACCGCAACCACCACTGATGGATATCATCATCCGAGTTGACAAACAACGCCTTCCAAGGCCTGGTGACGAAGATCTTCTGAAAGAACACCTCGCTCATGTACAGCACCGTGACTATGGTGAACAGGCCTAAAACCTTCAGCGCGATGTACAGGTACTGGTAGGGTTTGCTCTCCACTGTGTGGCTTGATGATGGCGATATGTGAGGGGGTAAGGCGAAGATTACGTACATCTGGAAAGGAGTTATTATTTTGCTTTATTTTCTTTGGCAGAATTGCACAGCAGTGATGCCTATATTGCAACCATTTCCTGTTGAATTTAATCCCTAATTAGACAATAGGATTTATATTCCCATCACATATTTTAAAGCTTATGAGGGTTAACTTAAGGTACAAATCCAATGAAATTTATTACGTTAAAGTTAAAAAATCAGCAAACATTTCTTCTTTCTTTCTTTTAAATAATGGCTTCGTGCGTCTAGCACATTTAGCCAGTGTCAAGTAAGAGATATATTAATTATAAATAAATCATAGTACATGAGAATGAGTGGTGACAAAGATGATGAATGAGATGCCCTCCCCCTAAAGCCCTTGAGTCCTCAGTAAAGATGTGGGACTATATTGAGATCTCACATGGACTCCTTGAGAGAAAATTTGAAAAGTGATGTTGCACTGTTTTGTTTGATTTACCAATACTCATGTATGTTCACAAACACTTAACGGTTAATAATCCACCGTTATTACACATTAATATTAGAAATATCAGAAATTTTAGAAAATAAAACAAAACTGCAGACATGACGCTTCACTTTCCCGCCAAGAAGTCAGCAAACATTTAATATAATACAGACTATATAAATACACACATATACATTTATGCACACTCTTATGTGAGTATAAACTCAAGGTCTTAACTGACCTATATTATGTATTTTTGCTAATAATATTAGACATAATATGTATGCTTATTGTGTAATGGAAGAGCAGGGTTCTAGCAAATATATTTAAACAGGTTAAGATAAACTGTGCATCTGCATAATTATTTTGCTAATCTTTATAATAATACTTATCTCGGAACTAAATAATTGGTGTAATTGTTAAAAAATATTTATTTATACTTTGTGTCCCGCATTGCAACACAGCCATGACAAATAATAAATTATAATTAAATTCTTTAGACTAACGAAAGTGATTTATGATGGACAAGTGAATGGAAGTGTTGAGAGGGAAAGAGCACGTAAGACCTTTTTTTTTTGATTTACGTCGGTAACAAAATGCATTTACGCACTGTCTCCCGGCCAAAGGGGGACCCAGAGAGGTGTGTGGGACTCACCACCGGCAGACACGACCGCCAGCAGTAATACCCACTAAAAATCTTCCGACGACGCCCGCCGCTTATTGAGAAAGAGGCGGGGGCCAGTACCTGGGTTGCAGCTCTGACACCCCACCCGCGACCAACGTCCCCCGGACCAAAACAGGGAGGACCTCCTCAGAGAGACGCAGTGGACGCAGTGGGGGGAAGAGCACGTAAGACCTTCCATGACCAAATCCAGAGAGTTTTGGAGAAAGGGCACGTCAAAAGTACCCTCAACCGACGGGCGTGTATGAAGAAGTTGATGAGTGTAAATGAAGCTAAAAGTGTGTGCCAAGATCGTAGCAAGTGGAAAGATGTGATCTCTGCCTACCCCTCCGGGAAAGAGGCGTGACTTTATGTATGTAAAGCCAAAAATACTCACCAGAGTATACCAGAAAGACACCAGCGGTATGAAACTGTAGAACTGGTACGGCCGGTTCATGGCCAAGCACAGTACCACAGTGAGGCAGTTGAGTCTGAACATGACTCGGAAATAGCGCACTATCCCGCGGTCGCCTGTCTTCCAGGTGTAGTAGAAGTGGCCGTAGCCTGTTAGGAACAGGTAGGCGGATACCAGGCAACGGACCAGCATGTATATGGGCAGGACCTTGCTGGCACCAGTCACTTGGTATACCAGAATCACCAGCTGCATCCAGCCTTTCCATTCGTCTGTTTGGTCGCGGTTTAGGACTCTGAAAGATAAATAATATAACGTATAGACACCTATGGATGTATATGGTTCCTACCAAGATCTGAGGAGCCCAAGCCAACCTCACCTGCTTATCAAAGGACGACGATCTGGGGAACGTAAAAGTGAAACAGGCCGGGGTAAACAGGCGTGAATATATGCCGAGTGTATTGACGCTTACCGGGAACTTTTATGGTTGCCACAGCATTGTCGGATGATCGGATCAGTTCCGTTACCCTTATTGATCACAGCCTATTATAGCTGGCTGCGATTCCAACAAAGATGTGTGCGTATGCGTCGCGAGAGATGTTTTTTAAAAACCAATAGAAGCGCATCATTTCCAGTATTTTTTAGCGATGTTTTTAGCGTACATTGTAAATATTACATACATACAATCACTCCTGTTTCCCCGAAGGGGTAGGCAGAGGCATATCATACGCCCACACTTCGCCTGTTATATTGTTTGTCCCACTTAATAGATGGCGAGCCTACTGCCGCTTATCGGGTAGTAATGTAAATATTGCTACCTAAAAACTAGAAAAAAAATTATATGGCCACGATGGTGCCGAGGCTTTGAGGGGGTAGGGGTGCCATTTGCTTTATTGTGTATATACAGGGCGTCCCACGGCTAAGCAACATGGAGGAAAGTATCTTGAATATTGTAGATGGAAAATTTGACTGAAAGAAGACATTATTTTAATTTCAAAAACAATTTAAACTGCATTCATAGATTTTTAAATAATTACACGGTTGAAACGGGAATCGAACCCGCTACAAGAGAAAAAAAAATACCCTGCAACTTTCAAGATACTTTCCACCATGTGGCATAGTCGTGGGACGCCTTGTATAGTCCATAATAAAAATAACGGCGGGAGAAAAAACTAACCTTGACGATTTTCTTGCCCGTTCTTTTACGATCAAGCTCCCGCCCGCAGTGAATGGGCGCGCTAGTTTTTAAGTTTTGACGTTCATAAGAGCTCTTTTGAGCCAAACTTAAATAAATGAATTTTTTAACTTCCAACTTAAAAAAAACTAAAATTAAATTGAAAAATGTCTCACTTGCTAGACCTCGAATCGTCAGTAAAGAACAGCCCCAAAGCGAACACATAACCGACCGGCAGCCAGAAGCTCCACTCCGAGTAATACTTGTTCTCCTTCATGAAAAAATTGGTTCTGTCGCACAGGTAGAAATATGCCATGATGGTGCCGAGGCGAGCCAGCGCCCCGAGGGGGGATGGCGGAGCCTTAGGCTGGTGGAGTAAGCTGTAGCCTCCTGTCTTCTGCCTGATGGTCTGCATCCATCGCCAAAGTTCTCTCGCGCCGGCTACTACTGCGCTGAAAGAAAATGTTGCTTTATTAAAACATCTCAGGTCTGATTACATAATCATCCTATCAGCCCATTAATTTTTTAACTACTGAGTTCAGGCCTCATCTCACAACAAAACTGAAAGGATATAAACTCATACTCCACCACGCTGACCCAGCGCGGAGTGGATCACATAATGTAGTTAAAAACCAATTACTTCAAAAGGAGTATTATGCTGTTAATGATTACTTATCGCTGCCTCTAAAATCTGGAATGACTTGCCTCTGCCTGTTCGAGGGGAAGTGGATCATTCAGTCATGGCTTTCCGACAAAAATGTCGCAATTGGCTGCTTGAAAAACAATCCTTGGCACTTTCATCAAACATTGTTATTTCTATGTCCTTAACGTTTTCTATGTTTTCCTATTCTGTTGTTGAGTGAATTATAATTTACTTATTTTATTGTTATAAATTAATCAAATATGCAGGTTTTATTTATTTTTTGAGATAATCTTTCCTTACTACATGTCTATTATTCTCTGGTAGAGAATTTTAAATTTTTAGTCTTAATTGTTTTATTTAAATATTATATTGCTGCACGATGTCATTATTTAAAGGAATGCTATGTGTGGAAAAGGTTGTGACAGAATAGCAGGGGTCGTGGTTTTTCTGCCACTTCTGAGTCACAAGCCGCTTTAACTGAGATTAAATATATTGTATAAGAAATGTACCTACAATGTAACTATTATTATGTTGAATAATTGAAGACAAATAAATTGATTTTATTATTATTATTATCGGATAAACAAGCTTGGGCTTAACATTTTCAACATGTATTTGTGTAAATTAGAATAAAAAGTCAACCAGATCATTGTCTTGATCATCCCCAATTGTATAAATTCAGCTCATTTTCACTATGATTACTGTTACTCGACTCTGATGAAAGGTTCCCTTAGTGCTACTTTATTGGTTACGGCATCTGGGGACCCTCTCAATATCTTCAAATTTTCACTGAGTGTGTTCCGTATTGTTATATTTGATTGATAATTTAAAAAAGCATAGCCTGTGAGTTTTTTCTTGTCAGTTCTTTTCACAGAGCGGGGGCTCGGAACTGGCACTTAGTTTCACTTACACTTAATTTTTATTTATTTACATGTAAGTGAATCTAAGCTTCGTGATTTTAGTGTAGTAATATTTAGTTTTTGTTATTATTTATATTTTGTTATAAAGTTTTCAAGTGCTATGAAATAGTTTATGAAATAAAGAACTTTTCACTTTACTCAATCAATCAATCAAATACTTTATTTCATAAACTATTACATAGTACTTGAAAACGTCAAAATTTTTAAAAAATAACAAAAACAAATAAAATATAATTATACTAAAATCACGAAGCTTAGATTCACTTGCAACCAAACAATTTAAAAAACAAAAAATATTTAAGTGTAAGTGAATCTAAGTGCCAGTTCCGAGCAACCGCTCTGTAAGAAGAACTGGCAAGAAACTCACAGGCTATGCTCTTTTAAATTATCAATTGCTTGGATACTTAAATTACAATCTTCATTCGTCTGTGACGCTATACAATGCAATAAAATATAATATTAACAATGTGCATGTTTCAAGTCATTCATATGGAAATTTATGTAGGAAACGGCAGTTTAATCCCAAGTATTTTAATCTGCCATATAATCTTTGATAGAATAGTATCCCTTTGAAGACAATTTCCGTTTTATTGTTAATTTAAATTTATTTAGGCTCAATTGTATTGTATTGTTAGTATTGCTTGAAATCGCACACATTGACCTCTAAATGATTTGTTTATCTTTTGGGGCCTAGTGGTAGGTACGGGAATAATAATTATGTCAATTGGTTTCACTGATTTTGGTTTGCAACTTTGTTACAGGAAAGTAATTGTATGTTTATAAAAACTTCTTTTTTTTTTTAATTCACATTATGTCTTTCTCGCTACAATTTAGTTTGGCTGGCCTTATATTTGTTGTCTCGTCTGATGGATGTGTCAAACCTACCGTCGATTATCCCATTGCGCAATATAGAAATACGCATTGGGATAATCCACGGTTGGTGCAGCACAATTGTGATGGACTGGAATCCACTATGGCCGGGCTATTGGGCTGAAAACCTGAAACAATGGGTCAATTGGACTTTGGTCAAAGGAGGACTATCTCTGTGGTCACCATAACTTTATAATTATTTCCGTCGCTCAACGTCATTAAGTAGGTGCGCTATTACACGGTATGGAGTCGTTTTTGGACTACATCAACTGCTCACCATCAGCCAGAATAGAGTTATTATTATTATGTTATATGAATTAAATTGAATTTTTTATTACATACTTTTAGAAATTATTTATTATCTCTCAGGTAATAGTAATTAAATATTAATGAACTATTAATTTATTGTTTTTTGTTTTTAGTGTATTTGGTGATTAATTTAATTTGTTTAGAATGCATGTTTCAAACTTTGTAATATGTCAGTAAATAAGCATGAGCCTACATCTGCCAACAAACTGCTATGCAGTTTGGCAGAAGTTGTAAATAGTGAACACAAGTTTGTAGAAAAAGGAATAAACATTTATTATTATTATTATGACAAATCACATTAAAAAAAACAATAGCTGAGAAAGAGCGCAACACGAGAAGCCATATGGTTGTTGCAGACAATGTTTAAAATATCAAAGCGCAGTGTCTCAGCTCCTAGACACAATATGCTATTGCTGTTCATTTGGCGTCCAAAGACTTTAGAAAAAATATAGACATATGAACGCTGTAAAGATCGACAAACGTCCCTATAGTTTAGATTTTTTTTTTTAATTATGGCTTTGTACATTTAGCACATTTAACCAGTATCAAGTTAAAGATATATTAATAATATTTAATACATAGTAAATGAGAATGAGTAGTGATAAAGATAATAAATGAGTTGCCTTCCCCCTAAACCCCTTGAGTCCTCAGTAAAGATGTGGGACTATACTGAGATCTCACATAAACTTCTTGAGAAAAAATTGAAAGTTATGTTGTACTGTTTTGTTTGATTTACCAACACTCATGTATATTCACAAACACTGAACGGTTAATAATCCACCGTTATTACACATTACTGTTCGAAATATCACAAATTTTAGAAAATAAAACAAAACCGCAGTCATGACGCTTCACTTTCCCGCCAAGAAGTCCAGTTAAGAAATTTGTTTATTTAAAAATCTTTAATTTTTTTTATGACTTTGATCATAAATAATTTTAAGACTATTGGTTTCCCAGGTATAGTCTCAAAGAAAAAAGATCTTAATGCTGGGCAGAAAACGTAGCTTTCGGTTTTCATGAGGGAATTTTCACATCCTGTATATGGCGTTTTGGGTGCTGCTAATTATTTGACGCTTACTGTTTATATGGACACTTTATAGAACTCACCATAGAGCAAAAAGTACAAAAGTGACCAGCTGCAGCGGCGTGTGAGGCTCGGGCTGTGCGCAACACGAGCCGTCGTTGAAGTTCATATGGTCGTTACAGAACATATTCAGCAGTATCTGGGCGCAGTGTCTCAGTTGGCCCCCATTGGCCCCCGCCGACGCCCCATTGGCCCTTAAAGAGCTCCTCGACCCCCAACCCCCGGCGGCCACTAGGCGAGTCGAGCTCCAAATTTTCGCGGCGCTGAGGGTTAATATCTGTAAATGTGGAATCAAAATTAAAATATCGTTTATACCACAAAAAACACTTTCTAGTTAACTTCATTGACCAAAGCATCTGTGCACTGTTAATTTACAATATCCTTTATTATTTTTTACATTAGGAACTTTTTCAGTTATTAGCACCTGAACTAATCATGATGGGCATTTAGTCATCAGTCTTTACTCATACCTAAAGAACTGCTTAACTTTTTGTTATCATCCTCTCACAAACCATGATCAGAGGGATTCGAGTAACATTTATTGAATTAAGAATGAATACTAGGATTTTTTACGTCGCCTACAATATACAGCGTGTAAAAAGCCCTGATGAAAGCCAAAGGTAGGGAAACGATCTGTGTATTTTTGTATTGATATTTGTGTATTGTTTTTATTTCAATAAAATTATTGATACACCCGTATAGGGATTTTACAAAGATCTGAGGAGCCCAAGCCACCCTTACCTGCAAATGGTGCACCTACCGAACAACGGACGAGGCTCTGGCGAACACAAAAGTGCCCGAAAAGCGGCAATAGGCTCGCCACCTATTACGTGGGACCAACCATATAATTGGCGAAATAAGAGCTCTTATGCATGTCAAAACTTAAAAACTAGCGCGCCTATTATGTATTTAAAATTATTGACTTTGACTTTCAATAACTTTATGACTTTGACCTTCAATACCTTCATGACTTTGATTTCCCACAGTCTGTGAGAAAAAAAATATCCTAATGCTGGGCAGAATACCGGTTCTCGGAACTCTCGGTTTTGATCAGGGTATTTTTACACCCTGTATGGTGATAACTGGGACCAGTAGATTAACGTGCCTTTTTAAGTACGGAAGCGCTCGATATCAAGTGCTACACAAACGGTCACCCATTCATAGACGTTAGTCTCTTTGAATTCTGCTTTATATTGGTGATCGTATCGTGAGGCGACTACCTAGTACCACGAAGCAAAAGCATTTGCTATTGTTAGTAATGCAAGAAATAAAATTATGTGCAAAAATTAAACTTACATTTTGAAACTCACCTCAACAGCGGCTTTGTTGTACAAATCTATATTTTCATTTATATTCTTGTCAACTTCATTCGACTTGGTAATCTCCACCTCCTCCATTAACTTCCACAGTACCTGCGTCTTGCGAGCCACAAGCGAATCTATAGCTTGGACAAGGAGAGTAAGGTTGCTTTTGTATTCTTCTAAGACTAAGTCTGTAGTGTTTCTCGCTTTTATCATTTGGAGGCCCGTAGTTGCTACTATGACTGATGGTGGGCGGTCCGACGCTTCCCTGGTGACAAAGAATCAGTTAAAGGTAAATGAAACAAAAAAACGTAGTCCTCCCAACCGATAGACTGATGATCTGGTCAACGGAAGGCGGGAGACTCACGCGGCACAAGATCAATTGATGTGTATAGTTATTCAAGAGGATTGAGGAAGCCAATGTTCAGCAGTTGATGTCAAATGGCTGAAATGATGATGATAACACTAACAACTTAAAATACATCTAATATATATCTAATAATCAAAATACATAGCAGTTCAAGCCAGTACACAGAATAAAACATCTTACCAGTTCCTGAACTGCTCCACCATAGTTTTGGAGACATCCTCGCTCCATATGAACGTCACTGACAACCTCAGTTTGTGGTCGGCATAGGTGTAGTTCGGCATATGGTGGTCCACAGTCGAATATGAAGTGTCTAAATCTAAACGGGTTTTCAATACCCCTGGAAAAAGAAAAATAAACAATTTCGGTATGCTATCGGTGCTGCCATGCCATAGGTGCTGACTTAACCTGTGCTTGTCGCGTAACGTAACGATTGATCGTCGAAATTTTAGCGTTGTATCTCAATTCGCAAAGACACCCAACTATGTGCAAAACTCAAATAATGTGGGTTTTCTGAAGACAACAGCATGGATTCCTGCTTCATTCTGGACATTACAACAATACTTCTATTATCAAATAGGTAAAACTAACATACTATTACGCTATTATTATAGTTCTTTTCATATTTAAATTAATCAATTTTTATAAGTCCCCTAGCATATGTTGTTAAGTCATGCGCATTGAAGAAGTTGAACTCTATGTGCTTTGTCACACTAGAAGCAGAACTCTATAAACGAAGAGCATAACACCATCCTTTCCTTTCTAAAGTAAATAGTGCTATATATAGAATATTTCATTGTTATTAACATCATTTTATTTATTAAATACAATAGAATTTTACCTATGAAGTACTCGTAGAGTTGCTCCAGTCGGGCATCCCCAATAAATGCAAAGCTGTTGTAATTTCCCCAGAAGGCTAAATACCTCAGGCATCTTCTGGCGTCTCTGGGAAGAATAAAGGAACAAGACTGAAGCTAAACATGACATGTAAAACTCTAACACCATTGTAAAGAATGTTATTTTATTTGACAGACAACTGATAGCACCGGTATCCAGATTTTTGTAATTTAACTAAGCATATTGATACTGTCTGTTTTTTGTTGTTTTAGATACTTATCTACTCTATTTTTAAATTGGTTGATGTTGGAGGCCAAGACAATATCATCTGTTAGCTTATTAACATTCTTTTAACACTCTGTTGCATAAAAAATGCTATATGTTCCAAAATAAATCTCAGTATGGCAACTGTCAATTAAAAAATCTGTAAAGTCTCTGTTAGGTACGAGAAGAGGTTCACTTATCACCCCCATTGAGCTGCTTATTGCTGCTCAACTGTGCTAACAGCCCCACTGGGTTGTCGAAATGCTGATGTGTGAAGTGTTAATTTTAAGTGATAGTTAAGCAAACTCTAAGGCTCTATTAAAGGCTAATTCTATTCTTGTGGGAGGGCCACACAACAGTATATACCTATCTGCATCAGTTCTGCCTGATGGAGTATGACCTCCCACCTTGTCCTGTGAGGTCCGTCACTACTTATGGGACATTAATGGACTGAGATAATAAGTAATTGATTATGGATATTGATTTAAGACCACGCCCTGGTGGCGCACCTATGACTTTTCGAAGTTATGTGCGTAATTATCGCTTGCTCTGTGCCTCGGAAAGCATGTTAAACATGTTACTCGGCTGTCATGAACATCTATGGCAGTTGTTACTTATTCCTAAGTAACAACTGCTTAGGAATAAGTAACAACTGCCATAGATGTTCATGACAGCCGAGACCATCGGTCAGTGCCTTCTAATATTCTGACATCTGGTTTAAATATAGAATGATGTTTCCATTTGGGTTGTGGAGGTCAGATGGCAGTCGCTCCATGTAATAACTAAAGTTCAGTCAAATCTGGTTAGACCAGTGAGCAGACCCTGGGCTCTAGGCTTAAGTCTGGGGCAACCAGGATAATGCTAGGATATGATGATTATGGTTTTAAGAGAACATTTATTTTTATGGACCAAGAACAACATGAAACTTTGATACTTATTTCCTTGTGGTAGTTTATCCTATAATACTACACGCATGTTTCCCTGAAGGGGTAGGCAGAGGCATACTATACGCCCACAGTTCGCCAATTACGTTGGTGGTTGGTAATAGGTGGCGAGCCTATTGCCGCTTACCAGGATCTGTTATGTTCGCCAGAGCCTCGGTCTATAGCAGGTGCACCACTTGCAGATGAGGTTGACTTGGGGTCCTTAAATGTTGGTAGTTTCCCAATACACCTTTGTATGTAAGCCCACGTAGTGTAAACATTACCAGAATGCATAATTAAACTATTAGAACATATTCATCAAAAAATTAAATTCTACATAAAAACTAAAACATTGAAGACCTTGATGCCAAACTATTCACATATAGCGACAATACCCACCTAGGAGGCCATCACCTCAAACTTTGCACTAGCTTATCTACCAACCCACATAATCACTTCTTAGGCAACCGTGTAGTCAGACAGTGGAACAAGCTGCTGGCAGATGTAGTGTCGGCTCCCACTGTCAATTCATTTAAGAACAAGCTGAACAAACACATGCAACCGGTTAAGAGGAACTAAATGCAGATGAATTGGATACAGGCGCAATCAGTTTTCAAACTGCCTGCCTGTTAATTAATAATAATAATTTTAAAAAAAAATCCTCAACTTACGTTTTGGAGTATCTGTGCAGCATACAACCATAAGGCTGCCATTCATGGTCTCCTTTATAGCGACCTGAAGACAACAACCATGTGCAGGAATCTGGACCTAAAATAAGTTAAGCATTCATAACAGCTCTCTGGCTGAGTTCCATTACGGAAGTCTTACAAAGATTGGGAGACCTGATCAGCTTTTAGAGAGAGGTGCCCACCTCTGGAGCTGGATTGAGAAGAAATGGCTGCAAAGGCCTATGCACAATTGTTCATAGCAAGGAGTAAGTGCGGAAACCACCACCACTAACATAGGACAGAGTTTCACATTATTCAAATCCCTTTCTCAAGAACTGATCAGTTCCCAATACCTAGTTATCTGAACTAGGATAAAAACTGTTCTGCCTTTTTCTGCAATTTTAAATGGGGACCTTGTCTGTTGCTGGACAGGGGTTTGGTGGCTTGAATGAGAGCCACTAAAAGGCTAAAGTAACACAACATAACGTAACAAAAAGGGTCTCAACTTATCTTGTGTCATAAAAGTTGCACAATAGTTTTGAACACCAATTTAGGTTGTATATCATCTGTATTAGCAGGACTGGAATATGGGTTCTATTACAACACTGGACAAATATTTTTAAGGATAAAAAGTGTAGTGTTTCCTATGTATTCATCATTTATAAGAGGTTTCATATATACATCGACTTCATTAATAGAATGTAAGTACTATTAATTCGGAATGGCAAAAATGGGTGACCCCTCTTAGGAGACATATCAGGTCTCACATATTAATGATAAGTAAGACTTACGAGGGATTATAAAAAATATTTTTTGATTGTAAAAATCTGCAATGGCCTCTGAGTCTGGTTCTACATGATGAGACATTTAAAGAAGATGCTCTAGACCGACCTAGGGCAACTATCAATTGCATATAAAGTATGTTTTTGATGAAAAAAATTTCATTCACACTTAGATTTAAAGACAGGATTCATACTACAACATATTTTACATATACAAAATATTTTCCCATTGTTTTAAACAAAATTATACAATATTTGACCTTGGTGTTCAATAGTACAGTTACAATATACATATGAACTTACTATCTAGGTAAGTAGTTAAGTATTTGAAAGTTATTTACATTTGAAGTATTACTACTCAATATTATATAACAACAGTTAGACATTGGGCTTAACTTGAAACTAATAAGAGAAATAATTATATTATGACACAATTCAAAAGCGTTTTAAAAAGTATTAACAATAAAACAATAATAATATGTGTAAATACCGTAGCGAAGATGCAGAATGCCGTGATATCCAATAAATCCTATAACCAGCACAAATGCAACAAGTTTAGCATTTTCCACGTTTAGTTGATCTATAAACCATTCAGCGGACGATTTTTTACAATAAGTAACCATTTTATTTTGGCTGAAAAAATTAAAATTCCTTCCACTACATGTAACAAATTTAAAATAATTTTTAATAGGCTAAAAATGCTTGTAACCAGTACGTTTGAAATATATTATGAGTAGTTTACTGCACATTCGATAAGAAAACTAAAAATATATAAGAATTAAGGTTTATTTATAACAAAACACAGAAAACGGCATCGCCGCACAGCACAACCCAAACTTTTGTTTGTTTTAGCTGTCAGTGTCAGGTCTTAACAATATCCAAAGACGAATAATATTGATTGTGCCGGAAAATAAAAAAGTAAAATGATAAAAGCACAGTCATTATAAAACTTAAGTGTGAAAAAGTAGTCAATTACATAACTATTTTATTGTTAAAAATACATAAAGTTACATTTTTTATCGCCACTTTCAAAAAGCAATTCTTTGACATGAGATACAAAATTTATTCGACTAGAGTTAGTTAGTATAATATATATTTATTAGTTTTAGTTCATATAAAATTTAAGAAATAGTTTTTAGGTTTGGATTAGTTTTGTTAATATAAGTTGTTAAACTAGTAAAAGTGATTAATTAGAAATAACTTTATGTTTATTTTACATATATAGGCTGCTAGATATTTATTGTACTTAGGGAAAAGTTTGCAATAATGATTTAAACTTCTGGCTTAAAGTTCTTTTATTTGTGTAAAAACACAATCAAACATTTTTTTAAGTAAAATCCACAAAAAAAGTCTGACTATTGATAGTCTAAAGTTTAATACCGAAAGTGATAAAATAATTATATATTTTTGCACTTGTAACATTTAAAACGTCTAAATTGGATTACAATGGCGGCTATGTCCCCGTCAGAGGTGTGTGAAAATAATTAACTTTCTAATATTTTTAGGATAAATTTTGCGATAAGCAGTCATAAATTAGTAATTAACACATGCTAAGACATAGTGGTAAAAATTTCAAGCCGAACAAAATTTTTATGATCCAGACGTAAGCTTTGACAGTTTTTGTGATGAGATTTTGTCAAAAAATTATTGTTTTTTTAAATAATTTTAGCGGAGATTACAAAAAGAACTAATGTCCCTGATGAGGGAACCGCCGCCAGGAGTCACCGTGGATGGAGACCAGGCTAGTCAAAATCTAACATTGTAAGTATCTGGAACCTTTTTAACAGCTAATCTTTGATCAGATGTTTTCAATCGCATTTATGTATTGTCTACATTTCAATAAACAAATTTAATTCTGCTGTTTAAAATACAAGTATAATTTACTATACAAACATTGAAATTATTATTGAACAATATGTTTTATCAGAAGTTAAGGTTAAGGTTCTTCTAAAGTTTTTACTAATTAATGGCTAGTGAGTAGTGACTAATAATAAAAGTAATTAATTATGATTTTGAGGAAAATGTAATTTTACTTAGCTAACAGTAGTCATAGAAGATATATATAATCTTGTCCTTATGTCACACTTTTGCTGTGTGGAATTCCTTGTCAGTTCACAATTTTCTAAAGTATACAACAATGCCACAATATGCAAGCAATGGAAACTAATAGGGAACAGGAGGAGTGTATCAAGTTATAATGATTGTGTTATTGGTTTAAATTATTTACTGCTTAGACTAAATATTGTAATTTACTATTGTATTTTTGTATTCTAATTATGCTTCTCTTATATTCATTAATCATAGAGCATATCAAACTTGTGGTAAGGCCTCTGCTGTTCTTAAGCCTTAGAGCTTAAAAGGACAGATTCTTATAGTAACAAGTTTTAACCAGAAAATGCTAGGCTTGGATAGGTGCAGACATACTCAGCATTAAAAATGCAATACCTAAACATTCTGGAATAATTTCATTTTAAGGTAGTGACTCAATCTCTACAGTCCTTTTTTTGCTTGATCCTATGATCAAGGTCTATACCTTTCTGGGATTAATTTAATTACTTCTATATTAGACTGCGTAATATATTTATGATTTTCAAACTAATTAATGGTTATAGTTTAAAACACATCTAATCTATGTGTGTATATAGTATTTAAATTATAATCATTGCTTAACTTGATAGTTTTTACAAGTATATTTTTCTAGTTGGTATATTTTGTAATTTATTAAATAAACTGGTTTATCTCACAAGTGGTGTTTGCTTTTAATGATTGTGCAATTATTGTCTTATCGTTTTTGCAAACTATGAGGCACTTAAATAAATAAAAGTGATTAGTTTTATCATAAAAAAGTACAACCAAGTGCATTCCATAAAATGTAGTATGTGGGAAGTCTGTATTGGCCTACAAAATTTTACTGTCAACAATATTTATTTATTTAATCTTTATTGCAAAGGTGAACTTAATGCCATATAAGGTATTCTCTGTCAGTTAACCTTAATTATACCATTAATCACTTTCTGCTGTATTGACGGCCAAAACAGTCCAAACAAAAAAAAACAGTCCAAAAAATTAAGGTATTACACTTAATTTTTTTGGACTGCATCGACTGCTTACCATAAGGCGAATGTAGAATGCGAGTGTCAAAATAAATTTAATAAATGATATAGTGCTGTATACTATCCCTATAAATAAAATAAACAATACTAAATACTGTAGTTGTAATTATCATTTAGCACACAATAAAATTAATTTAATTTTGACAAATGAGTATAGTTGTCTCTAGGTTGCTAATATTTTGTAAGCAACTAATCTGAGGTTTTTACCTAGTAACTTTAGGAAAACCATCATTGAGTTTCTGTTAGTATCAGTTATAATAAATTTTTAAATTCTTTGGTAGCTTTTTTAACCTATTAAATTCTGAAGGGTCCTAAAATTACTTTAACATGGTGAACACTGATCACATATAGAAGAAAATAAGTTTTTCGATTCGAGCCTTCTAAGATTATTAAATGTGTTTTATAATTTAAAAGATTGTAGCTAGGCAGACATTTGAAATGCTATTATTTCCTGAACCTACTAGCAACAATAGCCCAGTCGTAGAACCCATAGTCTTCAAATTCAGAGGTACCCTGGTTTAGCTGTTCGGTCTCGGGGATCATAAACATCTATGTCAATACCATAGAATAATGTTTTCTTGGAGTTAAGGAGGTTAGACTGTAACTGAACTGCAGACAAAACTTGTTAGACCAGTAAGCAGACTCTAAGCCCTAAGCTGAAGTCTAGGGCAACCGGAATAATACTAGGATGATAAATAGCTTTTCCACCTTCAAGTCATCTTCACAAATCTTTAGCATTTTGATATTAAATAAATGATTTATTAATGTAATTTCCTACAGGTGGACAGTTCATATGGAAGGGGTACCTGGAACATTATATGAAGGGGAAAAATTTATATTGCAGTTCAAATTTACAAACAAATATCCTTTCGACTCTCCTGAGGTGAGTAATTTTCAAAATATATTTTTATTTGTGAGTAGAACTAAGTAGATTTTCTAAGTGTGATGGAATTCTTCAAAAACTAAAGTTCTTAACTTATTGTGCGAGAAATGAAGCTATATGCTACATAAGATTTGTAGTATTTTTAAAACCGAACAGTATTTTATTTTTTAATGTTTGGAATACTTTTTTAGACAAGTGCTATGTCTGAGCTTTTTTATAGAACAGTAAAAAAGCATTAAAATTACTCATTCCAACTATAAATTTATTCAAAATTATAATATTCCACAACAAAAGCGCGTACACGGTACTAGGTAGGCGAAATATGTTAGAGGCATGTTGACAGAGCTTAGTTCTTGATTGGCTGAGTGTTTGAGCAGCATTTATCGTTGAACGCTTCCGTGCTTCGGAAGGCACGCAAAATTTATGGCCCCGGTTATCACTACTATTGGCAGCTAAAAGCACTCATGTGGCTTGAAAAATTCTGACAGCGAATGCCACACACCTGCCTCCGCCAATCGGCACTGGGATCGCGTGGAAGATTACGACCTTAATCTCTCTCACCCTGTTTTGTTAGAAGTGGCCCGTTCTCAGTTGTGGACCAAAAACCCTTTAGCTGGTATAACATTTAGATTGTTTTTTGATAGTCGACCTTATAAGAAGTGAGTAAAGTCCAAATTATGGTGGCAACTGTTTGGCTATGAACGGTTAAAAGGTTGGATTGGCTGATGATCCCATGACACTTCACACAGCTCATGTAGTCTCAAACTAAACAAAGTAAAAAAAAAGTAAAAAGTTCTTTATTTCATAAACTATTACATAGCACTTGAAAACGTCAAAACAAAATATACATGAAAAAAATTTATATCAACCCTGAAATCACGAAGCTTAGATTCACTTACATGCAAATAAATAAAAATTAGGTGTAAGTAAATCTAAGTGCCAGTTCCGAGCCTCCGCTCTGTGAGAAGAACTGACAAGAAACTCACAGGCTATGCTCTTTTAAATTATTTTTATTACATGACACACACAGTGTAAATTTGATGATACTGAAAGGGTCCCCCGAAGCTGTAACCAATAAAGTAGCACTAAGGGAACCTTCCATAAACAGAACTTGTACTATGGGTATAAGACAGCGGATTAACATACTTAATTATTGTTTCTGTGTAAATACATAGCAAACACCAAGCCCAAGAAAAATATCCATGTTCATGCACAAAAATATCTGTACGGTTTGGGAATCGAACCTACAACCTATAAACCGAAGAACGGGTACACTGATCTACGCGCCACGCCAGACAGCGTTACGTCCAACTTATATCACAATAATATGTTAATTCGTATGTCACATAACAGAGAATTTCTAACTTATGTAACCTATCATCGTCTCTACACATTAACATTGCACTGGCCCCTCGATAGGTAAGGGATTCGGGTCACCACGTGGACCCAGTACCGAATTCCGATAAGGTGGGGATAATACAGCATCATTAGAAATGCGGTAGTCTATGCAGTAAATAAATAAATATTTTCTTACAATCACACCATATATTTAGTTCCAAGATAAGTATCATTAAGAACTTATGTTATGGATGCTAAAGAACGGAATAAGATACTTAAAAACTTTTTTTTGTTGTAAAAATATATACTTAATATACATAGGAAACACCCAGACCAGAACAAATATTCATATTCATGCACACAAAATTTTGTCCTGTGCGGGAATCGAACCCACGACCTTTGGAGTGAAGTGCAGGTATACCGACCTCCACGCCTAATCGCTCGTCAAAGTAACATATTATATAATTGAAAAGTCTTAGGACCGTATTCTGATCTGAAACAGTCTGATCGAATGATCATAATTTAAAGTGCAGAGTCTCGCGCCCGCGTGGTGAAGATTTAAGTTATATTCCACCATGCGAACTCAATACCGATAGGTGGGGATAATATTGCATTACTGAGAAAGGTATGCTTAGATAGTTTGGTCATGTTAAAAGGATGAATGAAAGTAGACTAACGAAAGTGATTTATGATGGACAACTGAATGGAAGTGTTGGGAGTTGGGACCATGTACGACCTTCATGACCAAATCCAGAAAGTTTTGGAGAAAGGGCAGGTCACCAAATCCAGAAAGTTTTGGAGAAAGGGCAGGTCATAAGTACCCTAAACCGACGGGCGTGTATGAGAAGGCTATAAATGAGTGTAAATGAAGCTAGAAGTGTGTGCCAAGATCGTAGCAAGTGGAAAGATGTGGTCTCTGCCTACCTCTACGGGAAAGAGGCGTAACATTATGTATGTAGATCTGCGTTAATCTCTGAGTATTAGTAAGGTAGTCTTAGGACCGTATTCTAATCTGAAACAGTCGTCAGATTTGAGTTCAAATTATCATATTTAGAATCTCTGCGTCCGCGTGGTGAAGATTTGGGTCAGTCACCAACACGCATCCCCAGTGCCATAAGGCAGAGGTATTGCGTTATTAGAATTGCTGTAATGACTGTATTATGAGAAAGTATTAGTTATTTACATAACTGTTATAATTTGAAAGTCTTAGACACGAGTATGTTCATAGAGATTAGTCTACTCTCTGTAATCTCGTCTAATGTTAATGTAGGTCTAGTGTTGTGCCGAGTGGTTGCAAATAATTCTAAAACCCCTAATCTTGCCCGAATATGACACCCCTCTTTTTGCGTCGGGGGTTAAAAAGTCTAAGGATCGTATTCTAGTCTGAAACAGTCGTCAGATTTGAGTTAAAATTATCATATTTAGAATCTCTGCGTCCGCGTGGTGAAGATTTGGGTCAGTCACCAACACGCATCCCCAGTGCCATAAGGCAGAGGTATTGCGTTATTAAAATTGCTGTAATTACTGTATTATGAGAAAGTATTAGTTATTTACATAAAAGTTATAATTTGAAAGTCTTAGACACAAGTATGTTCATAGAGATTAGTCTTCTCTCTGAGGTCTCGTCTAATGTTAATGTAGGTCTAGTGTTGTGCCGAGTGGTTGCAAATAATTCTAAAACCCCTAATCTTGCCCGAGTATGACACCCCTCTTTTTGCGTCGGGGGTTAAAAAGTCTAAGGATTGTATTCTAGTCAGAAACAGTCGTCAGATTTGAGTTCAAATTATCATATTTAGAATCTCTGCGTCCGCGTGGTGAAGATTTGGGTCAGTCACCAACACGCATCCCCAGTGCCATAAGGCAGAGGTATTGCGTTATTAGAATTGCGGTAATGCCTATATTCTTAGTATTAGTTATTTACATAAGTGTTAAAATTTGAAAGTCTTAGACACGAGTATGTTCATAGAGATTAGTCTACTCTCTGTAATCTCGTCTAATGTTAATGTAGGTCTAGTGTTGTGCCGAGTGGTTGCAAATAATTCTAAAACCCCTAATCTTGCCCGAGTATGACACCCCTCTTTTTGCGTCGGGGGTTAAAAAGTCTAAGGATCGTATTCTAGTCTGAAACAGTCGTCAGATTTGAGTTAAAATTATCATATTTAGAATCTCTGCGTCCGCGTGGTGAAGATTTGGGTCAGTCACCAACACGCATCCCCAGTGCCATAAGGCAGAGGTATTGCGTTATTAGAATTTCGGTAATAACTGTATTCTGATAAGGTATTAGTTATTTACATAAGTGTTATAATTTAACAGTCTTAGACACGAGTATGTTGTCTCTATAAACAGAGATTAGTCTACTCTCTGTGATCTCGTCTAATGTTAATGTAGGTCTAGTGTTGTGCCGAGTGGTTGCAAGTAATTCTAAAACCCCTAATCTTGCCCGAGTATGACACCCCTCTTTTTGCGTCGGGGGTTAAAAAGTCTAAGGATCGTATTCTAGTCTGAAAGTATTTGTTAGTTACATAAGTATTACAAGCTAAAAGACTTAGGACCGCATTCTGATCTGAAACAGTCGTCAGATTTGAGTTCAAATTATCATATTTAGAATCTCTGCGTCCGCGTGGTGAAGATTTGGGTCAGTCACCAACACGCATCCCCAGTGCCATAAGGCAGAGGTATTGCGTTATTAGAATTGCGGTAATAACTGTATTCTGAGAAGGTATTAGTTATATACATAAGTGTTATAATTTGACAGTCTTAGACACGAGTATGTTTATAGAGATTAGTCTACTCTCTGTGATCTCGTCTAATGTTAATGTAGGTCTAGTGTTGTGCCGAGTGGTTGCAAATAATACAAACACCAGTAGTCTTGCCCGAGGATGTCGTTAAAGGCGACTAAGCAATTTGAATCTCGTTTAATATCGATTTAGGCGAAGGGCTAAAGCCACATCTACCATTTGACACGTTTCATCTAGAGATATCAGTAATACATAATAATAATAATAAAAACGTTTATTTGGTATATTACAAATTACAATAAAAAAAATCTTAAAGCTAACAGCATCTTAAATCTAACATAGTAACAAAAAGGCCTCCGCTCAGCAAAATGTCGCAACAAAGGTTGTCACGACGCTGGTATTCTGCGGATGCCGGTAAGATGAGGTAGTGACTCCACATAATCAAACTAAAAATAAAAAGATATTGTGTTACTTCACTTCCGTCTTAACTTATAGCATCATTATATAAAATCAAATTTACTTAACTATAGTACACTTTTGCAGGCTCAATAGATGCATCCTATATTTATATTTAAAACACTGAACACTAGACAGCTTTCTTATTGGTGGAGGAATGTTGTTCCAGCACTTCGAGGCACAGTATCGAAAACTACCACGATATGACGCTGAGTGGTGTACATACATAAATATGTAAACATTTATTAATTGTATATTTTTTAAATGCTTAATACATTTTTAAGTAACGTTAAACTACTTTTGCTGTGCATTATTTGTATATCAATGTCTAATGATTTCCAAAAAAAATTGTAGGCAATCATACTTAAATCCTACTGTTGAATTAACAGTTTGTATATCAATGATGTGTAAATAAAGGTAGTTCCGTCATTTGGGTTCATATTATAGCAACACACAGAGACGTGCTTACCATACATGCTCATAAGCATTGTATACCCTAAATCTACATATATATATAATATCACGCCTGTTTCCCAGAAGGAAGGCAGAAGGGTAGGCAGAGGCATATTATATGCCCACAATTCGCCATATATATTGTTGGTCCCACGTAGTGCCGCTTACCGGGTACTTCTATGTTTGCCAGAGCCTCGTCCGTTGATCGGTAGGCGCAGGTGAGGTTGGCTTGGGCTCCTCAGATCTTGGTAGAATCCCCTATACACTACTTATTTCTGTGCTAAAAGTGAACTAAATACATACAATCAATGCTACAACTTAAGTACAAGTATATATATAATACATATTGCATTTGAATCTACTCATAACGCACACATTTTGACAGATTTTTAATAGCTAACCTAGTTTTATGTTGATATATTTATGTACATGTTGTACCGGAAATGTAAATGCAGATTCTAAAAACTGTCAACTGTCAGCTTAGTACATTCTAGTAGATACTGTTTTGACGAGAAGTTGATTTATTTATTTCATAAAAAAAGTATTTATAATTTTATGCAGTAAGATGCCAACATAAACTCTTTCAAGTTTTACCGGGCATCAGTGTTGTCGACTTAATTACAATATCAATACTAGCCGATGAGTATACAACTGTTGCAATTTTGTAGTTGCAGGTTTCGTAAAAAACTAACAATAAAAAGTAATAAATTAAAAATATCAAAATGCATTAAAAGAAAAAGTAAAAGCCACGGGGCACAACTAGCCAACTCCTCCAGTCAGTCGATGTGCAAATCACCGAGGTACGCACCTATAGTTAGTGTACTGAACAAGCAAAGGACCGGCGACTGGCCGTCTTAGTGGCTTAGCTTTAGATAGGGTATCCTTTAAATATGACGTTTTAATAATAATATTGTGACAGAATTACTGTAATTAGCAATAACAGGAATAGGCAGAGCTATTTCGTTTCATTGACATTGTACTGAAAATCCGAGATTTTAATAAATTACATAGATTTTTTATAATCAAGGAAATGATGGGTCCCAAAACAGTGCATAGTGTTTTCCCAGACAATGGACTCAAATAATAAACCTTTTAGGATAATAAAGCTTAATCCCGGCATTCCAAATATGTCCATATAAGGACAACGTATCGCAATTATAAAATTCAGCTCTACCTTATCCATAAATCACATCAGGTATATAGTTTCCAGATAAGTATCATTAAGAACTTGTGTTACGTTGCTAAGTAACGGATAACATACATCAATACTTAGGCATCTTAGTATAAATTAATAAAATATAAATATTCTCCTACAATCACACAAATTTTAAAGTTCCAAGATAAGTGTCATTAAGAATTTGTGTTATGAATACTAAATAACGAATAAACATTATATAAATACTCTTTTTTTTGTAAATAAATACTTAATATACATAGGAAAACAACCAGACCAGAACAAATATTCATAGAACAAATGTTTATAGACACAAAGATTTATCCTGTGTCGAAATCGAACCCACGACTTCAGGAGTCGAGTGCGGGTACACTCGCCATATCGGTCGGTATGCATACATACAAACAAAGTACAAAGTGTAATGAAATAATAAATTGATTTTAGACTAATTTTGAGTGTTTGTTGGCAGGTGACATTCATAGGTAACAATATACCGGTCCACCCGCACGTATACTCGAACGGGCACATCTGCCTGTCAATTTTGACAGATGACTGGTCGCCGGCGCTGTCGGTGCAATCTGTGTGCCTGTCAATCGTCTCCATGCTCAGTAGCTGTAAAGAAAAGGTTAGTATGCGCTATTTGTATCTCTCTAGAATAGTGTTTCCTAAATTGGTTTCTAAATTACTTAGTCACCAGTTTTTCGTGACATGATATACTCATACCTATGATTGGCAGTGGGAACCTATAATTGGCCTCCTGAGATTATATGTTTAATGTATTACGAGTAGCAAGTTGTTGGTTCTCCTAAAATTGTAATAAATAAATACCTCACATACATCCAGCTCGGTTGGGCTGCGTTCGGGAAACTACGCAAAATCGTCTCGTCCAAAGTACCTCAGTGTCTTAAGACGCAAGTCTTCGACCAGTGTGTGTTGCCAGCGATGACGTATGGGACTGAGACGTGATGCCTGACTATGGGCCTCATAAGGAAGCTCAAAGTCGCTCAGCGTGCAATGAAGAGAGCTATGCTCGGAGTGTCCCTACGTGATAGAATCAGAAATGAGGAAATACGTAGGAGAACCAGAGTGACCGACATAGCGAAGCGCGTTTGCAAGCTGAAGTGGCAGTGGGCGGGGCACATTGCTCGAAGAACCGACGACCGATGGGGCGTTAAGGTTCTTGAATGGCGACCACGAATCAGCAAACATATTAGAGGGTGGCCCCCAACGCGATGGACCGATGATATGTTCAAGGCGGCGGGGATCCGCCGGATGCAGGCGGCAAAGAATCGTTCTACGTGGAAAGCAATTGGGGAGGCCTATGTTCAGCAGTGGACTTTAGATGGCTGAAATGATGATGATGATGATACATACCGGAACATAACGGACTCAAGAAGGAACATGGATGATTTCAGTCAGTAGCAGTTTGACACACCCCTTCTACTACACCACTACCTAATTGTGTAAACCAAATAAATAATTTTATTTTTATTTTCATTTAATGATTTAACATCATAGAGAAAACGAACTAGGCGTAGGATATGCTTTTATGCATTTATTGTTTGCACGCCCCTAGTGCTCAGTAGTGAGACGTGCATAAGTTCTTACCGTGTAGTTGGGACACTTTCAAAAAATTCTACCACCCCTTGTCTTACCCCAGGGTGTTGTAGAAAGCGACTAGGGAATAAGATTGGTAGTATGTTTTCCATATTTCATCATCATCATCATCTCAGCCACCTGACGACCACTGCTGAACATAGGCCTCCTCAATAGATTTCCACATTGAGCGATCCTGAGTCGCCTGCATCCACCGGCTTCCCGCCGCCTTGACCAGATCATCGGTCTATCGCGTGGGAGGCCGTCCTCTACTACGTTTGCCGGTTCGCGGTCACATATCGATCGCAAAGGATCGATCTACGTGAAAAGCAATTGGGGAGATCTAAGTTCAGCAGTGGACTTCAAATGGCTGAAATGATGATGATGACTAAGGGGTCATCCATGAATTACGTCACTCGAATTCCGTAATTTTTTGTCTCCTCATTCTTTGTCACAGCTGGTCACACATGTGGGACTCCCTCTTCCTTAGTGTGATATCATATATTTTGCAATTGTACAGCAAGAAATAATTACATCAAAACAGCAGTTCCAAAATGATTATAGGACCTGCCACCCCCTTAAAGTGTGACGTCATTTATGGATAGCTCCTAAGCTACAACTATTGAAATACCTTTTACATAAGTCTAGCAAGAGTTCTGTCAATCCAATATGGGTTATAAGGGCGTGAAATGATGTAGGAAGGTAGGTATGTATGTACGTACATCTTGATGAATCACCGATCATATAAGTCCAACAAGGTTATACTTAAGTTTACCGTCACATCTAATTTGATCACGCTTATCACGAAACAATCGTAGCATGGCACAAGGAAAATGCTCAATAATAGTACCTATCAAAATACAAGGGCGTTTCCTGGCGTTACTTGCTTTGTGGCAATTATGTTTACAAACAAAAATTACTAGTTGTATAGGGATCCTACCAAAATCGTAGGAGCCATTTTTTTTTTATTTACGTCGTTAACAAAATGCATTTAAGCACTGTCTCCCGGCCAAAGGGGGAGACCGGGAGGAGGTGTGGGGCTCTTTGCGGCAGACGTGACCGCCGCATTCCTACCCACTAAAAAACTTCCGACGACGCCCACCGCTGTTGAAAAAAAGGGGCGAGGGGCCAGTACCAGGGATTTGTAGTTTCTGGCACCCCGCCCGCGGCCAACGTCCCCCGAATCAGAACCGGGAAGACCTCCTCAGATAGGCGCAGTGTGTCGCGCCCCCCTTGTGAAGATCGTAGGAGCCAAAGCCAACCTGACCTGCAAGTGGTGCACCTGCCGATGAACATTCGTGGCTCTGGTAATCATAAAACTTCCTGGTAAGCGGCAATAAGCTCGCCACCTATTACATGGGACCAATAATATAATTGTCGAAATGAAGGGCTTATAATATGCCTTTGCCTACCTCTTTGGGGAAGCGGGTGTGATTGTATGTGTATTCAAACCTTTTCAGACCGCAATTGTCTATTTGCATTTTATTTGATTTTTGGCGCTTTCCATGTTTTTCCTGAAAAGGCTCGAATATGTATGTATGATTATGATGATGTTATATGAGTTATTTTTTATTTTCAGAAACGACCCCCAGATAACTCCCTGTACGTAAAGACTTGCAACAAAAATCCTAAAAAAACAAAATGGTGGTATCACGGTGAGTAATATTATTATTAAATTAAATTAAATATTCTTTATTTCAGACCATAGATCCATAGGTATTGTGTTAGTAAAGTGGCTTAATATCTATAGTTAGTAACAAGATAAAGATTATATAGCCTGTATTTTTCATAACGTTATTTGAACAATTTTTCATTCTATTCTATTTTATCTTATCTTTCGTAGATCTGTTAATATCTGTCAAATATAATGAGTGATGGAACCCTGTGTTGTTTTGCGATGTTTATCAGCATTTATGAAGTTGGTTTTATGGGTGAATAATACAGAGTGAGAAAAATTCTAACAGCAGGACGCCATACACCTGCCTCCGCCAATTCGCACTGGGTCAGCGTGGTGGAGTATGACCCAATATCCTCGAACCTTGGTATGTGAGAGGAGGCTCGTGCTCAGTAGTGGGACGTTAATGGGCTGAGATGATGATACAGTATGGAGCGTTAGGAGCTCAGTAAGACTAAGTAGTCGATCTATAGTTAATAACGGAACTTCGCTAGGGTAGGGTATGCAGTGCTTTTTGCATGTGTAGTGTGCACGCCTCTGGTTTGGAATATACCCTGTGAACAAACCTTGGTATTAAATAAAAAGGCCAGGACGGATTATTATTATTATTGGTTACCGGACCCATATAATCCGGCTCGAAGGACCATGAACAAACCTTGGTATTAAATAAAAAGGCCAGGAAGGATTTAATCTGTATTGAATTGAAAGCTCAATCATAAAAAAACATCAGCCGGACTATATGGGTCCGGTAACCAGTAACGCTTGCGCGATTCAATAACGTTCGGTGCCATCTATTGGCGAACTTACGATCTAACATTTATATAGAAAATTTACATACATTTTTAAACATCCTGTTAAAGTGTGACTTGATAAAATCCAGTAATTTTATTTATTTGTATTAGTTACACGGGTCTGGCCCAATTACAATAACTAACTCAGTGAGTAGTTTTACATGTATATATAGTTAAAAATATAATTAAAGAGGACGTTTAATGTTTTGTCGGTTGTCATTAAACTTATTTAATGTAAAAAGTGTTTTTATTTATATTTCCAGATGACTCAGTGTAACACCACCCCTCGGCGCTATATCGAGCTTGGACGATAAAATCTCAGTATGTGATAAGTGTTACGCAATACGTTATACTGTGTCTGTACATTGTGTGAGTGCGAGTGAACATTCGAGTGATATACAATAGACTAATCGACTCAACATCGTCGGCTATTCGACAGAAACTACATCGGGATTTGGAAGAGATTAAATGGAATGAGAAAGTTGGTCGGAGCTGTAATCGGCTAATCGACTTAACATCGTCGGTCATCCGACTGAAACTACATCGTCATTTGGAAGATATTAATTATTGTGGAATGAGAAATTTAATGGGACTGTAGTCTTAGGATGTAAATTCGATTAATTGACTTAACATCTTTTGCTACTCAATTGATAGTAAACTTGGTCGTACTGTACATTGAGCCTTAATCGGTTAATCGACTTATAATCGTCGGCAACTCGATTGAAACAACATGGGAAGAACTGTAATATTGTGGAATGAAAAACTTAATCAGAATGTACAATTGAGCTGTTGATCACATGATACAATCTTTTGGACGCTTTGTTAGTTAATTTTAATTGGTTATTGATACTTACGCAAGCAAACTCTCTTATAATTTTGTATAACGATCATTTTCAACAAAACAATTGTCAATAACCAGCGGTAAAATTGCACCTCGATCTTTAAAAAGGTTCATGAATCTAGTTTTAGAAAATAAAAATTAATGATCAGGAAAACCAGCATTCATTTTTTACAGAAATACTGTGCTTGCCGGTGCAATATATGCCGCCAAGTATTTTAATACCTTTTTGGGTAAACGGTCTCGTTATTACAAAACGTAAAAAAAGTTAATGCAAATTTTAGACATCCTCGATGCGAATATAAAATACAGCTATAACTAGGGATTGTGTGTAACACATGGTTAAATTTCCTATTAAAATATTGCAAAGTTATCATAAAACTTCCTTGATTAGAGATGTTATTGCAAAACGTTTGAATTGTTTTAGGAACATAATAATTAATATTTTTATTAACCTTTTAACAAATAATGAACAAATTATAAACTTAATGCCAATGGGCATTCTCAAACAGCCAGCAAGTAAAAAAAGAGTCATTCTAATTTAAGGAGTTTTGAAAAAAAGCGCTGTAAAACTAATGTATACTAACAGTAAATCAGAATGTCACGCCTCTGAAAACTTTTAAGTAATGTACTTAACGACGCATTGCTAATATGTCGTATTTAACCCTTTGCAAGGCAGTGGTAAATATATTCCCACCACAAATTAAACCTTATGTAGTTGAGTTAAGGTACAAACTAATTTTAAAAAAATAACATGTCTGATCGTTAAAGGGTTAAAACGGGTGCTGTCAGCTGTCACATACCCACGCCTGACCAACTATGGCGGATTCTGATGAAGGCCCTCCTGCGCCTACATATTAATAGCCTCCATAGACTATTGTTTGTTTATGTAGCTTTGACGTCAAAGAATGACAGAAATGAGAAATTAAATCACAAATGGCAGCATAGAGCGTTCCTATGTCACGTGTTCAAAAATGGCAAAAAAAATAACACTTGTGATATTTTTGTTTTAAACCCAAAACAGCGATTTCAAACTTAGACCTGTCTGAACCTGTTTCTATATTTTACTTATGAATTTTGACTTTAGACAATGTCGTGTAATGGTATTATCGATGGTAAATTTAAAAAAATAATGTGAGTGCAAAAACACCTTTCGAGATGGCGCGAACATTCTTTTGCCAGTATGTATAGTGCTTTATGCCAATGGTTTTAAAGTTCTTTTTTTGGTCTCGTTAAACAATATTCTCCATTCTTCTTTCTCGGCATTGTCTGTAACACCTGGGTTTCTGACCTGATGGTATTTATTCCCGCAGGGGTAAAACTGATATTTAGAGGCGATAATGATCATACTGAAATTAAAAATAATGGTGGTGATGGCCCATAATCACCACTCTGGGCAGGCGGGTGCGGGTTGATGATCGCAGTTTTAGCCAGTACGCAGGATGACGCTGATCATGTCCCGTGAGGTAAGAGGGGGTGGCACGATTCTAGGTCGTTACCACAGGACAAATGTACATAGCATAATGAACTTTACGACAATTGTATAAAGTACGAACTAAATACGCTGACAGTAATTCTCGAGTTGGAGGATTCCTGGGATGACGCGCGAACTTTTTTTTGCTTGTACTTAAGCAATTATCGCTTGCTCCGTACCTCGGAAAGCACGTTAACTATTGGTCCTAGCTGTCATGAATATCTATAGTAATCGTTATTAGGAAGTCAGTGCCTTCTAAAGCTCTGACAGCTGGTTTAACCATAGTATGATGTTTCCTTCTGGATTGTGAAGGGCAGATGGCAGTCGCTCCACGTAATACGGCAATTCAGCCAAATACGGTTAGATCAGTAAGCAGACCCTGGACCCTAAGTTCAAGTCTAGGGCAATCGGGATAATGCTAGGATGATGTTGTACTTTAGACAATTGACGTAAAGTTCATTATTCTTTGTACGAAACAAGTCGCTTTCATTTGGCGACGACGTAATTTGAGTCTTCATCTCAGCTTAGAAATATTTGGATTGGTCGCATAAAGTTTTACGCCATAGTCAGAGGTCAGTTATCCCGCAGAAGGCTTGAAGTACTTTATCCTAACAGATTATTTATTATAGTCGCCAGCTTTTAAAACATTAAATACTTTTGGGTTGCCAATCTAAAAAAAGTTGAAAACCGGTACTTTAAAATGTCTATTAATGTCAACCGCAGAGAAGCTAGATCGATATATACGATTATTTTGTACAAGAGTTTGTTTGTAAATATTAATGGGTTTTGTAATTGAAGTATTCTGTACAACTATTTTTGTATAGTACAAATGATAGTGTTAGTCAACTTGTACAATATTTTATGAGATCAACGGATTTGAAACTTTTATTTTTGGATAAGTTCGCCCATAAAAGAATAAAGTGGTTTTCTAGTTTAAAGTAATTAGGGAAATTAATGTTTCCAATTCTTCCTTTCAGCCTTGACTAATATTCTTAAATGGCAACACTTACTGTCCAAAAGTGTGAATTATAATTTAGCGTTTTTATTATTAAGTTAGGATGATCTCGTAAAATATTGTACGCTTTTTAGAACACGTTAAGTTTTGCTTGCGAAACTGAATTGTATTATTGTTTAATGTAAAACAAATAGGTTATCCCTCAATGTGTGGAAGTCAGGTCGTATATTTCTTAAAACATTGTATGTAATGGAATCGGATATGTAAACATTTATTAATTGTATATTTTTTAAATGCTTAATACATTTTTAAGTAACGTTAAACTACTTTTGCTGTGCATTATTTGTATAACAATGTCTAATGATTTCCAAAAAAAATTTTAGGCAATCATACTTAAATCCTACTGTTGAATTAACAGTTTGTATATCAATGATGTGTAAAAAAAGGTAGTTCCGTCATTTGGGTTCATATTATAGCAACACACGGAGACGTGCTTACCATACATGCTCATAAGCATTGTATACCCTCAACCTACATACGTAGGTATGTCTTACCTCGTAACGTATCTACCTAGTTTTAATGTCATTGTTTACATGTGCACAGTATACTTCTTTGTTTGAAAGGCAGCGTTTATTAAAAATATTTAAACTCAAATGAACTGTATAATGAGGGTCTTAACGAGATACACTTACGTGCAAAAAATGGCAAAATCTTCCACTTTAAAATACTATAAAAATATATTATCACATGAGATGAGGTAGCTTTTAAAATAATGTTATTGAAAAAGAAACTAGTGATCATTTTGTATAAAAAAAAACATGTGTTAGAAATAAAATGTTTACCTAAATAAGTGGTGTAATTTTATTGCACGTAAGTGTAGTTGTTACTAAAAAAGGATAAACCTATTTATATACTCCAATTTATAAAGAAAATAAAATATTAATAATAAACCAGTACAGATAACCCGAAGTGGAGACTGTCAATTATATTCCCTATAATATAATTAATTATTATCTACCATGTTTTTTATAATAATTATATTAACATGTTACACTGAAGAAACCTAAAAACAAAATTTCACATCTCAAAAAATGTTAAAATTTTAGGATGTACAGTACCCGGCAAGTAAGTTGAACAAAAAAGTCGCTTGTCTACGCAGATACAATCATAAACAAAAAAAAAGGACAGAAACTGAGTAAACGCATGCTTTGCTATAGTTACCCCCCTTCCCCCCCTCGTGCCGCACTTCGATTGAGACCCGATAATGCGTTACTGCGCATCCAAGATCATTGTTCAACTTATGCGTCGCGGGTTATCAAATACAAAGAAAGTTCCGATTAGGGGCTATCCATAAATTACGTCACTCGTTAAGGGGGTGGGAGGGGGTTGACGAAGTGTGCCATGGATGGAATGGATCCTAAATTTCGTGGCGTCACATTTCAAAACCCAGGTCCTATGAAAATTTTGTAACTGCTTCTTACTGTATAATTGCAAAAAATGTGACATCACACTTAGGAGTAGGGAGTCTCACAAGTGTGACCAGCTATGCCAAGGAAGAAGGAAGAGGTCAGAAGATCAGGAAATTCGTGTGGCATAATTTATGGATGGCCCCTTAGTTGAGCTGTTTAACAGCTAATGAGCTAAAAAAACATAATGATGGTTTTGATTTAACAAAAAGAAAGAAGTCTTTTGGGTATGTTCTAAAAAAGTTGTATTTTGATGTATTGTAAATTAATCTTTCTGTTTAGGGTGCTATTAAGTTGTTTTAAAAAAAATAAGCGTACAGCTCGTGTCCAATTTCAAGTTTGCTATTGTTCTAAACTGGTTATACTCGTAATGATATTATACAACAAAAACTACTTCACTCTCAGATGCAACTATAATGATCCCATTTGAGGTGGTTAGGGACATTGCTACTATTATTTAAAAGAGAACTATACACCTAGTTCTTGTTAATGACTGATTTGTACCCTCAACTTAAAAGGCCATAAATATCCTGCAACGAATCAGTGAAAAGCAAACTTAGCGATCGCAACTACAATCTAAATGTCTATAGACCACAACTGTCGAACGGCCACACAAATCTCGAGACATTTCGACACCTCCTACGTATAATATGTTAACTAAAAATAGTAGTAATAATAAATCATTTTTGCTTTTTTCCATAAAAAATACCTAATATTATCGGATTATTAAAAAGAGATATTTTTATGGAAAAAAAATGCCAATTTCTTAGTTATTATACGTAAAGAGGTAAGTTTATGAAAAAAGGAAAAATATCATTTTCTTAGTTACCATGTTATACGTAGGAGGTATCGATTTGCTTTTGAAGTTGCCGGGCCTCCATCACGTAGTCCTTGAAAAAAAATCCTGACATGCTTATGACAGATAAACATAAAGCGGCAAATCGCATTTTATTGACAGCTGAGAGGTTAACTGCTTAAACTTTACAAAGCCCTTACATCTCAACAAATATCTGCACAGGAAACTTTCACTAACCCATAATTATCGGCCTCTACACCCAAATGTCCTATAAAAATACTTTCAATTGTTAGGGCCTGTTTTAGTGTCCAAGTAAGTTCCCAATAGCGTTTACTTGACAGATAGTTGAAACAAAACTGTCATTTTGACTGCCGAGTATCTTTTAAATTTTATTTCACCAAGAACTGTGATGTATTGTGACTTAAATCTATCATTATCATCCGATCTTCATGCTCTGCTGGACTTTTGATATGACCGGCCTCCTGCTACCAGTTTGGCTTACCAATCCTCACCTCATTCCTGATCCGATCCTTTAAAGAAATACCAAGCATAACCCTCTCCATAGCTTGCTGAGAAACTTTAAATTGGAGGATCAGTCTTACTGTTAGTGCCCATGTGTCGGCACCAAAGTCATGACGTATTCATTAAAGAATATTGGTGAAGAACAGACTCGAGAAAGTTTCTCAGTTTGGTAACAATTTTTTTTGCTATTGGAAAGGGATACATTATGAACAATGCGAATAATTTTATTATCATAGATTAAACTGTTTTCCTACTGGTTTTATTGACTATAAACGCCCAAAATTAATACCCTATCCGCATTCTGAGATAGACATTCGATCTTGATTGCAATAGTTTCTAAAGTTTCAATCATATTCAAAATTTCTATTTAGGTCCATTACTTGATCAAAGGATTGGTTTGTCTATCGTAGATAGCTAATTTTGGATCGAGATTGGTTATTAATTTCGGACGTAAAATAAGTATCTATACCGTATTCACGTAGGCTTGAGACAAAGGGTAAACAAAGTTGACAGAGAGTGAAAATGGCGGATATAACCCGACATATAATAAAATGATACATTTCGCTGTAAAACGTTTGTACTAGCCGTACTTTTCATTTTATGGTATTATAATAAGTTCCAACTTTGGGAATCGCTACATGTTAAGGTGCTTTTATAAATCATTTTTTTAAATTAATTAATTTTATTTTTATAAAAATAAATATAGAAATGTTGCACATTTAAATTCAATATTTTAATAAATAAATTCTGATTTTCAATTCCAAACAATAAAACCTATATTGTTTTATCAAAATTTGGCTACTTCATTATTTTTGCTAATTTTATAATTTACAATTAAAAGTGACACATTAAAAAACCTTTTTTGTTATTTGTTTACATTTTGTCTCAAGGCGAAGTGAATCAAGTATATGTACTTTTCAGCTTTGTTAGGGTTTTTTCTACCCTGTATTAATATTTTTAAATGTTCTATGATGAAAGTGATGATAGATTTTGAGTTTCTTATTAATAGGCCTGCTTATTTTGGATGCAGTGGTCAGTAATGGGTTTGTTAGGCATGCGAAGAAGCCCGCGACTGTACGTCTTATGTTTACTTATCGGATCATATGTAATATGTATAAAAACGTTAGACTAGAAAAACATTCCTGTATTATAATAAATTACTGGTGAAGCAAGTACCAACTGTGAACTAAAATTATTTAACAAAGACACATCACGATTGTGTAATGAAACAAAACTGCTTAATTTATTGAAATAAAAATATATAGTTAATGTTTGACTTTTATTTTTAACATTCATTGCCTAGTAGACTTGCTGTACATAAGTGTGATAGAAAACTATTTTTTTAAATTAAAAAATATATATATTTTGATATTTGTATATGTAGCAAATAGTTTGTGTTTATTCTTTTTAAAGTTTATGTGCTCTGCCTACTGCTTTCATGTTCTCTTATTTACGTCGGGTTGTCTGGAAGACATAGCTTGGTTTAGTAGGTTGGTTTTTAATTTTTTTTTCGATATTGTAATCTGTAGTTTTTTGGTCAATAAAAAGCATATCTATCTATTTATCTACCTAATTTTAAAGTTTGTAGTAAGACACATTTCTTTATAAGATAACTGCTATGTTGTCAGTAAAAACTGAAGGAATATGGAAAGGTGAGTATAGACTACAACATTTACTTGTAACAGAACAATGAGCCGCTCTATGACATGTTCTAGTGTATCATCCTTCTACGAACTAAACGTCGAGCACGCTCGCCTCTTTGTTATAAACCAACGAGCGTATTGGTGTAACATTTCGTCGAGCCGCGAGTGCGGGCGATGCGCGGTTGCGGGGTGACGTGGAGGGAGAGGGACGAAAGACGCACGCGGTCCACATTCACCCGTAACATAACGCCGAGCATTCGCAGGAACGTTATATTACATGGAAATTCTTTGGAAACTGAGCTTTTGCCTGTATTGTACCATTCGTAAGAACGTTGCATTACACAGAAATGCTCCAGAAAAAGTTGTAGTCTATACCCACCTGAAGGTGTAATATATTAGGTCGGGGAAAAAGTCTTTTCGCATAACGTAGGTATAAACTTATTATAAAATTTTTTTGACTGTACTATTTGTGTCTGGCTGGTTTTGGTAACATTAAAAAGGTTCCATTATAAAGAAAAGAAAAAAAATAAAAAAAAGTTGTTTCCCGCTATTTTTCATTTGTTTTTCTCTCCGTAAAAATGAGTAAATCTAATGAAGAAATTCGAAACATTTTAAAATTTTATTATAAAAAAGGCAAAAATGCAACTCAAGCAGTGAAAAAAAATTGTGATGTTTATGGACCTGATGCAGTGTCAGTAAGAGTAGCACAAATTTGGTTCAAACGTTTTCAGTCCGGGAATTTTGATGTTAAAGATGCACCTCGCTCTGGTCGCCCTGTTACGAATAAAATGGACGCCATTTTTGAAAGAGTGGAGCAAGATCGGCATATTAGTAGTTACGATGTAGCTGAAGAACTGGGAATTGACCACAAAACAGTTTTGACCCATTTGAAGAAAGCTGGTTATACAAAAAAGCTCGATATTTGGGTGCCACACGAGCTCACTCAAAGAAACTTAATGAACCGTGTACTCATTTGCGATTCATTATTGAGACGTAATGAAACCGAGCCGTTTTTGAAGAGATTGATAACTGGCGATGAAAAGTGGATCACGTACGACAAGAACGTGCGAAAAAGGTCGTTGTCGAAAGTTGGCCAGGCTTCACAGACTGTGGCCAAACCTGGCCTAACACGAAATAAGGTGATGCTGTGTGTATGGTGGGATTGGAAGGGCATTGTTTATTATGAGCTTTTACCGCCCGGCAAAACCATCGATTCTGATCTTTACTGCCAGCAACTGATGAGATTAAAGGAAGCAGTCGAGAGAAAACGGCCGGAATTGATCAACAGGAAGGGTGTGGTCTTTCATCACGATAACGCTAGACCACACACATCTTTAGCCACTCAGCAAAAATTAAGAGAGTTGGACTGGGAGGTCCTAGTGCATCCACCATATAGCCCTGACCTTGCGCCTTCAGATTTTTACCTGTTTCGGTCTCTGCAGAATTCTTTAGGTTCTGTAAGGTTGACCTCAAGAGAGGACTGCCAAAACTATTTGTCCCGTTCTTTTGATCAGAAGTCCCAAAGTTTCTACAGTAACGGGATAATGTCTCTGCCCACAAAATGGCAGAAAGTTATTCAACAAAACGGTACATATATATTGTAAATAAATGTAAATAAACTTTAAAAAAAAAGGTCTTGACTTTTCATACAAAAATACGAAAAGACTTTTTCCCCAACCTATTATGTACTACTCAATAACACATACTTACACGTGTGTACGTATACACATGGAATAGCTAGCGTTCGAGCCAGTAAACCTAGGTTCCCATACACAAGAAGGTAGACACTAGAAGAAATAAAGCTCACATAGCTGCGGTGCTGTGTTTTGGAAATGATCACTGATGTAAAGCAGTGTTCACCGAAGTTAGTCCTTGGATAGGTGACCGTTCGTATGGTATATATTATACCTAGCTCGCGTGCATCGGAAAGCTCGTTATGCTATTGGTCTCGTTTACTTCTGCTAATACTGCGACTAGATTTGTTTTTAAGTGGCCACGCACCTACACCCACTTATCCGCACTGGATCTGCGTGATGGAGTATGTCCTGAATACTTATCATCTTGGTTTGTGGGAGGCCGTTTATGATGATTATGTAGTATAAATTCTATCCCAATTTTTTCCTTTGACGACCGATATTGCGTGGAGGCGAGTATACTTTCACTCCGCTCCTGAGGCCGTGGGTTCGATTCCCACTCAGGACAAATCTTTGTGTGCATAAACATAAATATTTGTTCTGGTATGGGTTTTCCTATGTGTATTAAGTATGTATTTACAAAAAAAATATATGTATGTTTATCCGTTAGGTTTTCAGTATCCATTAAACAAGTTCTTAATGATACTTAACTTGGAACTAAAATAATTAGTGTAATTGTCAAAATATATACATGTTAGAAACAAACAACTTTGCTACCCTTGCATTTTATATATTAAGTCCCAAAATAGTTTTAAAAAAATTAGTATTTTAAACTATAACTGACAATATCAATATGTTTGCTAAGTTTGTAAGCTTCACCGCGGTATAGTCGATTGAGATACTAAATAAATTTTGTTTTTAAAAATCATTGCAAGGCGCCGACTGCGCTCCTATCCAGCGCAGTAACTCCGTCATTATTACTTTACACTTTTCTACTTTAGTGCCAATATGAGGGAATAGATACTGTTATTTCCAGCTGGACACCTTCGATCTGTGTCCTATTAGTAGAAAGTTAACGGGCTGAAATTATAGAAAAATTTATAATAAATTACATATATGTACGTGGTGGCGAGTATACCCGCATTCCACTCCTGAGGTCGTGGGTTCGATTCCCACACAGGACAAATATTTTTGTGTACAAATATGAATATTTGTTCTGGTCTGGGTGTTTTTCTATGTATATTAAGTATGTTTTTAGAAAAAAAAGTATTTATGTATGTTTATCCGTTATTTAGTATCCATAACACAAGTTCTTAATGATACTTATCTTGGAACTAAATAATTGGTGTAAATGTCAGAAATATTTATTATTTATTTATTAATAACATTTTTTGCTAACGTCTGGGTAATCGTTGCACTCGCTACCTGATATGGATACTTTATTTATAATATTATTTTAGTAGCAATAAATCACTCAACAAAACAACTATTTGTCATTTATAACCATCAGTTTCGCTTAAGACACTTAAGAGTTTAAGCAACTTTGCTTTCAAATGCCATATTGTTTTTATTTAAATGTTGTATACTTTTACTTTAAACAATGTTTAAATGTAGAGTTAGCGGTGGACTCGATTTGGTTGCTCGCGAGTGTAATTAATTAATTATGTATGATCAACAGACCTTACATAGAAAATGGTCCTTCGAGTTTGGCTTTTGATAAATTTTATGTTGGAATAAGAAAAAAAAACTAAATTTTACCAGTAATTTATTAAAGAATGATTAGGTATTCAAGATAATTAAAAATTAATATAAGACAACAGCGGTTTTTATTGCTGTTTTCGTGATTTATACAAAAGTAAAATTTAGACCTCATATTTTATTACTGATATTTACAATGGATATATTATGTATTTTAAAAAACATCAAATCAAACATTCATTCAACCAACAAACAATACATACATACATAATGTCACGCCTGTTTCCCGTAGGGGTAGCCAGAGATCACATCCTTCCACTTGCTACGATCTTGGCACACACTTCATTCACACTCATTAACCTCCTCAATAAACAGCAATACTTTATACATATAATAATTTATTTTACAAAACTTAAATAATTATAATTTACAATATTTATAATAATACTTAGGTACTTATAAATTTTCACAAAAAGTTCTTAATAAATTATGTACAATATTTTTTAAGTAATAAGCTGCATTTAGGTCTAAACTTAAAAAAATAAATAATTGAAATTAAATCACTACCATCATATCCTAGCATTATCCCGGTTGCCCAAGACTAAAGCTTAGGGCCCAGGGTCTGCTCACTGGTTTAACCAGATTTGGCTGAATTTCAGTTATGACATGGAGCAACTGCCGTCTGACCTCCTGAACCCAGAGGGAAACATCATTCTATGGTTAAACCAGATAATTTTGAAATATAAATATGTTTTTATAGTGTAATACCGCCATTATTCTTCTGCCCTGCTACTAGTTTGTCTAGTCGGCGCAGAATACCTTCTTCTTTAATTTACCGCGGTCATTCGTCATCGACACATCCACAATTTTCTTGTACACTGCGCCTCTCTGAGGAGGTCCTATCAGTGTGTATAGGGATCCTACCAGGATCTGAGGAGCCCAAGCCAACTTCACCTGCAACCTGCACCTGCCGATCACCAGACGGGGCTCTGGCAAACGTTCTGGTAAAAGTACCCGATAAGCGGCAATAGGCTCGCCAGCTATTACGTCGGACCAAAAATATTTATGGCGAAATGTGGGCGTATAATACGCCTACCCCTTCGGGGAAACAGGCGTGATATTATGTATGTATGTATCATTCTTGACACACTTAATCTATCTCATTCTCATTATCTTTATCTTTACTCTTCTTGTCTCTTGCTCTTCGGCTGTTTTCATTGCAAGCCCATACCATGAACTGTCTCCTCGATTTTTTTCAGTCTAGGACTGCTACTTTCATCGCTCGTCTCGGTCCCAGCCGCCGCGGTGGATGCCCGAGACGTCGGGAGCCGCGAGACGACTCTCGGCCACCGTAGGCGCTGGCTTGTGGGGGGCGAGTAATGGGTAACTCGCCGCCCGTCCGTCTTCTATAGGCGACAGGCCACGTAGATGGCGCGTTCGTGTTCCACGCGCGCCTCAAAGAGATGTCAGCACACTGAGGGGCCCCCAGGGAGGGGACCAAGCCTGCCGGGGTTGCGGGAATGTTCGCAAGGATTACCGCGGCCTCGGTACGTAGCAGGCTCAAAAGAAGGAACATGGATGGTTTTTAGTTAGTAGAAGTCTGACACACTCTCCTGCTCCACCCACAGCGAGGAAAGGTCATTTGATGATTTTCCATCCAAAAAAAATGCAATATCAAGATAATTAAATTTAACTATATTATGCAATAGCGGGCCCCTGCTGTCTAACCATGGACTCTCGGAGAAGTCGGCTACACACGCTATGGTCGCACAAGGAGGTAGGAGGGGCGCGTACTGCGCCTCTCTAAGGAGGTCCTCCTGGTTTCGGTCCGGAGGACGTTGGCCGCAGGCGGGGTGTCAGACGCTGCAACCCAGTTACTGGCCTCCGCCGTTTTCTCAACAAGCGGCGGCCGTCGTCAGAAGATTTTAGTGGGTATTATTACTGGCAGTCGCATCTGCCGATGGTGAGTCCCACGCCCCCTTTCGGTCCCCCTTTGGACGAAAGGCAGTGCGTAAATGCATTTTGTTACAGACGTGAAAATGTCGTATGGCTGAGTTGATTGAATTCTATAATCCGGATGATAAAATACTAATTACAAAAGTTAACAATAAAACAAAACATTTAACCACTTACGTTAAGAACCATGTTAATAACTCTTTCTTTTTTCCAGTTCTTTCATTCAAGTTTAACACCTATTATAATATTGAGCAGTCACATATTATTAAATATATATATATATTTAAATATATATATCATGTCTGGATATTTTTTACATACTTAGAAAAGACAGATTTAATAATTTAATTTAATTGCCTTTGTACCCATAGAACAAGATCTTATTAATCAAACCCAATAGGGGCTAGATGACGTTATGTAAAATGTCAGAGGTTACTATTGTTCACATAAATCATTGAATATAATATGTTGACTCAGACGCAGACTGCGACAAACTAAAATCGCAATAAATTATTCTAATACAATTAAGACAGATGTGGCTTAGGCTCTAGTATGCCTATCTCTATGTCACTTCTAAGGTAGGGGGTTCAATTCTCAACACAGGATGCACACGTTCGTTTTACGGATTTATACGCCCTATGTCAGATACGCAAAATGCCAGACGGCCTAAATATCTAAAAGGACCCTAGTAGGTTTAAATCTTAGTAGAAATATTAGTAAATTATAAAAACTGACTTGCTTTTACTTATAAAAAAAAACCTTAACCCCCTAGGCTCCTTTTATATATTTGGACCGTCTGGCATTTTGCGTTTTTATGATATAAATTACGAGTATTTATAAAAAAAAAACAAGGACATATGGCAGTAGTAAATATGCAACACTATTAAATATAAACAAAATTATGCTTTTTGCAACTATGGCATTTTAGAAAGTACTTTTGGCATTTTATTCAAATAGAAATCGTGATCATACCGGGTGACTAGAATTCCATCTGTCACTTTGACATCACTGTCTGACGAGTAATTAATCAATTCACCTTTTGCTGTTGTCATTTTACCATCTACAGCTTTAATGATGGCATTGCCAGCACAGAGGTCCCATTTCTTGATGGTGGTAGCGTGGAGGTAGATGTCGTAGGTTCCATTGACTACACCCATGACCTTAAAGCCGGCACCAGCTGCTGGTGTGACGGTGGTTTTGGGGCCAAATGCTTCTTTGGCAATTTCAGCTACCTTACCGGGGTGGGAACGAGAGACTACCACTTTCGGATGGTCTTTGTTCTCTTCTTGCTGAAAGTATTTTTTTTATTTTTAGTTAGTCTAGTCTAGGTTTGCAAAGGGCTCAATGCTGGTCTATATAAAAAACTTAATGCTGGTCTATATTTTGAATTACTAAACACAATAGAAATGTGGAAATGTTGGCTAAACAAAAAATTTTAAAAATGTACTTTTTCCAATTTTGAATTCATATTAAACGCCACTCAAAGGGTCACCTATTCCAGCCTGTTATACCTGATTATTTACGACTATTTAGTGATTGTTTCTGAGTTATATGATTTTTAAGTATGTTTATCCATTATTAACTGCTTGAGATTGAATGGCACTGTGTTAGATATTGATGGATAACTATTCATTTTACCTGTCTATAAAAATAATTTAGCAGATATGAATAACAGACAGCCGATATGGCGTGGTGGCGTGTATACCCGCACTCCACTCCTGAGGTCGTGGGTTCGATTGTCACACAGCACAAATATTTGTGTGTATAAATATGAATATATGTTCTGGTCTGGGTGTTTTCCTATGTATATTAAGTATGTATTAACAAAAAAAAAAGTATTTATATTTTTTTTTTCTGTTATTTGGTATTCATAACACAAGTTTTGAATGATACTTATCTTGGAACTAAATAATTGGTGTAAGGATCAGAAACATTTCTTATTATTATTAAAAAACTTACATGAGCCACATTAGCAATATTGCTAGATATCTTTTTGGTGAACCAGCCCCAGTAAGTAGTGGGGGGGAATGGGTAATGGATCACACCAATTATAGGTACTCCTTTAATAGCCACGCACACCATGGTAGTCACATACTGGTATAATGATTCTGAAAGTATAAATTTAATATAAATATGTGGAAAGTGTTATGCTTGTCAGTCACTCTAGATGTAATGAAACAGGGTAGGAGTAACGGTGTGAGGGGATTCAAAACAGAACTCACAACGCAGATCCTTTGTGGATTCTTTCAAAGATCTTCAGAATCTTACCTGTATATTCCTGAGTTGCATCCAAAGGATCTATCCACACAGTGACATCTTTAGCGAAAACATGCTCATCATTCAAGTAGTCTATTACCCCATGTTCAGGCAGAGAAGACTCTGTATCAAGAGTGTCTTGCTCCGAACATGCTGAGTCGCTTTTCGAATGCTCTTCAGATATTATGGATAATTTAGGAAAAGTGTTTTTCAAACTATAATACATAGCACAGTGAGACGCATAGTCGGCATCAGTTACAGGATCAAAAGCACCTTCCTGTGTCTTGCCTTTACTCTTAACATGTAATTCATGATTCTTGCCTTCAATGACCTTTTTCCCACCTCGTTCAGCAGCAAGAACAGACGCTTTCAACAATATTTTTAAGTTTACAAGGTCACTTTTGTCATTCGGATAAGTTGAGCCACCAGAACTCCAATAAATTATGAGAAATAAAATGAATGCTAATGTGAAACATGAAAATTTGTTTATTCGTAAGGTTCCACTGAAGTTCATTGTATTTTATTTTAACTTAGTGCTCTTTTTTAAAAATGTATAAAATAAAACTATATTTTTCCAGAGGAACAAGTTCACGACCTGTAACAAAATTAATAATAAAATAAAATAAAATTAAAATGTTTTAGTTTAGTTTTTCCTTTCGTGGGCCAGCTGGAAGATGGTTCTTTTTGGAATAAGCTGTGCCCTGTACCCAATGTGTCTTAGTTTTTCTGTATGTATATTTCTGTGTGTGTACTAAATAAATAAATAAACAAATTTTACGTAACAACCCTAAAATTCTAAAATGTAGTGTGTAGTATTATAGTCCGCCAATCTCGTGCGCGACCGTCCCGCGGGGTGACAGACGTTGGCGGGGACGAGGTGGCGACGACGTTTCCCTTCCCCGCTACCCACTGACATCTTGTTTACCTCGTCTTACCTCGTCCCCGCCACCGTCTGTCACCCCGCGGGACGGTCGCGCACGAGATTGCCGGACTATAGTAATTCACAATACAGAGATTTTATTTGGGTTAGTTAGAGTGTAGCAAGGGGTGTGCAAGGCGATTGAGACCTAACATAACTCAAATCTTATGTAATTATTGTAAGAGGTGGCTAATATGAAACATATACTTCCGATGTATGGTTTAGCTAGAAAATTTAATGAAACTAATAAAATAAATCCAGCAGCTCCAATCTTAAAGAGCGTTTCAGTTTGTCTAAAATGGAAGGAAAAAGCATTTAAAATTGACATATAATAATTTAACTGAATCAAATGAGGCTACATTTTTAGGTTTAATATTAGATGATTGCTGATCGTGGAAATCCCACATTGACCACGTTTGCTGCAAAATAAATTTTGGAGGCTGACAAAGTTAACCAATATTCAAACGGCTTTAACAGCATATCATGGCTATGTGGCTTCTAATTTAAGATACGGGATCCTACTATGGGGCAATTCTGTGGGGATACAAAGAGCATTCATCGCGCAAAAACAGTGTGTCCGCGCCCTGAAAGACGTACCACCGTGGACTACCTGCAGACCGTTATTCAAAGAGTTAAGTTTGCCTACACTTCCTTCAATGCACATCTACGAAGCTACTGTACTTTTGCGAAACAGAATCCCGATTTGTTTACAAGGAAAAAAGACATGTGTAATTTCAATACCAGATATACAAACAAGTTAATTGTACCGCACTTAAAGACAGATGTCTTTAAAAGAAAATGTCGTTATATGGAGATCAAATTGTACAATAACCTACCTACCTGGTGGTAATCTAAAAAGATATTTAGATATTCTTCGGCACAGTGGCAAAACAACAGTAAATAATTTGTTAATACTGATGGTTTGCTGAACAACATTGGCCAGACTAAAGATTTAAAGTAATAGTTGATGAACTTTCCAAGGAATGGAATACCCTGTAAAGCGTGAAGATTGCTCAACGAGTCCGAGAGCACAATGGCCTGGAAAACTAGTTGAAGTTTCCATTAATCTAAAATACAGCCTGAGTAAATACAGCCTGAGTCAATACAGAAACTTATTAAAAAATCAATTTAATCAAGATGTAGATCAAGAAATTAAGCTTTCCCGGAATATCAAAATGGAATGAGGGAAGCCTAAATGAGTTTTACTTGAAGCCTTACTAAATAACCCTTCTTTTGATTGTTAGTAAAACAAATAAACTAATACCAAATATAATATACATATAACTAATACAGATAACACACTTACATGGGCAACATATAAATGGATTTAGCTAATTATGATTAAAATAGCTTAAATAGGACATTATACAATAAAATATTAAGTTATAAAATTACGAATCAGATCAAATAACCCAGGCAAAACACCACAAAGTGACTTTTGACATTTTGACGACCGAGAGAAACGAAAACATATCAGAAAAGACATTGACATTATGTTCAGAAACGTCGATAGCATTTCAAGTAAAATAAAGTATTTAATATAAACGCAACGCAATTTAATCATAACTTTTTATTTGTTACGTTTGCGGTGGATACATTGGGTCCATGGGGGCAGGAAGCAAAGCAGGTCTTGAAAGAGTTCCAAGTGCTCGCCTCATTGGTACTTCCAGTGATAAAAAGACTGGCAGCTACTTCAAGCAGCAGCGTATTGGCCTGGGCAATCCAAAGAGGAAATGTTGCCAGCATTCTTGGCACCATACCCATGGGCCCAAAGTTTTTAGTTTTTTATTATGTAAGACAGTAGGCAATTAAGATTTATAATTGTTAATTGAAAATAATAATGTTACATCAATAAATGATATATTATACGCAACAATTCGCGTTCTATGTCAAATTTCAATTCTCGGTGTTTCTAATCAGCCGATAATTAGGAAGTATAGGATAACACAGAAATGTATTTTGTATTATTTAGACGTTAAACGCAAAACAATTTTGCATATTGCCAATAAATTATAGTTACTAGTTTTAAATTTTGTAATAAATTCCTCAAAAACGCACTTTTCAACTAGAAAACCCACGAAACAGAAAAAACTAGTGGAAATGGTAAGTGACAAAATTAGTATGAATGAAGACCGTTGTCGCCAAACTCACACAAATAAACCATTGACCGTATATTACACTACAGATTAACAATGAGCGTAATTGGTCATTATTATTTTAGTCAAAATTAGCTTAAGTCAATTGTTCTACACCGGAAAATATACATTCATCCACTATAATAAGATTTAATTTGCTTAAAAGAAAAATACTTAAAACATTTTTTAAACTAAATTCAAACTACCTATGATTGTTGAGAAAGTATCGCTAGATGGTGTTGTTGTTTGTTGAAGCAATTCTTTCTTTCTTTATTTTAAATAATGGCTTCGTGCGTCTAGCACATTTAGCCAGTGTCAATTAAGTGATATATAAATAATATATAATTCATAGTAAATGAGAATGAGAGGTGATAAAGATGATAAATGGTAAATGAGATACCCTCCCCTAAGCCCCTTGAGTCCTCAGTAAAGATGTGGGACTATACTGAGATCTCAAATGGACTCCTTGAGAGAAAATATGAAAAGTGATGTTGCACTGTTTTGTTTCATTTACCAACACTCATGTATGTTCACAAACACTTAACGGTTAATAATCCACCGTTATTACACATTAATGTTAGAAATATCACAAATTTTAGAAAATAAAACAAAACTGCAGACATGACTCTTCACTTTCCCGCCAAGAAGTTTTTTTCGTTGAAGCAATTATAACCCTTATAAAATCGTAATAAGGTTGTCATTACCGCCACAGACGTAGATTCTACTGCTACTCTGCCAGTGCAGGGTGTCGCTTTGATTGTTGCAGTAGAAAGCGATATCGATAGATACGTTCGATAAAAACATGAAGTTTTTGAGAAATTTTTAATAACTTTTATTATACCTACATCGAAAATAGAATAGAATGAAAAACACGTTTATTTAAAATTAATTTTATTGTCCTTGAAATAAAACATATTTATTTAAAAACTGATGTTTTGAAAGTTTTATTTTTAATTTTAATAAATGATGTAGTTATGCGAACATTTATATATTTTTCGACAATTGCTTTCATCAAATCAGTGACATGATTGGACGCAGGAAATATATATATATATATATATATCGATATATCGTAATACATTATTTTCATTTATCGATAATATCAGTATTTCACCTGACTACATCATTAACTATGTAGCGAAGAACATTTGACATGGACTTGCCTAATACAGTTAAGCCAAAATGGACTTTATTTAAATACATTAAGGTTTATTTTAGCTAGTCGTTCAATTAAATAACGTGTAAACTGAAATTACATAATTTTCTTAGAATACAATTAAAATATTACTTACCGATGGTACGAAACACCTCCATTTATAAGATTTTTTCTCCTACTATCATTTTTGCACTCTAAAATAGAACAATACGGCATATTTTTTAAAATCAAGGGAACGCAACGACTACCAACTCGACGTGATGTCAGAACACAACTGCGGCTTGACTCAATGAAGTAAGCGTAACAGCGCCTACTTGTGACACGCGCGATACGCCTACTTTGCACTTCCACTAGTTTTTTCTGTTCCGTGAGAAAACCACTATCGTTCGAAAATGTATCGAAGAAAAATAGAAGCGAAGGGTTTTTAGATATAACTTCTTCGGCTACGTATACAAGTGTATGAAAAAGGAATATTATAGTACAGTGAATTCTGATTATTCCGTGTTGTCTCCATCCCTATTACAGTCTCTACTACTTTACTGGGGCTGAGGCATGACTTTGGCTTGACTGGAATATAACGGACTTTACTTGAGTATGACTGTGACTAATGGACGAAACCGCTGCATATATGCAAATAACTGGAACTAAACTTCTTGGCGGGAAAGTGAAGCGTCATGTCTGCAGTTTTGTTTTATTTTCTAAAATTTGTGATATTTCTAACATTAATGTGTTATAATAGTGGATTATTAACCGTTAAGTGTTTTTGAATATACATGAGTGTTGGTAAATCAAACAAAGCAGTGCAACATCACTTGTCAAATTCTCTCAAGGAGTCCATGTGAGATCTCAGTATAGTCCCACATCTTTACTGAGGACTCAAGGGGCTTATGGGAGGGTATCTCATTTACCATTTATCATCTTTATTACCATTATTCTCATTTACTATAAATTATATATTATTAATATATCACTTACTTGACACTGGCTAAATGTGCTAGACGCACAAAGCCATTATTTAAATGGAAGAAGAAGGAAGAAAAAAAATCCGTTAGTTGCCTGTTATTGTCAATTCAGTCACGTAACGTCAGTGTCAAATTTAGCTGTGTCGAGTGTGTAGAGTAGGATTTTCTCATCTCTCGAATTATTATTTAATTATAACACATATTTTGATCGTAGTTTCTGTGTAAATAATACTAATACTACTAATAATAAATAGCAGCGCAAAACTTTACAATGATTTTGGTTGATATTCACGACATGGTAAGCACTGGTGCAAACATAGACCCAAGTCTGAATCACTTGGCTTGATTTAATCTATCTAATAGTTACCTCGGCGTTGTTAATTATTTCAGGCCAGCTGGTGGACGTTAGTGATAGCTCTACAAGTAATTGTACTGTCCTCATATTTTCTATGGACAAAGAAAAGAGGTCGTAAAACACTTCACTCTCTTTGCAATGGTAAACCTGTACAATGGAATCCTTTGCCTTTGATTGAGCATGACGTTATAGTAGAGGAACCGCCACTATTGGGAAAAATTGACGATAAAGTGCTTAATGTTGGTGCTATGAGCTTTTTGTGTCTTGATAAAGAGGAGTCTATAATAGAGAGTTCATTGAAATCGTTGGATAAGTATGGTGTGGGTTCGTGCGGTCCCCGTGGGTTTTACGGGACTATAGACGTGCACTTGGAACTAGAGGAACGCCTAGCCAAGTTCTTGGAGGTGGAAGAGACCTGCGTTTATTCATATGGGTTTTCAACAATTGCCAGCGCCATACCATCCTATGCTAAAAAAGGAGACATTATTTTTGTGTAAGTATACTTTGAAGTTTGCAACAATTAATAATAATTTATACTGGTGAATTGTTATTTTTGATGAGTCCATGACTTATAATAGAGTACTACTCAAGATTGTTATATATTGTTTAATCACCTTGATTGTTAGCTGCAAGTGGTTTTTCTTGATTATCACACTTTTACTGACAGATACTGTTAATAAATATGTATTTTTTTTGAATCTCCTTATTAGTCTGGTCTTTCAAAAGAGTTTTCCATTATACACAGTTAGATATGAGTACGTCATGCGTGTGATATTACAAATGTAATATTAAGCGGCCAAGTAATGTCACATTACAAATCACGCGACAGTACAAACCTCTACACTATTACTTGAATAATGCTGAGATGCCATCAACCAACTGCTGACGAGCAAAACAACATACCTGTATTTTTTTGGCTAAATACTTAATACTGGGACAGTAAAGGAATAATAATGTACCTATTTAGATAAGCCAAAAAAATATATTTTGAAAAATATTTTACCGATACCTAAAATTTATAAGTAATATTATGAAAATGGTAATGGTGAAAAGCAGTTACATTACAGTATTTTAAAATGATGAACCAACAGCATTACAAGAAGTTAAGCACCAAATGTGATGAATAGTGTTTCCGGTGATGGTGATCCATTGGTATTGGCATTACACAGCTAAAAATGTGATGTGATTACGCTACACAGTACATTACGCTGCAGTATACTGTTTTGCGCATTTCTATTTCTAGCCAATCCCAGTTATCCTGCAGTTGTCATAATAATTGCCTTTCATATTTTCACAAACAATATTTTTTCAGTGATGAGAATGTATGGTTTGCTATCCAAAAAGGTATAGACGCATCACGCAGCACAGTGCGGTACTTCAAACACAACAACATGCAACACCTTGAACAACTACTATCTGAAGCCTCAATGAAAAAGGAGTTGAAACCAAAGAGACGAGCATTCCTCATCGCTGAAGCTATTTACTTTAATACGGGAGAAATGTGTCCTTTGAAGAAACTCGTGGAATTGGCTAGGAAATATAAGCTAAGAATTATTTTAGATGAAAGCTTGACTATTGGGGTGAGTTTGCCAAAGTATTTTTGTACAGGTTTCAGACCTCTTACAAATCAAAGTGAGAGAGTATCAGGCCATACTCCATCACTATGATGCTCATACCCAGTGTGGTTTGGTAAAGACAGAAAATTAAATGCAAATTATGTTTTTGAAATCTAATATTTTATTTAAAATTTTAAATGTGACAAAAATATTTATTAAGCTATCATAACATATTAGGCTTTATTTCATGTAATGTTTATGTAGTTGGTTTTATAAATTTCAATTTTTTTTTATTTAGACCGGATGAATTTTATAAATTATTTTAAGGATTATATAGAATCCCTATCTACATAAATAAAAAAATTAAACCATATAAACTTACAATTGTGTTTACAGGTGATTGGAAAAAATGGCAGAGGCATAACAGAACATTTAAATGTGCCCAGAGATGAGATCGACCTCATTGTGGGCTCATTGGAGCACTCCTTCGCCTCTGTAGGAGGGTTTTGTGCCGGCACACATTTCATTGTTGAACACCAAAGACTTTCTGGGTTAGGTGAGTATCCTAAGGGGTCATCCATCCATTTTGCTGAAGTGTTAACTTGTAATTTCTGTTTTTCTACGTGTTTACTACTATGTTGCGAACCTAATGAAACGGGGGGGCTGAAAACCAGCGCTGCGTAGAGTAGCCTACTCTGTGCAGCATAAGCTGAGCTTACTCCAGTTGCTTTTAGGATTATGACTATTTTTAATTTTATATTTTGTCATGTTAATGTATTCCTTTAAAGCAATAAATGATTTTTTATTTTATTTTATTTATTATTTATTTATCCATAAATTACGTCACATGAAATCCGTAATTTTTTTAACCCCCCCTCCGTCCTTGTCACAGCTGGTCACACTTGTGAGACTCCCTCCTCCTTAGTGTGATGTTACATATTTTGCAATTGTACAGCAAAAATAATTACATCAAAACAGCAGTTCCAAAATGTTCATAGGACCTGGATTTTGAAATGTGACGTCACGAAATCTTGGGTCCCTCCCATTCTCTTGTCACACCATGTCACACTTCGTCAACCCCCTCCCTCCCCTTAACCCGTGACGTATTTATGGATAGCCCCTAATTGGCCACACATGTGTCGTTTACATCTTTGCTATTTGTAATTTGTTCAATGTGTGTAATGTTTTATGTTTTTGACGATAAAAGTACTTCTCATAATACCTACTATAGCTTGCTTACAGGAATTTACTATAACAGTAATATATTGACGGCTTGGTTTGAAATATAGATTTCCATCTATGACTTCTGGGGTGGCCAGGTCACAGAATTTGTTTCCAAATAGTATCTTTCTTTCATAGGAAGGATCTTATTTATAAAATAAGATTATATATATGATTATTAAGCTTATATAACAAAAAAAAAAATCCAAAATGACATTAAAACATAAGTTTAACATAATGAGTATAAGTTAAGTTCAGTACTACTTTAAAATTTGTTTTCGAAAAGCCATATAGAAAATAATAAATATACAAATAAATACACAATAAATATCAATTAATAAATTTTACAATTAATATACTGCTTGCATAACGTAGTAAATGTTATTACTTGTAAGTCTGATAATCTTATTATTTTAAGGTTACTGCTTCAGCGCTTCCCTGCCTCCTATGCTGACGCAAGCTGCCATATCAGCTTTGGATATTTTAGAGGAAAAACCGGACATTATCAATGAGCTGGATGAAAACTCTAAGAAATTGAACAAGTGAGTTTAAAACAATTTATATTTGAGAAGATTCTTTTTAACTTCGTCGCTTCATTAATTTTCCCTTGAGAATTCAAGATGATTTTATTCCAAATTTTATAAATAAAGTCTCAGATAGACTTACTTCCGTATTTACAGTAAATATACATAGATATACATAATATTACGCCTGTTTCCCCAAAGGGATAGACAGAGGAATATTAAACGCCACTTTGAGCCTCTTGCCGCTTACAGGGAACTTTTATGTTTGCCAGAGCCTCGTCTGTTGTTCGGCAGGTGCTGCTCAGATCTTGGTAGGATCCCTCTATATAGTAAATATTTGTGGCGCTTAAATAAAATAGCAATTGTCAATAGGTCTTTGCTCTTGTATAAAAAGATATTCCTTATGATTGTACTGTTTGTTTGGATTATTTTGTATGCATTCTTCTTTTCTATATAATTTAAGTTGTATTTAACTATGTACAAGCTCTGCTTGATTTGGGGCTAGGTGGAGTTGTCTGAAATATGTGATCATATTAGTATTCTATCCAATCATATATTTTTACTTGCAGAGCCTTAGCCAAACTGAAGTATTACAATTTCCGTGGAGATGAACTCTCACCGGTCAAACACATATACTTAAACAAGGACGATTTGACAGACCGTCTGAAGCACAGCTACCTTAGAAACATAGCTAACTATAGCCTAGAAAAAGGAGTGGCATTTGCTGTAGCTGCTTACCTTAGGGACGTAGAAGTGAACTGTCCGGAACCATCCATCCGAATAACATCGAGCAGAAAGTTGAACGATGAAAAAATTGCTTTAATATGCAAACTGTTGGACGAGGCATATGAAAAAGTTGGACCTAAACCAGATTTGCAACCAGTGCTTTGAGGTTAGTTTGAGACATTACCAAAGTATATTTTTTCATAATGTTATTATTTAAAGTTAAGTACAAGCGAATATTGTTTCGCAATCAAGTGTTTTAATGCTTTTGTCATACGGTTTTTTTCACAATAAATATTGTATTCATATACATTAAGTGAATAAGATTCTCTAATAACATACATATACATTCAAAAAGCAAAATGCTTTTATATTAAAAACTTTTAGTCATTATAAAGTGCTAGTTTTAATAGTTTAATAATAATTAAAAAGGTTTGCAATTTGGTGACCACTTTATCTTAAGACAAGAAAATTAATCTTATTCAAGTAAGGTATATTTTAATACGCACAACTACTGCGTTTCTAAATATCCTCATTACTATAGTAAATATCGATGCATTTAAATAATTTTATTTAAGTATATTATCACTTAAAATAATGGTACATAGATACTATTAATATATATATGAGATAATTGCATTTTATTAACCATATGACAGGGCTGTATATTAAGGCCAAAGCTTGTTATTAGATTTGAACATGTCTTATGACAATATTTAATTAGATTTAGGTATTATTATAATATTTAGTATGTTGTATGTTTTTTACGAGCAAAGTTTAATAAAATATTTGAACAAAATAATTATGCAACATGTCAAAATAAAAAGTTCATAAAATAGTTTTAATGTTATTTATTTGTAATTTACATAATAATTACCAATAATGAGCATTCCGTCAAACGCTTTTACTATCAAGTATTAATATAGAATTCCAGTTATGTATTACATAGAATTCTATACCTACATACTAATTTGTAATGTGCTATAATGCGATCGCGCAGTAGCTAGAATTTCGTGTAAGGACTTCTTTGAATACTGTGGTCACATACTGTTTTGTATAAGTGCAAGAAAACAACAACAGCCTTACCATCGCAGGTGAAATGTTTGCAATCCCTTAACCCTTTACCAGGCGTTGGTCAATATATGGCCACCATAAATTGAACCTTATGCGGTTAACTTAAGGTGGAAAAAAAATTAATATTTTCAACGTGCTCTGCCTGTTAAAGGGTTAAGGCGGCGGTCATTGCAACTGTATGAGCGTGATGCATATATTTACGCGAGAGCGACAAGAGACAGAAACGGGTTTGAGGTCAATGTACGAAATTCTTCCTGCTCCGCGACTGCACTATACCTATTTATAATGATATAGATACACTATAGTTTATAATGTGCTATTTATATTTAGAATATTTTAATAGTTGATAGCAAGTAAGAACTATGCACTTTAGAAAAACATTAAGTACAGTCACATCTGGCAGTATTTGAAATTTAAGATTTATGTAGTAACATTCGTCAGCAAAAAAATATATTTTGTTAATTATTTTATACTCCGCATCCTTAAACATAAAGACTAATCACGACTAAATGCACACTTATATTTTTAATTAGTACAATGTCAGTTCGTGTTAACCCTATGACCGTTAGTCGCGTTAATAGCTACTTTAATATGGTACTAGTTAACTGGTAACGTAGGTAGCTACGTTATTCAACTGTCTTCAAAGGGATATTATTCTATCAAAGACTTTATGGCAGATAAAAATGCTTGGGATTAAACGTTTGGGATTAAACGATTGCGTTTCATACAGGCTATTCTAATATGAATGACTTGAAAACATAAATATTGTTAAGGTTATGTTATATTGCATTGTATAGCTTCACTGACAAATGAAGATTGTAATTCTAGTACCAAACTAATGGACATATTTAAAAGAGCATAGCCTGTGAGTTTCTTGCCAGTTCTTCTTACAGAGCGGTGGCTCGGAACTGGCACTTAGATTCACTTACACTTAATTATTTTTTGTTTTTAAATTGTTTTGTTGCATGTGAGTGAATCTAAGCTTCGTGATTTAGTGTAATATTATTTCGATTGTTTTTTTTTCATTTGTAATCATGACGTTTTCAAGTACTATGTATAATAGTTTATGAAATAAATTATTTTTTACTTTACTTTACTTTACATAATTATTAAATCTATAGTTAGTAAAACATTATTCAAAGTCAAAATACTTTTTATTTCATAAACTATTACATAGTACTTGAAAACGTCAAAATTATAAAAAAATAACAAAAACAAATTAAATATAATTATACTAAAATCACGAAGCTTAGATTCACTTGCAACCAAACAATTTAAAAAAACAAAAAATATTTAAATGTTAATCTAAGTGCCAGTTCCGAGCCACCGCTCTGTAAGAAGAACTGGCAAGAAACTCACAGGCTATGCTCTTTTGAATTATCGATTGGTTACTTACAATCTTCATTTGTCTGTGACGCTATACAATGCAACATAATGTTTCAATTTAAATGACAGAGTGTGTTAGAACTAAGTATTAAGGGAGGTATTTAATACTTTTAACTTTTTCCTGAAGTGTAATCAATTTGAATTCAATGGTTTTCATGAAAACCCAAATTTTACCGTGTATATTGGATCAATGGATTCAACGATCGATATGGCGTGGAGGTCCGTGTACCAGCACTCCCCTCCTGAGATCGTGGGTTCGATTCCCACGCAGGAAAAATGTGCATGAACATGAATATTTGTACTGGTCTGGGTGTTTTTTATTTATATTAAGCATGTATTTACAACACAAAAAGTGTGTAAATATGTTTATCCGTTATTCAGTATCCCTTTTCATTTTCTAGGGACTAAATAATTTGTGTAATTGTTAGAATTATCTGAAATTATGCTTGTTTACCAAAACAAACATTTTTATACCTTCCTTAAAACTTAAAGGTCTACTGCCAAGCGCGAATCCACTGTGTGGGCACGATGAGCATGCCACCAGCTCTGGTAGGCATCTGACGTAAAATGTTCACGGTCTACTAAAATTTACGAATCTGATGATATAATATCAAATGCCTAAATAAAAAATTTAAAAACCAATTATTTTTTGGTAGCTGTGACCACAATCTTTTTTGAAGACTGGATCAGCGCCTGTCTTGTGCTTTTGAAACGATAATAAACTATGCATAAAATGTGTTCATCTTAAATTTAAGGTGCTAGTAGGGTTAACAGTACGTTTTAAACGGAAACCAGAATAGTGTTTGAACAAATTTGTTCTTTAATGTAGATTATTTCTTGGTATAGAATGCGATGGATAAAAATTAACGTTAAGGCAAAAATCTAGCGTAGCTAAAAGTAAATTTATTGGATTATAATGCTGTGATGTTAGAAAATGTATTGTTTTTTTAACTGCAGATTTAAGAACCGTATCGACGAAAATTTTAAAAGTTCAAAATCATTTATATAATTTTGGCTCAAAAGAGCTCTTATGAAGGTCAAAACTTAAAAACTAGCGCGCCCATTCACTGCGGGCGGGAGATTGATCGTAAAAGAACGGGCAAAAAATCGTTAAGGTTAGTTTTTTTTCCCGCCAGTTATTCTGCTAAAGTATCATGCAAGTTCCCTTGATTGTCTACTGCCTCCATAATCATATAGTGTGGTTACATCTACATATGTGCCAAGTTTCAATAGATTCTGATCACTTAACTTAACAATAAAAAATACAACAACCGATAATTACTTCCCGGGCAATAATTTTGGAAACTAAAACAAACATTTTTTTTTTTTGGTACCTCTTAAATGGTTTTAAAATATAAATATAATAAGACAAACTTTAAAATCTATTATCATCATTAAAATCTGTTTTCTCTGTTAAAAAAACACGTCATCAACTTTATCATGTCGACTTGTCGAACATTTCAACTTTTTCGCCCAAATATAAGGCATTCGCGTAATTCATTTCATACTAAAAAATTCAATCACTCTGATATAAGCTAATTTAATTAAGGTGTACGATATATATTTTTATATTCGTATATTAATTTCTAAATGTAATACACCACTACACACGGTACATTTTTGACACCACGCCATTGGAATTCACAATCTGTTTTGAGGTTATTCGAATAAATCGTTAAGAAAAAAAAATTTGAAAAATTGACTTAAGTATATTTTTAAAACGTCTAGAAATCATTTCTATACTTCACTACATATCAACACTTACATAATATATTCTAATAAAAACTATAGCTTTTAATTAAGCATTAGCCAAGTTTCGCTAGGGCCAGAGCTAAAATAAAAAAACAATATGTTAATTAATTTTAGAGTGTTTAAACTACTTTAATATTAAATGCTTATGTTCTATAGAATAAGGTTCATATTTGAGATAGTAAAGCAAATGTTTATATATTTTCTACTCATAATTAAATATCCTGTGAAAATTATACTTAAATACATTCATGTAAACATTGAATCTAGATTCTTAGATTTGATTAAGTGCAAACTTATTTATACTTTTTTGTTTTAATGATAAGAAATTGAATCGCTTGACCGTCATTTATCTTTAAAGTTTATTTTGAGCAAGCGAACGAGTATCCTAAGTATTTTAATAAGAAATAAATTGCTTTTGTGCTTACACTTTCTAAAAAATATTGCTTGTAAAACACTAAACATTTCTCTCGTTTTTTTAAATTGGCCGTACATGTCAAGCTTGTTTTACCTCAAAAATAAGAACTATACAATAGTGTATTCAAATTTTAGTTTTAAATACTTACATAATACTGTTTTATGGTGATTGTCATTACCATAAAGCCTCGTATCCATTAGGCAACAATTGTCGCGCAACAAGATCGACGATGTTAGCTGGCGCGCAATATGAAGCGCGGATTGTTTTTTATTTGTAAAACATGCAGTTGTGTGTCAATTGTTGCCAGGTGATGTAGTATTATAAACACCGCCGCTGAAATCAACACTACAGTCCGGCAATCTCGTGCGCGACCGTCCCGCGGTCTAGCACACGGCTACACACGATGAGAAGTTCCCCCTTCCCCACTACCCCACCCGCTAACCGCTCTTGTTTACCTCATCCCCGCCACCGCCTGTCACCCCGCGGGAAAGTCGCGCATGAGATTGCCGAACTATAGTTCCTCTGGCGACATGTTGTCGACGACTGGCCATGCGTGGATAGAACACATTCACAGATATTAATATACCATAGATAACGCAAATGCATGTGATTCGATTCGAACCCCGACCAATCGTCGAGGTTGGCCACCGCTACTTATAGTCCACGCGCGTCTGTTGTTGTTTTTTAAATACTGTTGCATGTTATAGACAGTTCAATCCAAGATGACGCATGAATTGAGCAATTTTGAACTCTATATATTGGTGTTAAGAGCGTCGCCATGCGTCTTCGCTATAATTCCACGCATTATAGTCTTTAATATTTAAAACACATTTAAAAGAAGTACAGCACAGTGATTTATACAATCTGATATATTTTAAACAATAACTGTATTATTAAAGAATGAACAATTTAATTCATAAGTGCTTATTTCGTTATATTTAAATAAAAGTTATCTAGTTACTATTTGTGTGTTTTATTTATGTCTAGATTAAATTTTAGCAACTAATGTGAAATTTACTAATTTTAATCTATGAGATCAATTTTTTTAAAAGGGTAACAAAAGTATATGCTGGATAATTTGATTTAAAAACATTACTTTCAGACAAAATATTTTTTTATGAGGTGACTTTGAGATCATAATTTTAAGTTATAAGTACAAAAGTCGTTTTTTGGGTTTGTTAGTATTTATTTTCCTAAAAAACCTACTAGTCGTTAGTTCGAAGAGTTCGTTATTACATAAGGTGTTCGGTTGATATATGGTGAGTTGCGCAGTGACTGCCTATAAATAGTGCCACCCCGTTTGTTTCATGGGAAGTCGTAAGAGTTGACGAAGAGAAATCCTACCGGATAATGTGGTGATTATGGGAACATTTCCTTAATATAATTAAAACTATTTGGGAGGCCAATGTTCAACAATGAACTTCGTTTTGCTGAAATGATGATGATGCTTACCACTGTATTAAAGGTGGTCAATTTTTATTTGAGAAAGTCTTACATTCCTTTAAAAAAGTCCAATTAGATAGGTCCAACTTCGAGAAAGAGGTCAATCGTCGAATCGGGGAGAACGGGTGTGACCGACATAGCGAAGCGAGTTTGCAAGTGGCAGTGGGCGGAGCACATATTTTGAAGAACCGCTGGGGCTTCAAGGTTCTTCAATGGTGAACACGAATCAGCAATTTTGGAGGCCTATGTTCAGCAGTGGACTTTAAATGGCTGAAATGATAATGATGATCTATCTTTCGCCAGCAGTTTCGTCCGTGTGACCGACAGCGATATTTTAGATAAGACACATGTTTTCTTACAGGGGCGTTTTGCAAAGGGGACATTCTACGACTAATCAGCCTTTGACTGTAGAACCTTATTACTGTTAATATAGTAACTTGGTTTTAAAACTATTTCCAAAATATCTACAGCAGATTTTAGAGCGCCTTAAAACACGATGAGTATAAAACCACATTAATTACCGATTTTAAACCTAAACTTAACTCATTTGTAATTGGACGAAGATAGATGGCAAAGGCAACGTAACGGATCTTTATAGAACTATCTTTCGTCACCGGGTTTGCTCATGTGACCGACAGCAAAATTTGAGAAATATCTACACGTCGTCAGTCTAATTTTCAAACTGCCTAACCGCTAAAACTACACACTGCACGTTTTCAAGTACTATGTAATAGTTTATGAAATAAATGACATATCGTCGGGGATAGTGCAAATCCGCGTAACTAGCATTGGATAATACCGCGTAACTGAAAAATTTTGCTAATTTAAGTTAATGGGCGTAACTGTCGCAGAGCCCAAACAAGCTAGGCTAAAACAAGAGGTGGGACATATAATCAAATATGTAATGTGTAAAAATGAGCCCAAAAGTAGTTGAAATAAGAAACTTATTAAGGTTTTTTACCTTCCCCTGTCAAAATAGATCTAATGCAGAAACGCAGACTTTACGTATGGTAGTTTCGCGGATTTGGACTATGCCCGACGATATGATTATAAAATTTCACTTTTAATGCCATCTAGTGTAAAATTTCGAGATCTATAGGTTGGTTGAGTTATTAACGAATTGGAATACTGCCATACTTCAGCTTAAAAGCCGCTAACTGTAAGAGGGTAACTTCTGAAATATAAAGTCTATTGCATAACAGCTGCGTTTGAATTCCAAAATTACCTACTGACAGCGGCTTTCAGGTAAAGAACGGCAGAATAACACCTGTATTAAATTAGTGCCTAAACTATGAAAAATAAAGGTGCTTATTTGACGACCGATATGGCGTGGAGGTTAGTATACCTACACTTCACTATAGAGGTCGTGGGTTCGATTTCCACACAGGACAAATCGTTGTGTGCATGAACATGAATATTTGTTCTGGTCTGGGTGTTTTCCTATGTATATTAAGTATGTATTTACAAAAAAAAAGTATGTAAGTATCTATGTTTATCCGTTGTTTAGTATCCATAACACAAGTTCTAATGATACTTATCTTGGAATTAAATAATTGGTGTAATCGTTAGAAAATATTTATTATTACAAAACATCTAAAGTTAAACTATAGGTTTAAGACTAGTGCTGTCACTTTTATCTGATAAAATAAAGACAGTGACAGCACTAGTTTAAGCCCTGGTTTCATTTAAAATTTTGTTTTGTAATAAGCTCCAAAAAGTTTTTACTTCCTCCTGAAAAGTTTTCTCAAATGGACATAAGCAGTTTGAAAATTAGGCTGACTACGTGTTACCTTATACTTCTCTTTACGTGTTGTAAGCGATATTCTGCGACTAAATAGCTATTTAATGTGGAATTAACTCATCCTTCATATGACAATAACCCACACTTCGTTGGAACTCGGTCTCGTCAGGCGAGTGCAGAGGAGCCCTGATCTCAATGAGCCTCCTGTCAGTCTCCAGAGCTTGGTTCTTGTACTGCAAGTCCTTCGTCACGCGTTGGTGATGGTTGTACATGCCGTGGTATGTTGACCTGAAGGTGTAACAGTGTATTTTAAAAGGCTGGTTCTTGTGTTGGCCTATTCTTTGACATGCTAAAACATTAAAAAAATATTTAAGTTTACTTGAATTGATAGACCCCAAAACTACTACATCGATTTGAAACATCATTTCACATACATACTTAATATTATTATCACGCCTGTTTCCCCAATGGGGTAGGCAGAGGCATATTATACGCCCACATTTCGCCAGTTATATAGTTGATCCTACGTAATAGGTAGCGAGCCTATTGCCGCTTTCCGGGCGCTTTTATATTCGCCAGAGCCTCGTCCGTTGATCGGCAGGTGCGCCACTTGCAGGTGAGGTTGACTTGCGCTTTTTAGATCTTTTTAGATTTCATGGTTACCAGTAATTTTACAAGATGACGCAATTTACAAATTGTCCAGTAATTTTACAAGATGACGCAATTTACAATCTGCTTATGACATATGAGTAGGTACAGTCAGCGTTAATCGCGATCGCGTGGTACCCGCTATCCTACTACAAAAACTATACGGCATAGGTGTTCGTGGCATTGCACTCAAATGGCTAGCTTCATACCTAGAGGATCGCGTCCAATACGTAGAAATACAGTACACATGCCCAGATAGTAGTGAAATTAAAAATATTAGGTCTAAAGAAGCAAAGGTGTCCAAATCAATCACCCAAGGAAGCGTAATGGCCTGTCTTCTATTTCTTATTTATATTAATGATTTACCAAGCATAATTGACGAAGCTAGTATATTGTTCGCAGACGATATGTCAGTTATATTGCCTGCCAAAGATGAGCTGCAACTAAATGAGAAAATAAATACTAAATAAAATAATATCTTGGTTAAACGATCACAACTTAGTTATCAACTTTAATAAAACTAAATTAATGGTCTTCAGACCATATCAAAAGAAGCCACTACATATCAATTATTCGATAAATAACATAAACATAGAATTCGTAAATACATTCACTTTATTAGGATTAAGTATAGATAGTAACCTTACTTGGAAAAGTCACGTTGAAAGCGTATCAAATAAATTATCGCGATTTATATATGCATTAAATGAACTAAAAAGATCAACCGACACCAACACCGCCAAGACTGCATATCACGCGTATGCACACTCGTGGCTACGCTATGGTATCGCGCTCTGGGGTAACAGCACTGATGCACCTAGACTTTTCACCTTGCAAAAGAAATGTATACGGGTACTGGCAAATATAGGACCGATGGAAAGCTGCAGGCCATTCTTCAAAGAATATAAAATTTTGACCGTCCCCTCTCTGTATATCTTAGAAACATGTAAACTTGTTAGGCAAAATATGACTATGTTTGTTAGTGTAGATGATAACTACACAGGAACTATAGGACTAAGAAAAAGAAATAAACTACGTTTACCAACTAGTACGCTGGCTATATGACCATACTCCATGGCAGTGAGACTGTACAATGCTCTACCTAAATATTAGGTCGGGGAAAAAGTCTTTTCGCATAACGTAGGTATAAACTTATTATAAATTTTTTTTGACTGTACTATTTGTGTCTGGCTGGTTATGGTAACATTAAAAAGGTTCCATTATAAAGAAAAGAAAAAAATAAAAAAAAGTTGTTTCCCGCTATTTTTCATTTGTTTTTCTCTCCGTTAAAATGAGTGAATCTAATGAAGAAATTCGATACATTTTAAAATTTTATTATAAAAAAGGCAAAAATGCAACTCAAGCAGTGAAAAAAATTTGTGATGTTTATGGACCTGATGCAGTGTCAGTAAGAGTAGCACAAATTTGGTTCAAACGTTTTCAGTCCGGAAATTTTGATGTTAAAGATGCACCTCGCTCTGGTCGCCCTGTTACGAATAAAATGGACGCCATTTTTGAAAGAGTGGAGCAAGATCGGCATATTAGTAGTTACGATGTAGCTGAAGAACTAGGAATTGACCACAAAACAGTTTTGACCCATGTGAAGAAAGCTGGTTATACAAAAAAGCTCGATATTTGGGTGCCACACGAGCACACTCAAAGAAACTTAATGAACCGTGTACTCATTTGCGATTCATTATTGAGACGTAATGAAACCGAGCCGTTTTTGAAGAGATTGATAACTGGCGATGAAAAGTGGATCACGTACGACAAGAACGTGCGAAAAAGGTCGTGGTCGAAAGTTGGCCAGGCTTCACAGACTGTGGCCAAACCTGGCCTAACACGAAATAAGGTGATGCTGTGTGTATGGTGGGATTGGAAGGGCATTGTTTATTATGAGCTTTTACCGCCCGGCAAAACCATCGATTCTGATCTTTACTGCCAGCAACTGATGAGATTAAAGGAAGCAGTCGAGAGAAAACGGCCGGAATCGATCAACAGGAAGGGTGTGGTCTTTCATCACGATAACGCTAGACCACACACATCTTTAGCCACTCAGCAAAAATTAAGAGAGTTCGACTGGGAGGTCCTAGTGCATCCACCATATAGCCCTGACCTTGCGCCTTCAGATTTTCACCTGTTTCGGTCTCTGCAGAATTCTTTAGGTTCTGTAAGGTTGACCTCAAGAGAGGACTGCCAAAACTATTTGTCCCGTTTTTTTGATCAGAAGTCCCAAAGTTTCTACAGTAACGGGATAATGTCTCTGCCCACAAAATGGCAGAAAGTTATTCAACAAAACGGTACATATATATTGTAAATAAATGTAAATAAACTTTGAAAAAAATGTCTTGACTTTTCATACAAAAATACGAAAAGACTTTTTCCCCAACCTATTATATTAGAGATACTGATATTTATGATACATTTGTAGCGTCTCTAATTAATTTTTTAAATGATAAATGTTTCTATAAGGTAAATGAATACTATACCAAAGTGCAATAATGTAAATTTTAATTCAGTAAATAATTGCAATTTTATTTTTTTATATCTATTAATTATGATTAAATAAGTTGGTATATACCAAAGTGCAATAATATTTAAATTTATTCTTAAGTCTTACCTGATAATTCCAACTTTAAATTTAATTTGTATGTTTTAATATGATTTAATAAGTTAGTCTGTACCAAAGTGCCATAATGTTTAAATTTACTGTAATGCTTCATGAAAAATTTATATAATGATGGTATAGGGTAGTTGTATTAATGATAAGTTTGTTTTAAATATCTTATTTTGATTTCATTACATATACTTATAATTTTTAGCATAATGCGTTATTTTGTTAATTTCATAAAATTTTTACTTCACTATAATTATAAGCTTATATTGCTATGCCCTTGCAGGGTACATGTGCTGTACTAAATTAAATATTGTATAACTACGTATACCTAAACCACATGTAACGCAATAAACGATTTGATTGATTGATTGATTGATTGATTAAATAATGTCACTCAAAGTGACAGGGGCGGCTGACAATCAGATACTCGACGTAACATACGTCGGGTAGCACAAGCTGAGCCAATACCTTTTGTTTTCTTTTAAGTCTATTGTCTTATCCTTCAATTTTTATTTTCTTTGTAATTTTTTTTTCATGTTTGAATTGTTTTTCAATTGTTTAGGTTTAAATTTTAATATTAAGAAAACAATAAAATAGTTTTTATTTGTTTAATTTATTTATTTACATTAACATATGAACACCTACGCTCTAGTAGCCAATAGAGACGGGGGTCAATCTTTATGACACTTTGGATTTAACAAATAATGTGAAGCAGACTTTACTAAGGTTATCACTACATTAGTATAAAACAAAGTAGCTTTCCTCTGTCTGTCCCCATATAGGGAAAGATTTTTAAAACCACGCATAGAATTTTGATGCGTTTTTTAAGCTATTGCATAGCTTCTATCGCGGGCCTTGAGCGTGAAGACCGAATCCAGAAATTCCGTAACGAAAAAAACCTAACACCCCCCCCCCCCCACTCCGACCGGCACAGCAAGCGGTCATACTTTTTAGTTTTTCCATCTATCGATAAATAGCAGAACTTTTAATGACTTTTTAAAATATCACGCTTCTCTTTTTAGTTCAGCAACCCGCCTTTAGGTGGCATTAGTTGTATCGGCGTTACTGCGCATGCGTAATCCCCTTCTTCGCCCCGCAATCCACACGTCTTTTTTTATGTATACGTAATACTTATTAATGACGCGCAGAGAAAGTATATACCTATGATATTATATCTATATAAATGTACATAAAAATAAATAATTATAATTGCATAAGTTGATAAAAAATGCTATGCAATAGCTTTACCGCGGCAGTCTCCGAGTGCCATACGTCTTTTTTTAATAGATAGAAAGATTCAAAAGGATTTGAAGCTATTGCATAGCTTCTATCGCGGGCCTTGAGCGTGCAGACCGAATCCAGAAATTCCGTAACGAAAAAAACCTAAAACCCCCACTCCGAGGAGCATCAAAAAGACTCACACGTCTTTTTTAATAAATAGAGAGATTCAAGAGGATCATTTATATGTAGATAACGCTGACGATATCGCGGGTGGCTGCTAGTTTAATTATAATTTTTAGTTAAGCTTTCAATAAGGGTGTTCTTATGAGGCGATATGTGTGGTCTACTTACAAAGCGTCTTCTAATTTCTTCTCCAACTGTGCGTAACTCATGTGTACTCTCTCGTATTCTTCTATCAGACCACGCATAGGCTTGTCCTAAAGGAATAATAAGAGGAATTATGACTTAATGTAAATTAATTAAAAATACTATTATACCGGTTTATCCCTACGTTTAGAGCCTGAGGCCCTTCTCACTGGTATTACCAGATTTGGCTGTATTTCAGTTATTACACGGATTTAATAATGAAACACTCTGTTTTACTTATCTAATTAAGAGAAATTAAAAAAATATTCAAAAATTTATATTTTAACTTTTTCAATATGGTCGGTACGTAATAAGATCATGCCTGAGTGTTCGACAATGAACAATGTTTCGGGTCTAGGGGTTTTCTATTTATATTATGTATGTATTTAGAAAAAAAAGTACTTGCGATTTTTAAACTAAATAATTGAAATGAAATGAAATAAAATGAAATGCTATAAATAAAAAATGAAATAAAATTTATGTAGACATAAATACATATAAACAAAAAACAAAATTCAAAACAGTAAACAATTTTTGCACATAAGTTTACATATACACTGGACAGCAAATAAACCGGGCCACCCGCTACCTTAAAACTCTGATTCGATGTTCTCAAAAAGTATAAACCTCACAACTATCAAACTTACACCTACAAAAAGTGCGTATATAATACTCTCTGACGTCGATCACTTTCTTGTAGACTCACCCTGGTCTCATCAGTAAAGAGTACATTGCGCCACTGCTCTAACGTCCAATCCCTATACTCTCGAGCAAATTCAAGTCGTGCTCTACGGTATGCTACGGTCAATTTTGGGCCTGTAGCAGCTCTCTTTGAAGCCAGATTTCGTTCAGCAAGTCTCCTTCTAGCGGTATCTGAACTTATGACCACTTGGCGTTCGTCACGCAAAATTCGTTGGACTTCAACTGCGTTGAGGCGGCGATTTCGCAATACAGTAAGTTGGATATAACGATCATCTGTTGCTGATGTAGCCCTAGGTCTGCCCATACATGGTCGGCGATCGAATGTTCTAGTCTCTAAGTATCGTCTGTAAGCTCGTTGTACCAAAGTTCTGCTGATTCGAAGTCTCCGAGCAACTTCACGTTGCGAAACGCCTGCTTGAAGTAGTGCTACAGCTTGAGCTGCTTTTTGAGGCGTCGTATCCATTATTGACCATAGAAAATAGCAAAAATACACGCGTCTGAAGCAATTAATGGATGGCAACTAAAGAAACCATAAGAAAAATCCGAATATCCCCATTTAGAAAAAAAGAACGCTAATCGCAAACTCTAGTCAAAACAGAGCAAATCGTTGGTATTGTGTTTGTTGCTTGATTGCAATGTGAATTGAGGGTACTTTGGATAAATTTGTGGTCATTTCTCAAACAACATGAAACGCACTTTTTGTAGACGTAAGTTTGATAGTTGTGAGGTTTATACTTTTTGAGAAAATCGAATCAGAGTTCCAAGGTAGCGGGTGGCCCAGTTTATTTGCTGTCCAGTGTAGTATGCCTAAAAAGGACTCCACTCAGCATGTGCTGCAGTGGAGGACCATAACAGCGCTGGTCAATTGGTGTGATGATTATAAGAGGATTATTTATGAATTTTCTTTTTTACCTGCACTCGTTCAAGCACGGGCCTCAACTTTCGCGTTTCGAGTCGTGTCTCTACCAGTTTCGTAGGATTTATCTTGTCGGCCACAGCTGCTCGTAAGGAAGCGATCTCCCGATCTACTTTCTCCATATTCACCTCCAGCTGAAAATTGTTTGTTATGGAATGGCCTGATTTCGAAGTCCTAAGATTACTGGGTAGAATTAAAGAAAAGTATTGTTGTGCCCGACAACGTGCATGGTTAGTTCTAACTATATAATTATCACATCACCATGTCATCTATTTATTTATTTTTAAATATGTATGTATTTGTGTTTATATATATGTAAGTATGAGTGTGTAGTTTTATGTAGATCAGCGTACTATTTTATCTGGGGGCACGGCAGTGCCCCAACCAAGTCGAGCAAAAAAGCGGCACGGCCGTACAATACTTTTCGACCCCCTGTAACTTCGTTGTGGATAAAACTAGAAGACTGAATTTTCAGTAACCATACAGGTGTAACGTAGGTTACATAACTACTATTAACTATAATAAAAGATATAGATAATTTATCTAATATGTAATACCTTAATTAAAACTTACAAAAATAATAATATACAGCAAAGTCTAACCTACTTGCATTCTATAACTAATAATATTTATATTAATACTCGCTCGCTCGTACTTGTCGTGTGACGTAGCTATGTGCTCGGAAACCGGTCGGCTACGGAGCCGAACGAACCCGCCGCGCCGCGAGCGCCGCTTCCGTCATTACCACTTCTAAGCCACTCACGTCGAGTAACTTATATTGCCCAATATTATATTAGTACATCTAAAGTACTTATTGTGGTATGCTATAAACCACAATATAACAATCAAGGAAACAATACTGATTGAAGTGTATAAAGTGATACTTAGTTGTTATAATCCCGTGCTTGGGATCACCCTACGGTTTGAAGCACGGGCTGCCCTTGAGCCCGGCTTTTAACTGCTCTCAACGCGCTGGTGGCCACCCCCGGGACCGACTGACAGGGGAGTTCGCGTGTGAAGTGTTGCCAAGAACAGTTTGAGACAAATGAACTTATGATTATGACCCACTACCTGAGAGCCTGACTTTTATATATTAGTTTTATTTTTTTGTTAAATTAAACGTATGTTATGCATAATTGTTAATTCTCTTTACCTTGTTTGTTTTAAGTGCACTTTTTACCCACCCTTGGGGCTAAAAACGTGACAATGGCGCCCAACCTTAGTTCTTTCATAGTTCTGGCTCTCAAAAGTCTTGGCAATATTTCTTAATCGCATTTTCTTTCGCTTTCTGGTGTCGGGGTATCCTTCTTGAACAACGGCTTATTGTGACAGAATGGATAGAGGTTTTTAATTTATTGTTTTATTTGCTTACAACAGTTTTTGTGTTATTTATTTTGATTTGTTTAGTTGTAATTTACTGTTTTATTTGCTAACAATAGTTTTTATGTTTTTTATCTTTATTTGTTCTGCTTAGTTTTACTAAATAGTATAAATTCCACTTTTGTTATCACTATCAGTGCACAACTTACTCTAGCACCATGACTTACCCAATAAAATTTTTACACTTGCAAAAATCAGAACTTCAGTACGAAGTTATTATAAGAGGTGATGAACCGGCATGTACAGTGCTCGACCTGAGACGTCAAGTTTGCAAATTAACTCAAATTTACCCGTCAGAAGACATTTATGAATCTTGTCTAGATATTTCTGATGATATTAAGGGGATAAAAGAAACTTTAACAAAGGTCAAAGTTAATTTAGATCAATTACACAACGCTGCTGATTCTGCACTATCTGACCGAACCTACTCTTTCTTAAACCACTTGCACTATCGTTTCCAACGTATAGAGGATCCCTCATCCGTGGAACAATCTAGGATTATAGAAACAATAAAAAAAGTTTTCACAGGTTACTACACACATTTTATGGAAACCTATCGTTCCAGTGCGTCCGCTCTAAAATCTAGTACTTCTGATTTAACTAAACTGACATCTGACGTAGGCAATCTTAATATCCAAGTTAGTTGTGACCGCGGTATCTCGACAGACGTTTCCAAAATTAAATACGATGGGAGATCGTGTGTCAAATCATTTATTGAAAGATTAGAGGAGCTTCGAATTTCTAAAAATATACCAAAAGAAAAAATGTTATCATTAGCTACTGAATTTTTCATAGCCGATGCACTATTTTGGTTTCGCTCTGTCCGAGATAATATCGATTCTTGGGAAGCATTACTGCTCATGCTAAAGGATGCATTTGAAGTCGCCGACTATGACTACCGCCTGGATGCTGAAATACGCAATAGATCTCAGGGTGAAACCGAGAATATTGTCGTGTATTTGGCTATAATGCAGGGAATGTTCTCACGGTTAAGTATCCCAAAAAGTGAACACGCCCAATTGGAAATCTTATTGCACAATATTCGGCCTTGTTATGCTCATGTATTAGCTAATCATTCTAATATTACTTCTATAAAGGAGTTACAAAATTTGTGTAAAAATTATGAGCGCTTCAAGAGTCGTTCAGATAACTTTAAAGAACCTCCCGCCGTAAATTCACAAACTCTCGCACCTGAATTTGCATATCAATATCCGACTAGAATTTATACTAAAGACCACTTAAAACTAAATTACAAACAAGCCACAAAACCTTACCAAAACCCATATTCTAAGCCATTTTCTAACCCTAAGTCTTATCCCATAGATTATGAAGACAGTAATGATACAAATCATGTTGCAGCGCTAAACAGACCTAACCTTTATTGTCATCGTTGCCGTGTAAATACACATAGTATGCGAGATTGCAAAGCTGAACGCGACATATTTTGCTTCAAATGTGGAATGAAGGAAGTTCGTACTCCCGAATGCCCTAAATGCAACCCAAATACCTCTGATCTCAACCAAAAAAAACTAAATATTAAAAACTGTTGCAATGAGGTATTCAAATTTTCAGCTCGCGCGGACTGGGAAGCTTGGATATGTACCTTACGTAATTTTTTCTTGACTTACAAGATTGCTTCAGTTTTTAATACAACGCCTACTAACGATCCGCGACCATATCTAAACATTACTTTAACTGGTTCAACAGATTTACATATGATGGGTTTGCTTGACTCAGGTTCAGTTGTTAGCATTCTAGGAAGAAACTCTCACAAAGATTTACTTAAACTCAGTTTTCACTTACACACTGATAAAATTATCTCAGTTGAAGCTGCTGGCGGACAAATTTTAAAATCTCATGGGTATATTTACTTGCCCATTAGTTTTAATGGTCTTTCAGATAAAATCGAAGCTCACGTCATACCGGAAATTGCTTCTTCCTTAATTCTTGGCGTTGATTTTTGGAAAAAATTCAAAGTTTTTCCTGATCATATCTCTGATATTGTTTACTGTGACAACAACGACCCTAAACTTCTTGAAATTTCACCATCATCTGAGTCATTTCTACAGTCCTATGAGAGTCTGGCTGCAGCAGATAGGGAAATAGCCGACAATATAGTGTCTAAGTTTCAAGCTATATCTTATGAGGAAAAAGGCTTAGGTCGAACTACATTGATTAGCCATAATATTGATACCGGAGATGCTGAGCCTATTAGACAAAGATACTATCGCATGTCCCCTGAAAAACAAAGAGTTGTAATTGAACAGGTAGATGAAATGCTTTCACTGGACGTCATCGAGACTTGCGAAAGTCCTTGGTCATCTCCTGTCCTTGTTGTTAACAAAAAAGATGGCAAGCCCCGATTTTGTCTGGACAGCAGGAAGCTCAATGCTGTTACCAGAAAGGATGCATATTGCCTTCCGTATGTTTCAGAGATCCTAGACAACCTTAGAGATGCTAAATATTTATCTAGCATCGATCTCTCGAAAAGTTTCTGGCAAATCCCTATTAAAAAAGAAGACCGTGAGAAAACTGCCTTCTATGTACCAGGTAGAGGAACATTTCAGTTCAAAGTCACCGCCTTTGGCTTAACAAACGCTCCAGCTACTCAACAACGATTAGTTGACGCTTTATTTGGTCCAGAATTTGAATCCAACGTCTTTGTTTTTGTCGATGATGTAGTAGCCATAAGTAAAACATTTGAGGAACACGTATCTCTTCTTTCACGCGTCCTTGACAGATTACGTAACGCTAAATTGACCATAAATTTAGCAAAATGCCAATTTTTCCGCAGCCAATTACGCTATCTTGGTTATATTGTCGACAGTAAGGGCTTACGAACTGATCCCGAAAAAGTAGATGCTATAATAAAATATCCAACTCCAACAAGTAGAAAGGGTGTTAAGCGCTTCCTTGGTACGGCATCCTGGTACAGACGTTTTATACCGAATTTTAGTTCTATAGCTGGTCCCTTGAATAAATTAACATCGACGAAAAAGAACACACCGCCTTTTAAATGGTCTGACGAGGCTGATGAAGCCTTTATAAAACTTAAAAACTTGCTTACTCAGGCTCCTATACTAACATGTCCAAATTTTAATTATCCATTTGATGTTCATACAGACGCTAGCAACTTTGGCGTTGGAGCCATGCTTTCGCAGACAATTGATGGATTTGAACACCCAATCGCATATATGAGCAAGTCCCTTACGGACGCAGAACGCAACTATAGCGTAACTGAGCGAGAGGCACTTGCTGTGCTGACTGCTCTGGAATATTGGCGTTGCTATTTGGAAAGTGGAATTCCATTTAATATATATACCGACCACTCCGCTCTTAAATGGTTTCTTACATTATCTAACCCTACTGGTCGACTGGCCAGGTGGGGTATTAGGCTTTCTGTCTTTAATTTTAATATAAAGCATCGACGTGGTAAGGATCATATAATACCCGATTTTTTGTCAAGAGCCATTCCCGTGGGTTCGATTTCTGATAGCCAAACACAGCCTGCTACCCAAGACACCTGGTTTTTAAACATTTACCACGGATGTCAATCATCTCCTAGTAGCTACCCCAACTATCGGATAGAGAATAGTAAATTATATAGGTTTATGTCTAATAAAAATAATCTCACTGCCGAATTTGATTGGAAAGAGGTCGTATCTCAAGAAAACCGCCAAGCAATAATTTCTCTTTACCACTCTGAACCAACCAGTGGCCACTTTGGTGTTTTCAAGACTTTCAAAAGGATAAGCCTTAGATTTTACTGGCCAAAACTACACTTAGATGTTTTAGATTTCGTCGCTAACTGTGATATTTGCCTCGCATATAAATTGTCTACCCAGGGCACCCTTGGAAAAATGGGTAGGCCCAAAGAATGTTGTAGGCCTTTCCAAACAATTTCTATTGACCTCGTAGGACCCTTGCCTGTTTCGAGAAAGCAGAACTCTTACTTGTTTGTGGTAACTTGCTGTTTTTCTAAATATTGTCTACTTTTCCCCTTAAGGAGAGCCACTGCTAATAATGTCGTTAAACACCTGGAAGACGGCGTATTCCTCATTCACGGTGTGCCTCAGACAGTCATACTCGATAACGGAGTCCAATTTACAAGCCATGAAATGGATAATCTTTTAAAAAAATATATGGTCCCAAACGTCAATTTCACTCCAAAATATACACCACAAATTAACACAGTGGAAAGGTACAATAAAACCATTGTTACTGCTATTTCTTCATTTGTCAATGACGATCATCGATCCTGGGATGTCAATATTGCAAAAATTCAGTTTGCTATCAATACTTCAATCAACGAAACAACTGGCTATACACCAGTTTTTCTCGTCCACGGTAGGGAACTAGTTACTTGTGGGTCTCATTTCATCGACAACGATAACCCTAATGAGTTAATTTTTGCACCTCGTGAAATCTACGCTGAAAACCTGGGTCACTTACGCAAATATTTTGATAAGGTCCAGACAGAGATATGGAAGGCTCATGAAAAAAATTCACAGCGCTATAACTTAAGGCGCAAAGAAGCCGAGTTTCAACCGGGAGACATTGTATGGAAGCGTACTTATTTCCAAAGTGATAAGGACGCCCACTATGCTAAAAAACTGACACCCAAATATATTAAATGTAGGATTAAAGTAAAGCGGTCACCCTTGGTTTATGTTTTGGAGGATATGACTGGCAACAATTTGGGAGCTTGGCACATAAAAGATTTAAAGCCTCAAAGTAATCGTAGCAATGTTCTGTAGTTAGTTTGAATAGTAGATTTGAATAAGATAAAATCTTTTTTTAGGGGGGGGATACTGTAACGTAGGTTACATAACTACTATTAACTATAATAAAAGATATAGATAATTTATCTAATATGTAATACCTTAATTAAAACTTACAAAAATAATAATATACAGCAAAGTCTAACCTACTTGCATTCTATAACTAATAATATTTATATTAATACTCGCTCGCTCGTACTTGTCGTGTGACGTAGCTATGTGCTCGGAAACCGGTCGGCTACGGAGCCGAACGAACCCGCCGCGCCGCGAGCGCCGCTTCCGTCATTACCACTTCTAAGCCACTCACGTCGAGTAACTTATATTGCCCAATATTATATTAGTACATCTAAAGTACTTATTGTGGTATGCTATAAACCACAATATAACAATCAAGGAAACAATACTGATTGAAGTGTATAAAGTGATACTTAGTTGTTATAATCCCGTGCTTGGGATCACCCTACGGTTTGAAGCACGGGCTGCCCTTGAGCCCGGCTTTTAACTGCTCTCAACGCGCTGGTGGCCACCCCCGGGACCGACTGACAGGGGAGTTCGCGTGTGAAGTGTTGCCAAGAACAGTTTGAGACAAATGAACTTATGATTATGACCCACTACCTGAGAGCCTGACTTTTATATATTAGTTTTATTTTTTTGTTAAATTAAACGTATGTTATGCATAATTGTTAATTCTCTTTACCTTGTTTGTTTTAAGTGCACTTTTTACCCACCCTTGGGGCTAAAAACGTGACACAGGCATTGTAAAGACACGGTATATTTCAAATTTCATTTAATTTGAACCAGTAGTTCAACAATTATAACGGGTCAAAGTTTCTTAATTTTGTCACTAACTGACTGACTGACTCACCGATCATCAAAATTCTAAGGCACCAGACCTAGAAGCTTCAAATTTGGAATATAAGTAGTGTTTGGTGTATGAATCAAGGGAAAACTAAAATATTTGGGGGCACGGTAGTGCCCCCGCCAAGTCGAGTAAAATTTTTCAATTTCGGTCCAGTTTTCTAGATATCTAAAACGCATAGAGACAGGGAGTGGGCTCTTAGAAAAACTGTAGCTGAAGCTTAAGAAGTAGTAATATTAATCAAGAGTTTCTCGTTTCAGCGTTGGTCATGAAGACATCGTTGTTCTGAGGCTCCTATCTTACATGAAGATGCCCTGTGTAAGGGCGAAACACGTGTTGTGTTGAATAGTTTCTCGATTTTTCGGGAAATTATAGTAGCGCGGGAACTGTTACAAAGATATTTTTAATCCATCAATTGAATTGAGTTGAAGAGTAAGCAGGAATGATATAACTATAGTTCGTCCCGCGTAATAGGTGGCGAACCTATTGCCACTTATCGGTGTTATAATCGCCAGAGCCTCGTCCGTTGATCGGCAGGTGCACCACATGCAGGTGAGGTTGGCTTGGACTCCTCAGGTCTTAGTAGGATCCCTAACACCTTTAGTACTATCATCAGCCCAAAGAAGTCCACTGCTGAACTGCTCACATCTATCTACCTTATACTTCTGCCACTCCATCTCGTTCCTAGCCCGCTGTATGTCAAACACCCGCCGTCTCATGATCATCTCGACTGCTTGGCTCTGCGCATACATCTGGTTGCGAGCCTGCTCCCTCGCCTGGAACATGCTCTGACGAAGGGCTTTGGAGTCCGCCATCAGCTGCTCGGCTATTTTCACTGTGTTCTCAATGCAGTTTACGTAGCTCTCTTCCGTCATTGAACTGAAAACGTATATTGGACTTATAAGTATATAAAGTCTCTTTAACATTTGTATGTTCTTAGTTCTTGAAAAATCAGTGACAATTACAACAATATGCTTATACTTATTACATTAATTGTTGATAGCACTAAAGCTCTTGTAATAAGTGTGTCAAACGTAATGACGCTTTGGACATTACCAACTACTTGACGCTGATTACACAAGATCCTTAACATAAGAATTTTAGCATTAACTCTCTTAGTAAAAAAATATAAGTAAAAGAGTTAATTAATGTCATGATCGACATGCATGAGGCTCAAGCCTCAAGGAAGACGAAGATAAGAAAGAGAGCGCAGGGCGTTGTCGGTAAGGGCGAACATGTTGGCTCGCAGGTTTGCACGTTGCACAAAAAAATTAAAAATTACTCTCTTCAGAGCTTATTGCAATACTTTTTACATGTGTAGCTTGTGAGCCAAATGTACTCGTCGGTCCTATAGCGCCCTGAGAGTTCAATTTAATAACGCTTTCAGGGTGTTGTTGGGGTTGCCGCGTTACTGTAGCGCATCGGGGATGTTTGCAGAGGCGCGAGCGGATTGTTTTTACAGGCACTTAAGTCTAGCGATGAACAAAATTTGGAAGGGATAGCTGCGCATAGAATGAGTAAGAGAGTACGACTGGAGAGCCACTGAGCGCTTACGCACGACCTTTCTCTCCCTTGCGATACCTCATTTTCGACTACTGCGCATAAACGGTCAGCGCTAGACTTTCGTGCCGCCTACTATACGCGACTATGCGAAAGCATGCATATGTGGCATCAACACCAACATCTTGAGAATGATCGCTATAGTCCGTCCGGCAATCTCGTGCACGACCGTCCCGCGGGGTGACAGACGGTGGCGGTGGCGGGGACGAGGTAAACAAGATGTCAGCGGGAAAGGGAAACGTCGTGTAGATTAATTAAATTGCTTACTACCACGGATTGCGACATGACCTAATTAACGTTTAGCGTTTTTGCGTAAACACATACTACAGGGGAAACAGGCGTTAATGTATGTAAGAATTTATTTATATAGATACTTACTCAGCCGGCACCAGTGTAGGATCCAACTTAAAGGATATATTAGCGCTGTCTCTGGTTAGGTCTCGGACATTGTACTCCAGCTCAAGCGCGTCGTTCTTATTCTGGATCTCCCGTTCCAAGCGCCTCAACACGTGATTTAGATCCTTCAGGCGTTCCCAGCCCAAATGGCATTCTCCTGTCAATACCCGCTTACTGGTTTCTATTATGTGGAGCTCCTGTGGTTGTATCAATTTAATTAATCAATCAATCAAGTTAAGTTGATATTTATATCTCATAAATTAGTATCACTGTATAGTTTAAAACAAAGCAGCTTGTTACTATCTGTCTCTCTGTTCTTAGATCTTTAAAAGTACGCAACAGATTTTGATGCGATTTTTTCAATAGATAGAGTGATTCAAGAGGAAGGTTTATATGTAGGTCACGCGGACAAAGACGTAGACGGCCGCTAGTTCTCAATAAATTCGGGGCAAATTAGCTAGTATTTAAATAATATATGAGTTCTGTTTCCTGAGGATTAATATGGACAGAATGCAATGTTTTAACAACATGCCCAGGCCTTTCATAATTTACCAATCGGTCAACAATCTGTCACTCATTTTTGTGGAGTTGGAACTGTGCACATTCGCAAATACCATATAAGATAGCTTTCCTTACCTTTATCCTCCAAATTTGAGTATTTAAGAAAATGGCTTACGCACTTTTTAAATCTCGAAATCATGTTAAAAAGTATGTCGGCCTATTATAAGTATCTCTCTTTACATACATTTCTAGCTAATCACATTTACTATGGATGGGTAGGGAGTGGTTGGTACCTATTTCCCATCAAAGGGAAGATCTTCCACCGGGCGGATGAATGTGTCCGGGGGCTGCGGCCCAACTTATAATGGTTAGGTGTTGTATATATAGCAACGAGCTTGAATCATTTCGTTTGCGCGATTCAGGATTTCTTTTACCCTTGATATTAGTTTACCTTAACAAGTTACCTACTGAACTAATGGAAAAGCTAAATAAAAGCAATGTCAAAGCCTTTTAAAGAATACGTATTATACGTATATTAATATTTTTTAAGCTCAAATAAATTATATCTACACTATAAACCAGCAGTATATACCTACATTCTACACCTTTACTAAATTCTTCATTTATTTAAGTTTGGCTCAAAAGAGCTTTTATGAACGTCAAAACTATAACTATATTTACTACATACCTATAGGGGAAGGGTGCCCAAAACGGATAAGCTAAGGTAGTTTATTAAACAAAAAAGAAATAACAGCATAATCACCTTTAGTTTTTACTTTTACAATTCGTTATATAATAGACTACGAAATTGACGTTAAACTTAAATATTTTCTTCGACCAATAATTAACAAAAACTAATTAAAACCCTTCAAATTACCCGCTTTGCCCAAATTGGGCCCCCAATTTGGGCAAAGCGGGTAAAGACTAAATTAATAAGATTGTTTGACTCTGTATGACTGATACTTTTAAAAATAACATATTTTGTTTCATTATTATATAACTATTAGGTACCACCTTATGCAAAGAAAACTAGTGAATCTCCCAAGTAATTTTTTTTATCAACCTTTTTTTATGTGCCCTTGTAGGGTTGATAAGATAAGATGCTTCTACATAACTTCTTCACCCCACGAAGCATTGCTAGTCTTTCTTTTGTATTTATTCACCATCTACAAATCAGAAATAAGTAAAACTTTATTAAATCTTAATAATTATATTAAAAAAAAATTAAAAAGGTGTAATTCTTATTTGCTTAAAGCTTAATATGTTAAAGTTTGCATATAAGCTTTAAGATACCTACTGAGATTTAAGTAAATAATAACTATAACTTTTATGTTTTTTCTAATTAATCTTGTAACATTTATTTCTAGTAACCAACCCGTTATACCCGTTTTGCCCAAACGCATGTTTTTTTATTCGAATGTCATAACTTTTGTCATGTTAACATAATTGTCATCTAGTACAGCACTTATACTGTTATATTACACTGTGATACGAATATGAACTTAATGTGAACCATTTTCGAGTATCCTGACACAAAATAAAGTAATTTTTTTTGTAAACATAGCAAAAAAGCTTTGATTTCGTCTTACCTTGAAACTATGTGCGCTGCGGAATCTAGCCGACCGCCGTTGATTGTTCGCCTAACAGTCATTCGGGCTGCATTCACACTAACGCTTGATTTGCACTTGCCCTACCCGCTTTACGCGGAGTACCCGTTTTAGGCACGCTTCCCCTATTATATTTACGCTACATACAAAGCTAGTACATATACTGGCAACATATTTAACTTAGTGTGGCGACTCAACCTTAGCGAATAAACCGCTGTGCGGCTTTCATTGAGGTTATATATGAATGTACCCTATTGTTAAGTAATTTTTTATATTATATAATTTTTTTTTTTTTTAATATTCATCTTTTACGTTTCGTTCATTGCTTGTACGGTGTCGCTATATTCTCATCAATCTACCATATTCACCTTGTTCAATTCCTCTCCAAGTTGATCCCTAGTAAGTTCAGGCGGCACCCTCTGGTCCCTATTTGACATACACTGGGACGACACCATCAGGGGCACCTGCAGGGACTCCAGGAGCAGTTCCGTCGCGTTCTTCTCTTCCTTCAGCGCTCTTATCTCGTCTCGGACACATTCACTTGTGAATCTCTGCTTTTCTCTCCAGGAGTCCACTTCGAATATTCTGATGATATATTACTGAAGGTAATTGGTAGCAAAAGTCAGAAATATACTAGGGGACAAATATATCACGAGCACGACATTGTGACGGCGACTTAACAAGCAAAGCTGAGCGATTTCGCTTAATATATCTTCTAGGCCGTACTTCCTTAACCTACTTTGTCTCAAATCTAGGTTCTTAAACTAACTCTGCAACATCTGACAACAATAAGTTATATGTATACAACACAGTATAAAACTGACAATATATGACTAAATGTTGTCAAATGTTACCGTATTGCAGATTGATGCTTAACAAAAAGTAACTACAGTGTGGATGCACAGTGAGAATCTTCAGAAGTGACTTGAAAATAAATTTGAAATCAATGAAAAATTACAATATAGTAAATTGATGTGCGGTAGCAAATTTTTAGAACTGTACGCCATCCTTGCCGTTTAAGGCGAAACCGCGCGATTATGTCCAACGCAACCTCAGGCCAAGTTGATGTTATCAATCCGGCAATGTCTCTGACGTCAAGTGACGCAGGACAATTTTGCCCAAAAAATTTATCGGAATCCTACCAAATTCTAAAGTGCCCAAACCAACTTCACCTGCACTGCCTCAGGTGCACCTGTTGATCAACAGACAAGGCTCTGGCTAACAACTACCAAACAGATCCCGGTAAGCGGCAACAATAATTTAAGTGGCGAAGTGTGGACGTATAATATGCCTCTGCCTATCGCTTTGGAGAAACAGGGGTGAATATATGTATGTTATTTATAATCAGTTCATCATCATCATCAGCATATAGACGTTCACTGCTGAATATTTCCTGCGTTAGCTTCCAATGGGACCGATTGCAGCCCTGGCCTGCATACTTAATAGGTAGTCCGTTCATCTTGCAGTGTTTTTTTTCTTTTAAATAATGGCTTCTTGCGGTTTGCACATTTAGCCAATGTCAAGTAAGAGATATATTAATAACATATAAATCATAGTGAATGAGAATGAGTGGTGATAAAGATGATAAATGGTAAATGAGATGCCCTCCCCCTAAACCCCTTGAGTCCTCAGTAAATATGTCGTACTATACTGAGATCTCACATGGACTTCTTGAGAGAATTTGATAAGTGATGTTGCACTGTTTTGTTTCATTTACCAACACTCTTGTACGTTCACAAATTGTACTTCACCGATAATAATCCACCGTTATTACACATTTAGGTATGTTCGCAGTATCACAAATTTAAGGGAAACAAAACTACAGTCATGACGCTTTACTTTCCCGCCAAGAAGTCCTTCATCTTGCAGTGATCAGATAATAAAATATAAATTTAACAGCGCCGTCTAGCTCCAATTAATAAAAGATCGAACGTCGGTTATAGCCATAAAGGCCAATCGTAACAATATGTGATTATGTGCATCTAAGTCGTTGTGATATGAATCAATTTTAAACAATCTGTACTATTGTACACACAAATCAAGCAGTACAAACTGTAATAGATATCAAATTAATATATCTATGATTTTTAAAGTATATTTATACAAAAGTATTAAATAACACACACTCAGACCAAGGTCGATGGTTACGTGCATAAATATTTTACCTTTATGGAAAACGAACCCAAGATCTCGACAAGAAGTAAAATAATGACAAATACTCTTAAAAGGAAACAATTAAAAAATCTACCTATCTCGTAACAATTCATTGTTCATGTAATTGTCCCAGGTAGTGGTGACAGCAGTTTCATTCCTCAACTGATTCGCTCGCTGTCTCAAATCGTACGACTCGAATCGCCGCAATCTAGCCTCATTCTGCAATCGCTGTATGTTTCTAGTCCAATCCAATACACTGAGACGCGGATGGGGTTTCTCGAATACAGGAATTGATGCGTCCATTGTCGAAGACTCAAAATTTATTGCCTATGTGGAACGTATGCTGCCCGAAATAATTATATTCATACAACAGAAGTTTGATCAATAGTTTCTGGACTGAGCGGGAACAACAATTTGTCCGCAAATCGGAGTATCGGAAATACTCTAAAAACCATTAATTCTGATATAAGTATGTTTACCTACTGTGATATTTCAATTAATCTTTGCTATAAATAAGTAGTCGTCTATAAAACATTTTCACATAAGTTTAAATTAAATTTCGCGGGCAATGAAAAGCACGGATGCATATGCTTTTTGGTGCGTGCGTTCATTGTTGTATGAATATAAATAAAACTGTGCGATTTTAAGAACAACAAAAAGTTATGTGTTTACAACACCGTACAAAATTTACAATATATGTTACCGTAATGCAGAGTGTTGCTTGAGAAAAATTTACTGCGATGTGCTTGCACCGTTAAGACACACAGTCTACAGAAATGACTTGACAATACATTTTAATCCATGTAACTTGGCATTATGATTATGATTACGTTGGGCCAACTATATAATTGGAAAAGTGTGGGCGTAAAACATGCCTCTGCTTATCACTTTGAATGCATTATCTATGAATGCACTATATTTAAGTCCTTGTCTACCAAACCGGAAGTTGCCGTCGTCAGCGTCATGTTATGTCAACTGTCTTGATTGTCACTATACTTAAAATGGCGCCGGCTCGCTTGTTAAATTGAATCAGAAAGACCTTTTCATTGATTAATATTACTGTTTCTAATTTGAACCTTCGCGTGTGCTATATTATCTGAACATTTTGATAATACTAAGCGCATCAGTTTAACCCACTATAATGTAAGTAATATTCCTTCGAGAGATTTTGTGATTTCTCAAGACGGTGCTTCTAAGTTTATTTTGTGATTCAGGTATGACGATAGACGTGGTGGCGGTCGAGGGGGTGGAGGTAGTCGCGGTGGTGGTCGAGGCGGCGGACGCGGTGGCTTCCGAGGCGGACGATCCGACGACAGATCTATGGACCGGAGCCGTGGGCCTCCCCGAGGTAGGGGCGGCGGTGGCCGCGACGGGCGCGATAGTCGTGATAGCCGCGGGTTTGGCGGCCGCGGAGGCCGTGACGGAGGCAGAGACGATTTCAGGTCCTTCAAGAATGAACAACCCGGAAGTGGACTGCGTAAAATTCGTTGGGACACTGTTACACTTACTCCTTTCCAGAAGAACTTTTATATCCCGCATCCCAATGTTCAAAGTCGTTCTATGGCTGAAATCGAACAGTACCGCAGCCAGCATCAGATCACAGTTAGAGGCCGCGAAGTGCCCGCGCCCAGTATGTACTTTGAAGAGGGTGGATTTCCTGACTATGCCATGAAGGAAATTTTGAAACAAGGTTTTCCTAATCCCACTCCTATTCAAGCTCAAGGATGGCCAATAGCATTATCTGGGCGTGATATGGTGGGCATAGCTCAGACAGGATCAGGGAAGACCCTGGCGTATATATTGCCTGCCATTGTTCACATTATCAACCAGCCTAGGTTATTGCGGAACGATGGTCCTATTGTGCTTGTTCTGGCTCCCACCAGAGAGTTGGCTCAACAAATCCAGCAGGTAAGATTAACTCCTCTTTCCTACTTTTTAATCTTAAAAACTGGCCTGCCACTTGAAGTTATATTGATTGATTTTAATCTACTTGTGTAACATTAAAGTAAGACAAATTTGTTTTTATTGTGCGCCAACAGACTTTGATCTCTATGAACGGGATTGCTGCGGAGATGATCGACAGTGATCCAAACAACTTGGACATAGTAATTTGATTCAATATTTAATTTGTAGAACTTAGCTTTGAAATGGGCAGGCTATGTTCGAAAACCTAAACATTTTGGGTAATTTTGAGTACTTGAAATTATTAATTAGAACAAAATTCTAAATTGTTTTTGTTACGAGAGGTTTCTGAACGTAACCTTTTGTATTTTATTTTCTTAGCACTTTTATTGCCTTCTTATTCTGTTTTATTCATCACTTATTTGTATATTTGATTATCATCAATCATTAAATGTTCAATTATCATAAGTTTTGTGATACTCTGTGATATAGAGTTATAATAACAAAATTAAAGTTATTAATATTACCATTATAGATAATTAATATGTTTACAGGGTTTTACAACTTTTAAAAGCTATGTTATTCCCTGGCTATTTCTACTTGGTGTTCTATTTTATTTCAGTAGCTAAATATGATTAACCTAGATATCAATGAATGTGTGTGTCTTTTGATATTAGGCCTATGTTGAGCAGTGGACTCGTGTGCTGATGGATGATGTGTAATAATACCTTTTAACATAAGCATTACAATTCGTCAGCCTTTCAAACTGTGTGTCCCTTTAAAAAATCTTTATAGGAGGAAGTATAAACTGTTTATTTTTCATAGTTTAAGTACTCATTGAATATAGGTGTTATTCCAATTCGTTAAGTACTAATTAAATATTAATTTATGGGACTTAAAAGATATTCCAATTAATAAATTTTGAAATTTTACACTAGATGATTAGAAGTCTAGTTTGAAAATTAGACTGACAAAAGAATAATAAATCACAACATGAACTCTAAATTTGCAGAACCCTTACATCAAAAACTAATCATTGAAATGAAATATTTAGATAAATCATATTTAGTGTAATATCTGAGTAATAAACAGTAGTTAAGCGGGGGAGTATTATACCTATAAAAGCATTTTTATGATTAAAAATTGATTATAGATTCTGTTATTATTTAGTTTTGAAACATCAGTATATACCTATGTCTCTTGCATTTATGTTTTTTGTAGCTTTCAAATAAATCATTTGTTATTTGTAGCTTATATTTTAATTTGTGCTATATGGTTTGTTATCCTTTTGATTTCTACTGTTTTATTCTTATTTTAGGTGGCGACAGATTTTGGGCAAAATGTCCAAGTAAGGAACACGTGTGTCTTTGGAGGTGCTCCCAAGGGGCCTCAGGGTCGTTGTCTGGAGCGAGGCGTTGAAATTGTGATTGCTACTCCTGGACGTTTGATTGACTTTTTGGAGAAAGGTAGCTATTCCCTATTATATCTTATTTATTGAAAAGTCTGGTTTAACCATATAATGATATTCCCTTCTGGGTTGCGCAGATTAGACTGCAGTATCTCTGTATAATAATAGAAATTTTAGCCAATGTCTGGTTAGACAAGTATGGTGACCTGAGCCCTGAGCTTATGTCTAAGGCAACTGATATAATCCTAGGATGATGACGATAATGATTTATTATGACAAATAAAAGAAATGTTGCATACTTTTACTTAAAACAATGTGTAGTTAGAGGTTAAGTCAATTTGGTTGCTTACTGAAGTAAAAGAATAAAGTTCTCATCATATCCTGGGATTAACAAATAATAAACTTATAACTAATAATATCTCATAAACAGGTTTAATGATGATTAAACTGCAGGTTTTCTAATTTTCTAATCACATAAATCAAAATCTAATAAATATTTTCTGACAATTACACCAATTATTTAGTTCCAATATAAGTTTCATTAAGAACTTGTATTATGGATACTAAACAATGGATAAACATACTTAAATACTTTTTTTTTTGTAAATACATACTTAATATAAACCCAGACCAGAACAAATATTCATGTTCATGCACACAAAGATTTGTTCTGTATGGGAATCGAACCCACGACCTCTGGAGTGAAGTGTGGGTATACTGACCTCCACGCCATATCGGTCGTCAGATTCAGATCAGTCAATCATATTACATAAAATTAATATAAGTTGTTGGTTTTTACAAAAAGTGGTTGATTTTTATTGTTGTTATTCATAAATACAATACATTCATATACAGTGGGTGCGATCTATGTGACATCTTATAAATAAAATTATTTTTAAATTTAGCTAATTAAGTTATATCTAAAAATATTATTTATTCTGTTCACAGATACAACTAACCTCAAAAGGTGCACTTACTTGGTGCTTGATGAGGCTGATAGAATGTTGGATATGGGTTTTGAACCGCAGATCAGGAAGATTATTGAGCAAATCCGGCCAGACAGACAAGTACAGTTTTTTTAATATCATAACTGTTTAGAGTGCCTTCTGCTTTGTTGAAATTAAAATCATTTACTGTGTGTCACTTTTTCTTTTTTATAGTTGGGTTCATAAAATATAAATTTTGATTTTGTCTCCCTTTTAAATGCAAATATCAAAAACATTGAATGCCAAGTTATTAAAACTGTAATGCTATGATTTTGCGCTAGTTTTTAAGTTATTAATTTTGGCTTTCATAAGACTTATGAAGCCAAACTTGAATAAATCATTTTGATTTGATTCGAAATCTCTATGATATCGAGTTATAAGTTTAACATTATGTATGATAGAGATAATATTATGTAATTATACAGATTTTTGTTACTTCCCTGAAGGGGTAGGCAGAGGCATAATGTATGCCCTGTATATAGGTAGGGAGCGTATTGCCATTTACGGGCTCTTATGGTCTTGGTAGGATCTTTACGCACCCCCTAAGAGTGGCACCTAATAATTCTATTTCTACTTCATGAATAAAACTAACATTATTGTGTCATAATTTAAGGTTCTAATGTGGTCTGCTACATGGCCAAAAGAAGTAAAAAATTTGGCAGAAGAATTTCTGGATGACTACATCCAGATCAATATTGGCTCTCTAACACTGTCTGCTAACCACAATATCCTGCAAATTGTGGATGTCTGCGAGGAATGGGAGAAGAATGAGAAACTCCTCACCCTTTTGACAGAGATATCTTCTGAAGAGGAAACAAAAACTATCATTTTTGCAGAGACTAAGAGAAAGGTGAGTTTTATTTTCATGATAGTTTTCAGTTTTTATATCATTATGCATTTTAGTAATTCAAATAATACTAAAAAGATAGAATGGTCAATATTTCCGGAATTGTGGTAATATAATGCCGTAATATCCCAAAAATACCTAATAAATAATATACAAGTGCTTTTCTGTATTTTTGCACTAGTCCAAAAAGTTGTAAATCTTTTGATTCCTTAAAAGTTTCTCCTGTGAAATTTCATTAATTAATTCTGAACTATTGAAATTAAGATTGGTTTGTAATAGAGATGAGTTTCTTGAGGCATTCTTCTCAATCTCGTTGCCTTTTGGAAGCCTCGTTAGAGTCACCGACAGACTGACTGACTGTTGTACAATCCCCTCCCTCCTTTGGAATCACGACAGGCTGACTGACAGATCCCCCCGATAAGAATGACAGACAGACTGACAAATCTTGAGAAAAACCACAACAGACGAATAAACTGACAAACCTTGACAAATTCTGACAAAGAACCCATTTGCTTTTATTTCTTTATTATTGTACAGCTCATATCTCTTTCATTGTTCAAAAAATATATCGAAATTCAATTTTGTGTCTAAATGTTTGACAAATCTAAATGATCATGTTGATCTTAAAGACAATAAAGTATATTTTATTTTTATATTTGATACTGAATATATATCTGAACATTAAAAATAAAAGACTGAATTTAAACATGACAGAAGTTTGAATAATGACCATAAAGTTTTCAATAACAAACAAGATCTTCCCATTATTTTAGGTGGATGATATAACAAAGACAATAAACCGCGCTGGATGGAGAGCTCTAGCTATACATGGTGACAAGAACCAACTTGACCGTGACTATGTTTTGAATCAATTCAGACAGTCCACTGGTGGTATCCTTGTCGCCACCGATGTCGCTGCTAGAGGACTCGGTAAGTGAGAAATCTAGAAGATGGAAACTAAATATGCACAAATTGAAATTGATAGGTATCCACCTCATTAGGATAATAAAATGATGATTCTACATAGACAAAAGGCTAAAAGACCAAATGGGTATATGAAATAGTAATCCAAAATGGATGTGTGTAGTTTTTCTTACTGTTATTAGCCCAGAAGTTGTTTTATCTTATGTTTGTGCCACCTCTAAAGTAGTGATATTATAATATGAAATAGAAGTTCATATTACAGATGAACTTATTGATACAATGAAAATGGTGGTGAAATATATCCCGCTGATGTTAAAACTTAGTACTGAAAAAGGCATCAAACACAAGATTTTGTAAATATACAGTTGCGAGGTTTTTTTATCATGAATGATGCAAAAATGAATCTAAATCATCTCGCACTGTCATACCGGGGTGTTTTAAAGGTCAAAGAGATTAATGTCAGGAGCGTAGAGGAAGGTATTTGATGCCATTGCTAACAAACTGCATAATGGAAAAGGTTGTTATTTGCAACCAAAAAAATAAGGTTCCAGTATTCACTTAACCTCTGACAGTAAAGTGTGAAGGAATACAGAACAGGGTCTTTATTTCCACACAAGACATTTTATAATTTACAATAGTTATTAGTTATTGGGGATATGGATAATAAATTTGGAAGATTTAATTAACAAATGTTCTGAACTAATATCTTAGCTTAAGAATATTGTGAAGCCACTTCAGCCTACGCTCAATTTATACCTCGTTCAAGATGTATTATTAAATTATATGTGAATATTGGAACAGGCCACCGCACAATTTTTTGTATGTATAATTTTATAAATAACAGCAATGGCTTGATATTACCGCTTGGTGGATATTTTCGGGCCGCGATGATCAATAATCTTATGATGGAAAACCCATATTAAATTCACGAGACGCACTACTCTCAGTCTCGACTGAATGTGATGAATTTAGCTTCATTTCGACAAGATATTCATCGTAAGATTCGTCTAATCATAGCCCGTAAATAATTATAAATTTCCATGACTGACTTAGCATTATTGTTGAATGTTCTTTCATTTCAGAGGCGCATGCATCCAGAGATAACGGATAACCTAGCGGTGTGTGGCTGACTTCACTAATAATGATTACAAATTATTATGATACGAAATCATTAATGACAGTGGTATTTTATACTGTCAGCGCACACTTTTGACTGAGCATGCTGCCTCTATAAATTGAGACATTTCATTTAGGGATTGTTTTAATTTAGCGATTTTACAAGGAGTTTTCATCTTGGAGGCTACTTTTATCGTTAAACATTTCAAATTATCACTGGTAGAACAGAAAAACTATCTGTATTCAAATGTACGGTGGTATAAGCTGAAACATAATATGCGCAATATATGCTTGGTTATATGTCATGAGAGATTTACTGAAACTAAAGCTCCTGCCTTACGCCACCTGACAAGTTAATGTTACACTGTAGTGTACTTACGAAGGCATTCCTAAGTCAGCACACCATTCTACTCTTGGCCTACAACACTCCGGAACTACTGAAGGGCATAATACAGTTATTTCCAGCTGATCTTCATCTTCGGTCGCTATTGTCTAAGGTAACTAATATTTTCCATTATTCTTGAGGGAAAATTTCTTGTTTATTGTTACAGATTTTAGTAAAGCTTTTGATAAAGTCAATACAAATTCTTTATTCATCGACAATTATACTAAATATATGATCAGTAGTGTTTTACTCGCAGGTTTTATTGTATGTAGTGTTGGATATTTTGTGTAATTTTTTTCCCACAAGGGACATTTTTGGGTCCTTTGTTAAATGTATAACAAGACATTTTCCTCAAATTGTTTTTATGTTCGTGTTTGTGAGTCATAGATTATCTAGCTTGTTTCTGATTGTTTCAATCTCTCCTAAGAATAATTTATAATAACTACCTAACAACAATTCTCAGATGTGGAAGACGTGAAATTTGTGATAAATTATGATTATCCGAATAACTCTGAGGATTATGTACATCGCATCGGGCGCACTGGGCGTTCCCAAAACACGGGCACGGCCTACACTTTGTTCACTCCGAATAATTCTCCTAAGGCAAGTATATTGACATAACATTTATTTTCATTATAAGACTAGCTGACTTGATAGATTTTGTCCTCTACAAATCTAAATAGTAGATACTGTAATGTCAGTATTTTTGATTTGTTTTAATAATTTTCGTCTTAAAATGTCAATTGGGTGAAGTGAAGTCACCAATGAAGCGCTTTCATCTTTATTTACTCATAGGATACATATATACTGATACATGTACTAATTTTATATAGTCAAGCATTTTGGATCGCAATATCACCAGTATTTTTTCCTTTGCAGGCAAGAGATTTGATGTCAGTCTTACAAGAAGCTAATCAAGTGGTCAATCCTAAGTTGCTAGAGCTCGCCCAATGTGGAATGGGCTTTAAAGGCAAATACGGTAAGATTTATTTCACCTGACTTAGCATTGTTGTTGAATGTTCTTTCATTTCAGAGGCATATTTCATTGATCCTAATTAATACTTATGCAGTGTGTATCGGAGCGGTGCTTCATATTTTTAACACTTTCCTATTTAAATTATCATTAAACGTTTGATCTTCACCAGTAGTTTCTCTTAAAGCCAATCATTGCACTTATAATCCGAGGCCGCGTAGCCCACTACCAAGAGCTGGGACGTTCAATGCCTTCGTACTGATGATTAATGAACCCCTTAACGGACAGAACAAGTTGAAGATTTTCATCGCTTTTCTACCTTAACTCAACGCCATAAGGTTTACTTAATGGTGGGAATATATTCACTACTACCTTGCAAAGGGTTAACGGTTCGTGTTTAACACTATGTAACTTTTTGGGTTACATGTTATTGAAAATCTTTTACGTCTTTCAATTCGGCGTTTCCTCATCTTGGCGACGGGAGAGATTTGCTTAAATAACATGTAACCCAAAAATGTTGCACTGTTTAACACGAACTTAATAAACTGAGTGGGTCGATTTTTGTAATGACTAGTGTATGTTAAGACTGCAACAGCTGATATTATCACAGATATAGATAGACCTAGATAACGCAAGTATCACGATTTGTATGAAAACCAAGCGTGCCATTTTTTGACTACCTACTATGACGTCACAAGCACTATTTAGTGATGGGAAAATAAACTCGATTCAAAGACGCCGCCGCGTGCGGCACCCGTTTCGCCCCACCCCCCGCCTAGCGCAAGCGCTGACCCAGCCAGCAGTGCGCTGAACTGAAAGTTTTCGTATTGAGAGGTTGTGTGTTTGTGCGCGTTCCGTCGACGGTCACACATCGTTTTTGGATACCTTTGCCAAAATTTCAAGTAAGTTTACCATTATAAATACGTGAATATTCGATTGAAATACCTTATATTCAATTTAGTTCTAGTGTTTACAAAAGCAACGAGATTCGGTGGGATCTCGTTGCTTTTCGAATCGATCTTTATTCAAAATTGAGATGAAAAAGGGTACTTTTTAATCTCAATTTTGAATAAAGATCGCCTTTGTATATACCATTTCTCAATTTTCAATTACCGTACGAATACATCTATTTATTGAGTAATTGTATACAGTAAATAATTATTAAGAATCGTTTAAATCGATTAATTAATCGATTTTGTGACAGAGTAATGAGATAGACAAACAGATTACAAACCAGGTAGGTAGCTTGTATTATATGGTATATTAACAATTAATAATAACAAGTTAAACAACACAAGAAAACATCCATTAGTAGGTACTTGTACACTATGTACTCTATATATTTTCTTTATTATTTTTATTACTGTCCTGTATTGTATGTAATAAAATAAGGCATCTATAAAAAATATAACAATAAAGTACTTACCTTTTCTAATTTCCTCCTTTTTGGCGATAACAAAGCTTTTTCTGGCGTAACTTTTGGATCTACATTCTGTAATACAAGTACAAGTAAAAATCAACATTGAAAACTTTACACACTTGTAATAAAAAGCTCGAAAGTACATAGACTTCTCAATTAACTAACTTCATCAGTTGTGATCTTCAGTACATCAATAGTCGGATATGCTGCTTTTGTTACTATTCGTTGCTTTTTCCCTTCAACAAAGCATGCTTCCTCAAAATGTATTGAACAAATAGTGCTATGCTTTGTTGGGAACCAATCTTTCTTTCCCGTCGCCTCAATCCATTTTTCTTTTAAATTGGGTTCATGTGGAAAACTAAAAAACAAACACTAAACGTTACGATTATTTACTAAAATTGTCTACATAATTAGTACCTATAAAATACAAAATCATTTCTCTGTTTCCGAAATCGATTCTTGAGAATCGATTTGTGTTGCCTACGATGAACAGCACTAATCGCTAAAACTGACAGAAAAATGATAAAAGCCCCTGTACTACAAAACCGATGCGATATACGATAGTATCACTTGCTGCGATATTCATCACTTGTTAAAACAAAACGTCGCATCAACCGCTTCTAGTAAAAGCCGCAATGTAACACGAATATGCAGTTAACGTTTGATGACCTATGTTTTTTCTCAAATTTGGTATTACAGAGGGTATTAGATCAAAAATAATTGATTTTAATATTAAATATGCATAATATTAATCACAAAATGACTTACCGATGGAAGGAAACATTTCCTTTATTTTTTCTCCTCGCATTTGTACAGTTTTTACAATTTATAACTGAGCAATTAACCATTTTATATTTTTTTACTGACGTCCGACTAGCGCGGCACACCGATGCAGACTGAGCGCGAAAGTGGCCGCTTACGATTTTTGTTCGTAAGCTGGGCACGCGAAGTAGTTGCTCTTGCGTTATCTAGGTCTATCTATATCTGTGGATATTATAAATAAAAAATTATAAAATTAAACGTATGCAGGCGAAGGTAGAGGTTTATGAATATCGCCTATATCTATGCTATCCGCAGTAAATAGGCGCGTTAGGTAATGTTAACGTTCATAAAAGGTATAACTTTTAATTGCCCATCATTATATCAGCCTTATAAAGTCCACTGCTGAACATTAGCCTCCCCAATAGATATTATATTGTGGGTATCTGCCGCGCTGAGCACGCGGGTTGGTGATGGCAGTTCGAGCCAGTAGTAGGATTTCTCTACGTCGACTCTTACTCCCTGTGCGAGAGGGTGGCATTGTTCTAGGCCGGTACCTCACGGCACAATAATCTGTATCTACTTGCCTAATATTAACCTATATAGACCAAAGTTGACAAATCAGCAAACGTAGTAGAGGGCGGCCCCCAACGCGATGGACCGATGATCTGGTCAGGGCGGCGGGGAGCCGGTGGATGCAGGCGGCAAAGAATCGATCTACGTGGAAAGCAATTGGGGAGGCCTATGTTCAGCAGTGGACTTCAGATGGCTGAAATGATGATGAATGATGACCAAAGTTGAAGACGAAACCAATCAAATTTGAAATACCTACTTGGTTTTGAAAGTAATATTAACAGCTTAAACGCCCAGCCGAAAATACTAGTTTGCTCTATGGGTTATGGCAGCCACCATATGTCCGACAACCCTTTTGTTATTTTTCAATAAGCCCATTGATAAAACAAACTGGCAGATAAACGGTGTCTGCCATGGCGTTTAACGTGTTAACATGTATGAGTTTGTGTTTGTCAGGTCGTGGGCGTTTCCGAGACCGTGACGACGGGGACTCAAGGGGGCGCGGCCGCGGGCGGGGCGGCCCAAGGGGGGGCAGCCGCTTCGGGGACAGGGGCGGAGGTAAGGGGGGAAAAGATTTTACATACATGTAACACCAGGGTCAAGGTTTAGTGTTATATGGTCCAATGGTTATTAAAATGACAAAATCGCAATATATGCTGTTAGTTTAATAAGACTTTTAATTTACCTGTCAGGTGCGATTTTTAAAATTTTATGATTTAACCATTATGTATAATATTAATAAGTCTTGTAATAAGGGCAAATTTAATAGAATTTATTAATTTTTATCCAAATTTTTATTAATTGAATTCTTATTTCTAGGTTCTCGTTGGGATAACTCGGACAAAGGCAGCTCTGGCTTCCAAAGCCGTAGCGACGGCTTCCGCCAGAGCTTCGGGAGTAAGGACGGCGATGGAGGTGGCTTTAATCGCGAGAATTCGGGCTTTAGACAAGACAACGGCTTCAGAGGCCGTGGAAGGGGGGATTCTCGTGGTAGAGGTGGTTCCCGAGGAAGAGGTGGGTTCTCCAGTAGCAACCAAAGCTTCGGCGAAACCCAGAGCTTTCCGACCCAGGCGTATCCGAGCACTGCACAGAATTACAGTATGCCACCACCAACAAGCTACTATAACATGTATTCACAACCCCCTCCACCGCCCGCCAATAAGTTTGGTGCTAAATAAATGTAAGGCAGATATTGGTTTAGTGGCGTGTTAGTTCCAATAGTGATTAAAAAATTGTAATAATATTATTAGTTAAATAAGCGTTTAAAATTCAAGTATCAAGTATTGAACTCATTTTATACTGAAAATTATATGAAAAGGAATTATATGCGTTATTACGAGTTGAATAAGTAAATTCCTTTCAATAACAATAAACAAGTAAAAAAAAAAGATTCACACACAGAGACGCGGCAGAGCGAGAGAGAGTGGTAGGGATGGTTAAAAATTTCGTGACGCTCGTGCAAGTTCACAGCTCGACATAAAAAGTTTCACTTCAAAAAGGGTGTGAAAAGGTTTTTAATGGGTCGACAACTCACTAGGGATGTCCCTGGTGGTTCAGGTATCCATAGGCTGCGATGAGCACTTTCCATCAAGAGGGCCGTATGCTTGATGGCCACCTTTTGGTAAAAAAAGGTATAACGTTTATTTAACTTATAAATTATGAATGATATTTTTAATTACAATTGAACTATTTGCGACCAAAGGGCAGAGACTGTCAACCTTTATCGAATATCTTTACATATTCTCCTCCGATTGGTGAGCATATTGTAAAGCATATTGTATGGTACACTAGGGGACTAATATCCACCGACGTAGGGCGACTTTGCCAGACCTCGCTCGACATGTATGGCAACATAATTTTTGCAACAGACATGGCGCATGCTTAAAGGAACATCGACCCATTAATTGATAGGTCAGGTTTGAGTTACATACTTATACCTACAGTCTTTCTATTTCTTACTGAGATCGAATCAATGTTAATCAAACGTTCAAAACACATGCAGAATTACTAATTAATAAATCAGTATCAATTTAATGCGCTTACAAGTAGGACAAGTATTCTTTAGAAGATCTTTTGTGATGTCCCAAAAATCGTCTTTTTTGAGTTAAGTCACTTTTCCGTTAAGCATGCGATAAGTCGCACGATGTCGCCAGTAATCTCAATCTTGACATGTGCGACTTTAGTCCCTTTGTGTATCCCTTGCTTAAATGATGGCAAAGTCTTTGAGAGGCCTAATGTGATGATTTATATAAGCTAATTATTAAAGTTCTATAATATCATGGTCCGTCATCTCTCACTTAACCCCTAACAGAAAAATGGTCAGTAAATTTCCAACATAAATTAAACCTTATGTAGTAAACGTAAGGTAGAAAACCTTTATTTACTCCGTCTGTTTAAGGGTCAAAATAGGTGAGAGGTTAATAAATAGTATCTGAGAGATAGTGGGGATTTTTTATTTTATATAATTAAACAATAGTTGAATTTAGTTACTTTTAACTTATTCCAATAAGAGAATAGTTCAGTAGCGTTATCGTAGAACCAATTGCTCATAATGCCTTGGTATTTTAATAAATATGGCTTTTGACGTGACAACGTCTTAAATTAGGTTGCGGCTGGGAGTCACTTATGAAAAAGTGTAACGCTCGGTAACGTTACGATGAGTCACCGAACGAGAGAGAGGCCCGGCGAATGCCTTGCGTCTCTCTCCCACTCAACTATGATCGGTCTGCCGCGCGCGCAGTTTTAGTAAACAAAATATATTTCTATAGTTAAAATTTGTGCAATTCTTATTTTCATTCAATTCCTTGTTCCTATTGTGCAATTTAATTATATTCATATCAATAAATATTCTACCGAGAAAAAGACGTTGTCACGTAAAATCTTCGCCCGTAAAAACGACTTTACAGGCAACCATTTTTTTTTGATTAGAATTTGTATTGTATAAGCAAATTTTTCCGATGGAGCCTTATTGTGTAAGCATACCAAAAATCTTGAAATAGTTGAAAATTTATATGGAGTATTAAATTTTTGTCCTTATAATTTCGTAAAGGAGTCATTTGGCAGAAGCATATTATACGACAACACTTTGCCAATTGTATTGATGGTCCCAAGTAATAGGTGGCGAGCCTATTGCCGCTTATTCGGAAGTTTAATATTGTGTACTTCTGTACACAATATAAATAAATATATCCTACCATCATCTTTGGAGCCCAAGCCAACCTTACTTGCCGATCAACGGACGAGGCTCTGTCAAAAGTGACATTAACCCTTTTAATGTCATATATTACCGTCATAAAATAACAATTATGAGTTAATATCTTTTGGTAGTAAATGAAAAGTCATGACAAAAATTTAACACTACGTATGTATAATGATTATGTGCATTTACCACTTGAATTATTTTACATTCCTTATTCCTATCAAAAATCTGAGTACCTAATATACAGTGTACCTATGTGCAGTGGTGTTATAATAAAATAATAATGATTTATTTCGTTGTTTTTTTCATACCTTTAGGCTGCCTGTCCACTGAAGCGGAGCGAGGAGGCTGAGCGGAGAAACGGAGAAATATTATCCAATAGGAATCGCGGACAGAAGAGGAGCGAAGATTTTATGAAATCTCATTGGTTAATATTAGTCCGTTTCTCCGCTCCGCATCCTCGCTCCGCTTCAGTGGACAGGCAGCCTTAATTCAAGTTATTACAATTACGGTGCTCAAACGTCACTACAAATTTGTTCAAAATGTATCAGAAAAAAATTACTTATGTACCAAATTGTAAAATGATTCATTTTAATTTGAAGTTGTAAGCAAATGTCGAATATTATATTTAAACGCATTTTCTGAAAAATTACTTCTGTGGCAGAACTGACGTTTTAGCACCGAAAGCGTAGCATGGCATGTTGAAATGAAGTGAATAAATTGATAATATCTGATATTTGGTCGATTTTACTCAAGCTCAGATCATAATTAGCCACCAGGAAGTAGGTGAATTAAATTAAACAAATCTGTAGAAATGTTCAGATAATAAATACTGAAACATGCATGTGGATTTCTGTCATTTTGCTAAGTCATTCCCTCTTAAGGTCAGGAGTGTGGTTTCCAATAGGAAGAAAAAGATGTATGTTCATGGACATAATATTTGTTATAGTTTGAAAGTTTTCTATGTATTTTGTGTTTACAAAATAAATATAAAGTATATTAAATTTCTCTAGTAAATATGAAGATCAGAGAGCAGTTGGAAGATACTCCTAATGTTTTTATTTGATTGTATGTCTATTACTCTCGGATGAATGAATATTCATTTGAGCTATTACTATACCCTATTCACGTAGGCTTGAGACAAAGGAAAAACAAAGAAAGCTGACAGTTGACAGAGAGTGAAAATGGCGGATATAACCCGACATATAATAAAATGATACATTTCGCTGTAATACGTTTGTACTAGCCGTACTTTTCATTTAGGTAATGGTATTATAATAAGTTCCAACTATGGGAATCGTTACATAAGGTTCTTTTATATATCATTTTTTAAATTAATTTATTTTATTTTTATAAAAATAAATATAGAAATGTTGCACATTTTAATTCAATATTTTAATAAATAAATTCTGACTTTCAATTCCAAACAATAAAACCTATATTGTTTTATCAAAGCTTGGCTATTTCGTTTATTATTTTGGCTAATTTTATAATTTACAGTTAAAAGTGAAACATTAAAAAACCTTTTTTGTTATTTGTTTACATTTTGTCTCAAGACTTCTTGGCGGGAAAGTGAAGCGTTTTTGTGTCTGCAGTTTTGTTTTATTTTCTAAAATTTGTGATAATTCGAACATTAATGTTTAATAACGGTGGATTATTAACCGTTAAGTGTTTGTAAATATACATGAGTGTTGGTAAATGAAATAAAACAGTGCTACATAACTTTTCAAATTCTCCTAAGAAGTCCATGTGAGATCTCAGTATAGTCCCACATTTTTACTTTGGACTCAAGGGGTTTATGGGAGGGTATCTCTTTTACGATTTCACATCTTTATCACTACTCATTCTCATTTACTATGATTTATATGTTATTAATATATCACTTACTTGACACTGGCTAAATGTGCACGAAGCAATTATTTAAAAGAAGAAGAGAAGATTTTGTCTCAAGGCAAAGTAAATCAAGTATAGATTAAGTCGCCTCCTACCAGTAGTTCATAAAATAATAAACATGAATTTGTTAAATACATTTTAATCCTACACAATATTTTAACAGAATTGATTTATATATTGACTGGACACAACTACTTTGTTGTAGCTGAGCCATGTTTCAAGTTCTTTAAGCACTCCCTTGAATTTGGACTTAGTGAGCGGAAGTGGCTGGTTTGTCAGGGTCTTCATAACCGGGCTGCTCTTCCACGTTGTGGGGCCAGAACGTGGGCTTGTTTTGTGTGTCCATGGCTTCCTGAGGGAAGGCATCACGGTAGTCTTCCATGGTCATTTGGTCGTAAGGAAGCAGAGCCTTGGTGGTGCTGATTTCTTTTTCTAACCTATAAAATATTACAAGCATTATTATTTGTAGTGAATTATTTTTTATAAGGTTTCCTGTCAGAGAAGATAAGATAAACGGAATGTGGTGAGACAAGACTACTAAACAAAAGGCAATAGTAGTAACACCAGTGTAAGACTGGTTAGCAGGTAAGTACTTTTCCATGTGAGTTTGTGGTAATGTACTGTGGAAAATACTCACAAAATTCCAAAAAAAGATTGATGTTTACAGTACTTAAGAAACTAAATAACAAAACTCACTTGAGAATAGTGTTTATTAGAGGTATTGATCTTACGTTAAAAAGATATTGTCTTTTTGTGGATTGTCTAAATAGACCAATAACATTCTACTAAAAATTATACCGTCTTGAATTATAGTATAGATGTTTTACATACAGCCTGGAATGTATGAAAACAAAATAAAATCGTTCATAGGCAAAATACACTCACTTAGAAATAGTAGCATTGGATTCTTGGACGTAAGCCTCGATAGATTTCTTGATTTCGGCCCATTGAGCGTCTATCTGACCTGACTGTGTGTCGGCGGGGTACGGGATTTTCAGCGCTTCATAATTCTTCTGGAAAGTGTCTACCATTCCAGGTATGGGCACGACCTGTTTATACAAACTCCAGTTAATCTTTGGAGGTTCCGGTGGGTTGGACAATACTCTGAAAATAATTATAACAAGAGTAATAAAATATAGCGAAAACGTCGAAATTATGTAATCGTAGGTACGAATCAAAACTAACCTTCGAAGATATCCATCCGACCTCACTTTGAACATGGCCAAGTTAACTTTCTGCTCGGCCGGTACCCTCTCAGCGAGGGCAGTCCAGTTTACAGCACTCTGTGAAATCCTTTTCGCCATTTTCGGCGCTTTTTATAAATTTTCGTACGAACAAAATCTACCTGTCCTGTCACTCAGACGGCTCAGACCTCAGCAGATCAGTTCAATACGGCAAGCAAAGACAAGGCAGTTTTTTTAAATGTATTTTTTCCGGAACTGGTTAAAGTAATAATTATATACTGCCTAGCCTTCAGTTTTATTTTTTTACACGTTTTTAATGACTACAAATTTTACATAAAAATATGTTAGACAGAAAACTATAGTTTTTATGATACTCTTTTTTTTCTCGCTATTGGTAACTTGGTCGGAAACGATTACCGATGATAGACAGAGTTCAGTAAATAATAAATAAATATTTTCTAACAATTACACCAATTATTTAGTTCCAAGATAAGTATCATCAAGAAGTTATGGATACTAAATAACGGATAAACATACATAAATACTTTTTTTTTGTAAATAAATACTTAATATACATAGGAAAACAATAAACATCCAGACCAGAACAAATATTCATGTTCATGCACACAAATATTTGTCCTGTGTGGGAATCGAACCCACGACCTTGGAGCGGAGAGCTTGCGTCAAAGTTCTTGAATAGGTGACCTTTCGTGTGGAAATTGATATTCAGGTTACCGTGCTTCGGAAGGTACACTGGTCTCATCCAAAGCTCAGTTAAGAAACTAAAATATGTTGCAGCTACGACAAGTTAGAGGGCTTAATCAATTTGTGGCACCAATGTACAAATGATGTACAAAGATGAATTAATCCTGAATTGCGGTAAGGGAATTACTTAACACATTGCTGTAAATACAATATCCTACCATCGTTTCGGCCAGTGCCACCGAGCACTTTCATCCACCTGGTGGAAGATCTTCGCTTTAGTGGGGGGAGTACACCACCGCCGCTTCATCAATCTACTTTGTAATATCAATACCAGTATGCTACACACATCAAACTTGCACTGTTACTGCGTTGACGAAGTAATTATCGCGGAGTCCTTCTGACCTTGGTTTATATTATAAGAGGAAGCCTAAGCCTAGAGCCTAGTAGAGAGACGTTAATATGCTGGTATGATAATTATTAACAATAATTTAGTACTGGTAATCACCAAATATTGCCATGAGTCAAAAGGCACGATAGAATAAAGTTAGCCTGATATTTAAATTGCTGATCCTACAGACAAACTGCGTATGTGCAGGGGGCCTACCGCCGAATTCGATGGATTACCGGTAATCCATCTAGATCAAACTTTGTTTTGCGTTCATTAATCCGTACCGGGGAATCTGCCGACAGCCACCTCTCATTCATGACCTTCAATCCGTGACTGACCAATAGGTAAATGGAGAACGCCAATTTGTTTCGATTTCCATGAGTTTTGCGGTACGACAGAATCAATTCGAAATCCATTTTGCCTTATAATCGATTGCCATCGAACTCGGCGGTAGGCCCCCTGTTTTGTGGGACTATGTTTAATATTAGAAGCCATACAATGTACCAATTAATTAATAAATAATTCATTGTCTGTCGAAGCCTTAATTGAATAAAGCATTTTTCGTTTGATTCAAGCAACTATTTATCATTCATCCACTCTTAAAAGGATATCAAAAAAGGCAAATAAGAATAAGAATTTTTCTGCTATCATTCATCCGCATAAGGGAAAAAAATACACATATATTTTTCTAATAACTTTTATTACTGTTCCTTTGGTTTTGTCTTACAAAAAATATATAAGTAGGTAAATGGAATAAATAAGAAATATTTTAATATTTGAGCATAGTTATGCCAAATAAACCTAACTTACACTCTACAGAGTTAAATTTTAGCCCCTTACATGCCTGAATGAGTTGGAATCAGTGCAGTACATCAGGTTTTATTAATGTATAAAATTAAAAAAATCAAGCGGTTTTTTATCGTTAAGCTGGCTATTCACAGGCCTAAAACTGGGGATTAGGAATAATTTACCATAAGTGTAAAGTTTTATGTTAAATTACGTAAAATTTTTACTTAAAAGTTTACGCTTAAAGAAAATTACGAATTAGTGCATAGTGAGAAACGCATCGCAGATGATTTTTCGTCAGACTGAGAATAAACTTGTGACCATAGATAGAAAGACTGAAAGAATATAAAGCCGCGCGAGCCCACCAAGGAGTATTGTTGACGCGATCTTGCTTGTAATTTTTAAAATTACTTTGATGTTTTTTGTTTTAATATGAACTTTTTAACTTGGGTGTCTTGCATAAGGGTCACTTATCATAACTAAAGCTTAAACTATTTAAAACATGAGATGATAGCACAGTGTTTTAAATAGATTTAGCACTTAACGGGATAAGTGACTGTTGTGTGAGCCGGCCTAAATCTGTAGCTATCTCAAGGCTCAGATCACCCTACTAGAATAAGAGAAAAAAATATGTTAATATTCTTACTATATCGATTAAATTATAAGGACTTATAAGAGATTCACAAACAAAATCAATTCTGTACTCAAAGGTAGTAGTTATTATTGAACACGTCAATCGCCATGGTCCCAGACAATACAAAAACCTATTCTTTGTCGGTAATTTGGCGTTCAAAGACTAAAAATGATTCAAAAGTTCAATTTATTTTTCATCATAAATATTTTAACTCTTGGCAAAACTTTAACATTAAATACCAATCTTATGGAGTATAGAGGTAAGGAGAACTATTCCAAAAGGGACGACAAAAGCGTCCAGTTGTAAATATCTAGTAACTACTGCCAAAATAGCGTTAAAGTGGCAGGAGAGTAAACATTCACATAGCATTATTATTATTAATAATATATCAAAATGTATATAGCATTTGGTGTAAGTGGAGGTTTTGGTGTTTTCTTAAAAATATGCCGATATGCTACTACTGTAGAGCTTTTTTGCACAATTGCACAGAAATGGCTGTCCGTACCTCAATCATTAATTATTATTCATTCTTGACATTTTACTTTTTTTTATTCCTTAAGTAACTGCTAGTTTTACTGCAACAAATAGATGAAAAAAAAAATTACGCGTATGAAATAGGTTACCAAAAACAAGAGTAATAAGAAAATTCTGTAACATGATTCCTAATCAAACCGGTCCCTTACATATTGTATTATTAAATCTATCAGGAATGCTGTATACGTGTTAATAGATTGACCACCAACGCCGCACTGCAATAAGGAAGGCCATAGACAAGCAAACAAAGTGTCAATAATCACAAGCTACGTTAAGACCATTTTTCATCAGGCTTTAATTACTGCAATGTAATGTAAGCCCATTAACAAATAAAAGGAAAAAATATATTATTAGATTAAGTTATTGTTTAATAAAGTAACAAAACTAAATGGTCTTACTATTATACAGAGATGTAAAACCTCTGTAGGGAACATCTCGCTCGGTTCGTTTCCTAGTCGCGAGGGCATCACATATCACTTCGATTACCTATCACTATCACTAATGCTTCGACACATGGGCTATGGGTCGCTATGTTCGTCCAATTCCACCAAGTTTAAAGCATTTTTTTATTATTATTATGAATTGTGCGACTACGTTTGTGAAAATGAATAATATTTTTTTTTTCTTTCACATAATGGCTTCGTGCGTTTATCACATTTAGCCAGTGTCAAGTAAGAGATATATAAATAACATATAAATCATAGTAAATGAGAATGAGTGGTGATAAAGGTTAATATTCCTCCGTTCTTACACATAAATGTTCGTAATATCACAAATTTTAGAAAATAAAACAAAACTGCAGACATGACGCTTCACTTTCCCGCCAAGAAGTTCAAAAAAGTATTAGTCTGCATTATTTCCATATTTTTTAACAATGGCGGCGCAACACTGCGTTAATGGTCAAGCTACACATAAGTAAAGTATAAAAATATAAAAAGTAGGTAATGATAGTCTATTAAAAAGTACATAATTATTAGTTATTTTGTATAGGTACGTAAGTAATTTATACTTAACCAACTAAATATTTAAATGTAGGTAGATATTCCTTCTATAAATGAATACAAATGCTTTGGTTATGTTAACTTAAGTAGATTCATCGTTGATTACATATCATATAACTTTCATTTTAATTTACTTTAAATAATTATTAACATTTCTATTTACATATAATTTAAATAAAATAAAAATTCTAGGTAAGTAGATCGAGGGTACTATACATTTTTACTATGCCTAATAATAATCTTAACTTACTAAATAATGATTACTAATTTAATTGCACATTTTCAAAATTGGGGTGAATATATTTAATGTTACATAGCGTCACATAAATTCTCAATTGGCGATCACTTAAGTCCCATTTAAGCTTAAAGACAAGATAAGAATAAAATAGAGATTCATATTTTTTCACTTGTGCTTATAATCCTAGTCCACTGGCACAATGGATTTCCATTTCTAGATATGTTTTTTTATTTTTAATGTAGCGCATAATGATGCCCACATTCTGCCTCATGGTAAGCAATCGATGCAATTCAGTAAATTAGAGCGCTTCATGCCGTGGCATTAGCATGGTAAACGCACACCCACTTATGCCATCAAACCGCCTTACATAATAACTGTGTGCAATTAAATATACAAATAACATCTCATGAGTTAAGTGGGTAATCATTTAGTAGGATGAAGACACTCATTCATTCGAGTATTATGTTTAGATCATTCTATTGCGCTTGTTGTTTTAATAAAATTTTAAAGTGACTTTGTAGTCAAGTAAGTTCGTACTTATAATATAATTATAAAAAAGTTTCTTAAGTTTGAGTAATAACAAATTTGACATTACTTCAGTCAGCTGTCAAGACCGGTCAGTGCCTATTAATTTTAAGAAACATTTTGACGTTGCTATTTCTAAATTCAAATTAGGATAAATTTCGACTGTATTTTCTTAATCTAAGGCAATAAGCCGCAGATTACATACAAATTGAGATAATGCTAATTATTATACTTATAATAATATTATATAAATAAGTAGTTTGTTTTCATTCCATACAAGATGAAAGATTTTGTAAAAGTTGTCTTGGTCCACTGCTTCTTACACCAATTTTATCAAGTGAAATAAATATAGAAAAGTTCTTATCAATCGACTACAGCGATTTAAGCCCATTTGATTGTTTGTCTATACAAACTAATAGAATAGGTGTATACTTTCCTTTTATTTACCAATTGAAAGGCTTCGCAAGGCTTATAAACAGTACCTACCTTAAAAATTATATAATTATTATAATGATATGATACAAAACGTTTGTTACTTATTTTTAACTATAAAAACAGTAGTTTGAGTATATTTTTATAAACTGTTACACTCACTACAAACAACATACTTACCTCACCCCACAGACTAAGGAAATACACCATCTTTCGTTTGAATTTGACAGTAAAAAAATCTCGGTAATTAATAGTTCCTTCCTAGAAGGAATTCCTCTTAAAATATTAAAGAACGTCTCACCCAAGACTGCTTTTTAACTTTATATTATACCAATATGTTATTTTTAAGGAGTTAATCAACTACACTAATTCTAATTGAATCGGATCCTGTATCTCAACAGTATGTATTCATTTAAAATAATGTAGAGGCCGTATGCGATTATTAATATATAAAAAAAGATCAGATTTTGTAATCATAGAATGACGTTTGTCTAAGTGAACACTAGCGCCACTAGCCAAATGTAATATTCGTGTTTTTTAAAATGAAAATGTATGGAAATGGCATTAGCTGTCAATGCCATTCTGATTAAATCTATTCAAGACTTGACGAGAGGAGCTGTTGCTATAAATATAAACTTCCTAACTCAGTGATTCTCATAATTTGGTAGGATTTCTTTTCTCTCCATAATTCGGCGAATTGGACGACTGGCCCACAGTTCTGCTGCCCCAAGTGGTCCTTTTCGCCACTGGATTATTCTTGCAGAACTTAAGGAGGTTCGCGTACGCCGCTCTGTATTGTCTATTGGTCGCTGCGTATATAAGAGGGTTGATAACGCTCGAGGCCCAGGCTAGTATTGAAGCGATGATGTGCAGCCATGGGTAGGTGATCCCGTCGTAGGCTACATTCATGATCATGAGGGGGAGGAAACAGGCTAGGAAGCAGAGGAATATGGTTAGCATCAAGGTCGTGAGACGAGAGTCCTCTTCTTTCTCCCTGGCTGTTTGACCGCTAAGTTTGCTGGAAAAGAAGATAATATTATATTACTTAATGATACTTTTAATCTAGAATTTAGTCTAATAAAACTAGATTTTTATATCTTCCTGTGAAACGATACATAACTAGAAGATTTGGAATGAATTGGATTGGTTAAGCTAATAATAGGGCATAATTTTATTACACAGAAAATATTTATTTGGGGCAACGAAAACATAACAATAAAAGACAAACATAAGACGTCCAAAAACGGTTTCAACTTAGCACAATGATATTTAGGACATCATTAATCATCTTGATCTTAGTATAGTTTTTAGTATTAATAGGTCATTGACATTACCAAAGTATACCTTGAGACATAATTATTATAGTATAGGGTGTATAGGGTTCCTACCAAGACCAAAGGAGTCCAAGCCAACCTCACCTGCAAGTGGTGCACCTGCCGATCAACGGACGAGGCTCTGGTGAACATAACAGTGCCCGGTAAGCGGCAATAGGCTCGCCACCTATTACGTGGGACCATACTATATAATTGGCGAAGTGTGGGCGTATAATATGCCTCTACATACCCTTTCGGGGATACAGGCGTGAATTTATGTATGTATAATTATTATCATCACCATCATAATCTCAGCTCATTATCGTCCTAGTACTAAGCACCGGCCTTCACTCACGATCCAAGGTGAGAAGGTATTGAGTCATACTCCACCACGCAGACCCAGTGCGAATTAGTCGAGGCAAGTGTGTGGTTTCCTGCCAATTAGGGCTCTGACCGTGATAATCGGGATCAACGGCTTAACTTATCTTTCACTTGTGCTGTTGTGGTACCTACTTGAAGCGCTCGTAGCTCTGCGGTGTTCGGTGGTCGGAAACGATCACCAAAGTACAGCAGAGTTTACAGAGGTCAGTCCTTGGATGGGTGACCGTTTGTGTGGCATTTGATATCGAGCGCTTCCGTGCTTCGGAAGGCGCGTTAAGCCGTTGGTCCCGGTTATCACCAAATGTGATAGTCGTTAAGCCATGCTAGAGGCCTCATGGGCGGCTTGAAAAATTCTAACAGCAGGGCGCCATACACCTGCCTCCGCCAATCCGCACTGGGTCAACGTGGTGGAGTATGACCCAATACCCTCAAACCTTGAATGTGTGAGGAGGCTCGTGCTCAGTAGTGGGACGTTAATGGGCTGTGATGTGTGTGTGTGTGTGTTGTGGTACTAAATAAATAAGTGTGCAATAAAGATCATTTCAATAACCAAGCAACCACCACCAGTAAGCCCCCCGGAATGACGAACAGATCCTCACTTACACACACCGGCGGCCCTCCAGCTTCCTCTTGCTTATCCTGACGCGCCAGTAAATAAATAAATAAATATTTTCTGAAAATTACACCAATTATTTAGTTCCAAGCTAAGTATCATTAAGAACTTCTGTTGGATACTAAACAACGGATAAACATTTTTTTTTTGTAAATACTTACCTACTTAATATACATAGGGAAAACCCAGTCCAGAACAAATATTCATGTTCATGCACACAATGATTTGTCCTGTGTTGGAATCGAACCCACGACCTCTGGAGTGAAGTGCAGGTATACTGACCTCCACGCCATATCGGTCGTCAAAGCCAGTAGATGCAGGAGTACGACGCGATGATGTTCATTGACTATTACAACAACCAAGCAACCACCACCAGCAAGCCCACTGGAATGATGAACAGATCCTCACCCACATACACACCTGCGGCCTTCCAGCTTCCTCTTGCTCTCCCTGACGCGCCAGTAGATGCAGGAGTAAGACACTATGATCACCAAGCACGGCAGGGCGAACCCGAACACGAACAGGTATTTCTTGGGCGACCTGCCGTTCTTGTGCAGGATCGTGCAGCTGAAGGTCTTCGGGTCCAGGCCTAGTTGTCCCCACACGCCGAGGAGAGGTGGCACCTGCAAATATTTTATTAAAAATTGTTTGAACAGGAACATTCTACCTTTTTCTTCACCATTTCTATGGACTCGATTGAAGTTTTGGAAATGTTAAGGTTACCTATTACATGGAACACAATTTAAAAAATACAGTTAAATAACCAATGTTTAAAAATGTTTAAACAACAAATAAGTTATAAATTAATATTTATTCCTATAGTCTCAATAAATGTTTTTTTTAAACTTACTAATAATAAAGTGTATAGGGATTTAGATCCTACCAAGATCCGAGGAGCCCAAGCCAACCTCACCTGCAAGTGGTGCATCTGCCGAACAACGGACTCTGGCGAACATAAAAGACCGGTAAGCGGCAATAGGCTCGTCACGTAGGACCTACAATATATTTGGCGAAATGTGGGCGTAAAATATGCCTCTGCTAACCTTTTCGGATAAACAGGCATGATAATTATATTTAGGTAATAATAATTTCATCTCTCAATTAAAATACAGATTGCAAATAAATACAGAGGAATTTATTCTACACTATCGCCTCTAGCGGCAAATCAAGTAAAATGAAAATCAGAAAAATGTTCACTACCTACCAAGTTAAACTTACACGTATTAATTACATACCGGATTCACATCGCTTAAACATGTAGCTGTTCACATTTTACAAAACTCAATAAATTTACACTAGAACTCATCGACAAAAAGGATGTTCACTAATTTCTAACAATTAAGATTAATTTATGAACATTTCATGGGTGCAATGAACCAATTGCAGCATCCTTCTTTCTTCATAAACGTGTGTTTATTTGTTTTAATGTTCTGCTTTTTGGTTTTTACTTTTATAGCAGGATCGTGTGGGTTCGTAGAAATGATATGAGTTACTGGTAATCATGTAACAGATATTATTTTGTTTTACTATTATACATAGTCAACATTTAACGAAACAGTATGGTAATGACTCATTATAACCCCAATTTTTTTGTAATTATTGATACCAAGTACGTTCAGGGCAAACTGCAATTTAGTTTTCAATTCATAGGATATTATTTTTCATATATTTAATACAGTCATTCCCCATACTACTCTATTCAGTAAGTAAAAATATTAGAATTTGAATGCAAAAATTGCAGCGATATTATAAAGTGTTCCGATAGTTCAGAGTTTTTTTTAATTTTAAATAATGGCTTCGCGCGTTTAGCACATTTAGCCAGTGTCAAGTAAGTGATATATTAATAACATATAAAACATAGTAAATGAGAATGATTGGTGATAAAGACGATAAATGGTAAATGAGATGCCCTACCTCTAAACCCCTTGAGTCCTCAGTAAAGATGTGGGACTAAACTGAGATCTCACATGGACTCCTTGAGAGAAAATTTGAAAAGTGATGTTTCACTGTTTTGTTTGATTTACCAATACTCATGTATGTTCACAAACACTTAACGGTTAATAATCCACCGTTATTACACATTAATGTTCAAAATATCACCAATTTTAGAAAATTAAACCAAACTGCAAACATGTTGCTTCACTTTCCCGCCAAGAAGTCCTAGTTCAGAGTTAATTAAAAAAGTTGACACCAAAAAAAATTGGTTGCCTGGAAAGTCGGTATACGGGCGTAGTAGTTTAACGTGACAACGACTTTCAGTGGTAAAATAATTTTAATGTGAATATTCATTCGTATAGTAGGAAGAAGGATGAAATAATAGTAACAATTTAAAACATTTATTTATACAAAGAATTATATTTGAGAATTATAACCATGCCCGAGTGGAAGGGACGCGTGCCTCTCACTCGCTCTCATTGTGAGCGCATAACGTGAGCGGAGCGTAACGCAGTTTCTTGAAGTGTCACCCGGCAAACCAATATATAAGACGTTGTCACGTCAAAAAAATTACTGGATATCGCTTAAGTAATATTATAACTCTTTTTTAACTTTGGTCATTAACCTTTTAACCTTTTTTGGTCGAATTAAATTAGCGCAAAATATTATTGGCCATATAAGTTAAGCAGGCTTGTATTTCTGTACCGTGAAAATTCTTACGACAAGCAGTTACTTAAAACAAGTCTCGAAATGTCCTACTGCCCGATCTTACTTAACTATGCTGTTTGTTGCTTTACACGACACTGTGAATTAGAGTTTCGACATCCGCAGGATGGATGGTACTACTCCATAATAATTAACTTTTAGTGCTCAAAATGTAACAATTTGTTAAATTAGGAGTAAAGCTATAAAAAAGCATTTAAGGAAATTGGTTTATTGAGTACTAGCGACCCGCCCCAGCTTCGCACGGGTAGCATGCTAGTATGAATGCTGCAACCATAACTTTTCGATTTATCGTAAGTTTATACGTTTGATATCTTGTAAGGTACTGATCGAAATTACATGATGTTGCAGACAAATTTAATCTATGTTTAATGTCCAAGCTTACTAACATGTTTATTTGGACAAGAATAAATGTTACACATACTTAAAATGGCTTCGTAAATAAGCCATTATTTTTAGTAAAAAGTAAAAGATAAAAGTGGTTATTGTGGATTATTCTTGAGAGATAGACATATACCATAACGGTCTTTTTTGTGGACTTCTGTAAGTTGTACAATACTGTACTACATCATTTTGACCAATCTCGTAGGGTTTGTCCAGCGTTTGCAATATAAGCGCAAAAAAGTGAGTTGATTTACGACATCACATAAGAAATTTCATAAATTTACAGTGTTCAACTATTATATTGTGCATGTTTAATACATATAAACCTTCCTTAAGAATTATTCTATCTATTTAAATAAACCGCATCAAAATCCGTTGCGCAGTTTTAAAGATCTAAGCATACTTAGGAACAGACAGACGGCAAATAGCGACTTTGTTTTATACTACATAATAGGTTGGGGAAAAAGTCTTTTCGTATTTTTGTATGAAAAGTCAAGACATTTTTTTCAAAGTTTATTTACATTTATTTACAATATATATGTACCGTTTTGTTGAATAACTTTCTGCCATTTTGTGGGCAGAGACATTATCCCGTTACTGTAGAAACTTTGGGACTTCTGATCAAAAAAACGGGACAAATAGTTTTGGCAGTCCTCTCTTGAGGTCAACCTTACAGAACCTAAAGAATTCTGCAGAGACCGAAACAGGTGAAAATCTGAAGGCGCAAGGTCAGGGCTATATGGTGGATGCACTAGGACCTCCCAGTCGAACTCTCTTAATTTTTGCTGAGTGGCTAAAGATGTGTGTGGTCTAGCGTTATCGTGATGAAAGACCACACCCTTCCTGTTGATCAATTCCGGCCGTTTTCTCTCGACTGCTTCCTTTAATCTCATCAGTTGCTGGCAGTAAAGATCAGAATCGATGGTTTTGCCGGGCGGTAAAAGCTCATAATAAACAATGCCCTTCCAATCCCACCATACACACAGCATCACCTTATTTCGTGTTAGGCCAGGTTTGGCCACAGTCTGTGAAGCCTGGCCAACTTTCGACCACGACCTTTTTCGCACGTTCTTGTCGTACGTGATCCACTTTTCATCGCCAGTTATCAATCTCTTCAAAAACGGCTCGGTTTCATTACGTCTCAATAATGAATCGCAAATGAGTACACGGTTCATTAAAGTTTCTTTGAGTGAGCTCGTGTGGCACCCAAATATCGAGCTTTTTTGTATAACCAGCTTTCTTCAAATGGGTCAAAACTGTTTTGTGGTCAATTCCCAGTTCTTCAGCTACATCGTAACTACTAATATGCCGATCTTGCTCCACTCTTTCAAAAATGGCGTCCATTTTATTCGTAACAGGGCGACCAGAGCGAGGTGCATCTTTAACATCAAAATTTCCGGACTGAAAACGTTTGAACCAAATTTGTGCTACTCTTACTGACACTGCATCAGGTCCATAAACATCACAAATTTTTTTCACTGCTTGAGTTGCATTTTTGCCTTTTTTAAAATTTTAAAATGTATTGAATTTCTTCATTAGATTCACTCATTTTAACGGAGAGAAAAACAAATGAAAAATAGCGGGAAACAACTTTTTTTTATTTTTTTCTTTTCTTTATAATGGAACCTTTTTAATGTTACCAAAACCAGCCAGACACAAATAGTACAGTCAAAAAAAATTTATAATAAGTTTATACCTACGTTATGCGAAAAGACTTTTTCCCCGACCTAATATGATGAAGTAATTTCGTTTAACTATTTTTAATACGCTCTCACCTTAGTTCATGGAGGAGGCTTATCCTCAGTACTGGGCCGTTAATAGGCTGAATGATGATTTCAAAATTGTGTAACATGTAGTAAATAACGAATAATGGATAGTGGTCTGATAATAAACTCCGCTAGATAAAATTCCGAGATATCTGAAGTTAAGTCAAGATCAGACGTCAATCCTTCGATAGTTGAACGGTTGGATGGTATTTGACATTGAGAGTTGCCGTGTTTCTGAAGACACGTTCAGCTGTCGTTCCAGGTTATCACAATATGTGGTCGATAAGCTAAATTTATACTAATAATATGAATTATAATTTCCATAATGTTTTATCATCATCTCAGCCCATTAACGTCCCACTACTGAGCACGAGCCTCCTCTCAAATACCAAGGCGTGAGGGTATTAGGTCATACTCCACCAAGCAGAACCATTGGCGGAGGCAGGTGTATGGCGTCCTGCTGTTAGAATTTTTGAAGCCGCCCAATTAGGCCTCTATCTTGGCTTAACGACTACCACATTTAGTTATAAACCGGGATCAACGGCTTGACGTGCCTTCCGAAGCACGGAAGCGCTCGAAATCAAATGACACACAAACGGTCACCCATCCAAGGACTGACCTCTGTAAACTCTGCTTTACTTCAGTGACCGTTTCAGACCACCGAGCATCGCGGAGCTACGAGCGCACCATAATGTTTACATACATTGATTTGTGACATTTCTCTATTTAGTAATAGATAAACTTGTGTGAGATTTATCAATTGATGCGGTTTGAAATAATCTTCTTAGACCCTGCTCGGACGGACGACACACTACCTACTCCTTCAAGAGGCACTAGGTCCTTGAGGTAGAGAATTACCTGAATCAGTCACCGGCCTCCTCCCACAATCTTGGTTTGTGGGAGGAGGCCTGTGACGTTAATAGTTGACCTTTTTTTTTTTTAATTTTTTTTATTTGACTATTCAAAATAATACAACATTTTTTTAAACTTATTCTATCGCCAAACTATATAATAGTTTAATGGCGAATATAACACCTTTTGTTAATATCCTGAGATGATGACTCGATAATAATAACGCTTATGACCCCCTTGCGAAGAGTTAGGCCTGAAGACCTCCGTGCCTTAGATATCTTAGACATCGAGCTCATTATGAGTTGGGTACTAAACAACGGATAAAAATACTTAATTGCATTGTTTTGTAATTACATAAAATTCACAAATATATGTCGTGTGTGGGAATAGAACTCATGACCTTTGTATCGTAAGAACAGGTATACGATACCACCACCATACCATATCGGTTGCAACGTAAGTGGTTATAAGTGGGTCGCTAAACAATATTGAGTACCAAAGTGATAATGTCTCGATTTGGTACTGTGCAATACTCATTCGCGTATATGTGACGACTAGGGTTTTCGATTCTCAGTTAAAAATAGTTATTATTGAAAACTATATTCCAGCAGAAAAATATTTCACATATCAATCTGATATGAAATGGTTTTTTTTTGCTTTATATACATTAACTGCCAAGCTAATTTGACCCAAATGTTCCATTTAGGCCATCTGGTATATAAGTCTTCCCTGCCGGTCACCGGTGCCCCCCATGGCCCCATAAGAAGGGTAGCATGCCGGTCACCGGTGCCCCCCATGGCGGTTAATGTGTTAATTAATTGGGCTCTTATATAATAATAATACATCTTTATTACGCATTTCAGTGTTTACAGTAATCATTTACAATGATAATCGCACTAGGCGAAGCTTGTATCGCGGCCATCATTAATACGGTTTCCTTAGGACTAAAGAGATCAAAATTCAAATTCAAATACTAGACTTAAGTAAATTATATAACATAAAGATAACTAATGTGTGAGTGTGTGCGTGTGTGTGTGTGAGTGTGTGCGTGTGTGTGTGTGTGTGTGTATGTTATGCAAAATGGTCGGCTTCTTACAGTGCAGGTTTTAGTAGCTGTTCTACTTCGTAGAATGTTAAGTTAATTAAATATTTAGTAGCTTTTGTAGCTTTAGTAAGTTACCGGAATATTGCTTAAATAAGTACTCATATCGTTTAGTTCAGTAGTTGAATTGTAGGCATTTCAAATAAGTGGATTTATATACCTATTAAAATAGATTCAGTTGATTTTTTGTATAATTGTCTTTTTTTTTGGTGTACCATTGTGTTTATATATTTATTTTTATTGTAATGTCTTTTTAACTATAATTGACAATAGCAATTTATTTGCTAAGTTTGTTAGCTTCACCGTGGATAGTCACCACAGATCACACTAAGATCCATTTTAAAAAAAATAAATATTTTTTTAAATCGTGGCGGTGACTTCGCCCCTGTCAATGTGCCGCTCGGGACCATGGCTCCTCTGCCCCCCCCCGGCGCTACGCCACTGGATGACCGAAAAAGAGATGCGATTAAAAAGGGGTGGTTAGGATTGATAACGAACACCCAAGGTAAAAGATATGCTGCGACAACCCCAGATAAACTAAGAACAGGGCAGGATGATAAGAAGAAAAATCATCATCATATCAGCCTTTAATAATCCACTGCTGAACATAAGCCTCTCCAATAGATTACATTCTATTAGAGATATTTGCCCATAATACCACGCTGGGCAAGCGGGTTGGTGATCGCAGTTTCAGTCAGTACGCAGGATGACGCTTCTGCCCATAAGAAGGAAAATACAGCAAGTAAAAAACCTGACTGACTGACCTGTTAAAATAAATTGACAACCCTAGTAAGAAGTAAAGTAAAGCGAACAGTAAATAACCCCATTTCCCTCAGTCGCCAATGTTCAAAGATTTTCGTTGAAATTTACTTATCTTGATATATCATAACATAAATAAGTCACAGTTTCTTATCGTGGCTTTTGGTGATCTTTTATTAAGTGGCATATATCTTATCATCATATATGCCACTTAATAAAATACTACCATTTCATTGCCTAGGTAAAAAGAAAAAAAGCTGCGTTAATTCGGTCATAATTATCTTAGTGTCTAAACACATTATGCCGAAAGTACTCGACCGAAGTTCGGCATGATTACGCCCGCAATGATATTTATCTAAGTGTTAATATCCTGTAATGCCGTAAGTACACGACCGAAGTTCGGCATGATTACGCCCGCAATGCTATTTATCTTAGTGTCTAAGCACACTTTGCCGAAAGTATGCGACCGAAGTTCGGCATGATTACGCCCGCCATGCTATTTATCTCAGTGTCTAAACACAATATGCCGTAAGTACACGACCGAAGTTCGTCATGATTACGCCTGCAAAGCTATTTATCTTAGTGTCTAAACACACTATGCCGTAAGTACGCGACCGAAGTTCGGCATGATTATGCCCGCAATGCTATTTATGTTACTGACACATTATGTTAGAATTACGTTGCGTTATAGAGTATCCACAGCTATATTTCGGTCGGGCGTAAGTTCAGTGGCAACTTATTCTATAGAGCACTCATTATACGCGACCATTATATCTCGAGCCATTTCGTCGCGTATAGTACTATGACACTGTACCCACAAAGTTGCGCAACAAAATTTCTGCCGCGAAATTTCGGTCGCGTGTCTTCGGTTTGGTGTACTTAACATCATCCCGGTTGCATTTGAGTTAATCTTAAATGCATCTCTCGTTGCAGAAAAAGGCACACTCTCGTTTTTTTCAAACGGCGATTGTAACTTATATAATTTTGTGGGGTGGTGAAGGGGTGGGGTGGTGAAGGGGTGTGGTGGGGTGTGGTGTGTCCCTACACACTATACACACCCTATCCTATCAAGATCTGAGGAGCCCAAGCTAACCTAACCTGCAATTGGAACCTGCCGATCAACGGACGAGGCTCTGGCGCACATAACAGTGCCCGGTAAAAGGCTGGCCACCTATTTCGTGAGACCAACTATAATTAGCGAAGTGTAGGCGTATAATATATATGCCTCTGCCTACAACTTCTGGGAAACAGGCGTGAATGTATGTCGACGGTCCCTACGTATAAAAGAACATGTCTAAAACTAAGATTTACAGGAGAGTTACAAAAAGTAGAAATGGCTTTAGAATAAAAACAATTGTATATAGAACAAAACATTACGTTAATAATACTAACTGAACGTTTTTTTTTAGAGCGATTTCAAATTTCATTTCACTCTCTGTAAACCTTAATAATAATAATAATAATAATAATAACTTTATTCGTCACCACAGGTTAATTAAGTTGGTACAGGTTTATACAATGTGTCTCCATGATGTATCTTATAAGACAGACGAAAAGTGGTTTATAGAAGAACAAGACTGTGTCAAGACTACTTACATTATTAATAGACTTCAGTAATTATACAATAAATTTTGGAATCTCAATATTTCAATGAACAATAATATAAAAATTTATCTTTTGAAGCAATGTCAATATAAATTAAATTAATGTCAATATATAATAAATTAATGTCAATTTTCTCTAGTCATGTTGGTAATTAAATAAATTAAGCAGTATTAACAATAATTAATTTTCAAAAAGCAATAATAACAATTAAATCTCAATAAACAAAGTCAGTATAACTAAACGATTAGATATTTGGGTCCATAAGGTATTCTTGAATATTATAATAGCACTTATCCAATAGAAGTGCAGTCAAAATAGTCTTAAATTTTTTTAAAGTACAGCTAGATATTGTTTCGGGTAATTTATTAAACAGTTTTGGTGCCATCTCAATCACACTTTTTTTCATAAGTGCAGTCTTACACAAATTAGAAATGATTTTCGGTTTCCTCGGGCGAAGATTTCTATCAGGCAATACTTTTAATTCAAATAAATCTGGATTACACTTTACAAAAACACAACATTCCAGTATGTAAAGACAGGGCAGTGATAACAGTCTTAAAGTTCTGAAGTAAGGCTGGCAGCTGTCTGTCGGCTTAAGGCCACAAACAGCTCTTAAACATTGTTTTTGTGCGCGGAATAACGTTTCTCTATATGTAGAATTTCCCCAAAATATTATACCATAGCGCAAAGTAGATGACACAAATCCGTGATATGCAGTTATAACTGTATTACGGTTTGCTACTTTAGCAAGTTTGTACAGTGCATATGAAAACTTGTATAATTTTTTGCATACATCTTGGGAATGGGTCTTCCAGGACATGTTACTATCCACCTGGATACCTAAAAATTTTGTAACAGTTGTCTCACATATTTTATTATTTTTATAATTTACTGATACAATTGGAATGTTTTTTCTTTGATTAAATTGCATTAGGAGGGTTTTTTCTAAATTCACTTTTAAATTATTTGATGTCAACCATTTTATTATATTATGAAGCGTTAAATTAATGTCATTTTCATAGTTTTTCATATCTTCAGATTTTATAAAAACAGTACTATCATCAGCGAAAAGTATCATGGGATGTAAGCTAGATTGAATAATGTCATTAATGTAAATAATAAATAATAATGGGCCTAAAACACTACCTTGTGGTACCCCAAACTGAATAATTCTATGGTCCGATACATATTTTTTTTCGAACCTCGTGGACATACAAATTTGAGATAGTTCGATGCGTTGCTCTCTATTATGAAGGTAAGATCTAATTAGGCTGTGGGCGTTACCACGAATGCCATAACTGTCCAACTTCACTAATAATAAGTCATGATCTACATGATCGAATGCTTTTTTCATGTCCATGAATATGGCACATGATGGTATTCCTCTATCCAGACTAAGAATCACCTTTTTTACCAGGTCATAGATTGCTACATTTATTGACGTGTTTTTGCGAAAACCCTTTTGTTCTTTATTTAGTATTTTGTTTTTTTCGAAAAAATCATAGAGATTCTTTTGAATTATTTTTTCAAAGATTTTAGAGAAAACCGGCAGCAAGGCTATAGGTCTATAGTTTTTGATGTCCTCCTTATCGCCTTTTTTAAATAAAGGTTTCACAATAGCAACTTTCAATTTGTCTGGATATATGCCTGTCGTAAAACTTAAGTTAATAATGTGACTAAGCGGGAAGGCGATAGCCCTACCGACATATTTTATTACACGTGTACATATATCATCACAACCAACACTATCGGTGTTTCGCAAAGACCTTACCGTATTTAATATATCATCGGGTGTTGTGGGACCTAAGAAAATTGATTTTAAGCTACACTCCACTTTTGACCTATCATAACATGCTTTTATAGATTCTCCAGCACTGTCAATAAAAAAGTTATTAAAAGAGTTGGCAATGTCTCTAGGTTCGGTTATGCATCCATTGTTGGTTTTTATTTTAAGTATGGATTGCCTTGGCATTTCACATTTCACATTATTTATTACCGACCATGTCGCTTTTGTCTTATTCTTTGATGTATTAATGTATTTAGCATTTTGTGATCGTTGAGCAAGTTTAATAATTCTTTTAAGTCTTACAGAGTATCTCTTAAACATTACTTTACTTTCTTCATTCTTTTTTAATCTGCTGAACCAAAGAAACTCTCTTTTCTTTTTACAGCATACCCTCAGCCCATTTGACATCCATTTTTGTTTTTTGATTAGCACGTGTTTTTTAATGATCCTATAGGGAAAACACTGTTCATATAAACATTTAAAGATATCTATAAAGGAGTCGTATGCTATGTTTGGGTTATCAGAAATCAAAGTGTCATGAAAAGTCAAACTTTCAATGTATCGTTTAAATTTCTCTAAGTTCTCTTCGCTAAAATTTCTACGTTTAATGTACCATGACTTCAAATTACATGTCTTTTTAACCGGACATGTTAAGATTTGTGCCGTGTGATCTGATAGTCCAGTCTCAACCACTTCGCCCTTAGAGCCCTTAATGTTATGTGCAAAGTTGTCAAGGCAAGTTCCGCTCGCTTTTCTTGTTGGCTGTTTAATTTCTAGCTTTAAATTATGGCTTAATAAATGATAGCAAAAGTCATTACTTTTTGGTGTATCCTTGAGAATATCGATGTTGAAATCACCACAAATAACAACCTTCTTATTTTTCATTTTACACACTAAATTCATAACGCTTTCAAGAGTACGATGGAAAATGTCTAAACTTAATTTATCAGTGTTTGGGGTTCTATATATACATACAACAAACATGTCATGGTCACACAGTTCAATACCACAACATTCAGTCACACATTCGACAGTACATTCTTTAATATTACCTAATATCTTTGATTTAAGACCTTTTCTTACTAAGATGCATGCTCCGCCCCTTTTTTTATTCCTTGAAAAACTAGTTGCTAATGTAAAGTTTGTTAAAGTTAAGTAATCTTCAATCTCAGATGTCATATTATGTTCGGTTATACAAATAATATCAATTGATTTCTTTTGTCTCTTAAATTCATCCAAATGTATCGCCAGTTCATCACTCTTACTTATCAGTCCTGAGATGTTTTGATGTAGTATATTTAAATAATTGTAACTAAAGAAAAAACTGATTCTCCTGTGAGGTGTTCGTCATTTGTCTAGGGTTTTCATGTTGTATAGCATTATTCTGTTTATTTTGTATTATCGTCACTAACCCCGCAACACTTTGCAATACAGTTTTAACTCCATTGTTTGTTATCTTTCCTGAGAGCGAAGAAAACATATCAAATGTTAAGTTTCGATTGGAATCGATTATATTGCCATATTTATTAGTCATCATATCCTCGTTAAGTAGCTTATTAAAAACCTCCACTCTGTAGTTATATAACGGCCTACCACATATGTATGTAGGGACAATAACTATAATGTTTGTATTTGTAATTTCTCGCAATTTCATATTAATGGCAGTTACTATCCTTGTGTAGTCCTGTGATACATTAAAGTCCGTTTCACCAATAATGACAATACAAAAATCTTCCTTAGAGTAATCCTTCAATTTGACATCCACATCCCTTAACAGAGTCTCAATGCCGACGTTCGCAGTGATGTAATGACAGAGCTGATAGTCATTGAGAGTAGCAATATTTTTAATATTTTGGAGAATTTTATATCGTCTACTACTTGATATAATACATAACTTTCCTGTTCTTTTTGTTTTAGTAGGTTCATTTTCATTGTGTTCTTTTTTTGATTTTTGTGTCCTTTGTTTAGTGTTGGATAATAATTCGGTTTCTATGGAGTTTTTGCAGGATGGGGTTTCCAAATTACTAATGTCCAGTTTACGTGTTAGTACACAAATTTCTTCATTCAAGATTACTATTTCCTCGCACGCTCTTGCATAATCTTCCTCTAAATTAGTTATTATATTCTGTAAGTAGGTTAGTTTAGGTATTTTTCCTTCTGTATTAGCTGTATACAAGTTTCCAATATGGTTGGGAGTCTGTGCTAAGGGTGTAGTACACAGATCGTACGCTGTTATGGCCGATCGTCTTTGTTTGAGTTTTCTCGAAGGTGGTTTATGACAGATAACTTCCAAAAGTTGAATTTTGTTTGTAAGTTTCGTTATTTCTTTTTGGAAGATCATATTTTCTAAAATAGTATTTTCTAATTCTTTTTGAGTGCTAGCAAGCATAGACGTAAGGTCATTGATTTTAAGTTTCAATTGCTGTGTTTCCTGTGCATTGTTACAAGTCATTTCGGCACTTCTAGAGAGCATGTCATAGTTTGATTCGTTACTGTGACCCTCATCGTCCGATGCTATCGGTGTGTACAATGTTAATTCTTCAGGAGAAGCAGATGATTCCTTAGATGTGGTAGCCCGGTCTGGATTTGAAAATTCTTCAATTAGGGCGGATGTATGATTCGACGATGCGTTATTTCTAGATTTAAATGAAATTATGGAATTAGTTTTCTTTCGTAACGTGATCTTAGAAGGTGAATTTAACTGTTTTGGCTTCCGAATACATGATTTACATCTCCATTTTTGCTTTGCTTCGGGTTTCATTAATTGATATAATTTTTCTGAGAAACCGGCACAGTCGAATTCATAAACATTATCACATCCAGTACATTTTAGTGTGTCTTTGATGCCAATTATATTCTTACATTTATAACATGAAACTTTGTTTAGGCCCTCTGGTGTTGAAGTTTTGTGTCCATTCCTTTTACTGGAAATACTATTTTTTGTCATCGTAACAACTTGTTTTTATATTCTAACCAAGTCTGTTGATGTCTGAAATACTTCGATTAATCACAAAAAGTATTCATTAAATCGCGAGGTTTGAACTCACAACACTCGCCTCTATGCCTCAGTACTTATCCACTACACCAAAGCTCGATAAGTTGAGCGGGCGAAATATATTGTTAGGTGTTACGGATGCAATATGCGTTAAGGTCACGTAAAGTGTGTACGGTAATTTGAAATCTAACTAATCACAGTCACCAGCACTTTATGTTTTTATCAACGTAACTTTTTGTTTTTGCTATTAATTTCACTGAATTTATATGTGTGTTTCAAATTACATAAATATTTTCCTTTGTTTGTTTGTACAACGTTTCGGTAACTTGTTATTTCTTTTTATTTAAGCAGCACTTGAAGCCCAACATTAGTTCAATTTTTATACAATTCACTGTTAGCTTTTTCACTCACCAACATTTTCACGTATTAATTATACAATAAAGACAACTTTTGTTCACTTTTTGTTCGAAAATGTTCACCAATGCAATTTTAAAAAACAAATTGATTACAGAGCTTTTATTCACCGTGGCGGTGGCGGTGGTGGTGGCGGTGATGAAAATATTTAAATATAATTAATACTAATTTTTCACTCCTACCGGCCCGGAGTGCAACCCGTTGTTTTGGGATAGATAACTAAAGCGATTATTATAAAGCTTCTCTATAAACAACATTTGACGTAAAATTATTTTCAGGTAGCAAATTAAACTGATGGCCGGGAGCCTCGACCCGTGATAGGGCGCCGTGCAGCAGAAATCGTAATAATTTCACTTAATTTTAGTTTAAGACATGTCCTTTTATACGTAGGGACCGTCGATGTATCTATGCTTTATTTAATAAAATAAGATCTGTAGACATGCCGCGGCACATAATTGTAAACTGGGAGCAAGGCAGTAAGATAATAATAAATATTGTATTAAAAAATGCATAATTCAAACTCCCAGACCAGAACCAACCTGTATGTTTACAAAGACTTGTCTTGTGTGGGAATCCAACCCTTACGAGTTATAAGCGGAGTGACCGATTTTGAGGACCGATATGACGTGGAGGCGTGTATACCCGCACTCCACTCCTGAGGTCGTGGGTCCGATTCCCACACAGGACAAATCTTTGTGTGTAATAATATGAATATTTGTTCTGGTCTGGGTGTTTTCCTATGTATATTAAGTATGTATTTACAAAAAAAAGTATTTATGTATGTTTATCCCTTATTTAGTATCCGTAACATAAGATCTTAATGATAATTATCTTGGAACTAAATAATTGGTGTAAGTGTCAGAAATATTTATATACAATGTGATATCTCACCATAAACCCGAAGGATACGAGCCAGATGAGCAGCAGTTGGATCCAGATCTTGGTGGTGGTGTAGATCTGGGAGTACAGGTCGTAGTACGCGATCAGCGTATACCTGGAAGTAAGTCAATATCAAAATAAATAAATCTATTGCAACTAATATATATAAAATACAAGCGACATAACGCGGCGGACAGGCGGTATCAGAAATTTCTTAATAAATTAATATAATCAAAATAATTTTATTTATTTTTGCATTTGTTATGGTTTATAACTAACTAGCAGCGCCCTGCGGTTTTACCCGCGTGGTCCCCGTTCCCGTCGAAATATCGGGATAAAGAGTGTCCTATATGTTAGTCCAGGACTGTAGCTATACACGTACAAAGTTTCATCACAATCGCTCCAGTAGTTTTTGCGTGAAAGAGTAACAAACATCCATCCACATATACAAACTTTCACGTTTATAATATTAGTAGGATAGAAATTCAACAACTAGAAAAACAAAAAAAAAATCTGCGTGTAAATGTACACCACGTTTGACAAATAAATATACATCTATATATGTTATTATTGTATGTTTTGTAAGTGTCACGGACTGCTACAGCCAAATAAGTCTCTGTTCTGTGTCCACAGCCCAAAAGTAAAAGGACAAAAGAAAAAAATTGCGTTGAATCAGCGAGCGTGACGTATATTATGTCGAGCTAAAGTTTCACACGATTCAATTTCATCTCGCTTTCATCATCAAGTGGTGTGGTGGTGTTTATCGGCATTTAAAAGGCACTTAGCTTATCAGCCATGGGAACGCAAGCACATGCCCGAGATAAGGTGGGAAGTTTCGCGGCTAAGGAACTTCAATTAAAAATCTATTTGAACTTTCCCAATGTTTATACTCCTCGGGAATGTTTGTAGATTGCGGGAGGTATGACGTCTTTCCGTTGTTTTAAGGTTGTCTGAAAGATCGACTGGGACGATTAATTTTATCATTTTTTAGGGTTCCGTAGTAAACAAGGAACCCTTATAGTTTTTAGGGTTCCGTAGTAAACAAGGAACCCTTATAGTTTCGCCATGTATGTCCGTCCGTCCGTCCGTCCGTCCGTCCGTCCGCGGGTTAGCGCAGAGACTATTAACATTAGACAGCTGAAAATTGGTGTGGGTATACATATTAATCACGTCGACAAACCTGTAGAATAAAATTTTTAAAAATATTGTTTTGTAACGTACCTCCCCTACACGTAAAGTAGGAATGATTTTTTTTTCTCGAGTCTATCTTATCATGTTGGGTATCGTTAGAAAGGTCTTTCAAAAGTAATACGAGTTTCTTAAAACCATTTTTCGATTTAGGGATCCGTTTTCGAAACATTAAGCTTTAAAGTGGAAAAAATTGATAAGAGTTCAGTATCCGCCCCCCCCACCAGGTAAACGGTACTTTCAGAGTGGCTGAAAAAATTCACAATAGTAGTATCTATATATAATGAAGTTAAAAGGAAAACTATCACGGCTAAGTAGGCTTTACTGGTTTTCGAGTAATGGACGACAATCAAATAAATTTTTGTATTAAATGTATTAAAATTTCATTCATACCGTAGTAGTGATATCTATCGGGGAATAGCTGAACCTGTTCATATAGCGACATTATGACAAAGGGTGACTACGGAACCCTATATTGCGCGTGGCCCGACACGCACTTGGCCGGTTTTTTTTCTTTTAAATAATGGCTTCGTGCGATTAGCACATTTAGCCAGTGTCAAGTAAGTGATATATTAATAACATATAAATCATAGTAAATGAGAATGAGTAGTGATAAAGATGTTAAATCGTAAAAGAGATGCCCTCCCCTAAACCCCTTGAGTCCAAAGTAAAAATGTGGGACTATACTGAGATCTCACATGGACTTCTTGAGAGAATTTGAAAAGTGATGTTGCACTGCTTTGTTTGATTTACCAACACTCATGTACATTCACAAACACTCAACGGTTAATAATCTACCGTTATGTTATGTATGACACATTAATGTTCAAAAAATCACAAAATTTAGACAACAAAACTGCAGACAGGACCGCCAAGAAGTCCCCCATGTTTACCATAAAAGTTTATATTGTCAGAAGACTACATGAGAAAATTATAAGAATCGTTAAGTTTTCTTAATTTTTTAAAGTTTTCGCTTAATTTTCTTAATTCTAACTGCTATACAACCTTATCCTAAAAATATCGAACCCAGAAAAAAGAAGAATTATCTAATCTAGTTTATTCGTTCAAAAGTTATGCGCGTACATACATTGCGATCTGTTCTTATTTATATAATAACTAGCTTTTGCCCGCGACTTCGTTCGCGTGAAATAGTGACTTCTGGCAGATTTTTGGTTTTACCCACATAGTTCCCGATCTCGCGGGATTCTTGAGAAGTTCTCGCTGCCGCGGGATTTTTGAGATAACAACTATCCTATGTCCTTTTTCAGTTCAGTAGGTTAGGCGTGAAGAAAAGACAGACGTTTGTCTGTCATCTTTCATCAGACGTCATCAGACGTCAGTCTGGAAAGACAGACAGAGTTACTTTCGCATTTATAATATTTTATATTAGTAGGATAAAATAAGATAGATAGATTCCTGTGTATGTCTTGAGATAATTACGCTGCGTCTTTATCCCATCTCGCATGATTAAGCTAAATAATTATTGGCCGGCACGGTTTCTCCGTTACATTCCTATTGTCCGAGACAGTTATGCAGCTATTGTCTGATGAAGTGTTCGTGACGTCGTGATTTGATGGTCTGGAACCAAAGTTCAGCATTTTTTTTTTCTTTTAGTATGGTCTCACTCAATAAGAGTATCTGCCAGTGTCAAGTTATTTGATAATTCAAGTAAGCAACAATGTGCAGTATTTTCGTCATTTAGAAAATGCTTGGAAAATTTTTAACACACAAAATTATACTGCTTCCAGGCATCGCTGCCTAAAGCTGAACCAATCAGCTATATAGCAGTGGCAGTAAGTAGTTTTAAATATGTACCTTTACCTATTAAGATATCACTACAAAAGTATTACAAATTTGTGATCTAGCTAAAATTATTTGTTACTCAAAGTTTTGTTTCGTCTCTCAAAAATCTTTTAAAATTATTTAATTATGTAGAACACAACGCATGCTTAAAGGAACATCGACCCATTAATAGATAGGTCAGGTTTGAGTTACGTACTTATACAGTCTTCCTATTTCTTACTGAGATTGAATCAATGTTAATAAACGTGCAAAACACAAGCAGAATTACTAATGAATAAATCAGTATCAATTTAATGCGCTTCCAAGTAGGACAAGTATTCTTTAAAAGATCTTCTGTGATGTCCCAAAAATAGTATTTTTTTGAGTTATGTCTATATTCCATTGAGCATGCGACAACATCACTTTGAATCGAATTATTTAAAACTAGAAACAAACCGACAGAACTACTTTATTTGAATACAAATAAAACCAACGACTCCTTTCACTACCAATTGAAGACTTCCATAACTAAATTGTTATAGACATGAACAGACCCTTATTAATTAAACAAAACTGTTAGAAACACGAATGCGTCATTATTATCAATAAATCATTGGGGATGTGCTGTGATGACAGAAGCTCTTGACTATGGGGGCTTTTTAATTTATTATTACACGCCTCACTTGAGTTTAGGTGCTTTTACAAGCACGCGGTTCATTGCAATAGTTTTATAGTTCCTTTGTTTGTTTAAGTCCGGGACTTGAGTGGTACTTTGAGAAAGTGATGAGAGAGGCCTGATCTAAATTAAGTTTTAATTTTCAAAATATAACAACAAAGATCTCTCTCTTTCTGACGATAGGTATGGAGTGGAGGTCTGACGAAAGATATGCCTGCACTTCTCTCCTGAGGTCGTGGACTCGATCCCCACACAGGACAAATCTTTGTGAGCATAAGTACGAGAAACCTCAAGAGCTGATTGAAGGGATATTATCCGTATTATAGGTATGTGTCTACACAAAGAAAAACCATTAATGTATGTTCCATAGGGCTCCTACCAAGATCTGAGAAGCCCAAGCCAACCTCACCTGTAAGTGGTGCACCTGCAGATCAACGGACGAGGCTCTGGCGAACATAACAGTGCCCGGTAAGCGGCAATAGGCTCGCGCCCTGTTATTGGCGAAGTGTAGGCGCATAATATGCCTCTGCCTACCAATTAGGAAAAACAAGCGTGAATGTATGTATGTATGTATGTACTATAATACTATTTTCCACACCAAGAGCACTCATAACACATCTAGATTACAAAAACAGACAAACAAACCTTGTAAGAAACGTTTGAGATATAAATGTTACTGAGAAATAAAAATATACTGTTTGTTTTACAACTTAATGTAACTCTGCCGACGTGATAAATAACTCTCGTGGCGTTTAAACCGCACTCAACATTGATTCCCACGAGGTTTTTACTACTGAAAATACTTTATACTATTACTAGCGGTCGCCTGCGACATTGTCTGCTTGACCTACATCTACAGTCCTCTTGAATCACTCGATTTAAAAAAACCGGCTCATGTGTTTCCTATGATCCCGGGTCTTTTAAGCGGGGCGTGAAACGGCATTTCAGCAGGCCGTCATGAGTGGATGCGCTTTATAGCGTGCTTATTTCACGTTATAAAGCGCTTTCATTTTTTTATTGGACTGCATCGACTGCTTATCATCAGGCAGGATGTAGTCATTATGACGTGTCACATTAAAAAAAAAAACCGCATCAAAATACGTTGGGTAGTTTTAGTTAAGGTGGGGAATAAGGTGTGAGATTGCTAAAATTGAGCTATATAAAAAAAAACGTTTCTCATACATTCCTAATTTGCCTAGACGTTTTGTAAAATGCTGAATTACTTCAATCTGCCTTACAGATAAAAACAACCATACGCTTTTTTATTAATATTACAAACAGACATATCAATTTTATTTATATGTGTAGACAGTTCATTGAGATCTACACTCGTTTGGTGTCTATAAATAGCCATAGGTAATGGTGAGCCACATTCGTCTATTTAAGAATATATACGGAGTGCTTGTAGCTTGTGATACCGGTAGAAAACGAGAACTGATGTGAAGCAGAGTTGAAAGGGGTCGGTTCTTGGATGGGTGACCGCTTGTGTGCGATTTTAAACGCTTCCACGCTTTGAAGGCCACGTTAAGATGTTCTGGGTTACGACTTTATGTAGTGGTCGTTAAGTCATGTTAAAAGCTCTATTGGATGGCTTAAAAAGTTCTAACATCAGGATGCCATACACCTATGGCCGCACAAGGAGGTAGAGGGGGCGCTTTACATTGCGCCTCTCTGAGGAGGTCCTCCCGGTTCTAATCCGGGGGACGTTGGCCGTGGGCGGGGTGACAGAAGCTTTAAATCCTGGCACCGGCCCTCCGCCCCTTTTTCTACAGCGTCGTGCGTCGTCAGAAATTATTTAGACCAAGTCTGCGGTAGTCGCGTCTGTCGCAGTGAGCCCCCCACTCCTCTCTCGGTCACCCCATTGGCCGGGAGACAGTAAGTAAACACCATTTTTTACCGACTATAATAAGAAAAAAGAAAAGGACAGAGGAAGATACACCACGACCATACACCTGCCTCCGCCAATCCGCAAAAGGTCCGCGTAATGGACTAAGATCTTAATCCGTCTTACGTTAATAACACCAAAGTGCTCAAATGATGATTTTAATGTCTTATCAAAGAATAAGGGGTAAAGGCCTTTTTTTTTTTTATTTAGGTCGGTAACAAAATGCCTTTACGCACTGCCTCCCGGCCAAAGGGGGACCGAGAGGGGAGCGTGGGGCTCACTGCGCCAGACGCGACAGCCAGAAGTCCTACCCACTAAAAATCTTCCGACGACGACGCCCGGGAGGACCTCCTCAGAGAGGCGCAGTGTGTAGCGCCCCCCCTACCTCCTTATGCGACCACCGGTGTATGTGGTCAACTTGCGGGGGGTCTATATTTAGACTGGAGCTGCTGGCTGGGCTCTTAAGGCCTACGCAGACGACGGACTTTGTGTCCGAACTTGTCTTGTATTGCTATGAATGTAGAGTTTAAAATATTTCCGTTTATTAACTGATATGCCTGACTTTAAATATACAGTTTCAACTTTATGCACTAAGAAATAAAGATCATGCTCGGACAAGATCGGACAAAAAGTAAGTCGTCAGAAGTATGTGTTTTACGCACCTGTTGATAGTAATGGCGACCATAGAAAGCAGTGAAACAGCCTCGTTTCCATAGAAGACGAAGGCGAACAGCTGGCACATGGTCTCCCCGAGGGTCCAGGACTCGTGGATGTACCGGCTTCCCGTTAGCGGGAGGTTGATCCCGCAGAATAGTAGGTCTGACACGCAGAGGGATAGCACGAACATGGTGGTCACATGGCCGCGGAGTTTCGGGTGCATCAGCAACGCCACAGTCGTTATCAGGTTACCTGCAAGGTAAAAGCAATGTTATCAAAGGTTCTTAATGATACTTATCTTAAAACTAAATAATTGGTGCACACCAAGACCTATGGAGCCCAAGCCAACCTCATCTGCAAGTGGTGCACCTGCCGATCAACGGACGAGGTTTTGGCGAACATAAAAGTGCCCGGTAAGCGGCAATAGGCTCGCCACCTATTACGTGGGACCAATTATATAATTGGCGAAGCGTGGGCGTATAATATGCCTCTGCCTACCTTGACCAATTCTGACAAAGAATCCATTTGCTTTTATTTCTTGATTATGGTACCGCTTATATCTCTTTGGTTGTTGTTAAGAAAAAAAATTATGGAATCTTCATTTTGTGAATAAAAATTTGAAGAATCTAAATGATCCTGTTAATCTTAAAGACAATAAAGTATATTCAATTTTTATTTATTTTATTATCGAACAAGTTCGTCTTCTTACACCTTATTTAAATTGGCTCCAAAAATAAAACGAAGCGCTTTGATGGAAATGTAACATTGATCCAGCGGAGTGCATTATAGAAAAACAGTATTACTCACATATTAAATCTAATAGTATAAAAATAAAAGAATATTTAACCGAAAAAATAATATGAAATAACAATAAAGTTTAAATAAAAAAAAATATAACTAAGTATAGGTACCTAACATTTTATTACTAAGAAATTTAATGAGAATAACAACTAATAACTACTCGTAGTCAAAAATGAGCAAATATTTATGAATTATTTAATAAACAAATAGATTTAACTAACAAGTAATTAAACAGCGCCCTTCCTCCTCTCTCCTACACTATGCTGTGCCCGACAGGGTCCACAATTGATACTTTTGTAAACTATCATCCTGTAACACATTGTTGGAACGCAATAAAGTATTGAGTTACTTTTTGAGGAAAGTCAGCAAAGTTAGAAGATAGGATGTCAGCAGATGTGTTCTGCAGAGGAGTTCTGTGGTCAGTTCTTGGATGACTGACCGTTTGTTTGGAATTTAGTATCGAACGATTCAGTACTTCGGAGTGCACGTCAAGTCGTTGGTACTCACTAATGTGGTACTAGTTTAGCGATGTCTTTGGTGAATTAGTACGGGTGCTGGAGTATAGCCTGAACCCTATTACATTGAATAGAGGCCCGTGGTCAGTAGGGGGAAGTTACTGGGCTGAGATCATCAGGTAATGATACTAAGAGCGGCTTGCACAGCAATTCTAAATTTTATTTCAGCTAAATGTGATTTAAATGTAATTCCATTTTAGTCATTTGTTTGAAGTTGAGAGGGCAGAAAGATGTTTTTAAATAGATTTAGCTCCAATCAGGATTAATTCTCATGCTTAATGGAATAGTGACTTAACTCAAAAAAGACGATTTTTGGAACATCACGAAAGAAGATCTTCTAAAGAATACTTGTCCTACTTGTAAGCGCATTAAATTGATACTGATTTATTAATTCTGCTTGTGTTTTAAACGATAAATTAACATTGATTCGATCTCAGTAAGAAATAGAAAGACTGCATATGTACGTAACTCAAACCTGACCTATCTATTAATGGGTCGATGTTCCTTTAAGCACAAGACATCCTTAATGGGTTACAATTTTCCCGGATTTTTCATAATTGACATAACTTATTGACTTTATGCCTCATTACTTAATTTTTTACGCCTTTTAATGTCTGCACATGTTAAAATTAACAATAACAACATAATTACTTAACACATACTAAACAAATAAATGTATCTTTATCTGTCACAAACAGAAAAGCAAAAAAATCTACAAGCAGTTTTATTTAAGTCGGTAAACAATTTAATGTTATAACAAGTAATGGAGTGATATTAACCATTCATTCAGAGTTTGGCAGATTGACGTCATTACAATTTAAAAACCAAAGAAACTGTTATATAGTTACTTTATTACATAATACATGTATAGTGACGACTGACGACCGATATGGTGTGGAGGTCAGTATACCTACACTTCACTCCAGAGGTCGTGGGTTCGATTCCCACACAGGACAAATCTTTGGGTGCATGAACATTTATATTTGTTCTGGTCTGGGTGTTTTCCTATGTATATTAAGTATGTATTTACAAAAAAAAAAAAAAAGTATTTAAGTATGTTTATCCGTTGTTTAGGATCCAAAACACAAGTTCTTAATGATACTTATCTTGAAACTAAATAATTGGTGTAATTGTCAGAAAATATTTATATATTTATTTTATTATTTTATTTATTTATTGTATCTCATTTTAAGTGAACTATTGTGTTTTTATGAGAAATAAATTCTTTAAACCCATTTATAGTTATAAAATACTATGTAAGACAAATTTTTATATGGCAGGAGAAACTGGCCTCCTGATGTCGTGGGGTTCCCACAAGAAATATTTGTTTGAATGAATACGAATATTTGTTATGGTCGAGGGCTTAGCTTCGTATACATATAAACAAATATATCTGAACGTCTTACATGGCGCTCTTAGCCCCCAGAGGAATAAAACATTCATAAATACATTTTTTGTACGTAAACATTACTTAGGAAACACCCAGACGAAGATAAGTATCCGAATTCATGTGCAAAGATATTTGTCCTGTGAAGGAATCGAATAACCACAACAGTGAACCCACTTTTGCGACACGCTAAGAAGAATAGCGAATGCGAGAAAGCAAACGAAGTAGATGACGGCCTCTTCCGTTGGACTTATGGTCTGATGAAAGCGGCGGGAAACCGGTAGACGCAAGGAGGACAGCTAAGGTCGATCGACATGTAAACTAATAGGGATGGCCTAACTTACTAACTACTAATTAAGGGTGTATATGGATCCTACCAAGACCTAAGGAGCCCAAGCCAACCTCACCTGCAAGTAGTGCACCTGCCGATCTACGGACGAGGCTCTGGCGAACATAAAAGTTCCCGAAAAGTGATAATAGGCTCGCCACATATTACGTGGGACCAACAATATAACTGGCGAAATGTGGGCGTATAATATGCCTCTGCCTACCACTTCGGGGAAACAGGCGTGACATTATGTATGTATACATGTACTCATTTTGGTTAAGAACATGATGATGTATTGTACTCAGATGTTGATGTCATTGATTGTAAAGCAAAACAAGTATATTTTTACAGCTAACACAATATCCTAGCATTATCCCGGTTGCCTTAGCCTTAAGCATCAGGGGGCCTACCGCCGAGTTCGATGGCAATCGATTATAAGGCAAAATGGATTTCGAATTAATTCTGTCGTACCGCCGAACTCATGGAAATCGAAACAAAATGGCGTTCTCCATTTACCTATTGGTCTGTCACGGACTGAAGGTCATGAATGAGAGGTGGCTGTCGGCAGATTCCCCGGTACGGATTAATGAACGCAAAACAAAGTTTGATCTAGATGGATTACCGGTAATCCATCGAATTCGGCGGTAGGCCCCCTGTCTGCTCACTGGTCTAACCAGCTGAATTTTAGTTATTCTATGAAGCGTCTGCCGTCTGACCTCCGCACCCCAGAGGGAAACATCATTCTTTGGTTAATACAGATGTCAGGATGTTAGAAGTCAATGCCTTCCTAATAACGACTGCGATGTTCATGACAGCCGGCACCAACGGCTTACTATGCTTTCCGAGACGCGGAGCAAGCATCATACATACATACATAATGTCACGCCTCTTTCCCGCAGGGGAAGGCAGACATCACATCCTTCCACTTGCTACGATCTTGGCACACACTTTTAGCTTCATTCACATTCATTAACCTCCTCATACAAGCCCGTCGTCGGTTTAGGGTACTTTTGACTTGCCCTTTCTCCAAAATTTTCTGAATTTGGTCATGGAAGGTCTTACGTGGTCTTCCCCTCCCAACACTTCCAATCACTTGTCCATCATAAATCACTTTCGTTAGTCTACTTTCATTCATCCTCTCAACATGACCAAACCATCTAAGCATACCTTTCTCAATTCTTGTCACTATTTCATCTTTTACACCAGCTTCGACCCTTATCACTTCATTCCTAATCCTATCACTCAATTCCACATCAAGAATACTTCTGAGTGCTCTTATCTCTACTGCATTAATCTTACTTTCATGTTTCTTCTGCCATAACCAACATTCGCTTCTATACATTAGTGTAGGTACCAACACACCTCTATAAACTGCCAGACGTGCCTTTTCGGACACTTTCTGACTGCTTACAAAAGCGTTAAGTGCCCCATGTTTCATGTTTTCAACATGTTTTAAAAAGTGATAATTACGCACGTAACTTCGAATAGACATAGGTGCATGGTTTTATATTATTTATTTACTATTATTGAACCATTATTGAACCAATTGCCGTCCACTGCTGAACACTGCCTCCTTCAAAGAGCGCAACCTTCCCGATCCCCAACAGAAAGCATCCGTTCGCCACCAGCCGCATATCTGATTAAAATTATATCTATTAGATATATATATTTAAATTCAAATTAAATTAATTAAATATATATATCTAATAGATATAATTTTAATCAGATATGCGGCTGGTGGCGAACGGATGCGTTCTGTAGGGGATCGGGAAGGTTGCGCTCTTTGAAGGAGGCAGTGTTCAGCAGTGGACGGCAATTGGTTGATTGATTGATTGACGATGGAACCCCCAAATGATTCCTATTCTCAAGACCAACACGCTCGTGTGACAATACAGGCTCGACCCATAATGGTTCAATAATAGTTAATAACGACACAATTTAAGTACATACATCTGCGCTAGAATAACGGCACTTAGCCATATTGGACGATCGATTGTTCCGATCTCGATTCAGTGCGGTATATGGCTGGTCGATTAATTGCTGTGGGTTGAACAATAATAATTATGTTGGTATTCGCGATACTATCTCGAGGCTCGTGTTTATAGACCGCACTTAACACTTCAGTTGTTAGTTCATGTACTTTTATTAATTACTGGCTGACCCGGTGAACTTCATACGCCCTTTATATTTTTGACGTGACAACGTCTTATAAATTGGTTTGCCGGGTGACACTTCAAGAAACTGCGTTACGCTCCGCTCACGTTATGCGCTCACAATGAGAGCGAGTGAGGGGCACGCGTCCCTTCCACTCGGGCATGGTTAGCCCGCCTAAGAGCGAGAGGGACAGACATAAATATAATTCTTTGTATAAATAAATGTTTTAAATTGTTACTATTATTTCATCCTTCTTCCTACTATACGAATGAATATTCACATTAAAATTATTTTACCACTCAAAGTCGTTGTCACGTAAAACTTTCGCCCGTATACCGACTTTACAGGCAACCAATTTTTTTTGTGAATTTTTTCGCGTGTTGATCGTTCGTAACTCCGCGAAACAATGTGGTCAGACAGTTATTATTAAAGTAAAGCAGAGTGTTCAGATAATCCATGGATGGGTGACGATTTGTGTAGTATTTTATATCGAGTGATTGCCTGCCTGAAATTTGAAGCTGTTGGTTCCGGTTATCACTATATCATGATCAATGGTTTAATTAATTGTCATAATAGTGTTTTATTTTAAATATTTTATTGTACCTCTTATATAACTCTATACTTATAACTTTATTTATAAAATTGTACGTTATACATATTATACACGGTATTTTGGGCGCGTCTCGTACCGTTTTGGCAAAAGCTGATAAATCAGTGTTTTGCTCTCACAGAGCATAACAAACCCACTGAGCCGTAGCCATTCTGCAGCGCTGCGACTCACATGCACACCATGCGAATGTTTGACTTTTATTCTTGTTATAATTGTTTTTTATTGTAATTTTGTTTTTATTGTTTCATATGCATGTGTGTCTTTCGTTGCAATAGGTAATTTATCTATCTATATGAGATAGTCGTTCAGCCGTAGCACAGTCATTATCTTACAGGAGGCAGGTGTAGCGTGGAACTCCACCAATCCCCACTAGTTCTCTCTGAACCCCTCTCACCTTGATTTGTGAAAGGAGGCTCGTGCTCATTAGTCTCTGTGGTCAGAGGACAAGCCTCTGTAAATTCTGCTTAGCTTCGCTGTTGCGACACCTTGGTTTCCGAGAGGTCCAGCAGGGAGACTTAAATCGTAGCTTTTTTTCCAGTAAAATTTATTCAAGTAATTGAATATACTGGCAAAAATGGTTACCCCGTATTTTCATTTGAAGTCTAAAAATATACAATTATTTTATTGTGTAAAACAATGTTCAGAATATATTTAAACCGCAGTATACGTTTTTATGAGTTACTAGCCTAGCCATTGCAATTTGCAACGTCCATACATGAAACCTTAACCTTATAACTGTGTACATTTTTTTCTTATATAAATCCTTTTTTCATGTGGCAATCAATTAAAAAAAGTCTATACGATATGCTAGCAAACGGAATAGAGCTTGGCGGGAAAGTGAAGCGTCATGTCTGCAGTTTTGTTTTATTTTCTAAAATTTGTGATGTTTCTAACATTAATGTGTAATAACGGTGGATTCTTAACCGTTAAGTGTTTGTGAACGTACATGAGTGCTGGTAAATGAAACAAAACAGTGCAACATAACGTTTTAAATTCTCTCAAGAAGTCCATGTGAGAACTCAGTATAGTCCCACATCTTTACTAAGGACTCAAGGGGTTTAGGGGGAGGGCATCTCATTTACCATTTATCATCTTTATCACCACTTATTCTCACTATGAATTGAATATTATTCATACCTATATCACTTACTTGACACCGGCTAAATGTGCTAAACGCACAAAGCCAACATTTAAAAGAAAAAAGAAAACATAATAGCGGACTACTAATGTTTGTCTGTGTCCTCCCTCACTCATTACACGAAGGCAGTTAATTGCCTTGTGCGATATAGGTACACGTGTCAATTTGATAGACACACATACACAAAACGGTCCCTTCTATTGTTTGATGTATATTAAGAACGTATTAACAACAAAAAATAAGGTATTTTTGTACGTTTATCCATTATTTAGTATTTATAACACAAGTTCTTAATGATACTTACTTATCTTAGAATTGAATCATCATATCCAAGCATTATCCCGGTTGTCCCAGACTGAAACCCAGGACCCAGGGTCTGCTTACTAGTCTAACCAGGTTTTGGCTGAACACATACATACATAATGTAATGGCAGATGTAGTGTCAGCTCCCACTGTCAATTCATTCAAGAACAAGCTGGACAAACACATGCAACCGGTTAAGAGGACCTAGATGCAGATAAATTGGATACAGGCGCAATCAGTTTTCAAACTGCCTGCCTGTTAATTAATAATAATAATATCACGCCTGCTTCCCCGAAGGGGTAGGCAGAGGCATACTACACGCCCACACTTCGCCATCAATATTGTTGGTCTCACGCAATAGGTGGCGAGCCTATTGCCGCTTTCCGGGCACTTTTATATTCGACAGAGCCTCGTCCGTTGATCGGCAGGTGCACTATTTGCGGGTGTGGTTGGCTTGGGCTCCTTAGATCTTGGTAGGAGATCACCCATATAGTTTTGGCTGAACTTCAGTTATTACACAGAGCAACTGCTGTCTGCCCTCTACGACCCAGAGGGAAACATCATTCTATGGTTGTAATAGTTGTCAAAAAATTAGAAGGCACATAAAATGATTGGATTCATAATCAAAGCCTAACGAAACCAAAGGGCAATATAAAGCTGTTTATTTATAAAGTAATGAAGTCGTAAAATTAATGTTTAAACCTTATTCTCGACCAAATCGCGCGTTCACTTGCGCAACCATGAAAGGTCCCTTGTGTACGGTAGGGTTGTCACTTATGGCATCCGCATATTTTTTTTCTTTCATCTGCGCAGAGGTCCGTTTACAATTTAACATAATTATTGTCACGGTTTATTTACCTAGTAGGTAGGGTAGGCAGAGATCACACCCTTTCACTTGTTCCGATCCTGACACACATTCACTTCAGTCACGCACGCTCATTACACTCTCGTCGGTTAACGTACCCTTTGGACCTACTCTTATTCCAAAACCTTCAGGATGTGGTCATGGAATTTCTTAAAGGGCTTTCCCTCCCAACAATTCCTAAAACCTAATAGACCTAAAATTCAAATAAAACACATTATTCAATTATTTATGTTACTTTTTAGAGCAGTATTATGTAAAAAATATTGTTCTATCGAAATGATGCTCGTGAAATATGTTCTGTCAATACAATTACTTGCCAATCTATTTTTTTTTAGAAGCTAGCGATCTTACCGAAATAACGAATTACCGAAATTTTGTGGGACATCCCCTGCCCTTACTTGTTTTAAAAAAAGTAGTCAAAATTTACATAATAATAAAAACTATTTTATTGTTTTCTTCATATTAAAATTTAAACCTAAGCAAATGAAAAAACAATTTAGACATGAAAAAAATAATAAAGGAAATAAAAATTAAAGGATAAGACACTTAATAGACTTAAACCTAAGCCTTAAACCTAAAAACAAAGTACATGTACAAACTACATGTATTTTATAGAAAAGATTTTCAAAAAATAAAGTGTCTTTTCTCAATTTTCAACGCGTGACGTCCAATGCACGTCAATTATAGTCACTAAGTAATGAAATTATGTAGTTTTTAATTTACCTGAATAAAGAACTTTATTTTTACTAATTAATATTAAATACCAAGGACAAAAAAAATATAGTTAATAACCACACTCGAAATACCTCGTTTTAGCCCCAGGCCAGGAACCCAGGCTTTATAGTAACGTGTGCGGTGTCGTTCACACCAAAATAATTGGGCCACGAGCTGACAGCCCTACTGTGGCTTGCTTGTCAGTTGAGTCCTGACATAAAAATAATCGCTGGTGATGCGATGGGGGCGAATGCCCTGCGATAAAGGGCCCATTGAGTCCCTTCGCTCCATGATTCATGGGCTTGTCTCGTGCAAGGGAATTGCAATTAAGCGCATCGCTCCTATAATGGGACTGCTCGAAATAATTAGGTACATATTTAATTAATGTGTACTTATATATGTCACCGTAAGATTGTAAATAACGTTAAATTATAATCTATCCCGCGATATTGTAATCTGTCGAAAAATTGTGATCCGAAACAAACTGCTCACAATTTAACGCATTATTTTTCGATAGATTATAATCTATCGAAGACAAACCGTTAAATCACAATCTGTCGCGCGTTAAATTGTCAACTGATTAAAGCCTGTCCATGATTGGCTGGTCTTGCCATCAAAACCAGCCAACCACTCTCTTATTTATTATTTAACTGCACTTCTTTAGGTAATCACAGGTCCGTTAACACTCCCTACAACTTATTATAATACAATGCGTTAATACGAATTCTGTTTTAAATCACCAAAACAGTGTTTGTTTACATTTCACAACAAATGAATTTGACTAATAATAACAACCGAAGATGGCGACGACGACGGGCGGCTGAGCGGGGAACATGAAGTTCAACCAATCAGAGCGCGAGGTGCGTTCTGTCGCATGCCATTTACAATCTGACGGTTTGTCTTCGATAGATTATAATCTATCGAAAAATAATGCGTTAAATTGTGAGCAGTTTGTTTCGGATCACAATTTTTCGACAGATTATAATATCGCGGGATAGATTATAATTTAACGTTATTTACAATTTTACGGTGACATATACATATAATGTGCACTTGTTCTGGTCTGAGTATTTCCTATGTATATGAGATATGAGGTAACTATTTAAAAAAGAAAGAGAGATGTAAGAAAAATATTTAAGTAAATATTTATTTAATACAATCACGTCTTTTTCCCCAAAGGGGTAGGCAGAGGCATATTAAACGCACACATTACGCCAGCTTTATTGGTCCCATATTGGTGATAGCTTTTTTATTTGCCAGAGCCTCGACCGTTGATCGGCAGGTGTACCACTTGCAGTAGAAGTTGGCTTGGGCTCATAGGATGTTAGCAGGATCCTTATATACCCTCAGATTTATGCAATTCATATCATATCATATCAGCTCATAAACGTCCCACTACTGAGCACGAGCCTCCTCTCACATATCAAGGTGTGAGGGTATTAGGTCATACTCCACCACGCGGACCCAGTGCGGATTGGCGGAGGCAGGTGTATGGCGTCCTGCTGTTAGAATTTATCAAGCCGCCCGTTAGGCCTCTAACATGGCTTAACAACTATCACATTTTAGTGATAACCGGGACCAACGGCTTAACGTGCCTTCCGAAGCATGGAAGCGCTCGATATCAAATGCCACACAAACGGTCACCCATCCATGGACTGACCTCTGTAAACTCTGCTGTACTTCGGTGATCGTTTCCGACCACCAAGCACCGCAGAGCTACGAACGCTTCCAATTGCATGCAATTATAATAATGTTATTCTCAGCTCATACACTACCTAGAAGGTTACTCCCCACTGTGAAGTAGATCGCCAGTATGGCTTTAGACATCGCTGTAAAAAGATTTGGCATAGAATTTTATTGACCTCGGCTTTTGCTTTTGTTGGTTGTTCACCCACTCCTTAGTGCCTTCTGGTGTTTGTTAAAGTTCAGTGAACGACTCTTAGGGTTTCTACACATATCCTGCCAGGGTTGCGGGATTGTCCTGCCAGGGTTGCGGGATTGTTCGAAAGGGTTACCACGGCCTTGGTGTTACAGGCTCAAGAAGGAATATGGATGGTTTTTAGTCAGTAGAAGTCTGACACACCCTCCCGCTCCACCCACAGCGGGGAACGGTCATTTGATGATATTCCATCCAAAAAAAAGGGCTCCTACACATAAACACGATGTGAACTCGTGTCGTAGACATCTACGAGCTTCATAGAAAGTCCATGTATATGTATTAAGCCCTTCGTCGATTTCCACAACACGATCGTCGTATTGTCTTTATGTAATCTTACCTTACTACATGTCTATTAGTCTCTGGTAGACAATTTTAAATTTTTAGTGTTAATTGTTTTCTTTATTGCTGCACGATGTCATTATTTATAGGAATGCTATGTGTGGAAAAGGTGGTGACAGAAGCAGGGGTCGTGGTTTTTCTGCGACTTCTGAGTCACAAGCCGCTTTGTCTAAGATTAAATATATTGTATGAGAAATGTACTTACAATGTAACTATTATTATGTTGAATAATTGAAGACAAATCAATTGATTTTATTATTATTATTATGTGTAAGGGCTCGAAGTCGGTTTATTCGGCACCTCAAAGTCAGCACATCACACGAACAACTCTTTATTTACATATACACATAATAATATCTAGCCTGTTTTACCCAAGGGGTCGGCAAAGGCATATTATACGCCCACATTTCGCCAGTTAAATTGTGGGTCCCACGTTATAGGTGGCGAACCTATTGCCGCATACCGGGAACTTTTATGTTCGCCGGTGCCTCGTCCGTTTATCGGCAGATGCACAACTTGCAGGTGAGGTTGGCTTGGGCTCCTCGGGTCTTGGTAGGAGCACAATACATTATTTTTATTTGTTGCATGTTTTATTTGTTTTTCTGTTTATATGTTTTAGTTTTTCTTTCTTTTTTCTAACTTTCAGAATGTTTGGGGCTTATTACAAATCAAGATATAAAGTTAAACCAGATTTTAAACTATAGTGCTGTCACTGTTATTTGATAAAATGAAGCCCCTTTATGTTTTAAATCATTTATTTATCTCTCAAACTAATTTGTTACATATAAATAAAAATATTTTTAAAGAAATAAGATCTATACCCTATTCACGTATGCTTGAGACGAAGGGTAAACAAAGAAAGCGGACAGTTGACAGAGAGTAAAAATGGCGGATATAACCCACATATAATAAAATGATACATTTCGCTGTAAAACGTTTGTACTAGCCGTACTTTTCATTTAATGGTATTATAATAAGTTCCAACTTTGGGAATCGCTACATAAGGTTCTTTTATATATCATTTTTTAAATTAATTAATTTTATTTTATAAAAATAAATATAGAAATGTTGCACATTCAAATTCAATATTTTAATAAATAAATTCTGACTTTCAATTCCAAACAATAAAACCTATATTGTTTTATCAAAGCTTGGCTACTTCGTTTATTATTTTGGCTAATTTTATAATTTACAGTTAAAAGTAACCCATTAAAAAACCTTTTTTGTTATTTGCTTACATTTTGTTTTAAGGCGAAGTGAATCAAGTAGAGTTAAAATTCGTTTAGCAATTCTTGTATAGCAGACGAAGCCACAAGCCGCCCCTTCTACGTTTTTACTTTCCAATTCTGTCAACGCTGTCCGCCCCTATACTATACATCTGTCTGTTTGTTTGTTTACACAGCTGACACACGAACTCGTCACGTCGACGTATCGATAGATAGTATCTATTGGAATAGAATCCCATGGCAAATTAATGTTCGGTAATCGATTCTGCAATTAAGATAAGTATTTTTACGTTAATATATTACCTCGTATATTAACGTACGTAGATACGTATAATATGTTAACTAAGAAAATAGCATTTTTGCTTGTCTCTATAAAAATACATCTTTTTAATAATATTATCGGATTATTGAGAATTTGTTAGTTTATAGAATAATTAAGTACGTAGTTTTGTAATATGTTTAAGTTCCCTCTCAATTTGCAGTGGGGTATCAATATTCATTGTATTACTTAAGTACCTACTTGTTTACTTGATGCAATAAAGATAAATTTATGATTTATTAAAAAGAGATATTTTTATGAAAAAAAGCAAAAACTCAATTTGCTTAGTTAACATAATTATCCTTACTAATCCTTACTAATATTATAAATGCAAAAGTAACTCTGTCTGTCTGTCTGTCTGTCTGTCTGTCTGTCTGTCTGTCTGTTACTCTTTCACGCCAAAACTACTGAACGGATTTAAATGAAATTTGGTATACAGATAGTCTAGACCCTAAGAAAGGATATAGGCTACTTTTTATTGCGAAAAGGGGGTTGTAAATGCTACCCAAAGATACTATTCCACGCGGACGAAGTCGCGGGTAACAGCTAGTTACATATACGTAGGTGGTATCGATACGTTTAAAGTTTCAGCGAGCTATGGAGAGAGCTATGCTAGGTATTTCTTTGAAGGATCGGATTAGGAATGAGGTAATCCGACAAAGAACAAAAGTTGGGCTATGTCCTAAGGATTGGCAAGCTGAAGTGGCAGTGGGCCGGTCATATGCCGTAGGACCGATAACCGTTCCGTCTAGGTAGAACGACCATATACTCAAAACGGCTGGCAGCGGTTGGGGACGAAGAGCTGAAGGTGGAGCTCAGTGGCGTGCCTTTGGAGAGGCCTATGTTCAGCAGTGGACGAAGATAGGCTGATGTTTATACATCCTAGCTGACGGTATGCAGTCGGATATAAAGAAAAAAAATATTAAAAAAGTTTGTAAACGGGTGGTTTTTGTTTAAATAAATCATTGCCATAAATTACGACACAAACTGATGAGGTAAAAATTCTGGTTTTATATCGGACATACTCGTTGCTTTATTTTTAACAAGAAAATAAAAAAAAAATATATGTTTCCCTATGTATATTACGTATTTATTTACAAAAAAAAGTATTTATGCATGTTTATCCGTTATTTAGTATCATTTTTGAAAAAAGGCATATCCATATTATGAAAAATATAACGTCATTTGAAAAACTTTAAAACTCCACATATTCCAACAATTATTTTGACAGATCGTTATGACAGATAGCATATAGACGTTATGATAGCATATCGTCGTTATGTCTTAGTAAAGTATACAAATATTGAATCTTTCTCATCGAGCACTATGCGCGTGCGTCGATACTCTAAACACCATAAAGACCTGTAAACAATAACAAACGCGAGTATACTGTAGTGAGTGTGAAGCATGTACTAGTACTAGTACGCATAAATATCAATATTCCTTGTAATGATGCATTAATAAATCAAGAGAGCTAAGATTTAGTTGTTTACTTTATGCTCCCGAGCTCCCATCCTTATAGGGCGACCCTGCCATTTTTGGAGGTCTGCCGGAGTTCAGTCGGGCGAGACATAAAGAACAATTGTTAAGTAAAATAAATTCAGTAAATTCAGTGATAAGCGCCAGACTTAGAGCTAGACCCATTCGCTCATTTCAAATAATTACTTTGAAACTGTTTATACCTATTTCACTGGTTTATTCTAAGACCGAACATGCTGCCCATTGACCGAATTTTTTTTTGCGTTCGTACAGGTTAATTGTATCATCATAATCTACTTATATTTAAGTGCGAAAATGTTAAAAATTATGTTTTTAAGGGAACTTTTACGTTCGCCAGAGCCTCGTCCGTTGATCGCCAGGTGCACCACTTGCAGGTGAGGTTGGCTCGGGATCTGCGATTGCGAAATTTTTTTTTATTTATTTAATTTAAGTTGAGCTGGTTGTTAAAAATAAAAGGTCTCATTACAAAACGATATCTAAAGTTCACTTTCATTTGATAAGGTGAAGACAGTGACAGCACTAGTTTTAAACCTGGTCTAACTTTATATGTTGTTTTGTAATAAGCCCCAAATAGTTCAGCAAGTAAGGTGCACTAAAAACCGTTACGCAAATAGATGAGTTAAAAGTCAAAATACTTTTTATTTCATAAACTATTACATAGTACTTGAAAACGTCAAAATTATAAAAAAATTACAAAAACAAATAAAATATAATTATACTACAATCACGAAGCTTAGATTCACTTGCAACCAAACAATTTAAAAAAACAAAAAATATTTAAGTGTAAGTGAATCTAAGGGCGCGTACACATAGAACATCCGTTTTACAGGTCCGTTTAAACGTATATGTTATTAGCGTATGTAGTTGTATGAGCGAGTTCATACAGAATACAGTATTCCGGATCCAGTAAAAAATACCGATCCGACAAAATAAGCAGCAATCCGTTTTACAGGTCCGTTTAAACGTATATGTTATTAGCGTATGTAGTTGTATGAGCCAGTTCACACAGTATTCCGGATCCAGTAATACTATACTAATCCGTTTTATCGGATTGAAACCGCACGAGGCTTTGCACGGGGGTGCGCGGGGTGCGATGTGCTACACACAGCCGCCATTTGCCGGTTTCATTCCTAGAGTAGTGCACGTGTCCAGTGCTATCATAATCATGGCAAGCAAGGCGTTTGAAAAATATGTTTAGCAAGAAGTTTTGATAAATTGTGTTGAAAGTAGACCAGTTCTTTGGGACAAAACACTGGAGATTTATAAAGATAAAATTGCAAAAACCGAAGCTTGGCGCGAAATATGCGGTATTCTAAAGGAGGATTTTGAAGCTATGGAACAAAAAGAAAGACAAGAATTTGGTAAGTATTTATTTTATATTGTAATGGAGACATTGTTTTTTATTTTAAATAGCTTCATTCTGCCAAGAAACTGACCCAGATTCGGACACGAAATAGTTTTCGAATTCCGTTCGAACTGAATTTGCAGTTCGACCACCTCGTAGCGTTTCATCATCAGGTAGGCTATTGAAATAAAATGCTTCAGATTCGGATGTGTTGCCATCCTTTAAGCCCTCTTTTTCCCTTACAAAGTTGTGTAGAACGGTACATGCCTTAACTATCCATATAGCTGTTGTTTTGTTGACGTCTAGAGGCCGGTGGAATACTCTCCACTTATTAGCAAGAATACCAAATGCACATTCAACGTATCGTCTAGCTCTGGTCAAACGATAGTTATATATTCACTTATTAACGTCTAAATGCGTCCCGCTAAATGGCCTCATTAAATTTTCGTGTAAACCGAAACCTTCATCGCCGATTATGACGTAGGGAACTCTCGTTTCTGAGCCTGTTATTAATGGGCAAGGTTCTGGTATTTGTAAACTGCCATCTAGCATCATTTTCCAAAATGTCGACTCCTTGAATATTGATGAATCGCATTCTTTTCCATACGACCCAATACTAACATATAGAAAACGATAGTCAGAGTCTACGATCGCTAATAATATGATGGAAAAAAAGTCTTTGTAATTTAGGTACATTGAGCCACTTTTTGCTGGTTTTCGAAGTCTGATGTGTTTACCGTCCACTGCTCCTAAATAGTGGGGAAAATTTGCTTTTGTGTCGAATCCATTTGATATATGCTCCCATTCACACACTGTTGTAGGAAGTCGCATAAACTCGTCATTCAAGTTGTTCCATATGCATCGTGTAACTTCCTTAATAATGTTGCTTATAGTTGACACACCGACACGAAAGACGTAATAAAGTTCTTGAAATGTACACCCAGACGCTGCATACCTAAAAAAAAAAATTAATCAATTACTATATTATAACACATATATTGACTTCCCATACAAAGTAACGTTAGTGACCAACAAATTTTGTATGGAAAGTCGAAATTTTTATGAGTGTTGTTAGCAAAGTCGTAAATCAAAACTCATACTTATATATATAGATAGTACATAAATAAAATAAAATTAAACTGAACTGAACTAAATTATAAAATTACCTAATTAAAATAAATTGATTTAAACATTAGTAATACTTTTTTGCTTCCCATTATTTACTGACCGATTAGTTCTTGCACTGTCAATTTGACTTATCCACTGACCAATATGGTAATTAATTACTGACAAGTCTTTCTACCTTCTTATTCGCCTTTCACTTACTAAGCTATTGACAACCATCTTATATTATTATTTACTTGCTTCAGGAAAATATGTTATAAAAAAATGGAATTCGACTAGAGATGCCTGGATACGAACATTGAGTGAGAAAAAGAAATTGAAGAAATCTGGAGCTGCTGCCTCAAATACCAAGCCTTACAAATATCACAATCAAATGTTATTTTTGAAAAAAGTTGTCACCCCAGGTGATACACACGAGAACGTCCCTGCTAATGACAACATCACGGAAACAGTAATAAAGACAACGAAGATGAACCTGATCAGATTACGGAACAAAGTGGTAGTGACAGACAAAAGGAAAGACAAAATTTAGCCCCGCCGCAACGAAGGGCAATCAAAAGAAATGTGAATGAAGTAGACGCCAAAATGATTGAATACATGAATGATCAGTTAAAAAAAAGTAAAAATGAGTTTGAAGATCCCAATTTATCGTTCTTTAAAGGTATTTTGCCGCAACTGGCTTCACTTAATGGCGATCAAATTTTAGAATTTCAGTCTGGAGTGATAAACCTTTTACAAAATATTAAAAGTAGAAAATATGGTCAGTCAAACTACGAGTGGCCTCCATATTCACAAAGTTTTAGCACTCCTCACTACCACACCCAAGGTTATTTTAGTAGGCCACATCATCTTGACTCTACACCATCAGTAGAAGGTTCGCCATCAGTAGAATCTACATTCAGCCAGGAGTCAGACTTGCCAGATCTGTCTATGTTTTGAAATAAATCTTCATTTTTGTAAACCTTTTTGTCATTTTAAATTTTAATTGATAATAACAAAAATTTTAGTTCTTACCTTAAAAATATCGCTAGTTTTACTTCAGGGCACAAGCTTTTCCTCCAGTTTGTGTCTTTCTTTTTTAAATCCTTTTCTAATCGTTTAAGAAGGTCATCAAAAGTAGACGTCGTCATTCGGAAATAAGTAAAAAATTTAGATTCGTCTTCTTTCAGCTGACGCACAAGAGCACCACGACAAAATCTTTGCCTTAATAGTGGATGTATCCAATAACGCCGGGGCTTCCTCCGCCGCAGACGACGATAGTACCAATACAACACGACAACGTCCATTCTCGTAGAAAGTAGGCGATACACTGAAGAACGAAAGTCCAGTAGCGTCGGATCTGTTAAAATCGGTCCTGTAAATGCTGTGTGAATATTACCTCCAGTAGCGTCGGATCTGTTAAAATCGGTCCTGTAAATGCTGTGTGAATATTACCTCCAGTAGCGACGGATCAGTTAAAAAGGATCCTGTAAAACGGATGTTCTATGTGTACGCGCCCTAAGTGCCAGTTCCGAGCCACCGCTTTGTAAGAAGAACTGGCAAGAAACTCACAGGCTATGCTCTTTTAAATTATCGATTGGTTAGTTACAATCTTCATTTGTCTGTGACGCTATACAATGTGACGTTACTAAGTGCGCCTTGGATTTGTTCAAATTGATATTAACGAGCCCGCGTCTGGTGAGCCTTACGTATTTGAACATAGCCTGCTTATCTATTTGTTATTTTTATTTGGGGTTCCGTAGGTAAGAACTTACTCTTAAGTTTTAACGTCCTCCAGGCAAGAATCGGGTAGGCCTCCTCAAAGAGGCGCAGTGGTTGCGCCCCTCCTACCTCTATATGACCGACCGACTTCACGGGAGTCTGAGTGCTTCTGGTGCTGCTTCATAGGTCTCTTTCAGTTGCCCTACCCGGTAGTCAGTACTAACAGCACCCAGCGTCGTCGGCCTCTGGGTGTTACTTTTTTCCCAGCGGCCTCCTCCGCCCTACCAGAAGCTACCTACTCATTACCTTGTGTATCCTAATTTTAATACGAAATTTTTTCGCAACTCTTTTTCGGCTCGTGCAGTACGCATGTGGAATAAGTTACCGTCCGACATTACCAATAGCCCATCAGTAGCGTCTTTCAAACAGAAACTAAAGAATCACTACCTGTTGCTTTTATAACAGAGCTAACACTTATTTAGAATGTATTTATTTGTTAATATATGTTATTTGTATATGTTTACATTATAATTGTATGTATATATATTTTTTTTCTTAGTTTAGTTGTTATTATTATTTTTCCCCCCAATATTATTATATTAATTTATTATTTTTTATTATGATCCCACACACTAATCTCTGACACTTCTGCTAGGGTTGGCTGGAAGAGATTTCTTATAGAAATAAGCTCACCTTTGTACATGTTTTTGTTACTGTGTTTTTTATGAATGTTTATGTGCAATAAAGGATATATATTTATTTGACGACCGATTTGGCGTGGAGGTCAGTATACCTGCACTTCACTCCAGAGGTCGTGGGTTCGATTCCCACACAGGACAAATCTTTGTGTGCATGAACATGAATATTTGTTCTGGTCTGGGTGTTTTCCTATGTATATTAAGTATGTATTAAAAAAAAAAAAGTATTTAAGTATGTTTATCTGTTCTTTAGTATCCATAACACAAGTTCTTAGTGATACTTATCTTGGAACCAAAGAATCGGTGTGATTGTAAGAGAATATTTATTTATTTATTATTATTTAATTTATAAACGAGTATATTGGACTCATTCGCTCATTTCAAACACTATGATATAGTTAATACTTCACTGGTTCATATCTAAGACGGAGCACACTGTTAGGAGTAGCGAAATTTCATTGGTAGCGTCGTTGATATTAAAATGTATGTATTTATAATAAATTTGATAAAAAACCTGTATACAATAAACTTGTGTACGAGACCCAGTCGCTCAAAAAATACCTACATACTTTGAAACGTTCGGATTTGCAGCCATGGTATGCAGTGATTATTACCAAGTGTAAAGTGCATGCCACTGCTAGTAACTTAAAATGAAAATACTCCCGCCAATGACACTAATAAAACGTTTGATGTGTTACATCAAGAGCGGAGATATTATTAATATATTGAAATAGGTAATTAATATCCTTACCAACAACTCCAACCACGCTAAAGATGCAAGCGCAGGCCGCTGCCAAAATCGTTGCTTCGCGCGGGTAAAACGTAACATTGAGCTCCGCGTTCACAGTACTAGAATTTAAATCTTCCATTTTGAAGCCGTTTACACACAGCACAACACTAAAACCATTGACAAATACACCACTGCACTAACTTTGACACTTTCTTGACAAACTTATTTTTGACATTTTATTTTTTAATATTCGTCCGTGTTCTTAGTTTACGCGCCATCTGCCTTGCTTTGCGGAGTCGATGTGAGTGTGATGGCGCCCGCCCGTGCCCGTGACGCAGACTGCAACAAAATAAAAAGTATAGAGTTACAAATTGCTCGGCTGCTTGTAGCACGTGTTCACATACAATAATACAACAGAATACAGAGCCCGTGATTATTATGCAGTGTTTCTCAATTATATTTTATTTCTTTATTATTGTACCGCTCATATCTCTTTTATTGTTGTTAAAAAAATATATCGAATTTCAATTTTGTTTCTGAATGTTTGACGAATCTAAATGATCATGTTGATCTTAAAGACAATAAAGTTTTTTTTTTTCAACGTACGATTACTTAAAAGAAAGAAATATACATTAATATTAATTTCACATACATAATACGTTACATTACCAGTGATTATACGCACTTATGACTTTTTTAAGTTATATGCCTCGTTAACACTTGCTCTGTGCCTCGGAAAGCATGTTAGGCCGTTGGTCCCGGCTGTCATGAACATCTATGGCAATTGTTAATAGGAATTCAGTGCCTGCTAATAATTTGACAACTAGTTTAACCTTAGAATGATGTTTTCTTTTGGTTTGAGGAGGTCAATTGCAGGCGCTCCATGTAATAACTGAAGTTGACCCAAATCTGGTTAAAACCAGTGAGCAGATCCTGGGCCCTAAGCTCAAGTCGGAGGCTACCGGGATAATACCAGGATATAATTATGATTAGTGATTTTACACATAATAGTGCAGTCCAGAAGTATTGCTTCAGCTTCACGCAGATATAATAATGAAAATTATCAGAGCTACGCTGATTTCAAGCGCGTGTAGTTTTCTCGATAAAACTAACTTAGTAGGCAGATTAAGTTACTTCAACAAACTTTTAGCAATGAATAAATTTAACAAATGCAATTTACAGTGACACAAACCTATTTGAACCGGTGCCGCAGTTTTCGACTTTAGTAAGTATTGCTGCTAAATAAAAATTCCAAATTTTTACGCTTAGTTCCAATTTCGGCCACCAGTTTAGATAAGTGTGTGGCACTGTAAGCACATGAAGTCCATTGCTTAACATAAGCCGCTTTCATCCAAGAAGTCATCCATAAATTACGTCACACAAATTTCATGAAGTTTTGACCCCCCCTCCGTCCTGGTCACAGCTGGTCACACTAGTGAGACTCCCTCCTCCTTAGTGTGATTTCACATATTTTGCAATTGTACAGCAAGAAATAAATCCATTAAAACAGTAGTTCTTTAATTTTAAATAGGACCTGGATTTTGAAATGTGACGTCACGAAATTTAAAAATCCCTCTCATCCCCCTCATCATGTCACACTTTGTCAACCCTCTCCTATCATCTCAACGTGTGACGCAATTTATGGATAGCCCCCAATCTGAAGGATGATGGTTTAATTATAAATGTAGGTACAAGAAGATAATTCAAAAATTAAAAAAAAACAAACAGCTTTTAAATGAAACCTTCTCAATAACTACTGGACTATATTATTTTGCATAGTTCACTCATGCACACCCGTTCTTGAAGAAAAAGTATAATTTAAATATTTTTATATTCATGTTTATGATTTACTCCGGACGTTGAAATAGTGCATGGCGGGATACTGTTGGCTTGAGAGGTAAAAACAAACAACAATTTATTGCAAAATTGATCCTTAAACACATGCAATAGAAACTGTTTTACAATGGCCGTAAAAAAGATCTTATTTGCATGTTGGGTAAAATTTGCATTGTGGGTTAGGTACTGTCGGTATCGCTCGGTTAGACACGATAAGATGTTCCAAATAAACTATTGCACTTAATAAGTTACCGTTATCATAATTTAATAATAGTGTAATGCAAAAACAAAATGTTTATTTCATTAACGTTTAATACAATATTAGTGAATATTGATTTCGATACCGACGTAAAACAAATAAAAAGTTTAAAACTAGTGCTTTCACTTTCATTTGATAAGGTGAAGACAGTGACAGCACTAGGTTTAAGCCTGGTCTAACTTGTTTTGTAATAAGCCCCAATTAGTTAGCAAGTAAGGTTCACTAAAAACCGTTACGCAAATAGATGAGTTACTAAGTGCACCTTGGATTTGTTCAAATTGATATTAACGAGCCCGCGTCCGGTGAGCCTTACGTATTTGAACATAGCCTGTTTATCTATTTGTTATTTATATTTCGGGTTCCGTAGTTGAGGACATACTCTCGAAATTTTACATATATAACTAAGGGCAGCCCGTGACTTCGTCCGTCTTGAATCACTTTATCTAATCAAGTGATGGATTAAAAATATCTTTGTAACAATTTCCGCGCTACTATAATTTCCCGAAAAATCGAGAAACTATTCAACACGACACGTGTTTCGCCCTTACACAGGGCATCTTCAGGTAAGATAGGAGGCTCGTGAAGACATCTTTGTTCTGGGGCTTAGGGAGTCCAATGTTTAGCAGTAAACTCTATAAGGCTGATATGACGCGATTAACATTAAAACAACTGAAATGATTTTCATACAGTTTTACTATACGTAATGTTTTAACAGTCGGCCACACTATAGTCGCACAGGGGAGGTAGGAGCGGCCCGTCCATTGTGCCTCTCTAAGGAGGTCCTCCCGGTTTCGGTACGGGGGACGTTGGCCGCAGGCCGTGTCAGACGCTACAACACAGATACTTACTGGACCCCGCTTTTTTCTTTAATGCAATTTATGAATTTCTTTATCTATATTATAAAATGATATATGCGCAAATTCTGCACAGCATTTAGCCAGCCGCAGAGAATTTACAATATAAGGGTAGGGTACGAGTGCACTTTTTAATTTTAAAATAAAAACAAGTATTTTATGACAGAGTTGTGATATTTTTATTGTATTGTAATGAAGACATGTTCCGATTAAGTATGGAATAAAATATCCGTCTAATGACCTCCACGGCTCCGATGACAGCCCATTACTCTTTTCATGAAATTTTCCATGACTTTTGCACAGAGATGTGGCTGTATCTCACCGATGACGCGTTGGATTTCCGATTTGAGCTCAGGAATTGTTTCGGGTTTATGCGAATAAACCCCGTGACACCCGGCTGGTGGCCAGTTAAGATTGGACCTTACTTTTTTGAAAATAACGACGAAATTGTCTCGAAACAATTCCTGAGCTAAAATCGGAAATCGGTTTTATTTTACAATGAAAAATACTCTTACTGAAACACACCTTATTCCTTTTAAATAGTTACACACTTGTTCTGCCCCCCAAATGGGATATATGAGCGCAAAACCCTGACCAAAGACTTAATTTACCAGTTGCATAGCACCACCTACACTGCAAAGCATATAGATAGCCAGCCGCAGGTACCGCAATAGACAATACATATTGCGAAACTGATTTAGCAGCCAAAGGCGCTTATTTGTGCTGGCACCCATCGCTGTACCTCGGACTTATGTTGTTGAATACAAATAGCTCTGATTAAAGTTAAGTACGACCGATTGACACAGAGCTAATCATAACTCAAATACAGAGACTAAATACTTTATACAAGTGTTGCATGTGCATTTAGACTGGGGACTCAATAATGCTGTTTTATATTTTCTTAAATACCTATGGACTTACTCTTTAATTGTATTACTAGCTAATACAATTAAAGTCAAATGTCAAGTACTTTAATCAAGTTAATGCATATATGCAGCGTTTTCGTCGTTCATTCACAAAGTCGAGTAAGGTCCGTCATAGTTCAGTCAAGTCAGAGTCATCGCTAGTTATCTTTAAACGCTTTGTCAATAAATCCGCTCTATATTTACAAATAAAAACGATTTTTCACTAGTTTTAAAATATAACATACTGCCGGATTTGAAGTCCGTTAAAAAACAAACGCCCACTCACAACAGGCCCCATATAGGAAAGAAGATACACACATTCACGCCTGTTTCCCCGAAGAGGTAAACAGAGGCATACTATACGCACAAACTTCGCTAATTATATAGTTGGTCCCACGTAGTAGGTGGCGAGCCTATTGCCGCTTACCGGGCACTGTTATGTTCGCCTGAGCCTCGTCCGTTGAACAGCAGGTGCACCACTTGCAGGTGAGGTTGGCTTCCCGGCGTAGGCAGGGCCGCGGGCGATGCTTACCGCGGCCCTGGGTGGAGTCGCTCTCTTGCTGCCGACCATCACGTAAAAGATGGTCGAGAGCGAGACGGCGTGGGAGGCGATGACCTCCTTCTGCAAAGTGGTGATGTCGCAGAAGGAGGCCGCGGAGCGGGAGAAGGAGAGGGAGCGGGATCTGCTCTCTCTCCGGCTACGCCGCTGGCGCAGCGGGCGGGCCAGGAGGGCCTTCCGTCTAGTCATAGACCCCCAAGATGTCGGCCAGTTACGCCATGGCCGCACAAGGAGGTAGGGGGGGCGCATCACATCGCGCCTCCCTGAGGAGGTCTTCCCGGTTTTGATCGGGGGGACGTGGGTCGCGGGCGAGGTGCCAGAACCTACAAACCCAGGCACTGGTGCCTCGCCCCTTTTCAACAGCGGTGGGCGTCGTCGGAAGTTTTTTAGTGGGTAGGACTGCGGTGGTCGCGTCTGCCGCACTCCCCTTCCGGTCCCCCCATTGGCCGGGACACAGTGCATAAACAGCATTTTTTTACCGACGATAAAAAAAAAGAAAAAAAAAGGTAAGGTTCGCTTGGGCTCCTTAGGTCTTGGTAGGATTCCTATAAACTCTACCAACATACAATAAATAAATCATTATAGTAATATCATCTTAGCTCATATACGTCCCACTGCTGGGCACGGAGCTCCTCTCGAAAGTGAGAGAGATTCAATACTCTTAGCAGATAGACCCAGAGCGGATTAGCGAAGGCAGGTGTATAATGTCTTGCTATTAGCTATGGGGCTATCCATAAATTACGTCACACATTAATGGGGTGGGAGGGGGTTGACGAAGTGTGACAGGGAGATGGGAGGGTTCCTTAATTTCGTGACGTCACATTTCAAAATCCGGGTCCTATAAACATTTTGGAACTGCTGTTTCAATGTAATCATTGCTTGCTGTACAATTGCAAAATATGTGACATCACACTAAGGAGGAGGGAGTCTCACAAGTGTGACCAGCTGTGTCAAGGACGGAGGGAAGGTCAAAAGTTCACGAAATTCGTGTGACGTCATTTATGGATGTTCCCTATGAGAAGATATCGACGCTGGAAAGACAACCTTGCTTATGCGCCAAATTTGCGATAATTAGTTATATAATTATATCATTAAAATCGCCAGATTTTTTTCTATCTGCAGATTTCGGTTTCATCCAATTCTGACCATTTTTGACATTCATTTGACTGACATTCTGACAAAATTCAAATTTATTTATACTTTTTTTGGGCATTGTCATTCTTTGAATCGCTCTCCTGTAAAGTAGCCAAATGGTGCATAAGCAACCATTGGTTGCTTTTCAGCGTCTATATTACAACTTTTAGTTGGAATGACAGAGTGCTAAAATGATTTATACTATTAAAGACTATATGGCAGATAAAAATGCTTGGGATTAAACTGCCGTTTCATATAGGCTATTCTAATATGAATGACTTGAAAACATAAATATTGTTAAGGTTATGTTATATTGCATTGTATAGCTTCACAGAAAAATGAAGATTGTAATTCTAGTACCAAACTAATGGACATATTTAAAAGAGCAAAGCCTGTGAGTTTCTTGCCAGTTCTTCTTACAGAGCGGTGGCTCGGAACTGGCACTTAGATTCACTTACACTTAATTATTTTTTGTTTTTAAATTGTTTTGTTGCATGTAAGTGAATCTAAGCTTCGTGATTTAGTGTAATATTATTTCGATTGTTTTTTTTTTCATTTGTAATCATGACGTTTTCAAGTACTATGTATAATAGTTTATGAAATAAATATTTTTTTTACTTTACTTTACTTTATCAGTTACTTCTAAAACCGACTGAATCTCACTTATGGCGATTGTAAGTCTCCTGTCTGGTTGATTGGACAAATAAACTACTTCGCTACGAAGAACTGAAGGGGAATGTACGGTGTGACAGATGTAATAAAATGTCAGTTCAAATTGACTCTTATTACAATGCAGGAATGTGCGTACAAACGTCAAAATGTTATGCTTGACCGGTGGATGTCTGTACGAGCCATTAATTTATGCTTCATCGATTAATTATTTCTTGTTTTTTCGTTTCGCTTTGTTTTTATTCTGATAAATGTTAATTAAGCACAGGAAATATGAAAAGTTGATTTTTTCTGTATCCAATCTATACCTACTTTCTTTAAGTATATTGATACATTTTAATATATGTTAATCAATTTACCCAATCAATTTACTTACTTATAGTTTTATGATGAAAAAGTATGACATTAAAATGTCACAAAAATCTCACGCTTACATCCTCCATAAATATATACAATCACGCCTGTTTCCCCGAAGAGGTAGGCAGAGGCATATTATACGCCCACACTTCGCCAATTATATAGTTGGTCCCACGTAATAGGTGGCGAGCCTAAGGGTCTCAGCACACATATGGGATCGGAAAGGGATCGTAACCGTAACGCCTTTCGCCTCGCTGTCAACCAGGCGTCAACCTACCGTATGCACGTAACGAAAGCGTATTAGCAGCGCCTGTACGTCAACTCGGCTACGGCTAGGCGACACCGCGCTTACGCCTCGCCGCCCCCTGGCTGACCTGGTTGGCACCAGATCAGTTTGAATCCAAACGTATAATACTCCTTGCGAATGGCGGCGTCTTTAGCAGGCAAGTCGCGGGAGGGGAAAGGGGAAAGGGTGGACGAAGAGATGTGAGCTCGGGTACGGAGAGACGTAAGCGCGGGGACGGAGAAACGTAAGCGCGGGGACGATGAGCCGTAAGCGCGGGAATTCAAGTTCGGAGCCTGTTCCGAGGCGAGGCGATTACGTTATTATTCCGATTAGTGTGCGTTGCAGTAGGGAGTTTAATACAAACCATTCTGAACGGCTCGAGGCGATACGGTGACGATCCCTTTCCGATCCCATATGTGTGCTGAGACCTTAATGCTGTTTACCGGGCACTGTTATGTTCGCCAGAGCCTCGTCCGTTGATCGGCAGGTGCACCACGTGCAGGTGAGGTTGGCTTGGGCTCCTCAGATCTTGGTAGGACCCCTATACATTCTAGCCAATTGATAATTAAAAAGTAAAATGTTTTATGTAATTTGGGTTCCAATGAATGCCAAAACTTATAGGTTTACTTATAGGAAGAAACATTAACTTCCAGTCTGCCTTTGGTCTATTAAGAGTACCTATTAAGGATGACTTTCCACCAGAGATATGCTATGCAGCTATGCTGCGAAGATGTGAAAGCTACGCTACGAAACTGTATGATACTTATCTTGGAACTAAATAATTGGTGCAGATGTCAGAAACTATTTATTTCTTCATTTATTAGAAGACTGTAAATCATGCAACAATGATAAGAATTCATGACAAAAGCCATTGAATAAAATAACAATTAATTGCCCGCTTTCAACGAGTCTGCTCGAATAAAAACTGTTATAATAACGCACGAAGTATTTTCTCTGTATAATACCGGTCTACTGACGATTATCTTATTTATTAATTCAAGTAGATACTACGTACTACCATCATCACTGGAGCCCAAGCCAACTTCACCTGCAAGTGGTGCACCTTTCTTTCTTTTATTTCATTTTGTCTCCCGGCCAAAAGGGGAGACCGGGAGGGGGTGTGGGGCTCACTGCGGCAGACGCGACCACCGCAGTCCTACCCACTAAAAAACTTCAGACGACGCCCACCGCTGTTGAAAAGGGGCGAGGTACCAGTGCCTGGAAAGTATGCCTATTAACAGACGAGGCTCTGGCGAACATAACAGTGCCCGGTAAGCGGAAATAGGCTCGCCACCTATTACGTGGGACCAACAACACAATTAGCAAAATGTGGGCGTATATTATGCCTATGCCTACCCCTTCGGGGAAACAGGCGTGATTGTATGTATGTAAGTAGATACTAGATTTCAATTGTTTGTTTGAACATGGTTGGGAATTAGCAAATTCCATTTTGAACATGGTTTGAGATTATGTTGAACAAAAATTCATAATTTTTTTTTAGAATCTCTGAGGATTAAGAATCAACTAATAACAATTATTATGCCTATATCTTTCTAGTTAAAAAAACACTGAGAGTGCCCCACCTACAGCCAGTTCAGCATACAAATCCGCCCTGCTATATCGGTCACTACAGTTCTTTTACAGATTTCCTCATTTGTGATTCTTTCACGTGGAGACAGAACTAAAAATCCCAAAGTTATTTTAATAAAAAAACAATCATTAACATTATTTGTAATGAGAAAAGCGTCAAGTTAAATAAAAACAACAATTATTATCCGTACATAACTCAATCAGGTCAATAAGTCATCATTAACTTGACATGATTATGAATTTATACTTTGCTAAGTAATAAATAAACTTTATAACTAGTTATTTCTTAGTAGGACATAAAGATTTAATTGTCAGATTTGTCAGACATATTTTGGAAGACCTACGTATGACCTACAAGTATGTTGTTTATTTTCTGATTAGAAGTAGCTTAATATTTAATTTGTATTCTAAATTAGTCTCTTTTTTATATGCCTCCTGTCTATCCTAAGGTTGCCTGGAAGAAATTGTTGTTAGCAATAAGGCCGCCCATTGTACCATACATTTGTACATGTGATATGATTAGTTTATATGTTTATTTATTTAAACTTTATCGCACAAATTAATACAATTACAAAAGGCGAACTTAATGCTTTAAGGCATTTTCTACTAGTTACCTTTGGGTTAGCAGAAAAGTATGAGGCAGTACGAACAAGAAAACATAAAAACTTACATGGAATTAAATATGTGCTATTAATAAACTACATATATCTATACACAAAAATTATAATATGTAGACTCAATCAGATGATGACTCATCAAAAAATATTTTTTAAGCAACCCTTTAAATGTAGGTTTGCTTTCTGCCAACCTAATATCAATAGGAAGGGTGTTACAAAGTTGAACAGCTTTTATGTTTAGTGTACAATAAAATGTTTTTTAGTATATTTCTGTAGCAAACTTAAAAACTTCTTCAATTCCATATAACATTAGCGTAAACATAATAACGCTGTATAGTGATTCTACCAACATCTTAGGAGTCCAAGCCAACCTCACCTGAACGTGGTGCACCTTTGATTTTTTTCGTTGGTAACACCCGCTCGCCCGCCGCTTGTTGAGAAAGAGGCGGGGGGCCAGTACCTGGGTCTCAGCGTCTGACACCCGGCACGCGGCCAACGTCCCCCGCTACAAAATCGGGAAGACCTCCTCAGAGAAGCGAATTGGACGCGCTCCTCCTACCTCCTTGTGCGACCATAGCGTGTAACCGACTTCTTGGAAGGTCTATAGTTAGACAGCAGGGGCACCTGCCCACACTGCGTAAGACCCTCCAGGCGCTGCTTGACGGGCTCTCCTGGCACGCCTACTGGTGGTCAGTAAGGGCACTCAGAGTCAACAATTTCTGGGTGTTACCTTTCCCCTAGCGGCTTCTCCGCCCTACCGATAGGTACTTAGCCCCCCCACCACGACAAGGTGGAGACCAGTCGGGGGAGGCGGGGGCAAGTGGTGCACCTGCCGATCAATGGACGAGACTCTGAAGTTCCTAGTAAGCGGCAATAGTCTATGTAAGCCACCTATTATGTGGGACCAACAATATAATTGGCGAAGTGTGGGCGAACGTTATGTTTCTGCCTTCGAGGAAACATGCGTGATTTTATGTACGTAACATAGAAATCGAGTAATACAAAAAACTAACACTAGTCTAGGCACTCAATAAATTAAACTCGCTGTTTACAAACAATGATTCCTTAACGCGCTTCGCCCAATTGAATCGGGATAGTGACGTCAGTAATTTGATAAACTGCCCGATATCGATAGTGGCCACTTTAAGCCACTTAATTAGCTACATACCCACTGTATCTGTTTCACCAATTATTTATTAGCGGCTTGATTGGTACCATTAGCTATATGAATAGGCTACTAGCTAACAAACTTTAATTGTTATAATCTTGCTTTTTTATGCATATAAGTAAAGTCCAATCACGCCGCCTGACCAAAATCTGCACCAGACAGTTACTCTTTGTGGGTGCATTATTTTGGTGCGTAAGTTTTTTTCTTTGGGGTTTTTGCTCCGATTGTTTATATGTACAATCTGACTAGTCGTATTTTAAAATGGCGGATACTACAATCCGCCTGCAAGTGTTACTTGGCAGCGTAAAGGGTCAGAAATGCTGGAATTAAAACGAATTTGCATACAATGCCTGCGATTTGTATCTATAAGTGGTTCTAAACTCATAATGTATTGTAAAGTTCCATTTGAATAGGTTTAGGGCACGTGCGTGGGGGGAAACGACGTATTTTAGGTTGGTACAGTCGGCCACAGGAGTAGAGTAGACGAAAACCCAGTGACGAGACAAGACTGCAATAGTGTCGGGTTTAAACCCTGGTCTTCCACTTGACTTTTCAAAATGTTGTGTGTAATTTTTTGACGACCGATTTGGCGTGGAGGTCAGTATACCGGCACTTCACTCCAGAGGTCGTGGGTTCGATTCCCACACAGGACAAATCTTTGTGGGCATGAACATGAATAATTATTCTGGTCTGGATGTTTTCCTATGTATATTAAGTATGTATTTACAGAAAAAAAAGTATTTAAGTATGTTTATCCGTTCTTTAGTATCCATAACACAAGTTCTTAGTGATACTTATCTTGGAACCAAAGAATTGGTGTGATTGTAAGAGAATATTTATTTATTATTTAATTATCGCTTGTTCCGTGCCTCGGAAAACACGTTAAGCCAGTGGTACCGGCTGTAATGAACATCTATGGCAGTCGTTATTGATTTATTCAATCTTACAATGTAGGTTAGCAGATCAAGTCCAACACACCCACAAGTCACAATAAACCCATAATAACATGAACCAATAACTTTCGAAAATAAAATAAAAAAGTCAAAGTTATCAAATTACATAATAAATTCATGTCAAAAATTCAAATTACAATATACAAATTAAAATTTAAAATAAGTCAAGTGGTTAGAAAGCCATTATCTTCTAATATGTTTTTAGTTTCTGTCTTCAATCCGAGAATGTGACTTACCTTAGCACGCTTTAGTAATTTCCAGGTTATTATTACAATTTTTTTTCTTTTATTTATCACTACTGTTCGTTTCACTTTGTATTTTTTTTTAAATATTATGTGATTATGCATGCTGTAATTACCTTTAATTGTAATAACTAATAACAGTTAGCCTATTTATACAGGGTTACAGGTTAAGTCGACCTATTCCCGTTAAGGGCGTGTAGTTTACATCGTTTCTGACTGATTTGCTTATGAAACACCCTATCCTAAAACTAACTGTTTTCGAGATATTTTTATTTAACTGCTTTTTATAAAAAATACCCGATTTCCGGCTATCAGCTAAGATATTTTCAAATGTATAAGTCTTATTGTTATAATTGTTGGTTTTTTACATGTAAAATAAGATGGTTCGAGACCTCAATAACCAATATTTTACATGAAATGAATAAATTAGTCGTTGTGGACAATAAACACTTGAAGAAAAATATAAAATTTTAGAATGTGAATTTTCTTAA